>OX297853.1:163708281-164958281 GCA_946477585.1 Cheilosia urbana
AGGTCTGCGATGCGCTTGCGCCTTTCTAGGCGAATCAACAGTTGTTGTTCTTCGATATCTGAACTAGTGCTAGTGGTAGCACACACTGGTACATTGCTGAGGGTTGAATTAGGATTCGGCGTGTTAACTTCAGCGGAAGTTGTTGCGTTCGCAATGATCATAGGTGCGGGTACGCTGGCGGAATGTGCGATAATTTTCTTAGGTGATGCTGAAGTTTCGTAGGCGGAGGACGTCTGGGTTCTGGAAATTATTGGGGCTGAAGTTCCGCTCGCTGAAGTTCCACTCACTGTAGTAGGGTATGTTGTCAGTGGCTCCATGGCCAGGTCATCATCCGAGCTCTCAGAATTGCCTCGTTCATCCGGTAGTTTGCTTTCGCTCAACTCTTGTTCGTACAATGCACGCAGCTGGGCCACTGTTGCGGAAGGTGGTACTTCAATTTGCGCAGCGTGAAGTGCCTCCTGCAGTTGAGACTTCGTTAGTTTGGTTGACATTTTAATAATCTCACCTAATCTTGTTTCTTTATGGTCATCCACACTTTTTTCTTTTCGATTAGTGTGGTACCCCACATCTGACGTTGTAGTACGGATAATTAAAAGATTTATTCCTCGTTTTCTTGGTTAAATTTTATTATTTTCCTTCACGTGTGCTTTTTTGGCTCGTGTTCTTTTCTTCTTCTTCTTATCATCAATGGCCGACACCAACCTGAAGTTGGCTGCCATTACAATAAAACAGTCTGCCACTGAACACGTCCACAACTGAATAGTGGACGAGTTCAGTAACAGTTTGCTTATGTTACTACAAACATAAGAATTTATAAATCAACTTCTTCCTTAATATTGATTTCTTGTTTTAATTGTTTAATAACAACATTAGTTTTGGGTTTAGTCGCTCCGCCAGATACATACTCCAGTCCGACTGCTACACCCGAATTATCTGTTTTAATGCTATTTTCTTCAAGTCCATCAAGGCTTGTATATGGTTTGTATTCGACATCTAAGGATTCATCTTTTATTGGCGCGAAATCCTTATTGTCTTCAAATATTTCGAGGCGTAAATTTGATCCTTCGATATATGGAAATGAATCTTCCAAGGGTTCGTTCTTGACTATAAAGCCTAGTATCCTGCTCGCGCTAGATTTGATCTCCCATACAAAAATGTCTACAAAGATAAAATTTAGCGAGGCAGTTTAGCAAAGCAGTATCCTGTTCGCACGCTAAATCCTTAACTTCATATAGATGGGCCGATGGAAAGTCTCCACTCATTTAGCTCGCGAAATAAATGTCCGGTTCATTAAATCGAAGATAAATTCTGACATACAAAACGGAGGAAAGAGTTTGACTTGTATTTGCTATGATTTTTTTGGCGGAAAACGCAGATAATGTTTGTATAATAAATAAAAGAAAACGCAGAGCCAAACAACAGAGCCGAAACAGAGATATAAACATAATAAAGCGAATCGCATTTCAGGGAGGCTTATGCTATCATTTGGCCTCGTCTTTTGGGTAATACCAAGTGTTCCACTATGGTAAGGAGATTGTGGAAAGTTTGAGGACACTTCATGTCGAAGTTCTTATAATTTCTAGGTTTCTTACGTCTTTCATCTTTCATGTTTGAAATTCGAAAATTCTATTAAAATTACGTTTACTGATATCTGTCATGGTACTCATGTTTCATAAACATATGGGGTTTGTCCCATCTATATCATGTTTAATAATAATTTAGCGACCATTTATCTTTTGTGTGGAGAAACAAAGTGGAGACTATGCGCGCTAAAATTTAGCGCGAGCAGGATACTAGGCTTAAATGTTTCTTTTGACATATGGTGGTTTGATGCAATTTCGTCTGTTGCAGTTATGCTGTAGCTTGATGACCAGGGGCAGGACTCAGTAATATCTTCATCAACACCAACTGGTTTTACCACAGAATTTTCCTTTGACAATTCTTCTGTTGCGTTCTACAACATATAAACAAATAAAAAGTTGCAAAACAGATACAAACTATGTAAATGCGAATTTAGATTAATAAAATAAATGTTAATGCAATGGGTTAGGAGATATTTGACAGAAGAGCGGCTCATGAGATTTAATTTCATTTTAATTTTAATATGTATAATACCATCAACTGTTTAACTGTTCTACATAATAAAAAAAAATTATCTTCGAAACAAAAATGTCTACAACGATCAAATCTAGAGAATTTAGCAAAGCAGTATCCTGTTCTCTCGCTGAACTATTAAGGACACGTTAATACGCGTTTTTCTTTTTAAGTTTTGAGCTGAGCACTGAACTGAGTTCGAGCATTATGAGCGCGCTCTGAACCGATCGTGCTCAGATCGTTCTGATGTTTTTTCTGTCAAATGTGACTGGAAGTGTGTATGTATATGTGGCTGTGGAAAAAAGTGCGATCGCTAAAATGAGGGGCGAGCGGGTTACTAGGCTTGAAAAGAAAGTTGATTGGAAAGTTAGGTAAAGGCGGAAATTTGAGAACATTGTTAATCGACATTGCTGGGATTTTTTGTTTTAATGTAGTCAAACGTGTATTACACACCAATATTAAATATTGGTGTGTAATACACGTTTGACTGAAATTTTCATCCACCGATCTATCTGGTACAATTTTTCTAAAAATTTCTTTATTTTCAGCATATCCGTTAATGCGTTTACGCTGTCCGCGTTCTCGATTGCGCGCAGTTGATGCTCCTGCGTTGATTGCTTTTTTATCTTTCAAATTTCTTCGATTTGCTGTTTGAATGACAACTTTCTCAAAATTGGCTGCAGATGCAGTGGTGATTTTATAGTCAAGAGCCTTTATTCGCGCTCTATATTCGCGAGAGCGCTCTTGCTCTGTTTTCGCCACATTTTTCACCATCTCTCGGTATTGTTCTGTTACTTTTTTTGACATAGTGAAATCCGTGACATCAACTTGAACGACATATTTTCGATTAAGGGCATCATAAAGTGGCGAACTTTGATTTGTAAGCTTGTTAACTTTACTGTCATTCAAATTATTTCGAGATGCTGCTTGAATTGAAATGTTCTCAAAATTGGCTGCAGATGCAGTGGCATAGTCAAACGCCTTCTTTCGCGCTCTGTATTCGCGAGAGCGCTCTGCTCCTGTTTTCGCTACTTTTCTCGCCTTCTCTTGGGATTGTTCTGTTAATTTTTTTGGCATGGTGAAATCTGTGGTGTATAAAAACGCATGTAAATTTATATCATTTAGGCCTCTTTGCTGATACTACTCATAGCGATTTAAGTTCCACTTAAAATCTTATGTGACAGTTTATGACATAGAAAAAAGTAGCCCATAAGGTATTTAAGTATAACTTAAATCGCTATGAGTATTATGATTTATTATGGTGAGAACATTTGCTGAAAATAACATTTCAGCGCACACACTTAATTGCGTTCATGAGATTTTGGGCTGGGAAGTATGACTACCATTAGCTAGAGCTAGGGATACCAGACGTCCCGTTCAGTGCGGGACTGTCCCGCTATATGGCTTTCGTCCCGTAAGTGTCCCGCAAAATGTCCCGCACTGAAAATTTATCCCGTAAAATGTCCCGCCTTTCAACTTGTCGCTCTGTTATTACTTCATTATCAAACAAAATAAATTATAATAAATAATACATAGAAATTATAGCGCTAGCCCTAGTTAGCCATAATCATAACTTAAAAAGTGTTAAGTGCGGCTTAATCTGATGATGATGATTCAGTGGTCTGGGTATCCTGTTTAAAAAGTTAGCCGCAAGCTGCCTGCTTGTCTTATTTCCATTAAAAATTTTCAAAATAAGGTGATTTTGGAGCGATTCTTCGGATCTTAGGTATATTTATAGATTAATTTATTTTTAACAACGACATATTTTAATAATTTATACATACTCAACAAGACTTCCTTAAACCACATATTACTTATTATACAACAAATATAATGTAAACTAAAATAAAATCGTATTTTTTTCACTTCAAATGTAAAAATTGCCAGCCAGCTAACTTTTGAGATCTGGCATCCCTAGATAGACCTAATAATTTATATTTTATTAATTAGAATAATATCTCGACTGAAAAGGTAAAACATTTTAATTTGACTTAAAATTAAATCAAAATTAAGTCAACTTAAGATGTTTTAACTTTTCAGTAGAGATATATACCTACCTACTTACGTAATGTATTAGGTATAGCGATGGGTAGATGTCGTTTGCTCGCTCTGAATTAATACCGACTGATGTGTTGCATTAAATGACTATCTGTGATCAAACAAGTGGCGCAAATCAAATATGTAGGTTCCATTTTATTTTACGCATTGTACCTAAGTATAAACTTCTTTATTGTAAAAATTGAAATAGTTTAAGTATACTTACGCAATAATTGTTCACATTAATCACAAAAACAAGTATAGGTAGGTATACTCCAATAATCGCAGGAGACAACCGTAAACAAATTTTACTAATCACAAATTACAAATAATGTTAATATTAACTAGGTTCGCACAATGAACGAAAATCGACCAAACACAATAAGGATATGAACGCAACCTGCAGAATGCCAAAAGTAAAGGTACCACTCAGAGGTCAGAGCATAAATCATAAACTAATTATTAAATAGACCGAAAGTTACCCGATAGCCGATACCCGATTCCACGAACCACGATCAAATTTTGAAAAAAAAAAAAAAATCTCTTAAATTTCCTGCCTGTGAATCCATGTGAAGGAGCAAAAAAAAAAAATAAATATAAATGGCGAAGCGAAGGTGTAGCAGTTGTTAAGTTTATTACTGTTTATATAGATAGGGTATGGCTCTCTTTCTCCTTCTCTGTAGCATGAAGCATGAACTGTACTAACTACATCGTTCTTTTCTCCCGAAGAACGAAATGCTACGAAATGTTTGGCGTTTTCGATTGAAGAAAGGAATTGCCCATTGCCCTATATATGAAACGAGCAAATCTAGAAGTGCTCTTTCTATGTTTACTATGTTTCATTGAAATAAAAAGTGCACTTCCAGGTTCCAGGTCAATTCTTAACACGACAGAAGTGTCCGCGATACGTTAAATCTTAAATAATTGACCTGAACTCACCAACCCACATAACTAAGATTTCCGATTGAAATGTTTGTTGTGTTATTAGAAACAAATTTTTCGCTATGTGATCCGAAAGAACCTATACAATTATGCGTGCAAAATGTGAACTTAAATTGAAATATATTTATTTGGACTGTTAAAACCAGAGACAATACTGAGACCCCCAACTTCGACCGATTAACAGTTATTTGCCTACAAGCTAAATTTTACGCTCCCAAAAAGTTTAGGTGCGCTAGTATTGTTGCATAGAAATTCGTATTGACAAATGTCAAAAATTCTCTCAACCAACACATTCGCACCTAATCTTTCTATCTAACTATCAGGGATGGAAAAGTCGATACAATTGTATCGAATTCGATACAAATGAGTTTGCTCAAGTACAAAAGTACAATTTGCCTTAATACGATACAATTATTCATTTATCTGTATCTTTAAAATTTTCTTGCAATTTGTATTTTTCCAAAAACAGAAAATCAAATCACTTAACGAACTATGTAGTTATTTGTTTTAAGTTTTGCACAAAGCGCTGAATAGATTCTGCTTTTTACTTTTGTCTGTTGATGAGTAAGTAGTTTGTGTAGGTTATAAGTGCTATGAATAAAACATAACTTTTTTCAAAAGTGTTTAGATCTGTTCAAACGATGTACGAACGAAAAAAAGAAGAAATATGAGCTGTGTTTTCAGCCTGAACGGAAAGAAAAATACCCATGGCTGAACGAAAAATCAAACGTTGTTTCTATTGTAATTCCAATGTTTCTGGGGGAAAAACTGTTATGAATTTCAAGTTCAGGGCAATATTTTGAATATGAATTTGCAAAATGAGTGGATTAGGCCTGAAGAGCTCATAGGTTTTTGTAAGTATGTATGTATATTTTTATGTTTTTTTTTTTAATAAAATATTGTGAATTCACATTTTTTGTATACGAAGAATTGTTTTCAATACAATTGACTCCATTTCAGTACAATCTTCCAACAGTTTTCAGTACAAATCGAAAATTGCATTTTCCATCCCTGCTAACTATATGCTTGCAAAGAGTAGCAGAATCAACATCAAAGATCCAACTTCGAATTTTCGCTTACTTGGCCCAATAAACTCACCTCAGCTGTTCTGCCAAATGACAAATGAGTGATTCTTTACTTACCTTTATCTAACTAATTTTTTTTTTTTCATAGTTGCAGATTTGTCCAAATATTTTTATGGCAATACTGATTGGAGGCTAATTTTACGAGATCACTTATAAGTTGTAACGCTCATTTGACGGTGAACAAAATAAAATTTAACGTTTGTACGTAAAATGCGGTTTCTAACCAAACTCTCCACAGTTCACGATGTCAAAAATTCAAAATATTTTACATTTTTGGCACTACATGGTGAACAAAAAAACAAAATAAATAAATTAAAAAAAACTAGGTCTGGTGAAACGCAGATTCCAAATACAAAAAAGCCAAACATAATTTTAGACTTACTAACCTGTACGAATGTGTGTTTATCGCTTTCTATTTTCTGCATCTCAGCAATCCTCGCACGTTTTTCATCGGCTTGCTTACGTGTTTCTCTTTTCCTTTTGCTTTTTTGTCTCGCAACGCCATTTAAACGATCTCGTATTGTTTGCTCTTTCCTTCTTCTTCTCTCGTACTCGGCTTTCTTTGCACGTCTAGCTGCAGCTTGCTCAGGAGATTCTTTCTTCCTTGTCTGCCCTTGTTCCCTTCTCCTTTTTTGGCTTGCATTTGCTTTTGCTCTTCTGGCGGCAGCTTGTTCGGGACTTTCCTTTTCTTTTGAAGCGCGAAATTTATCCCTTCGTTTTTTAAGTTCTATTTCCTTCTTTATTTTTTCTTCTCCCTAAAGTGGTTTGCCGGCTCGTTGCAAACGTTCTTTTGCCAATCGAAGCCTTCTTTTTCTTTCTCTTTCAGCAGCTTTAAACCGTCTTATGGCATATTCCTCAGGTGTCTCCATTGCTTCAAGAAATGCCCTTCTTGTTTTAGCTCTCTCAGCGGCCATTGCAAGTTCTTCGGGTGATGTTTGTTCCTTTTTCCTTCGCAAGTACTCTATTCGCTTTGCGCGCCGAGCCGCAGCCCGCTCAGGAGTAACCGTTGCAGCTCGCACTTGCTTTTCGTTCTTTTTCATCTCCATCCTTTCATTCTCCACGTACCGCAATTGCTCCTTTTTTATATTTTCATCGCCCATTTCGTTCTCTTGGTTTTTGTTTTATTATTGACTTTTAGAACCTTGAGTTGTAAGTTTTGGAGAGCTTAGGGTATCCTAGGCATTTTCAATTCACGCGGTATACCTACCTAGTTCCTTCCAAAGGGAAACTGAGTCTGAAAAACACAAAAGACACCATGGAATAAGGATACATCTTGTTTGTTGTTTTCCTTAAATCTAAAAAATATATACCACTCTACACTTCACACTCAATAAAAATAACACCTGTAAGATGGATACGGCTAGGTTCCACCAGGAGTAAAAGCACAAAAGGGTTAAAGTTTTTGGTGTGACCAGAGTGCACTATAGTCTATAGATAGTTCGAAACATTCGGCTAAACTAACTAAATGCCTTACGGTGGCAAACACTATACCATAAACGAAGTATTAAATAGCCTCAAGTCCCGCGTACCTACCCGATTCCCGATAACATTTTCTCTTAAATTTCCTATCTGTGAATGCATGTAAGGAGCAAAAAAAAATTCGTAATCGTAATGCCGAGAACTGATTGAACTGTCAGGTTGATATTTGCAAGTGGATGAGTGGTCGTGCGTCGTGCGTATAATTTACTTGAGCATTGCACACACGCTTTCGCGCATAGCAACACCGAAAACAGCTGGTAACCAAACTCTTTTAAGTTGGCTGAGCTGACGGTCTATAATAAATACTTAGTTTATAGTCACGGTCACGGCATAAGTAATAAATATATGAAGTAAACCAAAAAATAAGTACATAGAAACGGAGCTTCTCTTAAATCGTGTTTCGTCTTTTCTGCCTGCTGTGGAGTAGTGGCTAGTGTGTTCGCCTTCGAATGGAACGGTATAGCTTATTCGATTAACTACACACAAGCATAACAAAAATAGAACACACAGCCACAAAAACTAGTAAACACAAACGCAACTCAGACAATTCCATCGAAAGCGGTGTCTCTTTTCCTGAGTACACTCAGGCTCAGGTTTGGTTTCCCCTAGCCCCTACACAGGGGACAGGGATTCATCGACACCAATTAACGTAAAAAACCAGAGCGTAATGCGAAACCGCGACTACAATATGAATTCAATTGGTGCGAATAAATGCCCCTCTAGAATTAAGTTAAAAATGAATTCTAAAACAGAAAGTTTATGAATCTAGGTACCTATATCCATACAAAAAATGTTAATACATCTTACTTTCAATCTTTCAAACGTCACTGAATCGAAATATCTGCGTTTCCAGCTTGTGTATTATGAGTAGTTATGATATGACTCAAAAGTTGATTTGATTTTTTGAGAACCAGATTAACTGCGCATGAATGCTTATGTATGCATGTACTACATTAATTATTATCCTATGCCATGCCTACTCTGCGTTTAAAAATGTTCTCTTATTAGTTTGGGATATTTTGTTTAAACTACAGCATTGCCAGATATTTTGTTCTAAATAAAATTATAAATTTTAACAACACAAAGAAATTAGAACCGACGATACCTACCTGTATTTAACAAAACCACTGTATACTAAACCTTGCTTGCAGAACGGATTTAGAAATATTTTTATTTTGAGGTTATCAGGTTTGACAGTTTCACTTCGACCTGAGCTCATATGTTTATGGAGCTGCCAAGCTTACATTTAATTATTTCTTGTAATTACCGTATACAAAACTTTGTAAGATCGTCTGAAGGAATTAGAATAGTCAAACCGTCTCTTATCAGCTCATTAAAACATATAAAAAATACGCTATGGCTTTAATTTTTATTCGAGTCAACACCCGGACTTCAACACCCTGAGGTCAACCCTGACAAATGCATACCTACTACGAGTATGAATTTAAATATGATTTAAGAAAACAAACATTGTATAGGTACCTACTGTCGGGCCCCTTTTGTTGAGTCAACACATTTAAATATAAACTATTCACCACCATTTGTTAGCTAGCCTTAAGTCAAATTGTATATATAAAAAGTTTAATAAAAGCAAACGTATTGTAATATATTTTTATTCGAAATACGAAATTATAGGTCAACTTCTTCTTTAATGATAATTTCTTGTACAACAGGTTCAATAAAATGATTGATTTCGGACTTAATCTCACTGCCAGCTATACATCCAGTTCCCGATTCTATATCCTTGTCTGTCTTTATGTTTTTTTTTTCTTCAAGCCCTTGAAGGCTTGTAGATGGTTTGTATTCCACATCTATGGATTCACCTTTCATAGAAGGGAAATTTTCATTATCTTCAAATACTTCTTGTATTAGAAAACTTAAATTTGACCCTTCGATATTTGACAATGAACCGTCAGACGGTTCGTTCTTGACTATAATTGTTCCCTCTGACACATTTTGGTTTGATAGAAGTTCGTCTTTGGCGGTTATGCTGCGGCTTCCTTCGGAGGGTCCGAAAGATGACCAGGAATAGAACTCATTAGCATCGGAATTAACCACGCACGTTTCCTTTGACATTTCTTCTGTTACATTCTGGAAAGTGTAGGTAAACAAATATAGAAATATTATTTTCAGAACGCAAACTAATTGCAAATGCAGGTAATGAGAGGAAAATTATTTTTCGTGATAATTATTTAATAACATTAGAAATGGAAGTTCAACTAAACAAAAGTAAATTTCTTCTATTTTTAATTAATGCTTCGTGTTATACGGTCAGACGGACTTTCAAATATAAAAACAATGAACTGTTTACCATCTGTAGATTCAATTACCAATTTGCACCACCCAATATTTTTTTTAGACAAATTGAGTATTTGGTCCCATATATTTTTTGAACGAAAATGGTACGTGTTTTGACTTACAGGAAATATAACAGTTTATACTAACTTGGAAAAATATATGTTCTCGGGTTCCCTCTTTCTGTATTTCAACATTCTTTGGAGGTCTTTCTGTGGCTTGTATATCCGTATCCCATTTCTTTTTTCTTTTGGTCCGTTGGTCGCCAGTTAAACGATCTTGTAATAACTGTTTTTGTCTATATCTATTTCTCTCATATTCCGCTTTTTTGGCACGTCTAGCTGCTTCTTTTTCAGTGGGTTGCATTTGTTGCCTTCTTTTTTCTCTTGCGTTTGCTTTTGCTCTTCGGGCGACAGCTTGTTCGGGAGTTTCTTTTTCTTTCTTAGCTCGTAATTTTTCCCTTCGTTTTTTTAATTCCATTTCCTTTTTAAGTTTTTCTTGTGCTTGAAAAACTTCCCCTAGTTTACGTTCGCTTGCTAGAAGTCTTCTTTTTCTTTCTCTTTCTGTTGCTTTTGCCCGCCTGATGGCGTTTTCTTCAGGAGTCTCATTTGCATTCCGTAACGCCCTTCTAGCTCTCGACCTTTCAGCGGCTCTTGCAATATCTTCTGGGCATCTTTGTTTTTTTTTTCTTTGCATGTACTCGTTTCGCTTTGCTCTTCTGGCGGCAGCTTGTTCGGGACTTTCTTTTTCTATTGAAGCGCGAAATTTATCCCTTCGCTTTTTAAGTTCCATTTCCTTCTTAATTTTTTCTTCTCCCTCAAGTGGTTTGTCGAGACGTTCTTTGGCCAGTCGAAGCCTTCTTTTTCTTTCTCTTTCAGTAGCTTTAAGCCGTCTTATGGCATATTCCTCAGGTGTCTCCATTGCTTCAAGAAATGCCCTTTTTGTTTTAGCTCTCTCAGCGGCCATTGCAAGTCGTAAGTTTTGGAGAGCTTAGGGTATCCTAGGCATTTTCAATTCACGCGGTATACCTACCTAGTTCCTTCCAAAGGGAAACTGAGTCTGAAAAACACAAAAGACACCATGGAATAAGGATACACCTTGTTTGTTGTTTTTCTTAAATCTAAAAAAATATATAACTCTATACTCTGTTCAATTCGTATTTTCAGTACAGGGAAGATAGGCTATTTGCCTTTCACCCTAACTATTGTGGATTTTAATAAGCTGTCTCCATTTTAAAGCTCTCACATGGTTGCCATAGTGAGCACTATAAATTGGCATAATTCTCTCACAAATATCGGTAGGGTTACCAAATACCAACCCTTTATTAAGAAAAAATGGTTTAACTGCATGGTAACAGATCCTTCAGAAATACAAATTATTTAAAGGAGTACCTAAGAACTGTATGGCAACATCCCACATAATCAAATTCATTTATTCGCTCTCAAAAGCTTTTAAAAGCACCAAAACCGAAAGTTCTGTGAAAATATCCATAGAAAAACCCGTAAAGATATTTTTGCAAATAGATTATGGTAACACTCTTCTGAGGTGCTTAAAACACACACATATTTATTTTCTGCGATAAGATAGCAACCGCACACGAGAATATCACCCTCGTCGTCATCCTCATTCTGCTCGCGACTGCCTGGCAGACTGGTTATGGTGGGATGTATGCGCCTTTGAGGAAAATTGGTTGGGTATTTCGTAAATGACAACAACAAATTCTTTGGAATCACCAGTGGTTTCGCTTTTATTTCAGTGGCAAATCTTGTGTTGAGTGCCGTGAGAGTAGCTACAGGCACCACTGGTAGAAAAAAGAGCTTCCCATAAGGCCTGTACTGAAAATACGAATTGAACAGAGTATAGACTCTACACTTCACACTGTAATGCCCAAAACACATGTGCAGAATTTCTGGACGCAGTGAAGCATGCAGTACTGCAAGCAAAACACATGTGCAGAAAATTGTTTGACATGCTTGCATCAGCTACTGTCATTCGCCGACTAAGCAGCTGATTTGTTTTTGTTTGTAATTAAATTCGTTGAAAATGAAAATTGAGAAATTCAATAAAATTCGCTTAATTGTATTGCTTTTATCGGCTTACCAGTCGTACAAAAAGTTGTTATACCTTAGCCGATTAGCTGAAATAATGTTTTCGTTGAAAATTCTATTTTCCATTTTTGTGTGAGCCGCAAAATATTTGAATAAACGGCAAACGCAATGATGCCAGATCCGTTCAAATTTAGTTTTTAATTTTTCTGTGTTTTGGTGGCATTGTCGTTTGCAGTGGATTTAGAAATAGCGACAACTTGCAGTTCTGCAACGCATGCTGAATTTACATGTGTTCACTCCCATTTAAACGTGTGGGTTCTATTTCCACTGCATGCAAAATTCTGCACATGTGTTTTGGGCATAAGATGGATACGGCTAGGTTCCACCAGGTTCCACCGGTGTAAGTAGCAAAAAAAATTCGTATTCGTAATGCCGAGAACTGATTGAACTGTCAGGTTGATATTTGCAAGTGGATGAGTGGTCGTGCGTCGTGCGTATAATTTACTTGAGCATTGCACACACGCTTTCGCGCATAGCAACACCGAAAACAGCTGGTAACCAAACTCTTTTAAGTTGGCTGAGCTGACGGTCTATAATAAATACTTAGTTTATAGTCACGGTCACGGCATAAGTAATAAATATATGAAGTAAACCAAAAAATAAGTACATAGAAACGGAGCTTCTCTTAAATCGTGTTTCGTCTTTTCTGCCTGCTGTGGAGTAGTGGCTAGTGTGTTCGCCTTCGAATGGAACGGTATAGCTTATTCGATTAACTACACACAAGCATAACAAAAATAGAACACACAGCCACAAAAACTAGTAAACACAAACGCAACTCAGACAATTCCATCGAAAGCGGTGTCTCTTTTCCTGAGTACACTCAGGCTCAGGTTTAGTTTTCCCTAGCCCCTACACAGGGGACAGGGATTCATCGACACCAATTAACGTAAAAAACCAGAGCGTAATGCGAAACCGCGACTACAATATGAATTCAATTGGTGCGAATAAATGCCCCTCTAGAATTAAGTTAAAAATGAATTCTAAAACAGAAAGTTTATGAATCTAGGTACCTATATCCATACAAAAAATGTTAATACATCTTACTTTCAATCTTTCAAACGTCACTGAATCGAAATATCTGCGTTTCCAGCTTGTGTATTATGAGTAGTTATGATATGACTCAAAAGTTGATTTGATTTTTTGAGAACCAGATTAACTGCGCATGAATGCTTATGTATGCATGTACTACATTAATTATTATCCTATGCCATGCCTACTCTGCGTTTAAAAATGTTCTCTTATTAGTTTGGGATATTTTGTTTAAACTACAGCATTGCCAGATATTTTGTTCTAAATAAAATTATAAATTTTAACAACACAAAGAAATTAGAACCGACGATACCTACCTGTATTTAACAAAACCACTGTATACTAAACCTTGCTTGCAGAACGGATTTAGAAATATTTTTATTTTGAGGTTATCAGGTTTGACAGTTTCACTTCGACCTGAGCTCATATGTTTATGGAGCTGCCAAGCTTACATTTAATTATTTCTTGTAATTACCGTATACAAAACTTTGTAAGATCGTCTGAAGGAATTAGAATAGTCAAACCGTCTCTTATCAGCTCATTAAAACATATAAAAAATACGCTATGGCTTTAATTTTTATTCGAGTCAACACCCGGACTTCAACACCCTGAGGTCAACCCTGACAAATGCATACTTCGAGTATGAATTTAAATATGATTTAAGAAAACAAACATTGTATAGGTACCTACTGTTGGGCCCCTTTTGTTGAGTCAACACCTTTAAATATTAACTATTCTCCACCATTTGTTAGCTAGCCTTAAGTCAAATTGTATGTATAAAAAGTTGGCTCTGCGAAATAAGGCCCCAATGAAATAAGGCCCCAAAAAGAAAATGAAATAAGGCCCCAAAAAATTATACAGGAAACAACAACAACGATTTTTAATACAATTTGGGGTGTTATTTCCTTTTTTGGGGCCTTATTTCCTAATGAAAATTGGGGTCTTATTTCATTATGAAATAAAACCCCAAAAGAAGAAATGAAATAAGTCCCCAAAATTATTTTTTTTTATTATAATAATTATAATTGTTACCCTTCCGATATGGAATGCGGATTTACTGTTAGATTACGGGGTGAGCGCGAGGTTGAGTATATAAAAAGTTTCTTTAATCTAAATTAATTGATCCAATATCACCAATATTAAATAAAAAGTAGTTTTCATTATTCTTAATTTCATTATTAAATAAACCCCAAATTTGGGGCCTTATTTCATTTTGTTTCGGGGCCTTATTTCATCGCAGTGGTTATTTCATTATGAAATAAGAACCCAAATTTGGGACCTTATTTCATTTTCTCTTTTGGGGCCTTATTTAATTGGGGCCTTATTTCCTACAGCCTAAAAAGTTTAATAAAAGCAAATGTATTGTAATGTATTTTTATTCGAAATACGAAATTATAGGTCAACTTCTTCTTTAATGATAATTTCTTGTACAACAGGTTCAATAAAATGATTGATTTCGGACTTAATCTTACTGCCAGCTATACATCCAGTTCCCGATTCTATATCCTTGTCTGTCTTTATGTTCTTTTTTTCTTCAAGCCCTTGAAGGCTTGTAGATGGTTTGTATTCCACATCTATGGATTCACCTTTTATTGAAGGGAAATTTTCATTATCTTCAAATACTTCTTGTATTAGAAAACTTAAATTTGACCCTTCGATATTTGACAATGAACCGTCAGACGGTTCGTTCTTGACTATAATTGTTCCCTCTGACACATTTTGGTTTGATGGAAGTTCGTCTTTGGCGGTTATGCTGCGGTTTCCTTCGGAGGGTCCGAAAGATGACCAGGAATAGAACTCATTAATGTCTAAATTGTGAGCATCGGAATTAACCACGCACGTTTCCTTTGACATTTCTTCTGTTACATTCTGGAAAGTGTAGGTAAACAAATATAGAAATATTATTTTCAGAACACGCACTAATTGCAAATGCAAGTAATGAGTGGAAAATTATTTTTCGTTCGATGGCATGATAATTTTTTAATAACATTGGAAAAGGAAGTTCAACTAAACAAAAGTAAATTTCTTATATTTTTAATTTATGTTGACCAGTTATATGGTCAGACAGACTTTCAAATATAAAAACAATGAACTGTTTACCATCTAATAATTTAATAATTTTTTAGACAAATTGAGTATTTTGTTCCGATATATTCTTTGAACGATAATGGTAACAGTTTATACTAACTTGGAAAAATATATGTTCTCGGGTTCCCATTTTCTGTATTTCAACATTCTTTGGAGGTCTTTCTGTGGCTTGTATATCCGTTTCCCATTTCTTTTTTCTTTTGGTCTTTTGGTCGCCAGTTAAACGATCTTGTAATAACTGTTTTTGTCTCCTTCTATTTCTCTCGTATTCCGCTTTTTTGGCACGTCTAGCTGCATCTTTTTCAGTGGATTGCATTTGTTGTCTTCTTCTTTTTTCCCTTGCGTTTGCTTTTGCTCTTCGGGCGACAGCTTGTTCGGGAGTTTCTTTTTCTTTCTTAGCTTGTAATTTTTCCCTTCGTTTTTTTAATTTCATTTCCTTTTTCAGTTTTTCTTGTGTTTGAAAAACTTCCCTTAGTTTACGAAGTTCAATTTCTTTCTTTAGTTTCTCGCTGGCTTGCAAACGTTCTCTTGCTAGAAGTCTTCTTTTTCTTTCTCTTTCTGCTGCTTTTGCCCGCCTGATGGCGTTTTCTTCAGGAGTCTCATTTGCATTCCGTAACGCCCTTCTAGCTTTCGACCTTTCAGCGGCCCTTGCAATATCTTCTGGACTTCTTTGATTTTTTTTTCTTTGCGAGTACTCTTTTCGCTTTTCTCGTCGAGCGGCAGCTTGCTCAGCCGTTTCCATAGCTGCTCGCAATTTCTTTGCGTCACCTAAATGTTCCGTGTTTATTTTACTTTTGCCCGCTCCTTCCGCAGGATCTGCACAATAAACATTTTTTTGATTTTAATTTTTTTTTTTTTTGATTGACTATCAGAGTTTTGAGTGGTCGGACTGAGCATTCTAGGCCTATCAGACTTAGGTGTACTCCTTTATCCTTTTCTATAGCAGGTTTAAGAAAAGCATATATTACTCTTCTTAACAAATGAGATACAAACAGATTACAACGGCAATTGTAAAATGTCAATTTCATACATTAGACAACAGGTTAATTCAACAACGCATATAATTTGGCGTGAACAGAGTGCATAACATATCTCAAACATCAAACTACGTAAATTTACAACGTTGGACAGATATATAGCGTCAGAGAAAAATCATGCTCACTACTAAATAGTCGACTGTCGGTTGACACAATAGGCGTTTTCTATTATGACCACATGGTCTACATTATATTACGGCGCAGCGCAGTGGTTAGTGGTTAGTGTGTTGGACTACTGACCGAGGGGTCCCAAGTTCGAATCCCGCAATAAAACTAAACTTCCAACTTAGGGTTTTTTTCCACTGCGCCACTTGTCGCGAACGTCAAACATCCGAGAAAAATACTCTCGGATGTTTGTAATGTGGCGAATCAGGCACTTAGTGAATCAGGCACTTAGTGAATCAGACACAGAGACAAATTAGGAATCGAATCCCAGCCTGAATGTAACAGTAACATAATATGTCACTGTCTTGAAAGAGCTTCTAAATTAGCCGTTTGGAATCGGCATAAAATTGTTCACACGAAACGAATGTTTTTTTTTTACATGATCCAAATAAGGCCTATAGCCTAATACGGCCCAGTGTGCAAAAGTTGGCATAACCGACAAGCAACAGGAATTCTATTTTAAATGTGCCACCTATCGTCACCTGAAATTAACACAATTGTGATGTGAGTTGACCGATGTTTCGAGATATGAGCGTTTGAAGTTTTGCATGATATGTTTTGGCATTTTAAATTAATATTTTCAAAATATAATTATGCAGAATCATAAAAATGTACAAAATAGTAATTATAAATGTTAAATTTTGCTCCCACGGTCAATAGTTATCTTTAAAAATTTAATTTAAATTTTGAAACAAAGTGCTATCAGCCAATACGGTTTATTGAAAGTTAAAAAAAAGTCCTATGTACCACATACATACATTTTATAATTAGATTATTGTATGAATATCACTCGTGGTTAATGTTTATGCATTTTTTTTATACATAAAAAAAAAAAACTATTAAAAATAATCTTTTTTAAACACGTTTTTATTTATTAATTTAGAGGATTACACTCGATTAAAATCTTTATTAATAACTATCAACTTATCCAAGAAAACGACGGCGTCCAACAACTATTTAAATTCCCAACAGCTGTCATCCCACCTTCGTCGTTAAGTTGGGTGCAGCTGTTGTCGTCGAAATGGGTGCGTCTGACAAGTAGTCGTCAATGGGTGCGTCTGGCAAACACCTTCATACGTTGAAAGCACAGATGGCGCTTTTACATAAGTTTACAACTCGGCCAATCTGACAATTGATCGACCTCGAACAAAAGATAAACTAAATACTTATCAATAATCTCTACATATTACTCCAAACTTATATCTACGGCAAGAGGGTCACTTGGACTCTCAATAGAAACAGCCTCTTCATTTCGGTCTAACAACCATTTTCGCATTCTATTCGCCTCAACAACACCATCGTACGGAAGCTGAGTCAACTGGCAGTTTTCAATATCCCGCAATACATATCTGTCATGTCCGAGAATCTTACATACGACATAAGGGCCACGAAATTTCGGCAAAAACTTTTTATTCGTCCCGACGGCAGTATCAACGTTACGCATAACAACAAAATCACCGACTTTATATTCTTTAACTTTTTTACTGTGCCTAAGAAAATAGTCTAAATTATATTTCTGAGACTTATCAATCTCTCCTGAAGCTTCGGCACGAATTTGATCTAAATTACGGCAGCTCTCGGAAGCCATCTTTTCCTCTAGATGTTCCGTCATTTCATCTATTATTTCACCCCTTTGGCTAACACCAAACAATAGCATACTAGGTGAGTTCTTCGTCGTGCTATGAATAGAATTATTAATAGCGTACTCCACCTTTAGTAACTTACTCGACCAATCGGCATGATTTACCGGCTCACTCAATTTTCCCAGCATAGACTTGATAACCCGATTGACTCTTTCGACTTGCCCATTTGCCTGGGGTGAAGCCACGGCAACCTTTACATGTTCTATATTTCGTTTTATTAGAAAGTCCTCAAATTCGAAAGAGGTAAAGCATGTACCTCTATCTGACACAATGCGTCGCGGTCTGCTATAATACTGAAAGTATTTATCTAATGCGGAAATTACTTCTATTGTACTCGTCGAGTTCGTAGGATATAGCTTTACGAATTTTGTAAAAGCATCTATTACTACCAAAATATGCTTCCTTTTCGAACTAAGGGACGGCAAGGGACCAAAGTGATCCACATGAATTGTGTCAAACGGCAGAGGGTTTTTAGGAATATTATACAAGTTCCTCTCGCTAGAACGGACCGGCATAGCGTACATAATGCACTTAATACAATTTTGGATAAATCTTTCAATCTTTCGTCTTATGCTCGGAAACCAGTAATGCATAGCAATCTTATCGTAACATTTCTCCAGCGCCTGATGACCTAGTTTTTCATGAATCAACCGTATAACATTATCTTCCATTTCATTCGGCACGAATAATGCCTTTCTTCCACTTCTCTTCACTCTATATACAAGTCCATCCCTCAATTCAAAGTTTTTGACTTCTTCAACCTCCATTCGATCCCGTAATTCCATAATTATTTTGTCCCGTCCTTGCGCAATTTGGATTTGAAAATCCGTATCATCAACATCCCAAATTGCAGCAACCTGGCACCTGCTAAGGGCATCCACATGTCCCATAGATATACCACTACGATGCTGAATTTTATAATTATAATTTTCAAGTTCTAAGGCCCAGCGGGCAATCCGTGGATTAACTTGTTTCTTTTCTAATGTCATCGTCAGCGAGCTACAATCCGTAACTATTTTGAAGGGTATTCCTTCCAAATATACCCGGAATCGTCTCAAAGCATAAATTATAGCAAGCGTCTCTAGTTCAAAGCTATGATACCTAGATTCGGCAGCGGAAGTTGTCTTAGAAAAGTAAGACACCGGATGAAATTTTCTATCATCTTGCCTTTGAAGCAAGACAGCACCAAAACCAATTGAACTGGCATCACAATGCAGTTCTGTGTCCTTTATAGGACTATAAATAGCCAAAATCGGTGCTTCAATTAGTCTGCATTTTAACTCATTAAAAGCGTCCAAACATGGTTTGTCAAAATCATAGTCGGCATTTTTCTTTAATAAATTTTGCAACGGCTTTGCAATTCGGGAAAATGACGGCACAAATCGTCTGAAATAAGAGAACAACCCAATACAAGAATGCAATTGTTTCTGATTAGTCGGCACTCGATATTCTTTAATAGCGGCAATATGAGAATCACTTGGCGCAATACCTTGCGAAGAAACGGCGTATCCCAAATACTCTATTTCCGTATGACCGAACCGGCATTTCGAGAGATTTAGTTTAAGATTCCGTTGAGTTATACGTCTCAAAACGGTTCTTAGCAATAATTTGTGTTCCTCAAAGTCTGCTGTAGCAATCAAAATATCGTCCATATAAGCAACTATTTTACCCGAATCAATTAAATCTCGGAAAATAACATTAATAAACCGCTGAAAAACGGCCGGAGCATTTTTCAACCCGAACGGCATTTTTAAATACTCCCACATGCCATTTGGAGTAACGAACGCAGTAAGAGGAATAGATTCCTCAGAAACCCTAACTTGATGGAATCCGCTTTTCAAATCTAGGAGCGTAAAATATTGTTTTCCTTCAAGATACTCTATACAATCTTCTATAAGCGGCAAAGGTTGATTATCCCTAATGGTTTTTTTATTGAGACCACGATAGTCCACACACATTCGAAGTTCTCCGTTCTTCTTTTTTACTAACACAATAGCAGACGCATACGGCGAGTTACTTTGTCTAATAATACCGTCTTTTTCCAACTGATTCACTATTGCCTGCACTTGAGTTCTTTCAAAGTAAGACAGTCGTCGGGGAGAACAGTGGAACGGAACATTATCAGTCAGATGAATCTTCATTTCATAATCTAACGGTTCTACTTCAATATCTTTCGGCAACACATAAGCATCTATAATTAAACTATTCAGTTCGGCACAGCACAATTTACCCAATTTATGATCAATATTCAAATCTAATTCGTCAGACACAACTTCAATATTAAATATATCCGGCATTTTATAGTACTCGTAATTAGTCTCAGTTGCCTCAACTTCCAATACCATTTCAAATCTTTCTGGTTTATTACCAACTAGCGAACACTTATTCCCGATGAGGCTATATCTATTAAGAGTTGTAAGAAGTTCATTTGGCAAAACAAATTTATTATTTCTATTTATAGCAACCAACTTTTCTTTAGAGTATCTAACCTTTACTCTTGTCAAATGGATACTAAAAGCATACAAAAAATTACGTCCAAAAATAATCGGTAGAGCCATACTTTCATCTGGGACAATATTAATTTTTATCGTCTTTATTTTATTATGAAATTTTGCTTTACATTTCATTTCTCCTAAAACATTTAATTTGTTTCCACCCACCCCGTAAAATGAGGATTTCGGAATTTTCAATCGTCGCAGCAACTTAACCGGGACATACGAAGACTTTATAAAACTAGTTGGGCTGCCCGTATCAAAAAGAGAAAGGAACTTCATGAATTCTACATCTTTTGCCAAATCAACTTCAAAAGCGACACTCACCCAATTTACAGCACCAACTACTTCGCTTAAACTTTCATCGTTATCAGACCCTACTTTCGAAACGGCAGCAACTTGTTGATTACGCTTCGGAACGGCAGCGGCAGACAGCATCTTCTTCGGGTTCGGGCACGTCCTGTGGTCATGTCCCATCTCCCAACATCGGAAACACGACCCATTTCGGCGCAAAGGGTGTGGACAGTATGGTTTAATATGCCCCGTCTGTGAGCAATTAAAGCATAGTACGGCATTTCTATTAACATTCGGCTTGGTTACAGCGGCAGGTTTCGTCGATACGGCATTAGAAATACATCCTGATGTACTCGTAGCACTTTCCATCAAATATTTCTGCTGATAGCGATTAACGAGTTGTTTCAGTTCGTCGATGGTACGAGCACCTAACAGCAGATTAACATTGGATATGTTACTACCCATCCCGTCTATGATGAAGTCAATGATCTCCGTTTCACCAATGTCGGATCGTTTGGCAATCGCCTGCATGTTTAGAATGTAGCAATGCAGCGACTCTTCTTGTTTTTTCCACTTCCTTAGGGCTAGCATTCTGTACACATCCTGGCGAGACACAGCTATGTCGAATTCTTTTAATAGTGCTGCCTTCAGTTCGCTATAATTAAGCGCCACCGTCGAGAGTAGGAACACTTTAGCGGTTCCTATTAGTGAACGTCTCAAGCTCAATAATTTAAACCTTTCATCGGCATTTACCGTCTGCATAATTTCTTCAAAATCACGGAAAAAATGTTTTACCGAATGGCTTACGTCATCGCCATCAAATTTTGGAATGGCGTGCTCAATTTCGCCAAATTCCGATCGTCGTTCGGCAGGAGGGGCGGCATCATTCTCCAACTCTTTAATCTGCTTCCGCAGCTTCAGCACTTCGAGACGCTTACGTAGCTCGCTTAATTCCTCATCCAACGCGGCACTTCTCAGTTCCTCGGCATCGTCGGCTTCGGTATCAACGTCATCGGCAACGTCATCGGCATCGGCATCGGCATCGGCATCTTCCTCGCTTGCCGCAGATAAATTGTTGCTTTTGTTGACTTCACTGTGGTGCAGTCTCTTTAACTGGGCCGTGGTAGCTGTTTCGGGGAATTCTACGCCAGCTTCCCTGAGCGCTTCTACCAACTGCTGTTTTGACAAGACACGCGGCATTTTAACACGTTTAATGTAATTATTATCAGAATTTTTAATTAAATTTTATTTTATTTCACAGGCCAGTGATATTCTGACCCCACATCTGAGTTTTAAACACGTTTTTATTTATTAATTTAGAGGATTACACTCGATTAAAATCTTTATTAATAACTATCAACTTATCCAAGAAAACGACGGCGTCCAACAACTATTTAAATTCCCAACAGCTGTCATCCCACCTTCGTCGTTAAGTTGGGTGCAGCTGTTGTCGTCGAAATGGGTGCGTCTGACAAGTAGTCGTCAATGGGTGCGTCTGGCAAACACCTTCATACGTTGAAAGCACAGATGGCGCTTTTACATAAGTTTACACTTTAAAAAAAATCAATTATTGGATATCAATTGGTCAAACAGGAGCCATTAAAAAAAGGACAATTATAGAATCCCTTATTTACCTTGCCTGAAACCTGTAACCTGTATTTGTGGTGGACATAGAACTTTTTTATTTTATTTTTTAAGTTACATAGTTAAAATTACAAAATCCTATGTGAGAATTTCAAAAACACAAAGTTCTGTCACCCTTCATACTAATGTTAATAAATTTTCAATATGATTGAATGACAAAGTTCTATGTACTCATATTGTTGCATATAACTTCGTTTTTCTTCAGATTTGGTATTGTACGAAACCTTAAGGGCCTCGTTATTATACTCAAACGAAAGTGCTCTCGAAAACGAATCGTTTGATACCAAAAACTCATTTTTGACCAAAATGGCTTATAGAACGGTGTTACTTTAAGGTGACGTTATGTCTACACTAAAATCGATAGAATTTTCCGACGCAATCGTGTTTGTTCTTACAGACGATACAAGTTAGTGAATGTGCACTCACGCGCTTTTTATAAGAAAGTGTTTTTTGTAATTGATCTTATTGGGAATAATAATTCGGGTAAGTCTAGTTTTTACACTAAATATACCACATATAAAACTAAGGTTTAGTATGGTTTAAGTAGGATTTTAATTCTTTGAGTAGATTTTCGTTAAAATGTTTGTAAAGAAAAGTTTTTCATGTTCCTAAAAAGGCCCACCGAAAATATTAACAGGCCTTATTAGGAATATGAAAGGTTACATTTTTTTTGGGTTGTTTTTAGATAAAATTTCAAAGGCGAGTATATAAGGGAACAGAAAGCGTACAGAGTGGTCGTCAGATGATATGGACATGTCCTTGAAGCTTATTAAACGTGTTTTTTTAATCCTTTTTTTTTTTAATTTTTCTTTCTAGTCAAGAACACTGTGTTAATTTTTTGATTTGTATTAATAAATAATATCATTAATAATAAACAACGTTGTTTTATTTGTTTTATGACAAAATACTTCTTATTTTCGCGGAATAACCAAAGAAACTGAACAAATTTATGTATGGGCCTTATTCGGAACAGGTGTTCGTAATAAGGCACAAGGTAAGGTTTTTAAAAATGTTTTGAAATTGGGTTCTAACAAATAAACGTTGTGTTTTTATATAGATAACTGAACTAAGGCTTATGCTAATATCAATTTAGTAATTTTCTTTTAGGCGTTTGCAAGTTATTAAGGAAAAACTATAAGGTGGGCCTTATTTGGGTCGCCTACCTTATATATCATTGATTTTCATGGTTTAAAACAACAGAAATGAAAAGCATGTTCAACGTGAACACCTGCCTTGACGGCCTCATTTCACGGTGGACACACCCAAGACGTTGACTAAACCCCCCAAGGCCAGTCAAACTACTGACCTTAGTAGAATTACCGTGGCTGATTGGTAAGATTACAGTCCATCGACCCATTCGTATTGGGCGAGGCCTATCTTGACACCTCTTCATTCTGAAAGAACGCACTTGTCTTCCGCATTTGGAATAAACCACAGCCACCACGAATTCAACCGCTAAATGCTGGGGGCTGACCAATAGTGAAATTGGTACAGGTGCCTCCCCATCTCCCGTGTTGACAGTTTAAGCCAATGGTAAAGCTTTCGCAACCCTGTTCGTTCAAAAATATTAGGTGAACAGAACATCTTGAATTCCATATTACTAGCGAAATCCGATAGCTCATCACCTATTTTCTCTTGCACTGATTAATTTGGTGATGCCCACAATAAAGGCATCACTCAAATTTGGGCAGTGCCCCGGTTTAAAACAACAGTTGGATCTCGTATTGGATCATGCGGTCTTAATACAAAACGCCTATTATGCCAAAATAAATGCAATGATAGAGGTATTTTGGTCCGCCATCTTGTTTAGGTGATATTTACGAATTATACGAAAGTCATGCATTTTGGCATGTATTATTAAAGCAAATGGTTTCCGGAAGTGATAGAATGAAAAGATCTCGGCAACAAACATTACAAACAGTAGCAAAATGGCATCACCCTCAACTGAAATTTACAAATCATGGGGATAAAAACAAAGTGAATGAATTCATTTGTTGGTAACAAAACCTACATTTAAATTAATAGAGTGAAACAATAAGTAGTAATTTTAAAAATATTTTCAAATAAAGTTCATTCGCAACTTCAAGCAAGATGGCATAGGTGACACGTAAGAAGCCAATTTTTTTTTTTCCTGACGTCTTGAATAGCCTTAGCCATACTCCATACGTCTTTTGACCATGTACCTACGGATAATTTAGATTCTTCTTCATACTACGTTTCCACCGGACATAAATCCCGAGATTAATTACTAGAGGTTTAAAATTATTCCTGAAGTGTTTCCACCAAATAAAAGAAGATTAACTTGACGTATTCTCTCTGGCTCTGTCCATTCGAGAGAGGATGACATCTCGAGCTGTGGAAAGTGCGATTACAAACCGGACTGTACATGCAAACCTGGTTGATAATAGAGATTTATTTCTAATCTCCCTTTTATGAGATTAACTTTTGTATGATAAATCCCGAGATTTATGCGGGATTTACGGAAACTTTTCTAAATCTCGCAGTTAATCTCGCGTGGAAACGTAGCATTAGTTATTTGGCATACCTACTACAATGAAAAGATACATAAATTCAAATTAAATACGTAGGGTGATGGCCCCTACGTTCAGCCCCCTCCAGTAGTCAGCCTCTGGAATACAAAATGCCGCGCAGTAGTTAATCCTTTGGTCTTTTTAAAGCAAAAAATATTATTCCCATGGCTAACATTTCTTCTATCTGCGTCCAAAAACTTGCAACAATCCTGGTGCTGCTTCGCGCGTAAAAAATATATACTTGAGTAAGTTTTTATAAACGCAGAAAACGAGTGGTAGGTATTCCAAAAAAAAAAATAGTGGAAGTGGTTTTGGAAAAGTTATACAAATACTAATCCATTTAAAGTATTTGCATTTTGTGATTATTCTTATGTTATTGACAGTTTATTTTAACTATTTCTTAACTTAAAATGTTTAAAATATGTTTTGTTAAAAAATTAAGAGGGGGCCGACCTTGTGAGACATTATTTTTATGATTATCCTAGGCTCAGTCCCTCCGGCTGACTACTGGAGACTACGTTAATTTTTTTTTACAATAACCGAGTATGCTAAATGAATGGAAACTTCAATCTGTCTTGAATCGCACCAAAATTTCGATCAATTTTCTTCGTTTTCCAGTAGTCAGCCCCCCTGTACATTTATAGAGAAATGGGGGCTGACTTGACTATAGAAGACACTGTTCTTTTAAACGTTCTCCAGTTGTCAGCCCCCCCTTTTTATGAAAATGTGTAAATTATATTGGGGCTGACTACTGGATAGATACTTTCGTGGCTGGCAAATCATTCCCTTTTCACTTATTTTCTAAATAGTTTGCATTAGGTAGCTCATACACTTAATAATCTTAGTATTTTCGAATCTACAGACTTCAAACATTCAGAAGAACCAAATACTTGATTATATACTTGAAGAATGGATTTTTACGGACCAAACTCAAAAAAAAAGTTAAGGGGCCGACTACTGGTGCCATCACCATACTACCTACCTATGACATGTCATGTCATCTTACCCGGTTTAACAGATTGTAGGCACCAACGTTCTTATACCTAGGTAAAAATGTCACATAGAAATTACTAAAGAAACAAATAACTGTACCCACAAAACACTTCAGACACAACACAATACACAAAACACAACACTCACCTTATCAGCAATTTTACAGCACAGCACAGCTCACTTTTACACTCAATACAAAAAACAAATTTACGCTCAAAATTCTCGATTTCGTTGTCATTGAAACTAGCTGCTGAAAGCTGAATTACTATGGACGTAAATAAAAAATAACTGTGCAGAACTGTGGCGCACGTATAAAGATAAAGAGCAATACTCATATAACCAGACGTAATTAAGTCTAACGGTCAAGGGTTTGGGCCTACAATTTTAATAATTTTTTTTCACATTCAGTCACATGATTTTTTGAAAATTCGGTTAAGATTTAGATACAAGTTGGAATGTCACGGTTCGCGGAGCGAGCAACAGTTAATCGAATACTACATAACCTACCAAATCAAAAAGAGAATGTAGTAACTATGATTCTCTTCAACTCCTTTGGTTTTGTTGTGGAGTGGAGTGGGGAGGAGCAGTGGGTCTGGCCGGCTGGGTAGTGTTTATTATAATGTGACTGCGAATGTGACCGTTTACGTGTGTGTAGGTAAACCATCCAGTGCGATGTCCGAGTTGAACATAAATAATAACACAACAAAGAGTAAACAAAAACAGCTGTCTCTCTTGGGATGCGCTCTCTGTTTGGTTCAGCTTTACTCGAATGAGTATTGTGTACAATCAATAGAATGTGTTATATGTGTACCGCATACGCATACCACTATTGGTTTCGCAGATTTGGTTTCCCCTTAATATAATACAGCTATTTATACATACCAATCATCCTATATATGCATACAACAAAATTAATTTAATACGTGCACATTCCAAAATAAGGTTAAAAATGGATAGGTAAGTAATAAGAAACTTTGCGAGATTATCTACAGGAAGTTTTTCTGAACTTACTTCCGAAAGCCACTTAATCGAAATCGAAATTGATCCCGCTCTCTGTTTTAGTGTTATTCGCGTCGAAACATTCTATCAAAGACTATCCAAACTAACTAGACAGTCAACATCAACAACAATACTCCCAACCAGTGCTGCCACAAGGGAAAAAAATTTGCGTAGTAAAACTCAAAACTCCAAATTCTCATTTTCGATTCCAGTCAAATTCAAACACTGAAGATATGGATACTTGTTGAGTATGGTAGAAAAGAATATAAGTTGATGTGGGAAAGTGAGTAAGGATTGAATATACTTTTGTTTATTTATTTATTTTTTTTTCAAGAAAAAATCCAAGATTTATGTTGACATTTCGTGCTTTAAGAAAACGTAGCAAAAAAGACGTTTTTATGGAGAGTGCGTAGCAAATTGGAAATCGCGTAGAAGTTTTGCTACGATCGTAGCAAAGTGGCAGCGCTGCTCCCAACCCAAGTCCCAAGCGGCCGTGCACCTACCCGATTTTCCCCGCAAATTTCTCTCTCGCGAGCTCTTATTTTTCCTGTCGGTGAAAGTGAATACGTGTAATTAATGGCCGCCCGGTGGCACTTTTTCAATTACAAACAATTTGTAAATGAATTTATAACAATAAGTGTAACAAGAATAATTGTTGAGTATGGTTTTTTAATAGCTTTACTTGTTCTCTACCCATCTTCGGCGCCAATAATTCACATTTCAGTTTTTTTTTTAATTTTGTTTATTTGGGCGGTTGTTCCAAAAATAGGTTAACCCTAGAATACATTTTTTTTTTGTCGCTAAACACTAACCCCCGTATTAATAAACACAGTGTAAGAGTTATCAACTTGTTACTCAGCAGTTATGTCCAATTTTTGTATGCTATCTGACGTTTGCTAGCTAACTTACTTGTGTACTTTCTTTTATTAATAAGGGGGTAACATACAAGTTAAACCCAAGATTCTACTAGGGCAAAAATGAACATTAGAAAATATATTTATATTTATGTATATTTTGCAAGTACTTATGCATTTTGAGGATTATAAATTATGCTGAAACTTAGATCTGTTTTTCCCAGGACATAACGTTTTCCCCAAATTGTGTTGAAATATTGAAATTAAAAGATTAAAATTAACGAAAAAAAAATTGCATCTATGTATTTCAAAATATGCAACGCAAAAAGGTGCAAAAACGCGTAATGGTTATTTTTCTCTGATCAATATCATGAGATGGATCTCTGCTAGATATTGACAAATGATTATTATATGAAGCTATTTTTCATTGTGATAAAATTACCTATATTTTCCAACAATTTCATAAGCTTTACAATTTTTTAAATTGAACTGCAATGTGAACGCCGTGTAACTAATGGGCACCAAAAATGACAAACACAGTCGCCCCCAATTAAAATTCCACCAAAAAATGGCCTCCTGATTGACATCAAGTCCTATCATGCTATCAAAGGAATTTCTAAGTATGCGTGCGGCAGGCGGCAGCAATGGCGCTCCTTTCACTTGTACAGGCACGAATACTTAGGAAATCCTATGCAGGATAAGGTTACAGGGAGCTTGAAGGCAAAAAGGCAAATGTACCGTTTCTGCTCTCAGTTGACCATCGTGTTTGTATCATCTTTGTATTCTATTTGGGGTGAACAAAGTGAAATGCACAAAGCCGTGAACGCATTTACGAATTTTCTCTTTCTTATGTCGTTTTCCATTGGGCAAAAATAAGCGTCCGGGAGAGTCCGGATCCGGAATCGAAAAATTCGCTTCTAAAACTGTTCCATTGGCACAAAAAATACTCTTCTGCTAATTCTGAGAAGAGAATTTCGCTTCTCGATTTGAATTCAGAATCCACTGAAGAAGCACTCACTATTTTATATTTTATACAAGTCAGATGACAGCTACCGTATCTAGAACCTAGATTGTTTTTTGACATTTCACCAATACTTTTGTGGATTCAACCAGAAGCAGTTTTCTTGTTCCATTGACGAATGGAGGCTAACCCCTGGCGGCAAGTTTTCGCATCGGTAGGTTGCTATAGATTTTGACAGCTGGTAGATATTTCTATGAAAAAGCAAGAGGTTGTTGAGAGAAATTGTGGAATTAATTAAAAATACACATTTAATACAAGAAAAATACTCATTTTATAATAGAAAAATAATATCTTGAAAGTGAGTGCGATAAGTGTTGATATAAAAGTGAATACTAAGTTTTTATTTTTGTAGAAAATGGTGAAAACAATTGGAGCTCAGCATTGTGGCGTTCCTCAATGCAATTCATACCAAAAAGAGGGAATAACATTCCATCCATTCCATCTTCCAAAAGAAGTTATGAGCTCTAAAGTTCTTTCAATTAAATGGGGTACTGCACTTAGGATGGGGAAAAAATTTCCCAAATGTTTTTCCATTTGTAGTCTTCATTTTAAAGATGAAATTTTGCGACCGAATGCACGGTATGGTTTTCAGTATAGAACCAAACTTATGAAAGTAGCATTTCCCAGCCAAAACCTTTCGAAATCAGCAATTCCTTCTAAGAAACCAGGCATTATACGTTCAAGGCGGTTACTATCACGCTCAGCTGCTTTGTATGAGAAGAAGGTAGGTACTACAAGTTCCTACATTTCTTTTTCATTTATCTAATGATATATATACTTTTAATTTATCCCTAGATCTACTCAAGAATGTATTACACATCAACCCACAAGTTTGGCGGAGAATCCAAGTGATACAGAAGAACCATCACACAACTATACTGAGAGTGTTCGTAGCATAGGGGTGCAGGCATGCTTAAGCCAAATCACTAGCTTCACTGCATTATGGGATACTGAGAAAAAATTAAAAACTATGACTGGGTTGCATAATAGTTCCACATTAGTAAGAGCATCTGAAAAGATTCGAGGTGATGATAAGGCGTACATGTCAATGAGAGAGCGAATCCTGCTTACTATGTACAAGTTAAAGTCGAACCCATCCTTTGAAGAACTATCAATATCGTTTCAAATAAGCAATAAAACGCAAAACTGTATTTCGCAGATACAATTCAACTTTTATTGAAAATCATTAAGCCCTTAATTAACTGGCATACATGATAAATAAACCATCATACTTATTTATTTGAATAAGGCATGCAGCTATGTGCTTGCATTTTCTGCCATTTCCAGCTTTACATGAGCAAGTCAATATCCACCGCTGATGTTGCTCGTCCAATTTTTTCCATCTTGACCTCATGTAGTTTTGATGAAATTGATGTTGCAGCTACCACCAGCGCAGTAACTTCATCTACGGATGGAGGTGGGGAGAGGCCGATCTTGTGTATCCAGCCAGCTTTCACTATTTCTTCCATCCTTAGAAACTTCTAATCTGGCTGGATGCTCCATCATCAAAGCAAGCAAATCTGTACGAATCATAATTAGCACAGTTTTTATAAGATAAAAAGCAACCAAAATATGTAAACAAAAGCAAATTTATTATTTTTGTTTACATTCAACACTACTTTCAACAGACTTTTGTGCTAGTCTTACCAAATGAATTCACTCACACTACACAAATTTCGGACAAGTAGTACTTAGACCTGCAAATTTAGTTCGTTTTCAATTAGTTGGTTTACTTTTTAATAGATAAATAATTAATTTTCTTGCTGGAAAACACACGTATTCCTTATGCAAGTCCTGTGCAAAACAAACAAACGTCAAAATGCTATAGGTCTCTACATATTCCTTTTTTATCCACCAGGGGTCGCAGGAAAACTTTTCCATTCGTCAATTGGATTATAGATTGAGTCGATCCCCGAGTGAAACCAATGGAAAACGACATTACTCTCTCATTTGAAGTCACTGCCAGACGCAATGTGTAATTGATTGCATAAATTGAATTTAAAAAAATTATAAAGATACCTACGGTGAACATTTGAGTACGATAACTTTGGTGCAAAAAATTGATAACGGTATTTTGTAAATTTTTTACTATGATATTACAAAAAATCAATCTGGATTTCAGTGTTCGATTAAGAATTACTAGGGGCAGTTAATCCTACAAACAAATTCACAATTAATTAGCATTAAAATTTTTTTTTTTTAATTTTTGTTCCTTAAATTTCAAGATTGAAAGTATTTTTTTTTAAAACTATTACCAGAAATAAGAACTTTAAAAATAAATTGGAAAAAGATGTTCCCGGCTTGCAAAAAAGGTAAAATATTTTATTTTAAGTGTTGCCGTTGTTTTTATAATGTATATTTTTGCATTTTAATTAATTTTTTTAAATTACCTCTTCCGCCCAAACGGTGTGAGTTGTACAGAAATATTACTAATAAAATAATAAAACATTTCAACATTGACTCTTGCATGTTGCGTAGGATGATGCCAGAGGAAGCATAATTTTAGATAATTTGTCCTGTGCGATTTATAACTTTTTAATGTGACAATTTGCACACATGGCAAGGATCACCATGAGTTATTTCTTTTACTTACCGTTTAGAACATTTTGTACGTTTGCAGAATAGTATCCTGTTTGTTTCTTTTGATTTGCTACTCCTTATAAACACATCGAATAAAAACAAAGGTAACGACAGTTTTTTATTCTCAAAAATAAATTTATAAGTCAACTTCTTCCTTTACAATAATAGTTTGTACAACAGGTGCAACAACTGGCGGTGGCGTTTGCAAAATAAGAGGTTTTTCATCTCTATCAAATCCATTTGTAACGTCAGAACTTACGGAACTGTAAACTCCTGCTGACAAATTACACATTATACTTTCGATTAGCTTTCTAGCAACGTTTATCTCTGCGCTATTCCTATTACATTTGCGAAATTTGTCTGCAAGATATTCACCGTATACTGCATATTCTTCACGGGATGTTGGCAAATCTTCTTGCGGTTTAGTGTTGACTTCAGTTTTTGGTTTTTTCTTCAAAGGTCCTTCATGATTTACCGAAGGAAGAGACATTTCTTGCGTAATTCTTGCTTGATTCGGATAATACTCAAAAACTATATTCAAGTCTTGAGAAGGTAATTCCTGTGTTACAGTTAGAATAGAACCTTTTGAATACTGTTGGGTTGGTTGTGTTCCGCCTGTTGTTTGTTGTTGTTCCGATTGTACTGAAGCTTGGTTAATTTGTAGTTGTAGTTATACTATGTCTATTGTTATGCTGAAGTTTCCTTTTAAACGTCCAACATATGAATCTGTACTAGATTCATCAAAAACAATGTCCTCAAGCTTAACCACAGGAACTTTGAGTGTAAATTGAGGTGCTTCCTGTAAAGTAGAAAACAAATATGTGTAACTGATGACATATTTAGCAGACATTTTTAAGTCTGACATTCCTGCGTATTTTTTGAATATAAGGAAATGTCAAAAATCTAAAAAGAAGAAACTGAAATTCATATGAAACTAATAGTTCGATGCTACGTAAGGCCCCAGTTATAGCCATACGTAAAACGAAGCCGTACAAAGTTTGTTCATAAAAATATGATTACTTTTTGGTACATATTAGAAAATCTTGCTAGAAGGCTATTTACATGAGCTCTTGTTTATGGAGTTTCAGTGTGTTGATAACAAATTACGGAAAGCATTACCTACCTCTCTGAGCAATATTAAAAAAAAAAAACATCAAGCGAAAGTTATTCTTAACTATTTCCCTTCTAAATATCCGAAGGGCAATAGTTCATTATAAGATATCAGCAAAAATTTAAAGTTTGATTGTTTTCCAACTCGACGCGATGTGTTGGGCCCTTGACGTAAGAAAATTCATTTTACCGATCAATCTAGTTTTTACGTTGAGGCTACATCTAGTACCGGCCAATCTAGGCGACTGACTAGATTTTTGAATAGGGACACCGTTTTTTTTTTTGGGAAACCAAACTCTATATTTTTTTCTAAAAAAAAAATAATCTCGAAAAAGCGCTACCTACATGAAAGCTTTTTCAGCAGATTATTTCACACAATGCACCTGCACCTATTCTGTTGACGGTGACGCAAGAGCACAATTCGTACACAAACAAACACAGCCTACAAAATGCATCCATCGGGTGAATCTGCAGGTCTTTTAGATTCTATTTTATTTTTATTTCGCAAAAAATTTCTTTTTGGTAACCTTCAAATGTGTAAAATAATCGATCGATTCTCCAAAGGTTTCTTTGCTAGTGAAATTTATTTGTTCTAATATCTGTGGACTTTTTTCGTTTACCAAACAAGCCTTAAAAAAAGCTTATGCTAGTTTCACTAGGAAAATATTTTAGTTTTTTTTTTTTGTAATAGTTCCTTAAATTTTTTTTCGGCTGTAAGCATCAGCCTTATCCGTAAATTTTATACACAACAATTTCATGAAGATGGTTTCAGTCAGAAAGCAACATGTATTTTATGGGGTGTAGGCATTTGCCCCACATTTTTACATTCGGAAGGCCGAACTTACATTTTGGCATTTTTTTTTTTTTTTTTGTTGGATCATTTTCTTAAGCAATAGGTAGATAAGCTTTCTTTCTTTACCACTACGGTCATAAATTTGAAATTCCTATTTTTAAGACATACCTCATACGCAAAATATGTTAAAAACAAATTGTTACCCGTCTGGCAACGCTGCAGCAAGGTATAATTGCCGCAGGTCCGAACGGAGCATTACAGGATGAATGAGTGTATGTACCTATACCAGAGTATATCTAATATGAGTAGAGACACTCTCTCCACATATGCATTTCCTTCTACCACAAAGAAAAATGCATAAAAAAACCTACAATAAGTGGGAGAAGCGCGAACGGATCTGTTTTAACCCTTATACAACGACCCCTGTAAAAAAAAGGGTACACACTATATTGTGCCTGTACCACTATATGCGGAGCGCTTCGTAAGACGAACGATCGTGGGTTTTTTCATAATGCTTTTTTAAAGGCGTCACCACTTGATCATCGGTGTGTGTATCATTTCACTTTGTGCAGTGCTACCTGCTTTGCTTTTTTAAATGGTTTTATGGCTGGTTTTTTTGTGATTTTTTTTTGCACGAATTACGCCTAATTAAGGAACATCTTTAATTGCCATTCAGAAGAAAATATGAAAATAAATGTTTTTTCTTTGCTTTGACCTTCCTGAAAATAATGCAATCCTGTGTTCCGCCCAGTAACAATAAAAATTATTCGACTCATTATTTTCTAGCTTCTATGGTAATTGGTCACACTGGTTTTGCTATAAGATGGGGTAGGCGGTGCTTACGTTTTTTCATAATGTATTTCCAAAGGCGTCTTGACTTGCATTCTTATCAGTGCTGCGAAACAAGTCAAGAAACAACATTACGGGGTGACGCGTGTTAGTGCAAAAATAAGACAATAAGTGATAAAGTTAAAGTTCAACTGTTTTTTGAATAAAAAAATATTGCAAGAAGAAATGGGAAAACATACTTTCAAGTGTTTGGCCTGCGGTCGAGAGAAAAAACAAAATTTGGGAGTCAAATATTTTTCTGTACCGAAAAATAGTGAAAGGTAAGCAAAACGTAATTTACGGAGATAAGACAAACTTGCTTAAAATCATTATTTTTTCTAAATTTTTAATTTTCGTTTCGCTTTCATCCGTACTTTTTAAAGAAATAATAATCGTAAAAGAAAAAAACGTACTAAAATAAAAAAAAACTCTTTTTATTTTCAGAAGAGTAAAGTGGTTAATTTCTATTAATAAATCACATTTAATAGAAAAAAAATTTTCGACGGATTGGAGAGTCTGCGAAAGACATTTCACAGAAGACATGTACTCCAAGTCAAACTTCCGTTTAAAATTTTCGGCTACACCTATCTTATTCAGTTTAAAGAATGTTTCCAATATGAGCGAAGGTATAAACGAAGATCGAATGAAAAATTAAATCAAATTAAGTTATTGAATTTTTGTTTTTAATACCTAGGCGAAATTCATGAAATTGCTGGAGAAAACTCAGAAGTCACACCAAGGGAAACAGAGAGTGTACCCATTAATGAAGATACCCAAGCGCTGGAGGTTTATGACGTACTGGTGGAAGAAGTGAATGATCCAACCATAGAAGCGAAAGCACATGACCATTTAAATAAAAGTATACAGGCTGATCTTTTCGACAATCCTGCGAATAATTCAATTGAGGCCATTAGTGAGGGAATTCCAGTTGAACATATATTTGAAGTCCCGGCCGAAGAAACGCAGAGAGCATCAACAAAACATCAATCAACACAGACGTATTTTAATGAAACCGCAGAGGTATTTAATTTAAAAAAAGAGTGTGATAATTTAAGAAAATCTATTGAAATTCTGGCGAGAGAACAAAATTAGTAGCAAGCTATTTAGAGCAAACTAAAATTATGTTACCTACCGAATTAGCAAAAATTGTGGAAAACCATGTGAAGAACTTTCAAAAGAAGCGAAAGGGATGGAGGTACACTAACGAGTTTAAAAAGTTTTGTTTAAGCATATTCTTCATTGCACCTAATTCGTATTACTTCTTAGAACGTAATTTAAATTTGCCAACAAAGAAAACATTAACACGGTTTACGAAAAATTGGCCTTCTGGACCTGGGTTTCACAAAGCATTATTTACTGCCTTAAAACTTAAACTACAGGTTCTACCGGAAATAGCTAAGAATTGTTTGATATGTTTAGATGAAATTTCTTTGAAAAGCCACCTATATTTTGATAGAAATAAGGGACAAATTGTAGGGTTAGAAGATGATGGACATAATAAGACAGGATTAGCTGCTAATTATGCCATAGTTGTAATGGTTAGAGGTATCACTCATCGGTACAAACAGTTACTAGGATATCAATTTGTCAATTCTGCTTGCCCAGCAAAAACTTTAAAAAAAATTGTTTTTACATGTGTAAAACAATTGACCGAAGAAGGCATGAAACCACGCCTTGTAATCTCAGATCAAGGTGGAAATTTCGTTGGTCTCAATAGGCTTCTTGGCATTCCCTTGGGTCAACCTTTTTTTTATGTAGAAAATACAAAAATATTTTATATGTTTGACAGTCCTCATCTTTTTAAATCCTTCTGGCGTAATTTTATGAAATACGACATTGTTGCACTTGATAACAAGAAAGTAAACTGGAATGACGTAGTTAATTTTTACTTGTGGGACAAGAATCGTTCATTCAGATTGGCTCCTAAATTAACAGACGAACATATTTTTCCAAATAACTTCCAGAAGATGCGTGTGAGGCTTGCTACTCAAACATTAAGTGCGACAGTTTCAGCTGGTATTTATACACATGCCAGTGTAGGTGCTGTATCCTCAACTACTATCAATACTGCTGAAATGATCGAAAAACTAGATAGGTTGTACGATCTTTTTAATTCGTCTAAATTTAAGGACCCCAAAAAATACAGAAGGCCATTTTTCGGAAATGAAGAGCAAGTCAATTTCTTAAATGATATGAATATATTTCTGCAAAATATTACTTTTCTTGATAAGTGTACCAATGTAACTAAGAAATTTTTAAAAGGATGGCAGCAGAATATAAATGCTCTCATTGCCATTTCAAGTGACTTAAGAGCAGATGGTATTGAATTCCTTTTAACGAGAAACCTCAATCAAGATTGTCTGGAAAATACCTTCGCTGTTTTACGCAACCGAGGAGGAAATAACAAGTTACTGACTCCGTTTCAATTCATTTGTGCATTTAAAAGATCATTTTCAGTAAAGTACATGGAAGATATAACCCACGGAAACTGCGAGCCAACTGAAACCTTAGAGCTTCCCGACATCGTAATGCAATCACCAAAAAAGAGGGATAAAGTGGTTAACATTTTCAAAACCGAATCTGACTATAAAACTGTTGATTTCGGTAGTGAAAATGCGTTTTATTATTTTGCGGGCTATATTTTAAAAAAATACCGTCAAAAACACAAGTGTGAGTTGGAATTAAGTCAGACACCTAGTGTTGCCTCCATATTCACTGATTTCAAGGAATATGAAGGTGCGCGGTTAATGCGCCCTTCTCAAAACTTTTTAGATGCGTTAGAGAGTCTGGAGCAAAAATTTATCTCTCGTTTTCCCAATTTATACTTTTGCAATAATTTTGAAATGGAAATGTACCTATAATATATTACAGAATGAATTTGATTACTTTTGCTGTAAAAATCAAAACAAAGAATTCCTTATAAAATTCTATGTACGTGTTCGAGTGTATCACATTATAAAAAAATTTAATAGAATTATCAAAAAAGCCAACAACAAGCAAAAATATCTTAGCGTAACACATATGTAATTCTTTTATAATTCTTAATAAAAATGTATGATAAGTTAATGGTTGCCTTTTTTAAAGGGAGCACCCTGTGCCTGTTTCCAAAAAAAGGTTGTCCTCTTTTATCCCTCTCTTATACAGTACTTTTTATATCCATCTACTTCTAGTGTCTGTGTGACACAGACGTAAGGACTGATAACGAAAAAATCGAGAGTGTCTCTACTCATTATAGATATACTCTGACCTATACCTTTTGACTGTATAAACCAAATGCGCGTAATTCGAATTTGACAATGAGCATTGAGTAATATATTGTTGTTTTCTCCTTTAAGGTAGGTATCCTTAGTCCTTAGCCCTTTTTGTTTTCTTGACAAAAATTCCAAGAAGGTTAGTCCAAATAAAGAATTGTGAAATTAGGTTTTATTGTGCTTATCCTATGATCTTTTCGACCGAAAGAAAGCATAAAAAGTCCCAACCACGAATATAACAGATAAATTTAGCTGATGTGAGACTGTAATCTTTCCAAGAAAATATTTCCACGTAGATCCAAATTCAGTTAACACAATCCGAATATACTTTCAATGTCAGAACACGAGATGTCTTAACTTTACGATGAACCACTTTATATTCACAAACACAATTATTTGCAATTTGGTTTTGGATTGGAACAGACTGGCAAGGTTTACAACAAAGTATAGTTAAGCTTATAAATGAATAACCAGTACCTATTTATGGAGTAATACAACAAATCCTAACCCTAGTCCTGAATATTACTTATAATCTTTAAAGTAAAAGTATTCATACACGACAATAGAAACAACAGCAACAATAAAGAATAACCCGCGACCGCGACGACGCACTAATTTGTAAAGTAAACAACAATTTGTCTGTGATGGCTGGAGGGGAATTCACATTGCATTCACAGTTCACTCACAGCAGTTGACAGTTGAGAGTTGACAATGACAGTTAGTTAAGATGAAAAGTGAGAATTGAGAAAATAATTATGTGTTCAGGAGGGGCTGGGGAATTGAGATATGGGATGGGAATGTGATGTGAAATGTGATATGTGAATGTTTGAGTTCATTTGTTTTTACCATAAACTAAGTACTATATAGACCGTCAGCTCCCGCGCACCTACCCGATTCCCACCGCAAATTTTGAAAAGAATTCTCTCTTAAATTCTCCCTTAAATTTCCTATCCGTGAATACGTGTGAAGCAGAAAAAAAAAAGAATTCTTAATGGAGGGGGTAAAATGAAAAAATGACACACAGCAGTCATCCAACATCGTGGTATTTCTACCTTTTTGTAGAAATTTTGATTTCCGTAAAACCTTACGTGGAAAACAGGAATAAAGCTTCAAAATTGTGGTTATATGAGAAATCTGCAGAAAAAACATTCAATTAACATTGCAAAACACTAAATGTCTATAAAAAGTAAATTTCCCTTTATCAAACAATTTCTAGTACCAAGAAATAATCATTATAATGTTAACAAACTGCAATTCTTATACTGTAGGTTAAATTAATGTGAATTTCTTTCCGAATAATAAACATTCTACTTCTAAAAGAAAGATTTTTGCATATATAAATCGAGGGAATTTGATTTCGATGAAAAGGGAAAAATGCCCACGCTTCGAGGGAAAACTAAAGAGAGACTGCTAAAAACACTGACTGAAATTGTTTGTATTTGGTGTGGTGAGTTTCTATCAACTGATGCGTTCTGGGAGTTTTAATTTGTTTTTTTGTTTTTTTTTTATTTCGCCACGAAAACATGTATTTTGCAAAATGGTTAATTACTAATGTAATAAATATATAGATAAAGGAATAAAATGAGAAATATTCATTCGTGGAAATAGAATAAGACATTTTTCTTCTTACAATTATTGCGTCTGTTTTCGTTTGTTGTTTTTGGTCGAAAAATTATTTCGCCAGTGAATGTCGACAGGTAAAAAGCAACGAATTCAAAGGCAAGAATTGATAAGGAATATTAAAATAAAAAATATGTTGGCGTTCAAGGGAGATTTATCAAGATTTCTGAGTGTGTACGATTTTTGAGTTATAATCTTTTCACGAAGTTTTCGTGCAATAACAGAAAAGAAAAATAAATAAAAAACAAAAAAATCAAATTTATTACAAAATTTGAACCGATTTGATATAGAAAATAATTTCAAACTAAAGCAATAGGTAAATGAAAATAATAGAGTCAGCCGAGAATAACTATGAATAATGTTTATTTAGAAAATAACTTTTTTTTCTGTCCATTAAATTCGGCCTGTTGTTTTTTATACTATTTTGGTGCAGATTTATTTTCGAAATTTTACCTTCCAAAACTATATACAACCTTCAATTAATAGGACATAACAAAAAAAATGTAGAGAAATTCTGATGGCCAACCAATTTGTAGGTAGTTGAAAATCGATTCATCGTATGACAAACAAAAAATATTCCTGGCAACTTTTTTAAATTGTATTTTTTTTTTTCTCAATTTTCATTGCACTTTAGCTACTACCAACGAAAATGAGTTGTTTTTTTTTTTTTAAACTGTATGGGAAAGAACAGAAACAAAAATGCATAGCTATCAGTAAATTCCAAATAATTATTTGTAGATACGGATTTTATTTTATTTTTGCAAATGATCCCTATAGTTCATCGATTTCCATTGTTCACAACTATAATGTAAACATCATGTACTGTATGGATAACCTAGGTAAAATAAAAGCAGTCCTTATAATATTATTGTTTTAATGACAAAAATAAAAATTGGAACTAAATTCACCACACCATACCCACCGTTTTTTAACACGTCCCGATAACGGCCAATTATTTGAATTATTTGAATTTTTACAATGTCACCACAGAATGAATTGTCAGTCATCTGTCATTGTTCCTATGTGCCAGTGTATGCGTGCGCCTAATCTACTTTAACATGGCACATATACTTGCGCACATAGCAACACGGAAAACAGCTTGTAGGCATACTCTCTTCAAGTGGGCGGAGCTGACGGTCTATATAGTACTTAGTTTATGGTTTTTACCTATACAAATCCAAATGTGATTTCGTTCTCTTTAGTTTTATGTTTGGTTGGGTAGTGTCAGTGTGTACATCTATTACAGTCTCAGATGCAACAAGGGGTATATTGTATTCGTATATGAATATATCGCACCCCTTCTCGTAGCGACAAAAGAGAAAAGACAATGCCAAACTAAGAGATACGAAACGTATGTAGCTAATAGCTATATACAGTGTTCCCATATGAAAATTCTGAAATTCTTGTTTTTCTGAAATAAAAAATCGTTTTTCCATAATTTTTTTTCAAAATATTAAAAGAAAGAAATATGAAACACAATTTTGATGTGCTTTAAATGAAACTTATATTTTTTTTTTTGGACAAAAATATAGTAGTTAAAATATATTATGTACCTACTTACATAAATAATGATAACAAAATTATTGCTCTTAAATAATTGTTATTGCTGTCTAAAATTTTGCAACATATTTATTCATTAAGTATACCTATCAAGATAATAGAAATTCGCTTCATTAAATCGCAACAAATCCTTTGTAAGGATTTAAAATTTCAACTGTTTTAGTAGATACAGTTTACAGCGATTACGATTTTTTGCTTTATTTAAATTTACGGCAGAAAATATCGTTTCAACGATCAAATATTGAAAATAAAATCATTTAAGATTGAATATGCGTTCCTGTCCGCTGTTTTTGCTCCTAAAACAATTTTCCAAAAACATCAGTTTTTTTTTTTTTTTTAATAATTTCCTTATTTTAGAGCTGACTCACATTATGAATAATAATGGAATTAACAGAAAATGTTTTTCTTCAATAGAAAAGGTTGTTTAATCTTGTTTTTTCTTTTCTTTTTTTCTGGGATTTTAAGGTAAACAAATTGTACAAATATCATGGAGCTCAAACTTTTTGAAAACAAAAATATATATCTGGTATCACTGAGCTATGTGCATTTATTATTTTATTGTGATTTCGGATAATTAAAGTTGAATGAAATGCGAATGTCAAGTCTATGTTGCCACTTTGGTGCAATTGGAATAGATCTACTACATTTATTTCGTATTTAAAAATATTAAAATCCAATCCCATAATATCCAACCTACTGTAGTAGATTGTAGTAGAAGGTGGTTTGGTATCACCAAAAGTAATGCCATGAGAAATGTATTTGTAGGAAATTGGAAAGGGATAGATAGATACCATGCGAGTGTTCGTCGTTGACAGGATAGATATAAGAACGCAATTTTTGTAAAGAACCAACGTGTTCGTGTTTTATAAAGTCATAATAAAATCTATAAAAATAAAGGCCATCGGTTAATTTATTATACTACTGTATTCTAATTTCTAACCTATGCTTTGTGCATTCACAATAGCTTGGTACGCAAAAAATGTTGTTAATCCCATATAGAAATAAACTAAAGTTCGGTAGCCAATGCGACAAATTCACTCAATGCGGACTACTCATTTTCGATTTTAAGAGATTACAAGCAGAGACAATACTGACCCCCAACTCACAATTCTCTTGCCGCTGGCCCCCTCAGTTTTTTTTTTTCAAATTCGCCAATTTGTTTTCCTATCGGTGTTATTTTTATTTAGAATCCGTGTGACATGCAAAAACATACAAAAAATATAAAATCAATGCTGCCAACTGCTACCAACCATGGGGGAATGTGATAGAGTTCGGGAATACCACATTTGAAGATAACTGAATGCTATTGGTTGGTTATTAAAAATTTTTAAAAGACGATAAATATAATTTGTTTAGTTTAATAATGATATTTAAATGAGATGTTTTATATACTAGAAACATATTAGGTCAAACATTGTTGTCAATTTTCCGCTTTTGAATATCATTAACTTCGATTTCATGTGTACTACATTTTTCTTAAATAACTGAAGAAAAATTGCTCAAAATGTTTTTATTTTCCTACAACCATTCTGCAGTAATCATTTTTCATAAATATTTTCAGCAAAAGTGCACTTATTATTCCTAAAATAAAATACTATTCACACGTAACGAATAATTTCAAATTTAAAGGACAAAATTCTATGAACGCTGGCATCAACTTTGCCGACAGCGGAAGTGGGATATACAAGATGCGAGTGTGTTGGTGAGTGAAGTTACGTGACATTTTTGTCAATACGAATTTCTATGTAACAATACTAACGCACTTAGCGTGTACCTACCACCCCATAGAAATATAGCTTTTAGGCAAGTAACGGAAAATCGGTCTCAGTATTGTCTCTGATTACAAGTATCAACTATTCTGGGAACACGAATGGAATTTACATACGATTGTGTGATGTATAAAACGCAAATCTAAGATATTAAAAATTATAAAACTTATGTCGTTTTCCATGGGGACAGAAAAAGCAGTTTTTCTGCACTCGAAATCAGCTGGCTGTCAGATTTCATGTTCCATTGGCCGCTAAAAAAGCAATTTTGCGAATCTCGATATCCGAGCGAGATTCACACCTATTTGCACTAACACCAAAACATTTGTCATTTGTCAAACTTTAAAGTGTGTTAACTTACGTTTTTAGACGAGAAGTCTGTGAAAAATAGAGAACAAATTACATTTTGCCGCTGCAATGGACTTTAGTATAAATTGAATGGATTCTTATAAACACAAATTACAATTTAAGAACAGCTGACTTATAAAACACGCAACACCACCTTTGTTTCTGTTACATATTTTGTTGCTGTTATTATTGTCATTCTACGTCTCTCTTTCTCAGCTACTTTGCCTAGTCTTTCCGCAGCTTCTTCTGGTGTTTCCTTAGCTTTCTGCTTGTCGCAAAATATTTTATTCATTTTATGTTCATACAGTAACAGTACTAAGGCTGCTTTCTGCTCCGGTGTTTCCTTGGCTTGCTTTTCGTGACGTATTTGTTTTTGTCTGACAAGACGAGATGCTTTTTCTTCCGGGGTCTCTATTTTTCTGACGTATGATTTTGGCGGCATTTTGTTCGACCTTTGCTTCGTTTGCTTAGCACGTCGATCGCTCGCGTCTTGGTGCTGCTGGTGTTTCGTGGGTAGCCCATCAGTATCTTGCGGTTTGCGATATCTTCTAACATTTTCCGTTCTAGATAAACGTCGAGCAGCTGATGTAGCTGTTTACGGTTTTTCTATTTCTCCTTTTTGAACTCAGACTTCAGAGTACACTAACAAGGTAAATTTGAGTTTTTGGAAAGCAAGGCAAAACCCCTCTTCCACTATAAAACAAACATTTTGTCAGAGTTTACCAGCTCGCCAGCGTCAAAATACTAATCGTGGATGCAACTGCAAATCCAAGTGTAGGTATTTAAGACGAGGACACAGAAATATGAACTATGCTGCTATGCATTTCCCATCAGAACTGCATACCGAGTTCAACTTAAACCTACCAAACAGTAGAACATCTACGGATACAAAATAAAATAACATCAAATAGGTAACGAAAGTTTATTGTAATCAACAATAATTCATAACTGTACTTCTTCCTTCAAAATAATGCCTTGTACAACGGGCTCAATAATAGGTTGCCTTATGGCGGGAGCTTCTTCTTTCTTCTCAACATCGTTTGGAAAGGCCGAGCTCAAGCTTCTGTAAGCTCCCGTCGACAAATTGACCATTATACCCTCTATAATATCCTTGGCCACTTCGATTTCTGTTATACTCCTGTTGCATTTGCGGAAACTTTCAGCGATATATTCGCAATAGACTGTATGCTCGTCGCGTCCTTTGTTCGCGTCTAAGAGCTTAGAAAACCAAGTTAAATTTGTCGCAATGGCCAATTGATCATCACTGCCAGATGATTTTAAGCCATGATCCTGTGATACGTCTGCAAATGATCCGAAGATTTTTGTCTCGTTAAATATATTTTCCGAAACAATACTAAGTTCGGTGTTGTCAAAACACAACCAGGGATCTTCTTCATACTTTGTGATTGCTATTGATGGTTCTACTAGACTTTGTTTGTGATCGCCAAATGAAAATGAACTTCCTTCTGGCCGTTCGAAAGCAGACTCTGTACTGGAGCTATGCAAATCTTCGTCAGTGTAATTTTGTGAAGAAGATGTGTTTTCAGCAGTTGCCTTCTGTCAAATAATAATAAGAATTTAAGAAAGTGTTAATATTACATTCGGTATTAAATATATTTACAAAGGCATTCTTAAAATAAATTTATTTTGTGAGTAATAGGGGCCATACATGACACAGACAATACAGACATGTCGTTGAAAATTAATATATTAGTTTCTATCAGTGTCGTGTATATCCTATGTCTACTTTGCAGCGACCGTCTGCGTGAATTCAAAACTTTTTAAATTTTCCTTGGCCTGCAACGACATGTCTGTGTCGTGTATGCCCCCTATATACAGTGCCCGTCAATTGAATAGGTTCAGAGCCTTAGCAATAATTAAGAGCTTTGTTCTCATAAAAAAAGCTCTAAGGAAAGCTTTTTGTTGTTGCATTTTCAAAGTTTGTCTCATTGTCTATCTATTTGCAAGAAGAAGATAAACATAAAATCTTGGTAACGGTTCTTTGTAAATGTTTAACAGTTGCACTGCGAAAAATTAGCCTTTTCAATGCGTCACTTGAATAGGTTCATTTGCTTCAATTAAAAAAATATTGGGAAATAAGAAGAATTGTACCATTTTTTGTTATTCATATTTTATTTATTACTTATTTATTAATGAGTACTACCTCCTTTGTTGGAAATAGTTTCAAAAATTCGACTTGGAATGGATTTATAGAGCTGCATCAAGTAGTTTAAGGAAACCTCATTCCAGGCTACCTTAATAGCTGCAATAAGCGACTCGTTGTCATCATATTGTTTGCCGGACTCGTAAACTTTACGAACAAGCCACCCCCATACGTTTTCAATTATATTAAGGCCCGGTGAGTATGGTGGCCACTCTAGCAACTCAACACCCTGTTCGCTAATCCAGCTCTTTATAGCTCGGGCAGTATGGATTAGAGCATTATCTTGTTGGTAAATCCATTGTATCGATCCAAAAAGCTCAGAAAACTTTGGAAAAGCCCTATGGAGTGTATTTTTGTAAGAGCTTGCTGTCATTCTGGACGATGGAAACTCCAACTCTATGGTTCCATAATAGGATATGGCACCCCAAACCATAACTCCTCCCTCCCTACTATGATGGCGGTCCAAATAGCGTTTCTCTTTTCTTATGTCGTGGAAATACAAATTATATCCATCCGGCCCATCTAAATTGAACTTCTTTTCGTGTGAGAAGATCACAAACTGCCATTGTTTCTCCCAAGTCATATGGTGTCTACAGAAATCCAAACGTTGTTGCTTTCGTTGCGGATTTAATGGTGGTTTCTTTTGAAGTTTCAGTCTGTTTAGGTATGGGACACTTTTTATCACTCGACGAACAGTCGAAATTCTGGCACTAAACCCAGTTTTAGGCCTGATTTTTGGCACTGAGTCGCAAAAATTTGAAGCCATCCGCAAAATTATTCGCCTATCTGTAGCTGTTGTAGCTGTATTTGTACGTCCTTTCATATTTTTTCCGTAGTTTTCTTTATTCCTTAAAAAATTACAAACCACGTTTTGCGATCTTCCGACTTTTTTAGAAATGTCCCGGGTACTCAGTCCTTGTTCTTTGTACACTTCTACTTTGACCTTTTCCTCCGAGTTCAAAGCTTTTGATCGTCCCATTTTTTCAAAAAATTACTTTAGACCACTTAAAACAAATACCCCTTAACAAATTTGCACCGAACTTTACGAATCCAAAAGAAACACTAAATACATAAATAGAGAACCTATTCAAATGACGCATTGAAAAAGCTAATTTTTCGCAGTGCAACTGTTAAACATTTATAAAGAACCGTTACCAAGATTTTATGTTTATCTTCTTCTTGCAAATAGATAGACAATGAGACAAACTTTGAAAATGCAACAACAAAAAGCTTTCCTTAGAGCTTTTTTTATGAGAACAAAGCTCTTAATTATTGCTAAGGCTCTGAACCTATTCTATTGACGGGCAGTGTATAAGGCAGGCTTGATCAATTTTGAATGGAAGATACACACTCCTTTCTGACTCTTGATATTATTTCAAAATTGGTACGTGTGATCTGGTTCATTGTAAATTGGACGAGTTCTTTAACTTAACTTGAAATTATATACAGGGTGTCCGCCGGGAAGGTATACTACTTTGTTTTGCCGCCATTTCGGTAAACATTAGTCTTGATAGTTCATATTTGGCATTCGTGAAGTAGACACGTGGCAAATTTATAATGGAAAAATATTCAATAAACCAACGTGTTTTAATCGTTAAAACTTTTTATCAAAATCAATCATCGATTACTGTGACGATGAGAAAGTTACGTGAAATTTTTGGGAGAAACAACGTGCCAACAAAACGCACTATTTATCGTGTAGTGAATGATTTCGAAGAAAGAAGGTCTGTAGGTGATTCATCAGTCACCTTTGCATCCATTAAATGTTACAACTGGTGTGCAATTTGGTCAGGAGGAATCATTGGAACTTACTTCTTTGAAAATGAATGGCGTAACGGTAACTGTGAATGGGGAGCGATATCGTGATATGATTGAAAACTTTTTAACGCCATAACTTCATGCTTTGGGCTTGATTAACATGTGGTATCAACAAGACGGTGCACATCGCATACAGCCAGGATTACAATGGAATTACTGCGAGACCTCTTTCCACAACAAGTTATTTCAAGAAATGGTGATATTGATTGGCCTCCACGGTCGCCTGATTTGACTGCTCCGGACTTCTTTTTGTGGGGATATCAAGATTTATGCAAACAAGCCAGAAACGCTTGAGCAACTCAAACAAAATATTCGTGATGAAATTAATGAAATACCGGGTGAAATGTGTGAGAATGTAATGAAAAATGTGCTCAAAAGGGCTCGCATTTGTGAGACTAACAGAGGCGGACATTTACCTGATATTGTATTCCATACGTAATTTCCGACATTAAGTAAACTATTTATCAATATAAGATCCATTCTCTTTCATTTAATCAAAAATTATAAACTAACAAAGAAGTATACCTTCCCGGCGGACACCCTGTATATGAATAGAAAAACCTTATGAAACAGGAATTCAAACATTTACAGACACTAGTTCTGCTGTTGGAATGTAGAAACCTGTACTTTTCGGTACCACTAGGAGTCACTAAACAAACGTATTATGAAGTACTACTCACTTGGAAACGAGTCCATGGCCTTCCTTTGCTAACGTCAGAATCACTAAATTGCGACCAATATGCCTCCCTTGCTGCTCGCATTTGTTCTCTTCGCCTTCTTTGGCCTAGGGCTGCTATTTTACGCCTTGCAGCAGCTTGTTCAGGAGTCTCCTGCATCCTTGCCTCTCGCATTTCTTTCGCTCGTTTTATTTTGCGCTTAGCTGATAGTGCACTGTCTTGTAAGCAAGCGAACGCTTTTCGTTGCCTTCTTTGTTTCTCTCGCTTAGCTGCTTTGGCGCGTCTATCAGCAGCTTGCTCAGGTGTTTCTGTTGCTGCGCGGATTTCCCTTCTCCTACGTTCTCTTTCAGCAGCCGTTACATTGGCATGTAACCATTCGCATGGTTCCATTACTCGAATTAGCTCCCTTCTCTTTTTTTGATTGGCAGCGGCCTTTGCACGGCGTTCAGCAGCTTGCTCAGGCGTTTCTGTTTCTTTTAAGAGTTTCCTTTTCTGTCGTTGTCGCTCAGTTGCATTTGCACAAGCGAATGCGTTCTCAAGTCGGCTTTTTCTCTCTCTCGCAGCAGCATTTGCCCGGCATGTTAAGGCTTCCTCAGGCGTTTCCGCTACTGCTTGATCAGATTCAGATCTCTTAGCACGTCGGACGGCTGCTTGCTGAGGTGTTTCAGCTTTTTTGAGCTCAGTTTCTTTCGCAATTCGTGCCGCAGTTTGCTCGGGCGTTTCTGCTTCTCGCATCGCCCGCAATTGTTCTCGTCTTCTTCTTTGACATTCTCTTGCCTTAGCTCGTCGGGCGGCAGCTTCCTCAGGTGTTTCCCCTTTCCTTGCTTCTCGCATTAGTCTAAGCCTTTGCAGCCTATATAAATCATTGGCATGACGAGCCGCAGTTTGTTCAGGTGTTTCCCCTGCTGCTTTCAGTTCTTCCCTTCTTTTTTTTTCCGCCGCAGCTGCCCTTGCACGCCTTGTAGCAGTTTGTTCAGGAGTTTCATTTGCCCTTCTTATCCTTGTTTTCTCGGCAGCTTTCAAACTTTCTTCACGACATGCTTTTTGTTTCCATCTTTGCCTTTCATGCGCAGCTGCTTTTGCGCGTATTGCGGCAAGTCGTTCAGGCATTTCCTGTTGCATTAGTTCTCTCTTCATTCTTTTGCTTTCTACTGCCTTTTGACGCCGTGCGGCAGCTTGTTCCGGCGTTTCTGTCTTTGTTAATGCCTTTCGCTGCCTCCTTTGTCTCTCATACGCAGCTCTTTTTGCCCGTCGCGCAGCTGCTTCCTCAGGTGTTTCCGTCCTTTTCTTTACAAATCGTGCATCAGTCAGCTCCGACGTTACTAGTTTTATTTCCGCCCGCAATTGTGCCCTACTATTTCTTTGGAGCTCAGTTGCCCTTTTACGACGTGCTGCAAATTGCTCAGGTGTTTCTGTTGCTACATCTGGTTTCTTGCTTTCTATTTGTTTGCCTGCTTTTAATGCTTTTCGTTCTCTTCGTTTTCTCTCATAGCCTCTTCTCTTAGCTCGTCGCGCAGCCGCTTGTTCGGGAGTTATTCTTTCAGCTTCCTTTGCAAGTCGTGCAGCGGTTTCTTCTGGCGTTTCAGTTTGTCTTGCTTGTCGCAAGCGTTCTCTTCTCCTTCTTTGGATCTCAGCTGCCTTTGCACGCCTGACAGCACCTTCTGCGGGGGTTTCCAACTTCCTTGCTTCCCGTAGTTTCAAATTCTCCAACCTCCTCTTTTCCTGATAGGTCATCGGTGTTAAGGCAGCTTTTAAAATGGGAGTAGAGGCAGATACTGTTTTAGTTCCGTTTGAGAATTCTGCCTCTCGTTTTGCTTTTTCCATCGCGGCTCGATATAAATTCCTTCTCTTCCTCTGGAATTCATTGGCCTTCGCCCGTCGTGCGGCTGTTTGCTCAGGGGATTCCAATCTCCTTGCCTCTCGCATTGCTTGGGCTATTTTTGTTCTCCTTGCTTCAATATCAGCCGACCCCACACTTGCATTATCTGCTATACCTGTGTACTTTCGTTTTTCGCATTGCTTTGTGTTTGCATGGCGTGCGGAAGTCTTCTCAGTTCTTTTTATTTCACCCTGAGATAGGTTTTCTCTATCCTGCAAATATGATGTAAACACTATTTCGTCCGAGCTGTCTGTCCCATATGATTCCGCATCAACCCGTTGCGAGCTTCTTCGATCAGAACTTGCTTCTCTAAGTTCCATTTTATATATTTCTATGTCATCAGACATTTCAGTCCAATGCACTATTAATAACGTATTTTTTTAGATATCCGACTTATTAATTAACTCGTCTGCATCTGTATCATCTGTATATAAAGCAATATGGCTTGTAGCTGATGATGATACAGTACCTGCGTACTAGCGCTTAATTTTTTTTAGCAAGAGCACCACACTTTCAATATTGTCAAAAGTTAAATAAAAAACAAAAAATTAAAAGGATATTTTCAGACTATACCTTTTTGTCTCTTTTTGGATTAATCTCTAAAATTATTTAATTCAGTTTAAATGAGAATCCATCAACTTCTAAATTATATTGTATACACTCAGCATCATCTTCACACACACAAACTTTGTCTTTCTGACACACCACAAATCGTTTATGGATTAATACCAACACTCGATATTTACATTTCATTCCTTCCCTTCTATAACACGTCTATTCGCAGTTGTTCAGGTGATAACAAAAATGTAAGGTTCTTTTACCTGCGTTAATAAAATGATAAACAAAATTAATCCACAAACAATATACAAAACACATCTTTAACAATTATTTTTTACGAATTCTAAGTGAACCGACCGAACCACATGATATCGCGTGTCAACTACACAGTACATACACAGTCCACACCACATTCATCACAGCAACAACACACACCATTACACCAACGGCGCATAAACTAAGTAATAAATAAACCGTCAGCTGCTTTGCACGGCACCTACCCGATTCCACACACATTTTTTGAAAGAAAAATTCCCTCTTAAATTTCCTATCTGAGAATAAAACTGATACTGATGCAAGCGACAATACACAAATCGAAACCGAAATTCGAAAACAAAAAACAAAACAAACAAAGATTATACCACAAACCACATACCAGTTCATTATAACTATGAAGTCGGATAAGCATATATATGTATAATCGAAAAGAAATCAAAACACATTCTGGATCTGTTTCTCACTCTTTCACACTCTGTTTCTCTTACTCGCAACACTCTTTACTTAAGGTAAGCAAATAAATTTTATTACGTGTGTGTTGGAGTTCGGAAACTACACACACAAAGCCCTCAGTTTTTGTTTTTATGTTAATAGAGCATAAGGTGTAATCTTCTCTTCGGCATATATATAACTATTGGTGTGTTCACCACTACACATTTCTCTACGCAGAAATGCAGCTAGCAGCTAGAAGCTAGGTTCTAGGGGGGTAAGTGCTGCCAAATTAAACAGATAAATTTACTGGGCAACAAAAATCTAGAATCTTAATTCGAGTAGAATTGTCTGGGGGCCAACTACATTTGTAGTTCGATTCTACTTTCGATTCTGTTCGAAAGTTTTTTCCGATACTACTTCCAAATAGAAATTATGTATAAAATGAGAATTCAATGTAATATCGTGTTCCATTGGGACAGAAAAAGCTGTTTTTCTTTTTCTGCTTTCGAAATCAGCTGGCTGTCAGATTACATGTTTCATTGGCCGCAAAAACAAAACTTTTTTCAAAGTCAGAGCAAATTTGCGAATCTCGATATCTGAGCGAAACTTACACTAACACCAAAACTTTTGTTTAAAACTTACGTTTTTAGAAGACGAGTTTTGAAAAATAGAGAAAAATGTACATTTTGTCCTCCGCAATAGATATCAACATAAATGGAATAGATTTTTATAAACACAGGAGATTAAAATTGAATTTAAGAACAGCTGACTCTTAAGACACGCACCACCTCAAATTCAACGAGGGCAAAATCTTGTTTTATGTTCCATTGGGCATGTAAAATCTAAAATCTGAGAGCAAAACCTAAAAATCCCAATGGAAAACGACATTTGACAGATAAAATAAAAACAAATTATTTATTGCGATTTGTGAAATTAGAAAAAAAGTTCTCTCACAACAATAATTCATAAAAATAATCAACTAGCCCAGGGAAATTTCTTGGGCTAATATTTGCAGTTTTTGTTTTATAGAGGGGAATTATTTTGCGCTCTCTTGTGCCCAATTTTTGCGCTAAATTTGGTGAATGTGTTCGAATGCATTATCGTTAGGGAAGTTTCCATCAACATGGACAGTGTCACAAATAGGTTTGGTAATATCGAAGAAAATCAGGATCGCTTTTACCAAAAGAGTGATGATGAAAATTATTTCATGTCAACCATTACCATCGGGCTGCGGTGGACCTTGAGTCACCAGATAGATTTGGCAATAAATGTGAAGTTTTTCTCAGAGACAATACTGAGACCCCCAACTCGCAATCCTCTAGCCGTTGGCCCCCTCAATTTTTTTCCAAATTCGCCATTTTGTTTTCCTATCGGTGTTAATGCAAATGCAACGACGAAATTCAACATTTCGATGAATGAAATTCAACATTTGGAAATGTTGGAAAATATATGGCGAAATGCTGGACATTTGGCTTGCTGAAATGTTGAATTTAGTCGAAAGAATGAATTCAGGTGTAAATGTATCTACTGTATAACGTCACTTTTCTTACGTCAGCCACATAGACGAAATGTCAACTTAATGCTCAGGGATCTTCATACAGGGGATCGAATCTGGGAGCCCTCGGTTTTCTAGTCACACACTAACCGCAAAGCCACTGCTCCCACAAGGGCTGTAAATGGCGTGCTCATCTGAGAATCCAAGGCGATTCGTCTATCGAATAGGTATGCTTACCTACCTATATATCATACGAAGTTGGTTCTTGTAGTTAAGTATACGTGCGTCACGTATTTATATTTTTTTGAGGTTGGAAAATTGTCCATTTGCCTATAAACTTTCTATTAGAAATACATAAATCAGAGACAATACAATAGTATTGTCTCTGACATAAATATTGCGTTTTTAATACTTACTCAACGGGCCACAGACCCGTCAAAAAAAGCCAACATTCCTCATATTTGCGAGTAGCTTTGACTATATCCTGGGGTGGCAGCACGTAACTTGATATAATCGAGTTCAGTCGATACAGTCAGTTCGATTTCGAATCGATTTTCCTCGATTGTATCGTTGAAGTTGGCAGCATACAAACTAGAAAATGACGATTCGAACAAAACATTTTACTCGATAGAAAATACCTATCGCTAGCTAATTAAAAATGGAAAATAAGCAAAATATGGCTGTTAATAAAAAAACAGATACAAATTTAAACAAATTTTAAATGAAAGAACTTCGAAATTGTTGTCTGTGCCATACTTTAAATAGGGATTTGGTACATTTGTACCTACCGACATTTTATTTTCTTCAAATTGGCTATTCACACGTTTGTCTGGCTTCGGACCACGGCTACGTACGTAACGTAATTGTATTTTCATTAAAAACAGTGTTTTAAGAAATAAGTTGGGCCTTAGATTAAAAAAAATACCCAATTTGGCACTTAATGTGACACTTTTAAGTACAAGTCACAATCAAACTCGTTTCAAGTTACGTGCTACCGAAATTTATTTGTTTCGAGTTGGCTGACGATGAACAGTCCTCGATTGTATTAAGTTACGTGCTGGCACCCATGCAGCTTCCAGACAGAGCCTCCGCTTGCAATCTATTCATAAGTAGGAAACATCAAATGCGCATGCCCATCTAGATCTAATGGCCGTGAGAGTTATTCGCGACTAGAAAATACCTTATCATAATCGCTACATCGCAGTGAAAAAGAAAACGTATTTCGGGATCTACAAATTAAATCCAAACAAACAAAAGACACAGAAAAGGTACCGATGTTTTATATTAATTTTAAACAGAAACTCTTATAAATCTAGGTACATAATAATTCTTAAGGTAAAATAGGAGCGATAAAAGCTGGTGTTGACAAACTCGGGCCAGCTTCGTGTGTCGCGGGAGAAACTAAGCAACTGTAAATCCCTGTTGCCAGATTGAACATAATACCATCGATAAGCTTCATAGCAACATCGATCTCTGCTCTATTCCTATTACATTTGTAAAAGCGGTCGGCTACAGACTTGCAGAAGACCAAATGCTCTGAAATCTTCTCCGCACAGATACTACTGTTATCTTGCAGTCCTGCAGTCCTCCTGGTTTTGTAATTATCAGTTGTGGTTGTTTCTCTCTCATCGTTGTTGGATAGTGTTCTGGATATACCAAGTTTTCTATCTACTGTTGTTATAATGTAGGTTTCTTCTGCACCCTCAACAGATGGCAATGGTACACTACAACAGCCTTCATAAATATCTTCTAGCTTAATTGGAGGAATTTCAGTCGGGATTTGTGCTGTTGCGATCTGTTAAATATAACAAAAACACAAAATAAAACATTTTTTAATTCAAGCACATTTGAATGTAATATTTGTAAAATTCGTTTCTAATAACACAACAAACATTTCAATCTGACTTCTTTTTTTTAGTGTGTTGGTGAGTTCGAGAAATTCTTCAATCCAATTCAATTCTGTCGTGTTAAGAATTGACTTGGAAGTGCACTTTTTTTTTCAATGAAAAATGGAAAACATTAAAAGAGCACTTCTGGATTTGCTCTTTTCATAAAAAGGGCAATTATTTTCTTCAATCGAAAACGCCATTAGTTTATCGCTGTCAGGTCGCTTCAGTGACGTTATTGGAACGGAACAGCGCAGCCGATTTTAAAAGTACCTAGCTGTATTCTGCTTTTTTTTAATTTTTTAATATTATAATAAAATAAAAATGGTCCAGGAAAAGCTCTTTCCTTTGACACTTCATTTGTTGATTGAGAAGAACCGCAAAACAAGTATTTGTGATGTTTACCCTTATCCCTGCTATCGTAACCTCGTAACACACATTTTATTCTGCGAACTTACTATTACCTTAAACCCTTAAGAGGCAAGATCGACACAAGTTGGCCCGTAGGTCACACAATTTGAAGATAAATAATAATTGATTAAAAGAGTAAGCAACTACTAACTTGTTTCTGTGTATCTGTTTGTCCTTCTTGTTGAGATCTTATAATGTATGAGTCTCGTTCAATTGGTGTAACAGGTCGTTTGCATTCCTGGCCGGCAATTAAGAGCTGAAGCGCTTTATCTTGTGGAGTTTTTGCTGCCCGTTGTTTCGCCCTCAAGGCAGCCTTTTTCAAAGACACAATCTTTGGAATTTTGACAAGTGCTTCTTCTGACAGCCCCGTAAGAGCCTTACTGACAATATTTTTAGGGGCATCTTGTGTATTCATCGATTGAGATTTTATCTTGGCCAATACGGTGGCCACTTCACACATGTGGTAATCGGGATCGTGATTGTGATCTGCAGTGGTTATGACATTTTCATTAATAGACGATGCTCGGCCCCGGCATTTTCGGTATTTTTCACATCGCCAAAGAGTTCTTGACTCGTTTTCCCTTTGCTTTACATATATAAAGCCTTCGTAATGCAATTTGAATACACCCCGCTGAGACAATACAAAAGAAGCCATTGTCATATGGGTCATATACGATCTTTTGTGTATCGCTGTAAGAAAAAGCTGTAAGTATACATAACATTAGAATCTCTTTCTCGTCCGACCCGGTCTTTCCGCAACAAGATGTGTTTTATATTAATATCTGCTTTAATATTTTTGTTAGCTTTTACTTCCATTTTTATGAGCTCAAGTTTCGTTTCTGCTAAAGATAGGGCACCGGAGGTTTCTTCTTTCGCGAATATAATTTCTGTGAGACAGTTATTCTTAACGCTTGTTTATGTTTTTTTTGGTTATAAATTATGACAATTGGTAAGTTTTTCATTGAAAAAGAATTGCGTCGAGATTCGGCTTTTGTGAAATACCTAATATCGGAGGGTTACGAAGATAGGAAACAGAAATTTATTTCGCTACGTAGGAGATTTGGAAACTGTTTGACATAAGGATATGTAAGATCAACAAACTTTCAAAACCGATATATTTCATGGATTATTTAATAATATCAGTTTAGTGACTTGTAAACGCTCACAAATCCTAACCGTTTAATTACGAAGTCTGGTAGATAAATTTATTTTATGATGTCTAAAGTAGGTACACTTCAACTACAGATTTATAAATTGGTTTGTTCGGATTTCGAGGTTAGTACGTCTGACAGCTAAAAGCTGAATTGCAGCATTAACATTTTTACTTGTCCAGATTGGTCACGTGAATAGTTATTTTCAGTGGACGGAATTGGATTTACTTTGACATTTCTAACGACATTTATATAAGCTGCCAAATTCACCACCGAAGCCTTGTCGGACTATGAAATGCGTAATGCTGGATTAAAATATTTTGCATTAATTTTTGAGGGAACTGTAAACCAATTGAAGAATTTAATCTTGAAAACACAAAACTTTTTATGCGCATATCGAAAGCCGGGTGTTCCCTAGCCAATGAGAGGCCCTGACGATACCTTCGATGTGTCGATATAGCACTGAACTCGCCCTGGTACTGCAAACCTGTGTTTGACATGACTTTTAGGGCACCCTAGTTGTGCCCTGAGCTGACCCCAGTTAATTTGTCGGCGCAAGAATTCAGTGCTGAGATCTGAGTTTTGCTGTCATTCATTTGTTTAGATAGGTACCTAGTTATAAAGGTAAATGCAATAAATTTGATCTGCAAAAGTGAATTAATTGAAAATAACTAAGTTTATGAACTAAAATTTTATATTACAGGAAAATTGAATGGCAAAAAGCTTGAATCAAAGCTATATAAATTTTCAAACACATAATTTATATTCCAAATATTTTTATACCAACTATTTGCATGCATAATGGAAAGCACATGATCCGAATTGAGTCCAGTCATTTTTAACAAAAAACGGAAAAAAGTGTTACATAGGTATACCTATTCTTTATACTTCATTCACCAAAAGATAATTATTTTTCAATTTCAAAAACTGAGAGTTTTCAGGGCAACATATTTCCCGCTCGATATTGTAGCCGCTTTTTCAGTTCAGGGTTTTGCAGGTTCTTTGACAGGCGTGAAAATTAGCTGACACTTCTCAGTGCGCACTAGTAGAACTAGGCCAGGGTTGCCAGAATTTAGTTCGCCTAAAGCGCCCAAACCTTAAAAATGTAGGCCAATATCGTTGCCCAGAAAGAAGCCCAAAAATCGTTGACCATTCCTCAAGTTTTTTTTTTTCTATTTTTCCCACTTTCCATATCAGTGCGCGTTTTTTCGATCTTCTGCAATTGACATTTTGTGGCATTAAAAGGCCTGTTCGAGGTTACTTGACTGCAAGAGTGCTGCCAAGTTTTAAAAGTGCGGGTTTGTTCGAAAATATTTCTCTTTTTAGTTTTGTGAAGGAATAAAACAAACAAAAAATACCTAACACACAATTTGTAAAACGATATAGGTACCTTTAGCCCAAAATTGTGTTGGGGCGCTCATGAAAGAAATTTCTATCGTTTAAGTAAAAAGATAGCCCAAAATACGACAAAGCGCCCAATCTGGCAACCGTGGTTCTAGCCATGTAAAACAAACCTAATGCCGGTTTGGAATGTAATGTGCTCCACTCTTCGTGAGAAAGGTTTGCTTGAAACTTTGACGTTTATACTCTGTTTTGAATAATAAGTCTTTTTTTCTTATTTTCAACTCAACAATCCAATCCAGACTTTTTTTTTACCGTTTTACCTATGTGACAAGTTGCGATTGCCTAATTGGCTTATATGTACCTTGATATAATTACACATAAATTCGAGATTAGAAAGTAGGTACATATCTTTATAAAAATGATTACAAAAAATTGGATTGCCTTTTGTCTCGCTCTAAATTCTCTCGCACGCTGTGCTCCACTTTTGGGTGCTTTTTTCGGTGGATACTCTGCGCGTTTCTTTTCACGAAACGCCCTTACACGTTCAGTTGAAGTTCTCGGCATTATAAGATACGAACTCGCCCGATGGTAGTTTAAATTGATTTTTACCACTGTCATTAACACTAACATAAACTAAGTATTATTAAATTTAGTATTAAATTTATTAATACTTAGTTAATCAACACGAACACTATCGGATATGTTTGTAGAAAAGGTCTCAATGTTTATTATCAATTAGGTAAGTCAGAATGAAAAACTGCATGAAGTATATTAAAGAGTCCGACCGCTTATTTGAGCTCTAAATGCTCGCTTCAGATTGAGAGCATAACAAATATTGCAACACACCACAGCACAGCTGTACCCACCCCATGTGTACATACATCATACATATTCTATCCGTGTGCGAGCAGTGGGGGCTTTCAAGTTTCAATTGCGTTTCACTTTTCGTTATGCCTGTCTCTATTCCCAGCAACGCGACCACAAAAAATTAAAAATAACGATGACTAGGTATACCCACATTTAATACACACGAATGCCACAACAAATAATATTATGTATATACATATGTATATATATCTGAAGTTATTGTGAATCGCATTCTCAAATCCCAATCCTAAACGAAAACGAAACTAATATAGATGGAATTGCCCACCTTGATTTTCATCGTAGGTAGGTATTCCAAGTTTCGATTAAAACTTAGCACATAAACACAAATAAATGCTTGCACATTAATTTTGATGCAAAAATAGGGAACTCTATCTTTTTGTTGTACCTACTGATAGTATATATTTTATTTTTGTTGACAAATTAGAAGTCAACGACTAGGCTGCCGAAGAACTAACTTTCAAATTAGGTGATAGAATATGATGAATGAGAAATCGAACCAACATTTGAGCATAAAGGACACAATTCTTGTTCAATGAAAAACGCTATAAATAAGATTTTCTTTCGCGTACTGATGAACATAAACCTAGTCTATGCAACTATTGCTGACCGCACATTTTTGGTGAACTTCCAGTACGAGTAATCAATGACCAAGTTTAATATCGTAAAAGTATTATCACTGCCACACCGAAAGATTATTTTACATGCAGGTTCGTTTTATTTTGTTAACGTTTTCAACTACGATGAAATAGTAAAAGAAACATATTATTGTTGACAACAATGACAGCCAACGACGTGTAAACACACAACAAAACCGAATACAGTACTAAAAACTAAATAGACTGTCAGCTCCCGCGAACCTTCCCTATACCCCCGCAAATTTTGACAATAATGCTCTCTTAAATGTCCTATCTAGAAAGTGAACGTATTACGTATGTGAATGTGAAGCAAGCGTGAGCTGTGACCAACGTTGCCAGATTTTTTTTTTTTTTTTTTTTTTTTTTTTCAAAAAACTAAGTTCCCAAAAACAAAAAACAAATCTGAAACTAAGAAAAAACTTTAATTTGTACTAGGAGATTATTTTAAAAACTGTAAGGCTGTCTAAAAAAGTAAAAAAAAAAACGTAATTTACAGTTTAAACTGTAAATATGGCAACGTTGGATGTGAAGTAAGGCTGAGGTGTATTAACAAAAATGGTGAATTGTGACTACGGAACGGAATTCTGGATTTAATTTGCTCTTCAAGAAAGTTTAGGTTAGGGTAAATGTTTTTTATTATGTATATTGGGGACGTTCGGATTCATAGTTTATGTAAAACGTCAACTAGATTGGTCGTGACTAGGAATCCGAACGCGTTGACTGAGCAAGTTGAATTGTGTTTGTATTCTCGCGGTCAGCGTTGCCTTTGTTTGATTTGCCCTTTTTTATTCGGAAAAGACCCCTCATAATTTTTTCAAAAATTGATATTTTCAAATAAGTACATTTAAAATGTAACACGGTTGCCTATCACAACACTATTACACTGTTATGTGAACTGATGGTTGTTAAATATCGTGCGCAAATTCGAAATTTGCAGAGTAGCTTTAGAAATGGCACCCTTTTCTCTCACTGGCCCTTTTTTCGACTCTTCAGAACTCTGCCACGGCCACTCTGTTTATTTTAATTCTGACTCTTCGAAATGTCAACTGAGTATGCAGGCAGGATTTTCCTGACTAGATTTGTCGGCTTCCCCTCCATAAACGTTAACTGCAAAAACTAATCACGTGACCACTCTGGGCCAATCAAAACTGAATGACATCTAGTCAGACAGCTTGTCAACTTACTAAACTATGAATCCGAATGTCCCCATTATTAAGTGCGATATTTCCCCTGTTATATGACTGTGTTGAGCTATATTCTCTTAGAATACAAGCCAGCCAATTAGCCAACGGCCAAACCACTCAACTCATTGACTCATCTACATCTACATCTCATGCTCTCTGATAAGGCATTTCAATTTTCTCTTCTTTGGATGATGTTTGATCTTATGTCGTTTTCCATTGGTTTCACTCGGGGATCGACTCAATCTGAAATCCAATGGAACAAGAAAACTGCTTCTAATTGAATCCACAAAGGTATTGGTGAAATGCCAAAAAATAATCTACGGCAGCTGTCATCTGACTTGTATAAAATACATAAATTGCACTTGTGTGAGTGCTTCTTGAGTGGATTCTGACTTCAAATCCAGAAGCGAAATTCTCTCCTCAGAATCAACAGAAGAGTATTTTTTGTGCCAATGGAACGGTTTCAGAAGTGATTTTTTCGATTCCGGAATCCGGACTCTCCCGGACGCTTCTTTTTGCCCAATGGAAAACGACATTATCTTAATGTAGATTTACAAAACAACACAGATTTGAGTTTTGAGTTGAGAATCAGTGTTGCCATTTGAACCGGATTCCGGTCATATATGACCGAAAACTCTTCGCCCTGACCGGTGAAAATTTGTAAATCCTAAACGAATTTTAAACTGAAACAAAAAATTCTTTAACCAGAAAAACCTTTTTTGACGGAAAAATAAAAATTGTTCTATGACTAGATATAAAGAATGATTCCTATAATTTGAATAAAACTTCATTCATCACTGTCTTTGACTACGCTTAAGTCAATAAGAAAATAATGCGACTTTGATCAAAGTACCATTATATACCTATGCGTGTGAGGAGACCATAAAATGATTGGATACGCACACCTCCTTGGCAGAAAAGGAGGAGTACGATGAGAAGATGAAGAATGTGTCGAGAGTCTGCAGTCCTACTATGAAAAGCATCCACACCGGTCGAGCTACTGATTATGGTGGAGGCTAATTTTTAAAGACTGCTTGAAATATCACTGCCTCATACCTTTTTAGCTGTGAAGATGCAGAAACTAAGAAACTTGATAAAATAGTTCATGAAACATTTTAAACTGCAAAATTTAACTGTTTCAATAGTTTTTATTGCATTTAAGATGAGGGTTCGCTCAAAATGTAGATCGTTGGTAGGAGAAACCTACTTGTTTATTGGGGTTTTAGTTGCAGAAATAACTTCCACTACGGTAAGACAGTTTTACTGCCGCTTTGAAAACACATTCAGCAAGACGGCTTTTGGGCAAATGGAATGAATTGGGAACTAGACAAGTCTAAGTTGGTACATGACAAATAAAAACATTTTTCTTTTTCAGAATTTATTAACACTCATCGCCAGTCTAGCTTTTGATCACAGTCTACATGTACAGTTTAATTAGTTCGTCACTCACAGCCGACGGTGTCAGAATGCCCAAGTCCGTGAACAAAAGTGTAATGTAAGCCGGTGGTGTATAGTCGACAAGTGGGTGAATTTTTGAGACATCATCGAGATTCTTACTAGGGTACTGCGAAACGAAACGAAACTCAAACTTAGTTTTAAAATTTAATTCGAAATCATTCACGTACCTTGTACTCATCTGGTAGATCCCTTTGGTTCAATGGATAGAGGCGTGTAAATTTAAAACTTTCCGCCAGTACATAGAATGGTTTCTTCATCTCTCGTGCGCACAAACCCATCGTAAAGCTTCCCACGCGATTGATAATGCCTCCACTTTCAACGACTCCCTCGGCTCCTACCATCACTATATCGACGCTCTCCATGACGTATCCAATAGCCGAGTCTAGAATCAATGTACAATCGATTCCAGCTTTTTCCAGATCACGACACATATGGCAACTACAATGAATCAATTAAATTACTAATCCGGCATGAGACATCTGCCAATTATACCCTGAATTATCTGGTCCACCATTTGTGACATACACGTGAAATTGCTTGTTCGATTTGGCAGCTGTAATAAGTGTCTGTAGGACAACTCTCGATCTCGAGTGAGTCAATACTCGACAACCGTCAGTAACGAATTGGGCTGCCTGACGGGCGATTACATTTCTAGATTGTTCCAGCTTGGCTAAGAAGATCTTTCCTCGATGTAACATAATTTGCCGACATTCTTCCATGTGCTTGTCGTCCAGACTGAGAGTGATAAAGCGGCAGAAGAGCTCTCCGCCAGATACAATTGCAGCAATGGACAAGTCAGTTCTCCGCATAGCGTCCACGGCGTTGCGCATAGTTTCGTGAAGAATGTGAATTGTTTCAACTAACAGGTAATTTAAAGTGAATAACGAACGAGGCAAAATAAATAGGATACGAACGCACATTGTTTCTTTTCCAGAATCATGAGAAGCGTCTTTATCGCTGCGATGCCAGAGTTGAGTTCCTTGTCTGTATTCATCAAGTTTAGAAAGTACTCGACAACGTCTGCAAGAGGTTTGTTGTTAAGCAAAAAAAAAATCAATTGTATCTTCTTACCAAAGTCGCCAGATTTGTTTAATTTATTTTTAGGCATTTTTGCTTTTGCTGTAAGATATTTCACAAATATTTGGAAAAATGTCGTCGTTGACAGACACGATTTGACATAAAAAAGAGTGGGGTGACCGGTTGTCAAAATGTTTTTCACTGTGTTTGCATATAGCAACGATATTCTATGTATTTGTTATCGATAACCGAAGTTTATAAGAGAAGGTTCTTCACTTCATTCCACCGGTAGGTACTTCTTCCTTTTCTACTCGATGCGAAATTTGTTTGCTTCGAGGCTGCCAAGCTTTGGTTGCCAAATTGAAAACGACATTAAACTGATGTCGTTTCCGATTTGCCAAAAAAATTATTGGCAAATTTAAACACGTTTTTATTTATTAATTTAGAGGATTACACTCGATTAAAATCTTTATTAATAACTATCAACTTATCCAAGAAAACGACGGCGTCCAACAACTATTTAAATTCCCAACAGCTGTCATCCCACCTTCGTCGTTAAGTTGGGTGCAGCTGTTGTCGTCGAAATGGGTGCGTCTGACAAGTAGTCGTCAATGGGTGCGTCTGGCAAACACCTTCATACGTTGAAAGCACAGATGGCGCTTTTACATAAGTTTACAACTCGGCCAATCTGACAATTGATCGACCTCGAACAAAAGATAAACTAAATACTTATCAATAATCTCTACATATTACTCCAAACTTATATCTACGGCAAGAGGGTCACTTGGACTCTCAATAGAAACAGCCTCTTCATTTCGGTCTAACAACCATTTTCGCATTCTATTCGCCTCAACAACACCATCGTACGGAAGCTGAGTCAACTGGCAGTTTTCAATATCCCGCAATACATATCTGTCATGTCCGAGAATCTTACATACGACATAAGGGCCACGAAATTTCGGCAAAAACTTTTTATTCGTCCCGACGGCAGTATCAACGTTACGCATAACAACAAAATCACCGACTTTATATTCTTTAACTTTTTTACTGTGCCTAAGAAAATAGTCTAAATTATATTTCTGAGACTTATCAATCTCTTCTGAAGCTTCGGCACGAATTTGATCTAAATTACGGCAGCTCTCGGAAGCCATCTTTTCCTCTAGATGTTCCGTCATTTCATCTATTATTTCACCCCTTTGGCTAACACCAAACAATAGCATACTAGGTGAGTTCTTCGTCGTGCTATGAATAGAATTATTAATAGCGTACTCCACCTTTAGTAACTTACTCGACCAATCGGCATGATTTACCGGCTCACTCAATTTTCCCAGCATAGACTTGATAACCCGATTGACTCTTTCGACTTGCCCATTTGCCTGGGGTGAAGCCACGGCAACCTTTACATGTTCTATATTTCGTTTTATTAGAAAGTCCTCAAATTCGAAAGAGGTAAAGCATGTACCTCTATCTGACACAATGCGTCGCGGTCTGCTATAATACTGAAAGTATTTATCTAATGCGGAAATTACTTCTATTGTACTCGTCGAGTTCGTAGGATATAGCTTTACGAATTTTGTAAAAGCATCTATTACTACCAAAATATGCTTCCTTTTCGAACTAAGGGACGGCAAGGGACCAAAGTGATCCACATGAATTGTGTCAAACGGCAGAGGGTTTTTAGGAATATTATACAAGTTCCTCTCGCTAGAACGGACCGGCATAGCGTACATAATGCACTTAATACAATTTTGGATAAATCTTTCAATCTTTCGTCTTATGCTCGGAAACCAGTAATGCATAGCAATCTTATCGTAACATTTCTCCAGCGCCTGATGACCTAGTTTTTCATGAATCAACCGTATAACATTATCTTCCATTTCATTCGGCACGAATAATGCCTTTCTTCCACTTCTCTTCACTCTATATACAAGTCCATCCCTCAATTCAAAGTTTTTGACTTCTTCAACCTCCATTCGATCCCGTAATTCCATAATTATTTTGTCCCGTCCTTGCGCAATTTGGATTTGAAAATCCGTATCATCAACATCCCAAATTGCAGCAACCTGGCACCTGCTAAGGGCATCCACATGTCCCATAGATATACCACTACGATGCTGAATTTTATAATTATAATTTTCAAGTTCTAAGGCCCAGCGGGCAATCCGTGGATTAACTTGTTTCTTTTCTAATGTCATCGTCAGCGAGCTACAATCCGTAACTATTTTGAAGGGTATTCCTTCCAAATATACCCGGAATCGTCTCAAAGCATAAATTATAGCAAGCGTCTCTAGTTCAAAGCTATGATACCTAGATTCGGCAGCGGAAGTTGTCTTAGAAAAGTAAGACACCGGATGAAATTTTCTATCATCTTGCCTTTGAAGCAAGACAGCACCAAAACCAATTGAACTGGCATCACAATGCAGTTCTGTGTCCTTTATAGGACTATAAATAGCCAAAATCGGTGCTTCAATTAGTCTGCATTTTAACTCATTAAAAGCGTCCAAACATGGTTTGTCAAAATCATAGTCGGCATTTTTCTTTAATAAATTTTGCAACGGCTTTGCAATTCGGGAAAATGACGGCACAAATCGTCTGAAATAAGAGAACAACCCAATACAAGAATGCAATTGTTTCTGATTAGTCGGCACTCGATATTCTTTAATAGCGGCAATATGAGAATCACTTGGCGCAATACCTTGCGAAGAAACGGCGTATCCCAAATACTCTATTTCCGTATGACCGAACCGGCATTTCGAGAGATTTAGTTTAAGATTCCGTTGAGTTATACGTCTCAAAACGGTTCTTAGCAATAATTTGTGTTCCTCAAAGTCTGCTGTAGCAATCAATATATCGTCCATATAAGCAACTATTTTACCCGAATCAATTAAATCTCGGAAAATAACATTAATAAACCGCTGAAAAACGGCCGGAGCATTTTTCAACCCGAACGGCATTTTTAAATACTCCCACATGCCATTTGGAGTAACGAACGCAGTAAGAGGAATAGATTCCTCAGAAACCCTAACTTGATGGAATCCGCTTTTCAAATCTAGGAGCGTAAAATATTGTTTTCCTTCAAGATACTCTATACAATCTTCTATAAGCGGCAAAGGTTGATTATCCCTAATGGTTTTTTTATTGAGACCACGATAGTCCACACACATTCGAAGTTCTCCGTTCTTCTTTTTTACTAACACAATAGCAGACGCATACGGCGAGTTACTTTGTCTAATAATACCGTCTTTTTCCAACTGATTCACTATTGCCTGCACTTGAGTTCTTTCAAAGTAAGACAGTCGTCGGGGAGAACAGTGGAACGGAACATTATCAGTCAGATGAATCTTCATTTCATAATCTAACGGTTCTACTTCAATATCTTTCGGCAACACATAAGCATCTATAATTAAACTATTCAGTTCGGCACAGCACAATTTACCCAATTTATGATCAATATTCAAATCTAATTCGTCAGACACAACTTCAATATTAAATATATCCGGCATTTTATAGTACTCGTAATTAGTCTCAGTTGCCTCAACTTCCAATACCATTTCAAATCTTTCTGGTTTATTACCAACTAGCGAACACTTATTCCCGATGAGGCTATATCTATTAAGAGTTGTAAGAAGTTCATTTGGCAAAACAAATTTATTATTTCTATTTATAGCAACCAACTTTTCTTTAGAGTATCTAACCTTTACTCTTGTCAAATGGATACTAAAAGCATACAAAAAATTACGTCCAAAAATAATCGGTAGAGCCATACTTTCATCTGGGACAATATTAATTTTTATCGTCTTTATTTTATTATGAAATTTTGCTTTACATTTCATTTCTCCTAAAACATTTAATTTGTTTCCACCCACCCCGTAAAATGAGGATTTCGGAATTTTCAATCGTCGCAGCAACTTAACCGGGACATACGAAGACTTTATAAAACTAGTTGGGCTGCCCGTATCAAAAAGAGAAAGGAACTTCATGAATTCTACATCTTTTGCCAAATCAACTTCAAAAGCGACACTCACCCAATTTACAGCACCAACTACTTCGCTTAAACTTTCATCGTTATCAGACCCTACTTTCGAAACGGCAGCAACTTGTTGATTACGCTTCGGAACGGCAGCGGCAGACAGCATCTTCTTCGGGTTCGGGCACGTCCTGTGGTCATGTCCCATCTCCCAACATCGGAAACACGACCCATTTCGGCGCAAAGGGTGTGGACAGTATGGTTTAATATGCCCCGTCTGTGAGCAATTAAAGCATAGTACGGCATTTCTATTAACATTCGGCTTGGTTACAGCGGCAGGTTTCGTCGATACGGCATTAGAAATACATCCTGATGTACTCGTAGCACTTTCCATCAAATATTTCTGCTGATAGCGATTAACGAGTTGTTTCAGTTCGTCGATGGTACGAGCACCTAACAGCAGATTAACATTGGATATGTTACTACCCATCCCGTCTATGATGAAGTCAATGATCTCCGTTTCACCAATGTCGGATCGTTTGGCAATCGCCTGCATGTTTAGAATGTAGCAATGCAGCGACTCTTCTTGTTTTTTCCACTTCCTTAGGGCTAGCATTCTGTACACATCCTGGCGAGACACAGCTATGTCGAATTCTTTTAATAGTGCTGCCTTCAGTTCGCTATAATTAAGCGCCACCGTCGAGAGTAGGAACACTTTAGCAGTTCCTATTAGTGAACGTCTCAAGCTCAATAATTTAAACCTTTCATCGGCATTTACCGTCTGCATAATTTCTTCAAAATCACGGAAAAAATGTTTTACCGAATGGCTTACGTCATCGCCATCAAATTTTGGAATGGCGTGCTCAATTTCGCCAAATTCCGATCGTCGTTCGGCAGGAGGGGCGGCATCATTCTCCAACTCTTTAATCTGCTTCCGCAGCTTCAGCACTTCGAGACGCTTACGTAGCTCGCTTAATTCCTCATCCAACGCGGCACTTCTCAGTTCCTCGGCATCGTCGGCTTCGGTATCAACGTCATCGGCAACGTCATCGGCATCGGCATCGGCATCGGCATCTTCCTCGCTTGCCGCAGATAAATTGTTGCTTTTGTTGACTTCACTGTGGTGCAGTCTCTTTAACTGGGCCGTGGTAGCTGTTTCGGGGAATTCTACGCCAGCTTCCCTGAGCGCTTCTACCAACTGCTGTTTTGACAAGACACGCGGCATTTTAACACGTTTAATGTAATTATTATCAGAATTTTTAATTAAATTTTATTTTATTTCACAGGCCAGTGATATTCTGACCCCACATCTGAGTTTTAAACACGTTTTTATTTATTAATTTAGAGGATTACACTCGATTAAAATCTTTATTAATAACTATCAACTTATCCAAGAAAACGACGGCGTCCAACAACTATTTAAATTCCCAACAGCTGTCATCCCACCTTCGTCGTTAAGTTGGGTGCAGCTGTTGTCGTCGAAATGGGTGCGTCTGACAAGTAGTCGTCAATGGGTGCGTCTGGCAAACACCTTCATACGTTGAAAGCACAGATGGCGCTTTTACATAAGTTTACACAAACAAAACTTTTTTTGTGATCTGAGGCACTTTTGAGAAGTCTCGATATTTTCTCAGATTTAGACATACTTTCATACATACCAATGTTTATGACAGACAGTTGGTAGTTACGAATTGTTTGCCTTTGGAAGGATAGTTTTTTTTTCTGAATTATTCATTTTACGCGTGTTTGAGTGAGTTTTTTTTTTAATGCATTATATGAATAGCGGCTACGTCAAACTCCATATAAAAAAATCATTTCACCATTTGCGCTAGACGTCTAGGACTTTTTGTGAAATGTCAATTTTTTTATATGGAGTTCAACATGCCGCTATTTATCACGCAAACAGCGGAACGCGGGCAATGTGTGCAAATCAATTGAAATTAGTTTCCAGTGCAAGTGTAAGAAAACATATTTTTTTGCGGCCAACCCAAAACATACAAGAACCAATAAAATTCGGATTTCATGTTTGATTTGGCAGGAAGTATCTGAGATCACAGATCAAAATATGAAAAGCCATGACATGAAACTAAAAAAATAATAGGTACCTACCTACCTACTTAAGCAAAATAAAACAAATTCGATGGTTTTCCTGGGATTAATCTTTAAAAAGCACATCTCCAAACCGGTCAAAACCATTGTCAAAGTAATCGATATCACTATGAAGCATCTGTCAAAAAACATCGCGTTCAAAATATACGATATCAATTTACGATCTCGTTCAATGTTATTACAGTAAATTTTGCTTCGTGTAGAAAAGCAAAAAAAGTGAGTGGTGAAGTTTGGTATGCTGTGTCATAATAATTTGGAAGGAAATTCGACTTTTTAATTAATTTCAATTGTTCATTCCCAATTATTGTAAGTAGCAAATGATTTTTAACACATCCCTGTATAGTATTTTCTAAAAATCCGTTTGTTTTTGTGAATAACTCGATGTGAAATTTCCAATTGAAATCGTATCTTCCAATGGCGCATCGCAATGCGATGTATGCTGTGTTGAAGGTTTTACTTCTATGCGATGAGACCCTTCATCAAAACGAAAATGCAATTTGCAGCTACTACGACGACGAGACAACACCATTGTGGCGGCCATTTTATTCGTCGCCCCCCAAAATAAAAAAAAAGTGTTAACAAATAATTATTTAATAACTTTTCAAAAACTACAATAATGGATTTTAATTGGATTCAAGTGCATTTCTGAAAATTTATAGTGCTTTCCGAGTGACACTGCGAAAGTAACTCTCCACACATGGAAACGTAGTTTCAATTTGCACTTAAAATTGCATTTTTTTTTTTTTAAATTGTGTAACTATATCAGGGTTTTTTTTTTTCTATTAATTTCAGGTGACCAACAATTTCAAGGAAAATCAGTCGTCGTTTCTATTATTTTCGTTTTATTTAGTTATTTTTTTGAGTTGATTGAGAAAACGAAGTGCGGGCAAAAAAATAAAACAAAAAGCATTAATTTTGCTAATCGGTGATCTGAGAGACAGGTGGAGGACAATTTACTTGTGAGTTTCTAGAATTCCCATTGGAATTGAAATATCCCAAGCAGGCACAGAGATTCAATTGTTTCTGAGATAACGAGAAGGCGCCCACAATCAGGTGAGTGGTGTAAAGTGTATTTTACTTCTACATATTTTTGATTATCCAAAAAAAATCAACACCAATCAACAACAGTTTCGTCTAGAATTACAGAAACCGTATGGGAGTAACTGTTTTGTTTTGGGAGGAATTTATGGAAGAGTGTACGAAAAGATGGCAATTTAGCGAAATACCTATGTGTCGGTAAACCGATTATCATGGAGAAAAGTGATTAGCCCGACGTGAGTGGACTAGTTTATGGATCTAGTATCAGAAACAAAAAAAATGGAATATGGGGCACATTTGAGGGGATTTAACATTTTTTTGAGTTCATTTTTGGGTTATGAAAAATAACACCGCTAATGATTCACATTTTGTTGGTCCAATTCTGTTGTAATCATTTATTTACCATTACGAAGACAGCAATTATCTTAAGAATACTGTGCATACCTAGTACTCGAACTCATATGTTATTTGTGCCTTTCACATACATAAATATTCATTGCCTGGCAGCTTGGCCTAAGGATGGTTTCAAACACTCGAACGAAAAAATGTAGAAACCTTGAACTTATAGCTTCGATTTGAAAATCAATTGAGAGCCTTAAGCCCCCGCACGATAGGTACAGTCCAAATCAATGCATTTGATGCACCATAACATTTGAATCACATCAGCGCCTTGGTTTTGAACCTACAACTCTTTTGAGTCTAGTGTCTTACCGTCAACAATAGCGCAGCAACCAGACACTGGAATCTGACTATAAGTATAATGTCCTGTATCAGGTAGTAGACGTAGTGTACTCTGGGCTCTACTGAGCGAAGTCAAGTTGATGTGTTTTAGTAGAGTAGCAATTTCTTAATGTCTTCGATCACGCGCTTCTCGTGCTCTCACCCGGTACATCAGCCGCAGGATTAGTTATGGCTGTTTGGCAGGTATACAGGCATAAAAGCAGTTTTTTTTTTAACATAGTACCACTCAAACTCCCCAATAGGATACGCTTAAAACCGTATTCAAGCATTATGAGCTCATACATGGCTGATTGGATTGTCATATAACGTTCAATGATTCATGTTCCAAAAGCTTCGAATAGCACCTTTTTTGCACATTGCGGTGCTTGTTGCTCCCGTAAGAACCAATATCTTGCTTAGGACTCTTGTTTTGAACCACTTTAATTTAACTATAAGCATGAAAAGTGCACTAACTTCGTTTAACCGAAGACGGGGTTCATCTAGTGTATTGATGTTCCACTTAGAGCTCTGGAATGACGTCCGGTTTGCTAATCCAGTCACAAACAATACCTACGTCCTCTCTCCTCTTGTCTGCTACTACCAGCAACAACTTTCCAAAGAACTTGGATACCCATTACCCAATCTCCTATAGAAGTTCATACAACCCACCCAGTGCTCACCCATCAAGCTAACAAGAGAGCGCGTGTTTTATCATATATTTGCATCCCTACCTTTTAACCTTTGTCGCTGTGTAAATATTTTTTAACAAGTCGTGTGCTACACATCAACTCTTTGGTTTTGGACCAACTTATCTACTCATTTCAGTCCGTAACCTTGTAGGGCCCGCCCAATTAGACTTCAAAATGTTAATTTATCATAATTGTTTTTTGTTTGGCAAAAATAGAATTCTCAATTAAATGCAAATTCTAATAAAATTGAATTTAATGCCTGTGCTCTTGAATTCCTTTTCGAATTAATCTAAATAAACTGTTTGCGCTGCGCGCCAGACATCGCAACTGAGTGTATGCGTCACCCAGGAAAACCAAACAAAACTTCTTTTCGCGTCTTATTTTCCTCATCGGAAGTCGACACAAGTATCTTTGCTTTGTTTGTTAATAAATTCGTTTTTCCCTTTACAAACGTCGCGCATTTGAAGACAATCGTCTGTCTTCTTTGTGTGTTAAGAGTATTCTACTCGTTATAATTCGCTGGGATTATAATAACGCGAATGTTATGTGTCGGACATAAAATATTAACGCAACATCCGAAGGCAATCGAGAGTAGCTAAAAGAGAAACAATTTATTAAGCGATCACACGTTACGAAAGTTAAGTTTTTTAAGTTACTTATTTAAATGCAATGAAAGCAGTTAATTTTCTGAATAAATTTAAGGAAATCTCGAGAGTGCGTCATTTGTATAGCTTTGCTCTGGTATGTTCGAGAAATAGTAAACAAAATCGGTAGACTTCACCGTTTTGAGGTCTTTTTTTTGTGGATGTAGGTATCAATAAGTATGGTTGACGACTAAATGTATATTTTAAACAGCGCAGAGTGAAATGATATCGATTGTGAAAGATATTGCTTTAGTTTGTGGTTTGAGTTGAAATATTTTTTTATATGAAGGTTATATCGTGCTTTAGTGATTTGCATGATTTGCAGACTTTCCTGTTTAGGTCAGTTTATTATCTATAGGATCGGTGGTTTTCGTTAAAAACCGATTCATGTGGATTTAGTTTTGTTCAATATGGGTACCATTTGCGATGCAGTGAATTGATTACAAACGGCAGTCAAGCAAATGAGATGGTAAAACTTAATTGAAGCCTTTCTAACTTTTTTTTATATTATGTATATTTTTTTCTCGAAAGCAGGTAGTTGACGACAATATTGTGGCATTAAGTTGAAGGTTTGAACACTTTTGGAAAATTTTTCATCCCTGCACTGACAGGACTTGTGGGAGAGGATACTCTGTAAGCTTTCTGGAACAGCATTAATAACTACGTCACATCCAAGCAAATCTGGCCAAAACTAGATGCTAAAAGGACTCAGAGACTTCTCTCTATAGGTAGAAACAGAATCAGCTCGTAGTGCGAGCATTAACAGGACACTGTTGGATAGGTAGGCACGCTCGGAGATTGGGAACAGCAGGAAGAAACCGTTCTTCATCTTCTTCGTAACTGTCCAGCTCGTGCAATTTTGCGCAAAACCAACTTGGGAGAATACTTACTTCTTCGATGATCTCAGTGTCTTGTCTCGCAAAGACATACGCTGTATCAGCAAATACATTACAAAGACCAAATGGCTTTAATGATCTTCCACACATATTCAGCATTAGTAGTTGGTCCTATTACTGCTCGCGCAACCTGCATCTCTTAGACGGGCTGTTTGTGGATTACAATCGAGGGGTAGACTGCTTCGGTCACCCTTCGTATGTCCGAAACAAACCGTCGCTCGGTTAAACTCACACCAAGTCGAAACACCTCGTAATATGCGCAGTAAACGCTGATTGCTGCAATCTCCACTACGCTTTTTGCAACATCCGCCCTGTTTGATAAGATGCCAAATGACACAGGCGAGGGTTTAACCGATACCTTCACCAGTCACTTTGTTCTTGACCAACCTTATTAAACCTTAAGTAAAGTACACAACGAAAGGCCGATCTACTAAACAGTGATGACGCATTACGGTTTACGTCATTTTGAAGACATATCGGATCAACTGCCCGTTTCTCTGTACGAGACGTAGGAGGATTGCAGACAAAGACAAATTGTCATAGGTTAGGTTAGGTTGAAATGGCTGTCGGCTAACTGGTTAGGTTAGTCGACACACTTAGACCATTATAAGGTCCCTTCTGATACCACGTGAATCTATAATTCATTCCTCCTACTCGTTGAACCAATCGGAGCTTCTGATGAAGCGTAGTAGATTTCGGATGTCTATGTTTTTTAGATCGTTCAGATCACTAAGGTAGAAAGCTCCAAAGTGGAGTTTTCGTCTCTGTGAGAGAGCCGGATAAGTACAGAGAAGATGGAGAACAGTCTCCTCCTCCTCCTCGTCAAAACAGCTTCTGCAAAAATCGTTAGAGAATACGCCAACCCTTTTTGCATGCCTGCCGATAAGACTGTCCCGTGATGACACCTATTCTAGCACTAATATGCTTCCTATCGAGGGAGATCAGATGCCTAGAACGCTTTAGATCCAGCTTTGGCCAGATCTGCTTTGTCACTAGACAAGTCGAGCCGGTTGACCACCTAAGATTTGTTCTTTCGATAGCGTCCAGCTTTATTTTGAGTTTGCAAGTAGCGAGTGGAATACCTAAGGAATCCTTAATTGGGAGCAGAGGTATCGTAGTTCCGTGTTTGGCGAGTTCATCAGCCCTGCAGTTACCTGGAATGTCCCTATGCCCCGGCACCCAACAAAGGTGAATGTTGAACTGCTCCGCCATCTCCATGAGAGACGAACGGCAGTCTTGGGCTGTTATGGAATTCGTGGAAACTGATTCCAGGCACTTGATAGCGGCTTGGCTATCAGAGAAGATACGGATATCTTTAGCAGATATCACGTTTTCCCTTAGCCAAGATAAGACCTCTTTTATCGCCATTATTTCCGCCTGAAAAACGCTACAGTGATCAGGAAGACGGAAGGAGAGACTAAGATTAAGTCTATTAGAGAAGACACCGCCACCAACACCGTCCACAGTTTTCGAACCATCTGTGTAGAAGTGGATCGATTCATCATCCACGGATGCTTCCTCCTCCCAGAATGATCTAGTAGGAATGGAGACCTGGAAGTTTTTATCAAATTGTAGTTCTGGTGTGGTGTAGTCGATGTTTACTGGAAGGTTCCTAATGTTGTTGAGGATAGCGGCATGGCCAGTTGTTTTGCTTGTCCATTGTGAAATAGCTTTGAGGCGTACGGCTGCCGAAGCTGCCGTTTGCCTGCTGAAGATGTCAATGGGTGTCAGATGAAACAGGATGTCAAGTGCAGCGGAGGGGGTGCTGCGAAGAGCTCCGCCGATGCACAAGCAAGCCGTTCTTTGGACTTTGCTAAATTTATCGCGATTAACCGCTTTTTCTAAGGCAGTCCACCAGACAACCACACCGTACGTGAGTATAGGTCTTATGACCGAGACATATAGCCAGTGAGTGACGCGGGGCTGTAAACCCCATTTGTTCCCTATGGCTTTTTTGCAAGAGAAAAGTGCCACAGTGGCCTTCTTAACTCTTTCTTGGATGTTAGGCTTCCAGGTTAACTTTCTATCAAAAATAAGGCCTAAGTATTTAGCTTCATTTGAGAACGTCAAGCTAGTGCCATTTATAGATGGAGGGTCAATGTGTGGAATCTTATATTTCCTAGAGAAGAGGACAAGTTCAGTTTTGTGAGGGTTTACACCTAACCCACAACTGTTTGTCCATTTTATTAGCTTGTTGAGAGCGTGTTGTAGAAGTTCTTTTAAAGTGTTAAGGTACTTTCCCGAGACGGCAATAGCAACGTCGTCCGCATAGGCAATCACATTGTAGCCTTCCGCTTCCAGGGATATCAGCAGTTCATTCACCACTAAATTCCAGAGAAGGGGAGACAGGACACCACCTTGTGGTGTTCCTCTACTGACAGATCTTCTGGAAGATATCTCACCTAGACTTGAGTTGATAATTCGGCTATTAAGCATCAAATTGATCAGCTTGCCAAGTGAGACGTCAACGTTCAGAGCTGCCAGAGCACCAGCGATTGCAGATGAGTCGACGTTGTTGAAGGCGCCCTCTATATCCAGGAATGCAACCATTGTATACTCCTTATGACGAAGGGAATCTTCTATGGAGCGCGTTAGCGTGTGTAGGGCCGTTTCTACTGATTTGCCCTTAGAGTAAATATGTTGAGCTGTTGACAGTTGATTTTTGTCAATGCTATTGCGTAAATGGATTTCAATCAGTCGCTCGAAAGTTTTTAGGAGAAATGATGAAAGACTAATAGGTCTGAGATCTTTCGGACTCACGTGAGAGCAGTTGTCATAAGAACAAAGACAGCAATAATGCGCCCATTAGCATGTCCGGTCTAGATAGTACTCCTGCCTCGACTGGCTTCGCAGTTGCGTGTTCTGTAACTCCAATTTCCAAGACCTTGTTGATGGTTGCGGGCTGTAGCTCACGGATTGCTTGTATGATATTGGCCTTAAGTGCTTGAATCGTTTCCGGATTGTTGGCAAAAAAAAAAAAGGTCCAAAGGGGTCAAATCGCAGCTCCGAGGCGGCTAATTGACATCGCCAAGACGGCTGATGACACGATTTGGGAAATTGGTGCGCAACAGATTGATTGTGGCATGGGCTGTGTGGCATGGCGCCCCATCCTGCATGAAATAGAGGTCGTCCAAATCCATGTCCTCAAATTCCGTAAAAAAAAAGTCGGTTTACATGTAAAGCCCACCTTTAACGTTGTTCCCTCCAGTCTCATTTTCGAAGAAGAATATGAGTCTCACACTCTCGGCTACAGCAGCCACATTATCGTCTTTGCACACCGTACGACGACGGGGACCATGAGTTTTGTCCACCAGCAACCCAGTCTCACGAACTTTTTGCACAAACTTGTGTACAGCAGGCGCGGTGGGTGCTTCATTTCAGCTAAAACTTCTTCTTAAAACACGCACTGTTTGGGCTACACAGCACACACTTTGGGAGTATTTTAGCTTAATTTAAAGTCATCAGGCAGAGGGCATTGCCATGCTAATGCTAATGGACTTTTTTTTTTGTAAATACATACAAATTTTGTAACATAAACAATAATTATAATAAATCAATCAATCAATCAATCAATCAATCAATCAGCACTCACTTTGGAAATAAGTTTTCAATATTTCCCAACATTGTTCAAGCGTAAAGCGACTCATTTCGTTCCGCGGAAGTATGATACTGACTTTTTGTCAAGATTTCGAGCGGGAAATAGCTGTTACTGTCAAAATAACCTATGATTTAAAAAGAAACTATTAAATGGCCCACTCATTATATCATTTTGTTGTGGGTTAATAATCTGTCGTTTTGAAACAAACAATGTACCTGAACATCAAAAGACTTCACCTTGTTCTGAGTACACCTAGATGCCACGTCAAAAATTTGTTTTTTATTTACAATTATTTGTTGTTAGTCAAAGCATCGTCATGTTTGGACAGGGTGTCAGTAGCTTTATTAAGTCGACCCATCATTCAGCGAATGTAAAGATAGATTCAATCTAAATTATTCTTGCATTTTTTTTTTTTTTTATATACTTCTCCCGGGAAAGGCGAACCTATAACGCTTCAACAGCGCTCCGAGATGCCTGCAGATGTATGTTTGTTCTGCACTTAAATTGCTGCAAATTGTAGTCTTCTGGAAATATATCCCCAGGAAGCGAGTTCCAAAATTTGCTTGTCCTGTAACAGAAGGAGTTTCTGAAAGTTGATGTCCTCGCGGTTGTCAAGTGTACTTTATGGTCATGAGCATTAGCAGCCTCTCTTGTTGGGCGCCCAAAAGTTGCATTTCGAGGGATAATGTCTTTGAGTTCCTCAGAACATCTACCATGGAAGTACCTATAGAACAAGCATAGGTCAGCGACTTGTCTTCTGTGCACCAACGATTGTAGATTCGATGTGAGTGTAGGGTCTCCAATGAGTCGAACTGCTCGTCTCTGTATGCTATCAAGCAGGTTGAGTGAATGTTTTGGGGCCGAGCTCCATATATGGGAACAATATTCCAAGCCTGGTCTAACCTGTGCTTTGTAGAGAAGGAGAAGTTGCTTGGGGCTAAAGTACCTCTTTGCTCTAAATAGGTAGCTCAACTTTGCGGACGCCGATTTTGCGATATAGGATATGTGGTTCTGCCATGTGATTCCTGAATTGACTGTGACTCCTAGAAGGTGCATTGAGTCCTTGTGATGGATTGGATGGTCATCCATTTGGATCTGAGGAACTGTTGATGCATTTTTTCTGGAAAATGTTGTGAACTGTGTCTTGTTTGCATTAAATACAACCAAGTTGTCCTTTCCCCACTTCAAGATTTTGTCCAGATCATCATTTAGAGAATTAATTTGTTCACATCTCTGACTGTGTGATGTAGCCGTATTCACAGGCCCATTGTTCGAGATTGAGGATATAAGAGTGCTGTCATCTGCAAAGCTGTAGATATTATTATTTGTCGATCCAAGCAAATCGTTGATGTGGAGAAGAAATAGAGTTGGAGAAAGAATAGATCCTTGGGGCACTCCTGCATTTATAGCAAACGAATTGGATGATACACCATCTACAACAACTTGGATCGATCTTCCCAGAAGAAAATTTTGCATCCATCCGCAGAGTTGTTGTGGTAATCCGTAAGACGCTAACTTGCCTAATAGGGCTCTATGCCAGACTCGGTGAAATGCCTTTGATATGTCCAAGGCTACGGCTCTGGATTCGCCGTGTTTTTCAATTGATTGTGTCCGTAAGTGCGTTACGTAGCTTAACAGGTCACCAGTGGAACGACGGCTCCGAAATCCGTATTGCCTGTCGCTTATTAATCGATGGCCTTCTAGATATTTGATTATTTCGACATTTATTGCCTTTTCCATTACTTTAGAGAGCATTGAAAGTAACGCTATTGGACGATAGTTTTGTGGCAGGCATTTCTGCCCTTTCTTTGGAATAGGTTGAATGCGAGCGGTCTTCCAGCAAGAAGGAAACGTCTTCTGGGAGTACGACATGCTAAACAGCTTACAGAGTACAGGTGCAAGTTCTGGTGCACAGTTCTTGAGTACTATAGCCGGGATTCCATCGGGTCCCGTTGCCTTATTGCAATCTAGTTCTTTAAGGATGCGTTGAATTATTCGAGGCCGAAATTTCACTTCTGCCATCTTTGTATCCTCGGGATATTTGGTGGCTCTAGCTGTGCAGAATCTAGGGTGGAATTCTTTGAAAACATGCTAGCGAAAAGATCTGCCTTTTCTTTAGGTGTTGTTGCTAGCGTGCCGTCTTCTTTTTACTAGAGTTGGAAAAGAAGAGCAACTAAAGTTATTACTGATTGCCTTTGCCATGAACCAGAATGCGCGTGAGCCGCTAGGACATCCAATCACTTTGCTAGTGACTCTTTCGCTGTAAGTTGTCTTCGCCGATTCAATATTTCGAAGAATTGTAAATTCAGATCTTTTTATTTTTGTCATAAATGCAGAGTGACCATAGGCTTTACGCACTGGGAGTTCATTTATTATCACAAGTTCCATGGTTTGGGCTCTGAGTCGTCTTCGTACTGCTTTACGGCTTTAAGGCATCAAAGGCCGATAGTGAAAATAATTCCTTAAAAGATATTCGGCCACGTTTGAGATTCAACGATGATTTATTTAGCGCCATCGATCTAGTTCAAAACCTCGTCATCGGCCATTGTTGTGTTGTTATAAATGTTGATGTTCTACTTATTCTAAGATCTAAGATACGTGGTTTTTGTTAAAATTACAATTTTCGAGCATCCGAATGATGCTAAACTCTGTGTATCTCTGTTTTGTAAATAACTCTTTGATACATTTCAGTTGTACGAGCATTGTTTTCAATAAATTCGTTCCCCAGACAATTCTTCAAATCAATTAGCCTCCCGCATGCCTTCAGAAAGTTGCACCATTACATAAAGTTTTCTAACATTAATTAATAATCCCAAGGTGAATGCAGATTTTCCACACATCACTTGATTTTCATTTACATTCAACCGTCTATATATGGGTAAACATAATTGTGCGCCATTTCAACGTGGTTACTGTCGGGTAATATCTCAATCTTAATCTTATTGGAATTTGTTGTATTTGCTGATGTACTTGTTATAAAACTGTGCAAACACCTTGTATGTACTCTTTGACAACCCGGTACTTCAACATGCATTTACAATCGCTTTATCATAATTGCACATGCTACAGGCGCTGTGCTGACACAAACGATTTCCCACTTAACAATTGTGATGCCATAATTCTTCTTCTAGTTTTAGACTCAGTATCGGTGTCTACGTGCGATTTCCAGCAACAGGCAGCACACAACATCTAAACTCATTCTTAATTGCACCGTACCGAGTGATGCGAAGTCGACTACTTTCTAGTGTGTGGCGGCGGTGGCCTTATGACGTTTTGTCTCCTTTCTGTTGCATGCATGCATTTTGACAGGCAATCATTCAAAGTGCTCGCCGACGAAACTATTTTTATCATTAGCGGCAATAGACTCCAAATAGCGCGTTTCCATCTTGTCTGCTTTGTTGGGTCTATTTGAGAACCGTTATCGGTTTCGATTTCAATAAATTGACGCCTAATGCGAGCCAAACATTGAATGCGGTTCTATATGTAAATGTGTTGTTGAATTGAGTTTTATCGGAAAAGAACTGTCTGCTGTAGAGTGGCTGTAGCCTATTTTCTTTGAGATATTTAGGGATATTGTGCGGCGATGACAGCGCAGGGCTTAGTCGAAAAACGTTGGCACATATTATGACGAGAAAAATACAGGGGAATAGAGATTTGTACAAAACGGCCGCTCCGGGCGTAAATGCGTCAAATTTCTTCGAATTTATGTGCTTAGGCGAGAATTATTATGGTAATGGTATGGGGCGACTAATTTAGATAGGGATATGTGAACGTTTTTGGGCCAGTAAAAGAAATAATAAACAATTGATAAAAATCGGCAGGTGGTAACAAAATAAAATGAGGCTATTCATTTTCGCGCATGCTCATCTAACACATCACTCGATTTTTGGAGAACTTGCTGGTAATAAAGGGTGTTTTTTTAGAGGTTGGTTTTTCGAATAGAAATAAAACTGACATTTTGTGGTCAAATCGGGCAACTCTAATGTCATTTATGTTCAGTTTGGTTTGCTATTTCATCATGAACAGGTTGACAAATGAACAACGCTTGCAAATCGTGCAAATTTATTTCGAAAATAATGGTTCAGTTCGCGAGTTTTGCTGCAAGCTCCGTTCATTTTATGGTCGACATAATCGTCCATCAGAGCAATTAATTCGGTTAACCATGGATCGTTTTTGCACTACGTTTACTCTATTGCTATAATACGCATCCGCAGAGACGTCGAACAGTGCGCACCAAAGAAACAATTGCCGCTGTAGAGCAAAGTGTTGAAGAGGACCCGAATGAATCGATTCGCCACCGTGCACAGCAATTGGAGCTTTGTCCATCAACTTTATGGAAGATTTTGCGCAAAGATCTTGGCTTACGACCTTACAAGATCCAGATTGTGCAAGAATTAAAGCCGCGAGACCATGCAATGCGTCGTGATTATGGTGTATGGGCCGAAAATGAGATTGATATCGATGCTGATTTTCATCGCAAAATTTTGTTCATTGATGAGGCTAATTTTTGGTTCAATGGCTACGTCAACAAGCAAAATTACCGCATTTGGAGTGAAGAGAATCCACATGAGACCCTTGAGACGCCATTACATCCACAAAAACTGACTGTTTGGTGTGCTCTATGGGCTGGTAGAGTCATTGGGCCATACTTCTTCCGAAATGGAGCTGTAGAGTCAGTTACCGTTACTGGAGACCGGTATAGAGCCATGATAACCGACTATTTTGTTCCCGAATTGGATGGCATGAATGTGGATGAGATGTGGTTCCAACAAGACGGCGCTACATGCCACACAGCGCACGTAACAATCGATTTATCGAAGGAAACATTCGATGAGCGCATAATTTTGCCCAAATGGACCTGTCAATTGGTCACCAAGTGATTTGACACCATTGGATTATTTTCTTTGGGGATATGTGAAGTCGCTCGCCTACGCCAACAAATCAGAAACGTTAGGGGACTTGGAAGCCAACATTCGTGGCGTTATTGCCGACATATGGCCCCAAATGCTCGAAAAAGTGGTTGAAAATTGGACCTCTAGACTTGGCTTTATTCGAACCAGCCGCGGCAGCCACATGCCCGAAATAACTTTTAAACATTAATGGCATAAAATTATCCTTCCAATAAAGCCAAATTGATGGACATTAAAACGGTTTTCTTGTATTTTATTTCAATTTGAAGTTCTATACCTCTAAAAGAAACACCCTTTATTTATCTTAAATGTGATGTGTAGCAAACTACACTTATTAGTACGTCTAGCAGGGATACGGTTATTTTTTTTTTGTGACCAAGGCATTATCATTCTGTTCTGGCTTTTAGTACTAGATGTAAATGGTTGTAACAGAAATCAAGATTTTGAATGCTACTTCCACTGCGACGAAATCCTGTCAGACTTTCATATTTGAGTCTACATATTGGAGTTCGTCGTATTGCTGTAGAAATCGTTTGGTAGTAGGTACATATCTTCACACCAAAAATTTGTTCTGGGCTCTTCTTTTGTTTTATGCCACTCGAAATCCTTTCTAAGTTGATGGGTCGCTTAACAGAAAGTCGTCAACATTTTTTCAATATTTTTTAATCGAATTGTTGATGAATGTATGTCGTTGCCCTTTCAATTTGCGCCCATCCAAAGACTACACTCACTACAGCAAAACACAACTGCTCCAATCTCTTGAACGAAACAAAGTCAATCAACTCACCAATTATCTTAATAATAATAAACGCAACTGCCAAACGACACTCAAATTACATATTTCCAACTTAGAGATGATAATGAATATATAAACACACGATTCCATCTACCTACATACGTAACTCCATTTTATCTAGCTAATTTCTTTTACACAAGGAAGTCAGTCGCACTAGCAACTTGTTTTGAAGCTTACATTTTGCACGCCTTCGACGTCAGTCCGTCAATTGCTTGTTCACTTTGTTCTATTGACCTTCGAAAATTACTTCATTAGGTAGCGACGAGTACTTTGAACGGCGACGAAATGATTAGTTCGCCATAATGGTGCTTACACACATGACAAATGAAATGTTGCCGCGCAGAATCCCAGTGAATCGTTTATTGTTATTAATCGTGATTTAAACGCCATTGTCTATGACTAAACCAATGCGTCTTTGTTTAATATTTACGCAACGATAAGACAGTAATTATTATTGCTTATCGCCACGGGACTACAATACATATAATGCGCTGGGTGGCCATTTTGGGGCGTCTTTTTATCTTCTACGCTGTTTTGTGTGTCGTCGGTGATTGACCTCTCTTTTACATTTCGTTTGACCTCGGCCGTTTGAATTTTTTGGATTTACAAACAGACGCGCAGACGGTTTGGGAAGGCCTCAAATAGTGAATAGAAATTCATCAGTTCATCGTAAAAGGTCATGGGAAATGAGGCTATTTTTACAATTTCATATACCTAATTTATTCGACTACAAGGTGATAGTGTTGGTTTATTGTTCCCATCGAATAGGGGTAAATATCCCCCATGGCAAAAGGGAAACAAACCGATTTTTTGGAAACATCCAGGGGGTCGATTCAATCACTGTTTGCTTATCTAGACGAGCAAATCGATTTGCAAATATGTATACGAATGTGCTTGTGCATGTGCAAGTGCATGTATGTAAAGACGGAGAGTGAAATGTTTATTTTTCCTGTTTATTTTGGATATATTAAACTGTGTCATGAACACGAAAAGTTAACAACCTTTAACTTGACACGAAAGAGGCATACGACAGACAGCAAACGTTACAGAAACCAAAGCCGGCGTTACTTTGACCTGTTGTGTTTGTCGCTATTGACGTCGTCTGGAACGCTAGCCATCAATGCCATCCGCACAGCTCTATGTATAACCTCGCCATCATGACGTCGATGTAAACAAACAACAATGGCAGCACCATCGCAAACAATTTGGATGCATACTGTACATTATGTGTGTAGATATCGCAATTCGTAAATGCACTGCATGGTGTTCATGTTCCAACTTGGGGCATCCCCCCAAACACAACAATGGGAAACAGAATTTGGTATCAAAACCCACCACCATCACTAACCGCCATTGGCATTTGGAGGCTTTATGGGAAAACCATCCCGGTGAATGACAGAATCAGTGACCTGCATGTGCTGAATCTGAATCCCATTAGCGCTTTAATATCTCGCAGTGAATTGCTTTTGTTATCTGCCTTAAAGAGTCAACACACATTGTGATGTGTCTGTTTGACATACGTGATGTAATTTGTTCTTTTTTTAAAGATAAACTTGTTTTCGATGACACAGGTCTTGTTTTTTCGGTTTCTTGATAATAAATTTGCAAAGATGACCCAAATAAATTAAGAAGTTCTGAGGTTTTCGCCAGAACGGGAAAAGATTATTGTCACTATTTTTTTTTTTTTAATTCTTATCTTTCAGTATAGAGAAATACATATTTATGTATTTAATTCTGCGACTGCGGCCTATACGTTTCAGCACAATCAGTTGATACGGATAGTTCAAGGATGGCTCGAAACCGTATGGGCGTTAGACGCGTCTACTGATTTGGAACAAAACTATTTTTATATCTACTATTTTACTATCTATGGAACCACAAGGTGTTTGTTTCGAAATGTTGCTTGTGACAACTCACATTTTAATTGTTATTCAGGATTTTTTAACTTTCACTTTAAATTTACTGTAGGTGACGGTAGAAAATGGGTGATTTGGACTTTGTTAGCTCGTTGGCTGTATAAGCACCGCGCAGTGAACATACCTACAAACACTTATCAATCTAGCTCACTTTGTCACCCTGGGGTTCCCGTTCATGCATTCGTACAACATTTCGAACTCGAGATGTTAATCAATTCTGACATTACGATGATAGAGGAACTAAAAATGTGGAACGCAAAATTCTTTTCGTCTGTCCGTATGCTGCCGAGGCCTACAGCCTAAACGGTTGCCTGGATTTGGTTCAAACTTCGGATTTGGAGTTTTTGTGCCTACAGGTCGGGGCCTTTTTTTTTTGCAAGGCAACCTCAACTTTAATGGTACTTCCCATATAAAATATCCATACCCCCTTGATTTGTTCGAAAATGACTCTAACGACTTTACCCAAAATTGCCATTTAAGCTCAAGTAGGTGAGGTTAACAAGAATGCCTACTCAGTTTTTCGCTGGAAAATCCAATAACGGTAGGTACTTTTGATATTTGGACATATCTCAAAAACGGTTACGATTGTAACAAAAATTCATTTCTAAGGTGATATGGTCATTTCTAACTTAAAAGCAAACTCAGTTTTTGTCTATATTATCGTACAATTGATTTTTGAAAAAAGGTAAATTTTTAAAAATGTTTTTTCTTTAGTTTACCTGAATTGAAATGTCTGAAAATGGCAATTACGATTTTGACCAAAATGCATTTTTTGAGTAAAATTTACGTTATTAAAGTTAATGTGTCCTTAATTTTCAATTCGAAACAACGAAAACGCTAATTTTAAAAACTGCTCGTATTTCGAAAACTACACTTTAACTTTAAAAACCAAATTATGCTTACACCGAACAATAACTTATATGTTCGCGGTTTTTAGATAAAGAGTTAAGCAATAATGGTTTTCAAAATACACTTTGCAATATTTGGTACTGTTTTGTCTGCCAAATTTTACAAAAACCGCTATAACGATTTTGATCAAAATACATATAAAAAGATAATATCAGTATTTTAAATAAGATCCCGTACTAAGTTTTTCTCGAGAAATTCGAATAAATCAGTTTTTTTAATTATTTGTCAAAAATGAATACCCAAAAGGCGATCTGTGTTCATTAGGTAGGTATTTTTAGAACTCAATACCGTTCTTTAAAATTTAAATTGCAACAGCCATTAAAAATGCAATACCAGCAGCGCAAAACGTATTTTTAGCAAATATTACCCACTTCTACTTTTTCAACCATTTTGAATATGCACCTTTAAATAATTCCAACCACTACAACCACTGAATGGATATTCAGTTTACAACTGCTAATGCAATTTAAAAACAAATTGTTATTTGATATAAACTAGCTAAGCTATATCAGATGAATAACTCAAAAATGGATTTTATTTACCACTATTCCTAGCATCGCTTCTCAGAATCTTACCTTCCTAAATAATAAAATAAGAAAAGAACTAATCAAACTTTTGATCAACAAGAAAGTTTCGTTCGACCCAGTCGTGCACTTTTTTTTTTATGGTTTAATAGTTTATAAAAAGAAAATTCTTAAAGTTTTTAAATACAAATTCAATTAAGAGCGGAAATGTTTTTTTTTTAAATCTTGGATCATAGATTATGTCGGTAGGTAGCTTTTCATTGAGGTTTTTCTTGGCAAGTTCTATGACATCCTCTGACAGGAATTCCCGCTGTGTCCTCATTATTGAGGAGTTGTGGTGAATTTAAGATTCGACAACAAAAATCCATTCGATCAACCAGTCCACTAGCGCTTATCTGTGCCTTCGAAGCTGGACTTTAGTTGCATTTTATAAAGTTAGATCAAAATCTGCAGCCTGGGCTCAAATCACGTAAAATTTTTGACGATTGTCGTCGAAACGTTAGACCTCCACAACTAGCTATATGAATGAATGATGAAAATTTACAAGTTTAAGTGCAGCATTTGGTTCTCTTTCAACACAAATTTGTAACAAAATCTGTCGATAATCGAAAAAAAAGACGGCCGAAAATATCTTATTATGGTCGTTAGATTTTCGAAAACGATATCGGTCAGACGATAATTGCTATACGAGATCAGCTGCCACAGGGTAAGCGCTTAATATTTCAGCCTTAGCTACTTAGTGCTTGACGAATTGTGAATTGTGCCATTGGCATACAGCTGACAGGAGTCGTTGCCGGGATAAGAACGCAAACTAAGCATATTCCTGCCTATTTTCAAAAGTGTCAATTCTCAAACGTAGCCATGTACTTCAATTATGGTTCCATTCCATACCGCGGTGCCTGCGCTAAATCCAAACTCGTACACCCAGCGACAGTTCCCTAACCCGATCAACATTTGGAATATGTAAATTTATTTTCCCAATCGAAATTAACCATTCAATGGGATTTACATGCGTGGCTATTTTCGCCCGCTAATTGAATTTGTCGGAAACAAAAGCCGTCCAATGCGACCAACGCCTACTTACGGGTACGATCCCTTCTCAAGTCCAATTCAAGTGCTTTCCTTCGCAAATTGCAACTTAATTGTATCCAAATTCTGTTCTTCATACATCACTAGCCACACTACAAACAAAGGCTACGTGAACAATAAATCACAGCGAATTTTACTTAATATACTCGTATCTCCCTCTCCTTAAAAGAAACATATACCAAAGGTACGTCAGCTAGTGAAATGGCTGCTATACAACGCAAGTTGTAGTGGTATAACAATGCTATTGGCAACAAAGCGCGGCAACATAAACATCTTCGGCTCTCGCTCTTTGTGTGCAGTTAAGGAAATAAAATTAATCAACCAGAAGTGTATACACTTGAGCTTCGCGCATATACTTCTCCATATGCACGACGTAAGGAGAACGAAAAACATCGACCAAAGAAAGGATTTGTGCACTCCGTGGGAATAATTTTTGCCAAAGTCATTCATATACCCTCCACGCAGTAGTCCTTCTTTCCGCCTTGAGAAAGCTGCTCAACGAAATTCTCCATTTTCTTATTCACGGGGAGTATAAGTGCCCGTCGACCGTCGTCATAGCTCATTGTCATTGCTGTTGTTCGGTGTCGAGTCACTCGAGTGGTCGTGGATTGTGGTTCTCTGCGAGCAAGAGCTAATGCTGCGCCAATAACCTCCCTTAAGGTCAGTGGCCCCTTTTTTGCGAGGCACAAAAGCTGAGAAAGAGAGCGTAGTCCCCTTTGCGTGAGGAAAAAATTAAACAAAATATTTTTTTTTCTTCTGTTAATACTAAATAGAATAAAAACTCATCGACAGTCCCCTTATTTTTTGTTATCCTTCTCCTCTCTTCCATTGGAAGAGTGCATCTGAAACTGAATCTAAATTCGTCGTAATTTTTGTGCTGGCTCTTAGGGGGTCTTTGTGGGAGACAGCTAGCACTTCCACCCTTGGATTGGGTCGGAATATAATGCCATTGGATTAAAATGTCATCAAAGAGATCTCATTTAGGTCGTTTTTTTTTTGTTTTTCTTTTTCTTTTTTATATATACTTCACCCGTTGTATAGTTTTGTTGAATGTACCATTCACCTCGATTTTGAATTCAACTTCCGTGTTTTGTTGTGTTTACTTTATTTTGCCCGTTCGTTCTCCACCCACGGCCCACTCAGCTTAATTCAACTCACTACCACCATCACCGATCAAATCGAAATGGATTTGATTTCGTTTTGTATTCCCCATTCGCTCTCTCTGTTCGTCCTTCACAACAACAAAAAGGTAAAAAAATGGCTTAAGAGTGTCGTTTGTTTATTGTTGTCATTTTAACTAGCAGTGATGTTGATGATGATCATGATCACCGCGCGACGTACTCGCACTTGTAAATATAAAGAACGCGCTATTGTTGAACGTTGATACGCTTCTGCTCTCATTTCATTGAAGCGCATTTTAAGAGTTTTCGTCGTCGTTCTTTTTGTCATATGAATCTGAATATGCGCTGTGTTTGATTGCAGCACTGTGCGCTGCGAAATGCGAATCACAATCAACGTGATCGCTTCATCGTCAGCGGTTCAGCGAACGAGCGAAAGAGCAATAGCTGATAGCAAAGTGGCCTGTAATTTAATTTTTTGACCCCAAATTGGCGCATGTTTGTCGTTTTTTTTTTTGAATTTTTGTTTTATTCGTTTGTAAAGATAGATTATGTCAGACAGGGTCGTTGTCATTTTCCTTGGTCCAAAAGTTGCCGCGTGTGGTCGGACCTTCTCAGCGATCGATGAGTATAGACTTTTAGAATGCAATCCAAATTTGGACAGACGCGACGAATCGCATTAATCTCGTCAGTCGACGTATTATGGTGCGTTTTCGAAGTCACGTATGTTTGTTGATTCTTTATGTGAGATTGCAAGCGTGAAAATGTAAGAAAACTTGTATGTGGGGTGAGTTCTACTTTTTCCAGAAAATTAATGAAAAACTGGCTTCGAGGAATGGACAAGTTTCAACTAGATGTAGGTACGTGCAAGGTCTGTCGTTTCTCCTTTGTATTTTTCCATTTTAACCTGCAATGACAAGAGAAAGGGACAAGGGCATACAGGAAAACAGCACGGTATATCTATCATCAAGTTTCGTATTTTACTTTGAATATTTGTTTCTGCACGTAGTCAAATTTGGGGCAAATTGCTTCACACATTAGAACTTGTCGACTATCTTGCTCAAGATTCAGGGCTACATAATTATGCGCTGTATTAAGACTAGGGTTATTTATGTAAGATTGTAATTAAGCTTTGCTTTGAAAACTTGTTTTGCGTAGGGTTTTGAATTGCTCCCATAGAGATCTTTTGTGGATTGAACATCCTCTTAAATTCGTCTAATATAAGTCTAGTCTAACTGGAGCACTGACTCCACAAAGCTAAGCTGAACTTGAGTTGAGCTGAAATTGATGAAAATGAGCTCCCATTTGACAGTTCTACAATTGTTGCAAGTTTTTTTTATTGCAAAGCTTTTCATTCTTTGGTAGTGTACTTGGCTATACTTGTCACATCGACTAAAACCGATATTTGTGATCGAAATGGCCGCCATGAACTAAATACTAAAAACGTAAACGTTATAGTGGCACTATATTTCTGCTTTATTTGATAAAAATAAATAAAATAAATGAATAAATGAGAAGTGTACTTTTGCTTAAAATATTTATGAAAGGGGAACAATGTAGATTGGTTGATGGAAAATTAAAAAAAAATAGGAGCAATTTTTCTTCAGCAATTTAAGTAAAATTTACTCATGAAACCGAAGTTATTGATATCCAAAAGCGGAAAATACACAACCATGTTTGTCCTAATATGTTTCTAGTGTATAAAACATCTATGTCATTTATATAGTTTTAATAACCAAACAAATCAATTTATTCGTATTTTAAAAATATATAATCGGCTCTAGCGAGGTGTCCGTCGGAGCGGAAAATTCTTCGATTTTATACGATTCGGAAGATTTTTGCTTCGAGGTATTCTTGGGAACAACTGTTCGGAGAACTTTTCCGACATTTTGTAACGCATATCGGCGAAATTACGTTGAACTGCGATGAAGTGCATTTTTTGTTAAATTTTTGACAGCTAGGTTCCGATATCCTCCGACAGAAATTGGTTGCGGAATTTGTCTACGATTTGGAATGCGGTGCGGTGCGCCATCGCAATTGTTTATTTCTCTTCCGAAGTCGAATGGAATTTGAGTCTCCCAAAGAGTTTGCTTTGCGGCGAATTTTCCGTTCCGACGGATACCTCGCTAGGGCCGAATAACTAACCAATGGCATTCAGTAATTTGAATGAATATGGTATTCCCGAACTCTATCACATTTCCGCATGGTTGCCTGCGGTTTGCAGCATTTATTTAATTTTTTGTATGTTTTTGCGCGTCACACGGATTCTAAATTGACATAACACCGATATGATATAGGAAAACAAAATGGCGAATTTGAAAACAAATTGAGGGGCCTGCGGCAAGAGGATTTTGAGGTGGGGGTCTCAGTATGGTTTGTTTCCGATTGCTGTAGAAGGTCTGGTCGAGTGAAAATGAAATCAGAGCAGTGGCATTCGCGAACTACAATGCTGACACTCAAAATGCGAAAATGTTGTCAAAGATCAAAGCACGTAAATTAAATTAAAGATTAAAGTTTCCCAAAGATAATCGCTTATATGTGTTATCTCATGTTGAAAAATCAGCTTAATTTGTTTCTACCCCACGATAGAAATAAATTACAGGGCATCGATCGTTGTATTGACTTTTCCGCTTATTTCCAACTCAATTAGTCACCACAAAGCTTTAGATTTGTCCTTTGACGCCATATACCTACTTTTCGTCCTCTTATCGCCAGTCTAAAAATACATAAACCAAATGACACGAAACAATTTTGACACATCCATCATAAATCACATGTAGAATCTGAGAAGTGAATGAACATGTATCCCAGAGCATCACATCCATCTATCCATTGGAATTTCCTTCGAAGCAAGATGCTGTAGCCTGTAGGTATATTTGGGTTTACGAGAGGAATGACAATACAAAAAAAAAAAAAAGGCACAAACAAGATACAAGAGCTACTCCTCAGACACTTTCGTAGTCGAATAGTAACGCGAATGCGATTCGGCAGCAATAGCAATATATACAAGTCTACATCCATCTGTAGAGTTCAGCAGACAACCTTCATCCCCATTCCCATAGTTTTGCTTTGTTGTTGTGTCGCTATTGTATGCTTCTCTGCCACCTCCTACCTCGCCCGATTAAAAACATTCATCTTGTCGTATAATACATCCATATGCGAACGAAGTACGATGACGACGACGACGACGACGTTCACCAACAACAATGTGAGCTGACTTCAACACCTGACTTCCGATGATGTGTCCGCCACAAGACCGCAACACCTTTTATACTCGGCAACCTTTTTTCTATTTTTTTTTCTTCATCTTTATTACTTTAGATACTCTGTTCGTCGTCGACGTCGTTGTCGGCTGGCTCGGCGTATTGTGTCGAATGATATGTTGATATGATATTGATGGCGATTAACAACACACCCGTTTCGTTCTCTCTATATACAGGTTTGATTTGAATCAGCGAGCGGAGGGAAAGAAACATTAAATCAAAAAGACCCATACCACTGCAAAAGAGGGGCATCGTGCTTAGTTCATTGTTGTGCTGCGCTCTAGTATCATTCGATACCATACGGATACCCCTACTTTTGTTGGTGAACAAAATTAGAAAAATTATCTTCGATTAAAGTTTTCTCATATTCTACCTGTATTTCTGAGACGTAAAACTTTAATTCGCCCATAAAAATGATGGCAAACTGCAACGCAATCCGGAGACTTTCCCATTTCAGTGTGGGATTGTGGTTTCATTGCTCGTCTTCCTACAGTCTTCTTCTACAACGACGTCGACCATTTTAAAAACATTAAATTCAATTATACAATGAATCTGGAATTTGAATCATTCACGCACTCAATTCTACATTTTGTAAAGTTCGTGCTCATGTTGAGTTGGATGTGGGCTTGTGGTGTCTGGTGAGGTGATATTGTGCTATCCCTCCCTGTTCACTCTTTACTTTACAACCTTTTTCCTCTCTTTGGAATTTCTCCTTTGTGGTGCTGCAGTTGTATTGGTATTTGTTGTGGTAAAAACTACTTGAAAATTCACAAGATTGGTGAGCATTGGTGAAATAAGTCAGTAGCAATTTTGTTATTTCGAAACGTTTTCGCGATTTCCCCTCATAATCGCTGCTCTTTTTGTCGTTTTGCACTTGAGTCTGAATTCTGAAATTATATTTTATACATGCACGTTTCAGGGAATTTTATACAACAAAAGAAGAGCTTTATAAATTGTTTTTCTGTACATTGGGGAGGTTCTTAGAAGAACATGACTGGTATATATATTTCATTTGTTTACTGCAAAGCTTTGAAATTGCTAAGTCAAACAGTGTATTGAGCTGTTAAATCGCTGATACGTTAATATCAAGAGTTTTGTTAATCACTCCAAAAGAGCTGCGACTTGTCTTGGTACAAAATTTCGATTTTAGAACAAAATGGCGCCCAGCAGAGGTTTCTAGAATAAAGATTGTTGTTAGTCTTTTTAGGTAGGGGTGCCTTCTGTATAAACTTAATGGTTTTGCATGTGGAATTGTGGAATCAGGCCGCGTGTTGTTAAGTATGTAAGAGACGGCTCTATTTTGCTGGTATAAGGTAGGTGCCGAATCTACACATTCGGATGTTTATCACGCAGCTGACGTACACAACAAGTACGCTGTCGGCTATCTTCCTTTTTAGGTTTCTTTGTAGCGGGAGTTCAATCTTGAAACAAACTTCTTATGAAGTTAAAGATTTTCAACACATAGATGTGATCCAGTTCGAAAATGGGCGAAAGTTCACCTGTAATCTTTTCAAATGCGCAGGAATTCGGAAGCTTTGGACCTAGCACGCCTTGTAATAATTTAACCAATGTGGAGGACTCAAAATTTGTGGTAGATTAGGTTGGAAATGCGATTTGGTTATTTGTCGAGGTCACAAATCTTCAGTCATAAGACATTATCTCCTACTACTATAATTGTTAATAGATACCTACCCAACTACTGCCATGTTGATCTATTGAATGATTATAATTGCTCAACATTTTGTTCAAATTCTCACTACTTGTCTCTTACTCTATACCTAAATGGTAGATCATGAAGAAATCACAAAGGGTGGCATTTATTTCAGCGAAAAATAAAGATAGATCTATAGATCTATTCTATATATAAGCATATATTTCTTTCAGGGTGAAACTCGATGATGTTATAACTAGATAACCCCTGGGACGATTTTCATGATTATTTTTTGGTTCTGTTCGTATTGCTGTATATCAGGTTTAGAAAGAAAGAAAAATCCGGAAAATCGCCGTGCGGTCCTAATTTGGCATCCAGTAATTTTTCCTATTAAATATTTATTTTAACGCTTTCATTACAATGCTTTAAACGGTGATAGAGAAAATGAACTCAGACGATCGCAGATTTGTCTTCAAACCTGATAATAGAACCGCACTTTGGAAAAAATAAAAAAAATAATTTAAAATTTGTAATTTTTGAATTCTTTGGATATTCCGGACTTACCGCTTCACAATTTGAAATTAAAAGTCGGCTCAATTATAATGTTGTTGAACAACCCAAATGCACCGAAAAATGCAGAAATTCGCCGGAAAATTACTGTTTTGCAGATTATAATGTTGAGGAAATGTGTCGACAGTCATAATACAATAATAAACATTCTTGCAAGTTTTCGTTTTACCAAATAACATGCGCGCAGGTGAATGGCTGATTCGTGTGACAGCATACTCCATCAAATTGTATGACACGAATTTATGGTAGTGGAAGAGAACTATTTTTTATTATGCTGACATGATCTATATTATATATAAATATATTGTACAAGATCCAACTGTTGTTGTAAACCATGTGAATCAATGATTTATTCTATATGGATCATGTGAGCATAATAAAAAAGGTCTTATGCTGAAAGCTGTTGAAAACTTGAAAGGCAGCAACGAAAAATATTTTCGGTGCATTCTACGACGTTTATTGAAACGCCGTATGATTTGTCTTTTATAAATCATTGCTATAGACATTTTAATTGTTTATATTTACGCTGAACTTCAAAGCGTAGTATTGTCTGAGCAACAATTAATTGGCAGTTACAAAACATCATAAAACAATTTATGGACGTGACGCCAAAAGCTGCGTTGGAAAAGCTGCAGTTTATATGCATTTATTATATTTTGAATCAATAGATTGTTTTTTTTTTTTAACATAGTATCAGTTCGTAAATACATTGTTTTCTTGTTTGCATTTCTTTCCAGGTAATTTAATATTCATAACTGGCAATAAGGTGTATAATAATCCGTGTTAAAATCTTAACTCAAAAAAAGGACTGTAAGTATCTTATTATTTCTTTCATAATGTTGTTGTTGAAACCAAGAACAGCTCGATCAACTCAAGGTTGGATTACTATAAAATATTACTAGTTTCTCTTCGGAAACAAATAGGGAGAATTGTTTTTTTTTTCGCAACTGTCTTTATATTAAAGCTATTTTAAAACATTCGCCATGATAACATTTGTCACTTGGCATTTAATAGTCGTAGAGAATGGCCGATAACAATTTATAGAAAGTAAAAGTAAAGTATATGGATTCTAGAGATATTACAATCAGACCACCGTTGTCGGGTCTCTTTTCGTCTCTCAAACCTAGGCCTAGCTTCTCACAATCATTCGTTTTGTGTGAGTTTTTCAAGTTTGAAACGAATGTAAGGGATCTACAATTTTATGCCGACTCCAAACGGCCAATTGGGAAGCTATTTCAAGACACTTATACTCTCGGATGTTTGTCAGACGTTCGCGAGAGGTGGCGCAGTGGAAAAAAAACCCCTAAGTTGGAATTTGGGTTTTTGCGGGATTCGAACCTAGGACCCCTCGCTTAGTAGTCCAACACAGTAACTACTAAGCCACTGCGCCTACACAATTTATAGAAAAGCAGTTTATGTCGCAAGCTGCCCAATATATCATTATTAGTGAATCTGTGAAGTTGCACTGCTAAAAAACGCTAGTTCACTTCCTATCGAGCACAGGACCTATGTAGGTACTGTCAGATAAGCTCAATCACTTATTACTATATAAGGTGGAGCAGAAATAACTTTGAAGCATATTATTTATGAATTGGGCGTATCTGTCGTACAACAGGGTGGAAGTAAAGCCTAGGTTTAAATATTTAAAAAATTTGTTGTAGAAATTAATAAATCAATATTTTCCAGGTCGGGGCTGTTAAATTTGTTGAATGCAAATCAGCTATGTGTTAATAAAATGTTCGCCGAAATAGCAACATACACTGCCGATCACTAGGACGAGGCCATAAATTTTGAAATCGATTTTCACTCTTAATACCTGTTTGAAATTTTGTACCCGGAAACTTTTACTACCTGGTAACAGGTCATAAAATACAGGTCATAATATACATAAAAAACCAAGGCCGGAATTTTCCAAGATCAAACAATGAACTACCTACTTGAAAAGCGTATAAAAAGATGCTCCACTAGGATGAGGCCATTGCGAATATTTCGTTCCAGGAGTTCACATCAGCGATTTTTTTTTTTAAGTTTTGTTAAGAGTACTTAAAAAAGCGTATAAAATAACTTTTTTTATTTAGTTAAAAAAAAAAAAAAATGGGTTCCGTAAAGACTTTGACAGCGACAGAAAGAGGAAAAATAGATGCTTTCAAGGAGTTAGGACTCTCAGGCCGAGAAATTGCAAGGAGGCTTTATAGAAGTAAGACTGTTGTAAACAGTTATCTTGCGGATCCAAAACACTATGGAAAAAATCAAAAGGTCGCACAACAGAAGCAACAAATTTGCGAGAAAAGCGGTTCATTCTTCAGCTTGCCTCAAATTCTACTGTATCAGCGACTAAAATATGGGCCAACAGCGGAGTATCAGCCAGCATATCAACGGTCTGAAGGATAATACGAAAAAGTGGTACTATACAGAGAAGAAAACTTAAAAAGAAACCTGTTTTGAGGCAAGTACACAAGGAGCATCGAATGAATTTTGCAAGAGAACATGTCGCTTGGAACAGTGAATGGAAACGCGTTGTCTTTTCGGATGAAAAAAAGTTGAACCTTGACGGCCTCGATGGTTACAACTTTTATTTCCATGATCTAAGGAAGGGGGAGCTTATTTTGGCAAGACATCACTGCTGGAACGGTCATTTCCGGATTTGAGAAACATTTTTGGACCCTTGCCTTGGATAGGGTTGTTAGAAGTTGGATTCAATCAGAAGACGTTTTGACTTTTGCCATGGCCGTCCTATTCACCGGACTTAAACATAATCGAAAATGTTTGGGCATTGCTATCTCGTAAAGTGTATGAAGGCGGCAGACAATTCGAAGACAAGGACACTTTAATCGAAGCTATGCGTGATGTCTGGGCCCAAATTTCTCTTGATTATTTAGAAAAAAAATTTTTCGAAAATTTTGCATGTGGCCTCATCATAGTGGCGCTTTTCAAGTAGTTCATTGCTTTGGAAAATTCCAGCCTTCGTTTTTTATTTACCCTTTAATTTTATGACATATAGGTACTGTTGGTAAAAATTCTTACCAGGTATTTCAAACAGGTATAAAGAGTGAAAATCAACTGCAAAATTTATGGTCTCATCCTAGTGACCGGCAGTGTTTATCTAGTTTCTATGTTTCCTGAATACCTATGCGCAAATAATTTCTCGCATAGGAGTGAAGTTTCTAAGTATGTACTAAAAGCTCAAACTTTTATGTAGGTACCTACCTTTGCATTCCTAAAATTAAAATGTCGGATATCGTAAAAGTGAGGTTTGCCAATTAAGTGGGAATAGACATATTTCACGTGATTTTCATTTTATGCTCGACATAAGTTGTTAGCAATAGAAAGACTGCAGAGTACATCCATTCCAAAGTTCAATGTTTTCTCTTCAACCGCTCTTATTCAAGATTCAAGATTCAAGACACTGGAATACGCAGAAATTGAAAACACACGAGTATTGCGATGCGATTACAAACGCCTTCACATGAAATGTCCTCCACCTCGAAAAAAAAAAAAAAAAAAAAAAAAAAAAATCCCCAACGAACTACGCACAGAGGTTTGACTTTTCTTTAATCATTTTGCGCAGTGCGTTCACTTCATGGTTCTGTTGTCTGTTTGTTTTCTTTGTATGTTCCGATAAACTGTTAACAACAGTAAGATGATGTAAAACATTCACAATGTTACAAAAAAAAAAAAAAAAAGAGCAATAAATTTATCAGGTCAAACAGGAAATTACACAAACACTCAGCTGTCAGCTAGCGTACAACAAAAAGGAACACAGACTACCTATACCTATCACAGCTTTTGTTTTTTCATAAAAGCCGATTAAATATTCAAAAAAGAGGTGTAAAAAACTCACTAAAGTCTGATCTAAACTGGAAACGAAAATAAAAGAGGCTTAACGTAAAGTGCAAGCAAATAGTGGACTAGAAGTAAATTACGAGCTAAATTGCGTACTAAAACGTGTATATTCTCTCTTTTTCTTTGTACACATTTCGAAAATTTCTCCTCATTGTCGTAGTCGTCATTATTCGCCCATCAATCAAACAAAAGAGAGGGGAACCGCCAGCAAACCACTTAACATTTTGCATTTCACAACAATGTTGGTGAATAATATACCTAAAATCGTATAAAAATAAAGAAGCAACAAATAAAATAATAAAAATACGTTTATAATCGCACAGAGAGCAAAAATGATTTCAACCGAAATAAAATAACATGAAATAAACCCACAAAAAGAAAAACCAACGCCGCCGCGACACAAATAGCTAAAAAATCACAATCCCAACCAACTTTCCCCTTAACCTCACTCTCTCAGTTATTTTATAAGCAATTCACGACCAATACCATCGTGTTTTTCCAATGAAATCAACTCACCAACAATGGCACTGTGTTGTTGGGTTCGTTGTTGAATAAATTTATATCTTCTACACATCGACAGTCAGTGGCAGTGCTGGCGTTTCCATATTCCCCTGTCACGCTCGTGTATATCCGCCTTAATGTGGTGCGGGCAAACTTCTAGTTCGCATTCGCATTTAGTCTGAATCGAGTGCTTGGAGACTTCACTATCCTTTGGAGGTTCAAATCCACGTTAGCTAGGTTTTTTTCTTTTGAAAGTGTCATAGGTATTTTGCAATTTCGCCCTTGTGTCCTGGATAAATATTTTTGAGGTTAGAAGAGGGAAAAATCATACAAAATTTTACCACAAGTGCGTGTGTTTAATTATTATTTTTTTCTTGTTCTCAATATTTGTGTGTGAATAAGTGCATAAACCCCAGAGAATAAAGGAATATCTCCATAAAAATAAAAAAATAAAATAAAGTGCAATATTGTAATAAAATTGTTTAAGTGAAAAATATATAAATACAAATTCAATATAAAGAATTCAGTTCAAAATGTAAGTGAAGGCAGAAATTTAAATTATTTTGCGTGTGTGTTATGTGAATAATGTTGCTTTTCTCTATATTCTTCCTGTCACTTAAAAAGTTGCAAAAGCAAACGAAAAAATAGATAAATTTAAAAAGTCTACACTCATGATCACAAGTGCCCTCTATGTGTATTTTTTTCCGATGACACCACACTTATACTCTAAATCTAATTAAAACAGGAAATTCCTTTTTTTTTGTTCACTTTTATTGGTCTACCTACCTTTGCCAACATATTTTGGGAATAAAAAAAGAAGACAACATCAGCAATACCATTCAATCACTATCTCTTCCTTTTTAAATAAAAAATAAAAAAAGGGAAGATAATAGTGATTTTTTTTTATACATAATGTATTCTTTATGGGCTACAAAAATAGAATTAAAAAAGTGCAACGGAATAATAAATTAAAAGAAACGTTTGTTGTTTTTTTCTGTTAGCCGTTCTTTTCTTTTAATATTTTTTTCTTTCGTATTTGTTTTTATTACTTCAATTTGGACTTTTGTTAGTCGGACTCTACAGTTAAATTCGCTTGTTGCTTTTTGACGATGAATTCCTCTTGGAAATAGTTAAAAATCGACGTAAATGCAAAACAGTGATTAAAATAAATTAAAAAGCAAGAAGAAATAGTTCTACCAATACATGATTGCTAAATGTGTCTTGCTTGTGCCGTGTGCTGCTGCAGTAATAATCTTTTGTCGTTTTCCTTTGTTTTCCCTATCTTTGGCTGATGATTTTTATTTTCTATCACGTACGTTCTCTGTGTTGTTATTGAAAACTATCAAGAAAAATAAAGAAAGACGTGTGGTGTACTTTGCTTTTTGTTGTTGTACTTAATATTAATTTGCTGCTTTAAAAATAAATACAATACCAGTAAAAAAAAAAAAAAATGCCTCTACCTATACGTATTATAAATTAAATTAAATTTAGTGTATTTGCTGTGATAAAGTTTTGTTTTTGTTCTTTACTTTCTTTCATTCGATTGCGACGTGCGCTTCTTGTCATATGGGATTACATACACGAAATCTACAAAAAACCAACAAACATATGTTTTTCTATTGAATTAACAATTACGTACACTTCTTTTGGATTAATCATCGATAACCAATAGTCGGTGAGTAGATGTTTCATGAAACAAATGTCAATCATACTGTACCTTTGTATACATATCCATAGATTAGATTTGCTTCCATAAATTATTGTTTGGCTTGAATTTCTCATTATCACTAGAAAAATAATGGTGACTCACTCTTACTTCATATATATATATTTTTTTTTCTCTCTGCTCGCTTTATTGTTGGTGAAACTTGCGCGGCGATGTTGTGCTGGTTTGCCTGTGCACTATACCATAGCGAAAATGTCAGAAAAGATAATGAATGAATGAGTTTTTGTTTTCTCTATCATTTTTCCCCATTTTTGTTATTGCATTATTGTCAATTTCCCTCTTACACTTTTCGTACCTCTTTTTTAGTTGATTTTGTTTGTTTGTATCAATTCCACATGATTGCAAAGCAATATAGGTACCTATTTGCTTTATAGTTTAAATTGTCAAAAAATCTGCGAAGTGAGTGTATGTCCTTAACAGCTCCGTCACGAGTTCTAAATCATAAAAGCTTGTGATAATGATAACCAGTGATAACACCCTCTATCGTTTAGTTATCTTTTTTATTTCAACGGTCAAATGCACTCAGTGTTGCCATACAAATATTAGCACATATTTGCAATTACGAGAAAAAAAAATCAGCAATGCAGATTTAATTTTAATGGGCAGTGTACATGTACGATAGCTGTCATTGTTTTTTAACGGAGAATATATTGTATAAAATATTTTAATGACGGTGGTGCTTTAATTTTCAAAAGAATGTACCCACCATATGTTTCGTATGAAATATTGTTGTGAATTATCATTAAAAAAAAAAAAAGGTGTACCTTTTTCAATGACAGAAAATGGGGACGTTCGGATTCATAGTTAAGTAAGTCTGACAGCTGTCTGACTAGATGTATTTCAGTTTTTATTGGCCCAGAGTGGTCACTTGATTAGTTTTTGCAGTTGACGTTTATGGAGGGGAAGCCGACAAATCTAGTCGAGAAAATCCTGCCTGCGTACTCAGTTGACATTTCGAAGAGTCGGATTTAAAATAAACAGAGTGGCCGTGGCAGAATTCTGAAGATTCGAAAAAAGGGCCGGTTAGAGAAAAAGGTGTCATTGCTAAAGCTACTCTGCAAATTTCGAATTTTCGCACGATGTTTAAAAACCATTAGTTCGCATAACAGTGTAATAGTGTTGTGATAAGCAACGCGTGTTACATTTTAAATGTACTTATTTGAAAATACGAATTTTAAAAAAAAAAAAAAAATTATGAGGGGTCTTTTCCGAATAAAAAAGGGCAAAATCAAACAAAGGTAACGCTGACCGCTAGAATACAAAAACAATTCATAGCTTAGTCAACGCGTTCGGATTCCTAGTCACGACGAATCTAGTTGACGTTTGAAATAAACTAGGTATCCAAACGTCCCCAATGTATTTGGGTTTTTAATTATTTTAAATTTAAGTACACCAAAAGTGTCATGACAGAAAAATTAACTTGTTTGAAAAGTCGCACGTGTTAACTGTCAAACGTGGGTGTATGTAATTGCTAAAGCTGTAATTAAATGGAAACACGAGCGCACCATATATGCCCCTCCCTCTATTTTACTTCTATTGCAGTTGTCTGGCTGTCGATAAAAATGCTGATACCTTCCTTAAGTAGTGCTTATACCAAAGATTTAGGGCTGCTGCGGTCATATGATTTAGAGTAAATACTTTTAAAAGCTGTAGATGTGTAGGTAGGTACATGTATGATACAAATCTAGTGTGATGTTTTCTAGTAGGAAAGGTTGGGCCATCTAGTGGTTTCTTTTTAAATCCAAGGTTATTTTGACACTGACAGCTGTTTCCCGCTCGAAATCTTGACAAAAAGTCAGTGTCATACATCCGCGGAACGAAATAAGTCTCTTTAAGACTTAAAGTAGATTTTAGAATTTCATCAATTAGGTATTTAACACAAATAAAATTCACACTTAAAAAGTACAGTACAGAAAAAAAAAAAAAAAAAAAAAAAAAAAAAAAAAAATACCTCAAACAAAAAAAGAGGACAAACTTTACGATTACCAAACAATATGAACACCCCCTCTACGCGTTTCTTACGTTCACAGAATGCCTACAAATTTAATTTTTCAGTGGAAGCTCATTTTAAGGCTACCAAAAAGGATATTATAACAAAATACGAATAAAATAGAATTAAAATAAAAACTTCAACAATATATCCCCCCAGATTTACGCCCGTCGACAAAAAAAAAAAACTAAATTTTGGGGAAAAAAAAAACTCCCAAACTGGCAACGCTGGCTACAGATGTGGGTGATGGGAAACAGAGAAGAAATAAATTACATCGGGAAAGTGCTACCTTCCTGCTAATTTTTATGGGCGCACTGAAAAGTTTTAAAACGAGGGAATTGTTTTATTTTAAAATTGAGATATATATATATGAATTTTAAAAAGGGGAGCAAAAAGGACAGAACAAATACGGAGGACAACAAAAGAGCCAAGCGATAAAAGAAAGTATAAAATAGATCTGCCTCTATCTGGTTTGGCTCCGTCATAAAAGAAGAAAAATAAGAACTTTGTTCGAGAAGGCCCATTACTAATAGATAGGAGCATAACTTTATGTAACAAAAACGGCTGTTTGACCATGTTTTTTTTTTTTAATTTTATATTGACAAAAGGAAAATATACCAAGAGGTAGAGAAAAAGAAAAGAAAACAAACTCGTTTTTGTTTAAAGCGAGACAAAGCAAAAACAAAAACAAAAAAAAACTTTCAATTTTCATGAAAGTATTCAGTCGATAGATACGTTTAGTATGTGCTTTATAGACAATTGGCTCATGTGTGATGTTTAATTTATTATCAAGCGCGTGTGTGACTTCGACACCACAAAAACTAAATGCGGTGAAATCTGCGTCTCTGTTATTTCTACGTTGTTTCTTGTTGTTTTCTAAATTTCTCTCCTATCGGTTGACTTTATCTGCTGAATAAATATTGACGAGATAAATGTCGCTTGAAATTAGTTTCATTTGTATGGGTTTCTGCAAAATCAGCCAAAAATGAGACTCACAAATTTCCGCAAATCTCTAAAAAATGGTTGATTAAATCAAAACATTTTGTAGGCGACTGCGTAACCCTCACACACATTGACATTCTGTCGGGGAAAAATAGCAACACCTAAAAGATGTGTAGTATAATTTTCTGTTTTAGTGTCATAATGTGTTTACCTACTCGACACGAGCTGCTACTCTAATTACTCTTAAACTGATTTGTCATCACTAATAAAGTGAACAGTAGCAGGAGATACACATTGCCTGATGGGCGGGCTGTGTTGTAGAGTACCTACTACCGAGTCTATGTATGTACATCAAATAATTGGGTTATTATTGATTGCAATCTAATTGAGTTAATGTGAGTGATTGTGGGTGGATATCTGGGTTTGGGGGTTGAGGGTTTTCGCAATGCTGTTCTGATTCTATTACTGCAAACCCACTTGAGGGTATTTTGTGGTTAAATTTGTACCGTCACCTATCTAGCTGGGTGATAAGAAATCCGGAGGCTTAAGGGGAAAATTGTTAAAAATATATTTTGATAGGTGGGAGAGTTTTGGACGAAAATTTGAAATTGCGGTCAGAATATTGGTAAAAGTAGGGATAGAGTGAGTGCAATTGCATGGCAGGTTTCTGATTGCATGGCGAGTAAGCGACTTGATAATATTTCTGGAGATTTTGCTGTCAAACTGGGTAAATCTCATTCGAATTACAAAACTGCTGATAAGTCTGACTAAATGACAAGTAGTTTTTCAAATGTATCGGACATAAAGCAGTATTAATGACACAAAATCCTGTCTTATGATATTAGCTCGTTTGCCATGTCTTACCCCTCAGATTTTCATCCTAAAAAAAGATAAACTTTGCGTGCTTCCAGTATTCACATAGTTTGTTGATTTATTTAACAGAATTTTTAGGCAAACTAAAGCATTAACATAGGTTACGCACAGTGGCGTCGCGTCGCCTGAATTATTTAGATGGGTTTGCAGTTTTTGAAAATGATATATATTTTTAAAAATATCAATAAATTGCCTGAAAACACTTTCCATTTATTGCTTTCTTAATCATTGTTCTGTAGGCGCAGTGGCTTAGTGGTTAGTGTGTTGGACTACTAAGCGAGGGATCGAGGTTTGAATCCCGCAAAAACCCAAATTCTAACTTAGGGTTTTTTCCACTGCGCCACCTTTCGGCTCTCGCGAATGTCTGACAAACATCCGAGCGTGTAACTGTCTTGAAGGAGCTTCTCAATTAGCCGTTTGGAGTCGGCATAAAATTGTAAATCCCTTCCATTTGTTCCAAAAATTAAAAACTCACACAAAACGAATGGTTCTGAGAAGCTAGGCCTAGGGTCCCTCCGGACCTGTTGCGCCAACTATTTTTTTTTAAATCATTGTTCAGATATCTTATTTTATTTTCAAAATTAAATATAAAAAAATAAAACTCGCTTTCAAAATTAAAAACCAGGCACAAAATTGCAACCAATTAAAAGAAAAGCAAAGTTCAAACATTCATTCATCGGCTTTCGTGCACTGCTTTTTTTTTGCACGTGCATAGATGTAATGCATTATATATATGTATATTTGACGTATGACGATTTACAGAAACAGAACAGAGCACACCTTGCACACCCTGACGAGACGCCACTGGTTACGCATATCTCTCTATTCCTTATTGAGTTCGTCACTGGCAGACATTCATAATCTAAAAATAATCAGAATTATTTGTCTTGCATTTGGACTACTCAACTTTTGTACAAGTCTGAATTTGGACAACGTTTTTCAATCTACCCAAAACTTTAAAAAAAAAAAATCCCAAAATGTACTAGTAACTATCGGCAACAACACCCATTCACTATATTTACAGATTTTTTTTTTATAATTCCGTGGCGCCTACTGCACGACCTTCTTAAACATATTCTTTCCGATACAATGCTCCCAAAAAATGACTTTAATCTAAAAACACCGTTGTATTCAAAAATAAAACGCAAAACAAATTCCATCGGTATACGTTTAACGCATTGACCTTGCACGTGTCAATTTATGAAAAGTCGTTAACCGAAAACAATGGCTGTGACGTTTTACATTTTAATATTTGGGTTACACGATAAATTAATTCTATAGCATAATGCCAAAACAAAGATGGCCGACATATCCATAAATTGGTTGCCTAAGAAATATTGTTTAGAGTCAGACATCTCGGCCGGTTCGGGAAATAAATAAATAAATCATATTTATACAGGTTTAGGCTGTATGGGAGTGAATCGGGTAACATAGTGGGACCCTTGGTCCCACCTCGTCACGTCATTTTGTATAGTCCATTATTTATGTTAAATATTTGATGCGATGAAAATAAAATGGATCACCATCCGTGTACGTGATTCATTTTCGCCAGAAAAACAGCATGGGCTCTGTCTTCTTCTAAACCTCCAACCCATCGATCCTAGCACGTATTTCAGATTAACCACTCGTTGTCTGAGCACACAATGGATGTATGTACTCCATTCCAGACGCATTGTTTAAGGCTGATAGCCCACGTGTTCACACAAGTCCATGCAGTAACGCACATTCACCCCTGTTCTTCAATCAGCGTGCGCAAATTGTCACGACTTTTACTGTTCACATCTCATTTTTGTTACTTGTCAAGAGAAAACTCTTCATGCTAGGCGTAATATTTTATCAACCGGATTCAACCAAAGTCGACATAACTGCGATTTAAATTTATTCCACCAGCCAGCGTTTACTTGGCGAGATTTTTGAATCGTGACACACCTCCATCCTATGACATGATACATCACAAAATATACCTAAAATGGTCACGATTGAAGGAAGAACAACTGTTTATTAATTTTGTTTGGTATTCATGAGAAACATGTATATACATACAATATACCTATTCGCTCGTACCTTTTAAATGTTTGTGACTCCCTAATGTAAACATATACAGTAGTGCGGTGTGGGGCGCGCTCCACCCTTGGACTATATTCAATTCCGCAGCAAAAAGATACTGTCATTGGACAAGTTTTCATACGTGGGAACATACAACCACGCATTTTGGGTCATGAGTTCACATGAACTTAATTGAGGACAGTTAAAATTGGAGCACCACCACCACACGGCCATAACACAGGTTATATTATCACAAACTGTGTGGTTAATTCATATTTTTTGTGGCAAGGGAAAAGTAAGCGTTTTCATATCTCTTGGCTGGCATGGCTGATAGTTTCGATATTTTAAAGGGGAAAACCCACCCCTATTTATCATTAATATTTAGAGTGACACAAGCGCACATGGGGTAGTCTACTGCTTGTTTAAATAAATGCATTGCAAAATCAAACAAGACCAATATTGATTGTCGTTTTTTTCCCTAGACACACTACGACTTTTGTGAAAGACAAACCTTGTTAAGGCTGTCTGTCAAATGGAATTTACTTTCGTCTTTTTGGGAAAATTTGGAATTTCCGAAAAGGTCGATGTCATATGAATTTAAATTCGAAAATGGGATGACGTGTATCGTTATTTCGATGATATAAATGGGTCTATAGCTAAGATTAGACTGTATGCCAATTATGCATATGAATGTCAACAGGCAAATGACCGGATTAGCTGTCAAATGATCAAAATGCCAGGATTATCAAAACCATATTAGACTATTATGACCAAAATTATCAATATGTTCATATTTGCCTTGGTGTTCATTTAAGGCATTTGTTATTTTTTTATTTCATATTTGTTATTGTTCCACAAAAAAAAAGTGCGAACATGAAAATAAATCACAATCCACGAACTCAAACACCAATGACAGTAAAATAATTCTTGTTCCATCAAAAATGCCATTGCTGGCACAACGAAATTTCAATAAAGTGCATATGGGCATATAAGGTTTATGCTGGCATTCGTGCTTATTGTCCGATTACACTATATGCTATTTGGGAATTTTTATCTGTCAAAATCAGCGTGGTCATTATGTGGTATTTAGGTCATTAGGGCATATGTGATATGCCCATTACATTGTATGACCATATTTTGACAGGAGAACTGTCAGAAATTGGTATTTTATGACCACTTGGCATACCGTCTAATCTTACCTTATGAGTCAAAACAACAAATTAGTACGTACTCGACGGCATACCAGCTACCTTTTTTGTTTATCAAAAAAAAAAAAAAAAAAAAGATAAAATAAACGTCATGCAAGCTGAGACTTAAATCCCATATGGAGGAAACATGGGATCTCCTCTCCTCGAGGCATATTTGCCGAGGACGCCAACATACAATCCGAATAAAATATGTTTGTCTTTGAGTTAGTGTTTCTGAGAGAATAAGTTTTTAACAACTCGTACTCGTACAGTTACTTTGCTAGAAATGATAGCTATTTCGAACTACAACACTAATTCATCATCAGACTTCTTTTAAGTGATTGTTTGTTTGAATTTTGACAGTCAATAATTCTCCGCATATAATCCACTTGGGAAGACATTTTTGCTTTCCCCTTTCAGGAAATGAACTTGCATTTCGATTTTGTCAATTGACCAAGTGACTAGAACGATGAGTACAACGTACAAGCCTGCCAACTGGTGAACGGAGGAGAAGACCAACCTCTGAATGTTGTTGCTACAAGGTGTTTTTTCTTGTCTTTGTTTCCTTAGCAAATGATCTACCCTATAAGAACGGGTACCGGTTAAGCTTAAATTGGTTCAATACCGCGGTGTCTTAAGTCTGATCTGATATACAATGCTTCACTTTTGACCAGTGGAACGAAATTGCTTAAAACTCAGAAGTCAATAACTTGATCAAATCTAGTCAAAGTATTAATTATTTTTGTCCACTGTCAAAGGCTTTTAGTAAACTTAGAAATTTTGATACATCTGCCAGATGAACTTCTTAAAATGTTGTAACATTTCTGCAAGTTTTCGTAAAACGTTGAAGTTCAATTATATGGGCCAACATTTGTGGGCAGTTAAAAAAAAAAAAAGTTGGCGCAGCCCTAGACCTAGCTTCTCACAACCATTCGATTTGTGTGATTTTTTTTTTTTTTGACGAACGGAAGGGATCTTAATCCAAACGGCTAATTGAGAAACTCTCTCATGAGAGTTATTATTGTATTATTATTCACAGAGGTGGCGCAGTGGAAAAAACCTTAAGTTTGAATTTCATTGCATTTTTATTAGTACATAGAATCTTTTACATTGGACTTAAGTGAAGTTAAAGCCTATATAAGTAAAAGTTAAGTAGTTTAATTTTAAACAATAATTTCATGTATTGGCTTTGCAATTATAATTATAAATTAAACTAAGGTAAACTATGCAAGTTAACAATAAAGCATGTTTTAGAAAAATAAATAGATAGAATAAAATGAATAAAACACGAAAAGAAAGATAATAAAAAAGGAAAAGATGCAAAAATGCATTTAGGTGGCTAGGGTCAGATATCTTAATAAAACTTTATCAAATGACTTACTTCCGCAAAGTTTTCTATGAATTTGTTTTTTTCAAAAATGTTGTTTCCTTGAGTCAGATTACCAATTATGACCCAATTGTATAAAACCTTGACAGCGTGCTAAAATTTAAAAAAAATTATAAACATCTGTAATACTTTGATCAAAAATGATGTTACATTTTTTAAATATTGATTTCCAAGGATGAAGAATTTGACCATGTTGGGCACTCATTCCGTAACTCTGAGAACGATAATCGTTTGCGCGATAGTAGTCAACGATCTCGTCATCAATTTGCTTTCCGTAACTCTATCACTATCTTCTCGTCTATCGTTTTTTATATACAACGAGAGAGAACATTGAGAGCACTGAGTTTCTTTCAGAGACTTTCAAACTATAGTGAAAATTCCAATCAGATGTCCTTTAAAATGTCATAAATGACTTTTTTTTTCAATCATTTTGTGTTTGATGCCGGCAAATTTGAAAATTGCAAGGTGTATTAAATTCATTATTATTCCTTTGTTTATTAAAATTAACAAATAATACCGAAGAAATGTATTTCACTAATGCATATGACAATTTTAATTGCTTTCATGAATGACCATCCGGTCTTGGCCAAGGGTAATAAGCCAAACACCTACCAAGGAAAATATAACATCAATAAAATAATTAAAGTTAAAGCGACTTTTTTATTTCATCCCATTCCTCATTTTTGAAGCCAACTTTCTCATCCGGTTATTCCCACTTAGGGCTTGAGAGTGGTTTAAAAATGCACTTGCCATGCCAAATCTTCGTATTGTTCGATTGCTGTTATGGAGGGCAGAACAAACATTTGCAAAAATCGCAAATTTTCTGGGTTCGTACCTATACTTTTTTCTTTTTTCAAGTAGAACTCAACAATCAACATCGACCTGAGGATTATGACAACATTTAATTTAATGCCATATGAAGTTAATGATTTACGTTTTGTACCTTTGGAAACAGTAAACACCAATACACCTTTCTACAATATTTCTTGCTTTTGCATGAGCTTCATACAAAATAAGTTTAAAATAAAGGTATTTATATATTTCGTAGTATGTGTTTGAAAAATATATAAAGTCAATTATTCTTCTTGAAATTCGATAAAAAATCTTAAGCTGATTGCAAAACACATAAATCAATGCAAAACGACACCTCATTAGGTATCGCTCAAATTGTATCGTCTAGGCGATAGCGTTTCAACGATTATTGACTTACGTGAAGTAAATGTTCAATCGTCAAAACGATATCGTCTGGACGATAGACGATTACTAAAGTTACGTGAAGCAAAGCTATCGTCGAAACGCTATCGTCTGGCGATAATCGACATACGGAATGAGTGCCCTGGGATATTTTCCGAGTTTTTCTACGGCCAGAAATTATGTTAAACTGTACAGTTTATTAAATTTGATATTTTTTACACAGTATTTCGGCGCAGAGTGGGGCAAATTAACCCGAAAACTGGAATCAAATCATGTGTTGGATTAGGTGTGCTGGAATTGTTTTTTTTTTCTGTTTAAGAAGCGGTTATTTATTAAATAAGAAAACACATTTTTTCTTTTTTAGTAGATAATTTGTTTAAGTCATGTTGTCTTAGGCTGCTTCCACACCGGATGGAACAAAACGCCTTAGACAAACAAAACTGTTTTTCTGTGTTTTCCTGAAATTTAAATACACACATTCAAATACGCTCGCCCACACTGAATAAGGCAAAACAAAGCGAGAAAACAAAATAAGGCGTTTTGTTCCATCCGGTGTGTAAGCTCCCTTAGATTTTCAACAAAAATTAAATGCATTGCGCCGTACTAATAACAAATTTTAGGCTCGAGCTTAAATTTACGGAAGCTCACAATTGCAAAAATTTTATGGAAAATATGGCCACTGTGAACTACTTAAATTTAAAGTCGGAACTGAAAATGTTTAATGGTAAGGCCCATTGTTTCGTTTGTTTTTTCTTATACTTTTTAAAGTTAGCTTCTATTATTAAAATTGTGAAATTATATGGTTTACATCATTACATTTTCCACAGTGCAATGGGTGCGGTTGAAGGTCTAATTTTGTATAATTAAATTTTTGTTCTATGTAATGTGGTCATTCCAGACTCCTTCATTTTGTTAAATAATTCCATACGAGTCATTTGAAGTGAACCTGCACCAAAACGTACGGAAGTAAAATAAATATACGAATTTTCTAATAATGTCTAATCTCTCTGGCAGGTGCAGGTCGTTTTGAAATAAAAAGAAATAACAAAAATGGAGCACCTATGACCATCCGTTTTCTTCGGAATTGTGTAGATAATAAGTCAAGTTATATGATTGTATTAAAATCTCGGCGTGGAAGCGTGTGGAAACTTACATTAATATTGAGGTTTAAAAATGTACTTAATAAATTGTTAAGAACTACCACGCTTTGGGAGTTAAATAATAAAAAAAAAAATCAATTTAGAATCAATACTATAAATTACGCACCAGCAGCTCTCGATTCCATGTTTCGGCAAAGCTCTCACGTTATTATTATGGAACACCTATTTCAAAATAATTTTTCACTTATTTTACCTCTCGTTTCAAAGGCAACTAATGTGCGGATTTCAATCAAATGGTTTGAAGTAGGAGATCATCTAATAGAGTTAAATGATTGAGCATATGATGCAGTGGGATGTTTTATAACAAAAAAAAAAAAAAAAAAAAAAACAAGACATACTCATCTCTCTCATTTAATTTTTGGAATTAATTCCGATCTTGCCATATAAGCTGCCCCACTGTGCGGCGTCCAAAACGTATGTAAACTTGGAAAATTTACTAAATATCTTGTGGTATACAATTTGATAAAATTTGTTATGTACTCGTATCACACATTCAATTTTTGTTGAATATTTCGCAGCAGGTTTTTGCGTTATCGTAAATCTTACTAATATGTTATAACTATGACCAAAACTTAACCAATCTGTTTTCCAACGTTTCAATACCTACCTACTTTTTCTCATAATATTACAACGTGGATCTAAATTGTCTGACTTTTGTTTGTACTGCAGTTCATCTGAATTTACTCATAGCTACAAAACTTTGTGTACTTTTTGTACTCGAGCCAAGTTCTTTGAACCTACTACATACTTTAAAGTATTGGCAACCCCGGCCAATCTGACATTTCGGCATCTACAAACAAATATTTTGTTAATATAAACTGACAGCAAGGCCTTGAACAGCTGTTTCACACAATTTCACATGTCTGAATCACAGCGGTAATTGTAAAATTCATTACATTCAGAATCAAATCAACTCTAACCTCAACTGTCACAAGTGACACTTTAATTTTTATTTATTTTCACCTTTATAGCGAATAAGTTGATGTACAGTTGAACTTTCTAGACCATAGAGCGGAAGCCATTTTATTCCGTCAATACGCCTCTATCTATGTTATAAAAATAATCATTAAATTATAAAAAAGAACATTTTTTTTTTTCCTTATCTAATGTTCATGAAAAGTACCGAAATAAAAAAAACTGCACGATAGATCCAATTTTTAAATTGTTTTGTGTTTACAGTAATACTCGTGCCTATACAATTTATATGTTTCCTTTCAATTTATGTTGATTTTCTCCTCCATAGTTTATTTATGGTTAGCCGAGAGGGTGTGTGTGTGTGGGATGTTTTATTCGAATCGAAAATTGAGGCCAACGAAAAACTAAAACGTTCATTATATTCTGTTCGCATTTTGCCTCCCTTTTTCTATGTTTATCTACGATTTATTGTTGTGTTTGTGCACTTGTGTCTGAAACACTTGTAGATATCGAAGAGTGTGTTCATTTTTTTAGTAACACACGCACGCAATGACGTGGTAGGTTTGTTGCGCGGATTCCGACATTGGATCGCGTAGATGTATGTAGCCGTAGATTTATGAAAAGCTCTCTCACCATGGGTCCGATGTTATTGTTTTCCTGTGAAAAAAAAAAAGAAAAAAAAAAGGTAAAAAAGCTCTCCCACTACACCACCGCACCACCACCATGACAACATTTATAATATGTACCTACATATTTCACTAACTTATATATATACCAACTATAGTTTTTTATATTATGCAACGCTATGCCCATTCTTCGTCGTCATTGTGTGTCACTTGGCGCTTATCTCTTTCGTTTTTGTTTGGCTAGCTTTGTAGGGAAAATTAGCGTTATTTGCTTGTTTTCATTTTTGCCAGCTTACGTAACACAAATAGTGCTTGCGCTTGTATGAATGTTTGTATGGTTGGTATGCACATTTTTTTTGTAGGTCTCAAAAGAGGAGAGAAACACACTCATTCCAATGACCTTCGTTTGAAATGACAGAACCAAATGATAATGCACGTAGCGCTATGTTGCTATGTAATGATTTTTCACATAACTTAAGCGCATTGCTGCCATGTCATTAGCTGAGCGGTTTCTCTTTTTTCACTCTTTGCAGAATGCATCGTATAAATCCTCTCTTCTTGGCAAATGTGGTCGTTGGGCGTGGGGAGTGAGGTGGGCGGAGAATAGCAATAGACAAATGATGAAGCAACTAATTGCATTATATTTTGTATTTAATTTATTTTTGTTTGAAAATTGTTTGTTTTCCAACCTCAGACAGAGGGGGTGACTGTGAAGTGTTAACCCGTCACAACTGTGCAACAATTGTTGGCATTTGTCAAGGTTATCTATTTCTCATTTTACTTTCCTATGAATTCTTGTTGCAAATAGAATATCGATCACGCAATGACATTGGATATTTGATTTTCCAATGGCAAAGAGGTGTGCCCGCAGGCGATGGAATATTCTAGTTGTTGAACTTACTTGGTTTAAATTGATTGGGTACAGATGATTATTGATTGTTAAATTAGTAGGTGGATGCTAATGCACTTGCTTGAATTGGGGAACAAGGGAATATGATTCTTAAATGTCATTCCTCAGAATCACACACAATCAATTGAAATAAATACGTCGCTGAATGTTAGAGACTGCCTGCCTTTAACGATTTGACACATTTGAAAATGGTGAACAAGGAAAACTTAAATTAAATGTAATAAAATAACATTTTAACATTTTTATGGCACCGAACTCCTTATTACGGACCCAGCTAGTAGGGGGAAGGTATTTTTTAAATTCTCAACTTATCATCTTTGACCTGTCTTTTTGGACAGGGGATAACGATTAAAAATATCATATTTTTTAATCGCAACATTTTGCAATGCGACTGTGAAAACAGGAGTCATTTTCTTACAGTAGTTTTTAAGTCTATTCGTGACAAACGCAACTTACGGTAAAAAAAATCAGCGAGTGGGCTTGTGGCCACATGCCAGATGTGAAACTTCTCCCGCTAAATGTGGATGTTAAATTGTATTTTGTTGTAGTTGAAGTTTATTCTTCTTCTTCTCTCCATTTAAACGACGAGGTTATAATCATAATTATATGGAGACCAACCCTCCTACTTTACTGCATCCCTACTGGTCCGCCTGTGGGGTTTGCCGGTTCGACCTCAAAAAATATCTGCAGACCTACCGATTTTGAATCACTTCATTACTGAGGTGTGATCCAGGAGTTTTTAGGTCTGCCTCTTTTACGCCTTTTTGACGGGGTTCGTAGGATGATTTCGTTGACCATGACAATACAAACTTATCCGGGCTCCAATTTTTTTGAGATGGCGTTAAGGCTTCCTCGGATTCTTGAACATCTTATTCGATCAAGCTTTGTTACTAATGCTGTCATGCGAAGCGCAGTAGATAAATGTATTCATTCATTTAAAAAGTTTTCATAATGCAATCAAATCCAACTTTTTCTATTTTTAGAGATTTTGTTTGCACTTACATAGATTTCATTTCACTGAAATCAGTTGAATATCGACAACAGCTTCAATCGGTTCCAAAACTATCCTACCTTTCAAGTAGCAAGCATCCATACACAGTCCACACCCACAAAATTTCATTGAAATCGATTGAATTGTTAAGGAGTCGAGAGCGGCGGCGTAGTTATGGCGACAGGCCAATTTCCGCCGTCGCCCCGGAATTTCCATCTCATTCGAGTCAATTTTACTCCCAAGTCGAGCCAAAAGATGCTTCACATCTGCGTTTAATTTTTTAAAGTTTAAATATCGTAGAAGAACTCTCTGATTGAAGCTTTGGACTTAGCTAACATTATGAACGGGACTAATGAGAGTTTTTTTGTTTTCTGTAAACCACCAACCTAGAAGATTAAATTATATATCCCATCTTGACACTGAGACCAATACACGCCTTCTGGCTTATAGTAAACACACGCTGATTCAACCCTCCATACTTAACCTATAACTTAATCATAGACAATCCCATCGCCAAATGAGAAATGACACATTTGGTTCATTCCATTATAGACCTTTTAACAACCTTTTTCGTTACAAATTTATTTATTTCGAACATAATGAACAAAAACAACTCCCAATTAAATGAGGAGTAGTACCTAATAAAAACCTAAAAGTAACACGAAATTTCGATGTTGCAACCAACGACCACTATACTCATCATGAACATAACCGCATTCAAAAACAGCAACCCACCAATTCGAGTACCTACTCCGCGTCGCCCACTACTGCAATAAGTAGAACCTACTCTACTTTCCATCGCCACCTACGCAAAAAAGAATTTTATTTACAGTGACTCGGGCGGCTGTGTTGTTGAGACAGTAGCTAGTGGGAGGTCACAAAAACGAATCGGATACAACAAGCAATATAGCCTTAAGCAGTAATCCACCGCACAAAGCTTACACGTGCCCAAAGGCGGCCGGCGCTGGGTGGTGCGTTTCTACCATATATTCGTCTCTTTTCGAAGGCTTAAAGAAAATCGATATAGACCGACCAGTTTTTTGTGAAAAAAAAAAAAAAAAAAAAATTAAGGGTAGAGGATTGATAGAGATAGCCAGTCCTCCCTGGAAAAAAAGGAAACTTTTATCAGATGGTAGGCCTTTGTTTCATTTTAATGGGTTGGCGATGGTGGCGCTGCTCTATTTTCCAGCTAGAACTGCACTTTCTTTTGTTTTATATACAACACAGTTGAGTAGAGTTTTGAAGTTAAAAACTGAAATCGCGAGAAAGCAGAGCAGATACTGGATACATACTTACCCTTGCAACAAAAGAAAAGAAAAGAAGAAAGCCCATGGATGAGTCTTTCCCCTTTACCCCCCCGCCCCGTGGAATTTCTGTAAACAGAGTGAGCCTGAGCAGAGCATATGACGATATGACACAAGTTCGCATTGATTTTCCACACGACACGGGGGTTCACAGGGGTACACGGGAGGTTATGTGCTTTTGGCAGCAGACAGAAGATTATTTGTACCTATATATATTGACAGACGCACTTTCTACTTTCTCGGGGATTACTATCACCATCAGGTCGCGCAGTGTGAGACACGAGTTATGTTATGTACTCTGACAGTTCTTGTGCACTGCAAGGTTTCCTCTTTCTTTCATATATTCGCAGGAGAATATCATAATCAGAACCAGTTGCCATAGTAAAGTCGGTGTTGTATGTAAACTTGAAACCAACCCCTCCTGACTATTGACGTTTATTGTTTCATCTTTTTGCCACCACCACTTTCCCCACGACAACAAAACATATGTTATCGACCTCGAAGCTCAAACTGATTCGATACGACAAACTGCTAGACGAGCGAAGAGGGGTTGTCCGGAACAGACGCCCCTATCTCAGTTCTATTTGGAGAGATTCGTATCGTCTGACTTTGACAGTTGAGTTCTCTACACAAGTAACTGCTGTTTCAATCTTTTTCATTGTTGCCTACAGCTACACGCTGGTGAAACTTGATTCTCTGCAAAATCCATTGGTGAATGGTGCACATTGCGCATGAATCCTAGATTCTTGATATATGTATTCTTTTTTGTGGCGAAGAAAGTACACTTCCTAAGGAATCCACCCTGTTTCTTTGTGCCTTGGGAGTTCTTTTATTCCTTTTCGTGTATTGTCGTCGTCTGCTTTTAACGTGAAACTCGAAACACCAACCACACCAACATTTTTTGTTTTTGTACGTTGAAAAGGAGTAAAGAAGACAAATTAAAAAAAAAAAAAAAATGTGTGTGTTTATTTTTATGTTGATGTTTTGTCTTGTGCACTCCTTATGTTTGAGACTGAGTTGATTAAAAAAAAAAAAAAAACAATCCTCTCCCTTTCAAATCAGACGTCACGTCGATGCAAACAAGGTCAATACCCTAGATATATAAGAAACGCAATTGGGTTGAGCTAGGAGAGGCTTTTACATTGCGTTCTCAATTAAATCTTGTCGATCTGTCAAGTCTTTTTTTTCTTTTGTTAATTCATGTCATTGTTAGTTTGTAAATTACAAGAAATTGCCTCACAAATGGTTGTAAAAGTGTAAATTCAGTAACGCATCACTCGCATCATGATGCTCATGATGCTTTGCAAAATGTTCATTAAATGCAACTATTGGCATCACTTTCAACGCCAAGTGTTCATTATTGCAAAGTTGATCAAACTGATGCGCAAACACAACGAAAAAAAATACATCACAGAAATACCTAATGCGCTGTTGATTCAACGACAAAAACTGAGAAAATGTCGGAAGAGAAAAAAGTTAGTAAATAAAGATTTTTGTCAATAGATATATGTATACTTATTATGCTTTTGACAGAGAAATTTATAAATTTTTGTTGAATTCTTTATTTTAATTTTTCTCACAAACAATGCGTTCTAAAATTTAAACGTCATATTTAATCAGCAACGAACGTCATATTCAATCAGCAACGAATCAACATTAAGTGTGCATCGCATCGACATCGCTAAAAAACAGTGATGCCGCATCACTGTGCAAATGTTTGACGTTTCTGAATTTACACAGAGTCTTAAATCATCCTGGAAATTAAATGTCAGCCATTCAGCAGTAATGCCAGCGTTGACAGTTTCTATACACTAAAGTTGGTATTGTTTTATGATAATGTATCTATTTTGCTGGTAAATGTGTTGAAATTCTGTTTTAGATTTTTGACTTTACCCAAGCAGAAGTCAATTGAATCGCAAAAATACAAGTTCTTTACTGTGACGTTTATTCTGCTTTGACTATTGACTTGGGAATTATATTTTCCGAGAAATATCTGTTTGAATATCCGCATTTTTTTAACGTACGTCGGCCTAAATCAAAAGCGAATGTTTAAATTTGTTTTTTACTACTTACACAGCTGTGACATTGGATGTGTTTTGGAAGGAGACAAACCGAATAATAAATATAAAAACACGAAACTTTATTTCAGAAATGTCAACGGCTTCAATTTATTTTCAAAATGTTTGTGTGTTCTGTATTTTGGTCTCCATTTTGAAATGGATAATTTTCATGTTTAAATACGTGGAATACGCCTGCCGCCAACTATATCATTTAAAGCGGAGCTATACTAATCGAAATTAAACTGAGGTTTATGTCATTACTCTACATTATCTAAGTTCTTCTCTAGTGCTGCCAAACTCTTTATTATCAAGAGCGATTTATAATATCCGTATGTGAACGAAAGTGACTGTCATGTAGCTATTCTGTATTTAATTTTTTGTCAGCTCGCTGAAGTGCGAATGGGATACAAAATTTGGAAATAAGTGTAGTGACAGCAAATGGAACGAAACTGAGCCATAGGACATTATCCATGTTCGAAGAATACAAATTCCTTCCCGTCGCATTGTTACAGACTGTATAAGCACAATAACTTTTTACTAATCTTCTTCTTTTTTTGCCAGTAATTTTATAATGCAAAAACACATTTATATACCTAACTCTAAACAATTTCTGATTTTATTGATTCATAAACGGTTTGAAGAGTTCTCTATTAACAGTTAGTTGTAAATCTAGTCATGCATTCCATGAAAATAGTCGTCAAAAAGCTGATTCATGAAAATAGTTTTTGCAGCTGTCATTTCATGATGTCAACAGATAGAGACAATGGTTGTCTTCATAAATCTAAAATAAACTTAACCTCATTTTTAGGCTTACGAAATGCGTTTACGTATGTATTTCTTTAAATGTCTCATCGAAAAATTCGACATCTTTCTCAATGCATTGATTGTTTCGTAGACTATTTGCAGAAGCCATTAAATGTTGTTAATTATTGTAGACAGGCACAGAATACACGCCAAATCAAACGTCATTTACATCGACACTGTAATAGTACATTTAACAAAATGTGTAAATGTAAAACCTGCCCCAGTTAGCAACAAATTGAAAACAAAAGCGATGGCAGACAAATCAAAAAAAGTAAACAGTCGTAATTAAAAATGTTTGCAGGTGTCAAATTCTAGTAACACTAGCATCGCATTGTCAGCTGGTTTGACCATTATTTAAATCAGTCGTCAGCGGCCGTGCGTATTATGTTGATTGTGTAGGAAAAATTTATATTTCAAGTCTTTTGTATGGTGTGCGTTCCTATTTATGTCACGAGTCTTGAGAACAGACAACAATTCTAGTAAATGTCGAACAAAATTACATTTGCAATATTCGCTTGTGCAGGCGAAATCAATCATAGGTTTTCTCGGATAAGGTCTCCCTCAAAACACTTAATTCGGTACAGTTTTTCATAACATTGTGTTTTAAAGTTGTATAACTGACATGCGATTTCATCACTCAGATAGAAAATTTCGTATTTGAGTTTGACAAAAGCTTCGTAGTCTCATACCTCGAATGTACTGTACATGTGTCGCACAAGTCTCTCCAGCACCATCTAGAAGAAAATAAAAATAAAAAAACAAGACAAAATGAACAAAAGAATGAAATTTAATCGCCCTCGTAAAACGTTGTTTTCTTTAAACACAACAAAATTTTGGAAAAAAATGAATCGTAAAAACCCACTTAAGTCGTTAAAAAGAATTATGGGAATAAAACGCAATACAGGAGAAGATCGACCTTCCTAGGAGGTAAAGACCTCTTCGTGAAAAAGAATTGCGATGCTGCTGTACAACTTCCACAACCATACCACCACTTACAGGCTATGTGATGATCCTTTTTTTTCCATATTTTTTTTTCCGAATTTCGTCTTCTGTAGACATACCGGAGAGACAGACATGTTCTTTTATTCATTTTTATTCGTCCACAAAAAAAAAAAAAAAAAAAAAAACAGGTGGCATTTAGTAAAATGTACATTCATTCTTTTTTGGTTTTTAATTTGCCTCTCTGTGTCAGCGTGTGGTCAAAGAAGGTTTCCAGGGAGAGAATGGTGAACTGAGACCGAGATTCTTATGAGAATGAGTTTGTGGATGAATGCTTGAACAAAAAAATGCAAGGACTTGTGAGTTGGCTATCGTAAGTGGGTATATGGCTGTGATGTCGTGTACCTTGAGCAACAACAAACCATTTTTGCAGTTTTTTGGTGGATAGGAATTGGATTTTGTAATTTCATCTTTAAGAAAGTCGTCTTTTATTATTGGTACTCGATTGTTAAACTCACAGCTGTGCTTTAAGTAAATAATCAAGGTAGGAGTCTACCTACATATTTCGTCATTTGTGATTGTTGGTCATTAATTGCTGACGCGTCGTGTTCTAAATTTTTAGCACGGAATGTTGTGTTTTGGGCCAGTGTTGGCTCTTCATACATGTTCGATTTTTTGACGTCTTTTTTTTATCCTGAAAATAATTATCAAAAAGTCGTCGTAAATTGAGAGCAACGTTTCTGCGTTCTTTGAATAAACATTTCTGACTCTTCAGTCTTAACCTCACAACACTCGAGTGTCCACACAAATGATACTCTGCAACGTTACCTTTTCTGAATTCATATTTATAGCATTTATTTATTTATTTATTTTTTTTTTTTTACAAATATTGAAGATTTTGCTGACCTTCATAAAATACAAATAAATAAACCTCAGTTATTCGCAAAACAATTTATAAAACCGAACAGATCCATTTTATGACCTCCGTTAGTCATTTATTTGCCCAAGATCTGAATTCCCTGTTCAAATCACTAACTAAGCCTGGGAGAACACTCATATAAATTTACATTTGTGCTCCAACAAATTGAAATACATAAATCAAAAAGCAAAAAATACCGTCTACCTTCATTTTTATTACAGCAATTAATAACCGGACCAATTTTCTAGTCAGTTAAATTTATTATAGTCCAAATTATATATAAAATTGATTATAATACTCCATCTGCGCGTATTCTTTATTTTATTTTATTTTATTTTAGTACAAACAAAGCCAATTCAACAAAGAAACGAGCAAACTTCCATGCTTGTGGCTTATGCCCTGAAAAACAATAACTACGCCCATTCAATGGTGTTTCACCTGTTCCGTGTGAGTTCAAACCTACCACTCTCCGTTTTCAAATTACAACGTTTCTGTAGGGGACCATATAATTTAAATCTCCACGATAGGCGGCGGCGTATAACCAGCCTCCTTCACTCGAATCCTTGACAAAGACATTTATTTACCCTGGTGCTCTCTGTAATGGTATAATAGACGATCAGTCATTGGTTTTGCTTGGCTGCCACTGCTTGCTTGTGGTATGGTATTCTGTTTGTCCTCCGTTCCAGCAAAAGATTGGTTTAAAGACCCCAAGCAAAGAGAACCAACAGAGTACACATTTTATTTCTCCTTGAACCTTAGCCAATGCCACTATTTTTTCACAGAGCTATAAAAAAAAAAAGAATTCCAAATCTTTGGCTTAAAAAAACCTTATTTTTTGTTTTAGTATGTGTTAAATGCGTGCCCTCTGCAACTTCTATAAAAAGAGGGAAATTAAAAAAAAAATGGTTGACGAAAAGAGAAAAGAAAACCAACTAAGAAGGAGGAAGAACAATACAAAAAAACAAAAAAATACCGACGACGGCAAGAATTTATGCACGAAAGAAGTCTTTGACCCTTCCAGAAGAAGAAAGACGATTGTGTTGAAAGAATTAGGAGAGTCGCGCTCGAGGCTATTGTTTATCCCCGGCTGGCGTTTCCAGTTCGGCTTAGTTTCAATAGAAAAAAAGTAGTGCTCCCGAGGATCAGTGAATTGGAACTAACTTGACTAATGCGTTACGAAAAAGTGCAAAAGAGAAATGTGAGAAATTAGGGCCCGATTTTGCTATACTCTAGATAAGCACGTTGCACATTGATTGAGCGCGGTACTAATAATCAGTGGTGCGGGAAGCCTGTAAAATACGTAAAACGTAGGAAGCTCTTATATCAATTTTTGCACTTACGAATTTGGCGACATTTCCTGAGACAAGTTGGCTATTTTGAGATAAAAAGGATCAATTTCTATTAAATGTTAAGGATAACATTTTTATGGTGTGGGCTTGGCTGTTTGCTGGACTTCTAAGCGGGCGCTCTCATGCGGAGCCATTTAAAACTTCAACAATCGATGGACTGAGAGGAGAAAGGATGATCTGATATCCTATCCTAGATCTGGTAGCCTTTTAAATGTCAAATTTGTCACTACCGGCGCACCGTGGTCTCGTGGTAAAAAATAAAAATACTCAATTCTATGTTTTATTTTTTACTTATAATACAAATTTAAACGGAGCTTCGAAAACAGCAAACAACATAAATTTGCTGTAACTTGTTTGACTTATAGAAAAAAAAACAAAAAACGAACTTCTCTATTTTCTTTTTTTCAATTATGGCGAATTAAACGCAAACTCTTAAGTCTAGTTGTTTTATAAAGAAGTAAATTAAACTTTTAATAAAAAAAAAAAAAAAAACAATTTTTTTGGTTGAGTAGAGCTAAAAAAATTCTCGCGAGTTCCCAGGAAAAAAATGTTTATTTGTTAAACCATATGCAAAATTGTAGCTGCAACTATATTTTTATTGTTCGGAGAAATTGTAATTTGCTTAAAAAAAGTTGTGCTGATATTTTGATCTTAAAAGCAAACTTCCACACCCCTTTTTTTATAAATGCCAATTGGTTTTTGTAAACCGCCAACTTTTACGACTCTTTTTTAAATAAACTCCTCCTAAACCAAAAGGGTTTTTGAGGTATGCTGTAACTGAGTTTCTTCAACTTACTTAAATTATTGTTCTTGTTCTTGTTCTTAAAGTATACGTAAACATATCCTAAACATTACAGAAAGTTGAAAGAAATATTTAATTGTGGATTATTATTTTATAATATTTTATAATAATAATCTAATGAAATAGGTAGAAATATGAATTTTCCTCTGTGACTTCACATTGAGAAGCTTAAATTTCACAGGTAAAACAATCCTTGTGCATGTACATATGCAGGAATCTATTAATGTAGAAAAATTCAACGAGTATACTAAAACCACTTTGGATCTTCTAAATATAGCTACAAACTACAAACTCCTGTTTCCAATATTTCGCGAAATTCTGGACCATGGTGGGGAACTTATAAGACATCAAATTTTACCAAAACTGAGCTTTCAGAAGAAGCACAGGAATCAAGGAATAAAGGCTACAAGCGATATCGGTACTCCAATACATGCAAGGTTTCACGAAAGCGACAAAATGAAGATTAATCAGTGCTAGCTTTATTATCAGATCCACTTGTTTCATCTTTAAGACACGTTAGATCCCAAAAAGAGCTGAAAAAAGTTATTACCCAGAACTAAAATCTTTTTCTGAAAATTAAGATCTTAGTAACTGGTAAAAAAAAGATATGTATTTTATTTTATTTTATAAATATATATTTTGAATTCTTTTTTGATTTTATTTTATTTTTTTTTTTCGTCCGTTTGTTTTTGTCTTACACTGTTTCATATAAAATATACCTATACTCAAACAGTTTATAGGATATACTGCTGCGCTACAAAATAAAAATACTGCTTAAATATGTACTTGCTAAAAACATTCAAAATTGGTTCGTTTATTGTTGTAAAAAAAGTATTTTGAATCTTCCTGTGAATGAATTAAATAGCTGCATAGGTACTTTTTTTTTTTTACAAGATTCGTAAAATTTTACCCGTTTTTAAAGTTTTCTTCAATTCCTTTCTCTGTTAATTCCTTTTTCAAAGAAAATCTTATTTAAGCCTAAGATTTCGAAACACGCTGTGAAGCAATTGGAAAGGCTTGGAAATTTCCTAAGAAAAACCTTCACCCTTTTTTTCTTTGAATGTTTTCTATACCTTTTTAATTTAAAATCAAATTGTTTTATTATTCATTTGCTCCTTTTCAGAACGTTTTCGGATGTTAATTATTCAATTGAGAGTAAGGTAACTAGAATTTATCAAAAATAATTCGGAATTCATCGAAAAAGAGAATTAGACTCAACGGTTTACTTTCACCGTCATACTTTAACCATAAAGTTAGATCTACAGCAAACAGCAATAATTGTTTAGTACAATAAATTATAGACGCACTTTGTTTTTGTTTTATTCTATTGGGTCGAAAGAATTTGTTGTTTTAGTTTAATCATTACTTAATCCGATGCTCATCTCCAAAAAAATGCGCGCTTTTGATTTGCTACGAGTATGTTCAGTCTTCAGTCATAATACATTTTGCGATGGAAAGTTGCAAAATGCTCCTCCCAAAAACGTTGAATCACATTCAGTGATGTCCGTTTGTAACATTCTGATGTATCCGCATAAAACAATTACCTACATTTTTTTCTAAAAGTTTTCTAAACGAATTTGATGGAGAGATCTGTTTTAAACTTCGAACCTATGGTATTCACTTTAGCCCGAAAAAATAAGAGTTCTTTCTGTATATGCAAAAAGTGACGATATTACCAATTCACACAAACTTGCACTGTTCGAAAGCAATATCCTCATCATGACAGCGTAGAGTAAAATTATTTAAACAGCAAGTTCTTAAATACATTTCCTTGTTGCAACTTGTAAGGATTCCAGATAGCTTAGCAAGGAGTTCCAGTACTTTCCTTTAAATTAAACAAATTCTCGCTGTACTGACAGGAAAGAAGCAAATAATATTTTTAAAAAAAAATATATATATGTATATATATTTTTCCTTACTTACTCCTGGTTTTCCTATTTTCATGCGGCTGTGTACAAACATGAACTAAGCTTTTCTCTAAAAAAAAAACTGTTCCCTCTCACCTTCTACTTCCGCAATACATCTGCTGCATCATCTGTACAAAAGTGTCAATAAAAAAGAATAATACAATAGATAACGTTACTTGACCCGCTTAAATAAAAAAAAAAAAAAAAAAAAAAAACCGAAACCAGTTTTCACTTCCTTATCCTGGATTCTCTCTCTGTGTATTGTGATATCTTCACTGACATAAAATCCGTGAAATCCGCTTCTTCCCATTAAATATCCCATTCACATCCTGTTTACAATGTTAAATTATAATCATATGCTCCTCGCGGCTGTGCTAACCAGTTTTGCTTATAATTCCCTTTCGTCATCATTTCTTACTCATTCGCTTAGGAAGCGATGCCCTCATTTTTGCATATGCTGATGATGATTCGTCCTTCAAAGGCGGCGGTCTTATCCATGACTCATAGTACATACACTTGCTAATGTTTGACACTTGTCACAGCTCACAGCAAAGGCCCTTATCCTCAGTTTTTTTTTTGTTCGTTCTGTTTTCCCTTTTCACTTATCCACCGGTCCTTGGTCTTTGTCAACTTGTTTCTTAATCCCATGGGAGGTGAGCGAACAAAACTAACGGAATATTTTCTGTTTTCAATATTGCTCCTCTCGCTTTGCATGTACAAAAAAAAAAAAAACACAACTCCCAAGTTGTTGTTGATAAAGTGGTTAAACATGTTGCTTGTGTTTTTGTGCCACCATCGTCGCACACCGGTTCGAAAGATGGTAACCTTACCAATACCACCACACAAAGATGAAGAAGTAGAGGAATAATAATAAAAGCGGTTCACTGGGACTGCGGGGCCGCGTGCGGCAGTAGCATCATCATGATCGTTATCACCACGACCATCATCGTCATTATCATCATCATCATAACATCATTGAGAAAGACGAGAAACAAGAAAGAGGGAGAAAAACAAAATATGGCGGATATCTGCATCTGCACTGCACTTGTGCGCTGGATAATTTATCTGCGGGCGCGTCAGGTTCTATAAACATACAAGATGCAGTTGTTGCAACAAATCTCTTGTGTTAGATACGGGAATGTGCAATGTGCATATCTTTTTCCGTTTAATTAATGTTGTTTACGTTTTTGAGGTGTACTACGCCTTGCAGATGTGGACGCTGAAAGTGAAGGGAGGGAAGTAGAAAATAGTAAAGTAAAGTGTTTTGTACCATCAATTGAAGAATCCCGCTCTTGATGAAGAATAACTTGTTGTGTACCTACAGTGATCTGATGTATGTAAGGTCGGGTGGAGTGAGACAGAAGTAAGGAAGCAATGAAAATTGTATTGTTTTGTAAACAAATTTCGAAAGATTGGCGCAAAATGTAAGATATTTGCCTACTTTTTACACATATACACTCCGTTTCACTTGAATAGCACACCCCGCAAACTGCCATTATTCTTTTTATATTATCTTTAATAATAAAGCCAAGATCTGTTTTTATTTTTTAGCTGCAAGTATAAAAGTTAATCTTATAGAAAAAAGTAACATTTCTTTCAAATGCCCAACACGTTCTCAAAACCAAGCTAGAAAAGAAAAATACTGAAAAAATACGACTTGTTTCTTATTTCACATGAATATCACACTTCAATATATTATATTATTATGTACACTTAATAATATTTTAAGTATGAACAAATACCTATATACATATTAATATGAATTTAAAAAAAAAATTAAAAATATTTAATAATGGGTGGAGCCTCCCTTGTTTAACATTGTCTCATAGATCCTGTTTGGTATTGAATCATACAAACTTTTTATATATTCAAGGGAAATTAAAGTCCAGGCTCGTTGAATTGCTTCGATTAGCTCAGTTTTTGTTGAAAACTGCTTTCCCGACTCATAAACTTTCCGGACCAGCCATCCCCAAACATTTTCTATAATGTTAAGGTCCGGCGAGTATGGCGGCCAGCTCAAAAGCGTGACATTTTTGGACTCGATCCACGATTTTACCACACGGGCAGTGTGTATAGGAGCATTATCGTGTTGAAAAGTCCACGATAGAGGCCCAAAGAGATCGTCCAATGTCGGAAAAGACTTCTCTAGAACATTTATATAAGTTCTAGCGTTCATGTTTGTTGTTAATATTTGAAGCTCACAGACTCCATAATATGATATGGCCCCCCAAACCATAACACCACCCTCTCGACTGTGTAAGCGATCTAACTGATGAGTTTCCTTCCTCAAATCGTGAAAATAATAATGGAAGCCATCAGGACCCTCCAAATTGAATTTGTTCTCATCTGAAAAAACAACTCGGTGCCATTCTTTGTTCCATGACATGTTCGATCGGCAAAATGTTAATCGCATTTCTTTACGTTGAGGGGTAAGTGGTGGTTTTTTTTTTTTAATTTAAGATGTTTGATGTGTTGTGCTTTAGAAATGACCCGCCAAACAGTTGTTTTACTTGCTTGGACTCCTGATTTTTCTTTAATTTTGGCCAAGGAATCATGCGAATTCGAAGCGTTGCGCAGAATTGCCCGCTTATCTGCAGCAGAAAGTACACTCTGCGTACGACCTTTCATATTTTTCCCGTACTTGAGTTCATTTTGAATAAAATTGCAAATTACTTTTCTGCTTCTTCCGATTTTTTCCGCTATATCACTCACAGAAAGGCCACAATCTCTATAGGCTTTTATTTTGCCTTGTTCCTCGCCCGTTAAGGCTTTTCCGCGGCCCATTATAAATTTAAATTAAACACAATGTTATACAAATAATAATTAAATTTAGCTTTGATCAATAATTGAAAACTTGCACTGAGTAAATGAACTTTCAACCACGATGTGCTATTCAAGTGAAACAAAAAATTCGCTTCAATTATACACAACACTAAAAGAAAACAGCAGAAAGCATATAACGGTACATTTCCAGTGCACCATATTTTTTTTTATGAAAGTTGAAATGAAGATGAAGACAAAACAAACAAAAACAATAACAACGAGGAAGAAGAATATTTATTGATAAGCAAATAACAACAAATATATGAAATGTGCTATTCAAGTGAAAAGGAGTGTATCAGCTGAAAGCCCTGGTAGCTTGTTGCAATATTTTTAAAGATTTTGCTTTCGTACAAAATGTCGAACTCGAGATGTAAATTAATTCCGATATTACGATGATAGAGGAACTCAAAGAAGTTAGTCTCGAAGTTCTGTCCGTACCAGTTTGACTTGTTCGAAAACGGCTCAATCGATTTCAACCAAAATTGATATTTGAGCTTATGTAGATGAGATTAATATGACTGCATACTCAGTTTTTCGCTAAAAAGATCGAATAACGTTGCCTTTGAAATTTGGACATATCTCGAAAACGGTCCATACGATTGTAACAAGAAATCATTTCTAAGATTATGGTCATTTCTAAACTAAGTTTTTGTCTATGTTATCGTACAATAGATTTTTCAAAAAAAATCGTTTGTTAAAAACTTGGTTTTCTTTAGTTTACCCGAAAACGGCCAAAACGCATTTGACCAAAATGCATAGTTAGAGTAAAATTGGTGTTTTAAAAATAAATTGCGTCCTTAATTTACAATTCAAATCACCGAAAACGCTAGTTTTAAAAGCTTCTCGTATCTCGAAAACCCCATTTTTGACTTTGATTTAAAAACCAAGTAATGCTTACATCCCGAACAATTACATAATTATACTCAGCTTTCAGCTAGTTGAGCAATAGTCAAACTAAACATTGTAGTATTTGTTACTGTTTTGTCTGTCAAGTTTTTCAAAAATTGCTCAAACGATTCTGATCAAAATACATACTAAATATAATATCAGTATGCTAAATAAGACACCGTACTCAGTTTTTTTCTTCTTTTTAGCAAATATTTCCCACCTTTTGAATATGCGCCTCAAAATTATTCTAACCACCCAGTCTTACATAATCAGAAACTCCCACTTCATTTGCACCCACGCGTATATTTTTTGAACCGCTTCTTATAGCATCGGTTCTCAGATTTTTACCAAACTACATGATAAAAATAAATAAATAAAATGAGAAAACAACCAACCACACTTTTGATGGACGAGAAAGTTTCGTTCGACCCAGTCGTGAACTTAATTTCTTTTTTTTATATTTATAAAAGCAATATGACTGGGCCATAATACACTGGATCCAAATCGCCACTTTCGTCACCGAGCTATACGTTCTCTGCATTAAGTTGATTTTACAAACCTAATATACAAATTCAGTCACCTTACGTGTTTGAAGTTTAGAAGCTAGCTACTGCTGTTTCCAGTAGCTGACCTTAAGTGTACCTGTATGTTTTCTCATTTCCTTGTGTTTTAATTGCCTTTATTGTTAATTGTTTTACATAAATATACGTCACATGACAGCTCGATTGCACTTTGCCTCAACAAAATTCATTACAGCCTCTCCGAATGAATTTATTTAATTTTAATGTGCACCTACATATAACAAATGATCGTTCTAATGCAATCATCAGTCGCGCACAAATGCGCAAAAATGTTTTTAATTGAAATGTTTTCCCAAAACCAACCAAATGAATTGAATATGTACACGTTTCTTTATATCTGACTCTCGGTCTCGACACAGCCATGTAACGCCTCACCTATCTATGCACAACATGTTCGTGTATTTCCCCTCTAATAATGAATAAATGCATAAATTTATTTCTTTATTTTATCTAATGAAAATAATTTATAATGAGTGAAAATTAATGAAGAAAATTAAATAAATAAATAAATTCTCGCACGCGCGACTTCAAAATCACCTCAACCAACAACGAACACTAGTACGTAAAAATTTTAATTTCGATAAAATTTCAAAAATATGGCAGCAAACGTTTGGTTTAATTTTCTCTCCACAATATCGCTTAGAGTTTGAGTTGATGGTACTTGTCCGAAGACTTATTCCACTACAAAACCAAATCACAAGGGCGGCCTGTACTCAGCTTCTAACGAACTGTGTACATATTAGTGAAATCCTAATGGTATTGGCAGCTGATGAATTGACGCAAGTGATGGTCTGCCAGCCGTTTCCAAAGCTTTCAAACACATGTTTTTCTTTTTTTCTTTTTCATATTTTAGGTGGCGAAATGGCCAGCGAAAAGCTTTTGTTTAGTTATTTTCTTCGGGGGCGCTCTTCGCCTTTCGTCATAATGAGCATCTAGAAACTTTTTGCGAGTTAATAAAGACTGAAGCAATTGACTTCTGGCTTGGCTGGTCATATTAGAGGAGAAGTAATGAATAAAATAAATAACAGCACATTTAAAAGAGCATTGTTTTTGCGGAAGAGGAAGTAAAGAGAGAGAGAAAAAAAAACCGCATTAGGGTGGTAGTGGGATATGCGGTGTAGGTACAGCTAAAGTCTATAACAAACAAATAAAAAAGCTTTTGTGACGAAATATACTTAACTCATACTGTTTTCGAGATACCTATGACGATGGATTGGGTCGAGAAACTGGAATCGGGAAAAAAGCAAAACTTAAGAGAGCTGAATAATTTTAAGTTTTGCATGACGTCATAGGAATTAAATAAGTTTCGTCTGGCTTGGCCGCTGTCTAATCCGCCGTTTATGGACTGTGACGTAAGTTTTTTTTTCTGTAAAGAGGGATTTCCGTGAAATTTCGTCATACAACTTGCTGCAAAGATGACACATTTCGCATACACAATAAAAATACGATTTAATTGTTGACGACTCTCGTACATATATAGATTAGAAATGTAGTTACAAAGACTTTTATGACGATGACTTTTCTCAAATTAATTGATGTGCAACAATGTTTTGAATTTCATTTGCATCATTACAAAAAAAAATGGGAGCACTTGTGCTCACATCCTCGGCAGTCTTATTTGTACGAACAAATGCGACCACAATAGTTTTATGTCTTGCCTGAATTCCGAAAAGCTGATGACATTTCTACTTTTGACTGTTTGTTGACATTTAATAAAGGGTATGACATTATTAAAAAAAAGTAAGACAAGTGCGAGTCGGACTCGCTCATGAAGGGTTCCGAAACAGCAAGTAACATAACATAAAAGTTCTTGTAGTTCTTTGTAACTTTGATCGATATTTTAAAAACTACTCGCTAGATCTCGTTCAAAAAATTATCGTTTGTAGTTTACATGGTAATGTATATCATATATTTTTTTAAGTTTTATCGTTCGCTTATTTTAGAAGTTAGGGGGGGGGGGGGGACCAACATTTTACCACTTTGGAAGTGTCTCTCGCGCAAACTATTAACTTTAGAAAAAAAATGATATTAGAAACCTAAGTATCATTTTTGAAGACCTATCCATAGATACCCCACACGTATGGGTTTGATGAAAAAATTTTTTTTGAGTTTCGGTTTTATGTATGGGGACCCCCAAAATTTACTGTTTTTTTTTCTATTTTTGTGTAAAATCTTAATGCGGTTCACAGAATACATCTACTTACCAAGTTTCAACAGTATAGCTCTTATAGTTTCGGAGAAAAGTGGCTGTGACATACGGACGGACAGACAGACAGACATGACGAATCTAATAGGGTTCCGATTTTTGCCATTTGGCTACGGAACCCTAAAAAAGGAAACCGTAAATATATGTACAATAATAGGCCAATTTCCATTCTCCCCAAAATTGCAAAAATCTTCGAAAAAATTATGAAAGAATGCGCTACACAGTTTTTGAACAAAAACAAGTTTTTAAATAACGAACAATTTGGTTTTCGCGAAGGTGTGGAAGATGCAATAAAATTTTCAGTGAAATAAATAAAGAATTCAATAATGGAAACAGTACATAAGCATTATTTGTTGATTTATCAAAAGCGTTTGATTGGTCAAACTTCTTGATAAACTAAGTAAGTAAAGTAAAACTAAGTGGACATTTAAGAAATTGGTTGCAATTAAATGTCGGCGTAGCCCAAGGTTCGGCCTTAGGGCCAACCTTGTTTTTGGATCGACATTAACTCCATCTTCAAACAGAATTTTAACTACAAATCAGCAGATGACATAGCATTCACTTATGTCACGAATACTATATTCGATTCAGTTATTACGCTGCAACATGACTTGCAAATCCTTAGACAACGGTTTACAAAGCATAAACTCCTTATAATCGAAGAAACGAAGCTCATGTATTGTAAATTATCAGAATTTGAAACTATCAACTGTTAGGTATATAGTGTTTTACTCCAGCGGGTGCTCAAAACTCTGGTTTTCAACTCATTCTTGTGGCAGAAGTAACTATGTTATGTTATGTTAAAGTGGCTCTCGATGAGAGAAACACTTAGGCCGCTAATCGGCCCATTGTGCGTACCACTGGTGTTTAGGGGTTCCTTATCTGGTTACTCATGTGAACCATTTGCTTCCGTTGATAAAGCTAAGAATGTTAGCAGCGCTGGTGTACCATAGATCACTAAGATCATTGAGGAAGTAGTTTCCTAAGTACGCCATTCTTAGATTGGATAGGGCAGGGCAACTGCAGAGAAGGTGAGTGACGGACTCGTCCTCTTCCTCATCCCTGCAGCTTCTGCAAAAGTCATTGTATGGCAATCCAAGTCTTTGCGCGTGTCTGCCCAGAATACAATGACCGGTAGTGACATTAGCAACCAAGGAGATGCTAGGTCTGTTTAGTCGCAGAAGCTCCTTGGATCTTTTAGTATCCAGTGTTGGCCAGGTAAGCTTGGCAACGTCGAAATATCCCAGATGTTTCCATCTATGGTTTGCAATTCTTGTTGCGTCCGCGTTAATGATTTGTTTAGCATAAGACAGCGGTGAATGCACGTTGTACAGACTAACGCTATCGCTATCAACACCGGAGGAGCCTAATCTTGCAAGTTCGTCAGCTGCACAGTTCCCTGGGATATCACAGTGTCCCGGAACTCAGCAAAGGGTAAGGTTGTACTGTACAGCTATCTCGTTAAGAGATACGCGGCAATCTTCCACCGCCTTATTTTTTACTCTTATTTCGCTGGAAACTAAGGATCTGATTGCAGCCTGACTGTCAATATAAATAACAATATCCCTGTGTGATATACTATTAATCGACAGGCACGCCGCGGCTTGACGAATAGCTGTGATTTCGGCTTGGAAGACACTACAGTGTTTCGGAAGGGAGAAGGAGAGGCGCAAGCTCAGTTCTTCTGAAAATAGACCAGCCCCGGCTCCCTCTAATGTTTTGTAACCGTCCGTAAATATTGACAGTGCTCCTACATGTAGGACATTCCGTGAGTCCCATTGGGATCTTTTCAGTATTTCCTTTGTAAATCCTTTTTCGAAATCGATTTTCGTAGGCAGATAGTCGGTAGTATTAGGTAAGGGGCTTGTCTGCAGGAGGATGCTGGCATGTCCTAGTAAAAAGTAACTATGTTGAGAACGCAAATTGTTGGATGTGTCAATATAGAATTTGTAGAATCTTTTACATTTTTGGGAATAAGGATTGACAAAAGGCACACACAAGCGATCTAAGAGCTAATGTGAAAGCGTTTACACGAAATATGTTTTTGCTCAAACCAGTTTGTTCTACAAAGCTTCTCACAACTATGTACTATGGGTACTAGTCCAACCGAAACTACAGTACGGTTTAGCCAGTTCAGCAGGGGCGTATGACAATACCCTTGAGGATCTAGGCTGGGTAAATCACAAAAGCATATTGTGCAAAAATACGCAATACGTAAAACAGAATCACTCCTAGCTGGCCTTTATTTAAAAATCTTCGAGTTTCGCCGCTTAAACATCCATAAAGATGTTTTAAAGTTTTTTTTTTTTTTTTTTTTTTTTTTTTTTTTTTTTTTTTTTTTTTGGAGGAGTGGATTTTGACACTTAGGGGTTCAGAATTATGTGGATTGCGATTCATTGCTACTGGTTACGATTCCTCACTTATCTAAATTGAGAAGCTTTTTCAAGACAGTTATACTCTCGGATGTTTGTCAGACGTTCGCGAGAGGTGGCGCAGTGAAAAAAACCCTAAGTTGGAATTTGGGTTTTTGCGGGAAGAGGCACGAAACTGTCAGTTGTTCTAAAAATCTATTAGCGTAAAGATGTTTGTTAAAACTGAAAAGTAAATCTTTTTCCGATGTCTATACACAAATATCTGCTACTAACATTTTATGCTAGAGCTCTATTAATGTAGATGCACCTACATTTTAATCGCCACTTTACGTCTGCATTCCCATAATTGTTTAAAAACAAACAAATTAAATTATTGCAGTATTAATATCCAAGCGCAATATTCCTCTCATTCATCAGTCTGCGCCCTAACGAATATTTTCCTTCTCTATCTCGGTTTTTTTTTTTTTTTTTCGTACACCAAGTTGTTTTTGTAGTACAATTATTTACTTGTGTGCATATATTCTCGTCGTACATTGGGAAATTTATTTATATCAACCTCCGTCCACATCAACACGCTTGTTTCACTTTGAGGCGCACTGTGCTGAACAATCGAGATCATCCAACCGAGCGCCTACTCTACTTGAACGCGTTCACTTCCCTCGCGCCACTCTTTTGCTTACATGTCTCCTTACAATAAACAACCTCCTCAGCAGAGTGTACAATTACATGAGACGACTACATGCTACAAAAGTCATTTCATCGTGGTCGTGCCATTGTTGAGATGTTGTGCAATATTATCCCTCAAAAAGTAGGGGCAAACCGCAAACGTCTCGCATCTTCCTCATTTCTCCACAATGTATTTATCGAAAAGAGTGGTGCGAGTGCCGTAATCCGTCCAAACCAGGTTCGACTACTTTATATCCGAAATACATTCCATTACCATCCAGCCATCCACTGAGTCGACACTTTGGTGTGGTTCAATCTGGTGGGTGTTTTGGCGCACAAGAGGTGGGTGGATGTGTGGAGAGTTATCGGTTTTCAACAACACTCTTCTCCAGCTGCGAAATGGAAGAAGGTCGTTGGTGTTGGGGCGTCTCTGTGTATCCGATGCACTGCGCAGAGCATGTTCTCCTTCCGCCTGATTTGGATATGACATTTTGTTTTCGATTTCTCATTATATCATTATTCTGTATGTTGGTGTGGATTATTAAAAAAAGGAAAGAGAAGAGGCAAAGCCCACGGTTTGCTTATATAGTCCCCAGGAGCTTAGCTGTACGTGTTTCCATTATTTGCCAGCTCTCTTTCGAGTACTCCACCAACTATCCTTGTCAGCAATTTATCACCGTTAGTTAGGCCGCATGCAACCGCAGAAGGGAGTCATCAGCCACCACGAATTGTAGTTGGCAAGACAGCCTTGAGAAGAGAAGCATCAGGCAAAATTTTGTTGTTATTTGCAATTATGGTGTAGTAGTCTCTTGCGCTGACCATTGCTTTTGGAATTTTTTGATTCCTTCTCTTGGTCTTGTTCTCTTTTTACTCTGTCCGATTCCATTTCTATGAGAATGCGGTTGCAGCCGATTTGTTGATGCTGGGGTGTTGTGTTTCTCATGACGATGATGATGGTGGATAGGAATTTAAATTTAAGGTGAATGATGTTTTCCTCTAGACTCGTCCATTCTTTGTCCACACAGCATCTCCTTTCCTGATTTGTTATATATGCAGTGTTCAAAGTGCTGCTGCTACATATAGTTTGTGGAGGATGGCATCATCAATCCATTCGCCTTGACAGCAGCAGGGATTCTCACTACAACTCCCCAGTATGGCAACCAACCAGCCAAACAAAGAAAGAAGGAAAATGCGAAATTATGCAGAGAACTGGCAACGGGGAATGTGTTGTATATCATCGATGGAACATTGTATGTATACAACGTTCATTTCCTTTGTTAGGAACATGGTATCCTGTGTTGTTGGATGATGATGGTATCTCTTTCCTTGTGCAAAAGAACATTCTATGCGGTTCTACTACAACGACAAGTTGAGCAATCGCTCTCCATGGAGACGTTAATAAAAAATTATTCGAAAAATGAGGATGAATGCACAAGCAGCACCAGCAGTACCACAGCCCCAAGCTATATAAATGGGGAAATATCCTTTTGTGCGGCGGGTTATTTTCTTTAGTGAGAGAGACTTGGCTTTGTGTATTACATTTTTTTTTAATTGAACATTGCAGATTGCAGTTAGTGTTTCAAGTGAAACAGGAAAAACTGCATCGAGTTGGGGTGCACTAAATGATCGATAAAGATTCTAGAAAATGTTTTTTTTTTAAAGGGTGCATTCGAAGACTTCTAGTAGATATAGAGCATGGGGAAGCTATTAAATTTTCTTAAACCACTATTAAAGGGTCTTTCATTAGCGACGTGACAACTTCATACTTTCAATGTGAACGCACCCTTAAACCGATTACCGAACTGTCAATGTCAAAATATTTAGTAAAATCAACTTTTTTCTCATGATATAGTATATGGAGGAGCAACGTTTACAAACAATTAACATTTACTATCGAAATTTCTAGTCGGTTTTCAATTTTCAATCTTCAGCGACGAAGCGCATTTTTGTTAGATTAGATTAGATTAGATTAGATTAGATTAGATTGTAGGGCGGGAGAGCTTTCAATGAGCTCTGGCACTGCGGCTTCTTAGCCGCCTATTGTGCCTTCCCTGGTAAATTCTTAGAGCCATATTTTCACTCCAGAGACCGTCAGGGAGACAAGGATCATCTCTGGGTGTATATTCGCAAGAGATGCTGAATCAACGATTTCATCACCAAGGATGTTTTTCCTGAGACGACAAAGGGCCGGACATTCTGTGATTATGTGAAGAGAGGATTCGTCACTCTCGAGACAAAATCTACAGATGGGATCCGGTGAGACGCCAATGCGGTGAAGATGTTTTTTTTTTCACGCGACCGTGGCCACTGATTATTCCTGTTAGTATTCTCAGGTTGTTTTTATCCAGATTATTCAAGAAGAGTGATTTTCTGGAGGAGAATTTGGGGAAAAATGTTCTGGTGCAATTCTGCCCAGTTGTATTTTGCCAGATCTCGTTAGACTCTATACGAGATTGGTTCTTGATGTAGTTCCTGAAATGATTTTTGCTGACTCCGCAGAAGGGTTGAGGTCCGATGGGTGGAGTGGTTGCTCCGATTTTAGCCAGTGAGTCAGCTGATTCGTTACCCTCAAATCCTCTATGGGCTGGAATCCAGTGGAGGATGACTAGGTTTTTCTTAGAAAGTTCATAGATGTTTGAGAATGTTTCTAAGACAAGTTTGGATTTGATGACAGATGAGTCAAGAGCTTTGAGAGCTGCTTGGCTATCTGAGAATATGAATATGGTTTTTCCACGTGTGTTAGAACTTAGATTTACATATTCTAGCGCAATGGTTGATTGCAAGGACTTCAGCCTGGAATATGGACAAGTTTTTCCCAAGGCTGACTGTCAAGTTCACCTGGTTTGACTCACCGTAGATTCCAGAGCCAGTCTGTTAACCAGATGATGGTTAAACGGCGTCTTTAATGAGCAAAATATGGGTTACTGGACAGGTGAGGAACCCTTATGTGCTCCATGAAACAGCTCATCCGCCAAAAGTCACTGTTTGGTGCGGTTTTCATGCCGGTAGCATCATTGGACGGTTTTTTTTGTCATTGAAAATGACCACGTTACGGTAAGTGCTATTCGCTACAGAGACACCTTTATTCCTTTGAGCAATTGCATGGACTGGACATCAGTGATATGTGGTTCCGACAAGACGATGCCACAAGCTACCCAGCGGGTGCAAAAAATCGAGTTATTAAAGTCGCAGCTCGGTGAAAGTGTTATCTCGAGAAACGGACCCGTCGATTGGCAGCCGATATCGTGTGATTTAACGCCCTTTAACTCTTTTTTTTTTTATGAGGCTACATTAAATCATTGGTCTATGCAAACAATTCGGCGACGGTAGAGGAGCTCAGAGCCAATATTGAACGACAAATAGCGTTCGTATCGGTTGAAATGTGCGGACGAGTCATCGATAATTGTGTTGAACGTATCGACCGTTGCATATGTTCCCGCGGTGGATATATAAACGAAGTCGAATTCCATTGATATATGTTTTGATAGTAATTCAAGCCAATACATTTTTTTTTTTGAGACAACTATAGTAGTCTGAAATTTTTAACGCAAATGAAAGACCCTTTAAAACTTCTAGAGCCTTGTAGGTCTAATTATATTATTCATTGTTCATTAAACAGAATAAAAATTTGATTGAATATTACTCGGAAAGTTGTCGCTCGATAGTGCTGACCGTCTGGGCGTCTGTCCAATTAACATATAACCTTCTTTGTTTAGGTCTTGCAAAGGAGTCAGCAACTAAGCTAGCAGCTCAGTTATTAACATATGTAAGTGCAGCTATTGTGTTAGCATGTACTCAATAAATCTAAATTTAAATCTATGTAAGCACCCACAAATATACGAGTAATACAATCTGCCGAATACGCTAGGGGAGTCATAGCTTTCCTCTTATTATTTAAAATTTAAAAAACTATGTCGTCTAGACGACGGTTATCGTCTTTCGTGACTTGATCTCTGTTTTCTTGCCCAGAATCGAAGCCTTAGTCAACAAGATCATTCTGGGCAGTTAGGTAAGCAGGGTTGAATGTATGCCCCGTCTATGTGATACTTGTGTAGTAGTTAGCCCATTCGCTAAATTGAGAGGATTTCTTATAAAAATGACTTGCCACGTAATATTTACAAGGCTTAGAAATACATGTACAACTTTATACTCTAAATTTCTTAATATCTATATAGTACCAAATAAAATAATTCACACCATTTGTACTTAAAATAAAATACAACATATTATAATGCGCCCATATTTTGATCCACATGATAACACTTTATTTTTTCCTTACTCTACTTTCAGATTGATTGATACACTTCGATCGTTTGCTGGCTTTCGTTTTTTTTTTATATATTTCTTCGTGGCACTGTGTACCATCACCACCACTACTCATCTGAACAAGCTTCAATCCATAGAGCAGATTAAAGAAGAGGAATACGCAGAAGCATCAAATAGCTCGCTGAGAGCAAACCGCAGCACCATTATCAACATATATAATATAGAAGGCACAAAAGTTCAATGAGCCTGCGTCACTATTAAGGCGCATAGATAAAAAAAAAAAAAAAAAAACAGTCAAAGCTACAGAAAAAAGAAAAAATCAAATCTTTCCTCTATCTTAGTCGAAGATTCCAACTTATTGAGTTGAAGTCATCGCGTCTGTTTTTTAATGAATGAATACGTTCGTCACGACGGATCATTTCTTAGAATAAAACGCCAACCTAAAGGATTTTTGTGACATACACACAACAAACTAAATCGAAGAGTATATATATATAATTTGGGAAAATCGATTGTGATTAACATTTTTATCTAAGTAAAAAAAAAAAAACAAAACAGATTTATTCATCGCAATCTGAAAAAAGAAAAAAAAAAAAAAAACTTTATATAATTAGTATTGCTAATTTTCTGGGACCCTTACGTATTTCCTACAATATTCTTAGAAAAGAGCAATTCGTTGCATTAAAGAAAAGTCGTTTTGTCGCTGTGCGAGAATAACATATAAAAAAAAAAACATATTTTAGTACATCTAATCGCTTGACCGTCTGCTTTATAATTATTGAGTGGACTAGAAAAAAAAAATATAAACTACTGAAATCTATCGCAAAAGTCACCGAAAATATAATAACACCACCACCACAGCAACAGCACACATCCATTTATTTATAATGGAACGTGAATCAAATCCAATGCAACCAATGTGCCGCTCTGGATGCGGTTTCTATGGTAACCCAGCCACAGATGGACTCTGTTCCGTATGCTACAAAGTAAGTTTTTATTTGTTTTGCAAATTTAATTGTAATTGAAAAACAATTTTCTATCATCCACTTGTAGGATTCCTTAAGAAAAAAACAACAGCCACCAGTCAGCAGCACGCCTGTGTCAGTTCCAAGCCCACAACCGAGTCCCACATTCAGTCCAGCCATTACAGTCACCAACACAGCACAACCAACAGTACAGAGTTTACAGCAACACAATGAAATAAAAGAAGTAAGTTGTTTTATACTTGTTTATTTATATTTGAAAATTCGAAACTATTTGTTAAAAGATTATTATATTTGTTGTTCATCTCTCCTCTCCATATATCGAAAACTCGACAATTTCGTAAAAATGGAAATGTTTTGGGTAGCGAATGATTTACAAAACGAATGTGAAAGCGGTATATTTCCTTTTTCAAAAATGTGCACGTATGTACACTGTACACGTGTACAGGCCTATGCGCCATCGAGCTTAGTGTCTGTTGAAATGGCTTTATTCTTAAACTCCTCCATCGAATTTGTTCTTAGTGTACATCTTAATTCAGTCATCGTTTTGTTGAAAGTTATTGTACATGTGACAGAGTAACGAACTTAGTTATAAGAAACTAGCTGTTCCCGCCCGGCTTTGCCCGTGCTAAACAAAATTGTTTCCGTATAGAATATCTATTAAATAATCAAATTCTTGTAGAAATTTTTGACAAATACCAATATCTCACTGTATAATTTCCATTTCCATCAATTTACAATTTCCTTTTAAAATTTTCCAATTTTCTCGCCCTATGATCCTTCCTTAGGCGTAGACAAACACAACAATTAAAAGATAGCTCAAATCGGACGATCCGTTCTCGAGTTATGGGCGGTCTTAAGGATGCAAATTTGTTTTATATATATTGATAAAGACATAGGTAGTCCGTCCCCAGATCAAATACAATACTTTGGCACACTGACCTTTCATCTTCTACGATTAAAACCAGTTCAATTTCAGGTAGCGTTAAACCATCACGCTCTCCACAAGCACCACACCGAATTGCAAAAACGATGGCGGGAGGGAGACAGTTTTTTGCTTGGTTTTTCTTACTGTCAGGAGAATAAACCAGTAACGATGATTTTCCGGGAAACAATTAGATTTGCACTTTCCATATAAAAATATGCCAGAAAGTAGTCTGAAGTCCGTCCCTGCTTCTGAGGCACTAAAACAATGCCTATGACCTCATATAAACATCGGCTTCGACTTACTTACTTACTTACTTAGGTGCCACTACAGTCCGGGTAGGACCTGGGCCTCAACCAATACGACTCTCCAGTTAGCGCGATCTTTGGCTAACTGCCTCCAGTTGCGCACTCCAAGTTGGTTCAGGTCCCCTTCCACTTGCGAGCGCCACCTAAGGCGAGGCGAGGTCTTCCTTTACTGAGTTCTTGCGTTCTCCTTTAGGGTTGGAATCGAAGACTCTTCGGGCCGGAGCGTTGGTGTCCATTCGCTCTACATATCCCAGCCATCTTAGACGATTGATGCGTACTTTTTTGATTAGGTCGATGTCGTTGTACAGCTCGTAGAGTTCGCTGTTAAATCTCCTCCTCCAAAACCCGTGAACGCATACGGGACCAAAATTAACTCGAAGAATTTTGCGTTCGAAACTACCAAGGAGATCTTCATCCGCCTTTGATAGCGTCCATGCATCTGCACCATAAAGTAGAACTGGGATGATGAGGGTCTTATACAGAGTCTCCTTAGTATTTCTCGACAAGGCCTTTCTAACCAATTGCCAATTGCCTTCTTAAACCGTAATAACAGCGGTCGGCAAGAGTGATTCTTCGCTTGATTTCTGAGGTGATGTCATTTTCAGAGTTAATAGCAGATCCGAGGTAGACAAAGTCCCGAACTACCTCAAAGTTATATCTGTCTATCGTGACGTTCTGTCCGATTCGTCGATGTAGTGTGTCACTTCTTGTTGACAGAATATATTTTGTATTGCCCTCATTCACCACTAAACCCATTTTTGCCGCTTCTGTACTGATACTTCGACTTCGACAGCTCTTGGAAATAATTCAACGGCAGCTGGGGCTTCGGCCAAATATTGCACACTGTTAAATTTTCATCCCATTTTTACTTTTTTTACTTTACAACACAATGTAATTAACCCTTAGCATACAGTAGTCTTCAATGGTACCAGAACCGGACTATTGCATATTCAACTACAATCATTTCCTGGCTTTAGTTATTTCTAAAGTACGTCCTGAATTGTAGACGAACAGAAGACGAAAGTTTGGTTACTGCACGTCTAGGGACACATACATAAGATAGGGGTCGCAGCACACTAGTGCACACTTTGTTACATTCTTGTTTTTCGTAATGAACGTTTGTAAGGAAAGCAGAGTTAAGAACTTATAGCCGCAAATTGTTCTTTTATAATTGTCAAGCTACGCACTTTTAATTTTTAAAAGAAGTTTTGGACTTAAGTTAAACACTCTGTTACATTTCCAAAGGTTGTTTCGAAATCGTTGTTCATATCCATTAATAACATCCGCAGAACGATAAAAGTTTCTTAGATTTATTATTACTGCAAATCGGTTTAAAACAGACTATATCAATAATTTTTTTTGATTATTTTTACGTCATCCCTTGAAGACTATCCGTCATTTGTTGTCATACTCTATTTGGCTACCACTGCGCGTTCCTGGTCCTTTTGCAACCATATATTATTCCCTAATTGTTGTCAAAATGAATCCTTAAATTTATATGTGGGTGTGGGTCATTAATCATCAGACCTGTTTATGATTACTTATCAAGTACAGAGTATACATAGTATTTGTCTGTGGCAATAAGTTGAAGTAGCTTATGTCGACATAAGCCAAATTCGAGTTTTTTTTTATACAAGGTTCTCCTTTTTCTAAGCTTTCTTTTGGTCCAGGTCCTGTTATTCTACGACCATTGAAACCGGTTAAATTTGAAGAAAACTCAACAGCATACATTTATTTGGACTATGTAATACAATAGATTTAAAAACTATAAGATAAATTAGTTTCTCTCACCCCGAAAAATTACCAAAATTGACATAAACTACTTTGACTTATTGCCACAGTTGTAGTATGTATTCTCATTTTGTTATCGCTACTGAGCGACATCGCATATGAATAAATGATAGTTGTAATGCCTCAGCCTTATCCAGAGATGAGCAAATTGACTTGCCGTAGATTGTTATAAATATGGAAGTCCTACATATTGCGGTCCAACTGAGAATTGAACATTCAGTAAGTATAACTATTTATTTTAATTTCAACTATTCAAATTTGAGCAACCAAATTGTGAAATAAACTTGACTACAAACCCTAGCGCATGTAAAAAAATTCTTTATGCTTGAGGTGCTTTGACGGTTGGCTCGTCATGGGAATACTTTACTTTGTAAATTTCAAACTCAGTGATCTACTTAATTTTGGTACAAAAAAACGAAACAGGTAGCTACTTCAATGTAAATTTTGTGTTATTGGGGCGATGAATAATAAAAATTAGCCATATGAAGTCACAAGGGACTTAAGCAATGAACTTTTGACGTTAAAAATAATTGAGTTATATTGATTAGTTATAAATGTTCCTTACTTAAACACAGAATAACGCCCAACATCTGGCTTTTTAGACTGGTAAATCCAATACTTTATATGCATATAAAAAAGTTCAAGGTGAACTCTTAAACTGATTTGAATGTAAAGTTCATTGTGTGTTTCAGGGACCTTTTGAGTTATGGTTTCCTAATATTTTGTAACTCGTGCGCGTTTTAAACTTAATGTAGAAACTTTGAACTTTGAAACACATTTTTTTTCAGTGTTCTTACTGACAGTAGTTATGCAATCATTGAAGGCCGCAAACACTGGCCTAAAATTTCACCTTTTGTCAAAAAAATAACTTGCTTACGAACAAGTACATTCATCATCTACATCCCTTGACGTTTTACTTCCCTGAATTTCGTTTTCCAATTATTATTATTTCATTCGTTTGTCTAAACTGGAAAAGCAGATATATTTTAAGTCTTGGCTCTCGGCCCGTGAACTCACTTTTTCTCCCCTACCATGTTTGGTATGAAATATCCCAAGGACAATCAAATCGATAAGATCAAGCTATTAAGACTGTCAAATGAACACGTTGCAGTTACACAAGAACCAATGGAAGAAATAAGAAAAAAGCAACTGCACCAAGTTACCAATCTTCTTGTATCATATGTTCAAATTGGTATAATTCAATTGGTCAAAACCACCATCACGACTGATTCTCAACAATAGAACAGTCGCACTATGAAATTCTAGTAGTCTTAGTAATTTGAAATTAGATCAAAATTCTATGAAAAACATCAAAATACAAAAATTAAAAAAACAATAATAATAAAAATCAAGAAAAAAAAGCACATAGAAAGCAGAAAAATATCTAAAACGAAAAATTTTTCAAAATAAAATTAAGGCGGCGTGCGAATCACCATCATCATCATCATCCAAGGCGACGGCGACGAAAGCGGCGGCTGCATCATCACCGTCATCGCCCACCACCAGCACCAGCACCGCAACCATCAGCACAGGAGTGACAGGTTCTTGTTCTACCTCAGCGGCGACGAATATCCTCAATCGTTGTACCTCCTCCAACTCTACCGAGAGCTGCGGTTCTACTTCCGTTTCCGCCTCGTATTACTCAACGTCATCGAATCTGATTTCGATACGAATAATGGACTCGAAGGAAGCACTTAATAATTCAGCTAGGAAAAGGGTAAATGTTTCAATTTTTTTTTTCTTCTACTACTACATTATACTACTACTATACTAGTAGACATTTTGTGACATTCTCTTTGTTGCGCTCGAGATAGATAAAGAGAACAAACAAAATTTTCTGTGATAATACACACAAGAATTTCACTTTTTCTTTCTCTCATTTTGGCTTTTAGTTAAACATGTAGTTTTTTGTTGGTTTAGCGAAATTAAAAGTATGGCGGTACGGCGACAAGAACTTAAATACCACGACACTAGAGATCGACAGTCTCAGCAGTTGTGTCTGCGCCAGGAAAACGTAAAAATAGCCCAATAGATTGCGCGCAGCAGATTTTTCTTTCATTTTTACTAGCTTTGTTTTGCTTTTGCTGCTGTTGCATTTGCTGGCATATAGCCAGGCTTATTGTAAGATAGCAAGTCCAAGTTCCCCTTAAAAGTGTCATAGACATATCGTGTGCAAGAGACCGAGGGGGGATGGAGAAAAAGGAAGTGAAATTAATTTTGTTTCCTCTTAATCTAGGGGAGGTGTACAACAAATTGTCTCTCTATATGATATTACACATTTCGAGTCCGTGTTGTATAATGATGAATGTTTTTGTTTTTTGTTTTTGCAGAAAATAAATGATGAAAACACAGTTAAAGACAGTGCAACAACGGCAGGTCCATCAACTTCCACAAATGAAGAACAAGACGACAAGGAAGGTGATAAAGATGCAAAAAAGAAAAAGAATCGTTGTGCTGTCTGCCGCAAGAAGGTTGGATTAACAGGTGAGAACCGTAGTTTTTTAGTTGGCGCTCTTACACATTAAGTAAGAGTCGACGATATTTTATATCTACAAGGGGAACAACACGCCTATTAAGTTTATGGTCGAGGCAAATTGACAGAACTTGACCTTTACTGCATGGAATTCAGTTGAAATCGTGATATTCGGTTGGAGGTCAATCAGATCAAAAGTATAACTTTACAACAAACTGGGGGACTACTAGTAATATAGTGTTTCAATGCTAAAACTGTTAACTGTTTACGATTTAAATTGATACCGTCATGTCGAAGGCGAAGCAAAACTAGACGCATTTAATATTTGTTTGCTTGAAAGCAGGTGGGCTTAAAATAAGGCGTAGTAGCATAAGAACGGCAGTAAATTTTGTTCAGAAGGGTTTGCGTATAAAATGTATATTATGCTCACAACCCAGCCTTGACCTTTATAGAACCAGGTGTACTCCTTAATCCAAGAGTAATCCAAGCACGGAAAGTTGCACAATTAAAATAATGAAATCATTTGGAATGGTTAGCTTATCCAGCCAAATAGTCAAGGTCTTAATTAAATAACTGCTAGTCATGCAGGTAGGTGGGTTCTAAGTTAAAATGTCGTGGGTTTTGGGATTTACCCATGCTGTTTTTGAGTCAAATCAATAACACGACTGCATTGGAACGAGGAATTACGTTACCTTGGTTAGCCAGGCTTTACAAATTGGAATTCCGATTCCGATTATGCTAGCGCTTACTGGGTGACAGTAGTCCTCTTTTAGTAAGCATTTTTATCTGCAAAGTTGAATATTCAGCACACAATTATTGTAACAATTACACAGTTGAGAGATCCACTCTTGGTATTTATTCCAAGTATGAGTTCATGTTGACACCTTTCTGATGATCTGAGAAGAAGCTAGAAGAACGTTGAATCGAACTAAAAGTTTAGAAAAACAACAAATATACCAGTCCTACAAATGTCACGTTCAACTGTTTTGGTGAACATTCATTCGCTTTACTCTACTGGGATAGAAACAAACCTTATTGTTGGCCTTACCGTGACCATGTAACTTCAAAGAAACTGAATCAATTAAGCAAACTTTTGAAGTCACCTTTGCAGGAATGTAACTTGCAACAATTTAAGTGCAGTACTAACAGGCATCTCAGACTTAAAGCTTTAACATGTTTCAGAGTCTAAAAGCACTTGCTGTTTAGCGTTCTTTCTTCGAAGGAAGTGACCAGAATATGTACGTCTATCACGGAATCCGTCGTACTCGGAATTTTGCTACGAACCCCGAAAGAACTGTTACAGTATCCGTCGTAGGGGAATTTTGAAATTCGTAGAAAGTGGTATCACTGAATATACCACGTTCTACGAATTTCGAAAAGAGTAAAATTGTCCCGTACGACGGATTATGTGATAGTTCTTTCGGAGTTCGTAGTAAAATTCCGAGTACGACGGATTCTGTGATAGACGTGATAATCTTTTTGGTATTGGTATTTTCATTGCTCCCGCAAAAACCCAAATTCCAACTTAGGGATTTTTCCACTGTGCCACCTCTCGCGAATGTCTTCCATTCGTTCCAAAAAGAAAAAAACTCAAACAACGAATGGTTGCGAGAAGCTAGGCCAAGGGTCCCTCCGGACCTGTTGCGCCAACTATTGATTTATTTATTTATTTTCATTGCTAGTTTCATAATAGTCACTAATAGGAACTATGGCGATTATCTTTATGTGAGATTTTATGCCTTTTAGAAATTACAAATGTGGATTTATGACGAACTTAAGTCATACTAGCTATCCACATTTGGAAGCGAGGAGTTTTCTAGTTACAAGTTATGAGCGCTTACGGTTTAAGTAGGTATAGTTTGTCAAACCTACAAATCACCATTTTAGCCATTTTCTAACACATTACATATTTTACTCCATTTGCAGGTTTTGAATGCCGATGTGGTGGACTATATTGTGCTGTACATCGATACAGTGACAAACACGACTGCACATTTGACTATAGGGAACACGGGGCCCAAGAAATTAGACGCAATAATCCTGTAGTAGTTGGCGAAAAAATACAAAAAATTTGAACTTTTGTGCCATCAGTTTTATAATATACATATATATATATATACATAAAAAATTTAAATTTAAATAAATATAATTAAAAACACAAAAAAAAAATGAAACAAAAAACAAACAAGAAGAAAATCTACACATATAAGAAGAGGAAAAAAATCAATATTACAACACAACACACGCCCACATATACCTACATTTAAATTAAAAAAAAAAAAAAAAATACAACAACAAACAAAAAAGAAAGAAAAAGAAATCAAATAAAAAATGGAAAATAAGTATATTATATTGAAAATAACATAAAACTTACAAAAAAAAAACGGAAAAAACAATACAAAAACTAAAAAAAAATCGTGAAAAATTACCTAGTTTACTATTAAATTAAAAAAACAAAAAAATATATATACATACAAATACATACATAATGCAAGTGGATTCTTATAATTTTTGTTCTTTCTTTTGTTTTATGTTTTTTTCTTTGTTTTCTTTGGAATTAATATAATTAATTATTATTATTACTGTTATATAGAGACAAAGAACTATAGGCAAACGAAACAAAAAGAAATTAAAAAAAATATAATGAAAAAAATACAAAAATCTTTTAAAAAAAGGCAAAAAATATAAAAGCATATAGTACATATGAAAATGAAAACCAATTTTTATTAATTATCACTCTTTATATAATATATGAAATTATTATTATGGTTATTAATAATTAATTCTGCTGCAATGAATCACACACCAACCAACAAATAGAACTACTATCTTCTTCATGATTACTTGAATTCCTTTTTTTCCGAACTGAGAACATCTACGATATGGGGTTAAAAACACTCACACACAAACTCAATTGCAAATAACAAGTGAAATAACAATCTGCAATAGTAAATTAGGAAATGATGCACATATTATACTTCTTCCCATTTTTAGTGCTTTAAAAGTTATTACATTTTTGTTTTCCTTGTTTATATTTTTTTTTTCTCACATTTTTTGGTCGTTTTTCTAGTTAATTTGTTTCTATATTAATACTATTATTTTTCTCCATTAAATAGTTTGTAAAACATCAAAAAGTATATTATGTATATTAAAACAGAAAAAAAACCAACACAAAAAACTTGTCCTTTATTTTCCAACAGTTAATAAAAAAATATTAAAAACAAACACATTTAAAGGTAACACAAGCGTGACTATTATATTATTATACATAGGTATATAATTTAATTTGTTTTTTAAACTTAAGGGAGTTTTTGTTTCTCTACTTTGTCGGACTATAGTAGAGTATTTTTGTTTTTAAATATAATTTGTTCTTCTTTTTTTTTGGAGTTCAAATGATTATGGATATAATGAGTTGTAATTATTATTAGTTTTTTAATTAGATAAATTTTAGTTCTATTTGAGTATATACATATTAAACGAAAGAAAAAAAAAAACTACATCAAGTAACGTGTTTAAAAAGTAATTTTGATTTGCAACCAATATTCACCACAATATACAGTTGAGAAAATACCAATCATTTTTATTAAACTATATTTAAACAATCAAAAAACAAAAATGGTATGAGCAAAAGTAAAAAAAAAAAACGAGTAATACTTTTTAAGAACTTTAACTTTAATAATGTAAGCTATTATTGTAGTGGAAATCAAGTGAAGCGTTTTTTTTCTTTTTCTTTTTTTAATCTTAGTGCACCAGCTTTTTAGAATTAAAAAACAAAAAAGAGATGAAATATATATTAAATATAAAAAAATCAAAAAAATCGATTACTTCAAAAACAAAACAAAGAAGTTAGTAACAAAACAAAAAAAAAAGTAAATAAAAAATAATTCTACAAAAAAAAAAAAAAAAAAAAACACCCAATACTTTTATTATTTATATTTTGTTTGTGGACTTGTTCTAACGGACCACCAAATGAGAGCCGTGCATTAGTTGCTAGTTTAATTTTTCAGATTCTTGTAATTGGCTTTAAATATTGAGCCCAACCGAAATCAGTACGGTTTATAGATAACATTTTTTTATGAAAGACAAACCTTGGCAATATTCGAAGGAACATATTTAAATCTAGTCCATTTCTGCACCAACTTATGCGAGGTTTTCCACGACTGCATTGACCCGCTGGTATGGAATTAAAGACTGCGGGCTAGTTTATTCGCTATGGATTTTTAAATAGTTTGTTGGTCTATAGGTCGTATACTTCTTCTGAATTGGTTTCCTAAAACTGTGATTAAATGCCTAAGCTAACCGCAAAGGATATCTTTATTCGCTTTCGAAGGGGTACTTTCATCGGAGGCTGAAGATAGCATGGTCATTTTTAATTATTTAGTTCAATTTTTCTCTTTTGTTTGAAAATAATAAAATCCAGATGTTTAGTGGAACCACTAATTTTACCGGAACATAATAACAGCACTGCACGAAAAGTGAGTTGAGTTGATTTCTCCAAAAATGATTGCAGTAAAAAGAAATATTTGGAATCTACGTCAATGTACTTTCTACATTGAAACACATACGAGTAAATATTTGAAAAAAAAAAAAACAAAAAGCTTGTTTTAAAATGGCGCAGCGATTTGCAGGAAAATTGTAGGAAAGTAAAAAAAAATGCAAGTCTTATGTTTATCCAAATTCTTTGCGCAAGCCGAGTAGAGATAGGCTCTACCACAAAAACAAAACTTAGTTTTTGGTTTCGTAAAAGTTTTGTTTGTGGGAATGGAGTTTTACCAAACAGATTTTGATAAACGGACTTAGGTTTCTTATCGTCAGAGCTTCAGCCGAAAGTGGAACAATGATGAAATCAGGAAAAGGCAGCAGTGGACAAGAAAGCAGACTAAAAGAGAATGGGACTCGCCCACATTATACTTGTGTGCAACCGAAAAATTCTTTAAACTCTCAAAGGCACTATAAGTAAACCGACAAAAGTCCAGCTAAGTCCGACTTAACAAGGCAAACCAAGATGTCACATGATGGTCTATTTTATCTGAATATTTTTATATGTTCGGCCGTTCTGTGAAAGTTTTTATTATTTATATTTTAGTTTTTTCTTTGATTTCCACACATTCAAAGGATCTTCTTACAATATTAATGTAAATGAAATTTTTTCGCAATTTTTACTCAGGTGTAATTTAGACTTGGAGAGGGATAGGCCAAGTTCTTGACATAGTTATTTTTGGCAAGCATTAATACACCCTACAAAATATACACCCCTATCCGAGGTATCCGTTCAGAAAAAATCCGATACGAAAGTCAAACTGATCGGAATATACACGAATGAATGTTCGGAAATGAAATGAAATAAATGAAGCATATAAACGCGTTAATTTCGCATGAAAATATTTCGCAGCAATTCGTTGTCGGAGAGCTTCGGAAAAAAATTGTTGAGTTGCTGTCAAAAGTCAGTGGCCAAACGCGGTTCCACGGAATGCGACAAGGTGCGCTACATGTCACCGGAGAATTTTACTGAAAGTTCTGTCGCAATGGATATGAAGGGAATCTCTAGAATAAAATTCCGTTCTGAACGGATACCTCTATGGGGGTATATATTTTTTAGGCTGTATCAATGCTTACTAAAAACAGCTATAGCGATAAACATATAACAAAAGTGTACTTCGGTTTGGCACAGACTCTATTTTCGTAAATAGTTGGGTGCCAAGTGGATGAAGTACAATTATGCTTTTTCAGATATCACACTTGTTGCGCATGCTTTTTTGAATCGGTTTAACTTTGAACTTTATTGTGTAAGTAATCATTAGCATATTTCGCTTCATTGTCACTTAATCACTGGACCTAACATACATATAATATTTTTTAACGTTCACCCTCAACGTTTTATAGGTCAAAATAGAATCCGATTTTGAGTTTATAAAATTGAACCAGGACACTCACAATTATAGCGCATTGTCACTAAGAGATAAAGTAGTGCTTTGTTATTGGTTTTAAGTTTATATACATATGTGTGTAATAACAAGGTTAATTTCATTGCTTTGAGTAAATTTTTAAATTTCGAAATAAAGTTAAATTTATATTCTCTATTAATGTTTAAGAAAACCCCAAATCGTATGAAACGCTTTTGAGTCTTTATATATTTTCAACTTTACAAATTCTTTTTAATCCCTATCAATAGTACACCAACTTAAGAACAACTAAAGCATTAAAACTATAGCGTACGTATCTTTCTTTTTACATTTTTTTTTTTAGTTCTAAGTAAACATTGTATAAAATCTACCTTTCACTTCTTAGTATGTAATAAAAACCAAAACGTACCAATTCGGGAAACTTATTCTTAACAAAAAAATGGATTTAAAAATATTTTTGACATAAACTTTGGACACGAGATAAACAAAACACATTTTGAAAGTAATGAAAACAAAAATCCTAATAACTTTAGACGAGTGATAGCGATAACATCAAATTAACAAACAACTGTTTGAGATAATAAAACCAAACAAACAAAACTAATTCTGAATTTCTTGCTATTCATAAAATGCAAACAAAGCAAATTTATCAAAACATTAAAGTATATTTAATATTATGCAACTATTTGAATGGATAAAAACAAATTACATAGTTACTTATTTTTCAAATTTTATTTTCTATATAAATGTTTGTGTTGTTTTTTTCTATCTTATGCATTAGTGTATAATATTTCAATATTAATCATTAGCTATATTTGGGAAGTGTAGTTGCAACAAAATGTTTCTTATGTTAAAAAATTGAAATAATCACCACCTCACAAAACTGATATGAAAGGGAAATGTATAAAATAGTAATTGTAAAATAAATATTTAAATAAAGAAAACAAACAAAAAAATCCAATGCGTCTTATACAAAAGAAAAGAAAAATAAATGATTTAATTTATGTATATTATATAAATAAGAAAGTGTAATTCATCAAAAATATGATTTATTTTTAATCTAAATAAACGAGATATGACTTGTAGAAATAAATTAATAAATGAATATATATATATGTATTACAAAATGCATTGTAATACATTCATGAGAATATGTTTTTCTTTTTTCTATTTTTCTCTATTCGTATATAAATTTCGGTTCTTTTGCTGTTTAGTTTTATTTTTTTTTGGAAATAGGATTATTAATATGCATGTTTTTTGTTCTTTTGCTAAGAAATCAGAAAAAAAAACTGAAATTAACAAAAAAATATATATTTCAATATTTTAGCGCAAAACATTAGTTCGATTATTTTTTTAACTACACATTTATTAATGAATATTATGTTATTTTGATTAATTATAAATAAAATTACTGGCCTGTGTGAGAGTTTTAACAAAAAAAGATGATATATATATTTAATGAAACAAAAGAAATTGATAACATTTTAAGAGAAAAGAAAAGTCACTCAATAAAGAGAAAAAAAAAAACGGTCTATTAAAAAATAACATGGCGTTCAATTTTGTTTTAATTACTCATCATTAGGCTAATGCCTTGGGTATGCGTTGAGCGACCATAGAGAAAGTTGTATTTCGTAGTAATGAGAGCGGGGCTTATTGCCAAACGGGTATGATACCATATTTAGTATCGAATATTAACCACGAGTTTAATGAAATTACAAAGGCAATGGCTCGTTTTACATCGACTTCCACGGGATAAGATGACATCGGACTGTGAGCAGTGATGCCATTCTGGCATTTTTAATGCTAGATCTAGCATTTTCGAAGACTTGAAAGCATTTTTTTAAAAAAGAAAAATGCCAGATGCTGTTTTAGAATTTTTTCGAATTTTTGTATTTTTCGATATTTGCTCTGGAGTTTGTACATTAAGCTGATATACAGTGCATAGAAGTTTAAGATGTTTCCCACCACTTTCCCACGCATATGAAATGTGAAACGTGCGAACGGATAATGTGTGTGTACGATTAATCGTGTCTATTGGGTACGTGGAGATAAGTATCAGACCAAAAACATAAATGTTAAAAAAAGAACCAAAGAGTTCTTCTATTAAAAAAAAAACATGTATATGTAACAAATCAGTCGTGGAAAGTATCGACATATAAAAGTACACAAAGTTCTTACTTTATTTAGGTTTAAGGTAGAACACGACAAAGAGAGACATTTTTTTATTTAATCATTATTGACTAAAATTTGATGGGTTCACTGATCAAGTTTTTAAAACCTTTCGAATTTGGCGTAATGAAAAGAAAACTTCCCAAGTAAGCCCACCAAATTTAAGTCAGCAATAAGTTCTTAGAATAGTCATGACCTTTTAAGTCGCATGTATATTTTCAAAATGACAATAGGCAGACACTTCAAATGAAAAATCTTAGATTTTTGAGCTCTACCGATCAACCAAATTTCATTATTCTACAGCCATTGGATGTCCTCCATATAATTGACAACAATTTTGAGAAAGTGGATGGATACCACGTCCCCTTATAAAGAAACCTCAATTATTCCTTTGATTGTACCACAAGACATACCTCTGTGCAAAATTAGAAGATTTCACGATGTCGGGGAGTACTCCATAATTTTGATGATCTGTCAGTCAGTCGGTTACGGTTTTTGTGATTTTGAAGCCCTATATTTCAGGAACCACTTATGCTAAAAAGTTTACTATGGCGCTTGTGCTTGATCAACTTAGCAAATATTCCGAATTTGAATATTCTGACTTCATTGATACTGGAGATAGAGGAGGGTCAAAAATCGCCTAAGTTTGTTCCTGTAAAAAGGGTGTAGTGCTAGAACTTCGCTGGGTACTACCATGCCCTTTGATACATGGGCTTATTAATTGAGACATGTGGTGAAGGATTTATTTATCTGTGGTGGACCTCAAACACAAACAAAAAAAAATTCACCCACTGTAGTTACTGTTGATATTTTTTTGTTTTGTTTTTTTGCTGAAGACTGATACTTTAATGTTTAAAAAAAAAAAATAAAATTCATTGTTTAAAAAAACATGATTTTTATATTTTTTATTTTCTGAGATATTTTTAGGGTCAAAATTCCTAACTCAATATATAGATAAGTAAAAAAAATGCATTCAGATGAAATTGAAGCTAAAAAGACAAAATAATATATTTTTTTTAAAAAAAGCTGGTGAAAGCACTTTTTTTTTGTCTAGCATTTTTATTTGTTGTCTCCATACATTCTAGCATATTTTTTTTCCAATCTAGCATTTTTCTTTTTGAAATTCTGGCAACACTGACTGTGAGTCTTTATTTTAAATTATAAAATGCCGCCTCAAAACTTAATTTCCGAAAGTATAGATCAGTCACAAGAAAAATATTTCGCGTATCATGCGATTTGCTCAAAGACCTGTTTGGCTTTTTCAATGATAACAATTTAGTTATTTTGCCGGGACATATCATAACTTGCAAATTTCGCGAGGGTCATCACATGTTCTGTTATCAGTTTCAAATTGCTTCTTATCGATCGATTTACGTTCTAAAATAATATTACACATTCATCCATAAATTGATCACAATTGGAACAAGTAAGTACCTAGACCCTTATCATCACAGCGGCAAGCAGTTAAAAGATCACAGGCTGAAAAAAGGGAAACAAAAACGACCAACTTTAATACGTAATTTCTGTTTATCTTATTTAAAATTTTGCTTGAGTGTGTGATTTAACAGCGTCATACTCTTAGAACTAAATATTTGCGTTCGGTTCGGAAAAAAATGTATTGTAAGATTAACACAGATCGCACAGCGAATTAGTTGCGATCGATTCAGGGAAACGAATAGACGCGATTATCTCCATCGCTTGGACTTTGAGTACTTATTTCCTGTGTGTCCCTTTATTGAAATATAGCTGAATAAGTGTTATTAAAAATTCAAACTGAACAGCGATAAGAGTTTAATTCGTTAAAATGCCTATTAATGGTGCAAATGCTGTTCAGAATGGAAGTGACGAAAACAAGGTTGACTTTATAAACAAATTGGAGAATTTGAAATTGAAAAATGGGAAATCCAAGGATCGGTCTGTATCGGAATGCTCTCCAAATGTTGAAGAGTTCTTGGATCCGTTTTGTGATCCGAAAAATCCACAAAAAATTTCCTTCCGGGATATCACATCGGCAGCATTCTTAATCAAAGGAGGCATCGAGCGAACGCCATGTCCTGTGAGGATACTAAATACATAACCTTGGTTATTATTTTTTTTTTGTGTTTTCCATATGTTTTTCTCTTTTTGTATGTTGTATGTAGAAATGTACGTCTTCAGAGTTGTATGGAATGGATTTGTACCTAAAAAAGGATTTCCTACAATTCACTGGAAGGTTAGTGGTGTTTTGTATTATTTTATTTGAGTTTAGTTACTAGAAAAATTATTATTCTTTGGGAAAAATATGTGCTCATTTCCATTCGATAAAGTAACAAAAAAGAGCAGACGCGATAAGGTCGTTATAATCACCCGTGGGGTCATCGCGTGCTGAGAAATATTAAATTAAAATTAACTTGCGTTTAGCAAATCTGCGATTATTTATATTACTTTTAAAATAACTTACAAGTCGTCTGTATTGAAATGACAGCGAACGTGAAGAAATTTCTCCAGTTTTCCTAAGATTACTCCACCTGGGTCAATTTTGAGACGGCTAGATCAAATCTGTTATCAGAATAGCTCAAAGCTGTACGTAATTTATTGTTCATTTCATCTCTTACCTATGGTTATGAGTCATCTCATGACTCATGACATCTTGGACAGAATCTACCTAAATGAGATTCATTCGCCGGTATTGTGATTTAGCCTTCAGCTAAGGCGCCAGTTATAGCCATACATAAAACGAAACCGTAAACATTTTCTTTTGCTTTATATGATAACTTAAACTTGATGGTTGAACTTGAACAATCTTGGCCTTAAAATGGTGCTTATGAATTATGAAGTTAGTTTAAAATAATTTTTGCCAGTACAAAGTACATAACCTATAAATCCGCTTACAACAGCGGCCCAAATTGATTTATTGATCTATTGTTTGTTTAGGTACTCGTACTCGTACTCGTACTATTTATATTTTTATCAAAAATGGTCACTGCTGTAGAAATGTTTTTGTTCCCTTAAAATCTAAGACAATAAACAAAACTGTGAAATAATACTACCTTTCTACACCAAATACATAAAGACTTAATATGAATAAACAGGGGGCACAATTACCTGGGGTCGAATCGCGTCGTCCGTTAACGAGCACTACGTGACGGAATTTGTTTTTGTTTCACATGTATAGCTCGTTCACGGAAGTGGCGTTTCGACCCCTGATTGAAAGAGCGTGATAATGGCGTAATTTTATACCCATCTATGTATTTTCAACTTGGCAAAAAAAAAAAAAAAAACAAACATGTTACGTACCTCAATCTAAATTGAAATGGGATGGATCTTAAACCTGCACCCGTATTTAGCTAGGTTTTTTGGACAGACAATTAAGCTGGACCTTTTAACTTTGGAGTTAATTTTATTGCTTTGTTCTTAAATTTGCAAACAAAGAAAATTGTTACAAAAAAAAGACGAAATTGTAAGCTTTTTTTGACGTGAAACGTGATAGCAAATTGTTTTGTTTGTTACAAAAATAGGCTGTTCGCAAGACAACCAGATATGTGTAACACTTTTAATCGTTAATTTAAATTGGTTCCGTCTTATTCCAAAGTCTTATCTTTACAAAGAGACAATGCTCTTAAAATAAGAAAATATGAATAACTTTACGGGGCATCGAGCAACAAGTCTCTGTCCCGCCGATCTCGTGAATTTTCCATTGTTTACATTGAAGTCATGCCTCACAGCTGATTAGTGTGATGATTTATGTCCGACCTATTAGTGGCAATACGATTTTCAGAAACTCATTATAGTATTCCCACCCACCGTTAAACTGATACACATTTAAAATGGACTAGATTCTACACAAATTGCGTGGGCCGGGTAATCATTGGTAACAAGATCGTACGTTTTTGCAAATAATTGATAAGTTTGTCGTCTTTTTGGCAATCTAAGTAGCGATGTTATTTAATGAGTATAAAAAATAGTATTGGCCTCAAAAGCCCCAAAAGTTGATAAGGATTTTTTTTACGTGAGTACAAAAAATTAAAAATGTTTGACAAACTGCATAACGTAATTATTTATTCATTTGAACTTATAGAGCACGACTTATGTACGTTTTGATAAGGAGTTGTATAAATTTAATAGGTCTGTTTTGAATAGTTTGCGTTGATTGTAATCAAGATTGTGGTTTGGTGCTTTTCCAAAATTATGACTGCTGCATTTTGTTTAATAATATTGAGAAAGTAAATCCCAAATGGAAAAAATTAAACATGAACATTGAACTCCGTAAAGACACTGTGGCTGAAGTGTCCAATAACATGTACAATGTACATACATACATCAATTATCAGCAGTCCTCTCCCAGGAAAAGAACGAAAAAGAAGAAAAAACGTCGAAAATCTGCGCTAGTACAATTGTCTTTCTTTTTTGTTGCATTAATGAATACACTATTCTGCAGCACGCTTTAGTACAATTTTAAGTAGTCACTAATGTGGTTTTCCATTGGGACCAAAAATCAATCTTTTTTTTTTTGATCTAAATCACTTTTCGCGTTGCATTGGGCAGAAAAATCAATCTTTTTTTCGATTCGGATCACTTTTTGCAGATCTCGATTTTCTCGATATTTTTGATATTGCGAAGATCTTTCTTTAAATGGTATTGCGAAGATCAATTATCAATTAAGCGTTGATCGACTGTGAACGTACAGCAATTGTCGGTTGACAAATCGGTATTGTGAATGTCAATCTTGAACAATTTGATTGGTAGTTGTCAATTTGTCTATCAATCGCAATTTCGGTGTTGATAAGTACGACCCTTAAAAGAAAATGTTGAACATCAACGTTTTTAATTGTTATTGTTGTTATTTTTTAAGGCTATATATACATATACATATTGCCATTCGTTTTTCTTCCTATGTGTAATGAATTTTATTCATTTTGGGCAAATGTAATTTTCCATAACGCGTTTAGCAGGTCATTTAGAATAAGGGACACTTTTGTTGCTGTTGACTACGCAAGACCAAGCAGAGCTGCAATTAATCGGTTTAATTTTTGGACCAATATCTCCCAAGAAATCAACGAATGCAACTCAAAAGCATTCCTTGGAAATGAAATTAACTACCTTCGGTTTTGCAGTTCCATAGATGCGATTCGCAAACTCCTCCGTATTGCAGCCAATTCCGCGTACTCTGTCTCGTCTTCGTCATCATCAAAAACTAATTCCACCGATGACATGGTTTTCAATTAAATTCACAGATTTAACACTCGTAATTATTATTTAATTAAATTGTTTGCAAAAATCGTAACAATCACTCTTCAAATCAAAAATATTTTAGAACTGTCAAAGTTGAGTTTTCATTCACAATAACTTTATTTTTGGCGTTATGTTCACAGGTTATATATTTATCAATTATTTTTCGCAATACCAACATCAATTTTAATTGATAAATTTGTCAATCGTCAACCGATTGATAGTTGATTTTCGCAAAAGGGCTGATTATCTTCATTATCTTCCTCGTCATCTGAAAACTACAAACCAACATTTACTTCATTTGTATCTACAACAAGGAAAACATTTTTGAGGTCGATACCCATTTGCGATTTTGCCAAAAACGAATGCCATTTGAACAGCTGATATTGTTGTCAAGTAACGCACTAATCCATTTACAAATGCAGATCAATTTCGTTGCGCGTTCCATGAGCATCGTAAAATCTGAGATCTGAAAAAGTATTCTGGTGGTCCAAATGGAAAACCACATAAATGTTCATAAACGTCAGACAAAAAAAAAAAAAAAAAATCATCACAATAGTTTGATTTTCGCCACATTCCACGCCGCAGCTTCTTTTTCCCTTAAAAAAAGTTAAATTTAATTGTGAAAACACACTGAAATTACCAATAAAACTTACATTTTTCGCACTTTACAATTTTTTACCTCCCGCGCTTTCTGCAGTAAAAAAAATATGGATGCACAATCTGACAGACGCTGATGATATTTATGACGTTTACAAACATATCTTCTGCAATTCATCTGCGTTTGTTCGATCAAAAATCTGGCTTTATGAACACGTCTTACGTAGATCTTAGTTAGGCAGACGTTTATGAAAACACCCATTATCTCAGAATGTGAAGACCCGGCGCCCTTTTTGTAAAAAAAAAACCTTTCATCATTAGGTGGTGGAAGTGGCTCTTCAACCCGGCGTTCCACTGCCCGCTAAACGTTTAGCACAAAATTTCCCAGATGAAGGAACGCCCGCGCTTAACACTAGCGGGGCAGCGGTAAAGTCCACACTACAATTAAAGAAATGATTCAAATATCATAAAAAGCAATATTTGAATTGCTATTGTTTTAATCTTCTTTTTTTTCAATGCAGCGGGTAGTTTGGCGCTAGATTGAGAAATTTCCCTGAAAGGGATATTTTACAAAAGTTGCTAGATCCTAGATGTCTAGCGCAAATGGTGAAATATATTTTTTTTTATATGGAGTTTGACATGCCGCTAGTCATCTAGCGGGCAGTGGAACGCGCCCATTACCTGAACGAGAGTTCGCAGACATCTAGTGTGAATTCAGAAACGTCAAAAATTTGCGCGGTCATGTGGTACACTGCTTATTTGCAAATGCTGATGTGATGTACAGTTTATGCTGAATGAATATGAAGTTTGAGTTTTAGAACGCATTGCTTGGGAGAATCATTAAAATAAAGATTTCAACAAAAATGTAACAACTTTTCAATTATATAACAATTTGTATTTACTTACTTTTCTTTCTCTTCCGACATTTTTCTCACTTTTTTGCCGGCGAGCCAACAGCGCATCAGGTATTTCTGTGATGCTTTTTATTTTCGTTATACATATTTGCGCATCAGTTTGATCAACTTTGCAATAATGAACACTTGACGTTGAAGGTGATGCCAATAGTTTGCATTAATGAACAACATTTGCACATCAGCATTATGACGCGAGTGAAACGTTGCTGAATTTACACCAATCTATGTGTTCTTTAGCTTTTATTCCTGTCATCCAATTGCTAAGTTTCCGGATTCTGTAACAGTTCTTTCGGGGTTCGTAGCATATTCCGAATACGACGGATTCTGTGATAGACCCGATTATTTTCCTAATTAAAAACAGCACCCAAGGCTAAAACTCGATGCCCAAGAATAAAAGTTGATTAGATCCAATATTTTAAGGCTGAGAAACACCACTTTCCAAACGAGTGGCCCTCCATCTTATGAAAATACATTGTCCTTGCCACACTCTGGCGTATACGTAACATTTTTTTTAATGTGTTTATTTTTTTTAAATTCCAGTTTCAAGGAGCGAGGCGCTCGCTACGCATTGCTATCCCTCTCAGAGGAGCAGAAAAAGCTCGGTGTAATATCAGCATCTCTGGGTAACCATGCGCAGGTCAGCAGACATCCTGTCGCCATAAATTTTCATTCGAAAAATTAACATTCTCCCTCTTAAAGGCTCTCAGCTATCACGGATGGAAATTGAACATCCCTGTAACTGTCGTCATGCCGACAGCTGCACCGATTATGAAAATTCAAAAATGCCGCAATTACAAAGCCCGTGTTGTCGTACAAGGTGTTGACATGGGCGAAGCGAAAAACGCCGCAATGAAGATGGCAAACGACGAGAACCTGATTTACATAAATGGCTACGATCACCCGCATATTATGGCTGGCCAAGGGACAATTGGCTTAGAAATCCTGGAACAAGTACCAGAGCCCGATGCTGTGGTAATTCCAGTTGGCGGAGGTGGACTCATCGCTGGCATTGCCACTGCAATTAAGGCCATTTCACCGAAGACACAGATTATCGTAAGACTCCTAGAATGTAAGGCCTCGGGGATCTCTAATCGATTGCATTTCCGCACAGGGTGTTGAGTCGGAGAAATGTCCCAGTTTCAGTCGAGCTATGGAAAATTTCGGACCAATTCAAATTCCTGTCAAAAACACTCTAGCTGATGGCTTGGCGGTTCCCAAAGTTGGATACAATGCCTTTGCTACTGCAGTACCACTGATCGATAAGATGGTAGTTGTCAAGGAGGAATGGATTGCGTTGGCAATCCTGCGTTTAGTGGAGGAGGAAAAGTGTGTTGTCGAGGGTGCTGGTGCAGCGGGTTTGGCTGCTATACTGGCTGGTCATTTGAACGACTTAAAGGGAAAGAAGTAAGTAAATTGGTAATTCGTGAGGTTTTCTGGTTAAGACGTGGTTTTTATAGGGTTGTCCTTTTGCTGTGTGGCGGAAATATTGATACAACAGTCTTCGGGAGGTGCTTAGAACGAGGGCTTGCGGCCGAGGGTCGTTTGGTGAAGTTCATTGTACAAGTAAGTGACAGACCTGGTGGCATCCACGATCTGTGTAGAATGTTGTCAGAGCTGGGAGTCTCGATTAAGGACATCATGCATGAACGTGCCTGGCTGAGGGATATCTATTCCGTTGAGGTGGGCGCTTGCCTGTTTATTACTCTAATCGATATTAATTTGAGTTTTCTTGCAGGTCAAAGTGGTTTGCGAAACTCGCGACTGGGCGCACAGTCTGGAGCTGAAGGAAGCCCTCAAGTCACACTACGACAAAGTGCAATTCACCGAAGAACCGTTGGCTATTTTAAATGAAAGTCTATTCAATAAGAAGTGATGAAATGTATATTTATATTATGAAAATCGTTTTAATTTAAGCACATAAACAATCATAGGGTATCGCTGCATGAGTCTGTTTCCTCTTCATCTTCCTCAGCGGCGCGCCTCTGCTTTCTGTTTTGAAATAGACGCCATGATTCTTCCATTTCGACCGTGGGATCTGATTTCTCCTCATAATCATTTGAACAGAAGTCCTCTTGTATGGGAGGGATGTGTGAAATGTTCATGTTCCTCGATGTATACTTGAATCCCCATCCGAGGTAGATCGAGTCACAGTATCTGTCAAATGCAAACGAATATGCTCCGGGCCATAGATTCGATCGCATCATAACCAGTTGATTGATCTTGTTGTGGACACTTGAGTATCGTGGGCTCCATCCGACAACTTTGTCCTCGTTCCTGTCTCTGTCGCACGAAGTAAAAAGTGCTGGTCCTGACTCTGGCCCAGGTGTGTCATCCTCTTCGATCATATCAGCCTCTTCTTCGTCATAGGCTTCCTCAACTACTTGTTCAGTACCCATAAGTCGCATAGTTGCCTCCCTTTCCAAGGCCTTCCGAGCAACTACTTCGTCGAAGTATACCACTCGACCTTGCTCGAGAATACTCGGTCGGACATGTACCCAAGATTTTGCTGTCAAAAGCTCCTGTGACTTGGGGTCGTATTCCAAATTTTCCGTTATGACCGCATCATTGTCTAATTCCCCTTCTTCTTCCTCATCCCCTTCTACCTCTTCTACAACTTCACTATTTTCCCCTAATGCCTCTATTTGCTCTACTCTGGTGTGAGGTCTATAGTATCCATTTGGTGCGATGTAGGTCCCTGAGGTTATCCTTGCAATCATTGCCCGCAAGAAGTGTTTTTCCGTTCCTGGAAATCTGGGATAGCATATAAGATCAGCCTCCAGGTGACCCGTAAGGAACTTCTTAATTGTCCTCGAAACCTGTATCTGTTTGGGAGTAACAATTGGCAGCTCTATCCAGTCTTCGCTTAGCGAATTTACGACGAAGTAAGCTTGACGATTCAGACCTGTTCCGACCGCTTCTGGAGGTATATCGAACTGAACTTCTACTTTTGTTATTGGGACACACACCTTTGGAGTCTGCATTCTTTGAAGCTCATCTTTTGATCGCTCTTGCCAGGGGGCTCCAGGAATGAGATCCACGTTCATCTTCGTCTGCATGCTCTGCTCGCTACTTGCTCTGAAGACCGACATCCTCTCCATCATTTCTTCGCGCATCATGCCCAGGCGTTTGTCAATCTCAGATGGGATAAGCAAAGCTTCTACTATATAGTACGGCTTTCGTAATCCATAGATCTTTCCCCAGAAGCGTGCATTTACGACCGCCGGGTGATGCTGTATTTTCTGAAGCGCCCACGCAAGATGTTGAACCTCCTCGGTTTGTAATCCAAAGCCACACAACGCCCAGTATAAGTGCAGTCGCATAACGTTCTCATTTAGTAGAAGTTTACGTTGAAGTTTCTCAACTTGTAGGCCAGAGGCTTGTAATGTTATTCTTGCTTTGGCGGGCTGGAATTTATCCTCCCTACAAACATTATAGTCGTCGACATCGAAAGGTATCTGGAACAAAGATCCTTTTGTAATTAGTCGCATAAAAAATTGGACTTCAATTACCTTCATCAAGCTAAGTAAAGATTTGGCAGTCTTTACATTCACTGGTTCGTAGTGAGTCCAGGGGAATTGTTCGGGAATTCGAAATTTCTGTTCTCGCAGAGTGTAACTAAATTCCTCGAAATAGTCGACGATATTTGCGGGACGGTCTTGAACAACCCGTTTTATTATATCAGCCAAATGATCGAATCTAAATGAAAAATTTAATCGCACATGAGCTAGTGGAAAGTCTTGTCTACATTTTACAGATTATCTCCTGTAGTCGAGCTACATTGCTGCATAATGGATACGGCCACATTGAGCTCATGTTCAATGTCCGGGGGTTTGTTCGTTTCAAATTCTTGTGTCAATGAAGGTACATTGATAAATCCGAAGGAAGAAACATCACTGCAACTAAGATCTAAGAGACGTTTATCACATCCTTCTTTTGGACCATTTTCAAAACTCAACGCAGATAGCTTGCGACAAAATGACATTTTTGAATGATTCGTCCAAAATTTGAATAAATCTGTTCGGTATACAAGTTGTTCTATGATATCTACGAATAAAAGGTTGACTAATGTCGCTTGAGTGTTTTACAGAGTGCGACTGTGGTTCTAAAGGAATTGCCGAAGACTGAAATTAGTTATAAAGTCGTTTTCCTTTAAGAAAGGAGTAAACTGTGCAGTCTTTCCATAAAATTTGACACTTCTCCGCGCTTCAGGATTTTATATAGATCTGCAGTGAAATTTAGCTCATATTCGTAGCAGCGAGATGAAATTGCAAATGGAATATTCGAGAAGGAAGGTATGAATCTGCTGCTTTCAGAAAAACTATAAATGTCATTCCACCAAAACAGATAATTGTTGTGAAGAATCAAAAGAGTTGAAGAAATTGTACATTCTTATTATAGCAAATTAATCCAAGGGTACGCTATCTACTACAATTTAAATTTATCTGTAGGAAAAGAAGAAAACAATTGTGAGCGACATTGCAGCTGCGCTGAGTGTGGATACTTCTTTGCAGGGAGGTACCAACCTGCTCAAATCAAAACAAAAAAATACTGTAAACACCACATAAATCGTCGAATGTTTTGACATTCACAAACTTAAAAAAAAAAAACAAACACAAATTCGCCTTCATTATGCCAGAATCCCATTCATTAAAACCGAAATGCACAACCGCTGTTCCCCATAGTAGTTCAAGAAACCCTCACCAGTGTGAATATGCCTCCACTCAGAGTTCCTTTGAAAGTGTTTCATCAGATCTTCTATGTCAACCCAAGAAAGATGTCAAAACTATGGACTTTAAAAATGTCACATCGCTTTTGCAGGAATCAAGCTCCATTACTGGTGAAAATCTGTAAGACATTTGCTTAACGTCCTTTCCGTATAATCACCTTCACGTTGTCTATTCCAGGTTGGACCATTTGACTGAAATAATTAAGCGCTGCGTAGATGAACGTCCTTTAAATGTCATTGATTACTTTGAGCAATTTAGTCGTGATGTTCGCAGGCAAACATTTAGCATTAGCGATAGTTCTGCTGATCGATACATGGAACCACAGTTCCTTGATTTGGCTGAAGCCGTTTTGAAGCCATTAAAGGTAGCAACATACATTTTTAATTTGACATCTTATCGAAAAAAGCTTTAATCGTCATAGCTTCCTGAAACCATTGACAGCATCGAAGGCAACGAATATTTAGAATACGGGGAAGAACAAGAATCTGTTGTAGGATCTCAAATGACTGTATATCAGTCTTCTGATTCTTCAATTGCTGAGATTCAACGTGACCTGGAGCCGAATGAAAATGTACTTCAACATCAGCACCTGTGGGCGTTCTGCGGACTGGGCTTTCAAGTAGACGAAATCTTTCAACTTGCATGGGCTGTACAAAAAATACAGTATCATCCAATTGTTAAAAATGCCCGTTTTTGGGGAAGAATCTACGGCCTAAGTGGATCCTACTTTATCGTTGAAGCTACGCTTACTAAAACCGAGACTGAAATTCGTTCTAAGGGGATGAGGAGCAATCAAATTAATGAGATGGTAGCCTATATGAATACAAGGGAACAAGAAGCTGAAGTAAATTCAAATCTCATCCCAGGCTCCTCATGGCATCACTACTCAAAAGGCGAGCTTCAAAGAATGCAACATAAAGTCGCGCCTATACCTCAGCTTAAAGTAGAGCAGAAGTTGGAAGTACCTGCAGAATTTGTGGGCTCGGGTTTAAATAGAAGAACTTACTTTGTTACCACTTCTTTGAGCGATGACTGGCAGGAGCTGCCCGTAGTTACACCGAAGCAGGTTCAAGCTTCCAAGAAAATCAAGAAATATTTCACTGGCAACTTGGAAACGGAACTCTCATCCTACCCTTCATTTCCGGGAACTGAAAAGAATTATTTGAGAGCAATGATTGCAAGAATCACCTCGGGAGTGTATATTGCTCCAAGAGGTTACTATCAACGACTGACTAAGAAGGAGCGGGCATTAGCTGCTGGACATTCAACCGAAGAAGATTACGATGTAGAAGGGGATTGTTCATCAGAAGATGATGAGGAATATCTAAATAACGACACTACAATAACTGAGAACAGCAATTATAAACCACTTCCTCTTGAGGAGCTAGTTTGCTCAGCTAACTGGGTTCACGTGAGGCCAAACATTATCGAGCAGGGTCGAGTGCTTTATGTCGATGAGGAATTAGCTATAAAAGATCTTGAGAAACAAGCTCTATCAAGACTAAAAAGCATTCATGAACTTGATAAAGAAGGGCTGGAGGAGGAATTTGAAAATGAAGACAAAGAGCAACTACTTGATGAAGAACAAAAACAGGATCTTGACACAGGCCCCCAACTGTTTGCCGCATGCAGTGGTGACACCAGTAAATGTAATATTCCACCCTGGACTTCACGGTACTCAAGTGTCTACGACACAACCAATCAAATGATTTTAATGCGTTCCAATCTGTGGCCCGGAGCCTATTCCTTTGCTTCTGGAAAATTTAGCGATTCGATCTACTTTGGTTGGGGTTTTAAATATGTTTCGAGAGACACTTCCTTGGAAAAACTTCCGAAAATTCAAGATTTCGATTGTGCAGATGTAGCTGGTGAACTCACTGATCCTACAGTGGAAATGGAAGAAAAATGGAGGCTATGTCACTTGAAGAAGGATGCCGCGGTTGATGAGATGAGTGACTTAAGCATAGAATATGACGTCGACGATGAAGAAGATGAAGCATTTTGAGATTTTATGTTGATAGTTTTGTAATAAATGGAAGCCCTCGATGTGGATATTTTTTTTCTTATATATGTAGGTATTAGGAAGATAACAATAATTTGTAAGTACTTCCAACATGTTCTGTTCAGTTCGTGTTCGTTATTTATGAAACACTTTTGAGCACTAGCTGTCATATGGCTATCAAAAAAACCCCATCGTCTGAACAGTACCAATACCTATTTGTTTTATTTCTTTATCAGTGTTTTTTATACTTTTTGTCGATCTATTACTTTGTGTACAAACTACTTTCTTTAATGTACCAGAATTAGTTATTCTGATTAGTTCCGGCTAAAAAAGTAGCACCACTAATTTAGCATTATAACCATCTCTATGAGATTGTTAAAGCATTTATGGCAAGTCTGAAGAAATAGGTATTCATTCCCCTTTCAAAGACATTTCACAAAGCTTTCAGTCAGTTGTTTAGTACACCTAGTACCTACTTGAGCCTAGTACTTTGTTTGCAAGAAATGTGGTCGAATATGTCATTTCAATATAACAGTAGTAAATAAAAGAAATATTTTTATATATAAATAATCCCTTCGGTATTATAAACATACGGTAAACTTTGTTCCATTATAAGCTTTTTCCATTTCGATCAATAAAAGCACCAATCAATCAGCCGCTTAATTTTGGCGGTTGTTTTGAATGTGCAATTCTTTTAACGATCGATGTTCGCCGCCAAAATTAATTTTCAAACTTGATCAATCAATTAGTATACAAGCACATACGATGAGTTAATCACTCTAAAATACTCGACGAATTCGAGTGATTAGATAAAGGAAGTGCGGAGGTCCACTTGGTGATTGTGTGTTTGTTTTACATAGCGTTGAGATAACCCGAATAATTTCAATCTGTGTCACTTTGACACAGCTCTCGCTTGATACTGCAATCAGTTGTCATTAGAATTTCACTTGGAAGAATTCGTTTAACCGTTTACAAGTTCATCTTATTTTAAAAGTTTATTTTTATACAGATATTAAACACAAGCCTGTTGACAGGATTACTGTAGTTACAAAAGAATGTCCGTCGTTCAAACAGGTAATAATAACAGTAAATCTACTTGGGTGATCGGGTTCACTCACGATAGTATTGCATGCCAATTAAATTTTAGAGTATAAACTGATAATGTATTCATATCATGCGAAAGTGATTTACTCGACGGTATTTTGTGATAAATTTCAATCTGCGTATACTAAAAACATGACCTACAACCAGTTTTTTTTTATCAATCTAGTACTCCGGTTAGGTTATTAGATACATTTTTAAATAATGTATAATTAAATTTGCAGCTTAATCTAGAGCTAGACAAAGCAATAATAAATATTTCTAGTGATAAATCAATGGGGACGTTCGGATTCATAGTTTAGTAAGTTGACAAGCTGTCTGACTAGATGTATATCAGTTTTGATTGGCCCAGAGTGGTCACACGTGATTAGTTTTTGCAGTTGACGTTTATGGAGGGGAAGCCGACAAATCTAGTCAACGAAATCCTGCCTGCATACTCAGTTGACATGGTCTGTTCCTTTACTTTTGTAGTAAGAATGGAAAAGACTGTCAAAATGGCAGTTGTGGGGATAAATTCTCTCACAAAGAGAGACACTTACGAAAAAGTTAGGGAACGCTTTTGTAGTAATCTTTAAAAAATGACAGAGACATAATTCAAATATTCAAAAATGGTAAGAAAAGTCGTTAAAATGTCTGATAAACTTGAGGAATTAGTTAATTTACTAAGAAAATTAGTTATGTCATCTAGCTGGCGAAGAAAGAGATCTGGAATTAATCGAACTTCATTTTGATGAATCCGAGTATGCGGAAAAGTCTGTACTGATTGAACTACAAGCATTCAAAAAGAGGAAAAAGCGACACTGCATGAAGAATTACATGGCGAAGATTGTTCCTTGTTCCAGCGAGGAAGAATTTCGTCGCCACTTTCGAAAGAATCTTGAGTAGAACATTCAATTTTATTTTGCCGCCTGTTGATACCATTTTAATAAGCAAGAAGTCAAAAAATAATTAACGCATATGCCAAATGGAACAACAAATTTCAAATCAGCTGTTATTTGTAAGGTGATTGACAGCTTTTTCACATCTTACACCAAGAAATTTGTTGAGTAAAAATTCGTAAGATTCTCACTGGAGGGGTAATATCTTGCTCTCTCGATGACGCTCTCTTTTACGAATTTTTCGAGTTAAGGAACGGCACTGAGTAAAAATTCGTAAGAATTTGTAAGAATTAGTAAAAATTCGTAAGATTTAAAAGTAAAGAAACAGACCTATTGCGAAGAGTCAGATTTAAAATAAACAGAGTGGCCGTGGCAGAATTCTGAAGAGTCGAAAAAAGGGCCAGTGAGAGAAAAGGGTGCCATTTCTAAAGCTAATCTGCAAATTTCGAATTTTCGCACGACATTTAACAACCATTAGTTCGCATAACAGTGTAATAGTGTTGTGATAGGCAACCGTGTTACATTTTAAATGTACTTATTTGAAAATAAAAATTTTTGTAAAAATTATGAGGGGTCTTTTCCGAATATAAAAGGGCAAATTCAAACAAAGGTAACGCTGACGGCGAGAATACAATCTAGTTGACGTCTTACATAAACTAGGTATCAGAACGTCCCCAATGATTTCATACACTACAATAAAACAATATTTCTGTTTCAGTACTTGGACCAATTAATCCAAATCTCTTGGGTCGTACACTTACCCACGAGCATTTCTCAATCGATTTCGAACATTTTTATTGCGCTCCTCCTCTTGACTTTAAGGAGGTTTTCGATCAGAAAATCTCACTCGAAACTATTGGCTTCGTTCGCCAGGACCCGTATTCGAGTTTGGAAAACGTTAAATTCTACGATGAAGCAACCCTAAGCGCTGTCAAGAAGGACATCTTTTTGTACAAGAAATATGGCGGCGGTAGTATTGTTGAAAATAGTTCTTATGGCCTAAAGAGAAATCTAGAATTTATGGTCGATATTCAAAAAACTACTGGCGTACATGTTATTGCTGGAACTGGTCACTACGTCCATGATCTACAAGCGCCAGATCAACTTAAATTGACAGTAGAACAAATGACTGATTTGTATACCAAAGAGATCATAACTGGAGTTGATGTGCCAAAGACTGGACCAGTTAAGTGCGGATTCATCGGAGAAGTTGGAAGTGTATATCCTATAAATGGTATGCGTTTTATTTTTATTATTTCTAACTTTTTTTAACTTTATGATCTTTTATTATAGAATTTGAAAAACGCGCCATTCGTGCCACCGGAGAAGTTCAAGAAGTTCTCGGCTGTGGTGTGTCCTTGCATCCAGGCCTTTCTGCTGAAGCGCCTTTTGAAATTGTTCGAATGTACTTGGAAGCTGGAGGAAAAGCGGATAAGTGTGTTATGTCACATTTAGACAGTAGGCACAAGGAAAAGGGGGTCCTTTAATATTTTTCTTGAATAAATCCATTTTTTAGGAACAATTTTGGACATGGAGCAGCTATTCGAGTTTGCAGCTCTTGGAACCTATATGCAGTATGATCTTTTCGGATCTGAGTCTTCGTGTTTTCAACTTAATCCGACAGTCGATATGCCATCAGATGCTCAGAGGATTAATAATTTTATGATGCTCATTGAAGATGGGTGGGTGGAGAATTTGCTGATGTCGCAAGATATTCATACGAAACATCGATTGGTAGGGACATTAACTGCAGGATGTAGACATTATTATTGAAATTGTATCGTATTTGCAGACTTCCTACGGCGGTCATGGTTATCACCACATTCATATGAACATCTTGCCAAGATTCTTCGGTAAAGGACTAACCTATCAGCAAGTGGAGCAAATTACTGTTGTTAATCCAGCAAAATGGTTGCAATTTAAGATTTGATTAAATATATTAATGTTGACAGTAGTTGGCACAAGTGTTGTTTTATCCGAAATTATTACAAGTAATGTGGTTTTTATCTGTCGCAAGTTTGAACATAAAAATTCGTGTTGAATTGCTCTACCGTTTAATGTTTGTATAGTTTAGTGACATAATAGAACTGCGTTTCAAAACCAGGTATGACTCTATATGTTCATAATAGCCTACCACTAGCTACTCAAGAACATTCGTTAGTTTGACTCAAAACTTTGTATGCAGAGAGATATACTTCATTGAGGAGCTTTTTCGGTTGTTGAACTTGTTCTCAAGATGCGTACGTACAAGCTACAAGTACATAACTTTTTTTTGTAACGTACGTAATTTAAAATCATTTACGATTTGTACTAGAGACGAACAATACCATACGATACATAGGTACATTAAGGGTATTCACTTTACCTTGTAATTCTATGCAGCTCGTAAATTCATACATTCCTGCGGTGCTTTAAGTGAACACCCCTCGGAAATGACTTGCGTAATCCGCGTAAATGGACTGTCAAGTCTCTTGTCAAACTCAACTGTTCTTAGACTTCCCAAAATTATCGATATCCCAAAAATAAGTGAAAAGAAACAATTAAATTCTCGATGAAATTGGCAGTAAATGAGTTATTTATATTCGATGTTTTTGGCGAAAACAAAGGCATATACAAAATATTTCTATCAAGCGTGCTTTATATATAATTTTTTTGATTTCCAGGCCATAAACAACAAAAAGAGAACAAGATTTTGAAAGAGTTAATTTATTCACTGTTTTTTTTTATTATTTTTTTATTCACAATTTGACATTTGAAAATTTGCGTAATTTTCCGCAGTTGATTTCCGAGTAAAATTGATCGCGGAAAATTATAAGGCCTGCGTGAACTATTTTCCATACAAAATGTGACAGTTGATTACATAGGTGGTAAATTTCTGCATTTTACGCAGTTTATGAGGGTTTTACGTGTTTAAGTGAATACCCTAACAGCCTTTTTTATTAGAATTTTCTAAACGCTCCTTAGCACCTGTATAGTTATGCAGTGTATAAGTTTTTATACAGCCTTTATACACCTTCCCAAAAATTCTTATTTATAAAACATTTTCCCATGCATATTAGTTATACAGGGCCTGTGTCAGAAAAAGTACTTAAAAGGAGATGTCTATTACATTTATCTGTCCAAAAAGATAAAAAAAAAACTTAGCAGCCTATGAAAAATACGAATTCAATTCAAAATGAAATGGGATTCAATTTTGAAAAGAAGAAACAAAAAAGAAAAAGAAAAAAGATAACGATCGGTCTATACAACGTAGAAATTTTTTGCGTTTAGAGGCATTAACTTTATATACTTTATAATACGTTTATAAATAAGGCTGTAATTGTATTGTCTCTGATTTGTACGGTACATAATTCCGTTTCCTTCCAAATTAGTACGATAACAGCTAACCGCTTACGTCACCATCTAGTACAATTTAGAAAACTGTCGGCGACGTCACAGCTGAAAACTAGAAACATAAACAAAGCTTAAAATGACGGATCCTTGGTTGGTCCGTGAAAAAACAAATAATCAAAAATCTTCACAAAATTTCGCAACCGAAGCAAACTCAAACATAGCAAACGCTGAAAATACACAAACAGCAACAGCATTAGAATTCGAGGATAATTTTTCGCCAACGCAAAATTCTGCAAACGCCGATGACGCCTGACGATTATCTTCAGTCTTTAGGTAAGTAATCAGCCCTATTGCGAAGATCAACTATCAATCGGTTGACGATTGACAAATTTATCAATTAAAATTGATGTTGGTATTGCGAAAAATAATTGATAAATATATAACCTGTGAACATAACGCCAAAAATAAAGTTATTGTGAATGAAAACTCAGCTTTGACAGTTCTAAAAAATTTTTGATTTGAAGAGTGATCGTTAAGGATTTTGCAAACAATTTAATGTAACAATAATTACGAGTGTTACAAATCTGTAAAAATTTATTGAAAAATATGTCATCAGTGGAATTTTCGAATGGCAAAATGTTTATACATAAAAGCCCTTAAGAAATAACAACAATAACAATTAAAAACGATGATGTTCAAAATTTTCGTTTAAGAGCCGTCCTTATCAACCCCGAAATTGCGATTGATAGAAAAATTGTGAACTAGCAATAAAATTGTTAGAGATTGACGTTCACAATACCGATTTGTCAACTGACAATTGCTGCACGTTCACAGTCGATCAACACTTAATTGATAATTGATCGTCGCAATACCATTTAAAGAAATTTATTTTTGTTTAATTTAATTTCTTTTTATTTATTTATTTATTTTTATATTGATAAGTATGAACTATCAATTGATAGTTGATCTTCGCAATAGGGGTGTTTATGTTGATAGTTTTGTAATAAATAGAAGCCGTCGATGTGGATATTTTTTTTTTCTTATATAGGTGAAGATAACAATCAGCCCTATTGCGAAGATCAACTAACAATTAGTACACACATGGTACGCTTTATTCACTTTATTACTTTACACTTATTTATCTCACAACCGATTACTCTTTCGAACATTAACAATCGCTGGTTAAAAATCAACTGTACTTCTCTGTTCTCAACGCGCCCCTTTTATATCCGCGCTGCCACCTATCAGCGAATATTCCAGAAGTATATTCCAGATGTATATTCCAACTCTTCTCTAGATGGTTCTAGAATAAGCTAACTTGACAGATTCTAGTCTCCAATTGGAAGTGGAAGTTGGAGGGAAACCAAGTGCCCGATTCACCACAATTCCTAAGTGCCTGATTCACCACAATATATACATATTGCCATTCGTTTTTCTTCCTATGTGCAATGAATTTTATCCATTTTGGGCATATGTAATTTTCCATAACGCGTTTAGCAGTTCACTTAGAGTAGGGACACTATTGTTGCTGTTGACTGCGCAAGACCAAGCAGAGCTGCAATTAATCGGTTTAAGTATGGATATCTTACAAAAAATAAACGAATGCACCTCAAAAGTACCTATTCCTTAAAAATGAAATTAGCTACCTTCGGTTTTCCAGTTCCAAGGGTTTGGATGTATCTCGCAAACTCCTCCGTATATCAGCCAGATCCGCATACTCTGTCTCGTCTTTGTCATCATCAAATAATAATTCCACCGATGACATGATTTTCAATAAATTTCACAGATTTAACACCCGTAATAATTGTTTAACTAAGTTGCTTGCAAAAATCGTAACAATCACTCTTCAGATCAAAAATATTTTAGAACTATCAAAGTTGAGTTTTCATTCACAATAATTTTCTTTTTGACGTTATTTTCACAATAGGTTTTATTTTTATCAATCGCTTTGCGCAATACCAACATCAATTTTAATTGATAAATTTGTCAATCGTCAACCGATTGATAGTTGATCTTCGCAATAGGGCTGAATAATTTCAAATTTAACTTCCAACATGCTCTGTTCAGATCGTGTTCGTTATTTTTTATGAAATACTTTTGAGCACTAGCTGTCACTGTCATATGACTATCAAAAAAACCCCATCATCTGAACAGTACCAGTATCCAGTAGGTACCTATTTATTTTATTTATTTTTCAGTGTTTTTTTACACTTTTTGTCGATCTATTACTTTATTTTTAAACCTACTTTCTTTTATGTACCAGAATTCATTATTCTTATCAGTTCCGGCTAAAAGAGGAGCACCACTAATTTGGCATCATAGACATCTTTATGAGATTATTTAAGCAAGTCTGAAAAAGTAGGTATTCATTGACCTTTCATTTTACATACTTTTCAGTGAGTTCTTTAGTACACCTAGTACCTACTTGAGCCTTTGTTTGCACGAAATGTGGTCGAATGTGTCATTTCAATATAACAGTAGTAAAAAAAAAAAATGTATATATAATCCCTTTGGTATTATAAACGTGCAGTAAACTTTGTTCCATTATAAGCTGTTTCCATTTCGATCAATAAAAGCACCAATCAATCAGCCGCTTAATTTCGGCGGTTCTTTTGAATATGCAATTCTCTTTATTAAGCGATGTTCGCCGCCAAAATTCAACAAAGCAATTTGCATTTTAAAATTTGACATACATCTCACAAATCTGTAAATAATCAAGTAGTCTACACGCACATACGATGATTTAATCACTCTAAATTACCTACTCAACGAATTCGAGTGATTAGATAAAGGGAGTGCGGAGGCCCACTTGTTGATTGTGTGTTTGTTTTACACAGCGTTAAGATATACCCGTATAATTTCAATCTGTGTCACTTTGACACAGCTCTCGCTTAAAACTGCAATCAGTTGTCATTGGAATTTCTCTTGGAACAGTTCGTTAAACCGTTTACAAGTTCATCTTAATTTAAAAGTTTGTTTTTATACAGACATAAAACAAAAACGTGCCTGTTGACAGGATTACTGTAGTTACAAAAGAATGTCCGTCGTTCAAACAGGTAATAATAACAGTAAATCTACTTGGGTGATCGGGTTCACTCACGATAGTATTGCATGCCAATTACATTTTAGAGTATAAACTGATAATGTATTCGTATCATGCGAAAGTGATTTACTCGACGGTATTTTGTGATAAATTTCAATCTGCGTATACTAAAAACATGACCTACAACCAGTTTTTTTTTATCAATCTAGTACTCCGGTCAGGTTATTAGTGCATTTTTAAATAATGTACATAATTAAATGTGCAGCTTAATCTAGAGCTAGACAAAACAATAATAAATATTTCTAGTGATAAATCAATAACAAGTATCGTTTTTTTTAAAGCCATTTAGGGCTTTTCTGGCTTAAGTATCAAAGTGAATCTTTATTAAATAGTAGTCTAATACAAATACAGTATGTTCACGTTTCAGCCCAATATTAATATAAATACGCAATGTTTGTACTAACAAAACATTTAACCTCGGACGGCTAACTATTTGGCAATAGCTTTTATTTCTTACATATGTTTTGAAAGGTTATTAACTGATATAACCATGTATGCCGTAGGTACAGTCGTTTCAGAAACAGTTTCTCTGTAAACATTTTTACTACCGATGATAACAAAATGAGCGCTTGGGATACTCGGAAAAACTTACTGGCAAACGCAAATCTTTTTACCCCAACTCGACGCGAATGACATTAGTTTAGTCATTTACAAAAAGTGTTACCTGATGGAAACTATTTATCTGTCTACTCGGCCGAAGATTGATAAAAGTTGTCTCGTGATTGTTGGTATGACCTTAAGTGTATTATTCATAAATAACAGTCGTTTGGTAGGTACAGTAAATTTAGAAAAAAATTGTTTAGAATATAATACAAAAAATTGTCTGCCAACTTATTTGTCTGATAAGATACACCATTGCACCTCAACTACAAACAAACAAATTACATTATATCGTTCCGGATCTTTAAAATTAAATTATGTAGTAAGACACTTTCTCACTGCTGCTATCTTGCATTCATTCTAGCTTGTAGGTAACATGCTGTCTCCACTTGCGATGAATTCAAAGTATGCGATAGAGCATGCTTTCATTATCACAAGTGGAGACCATTATATCTGCTTTATTTCCATAGTTTGCGATAGAAAGCATGCTTTAAAAGCATACCATCTATCGCATACTATGAACACAAGAAAAGTGTCATTTTGCTGTCAAATAAATATGAAATCAAAGTGTGCTGTTTGGGAATTCAAAATGTTTAATTTGAATTAATAAGTTATCGCTTCAAATTTATTTTTTATAAATATAAAAATGGAAAATTGGGAAATAAAACTCTTAAGAAATCTTAAAACTAATAAATTATAAATTACTCATTTTTTTTTTTTGCAATACTGCCAAAGTACTCTTCGTGTGTGGGTTCGTTGCCATTCTATTCGTACTAAGAAAGTATGCTATGAAATGCCCATCACACGAAATTTGACAGTTGCTCTGCTATGTGCTGTTTTTGTTTGCTGTTGCTCTTTGCTTTGAATTCATCGCATGTGGAGAGAGCGTGTAAGGAAATGTTCATTACCTAGTGTCTCCACGAGCAATATTTCATAGCTTGATATCTGTCAAATTTGATAGAAAGAAAGAACGATAGTATGCAATAAAATGTAGGGTGGGCATTTCATAGCATACTATTTCATTCGTTCAAATGCCGCTGAGAAGAGCATGTCGTTGCATTCTCGCATTAGATGCCTTAATACACCGTCCATTCGCTACTCAGCCATCGTAAAAAAAGGGATACAAGTGTCAAACTGCACAGAAATGACAGCTCATATCATACTATCGATATCATTCTATGAGCTGAGCAATATATTTCAAGAAATTTTTTATATCATACTATTTGTGGTCTCCACTGGCAATTTTCATAGTATGATATATTGCAAGATATGAAATATTGCTCGTGGAGGCACTAGGTTACGTAAAAATGAGTAGAAACTATACTCTGTCCAAGAAAAATTGTCAGTACAGGGAAGATAGGATGTTTGTCTCTCAGTCTGGTTGCAATGACTTACATAAATCGGTCCCTTTTTAAAGCTCTCACAGGGTTGCCGTAGTGTGTATGATTATTCGCCATAACTCAGAGAGCAATTCTGTTAGGGTTACCATCTTCCAATTTAAAATAAAAATATTGCTGAACGAAATAAATTCCAACAAAAAATTCTTTCGCTGACGTTTGACGAATTTAAGTCCGAGATCTTTTTGCAATATTGTATGCAAAGTTGATCTGCTTAGTTTTGTTATATTTTCACTTTTTGTACTTCCAATAATATCTTGTCTAGCATTGGAAGGTCATTATCCATAAAAAACTGATGGACTATCCGCCTAACCGCACATTTGTCAAAATCATCCACCTTGCTCTTCATACCGGAATTATTTTTCTTCTTTGGTGGTGAATTGTGGCCTTTGATTGCTTTTTCCCTTAAAAGCCTGTATACAGTTCGTTCCGTAACAGAAAAAACAGTAGCCGCATTTCCTACGGCTTCCGATTTACTTTTGAAAAGGCCATGGAATTTTTCAGTGGCATCAACAATTTGTTGTTTCTTTTCTACACTTAGGTCCTTTGAAGACTTTGTAGCCATGTTTCTGTTAATTCATATGCACAATAAAGATTACCACTTGCTTAGATGCACTATCCGCTATTGAGATAACAACCATTGTTTCCGCCTTATATACACAAAAACAGGCAATTAGAAAAATTATATAACAACGATGCAATGTCATATACCTAAACAGATGGTAAAAGGACTGCAGTTGTGCGACTCTACATACGTTTTTTTATTTAGACATATGTATATACCTAGATTACATATTTTTGTTAAATGAACTATTACCCGTCAATGCAGAACTTCGCGGAAACAGTAGCAAAAAAAGGATCATAAAATTTCAAGGCATTTGCTTTAGTGGAGAGGAGTGACCGGATGTGGTAAAACCCAACGACCGAAAATAAACAGTATAGGTCTACCTGCTTCATCATTTTGATAGTTCAGTGTGAAAAATATGCTCTACAAAGTGAAATATGAATTTATACCTACCAAAACATGCAGAAATATTCCCCGAACGAATAATAATTTATCGCAATATCACTACAACGCACATCATGATCACTTGTTGCGTTAATGAAATGATTGCATCAAAACAACTCACGAATAAACCTTATTTCTAAAAGACAACATTAAAAAATATGTTTTAACTGAATATTATTGGATCTTTCAGAAATACAAACAAATTAAAACCGAATGGCAGCACCCCACATAATATGCCGCTCTCAAAAGCTCCAAAAAGCTCCAAAAAGCACCAAAACCGAAAGTTCTTTGACAAAATTCAAAGAAAAACCCTTAATGATATGCTAAAATTCACATATGGTAACATTTCTCTGATGTGCTTCAGTCACTCACACTGCTTATTTTGGTTGATGATAATAGCAAGCGAACACAAGCGATCTTGCTCATTCTGCCCGCAACTGTGTGGCAGAGTGGTTGTGGAGGGATGTATGCGAATTTCAGGAAAATTACAACAACAAAATGCTTTGGAATGCCAGTCGTTTCGTTTTTATTTCAGTGGCAAATCTTGTGTTTGAGTGCCGTGAGAGAGCTACAGGCACCACTGGTAGAAAAAAGAGCTTCCCATAAGGCCTGTACTGACAATTTTTCTTGGACAGAGTATAGTATGTCGTTTTCGATTTGGCTTTTCAGTTTTTGATCTGAGATCTCAGATTTTTGCTGCCAAATCGAACATGAAATCCGAATTTTATTGGTTCTTGTATGTATTGGGATGGCGGCGAAAAAATATTTTCTTTCACTTGCCCTGAAAATCCATTTCAATTGATAATAACGCATTTCAAAATAATTTAATATATGTAAGAACTCGCTCCCACACGCGTAAAATGAATAATTTAGCTAAAACAGCAATCCTTCCAAAGATAAACAATTCGTAGCCGCAGCTGTGTGTCATATAAACATTGGTGTTAGTGAAAGTGTGTGTAAATCTTAGAAAATATCGAGATTTCTCAAAAGTGCATCAGATAAAAAAATAGATATCTTTGCCAAATCGAAAACGACATTATTTTAGTATTTATCATTATAATGGGGACGTTCGGATTCATAGTTTAGTAAGTTGACAGGCTGTCTGACTAGATGTATTTTAGTTTTTATTGGCCCAGAGTGGTCGCGTGATTAGTTTTTGCAGTTGACGTTTATGGAGGGGGAGCCGACAATTCTAGTCAAGAAAATCCTGCCTTTTATAGTAAGAATGAAAAAGACTGTCAAAATGGCAGTGGTGGGGATAAATTCTCTCACAAAGAGAGACACTTACGAAAAAGTTAGGGAACGCTTTTGTAGTAATCGTAAATGTAAATGTAGTAGGTAATGATCTGGAATTTATCGAACTTCATTTTAATGAATCCGAGTATGCGGAAAAGTCTGTACTGATTCAACTACAAGCATTCAAAAAGAGGAAGAAGCGACACTGCATGAAGAATTACATGGCGAAGATTGTTCCTTGTTCCAGCGAGGAAGAATTTCGTCGCCACTTTCGAAAGAATCTTGAGGAGAACATTCAATTTTATTTTGCCGCCTGTTGATACCATTTTAATAAGCAAGAAGTCAAAAAATAATCAACGCATATGCCAAATGGGACAACGAATTTCAAATCAGCTGTTATTTGTAAGTTGATTGACAGCTTTTTCACATCTTACACCAAGAAATTTGTTGAGTAAAAATTCGTAAATCTAAGATTAGACTCTATGCCAATTATGCATATGAATGCCAACAGGCAAATGACCAGATTAGCTGTCAAATGACCAAAATATTAGACTATTACCAAAATAACCAATATGGTCATATTTGCCTTGGTGGTCATTTGAGGCATTTGTTATTTTTTCATTTCATATTTGTTATTTTTCCAGAAAAAAGAGAACGAAAATGAAAATAAATCATAATCCCACGAACTCAAACACCGACGACAACAAAATAATTCTTGTTCCATCAAAAATGCCAGCAATGCCACAACGAAATTTCAATAAACAGCATATGGGCATATATAGGCTTTATGCTGGCATTCGTGCTCATTGGCCGCATTCAAGAATCTAGTTATCTTAAGTCGACTAGATTGGTCTGGATAAGATGTAACCTGAACGCAAAAACTAGATTGGTCGGGAACGTCACTTTTTCTACGTCAGCCACATACCCGAACTGTCAACTTAGTACTCAGTCACGAATTTCTTGACTAGATTCGTCGGCTACCCCTCCATAAACGTCAAATGTCACAGATGCCCACGTGACCGATTTAAACCAATCACAACCGAGATAGATCTAGTCAGACAGCTGTCAGACTTACTAAACTAGATACTTGAACGCCCTCATTGTCTGATTACACTATATGATATTTTGGCATTTTTATCTGTCAAAATCGGCGTGGTCATATGTGGCATTTAGGTCATTAGGGCATATGAGATATGCCCATTACATTGTAGGACCATATTTTGACAGGAGAACTGTCAGAAATTGGCATTTTATGACCACTTGGCATACCGTCTAATCTAACCTTAAGATTCTCACTGAAGGGGTAATATCTTGCTCTCCGATGACGCTCTCTTTTACGAATTTTTCGAGTTAAGGAACGGCACTGAGTAAAAATTCGTAAGAATTTGTAAGAATTAGTAAAAATTCGTAAGATTTAAAAGTAAAGGAACAGACCTATTGCGAAGAGTCAGATTTAAAATAAACAGAGTGGCCGTGGCAGAATTCTGAAGAGTCGAAAAAAGGGCGAGTGAGAGAAAAGGGTGTCATTTCTAAAGCTAATCTGCAAATTTCGAATTTTCGCACGACATTTAACAACCATTAGTTCGCATAACAGTGTAAAAGTGTTGTGATAGGCAACCGTGTTACATTTTAAATGTACTTATTTGAAAATAACAATTTTTGTAAAAATGATGAGGGGTCTTTTCCGAATATAAAAGGGCAAATTCAAACAAAGGTAACGCTGACCGCGAGAATACAATCCATACAATCTAGTTGACGTCTTACATAAACAAGGTATCCGAACGTCCCCAATGATTTCAAACACTACAATAAAACAATATTTCTGTTTCAGTACTTGGACCAATTAATCCAAATCTCTTGGGTCGTACACTTACCCACGAGCATTTCTCACTCGATTTCGAACATTTTTATTGCGCTCCACCTCTTGACTTTAAGGAGGTTTTCGATCAGAAAATCTCACTCGAAACTATTGGCTTCGTTCGCCAGTACCCGTATTCGAGTTTGGAAAACGTTAAATTCTACGACGAAGCAACCCTAAGCGCTGTCAAGAAGGACATCCTTTTGTACAAGAAATATGGCGGCGGTAGTATTGTTGAAAATAGTTCTTACGGCCTAAAGAGAAATCTAGAATTTATGGTTGATATTCAAAAAATTACTGGCGTACATGTTATTGCTGGAACTGGTCACTACGTTCATGATCTACAAGCGCCAGATCAACTTAAATTGACAGTAGAACAAATGACTGATTTGTATTCCAAAGAGATCATAACTGGAGTTGATGTGCCAAAGATTGGACCAGTTAAGTGCGGATTCATCGGAGAAGTTGGAAGTGTATATCCTATAAATGGTATGCGTTTTATTTTTATTATTTCTAACTTTTTTTAATTTTATGATCTTTTATTATAGAATTTGAAAAACGCGCCATTCGTGCCACCGGAGAAATTCAAGAAGTTCTCGGCTGTGGTGTGTCCTTCCATCCAGGCCGTTCTGCTGAAGCGCCTTTTGAAATTGTTCGAATGTACTTGGAAGCTGGAGGAAAAGCGGAGAAGTGTGTTATGTCACATTTGGACAGTAGGCACAAGGAAAAGGGGGTCCTTTAATATTTTTGTTGAATAAATCTATTTCTTAGGAACAATTTTGGACATGGAGCAGCTATTCGAGTTTGCAGCTCTTGGAACCTATATGCAGTATGATCTTTTTGGAATTGAGTGTTCTTATTATCAACTTAATCCGACAGTCGATATGCCATCAGATGCTCAGAGGATTAATAATTTGATGATGCTCATTGAAGATGGGTGGGTGGAGAATTTGCTGATGTCGCATGATATTCATACGAAACATCGATTGGTAGGGACATTAACTGCAGGATGTAGACATTATTATTGAAATTGTATCGTATTTGCAGACTTCCTACGGCGGTCATGGTTATCACCACATTCATATGAACATCTTGCCAAGACTCTTCGCTAAGGGACTAACCTATCAGCAAGTGGAGCAAATTACTGTTGTTAATCCAGCAAAATGGTTGCAATTTAAGATTTGATTACATATTATATTAATGTTGGCAGTAGTTGGCACAAGTGTTGTTTTATCCGAAATTATTACAATATATTATATTTAATGTGGTTTTTATCGGTCCGTAAGTTTGAAAATAAAAATTCTTGTTGAATTGCTCTATCGTTTAATCTTTAATGTTTGTATAGTTTAGTGACATACCTAATAGAACTGTGCTTCAAAGCTAGGATTGGCTTTATAGGTTCATAATAGCCTACCAGTAGCTGCTCAAAGACATTCGTTAATTACGTGGTATGTAATTTGAAATCATTTACGATTTGTACCAGAGACAAACAATACCATACCATAGCTACATACAGTATTTGTCTCTGATTTGTATACGGTAGGCATTGACTTAATATTATATGGACTGCTAGCATTGTATATAGAGTCTCTATATACAATGCTGCTAGTAGCCAACTTCACGCATGTTCCAAAAATGCTGAGGCGCTCGACGCGCTACTGTTTTACAGCGGAATACAAAGTAAGCGTAATATGACCAAATTAACTGTCACTCTGAAATTATTCGCTATTCGGCAGTGCATATATTCAGTGGTTTATAAAGTTAAAAAAAATACATTAAAATATTTTAAAATGAAGTGTACTGTGGGTTGTGATTCCCATTATAGGCAACTAGGCACATCAAAAGAAATACTCTCATTTCACAAGTAAGTAATAGTTATAGCCATACGTAAGACGAAATCGTACAAATTTTCTTTTGCTTTTTTTGACCACTTAAACTTGATAGTTAAACCCAATCTTGGTCTTATCTAGTAGGTCAATGACGGTAGGTACATAATTCCGTTTCCTTCCAAATTAGCCCGCTAACAGCTAACCGCTTACGTCACCATCTAGTACAATCTAGAAAACTGTCAGCGACGTCACAGCTGAAAACTAGAAACATCAACAAAGCTAAAAATGACGGATCCTTGGTTGGTCCGTGAAAAAACAAATAATCAAGAATCTTCACAAAATTCCGCAACCGAAACAAACTCAAACGAAGTAAACGCTGAAAATACACAAACACCAACGTCATTAGAATTCGAGGATAATTTTTTGCCAACGCACAATTCTGCAAACGCCTCCAATTTATTGAACTCTCAGCACACTCCACTTCCGGACTCTGACGATTATCTTCAGTCTTTAGGTAAGTAATTTCAATTAAGTTCAAGTTGAAAGTAATTGTGTAACATAAACGTTCCATAATATATCCAGAGAAAAAACTAAAGAAAATCAAGAAGAATCCAAAAATCCTTGAAGCTCTATCTGAGAAGCGGGCTGAGTGTCTACGAAATTTGCTCGAAGATAATTTGTTCATCAATAAGGATGAAAGTTTAGAACTAGACGCGCCCTTGTCGTCTAGTGATTCAGCTGTGCAAGAGATATATCGACACATACAGCCAGTGCAACCGTTGTCTGTTGGTGAAACGGTGCATATTGTAAAATACGATCAATTAGAAGCGGAACCCGAAGATATTGATCAGGAACAACAAGCGCAAGAAGATTCAACTAGTGAATCGACCAGTCGTTAGGAACCTTTGAAAAAAACACATTTATAGAACATACTCAATTTAGTTGCTACATAGAAATAATGAATTCACCATTTGGTGAGGTTTTCCTCTTCCTTACGGATTTGGCGTGGAAAAGTCGAATGACCATTCCCATGCTTGTGACCACAGTCTTCCTTATCATGGATATACGTTTGCAAATCGAAATCAGCATTCAATCGGGACAGGTAAGAAACGATGATTGCTATATTATTGGAAGGTACTAAAGAATTTAAATCGAAAAAAAAAAAAAAATCTTTAGTAGGTATGATGGTTTGATCACCATTGGGCACATATTGAATTGCTTTTATATCGAACACAGAAAAAAATATATCTCAAGCGAACTCAAAAAATTATGTTAAATCACATAAAGTGACGTTTTATACCTAATTTTTATTAAAAATACAACTAACGTACCTATGTACAAGTGAAGGAACTCTACACCAGGGATTGTTGGGTATATATATACCCACTGTGCACTTAACTTTGATTTCGTACCATTTACGCATTGTTGCTGAGTTTTCGTGGTGCACATGGACAAACAGAGAAAGGCAGATGTTTTCGGCGACTATGTTGTTATTTGCACCCATAACGAATGAGATGAATGGGCGTTCCCTTTTTTACCTGCTTTTGTTCTTCCGTCGAAGGTGTTATTTTCTGTTGATGGTAGTCACTTATGCCATTATGGGAAAGGTACCCAATAGTATCGAGTAAGCTTTTTCTGTTCATTTATAGTCTATATACCAGGCGAACCTCTTGATTGAAATTTGTTTGTCATGTCTGATCTAATTTCTGGAAGTTGTATAAGACTCATTCATTAGTGTAGTACTACTGAATTAGCGATTGCTTTTGCATTTCTGATCCGTTTGGATTTTTATTGCCTACATCATATGAAGAAAAAGAAAACATTGCATCAGTCTTTTTTTCAGACAGTCGAAACTTTTTTCTTTTACCAAATTTACTCTCTGCCTTGGAAACATGTTAACACAAAATAGCGTTTGCATATTCCACAGCCTGCAGTCGAACTCGCTGAATTGGACGACGATTCCGTGGACGATTACACCACAGATAGCGAGGACGAAGACGATGACGATGATGAAGACGACGAGGATGGGGAAGATAACTACGACGAGGTGGAAAGTTATATGCTGCCGGAGGAGCTGAGTAGACAACACTGATACAAATTTTACGTATATTGATTGATTGATTTGTTTATTTGGCACACGGAGCCATTAATAAGAATATTATAACATGAGATTTATAATTCAAAATTTAACAATTCAAAATTTAACAAATAATTACAAAAGGATAATATTAAAAATTTTCTTTTACTTAGGTTATTAATAGTCGTTTGAAAATAAAAACATTTGTAGAACTTTTTATATTGCTCGACAGCATGTTGAACATAGCCAATCCTTTGTACATGGCTCTGTTTCGCCCACTAACAGTACGGTGGCGATCCAGTCTGAAGTCGTGGTTGTTTCTTAGGTTGTATGGTTGGATATCCCTAACGAACCGTATCTTCTCCGTTAAGTAGGATGGCAGAACACCTGATTTTAGCTTGAAAACAAAAAATAAAACATTGTATATTACCCTCTGCTTTAACTTAATTATTATTTTTTTTTATTGTTTTTAAACATTGGTATAATAAATGGGATACAAAGATTAAAATGTTGACATGAGGTCTACAAAGAAAACATAAAATTTAAAAATATAGCCTATGCACTTGGTTCGGTTTGAGTTTTGAATTACAGAGCGGGCACTTCCTGGTTAAACGAACCGCCTGTAGGATGCATCGCAGACAAAAGATATGTCCGCATGCGGTTGAGCTAGGCTGATTATTTACCACTGTATCCATACAAACGGGACACGTAAGACTTGGCTTGTTATTGTTATCTTGTGTTACAGGCGAGTTTGGTACATCGGCTTTAGTCGTTTTAGTACTAGTAGCAGCAGTGCCCGGCTCAACCTTTGCCCTTCTACGGGTCTTAGGCGGGGACGCCTCGTTCTGGAACAAAGATATGGCAGTCGATGAGCGACGGCCGCGTCGTCTTGGTGCAACAGCTTGCTGTGCTTCGTCATTACCAGCTGGTGAACAAAGATCAACGACAGAAGTTGTTATTTGAGCAGTAGACGGTAGTGCATTCCCAGGTCGTGCGGCAACGAATACTACATCGTCATCTTGGTTTTCGTCCCTCTCCCTTATGGACCTGAGGAATCTTTGTACTGAAATGGAAATTAATTATGACTCCTCGCTTGCATGTGGACAGTATACCTTGTTCTATAGCATCTTCCCGTGCGTCCGCTGGTTGTGTCGGAAGTTGTGGAACTTGATCATTGAAGACTTCAACTAGAAGTCGATTGGCACTGTCAATTAAATCATCAACTTCAATTAAATCGATGTCTACGAACGAATCGTCCTCAACTGACTTTTATCGAACCGAAAATTAGAACTGTTATAGGATTTTAGTCAGAAATACCATTCTTAGGCACTTACCATGGCGTCTTTATTTTGTTCGGTTGTCATAATTCTGTATGATTATTTATTGATTATTATCTTGATGGTATCACTCAATTTTATATTTTAATTAAAATGTATTATTTACAAATAACGTTTATAACATAGGCAAAATCGGTAATTTAAAAGCTGTCCTGCAGATAAAAATGTAAATTTCGCGTCATAAGTTTTTTTTTGTAAACAGTTAAACGAATTGTGTCTTGTGTATTACTACCGGACTTTTGTTTGAGGAAGAAAAAATGATGAACCCGAAATCAATTTCTTTCCAGTATCCCTGGTTTTCCAGAAAAATTTCAAGTAATTTTGCACGCACACCTGTTAAGAACGTAGGCAGCCTCGTTTCCACTGGAATACTATGTTTTCCGTTAATTCAATTATCTTTGCTAAACACGCTAGCTAGCAAAAAGGAGTGAACGATAAAATGTTTGTTTTCGATTGGGCGCTCTGAGAGCACTTTGTTTTTGCTCTCAGAGCAGTTTTTATGTTCGTTTGGTTAAAAAAAAAAAAAAAACAATCTTTTTCAGATTTCAGAGCACTTTTCGAATCTAGATATTTTCTTAGATTTACCAATACAAGTGCGCTTGAGTTTGACAACTGGTGGAGGGCGTTTAGGTTTTCGTGAATTTGTTCTAAAGCAAAGAAAGGTATTGCATCGGGTGAACATATTTTTTGTAAATTATTTATGCATAAATAATTAAAAAAAAACAATCGGGACGAAAATTTCGAATGTTTTTATTTAAAATTTAATCATTTTTATGTTCGATTAGCCACACGAAATCTGAAATCTGAGATCGAATCTGAAGAAGCCCAAACGAATACCACATTAGTTTAATTGTATGTTGGTTGGTAATATGTACTTTGGTGTTTTCTTCTAATTTATCGAACTACGCATATAAAAATTTATTTTTATTTATATAAAGAACAAATATTGATTCTACTGACATTCATTTGATTTAGCTGGAAGGGATTTGTGTATACAAAATATTAGGCCGGTCCCCTTACGATAATGCATTTGAATACATTAGTCAAACTTCGTTCCTTTACGCAGAAGTTGGATAGAAACAAACGAATTTTGACTAATGTTAATTTCGATTTGACTTTAAGATTTTGACCTAAGATTCAGATTTGTGCTCCCAAATCTAACGTTAAATACGAATATTATTGGTTCTTGTGTGAAATGAGTTGGCCGCAAAACTTTTTCACTTGCCCTGGAAATCCATTTGAATTGATTTTCACACATTTCAAAATTGATAATTATAAGCTGTCTATCATAAATATTGGTATTAGTGAAAGTATATGTAAATCTGAGAAAAAAAAATCGAGATTTCTTAAAAGTGGCTCAGATTAAAAAAAATAAATAAAATTATAAACGACATAAATCCTATTAACCTACAGCCCTGACGGGGACGAAAGAAATTGTCATTGTGTGAGAATGAGGACTGTAATTGAAGTGAATTCGTTCAATAGAGAAAAAAAAAAAAAAAAACTGAAGAACATTTTAATTCTGGTGAAATATATCTTGCATTCTTCTTTAAAATCGTAAATTTGAATATCGCATTTTGCATACCTAAACTTCTCTTAGAAATTTGCATTCTATACTGAGTTTCTATCGACTTCCGACTGAATTAGACTATTTCATAACGCACATGATTCAAATGAACTCGGAAGCGATAAAATTCTAACCGGGTTTCTAAGCGGAGGAAATGCTAAAGTGGCCTACAGACATCACACTTGTGCGCACACCGGTGTGCGGTGTGCGTTAATGTGTGCCGTCTGTGGGCTGGTGTGCACACCGATTTTTGGTGTCACACACGGTGCGAGTAAAAATCAAAACTTTTTGATTTTTGGTGTCGGTGTCGCGATCGGTGTGATGTGTGGGGGGATGCACACGCACTTTCAGTTCTCAGTTGCATCCGAGTCGTTGATATGCGTTGAACGTCGGCATTCGGCCGTTTTTTGGAATGGCACTAAAGTGTGTATGATTTGGTGTGGCGTGTGTGGCGGAATGTCACACCGGTGTCATCACACCGGTGTGCGCACAAGTGTGATGTCTGTAGGCCACTTAAACTATTTAAACTATTAAGACTATGAGAATCAAAAATAATTCCAAATGTGTATGCACCCTAAGAAAATTCCTCTACATCTGCATCCACCTACAGAACTGTCAACTACTGAAGTAGTGTGGGAAATGTTAATACGCAAAACTTCAAAATATTAAACCGCATTTGCGTGTTTAATTTTTGTTTATCTTGAAAACAATTGATTTTAGTTGATTGTTTCAAAACAATATAATACCCTCAATTATCCTCATACACAAATGGGAGCTTTAAGTGTTAATATGGAAGTCGACTCAAATGAGCTGAACAGCACCGACGATATACAGCTACGGCAAATCAACTGTGAGCTTAACCCCCTTTCACGCCCAGACGGATCTGCTTTATTTGCTCAAGGTAACGGAACTGACGATAAGATTACTTATTTTTTATTTGCTCCACAATATTTTAGTAGAAATGAAAAGATTCATTGATAAAAATATAAACCCAATGTTATATCGATGTACTGTATTCGCTGTGTATTTTTATTTCTAACAAATGTTTTGGGCGACATCTATTGACAAGTAGTAACATCTTTAGTTTTTTTTTTTTCAGGTGAAACTAGTGTACTGGCATCTATGTACGGTCCAATTGAAGCCAAAACACAAAATGCGAAAATTGAAAAAGCCAACGTTGAGGTGATTTACAGACCTAAGTCAGGCCTACCAACAATTAAAGATAAGTTTAGAGAATGCATAATTCGAAACACTTGCGAGACTGCTTTACTGACGGCGCTACATCCAAGAACAACGATTTCTATTCAATTACAGGAAATGGACAACCGTTGTGGTGTAAGAGATACTTTTGATTTCTCCTAGAAATGTAACTATTCATTTTCTTCACAGTTGGAAGCTTGTGCTATCAATGCAGCCTGCCTAGCACTATTAGCCGGAGGCATTCCAATGAAGTTCACAGTTGCGTCAGTTCACTGCATAGTGGATAGGGATAACCAACTTGTAGTTGATCCCGACCGTCGACAGGCGCTGGGTGCAATAGCACACTTCATATTTGTCTTTGATAGCCTGGATAAGAATTTAATATCGTGCAACACGAACGGACGCTTCAATATGGCACAGTACAACGATGCACTGTTGATGTGTAAAGCGGCAAGTGAAATCGTTTTTAGGTTTTATACAAAAATCATAGCCAAGTTGCAGAGGAAATCAATTGATTCTGTTATTAAGGAGGAATAAATATTGTTAAAAAAAGAAAATGTGAGGAATTTTTTGAGTGGGAGAGAATCTATCAAAGTGTGCAAACATCTTCGATGGTAAGGTGACCTCTGCGCCAGTCGCCATTCGCCAATAGGGTCCAAAATATTTTTTGTTTTCACATCGGCACCGTGTTTATTCAAAAGCACATCTTCCTCTATAGAAAGAATTGTGTTTGCCGGCAAGATTTGTGTAGAGTATTTAATTGGTGCTTAGACTAGTCTTCACTGCAGCGGCATCTGTTGCTTTATTCCGCTCAAGAAGTTCACTACAATTCAAACAAGTTCTTCTTTTGCCTGTATTACTTTTTGTCAGATCTTGATTTACTTTAAGATTTCCATAGAGAGTTGATGCTTAATTCATGCTTATTCGAATAAAATGTTATAAACGTTAATTACGCAAACAATTTGTTCTGCTTAGGTCTATTTTTATATATATTAGCTATGCGGTTGGGTAATATTTTTTATCTATATAATAGACTGAAGATTCTAAACTAATCTGCGGAGTCATCCAATGTGGATATTGTTCCACACAATCAAGTCAAGAGAAATGAAAAGTATCAAGCTAAAAACTTAACTCAACTGAAACTTCGTGAGATTGTCACAAAGGGGGTCGAAGACTTAAATGCAAGGTTTACTGAACTGCGACACCCAAACCTATAGTGACCAGATTTATTTGAAACAAAAGCGGGACACATTTCCAAAATTTCGAAGGGAGTAGAAATTAGGCTTTGTTTTAGTAAAAATATAGAATAGTACGTAAAATAAACGTCAAATGACATAAAAATAAATAGTTGGCGCAACAGGTCCGGAGGGACCCTAGGCCTAGCTTCCCACTACCATTCGTTTTTCATTTTTGGAACGAATGGAAGGGATCTACAATTCTATGCCGACTCCAAACGGCTAATTGAGAAGCTCTTTCAAGACGGTTATACTCTCGGATGTTTGTCAGACGTTCGCGAGAGGTCAGGTGACGCAGTGAAAATGACATATTTATTAAAAAAAAAAATTTGGCTTCCATTAAAGATGGAGTATACATGGGCTCATTTTCTTCCTTTAACAGCTCTTACGTTGGTTTTATATGCGCCAATTTATATGCAAAGGGATAATAAATAGAAATCATAAAATTGCTTTATTTTAAGAATTGTAGAAACATACACACATTTTTACAAAAGTTATATAAGCGGGACATTTTTTGCAAAAGTAGGAAAAGCGGGACATTTAGCGGGACAGATATGGCCGCGGGACAGAGACCTCAAAAACGGGACTGTCCCGCTAAAAGCGGGACGTATGGTCACTATACCCAAACCTCAACTTTAGCAGTTCCCTGTATACATATATCGTTTTCCATTGGGACCAAAAATCAATCTTTTTTTTTGATCTAAATCACTTTAACGTTCCATTGGTCAGAAAGATCAATTTTTTTTTTTCGATTCAGATCACTTTTTGCAGATCTCGATATTTTTTCAGATTTACAAATATCAGTGCTTTATACAGCTGTTTCACATCAGTTTAAGAAGTTTGCTTTCAAGACAAATGCGCAAGGTTTCGTACAAACGAAAATTACTAAATACATAAATAGCTATGGATACAATTTCGGAGGAATTATTATCTTCATTGTCTCCCCCTTTTCATCTGAAGACTACAAATCAACAATAATACTTCATTTGTATCTACAACAGGGAAAACATTTTTCAGGTCGTCATCCATCTGTGATTCTTCCAAAAATTAATACAATTTTAACAGCTTATAATGCTGTCAAATATACACTAATACATTTACAAAAGCAGAGCAATTTCGTTGCATGTTCCATGAGCCGCATAAAATCTGAGATCTGAAAAAGATTTCTGGTGGTCTTAATGGAAAACGAAATTAGATGGCGCAACAGTCCGGGATAAACCTGGGCCTCAACCGATACTCTTCTCCAGTTAGCGCGATCTTTAGCTAACTGCCTCTAGTTGCGCACTCCAAGTTGGTTGAGGTCTTCCTCTACTGCCGTCTCCCTCTGGGTTGGAATCGAAGACTCTTCGGGCCGGAGCGTTGTTGTCCATTCGCACTACATGTCATATCCATCTTAATCGATTGATCCGCACTTTTCTGACGAGGTCGACGTCGCTGTACAGCTCGTAGAGTACGCTGTTAAATCTTCTCAAAATCCCGTCAATGAAAACGGGACCGAAAATCACTTGAAGAATTTTACGTTCAAAACGACCAAGGAGATCTTCATCCGCCTTTGATAACGCCAAGCTTCTGCGCCATAGAGTAGTACTGGGATGATGAGGCTTGAGGGTCTTATATAGTCTCTTTAGTGTTTCTTGACAAGGCCTTACTTCTCAGTTGCCTTCTTAGGCCAAAGAAGCGGCGGTTGGTAATTATAACTCTTCGCTTGATTTCTGATGTGGTGTCGTCAGAATTTATAGCGGATTCGAGGTAGACAAAGTCCCTAACTACCTCAAAATTATAACTGTCTATCGTGACGTTATGTCCGATTCGTCGATGTCGTGTGTCCCTTCTTGTTGACAGCATGTATTTTGTTTTGCCCCCATTCAATACTTAGCCCATTTTTGTCCCTTCTGTACTAATAGTTGCGTTGTGAGGATTCTACTTTAAACTGCATTTACACTATCACGCACGCGCATTTTTGCACGAGACGGGAGAGAGAGATCCGTTTGTCCGCAGTCAATGCTAATAAAGGTGTAGGAATGAGATCACAAATCAGACGCCTAAGGTGTCATGGATGTTCTACCCATAATTATAGATACGTAAAGCGGAAGTTCCGGCAACCAAAATTTCTGCAATCACATGAAAATATTTCTATTTCCGATTTAAAATATGTGAAATGAGAGTGTTAGTTAGTTTCAGTAAATTAAACCAACAATTATCAATCATATATTTATATCATATATACGAAATAAATAAATAATTGTACGTTCATAACTTCCGGAAGCCATTTTGTCTTATAGGAAAACGAAATTTCGTAAGCCATCGCTATAAAAATATCAACATGCATAGCTTTCCCATAATTCCTACCACGTAAACAAGATGGCCGACCAAACAAAGTATCACGTTTTTTTGCGTGTTAGGTAATGCTGTCCCTTTCAGTCAGACGGCTGTTTAGTATTGGGCATCCCTTTAATTTTCCGTGATAGGTATGTGTGACCGTGTAAATGCACTATTAGCTGAGTAAGAAGCAGCGTTGCCAATTTATGATTTTTTCCCCAGTAGATTCTCTGAAAAAATGCAGTATAGGGGAATTATGCTTAAGAAGATATACCCGATAAGATGACATTACTCTTCAACCGTAAGCGCCACAGTTCTGCCAAAAATGTCTGGACATACAGTTTTACGATGTTAGTTACGCCCATAGTAATTCGGCAGCTAGTTAACAACAACGTGCTTTAAATGGTCACGAAATTACGAATTTTGTGCCTGAATTATTATTTTTTGTATTGAGTGTTAGCTCCAAAATTTTTATTTGTGCAGTTATTTGAATATTTATTAATTCCTATGCGACCAAGATCGCAAGCTATGTCATCTTACCAAAAAGGTGGTATTTTATTTTAATTTGTGTATCTTTTCATTGTAGTATGCCAAATAACTAAAAAAGAACCTCAATCAGGCGTACTTGGTCAAAAGACGTATGCCTTATGCTGTTCGAGACGTCATTGAAAAATAAATAAATTTGACCATGGCTATATGTCATCTTACACCGAACTATGCCATCTTAAACTAGCTGTTGAGGTTAATTTCAAAATATTTAAAAAATTACTACTTATTGTTTTACACTACAAATTTAAATGCAGTTTTTGTCACTAACAAATGAGCTAATTGAATTCACTTTGTTTTCATCCCTATGGTTTGTAAATATTTTTATTTTTCACTTTCAAGAAAAAGTATGTCATCTTAAGCACAATTCCCCTAGATTGAATTTTTTTTTGAGTAGGTACCTACCTATTTTTCAAGCAACGCCAAGGTTGATAACACAAAATGACATGAACATAAAATTTATAAGAACGAGTATTTAAAAACAAAAAAAGTATTCATTAATTCATTCATTTTGTGTCTATGTTTTTTGCGCAAAGGAATACAATTTTTCGATCTAGATCTAGATGTGCAGTGTATACAAGTTTACTACAAAAATGCTGTAGATTTAACTTTTGGCAGCAAATTTAAATTTTAAAAAAATGCAGTAGATCTATGCAATTGTAGCAAAGTGGTAACGCTGGTTAAAAGCTCAACAAAATAAATGTAATATAGAAATTCGCCTAATGATAGTATGCAGAATACGTAATATGAAATTGTAGAAAACGTATGCATGTAAACACTTTTATAAGGCCAAGAGTCAAAAATTTATTAGTCATTGTCGAGTTATTGCGGCCTGAGGAGAAAGTATTGTTCCGCCTCTTCTTACACATCATGGGCATGGCAATAAGGATTGTTATGGTGTCCAAAGCCATGTAGGTAAGCGTGAAAGCATAGGTAGGGGAGAGGGGGGCAAAAAGGACCACGGGGCAAAAAGGACCAAACCAATTTCTGGCTTAGTTCTTAGCTCCATCTCATTTTGAATAGTCACAACTAATTGAAAGCCTAATTTCCAAACGCTTCCCTTCGTTTCATTGACAGAGTGAAGTTGGTATCAGTTAAAATCGAAAAATCATGAAAACAGACAATATCTTAAAAAAAACCACAGTTTGTGAAAGTCATCCAGCCAGCCGCCTTAATTCCTCGGGGAAATTAGTTTTTAATATATTGCCTATTATTATTTGTATTAATTGGATTTATGAAGAAAAAAGGTAAAACAATCTTCTTTTTACAAAAAACATTGCCTTTTCTTTAAAAACCCCTTGCGGGGCAAATAGGAACAGAACGTCAAGGGGCAAAATGGACTGGTAGTCCGTTTTGCCCCATGACGTTCTAGACTGGTAGTCCTTTTTGCCCCATGATGTTCTATTTTCGATTCAGTTTTCAGTTGATTTTGTTTCCTTTATAGATGGTTCGAACATACGTTCGAAAAACTTTAAGAACCGCCACATGGACAAAAGATAATATGCGCAAAGCTATGGACGCAATAAAAAGCAATGAAATGGGTTATCTTAAAGCTAGCAAGATATTTAAGATCCCAAAAACTACCCTTATTCGAAGAGTAAAAAATGACTCATCTGAAAAAAGAATGGGACGGTTCAAGACAGTTTTCAATGCTGAACAGGAAAAGGAACTCATTGAACATTTGCTGGAGTTTGAAAAGAGATTCTTTGGGATGTCAACTCGAGACGTTCGAGCATTAGCTTATGAGCTGGCTGAAACAAATAAGTTGTCACATGCCTTTGACAAAGAAAAAAAAATGGCTGGAAAAGACTGGCTGTATCATTTCCAAAAAAGGCATCCTGAAATTGTTCTTAGAAACCCGGAACACACATCTAAAGCCAGAGCACAAGCTTTTAATAAGCCAGTCGTGTCAGCTTACTTTGAGCTTTTGACACAAGTATTTGACGAGTATCACTTTTCGCCAACAAAAGTATTTAACGTTGACGAAACTGGTGTGACAACAGTGCGTAACATATCAAAAATGTAAGACTACAACCGAAAACAGATTTATTTCTTTTTAATTATAGGTGCAGACTAAATCTTCTAAAGTGTTTGCCTTGAAGGGCCGCAAACAAGTTGGCACTTTGACCTCTGCTGAAAGAGGTGTGTTATCAACCGCAGTTATATGTATGTCCGCCTCAGGATATTTTGTGCCACCAATGCTTATCTTCCCCAGAAAGCGTATGAAAATCGAGCTGATGGATGGGGCCCCACCTGGTTCCACTTTTGCTTGCCATCCCAGCGGTTGGATGCAAACTGAAATTTTTACCGACTGGTTCCGTCATTTTTTAAAGAACACAAAACCAACCAAAGAAGAACCAGTTTTGCTAATCCTTGATGGCCATGTAACGCATACAAAAAACATTGCTTTTATAAAAATGGCAAGGGACAATCACGTTACCGTCCTCTGCTTACCACCCCATTGCACTCACAAGCTGCAACCCCTGGATGTCTCATTTATGGGACCTCTAAACACTTTCTTCTCCCAAGAAATTGAGAAGTTTTTAAGGCAACATCCTTCAAGAGTGGTTTCGCAGTTTCAAATTGCTTCTTTGTTTGGAAAAGCATACCTTAAAGCCGCAGTTCCTAATAATGCAATAAATGGTTTTAGGAAAACTGGTATCTTTCCTGTAGATCCTCACGTTTTTTCTGAAGAGGATTATGTTGCAGCTGAAACAACGAATATTGAACTTCCACAACATGTTGTTGCCGACTCGTTGGAAGAAGATGAAACCGAGGCCCAATTCATCGCAGAAGAAAGACGGGAACAAATATATTCTGCCTCTTCAAATACTTCGGGCACAGCAGTCATTACTAGTAATGAATCACTTCAGAAAGAACCGGGGATCTCTGGCAATAATCCCGAAATTAATACCAGCACGTCTTCATTTCCATTAAAAGGTGTATCAGAGGTTCAAGCTATTCCAAAAGCATCTTCAAGCCCCGATATGAGACGAAAAAACAGGAAAAAAGGGAAATCGGCAATATTGACATCCAGCCCATACAAAAATGAACTTGAACAGAATCAGCTTGATAAAAGTGGCATCCGAAAGGTACTGAAACCGGTCTATAATAAAACAAATGACAAAATGAAAATAAAAACACGAATTAAAAAGAATGCCAAACCAAAAAGTGAGGAACAGGAAACGGACGACGAGGACTGTCCTTGTCTTTACTGCCGCGAAGATTTCAGCAAATCAGTGAAGGGGGAAGGATGGATTCAATGCTGCAAATGCAAGAACTGGGCACATGAAGAATGTGCCGGTTGCGAAGAAATCGATGAATTCTTTTTTTGTGAAAATTGTTCGCAATTGTAAGAAACTGTAACTGACTGACTTAAAATGCAATGAATTTTTACTTTTAATTTATTTATGATTTGTTTATTTTGCTGCCTACTTTGTGTTATTAATATTATTAGTGGAATAATATGCCCTACAAAGTATTTATTTGTTTTTTATACTTTTAATAAAATATATTTATAAAAGTGTCGTCGTTTCATAATTAGTTTCTTGTTATTCTTGTTTAAAAAATGAGTGGTCCATTTTGCCCCATTCAACAATCCGTTTTGCCCCGCTAGTGGGGCAAAAGGGATTGTTGAGGTTGTGTTGTATTTTCGGTTGTGGCTCAATACATCCTTCTTAAACTCGGTTGATCCTTTGCTATGATAACGTTCAAAGATTATGATTTTATTTGCAAAGAGTTTTGATCGATTCCAATGAATGCTAAAAAAGTTATGAATGTAAAAAGCTTAAGTGGTCCTTCTTGCCCCCCTCTCCCCTACAGTTGTCCTTTTTATTCATTAATTTTTGGTTAAAAGAAAAATTTAATAGAAACCACCCGGAATGTTAACAATAATTCAGTACGCCCTTTGCTGAAAAGTACCCTTAAATCGCATTGAACCACAATATAGGTACCTACTCGGTCATTTACCAAATTCAATTACATAATAATCTGCAAGCATCTCACGCTCACCCCTACTTCCACCCACTTCGCAGTATCTTCCGTTTTCACTTTATCATTTAAAAAAGAGAAATACAACTAAAGAAAGCAAAACAAATTACCATCGAAATGAAAAAAAAAAGGAACCACACCGACAAGCTACACCCCCAATGAAAGAAAAAGAAACCCCCATTAAATCGAATCAGATCAATATCAAAGCCGACTTCTCCCATTACCTAGACCTTTGCCAGTTGCCACTGTACAACCAACGTCAGGCGACACTGTTGTATTCAAATTGCCATTAGAAGCGACAACGACTTCAACCAAGACCAATATTCGCCAAACGAATAATTACCCTGAGCACCTTGCGACCGAGTCCTGTGTTAATTTTTTTCCTTCGCCTTCGCTACGCGATTTCCATTTGCCAAATTCGATTAGAAATGTAAATTGATCAACAGACGAGGAGGTGGAACATGGAATCACTTGAAGAAATCGGAACAATAATAATCGAAGTCATTCCAGAATCCAGACCGAAACACCACTCTCGATACAGGGATAGACATAGAGGAAGGATTCTCCCAGCGAGAGTTTGTTCTTTCCATTGTGTGTCACTCGGATTAATCGAATAGCCTATTGTAATGTAAATTGATTAAAAGAATGCTAATTCGAGTGTTTCTTTGGCTATGTCGGTGAGCTGCAGTCAACGTGACAACACGTTAATTGAAATCGATGCTTTGCAGTGGTATTTTTGAGCCGTTATTCGATTTCGGGGTTGTAATACGATACGGATATCTGACCACGTGTGGCGGACAACTGACAGTACACTATTCCACGAGCTGACCCTTTTGCAAAGTTTACAACTTTCTTGGGACTCCTGATCGATAAGGTGAGAGAAAGAAAGTTAGTGTACATATTTTTTGTAGCGGCTTACGAAATAAGGGCAAGCCAACTTCGAAGGCATTGATTCGTATATCCCCGGTCCTGATGGACGATGCCCATGTGACCACCGGACCGTAATATCTCAAACTGTCACAGATGGACCTATTTGTTTTCTTCGATTCTATTTGAAATCGAGAGCAACGTGGGTTTATGCTAGGAAATGGTGTGCACTCTGCAGTGTTTCACATAAAGTGTGGATCGGGAGCTTCGAAAAAATTTCCGAGTGTAAATAAGGAATGCCTTACTTTATCGAAAGAGGGAAAATGTATTACTTTATGATAATGGCAAGTTCGGGGTGATGATAGCAACGACTACCCTTAGAACTTATTCTCGATTTTAAATTTAAATTTATGCGCGAATAGAAGATACATCAAAATTACTGATATGATTCATTTCGGATTAGTATTTACATCAGGAGGTTCGAAAGGCAACGCCTTTGTCAAGAAATCAAGAACACCAGGCTTGACATTCATAGCAGAGGAGCAGCGGAGAACAATTGCAATGTTCTTCAACAGATCATGTCATTAAAGGGACAAACATTTTTACAGAAAAGCTAAAACGGTCAGAATAACGTGCCTCTAGGGTCTAGTACCTTGCCATATTATTAGACCCAAGTAAAAAAATTCAAATTTTGTTTTTTAAATTGTTTAAAAAGTATGAAGTAGGCTTATTTTATTTTTCATTTATATTTTGCGTTACCTAGGTAATTATTAGGCTTTATTTGAGACTTCTTTACGGTATATTATGCAACATTTGAAGTTTCTATTAAGTAGTGAATGGTTGTGTGACTAAAAAGTTCAAAAAGTGCCTTAAAATTATTTGCATATAAAAGTTATTTCTTTCAAATAAAGCTCGTGTTTTTGGTAAGTTCTGATGTTTTATGTACTTTTGTTTATGGGTAAAACTATGTATACAGATAGTCATTATATTAAAAAAAAAAAATTTTTTAGTATTCAAACGTTCGAAAGATGGGAAAGGGTCAGACCTCTCCCCGAAGAAAGTCGGTCAAGTTGTTGGCCTATTAAAGGCATCCAACCTATCCCAATATGATATTGCGGGTGTAGTTGGAGTGCGGCGAAGTTCTGTTAAGAATATTAAAACAAAAATTGATCTTGGGGTGTCTTTAAGCCCGCAGAGGAAGGGTAATTGCGGTAGGCCTCGCAACACAACCCCCAGAACAGACCGCAAAATTCGGGATATTTGCACTGAAAATCGAAAATTACCAGTTTCCCTGTTGGCGAAAAAGATTTCCGATGAAGGAATTGGAATTTCCCAGCGAACAGTGCAGCGTAGATTGGCTGAAATCGGTCTTGTTGCCAGAAGACCAGCTCGAAAACCAAAGCTGACTGCCACCATGATTAGAAAGCGTTTCGACTGGGCTCAAAAATTTTTAACCTTATAATCGCTATTTCTTTAATTTCGCAGGTTTGTTTCTCTGACGAATCTGTTTTCCAAGTAATGACGGAAAAAACAAAGTTTGTCAGAAGGAGACCGGGCGAACAAAATAAACCAGAGTGCATTGTGCCCACAATTAAACATCCCCCATCCATAATGATTGGGTCAGTTATTTCTGGGAAAGGCACAGGGCGACTCTATCTGGTTGAAAAGACTATGCGGCAGGATCAATACAAGAAGGTCCTGGAAACAAGGCTGCTACCGCAGCTTCAAGAATGGTTTTCTGTGGGCGAGCAACCCATTTTTATGCATGATGGGGCTCCCTGCCCCAAAGCCAAGAGCATAACTGCCTTTCTCCAAGAAAGGAGCATCAACGTTTTGGATTGGCCAGGAAATTCCCCGGACATAAATCCGATTGAGAATGTTTGGGAGCTCTTGAAGCGGGCGGTGGCTAAAAGTGCTATAACCACGAAAAGGCAGCTGATGGAGAAGATCATTTTCGAGAGGAATCACAACCCACATATCCAAGTTACCGTGCAATCTTGCATAGAAAGCATGCCACGGCGAATTAAGGCACTTATAGCTGCAAAAGGAGAGCACACCAAATATTGATTTTTAGGAAAAGCATGCATCCCCAACTCTTAAATAAAAAAAATAAATCAATATTAACTAACTAGCAATACCTTTCCGCCTTTTTTTTATTCCTGATATTATATATTATAGTAAACAAATTCAATCTAGAACATATTTATTACAAATTTAGTCACAGCAACCATTTAAGACAAAAAACATTTTTTTTTATGCTGGGTCTAATAATATGGCAAGGTACTACGCTATCGGGTTCCTCAGGAGTCCACCGCCCACCCACTTCAAAATGATATCTTACTTACTTAAGGTGGCGCTACAGTCCGGGGTGGACCTGGGCCTCAACCAACAAGCGTCTCCAGCCAGCGCGATCTTTAGCAAGCTGTCTCCAGTTTCGCACGCTAAGTTGGTTAAGGTCCCTTTCCTCCCTTTCCGCTCTACATGACCCACCCACCTCAGTCGTTGGACCTTCACTCTTCTGACTAGGTTGATGTCGCTGTACAGCCCGTACAGTTCGTCGTTGAATCCTCTCCTCCATTCACCGTCAATGCAGACGGACCAAAAATCACTAGAAGAAGTTTCCTTTCGAAACAAGCTAAAGTTACCTCATCCGCTTTTGATAGAGTCCACGCCTCTGCGCCATAAAGCAGGACTGGGACGATTAGGGTCGAGAGAGGGCTTTGCTACTCAAAATGATATCTACGGTGATGATAAAAGATATTTAGTGAAGATATTTGCAATTCCTTGCAAAGGCATTAGGGAATTATTTCCGAATCTCTTCTTTGCTAAGGAAAGCACTCTTTTATGGACTAGACTAGGTTTCCCCTGAACGCAGACACTACATTGCTCATTAATATTGTTCGGAATGGGAACGTTCAATAATCTAGTTTAGTAAGTCTGACAGTTGACTGACTTGATGTAGGTATGTTTCAGTTTTTTGGCGTTTTTCATTGAAGATAAGACAGAATTGCACCGAAATTCAGAATTGCTCTTTTCAATGAAATTCGTTGGAACATTTTTGTAACAGTGGTAGATACCATTTATGTGAGATTTGATATTCTGTTGCTACTTTCTTGTTGTTTTCCAAAATAAATATGAATGTTTAAATAACCCAAGTTGATTTACTTCAATTAAAGTTTACATTCGCACGCTTAATAGCATATTTTTGGATCACATAGCGCAATATTTATTTGCATCAACAATACAACAGTTCAGAGCAATTCTTTAAAAATATTCCGGACACTTCTGTCGTGTTAAGAATTGACCTGGAAGTGCACTTTTTTTTCAAGGAAAAATAGAAAACATAGAAAGAGCATTTCTGGATTTGCTCTTTTCATAGAAAGGGCAATTTCTTTCTTCAGTCGAAAACGCCATTAATAAATTGGCCTAGAGTTGAGTCTACAAAACTAGTCAAGAATTTCTTGACTGAGTACTGACATTTCGGATATGTGATTGAAGTGAGATTCCCGACCAATGTAGTTTTTACTTTTAGGTAATATTTAGTCCTGATAAATCTAGTCAACTTAAGCCAACTAAATTTTTGAATGTGCTCAGTGTTACGACGTCAGGGATGCAAACGAAATATATGAAAACTGTATAAATTCAGTAGGTACTTTATTTGATTTGTCATCATCATCAATATCATAATTTTTCTTTTCTCGCTCAGAGTAGATTACTGAACAGAGCCCTACTCTATCACGGCGAGCATGGTCTCAAAGGAGCGCATTTAGATAAAAGCAATTTGATTTATTTATGATGCTTTTCATTTGTTTCAGCCGGGGATGATATCATTCTGAAATCCAATGGAAGAAGAAAATTGCTTCTGGTTCAATCAAAAAATTCATTGGTAAAAAAATACGAAAAAATAAACTACTGCTGGCTACTACTGCTGTCAGTTGACTTGTACAAAATGCACAAATTACACACTACACTTGTGTAAGTGCTTCTTTGAGTGGATTCTGCCTTCAAATCGAGAAGCGAAATTCTCATCTCTGGTGATTCACCAGAAGAGAATTTTGTGTGCCAATGGAACGGTTTCAGACTCATATTTTTCTGATTCCGCATTCACCGGACGCTTCTTTTTGCACAATGGAAAATTACATTATAAAACACATTTGAGCACCAGCTGTGAGCTGTCATAATGACAATAAAAAGAGTTCAAGTACGCTGTATTTGTTTTATTTCTTCAGCCTGTTGCACTTTTTTGTCGATCTATTACATCTTCTTTTGTTGTCTGTAGTCTGTACTAGCTTTCATATTTGTAAGCAACAATAAAATTTGTAGATAGCTGTCAAAATAAACTCTACTCAGACTTACAATCAGATTTTTATTCAGCCTATGTTTAGTTCATTTATTCTAAGCTCATGGAGTGCGTTTCGATCATGCTCTGAACAAAAAGAGAAACTCAATTTCAGATCTCTGATTTCTGTTCGAGGTAAGAATAGAAACACTTTGCTTTTAACTAAAACGACAAAACTAATGGGGAATTTTTTTACGTGATTCATCACAGTTTCCAATGTCGGTCGTCTACTAAAAAGGCGTGTGTTATTGAACTTTAATCTCAGCAAAGCAAAGTATATTCTTTCGAATACAATTTAAGACAATTCCACTTTTCGGTGCTCTTCAGGGATTTGTCCCATGAAGAAGTAACTTGACAGCACTTGACAGCAGCAGTTCATTTAAGAACCTTTCTGGTGTTGTCTGTTTTGTTCATGAAATTTCTAGTAACATCCTTTTGGCGCCATTCACTTTCAGCGAGGGGGAACTAGGAGAACTATAAACCAAGCTAAAATCCATAATAAGGCCTTCTAACCGACTCTACAACTAATAAGCTGCGAGGCACATGCATAAGTACAACAAAGATAAAAGTTGGTTCTAGTTGCAAATTGTCTGCGTTGCCATTCTAGCTGTTTGCTCAAAGTCAAAGTGAATCAGTACGCGGATGTTTATCCATTCTCAAAAACTGTCAAACTTTGTTGCTAGTGACTATACCTAATTGAATGATTGTCTTTACTCCTGCTGCTGTAGCCTGGATCGAGTGGTACCTACATAGATCCGAAAACCTTTCGCCTTCGACTCTTATCAGTGTCATAGTGTAGCTATACTTCTTCTGTGAAGAAGGTTACTTCATGTCGTTTTCCATTGGGCAAAAAAAAAGCGTCCGGGAGAGCCCGGAATCGAAAAATTCGCTTCTGAAACCGTTCCATTGGCACAAAAAATACCTAATCTTCTGGTGATGCTGAGAAGAGAATTTCGCTTCTCGATTTGAAGTCATAAATCCGCTCAAGAAGCACTCAGACATTTGTAATTTATGGATTTTATACAAGGCAGATGACAGTTGCCGTAGATTTTTTTTGCATTTCACCAATACTTTTCTGTATTCAACCAGAAGCAGTTTCCTTGTTCCATTGGATTACAGAATGAGTGGATCCCCGAGTGAAACCAATGGAAAACGTTTCTCGTTATAAACTCAAAGCCTTGTATAACCTAACCAAATCCAACCTAACTTCCAAAGGGATCACGATGATCCGAAGGTAACTCTTAAACCAATCGGTGAAAGAAATACATTGTAAAGTTTGGTATATGGTTAGTTTACTGAACGTTTTCCAACTCTTATCAAGTAAGATGCACAGAATACACAAAGTGGCCGAGGAAGCGATGCGCTTGTCCTACAAATACAATATTTTATTAGCGGCCCAATGTATGAAAGTATTTATTGGATGTCCACATCGCACCACGAATAGGTACAGTCTTCGTCCGGTTCCTGTTCATTTAAATGCGTTTATATATGTTTGGGGTTTCAATTCACACAGTTTCTCATAAATTACACCTTCTGGTGGTTGTGGTGGTGTTTACAAATAGGATAGATATGCGCCACCAATGCTGCTGGGCTCACTATCACCCCGATGTCGTCCACCTAATTCGAAAACCAAAGATTGCTCCTTGGGGGATAATAATCACTAATGAAAACGACATTTAATGGCAACTACACAACAGATATGTAAGGATACCTTGCGTCATTTCCTTATTAAGGACACGTTATATTATCAAGCGACATGAACCTGTGCTTGTGCTGTGCGTTCAGAACATTTTTTATTGGACTTTTGTATAGGCCTGGCTCCCGCCACTGAGTGTGTTTATACAATAATGTATGTGCGCCTGTTTCGAGCTGACCATTGAAGACATTACCGTCCCAATTGTACAATTTATATATGGTGGCCCATTGTTTGTCCTGCCTGAATGGTGCTTTAAGTCAATAGTACTGTGTAGTTAGAGTGTATTAACGGATGTCGAAGATTTATTTGTCAATGATATGCTGCTTAAGGATACGAGAGTGGAAATGTCACCATTATTATGTTTAGCCTCATTGTGGTTATGTATATAATCAGGCCTACTCCGGGAGTCAGACCGAGGCGAGTTGATGTTGAAGGTGAATTTCTGGAATTTCCCTCAGCAAACTTTAAGGCAGAGTGGTTACTAATGAGCTCCCACCATGCCAATAGATAACAAAAATATGTATATTCAAACCGTCATCAGTGTGCACTCGAAAATCACTGGTGAAGATTGCCAACTGCGGAGACGAGACCCCATAAACTAGCGCGCTATGACAATAAGATGCCGCGCCACAGCACGGAAGAAGGTGAATTTGAAAAATAGCTTACCATTCCACACACAGGGTCTATATCTAAATTACATGCACACTGAGTGGAGTCATTTGTCACTTGGTAACTCGCCTCTGAACTCCCCCACTGTTCGAGGCTTCGAGGCATACGTAGAGTGTTGCTCCCCCCTCTGATGTCTGTGGAGAAGCCGCACCTAACTGGCATATCTCTGGTTCCTTGGGTAACTTTCACGGGCTGTTCGTATCTCTGACAGCTTGCAATTTCCTTTTCACCCCGATACTATAACAAAGTGGAAAAAGACGACAACGACGACGAAGAAGAAGTTTCGAATTCTATTCCTGGTGCCCTTTATCGAAGAGAAAAGATTGAATGAATGAAGAAGCCCAATGTAGCCTTGGAGAATGTATATATAGATGGACAAAATATCGAAGGTGTAGGTAGGTAAGGGTGCACCCGGAGTGCACTATTATGCCGCCATCACGTTGAAGTAAATTGCAGAGAAGAGAGTTCCTTAAAGTTGCTTGGTCTAGATTGCACAGTTCAAATGGGGAGAGGGAGTGCATTAGATGGATATTGTGTGGCGCACTGCAGCCGTATTGTCAAACAATTGAGTGTGAAGTTTTGGGGTCATTATTTCTTATCGGCGCATGGAGAATATTCTTTAGAATGCGATGACGATGACCATTATAGCGTGACTTTCGAAATGTGAAATGTGAAATGTGGGATAAAGTAATTTTTTCTCAACTTGGTAAAATAAGCGGACAAAGGACGAAGCGGTTGTACTAGAAGTGACATTCTATTAAAAAACATTCTAATGTAGGGGTGTACATTGAGGAAGTTTGGCAAAATGAATCGGTAAACGGGCTATGAGTTTAGGGAATAAACTATATTACAAACAAAAGAGAGAGCTGTCCGGAAGGTATTGATCGTATTGAAAAGGCTTTAGAAAATAAAAAAGTTTTCCTTAATTGATACAGTTCACTGTTGCAACAACCTAAGAATATTTCATCAAAACCTTGAAGTCTACACCATAGTTAAAGGACGTCTGAATCCATTTAAAAGGACTGCCTCAACATGTTGGAGTAGAATCGACGTAGCTTGGTATTCAGGTTTATTGTATTGCTTCACCAAATGATGGACAGAATTTCGAAGGACTACCTTGCTTTCCCGATTCGGGTGACTTCATCATGTTCACTTCTTTCTTTCGTTCTTCAGTCGATGAAATACTTCGCAGAACAATTTCAAGCACTCTCTACCCGTTGTCCATCAATGCTAACTGGAGGTATTGAGCTGCAACCGAGGCTTATGATCTTTGATTTGATTTGATTTGGTATAGTGTTAGTCCTTACCAGAGCGACATTTGAGATCGCTTCACAAGTATGTAGTTGAGGCTAGTATGCAGAGGCTATTGTTTGGCAATCACTCACTTGTCGAATCGCGTCATCCGTGAACGAGCAATATGTGAATTGAATTTTTGTTGTTTTCCATGTATAATCGACTTCATTCGGTAAACGTATAGCTTCTTTAGGGATGTGGCGATTCCAGTTCATTCACTCGTCAAAACAACTACCTGTGTTCCAAACGCATTCTATAAGTGGTCGCATCAAATCAGTAGGTGTTGCTGATTCCGCTCGTAAGTCAACTTTGCTTTTCTTCAGAGCCCTGATTCCGGAAGTGATCCAATCTTTGCTGCCATTTTCGGTACATATTCGAGCATCTTTTACCTCGGGTAGCTCATTTTGACTTGCGAATACACAATTCATTTCCAAATTTTCCTCCCATATCTGAGCTGGTCTTCCTTTGAAACAAGTTTGGAGCCATCTAAGCATTTTGGTGATTGACTCACTGATGCTGCACGCTGCTGCTGCTGCACTCCGGAGCTAGAAGCTATAGAACCTTCGTGACAAACTGTTTACAGATATCGGCTTCGATCTCAGTGGCTTTACAGCTGATAAGAACGAATTATGTCCTATATTTTAATCGCGATATTTTCCAATGCAAGTATAGAGACCGCAGTCAATTTTTTGCAGTGGTGGTCAGCTCCTTTTGGGTGTTTGACGTCTATGAGACAACTTTTTAAGCGCCCGGCTTATAGTAAACTGCCAATCAGTTGTAAATCCAACTGACTACGTGGCCCTGTTCCCTATCCCTGTGCTTAAGCATAGTGCCCTATGACCAGCTTTTAGTCTTGTGGAAATCTCCAAATCACTATTGTCATAACGATTGTCGAGGCCGAGCTCTCGATCACATATCTAAGTCAGGGTTGTCGTTAACTTAAAAAAAGTCACTTCGCAAAGTCACAAGTTCAAGTAACTTGAACCTAAAAATCCACCAGATATGCTAACAACAAAGTCACTAAAATGGCAACTGTGGCTGAGTATATAACGGGTGATTTTTTAAGAGGCTTAGAACTTTTTAAAAAAAAAACACAAAAAATTCGAAAAAATGCATGAAATATTTATTTGAATCGATAGTTTGAACCTTGCAATTTAATGTTTAAAGATAATTTCATGCAAATGTTGACCGCGGCTGCGTCTCAGGTAGTCCATCCGCTGAGTCCAATTTTGGCATACTCTTTCACACATATCGGCCGGTATCTCACGAATGAATGCATGGATGTTGGCTTCCAGTGCGTCAATCGAAGCGGGCTTGTCCCTATACACATTAGCCTTGACATACCCCCAAAAAAAATAATCTAATGGTGTCAAATCGCACGATCTAGGCGGCCAATTGACCGGCCCGAAACGTGAAATTAACTGTTCACCAAACTCGCCTCGCAATTGCGCCATTGTTTCGCGTGCTGTGTGGCATGTGGCACCGTCTTGTTGAAACCACATATCATGCAAGTCAAGAACTTCCATTTCGGGCAAAAAAAAGTTTGTTATCATCGCTCGGTAGCGTTCACCATTGACAGTAACGCTGCGATTCGCATCATCTTTGAAGAAATATAGCCCAATAATGCCGCCGGCCCATAAACCGCACCAAACAGTGGCTTTTTCGGGATGCATTGGTAGCTGTTGCCATGCTTCTGGCTGATCTTCACTCCAAATGCGGCAATTTTGCTTATTTACGTACCCATTCAACCAAAAATGAGCCTCATCGCTGAACACAATTTTTCGATAAAAAAGCGGATCCTCGGCCAGCTTTCCAAGAGCCCATTCACCAAAAATTCGGCGTTGTGGTAGGTCGGCTGGCTTTAGTTCTTGCACAAGCTGTATCTTAAAAGGCTTTACGCACAAATCCTTCCGCAAAATTTTCCACGTAGTGCTGTAACAAAGGCCTAACTGCTGGGAACGGCGCCGAATCGACATTTCGCGGTCTTCTGTCACACTAGCTGATACGGCCGCAATATTTTCTTCACTACGCACAGTACGTAAACGTGTTGGTGGTTTAATGTCCAACAAAGTAAATTTGGTGCGAAATTTGGTCACAATCTTCCGAATAGACTGCTCAGAAGGTTGAGAATGCCGATCATAAAATATAAGCAGTGCGCGATGAACATTTCGAACCGAGCACGAATTTTGATAGTAAAATTCAATAATTTGCAAGCGTTGTTCATTTGTAAGACGATCTATGGTTAAATTGCAAACCAAACTGAAGCTGTTTGACAGTGACACAAGGTACTAAACACACGTCAGCTGTCAAAACCAGTGTTGCCAAAACCAAACCAGCTAAAAAATCACCCGTTATTTGCCGTTGCCTATGATGATTATAAACTTTTAGCGCTACCAGCTCAATCCCAGTTTTGAGCTGTCAATAGTTGTGACGACGAAAAATCGAAATACAATATTGATTCGGTGATGCCCAAAGTTGTATTTCCTGTACAAGGAAACAAGAAAAATACACGATATATGTAATACACATATGAATTTTTGATGGTACTTTCACTTATGTGCGTCCTCCTTGCTTAAGCGCCATCACAGATCTTACATACAAATGCTTAAATATGGCCGGAGAAAAGCGATATGGCTGTAAATGGACTGAAGTTCTGAACTTGACGATCAAGTAGGTACCTACTTACGATTCGTTCGCGTTCAGGCGCTTAAGCAAGGGTGACGTTCGCAAAGTTTACAAATGCACTAATAATAACAACAATAACAGAATTGTGATAAGTGGCGGCAATAATAGTCTTCCTGGGGGCAGATTCCGTATATCAATGCTCGTCTGAACGATATCGTTTTGGAAACTTTAATCACCATTAGAAGTTATAATCTGCTCGAATTTTTTTGAATATCGCCAGCTTTCATTACATTTGTGGGAAATGAACTGCATTAACCTCTCGAACTTGTAATTTTAGCACTTAGTTGCTAGTTTTGGGTTCTATCGTTTCGACGATAATCATCTGAAAAGTTACGGAATGAGTGCCCAGGTCAATCGGAAAACACTACTTCATGTAGCTGTATTTTTGTTCTTAAATTCACACGTTACAGACAAAATCACACGACCAACTTCTGACAATAAGTTATCGGCGTTGACAAATTGGCCCCCGTTCTTGGCCATATTGTTCTCGTTCCAGTGGAAGATTCTTTATTACATTCCCTTTATTAACACATTCGTCTTAATTTAGCCGTCTAATTAATTCACCTAAATTTCAAGAATCACAACCATTTCGGAGAAGAAATCAGCACACGGGAGATTTCTTATTACACTTTTATCCATCTAAACAGAATTAATGGTCCAACAGTGCAACACACCCGCACACAAACAACCACAAAGTCAACTCACATTCGGCGATTGCCAAGCGAAGAGCCAAGGAAAAGGCTCAATTTTCGTCGAAAGAAAATTACAAATGGTGCGTCAATAAATGTCGATGTCGATGTCGATGTCCTTGCGACACTACACCACCACCACCGCCGGCCGTTGCGTCATCGTCACCAAAATGTGGACCATGAAATTAATTTATGCCTCCAATTACCCTTCGATATCAATAAAACACATTCATCTCGTTAACTGACGCCGCAAACTGCCGCTAGCACCTTCTTAATATCACCCCGCCAGAGAAGGTATGTGTGCGCGCGGTGTATATTGCGGAGCAACACCGACCAGCCCCCGGGATGCTGCTGCCATCTCAAGCAATCGGAGCGAGAAAAAATAATTTCCATAATTTTCCGATATCTATGCAGGCGGGCAATTACGCCATAATTAGCGTGCGCCCTCACGCTAGCTATGCTGAGGCAATTTGAACGTCATCGATTGCTAATTGGATCGTTTCGACAATTTTGTTGGTTCTCTTCATTCGCCTTGGTCTTGGGATGGGAGTCCTTTTGCGGAGCTGACTCACACCTGATTGGCGATTTTGTAATAACCACAAATCATGTTGAGTCTTTAGACAGAATTTTAACAGCAGTCTCGACACGCCTCTTCTAATAAGAAAACGGATTCCACACACATGTCGAGCCGAACGTTCTATGCTTGTTCTTGAAGTGAAAAGGACATTTGTAGCGGTCTCAGATAAGCCCTTTGGTGCGGTCATCTCATACATTTAAACGATTCCACAATGCGATGGACTACTGCGTGTATATATATAAGATTTAAGGAGAAGGGGCCACAAACACGGCCCAGCCAGAGAGTACATCATATCCTTTTTGTGTTTTTCGGGGGAATATTGCTGGGATTAGATCTGCTGGGAATGGTAGAAATATGAATTTACTGCATATTAAAGGATATAATAATGTCCTGGGTGAAAATATGAAATTGCTATGGCAAGTTAATTTCTATGATGGCCGTTGGTATTATTGTTCTTGTTATTCCGAGAGGACGGATGGAAGAGGACGAGCGCACTGCCAACAAAAGGATAATGGGATTTCTTATCTTAGATATGAATTGGTTGTATCTCTCGAAATGTCGGAGAGTTGTTGGTGTCTTCTTTCCGAATCGGATGAGGTTGGTTTTTTTTTTTTTTTTTTTGGGGCGAGTTCATGGAGTCTATTGGTTCTTGAGAACATGGATTAGATATGGAGTCGATGTCGAAATGGTCTTCACTTTAAGATAAAGGATATCTGGTTTGCTTGCGGTGGATGCGACTGCTTTAAATTATCGGTTGGGCACTATGTCTTAGGAGAAAGAGGAGTTCTTTTAAAATTAAAGAAAGAAGTTTGGGAAACCGATTAATGGAAGAATGTCATAGAGTGTAGTATACTTGAATTCATACAAGCAAGTCGTAAAATAATGACAGACCAATCTGTGGTAGGGTGTCCATCATATATCTCTTTAAAAGGAAAACATGTTCTCCTTTTTGTCGATCCGATTTTTTTTGCACTATCTTTTTTATTTCGTATCTATTTTTGCTCTCTTTTTTCTATAAATGTCTCTTTTTTTTAATTAAAAAAAAATTTATGTCATTTTCCAAAAGATTCGGTAATTCGTGTTACAGCGACACTTGACCGAATTCCATTTTCTTAAATTCGGTAAAAAATTTCGGTCAAAAATTTAAGTCAAGAATCTCTCGGTTTTTGCGTTACCGGAACATTTAACATTTTCCTCATCTGATGATGAAGGTGTATGAAATCAATGAGGCTTAGAAGTAGAAGTAATGTTTTTGAGAAAACTTTGAACTTACCTTTTCTTTTAAACTCGCAGTCTATATTTATTTATTTATTTATTTATTTATTTATATTCGGGTAAAATCGTAATTAATAATGCAAACAAACTTGTTTGCTTTTCAAAATCAAAACCAGTTGCTTACAAATGATGACAGACGAAGTGCCCAATGCTACAGCATAGATCGATAAATAGATAGATAGATAGATGCTTCTCTGGAGTTTACCTACCTATCTAATAAAATAAGAAAACAACCAACAAAACTTTTGATGAACGAGAACGTTTTTTTCAACCCAGTCATGTACTTTATTTATTAGGGTCACAGATGAACACCGTAATCTATATAGAACTTGCCAATTTTAAGTTGGTTATCGCACACTAATATAATAATATCAGCTTAAGGGCCGGTCTGTTCACAGCTGGTTAAATCTTTGGTTAGGTTACCGCAGATTTAACCGGTGACGTGACCATTGTGTTTTTTTGTCATTCACTGATTGACCATCATAATTTTTGTTTTTTTTTTTCGGGTCCGTTTGTTTTTGATAAGTAATTTATTTAGGTAGGTACCCATTTTATTAATGTATTTATTTTCAGTAATCTAACTAAACACAAAAGAAGGATGTCCTATTCAAATAATAGGTACAGAACTTTTTTAAGAACTGAAGAATGAAACTTTGTTTTTGTGAGAATATAAGCAGTTTTTTGCGAACAAAATAAAGCCTAAACCAATAAAATTTATTACAAATTAATAGATCTCTTGTTAATTTATTCAAATCAAATCTCAATTTACCTACTTGTTCTCTCAATATTTCCCACAACGGGTGAGCTAGTGCTTTATCTCAATTTATGAAAATAATCTTACTTCATCCTTTGCATCCATTTTTTTTTTTTTTTGGCGTGTGTCAGTCGAAAAGTCGGTGAACGATTTTAGTTTAGTTTAGTTTAATTTTTATTGTTTCAAATTCTTTAAAAACAAAAATGCATACATAACGAACGTTTAATAAATTGATAATTACAAAAAAGAAAAATCGCCTAATACGTCTAATGCATAAATTTAATCAATTATAAATAACAAAGATTAATTACATAATCATTTATTACTATTATTACTAATTCTCAACGGTGAGTTGTTATCTATTTAAAATTTGAATTGGAATTGACACTTTGTGGTTGGAGGTCCCGGAAGCGACGCATTTAAGAGATGAATAAGGTGATATGGATAAGATTAATGAGGCAGTGAATAATTAATGATAGATATTTAAATAATTTAAAATGTATTACATTATTCGAGTTACAATATTTACATGCTAATGCAGCTTCAAAAAGAAATAATCGTGACAATTGTATTTCTTGAAAAAAAAAAAAAAACAGAGATAATGCCACTTGGCCATATAGAACAGTACTTAAATGAAAAAAAAAAAAAAAAAAAAAAAAAAAAAAAAAAAAATGGGAATGGAAACTATATTATGTTACTACATCCGTTAAAAATCCAAGGTATGATGTAAAGAGTAGCCAGCTTGGTAACTGGACATTTTTTTTTTACTCGCACAATATTGTAAAAAAAGTTTTTGTGTAGCAGCTACGACAAATAAATAGGTGCCTACGTAGTCCTTAAAAAAATCTTGAACAAACGAAATTATAGAAAATGTTTAAATCTCAACAATCGCTTAAAATCGGCTGGTTATCAATTTCTCTAGTTAACTAACCAAACCACTAATTCTCTGGTTAATATGTTGCTGAACAAATACATTCGATCGTTACCAGCTGGAATAACCGATGATTCAAATAAACCAAGATTGAATAAACTGGGCCAAAACCTAAAAATCTCTATCCCTACGAAGGATATAGAGATAATAATTTCACCAGGGACAGGTTTTTCTTTGCAGCGGTTTGTTCTGTCTGTTCCAAGCTTCTGGTAAAAGCCTTATCGAGGTCTGCATTGATGTAAAATATGAGTCTTAACTAAGGATTATTTGGATTCCGTACCATCAGATTACCGAGATAAGACAGATCAAATATCTCTTGCCACTTTTTAGTACGACGAAGTGATCGGTTGTCTACGCTTTATCGTTCAGCTTTGTCCCAGACAATTCAAAGTGTAAATGTTCTACATCTTGCTCAAAGTCCAAGCCTACCGCCATTAGATCAAGACTTTAGCCAGTAAAATCGCTTGACATTGCAACGCATCATGTTTGGGTCAGCTTTAGACAGGCGACATTTTCGCATCAGTTGTACCTCAAGTCCCTATATAATGATTCTTATTGCATGATTTATTTTCAAATCCTTGAAGTAGGTGCCTACTGTCGACCCTTAACCCCAATAAATAAATAACTCCCTGCACAGCCGTATGTAGTCAACACCATTCAATGGGAACAAAAACCCAACAGTTCTTTTATTGAATCAGCCAGAACTCTCCGCAGCTTATCGGAGGTAAATCGACGGATGCCCCGCAGGAACGTGCGGGCGCCACCCCACTATAGCCAACATCATTGCTCATAAATTGGCCAACACACACGAGCGCAGAAAAACCATTAATTTTTCTAGTTGGCTGCTGTTATTATTATTTGCCGTCTGTTGCTTTTACTCGCTTTAAAATCCATATCCTTCGCAATGTGCTCTCGTCGTTACCGTGCACACTGGTTATTGGGTTATACGTCCATGCGATTGTTTTCTCAGGACGCACAAAAATCCATTTCCCAGTTGGCTCAGCTAATGGACCAATAGCCCCAACAACAAAGTTTGTCCCAGCGAACATGTCCTATGCACGGATATAGGTATGTATACATATATGGGTGTATGATATCGCTTGCCGACGATAAAGATCATAGTCGAACAACAAATTTTAAATGGAAAGGAAAAATGACCAACTGGCAAGAAAACAAGAGGAAAACGTCCTTCTCGGTCCTCATGTACTGTACTATACTGTGCAGCTTCTCATACACGTGCGACCAAGCGCAATGTACGAACGGTGTTAGTTTCTGGCTGTGCTCCTTACTTGTACAAGTTTATTATTTTTTTTCCTCCCTTTGCTGTTACGGTTTTTATTTGCTGTTTTCTTTTCCTGTGATGTGTTTTTTTTTGCTGCCGTTGAAATTGGTTTTCAGCTAATAAGGACAAAGTCATTAGAAATAAATCAGGCGACAAACAATGGAAGAAAGTTTTAACGAACGCATGTAACCCGGACGGGGACGGTATATCTGTAAAGGGACAACTGAAGCGGACGAGCGAGTGAAGTTACGATTTGGCATACACATATAGGTAGGTATACATATATTTTTTGCTTTTTGTTTCCCGGACCAGAACAGTGAGACAATGGAGTTATTTATGACGGAATAATAAACCGCGAAACTCTTTGTCGTAGAGTCAATAGGATCTGCGTTAGCCTTGACAACGGAAGGTCACACTATCTGAGAAGAAATGTTTGTTTGTCGGTACAGTAGGCCTAAATCTAATCGCCTTATCCATGAATGACATCCTTTTATGATTTTAGTCCTGTGCAGTATTTTTTGTTACAGTTGTAAGAGTTGAGACGTCTTATATTTTTGCAGGCCTTTTTGATAGTTCTTATTCAATTACACGATTACCAAATGTAAAATAAAATCCTTTCGCGGGCGTTCTCAACTTTCCTGTCTGTACCTATACGTTATAACGGGTGATTTTTTAGCTGGTTTGGTTTTGGCAACACTGGTTTTGACAGCTGACGTGTGTTTAGTACCTTGTGTCACTGTCAAACAGCTTCAGTTTGGTTTGCAATTTAACCATGGATCGTCTTACAAATGAACAACGCTTGCAAATTATTGAATTTTACTATCAAAATTCGTGCTCGGTTCGAAATGTTCATCGCGCGCTGCTTCCATTTTATGATCGGCATTCTCGACCTTCTGAGCAGTCTATTCGGAAGATTGTGACCAAATTTCGCACCAAATTTACTTTGTTAGACATTAAACCACCAACACGTTTACGTACTGTGCGTAGTGAAGAAAATATTGCGGCCGTATCAGCTAGTGTGACAGAAGACCGCGAAATGTCGATTCGGCGCCGTTCCCAGCAGTTAGGCCTTTGTTACAGCACTACGTGGAAAATTTTGCGGAAGGATTTGTGCGTAAAGCCTTTTAAGATACAGCTTGTGCAAGAACTAAAGCCAGCCGACCTACCACAACGCCGAATTTTTGGTGAATGGGCTCTTGGAAAGCTGGCCGAGGATCCGCTTTTTTATCGAAAAATTGTGTTCAGCGATGAGGCTCATTTTTGGTTGAATGGGTACGTAAATAAGCAAAATTGCCGCATTTGGAGTGAAGATCAGCCAGAAGCATTGCAACAGCTACCAATGCATCCCGAAAAAGCCACTGTTTGGTGCGTTTTATGGGCCGGCGGCATTATTGGGCCATATTTCTTCAAAGATGATGCGAATCGCAGCGTTACTGTCAATGGTGAACGCTACCGAGCGATGATAACAAATTTTTTTTTGCCCGAAATGGAAGTTCTTGACTTGCATGATATGTGGTTTCAACAAGACGGTGCCACATGCCACACAGCACGCGAAACAATGGCGCAATTGCGAGGCGAGTTTGGTGAACAGTTAATTTCACGTTTCGGGCCGGTCAATTGGCCGCCTAGATCGTGCGATTTGACACCATTAGATTATTTTTTGTGGGGGTATGTCAAGGCTAATGTGTATAGGGACAAGCCCGCTTCGATTGACGCACTGGAAGCCAACATCCATGCATTCATTCGTGAGATACCGGCCGATATGTGTGAAAGAGTATGCCAAAATTGGACTCAGCGGATGGACTACCTGAGACTAGGGTTGTCAGTTCGAAATTAGTACATATCTGGACATTGTGTTGAAATTCCGGGACTCGTCTGGACATTTCAAATTTCGACTATTTTATTTTTGTTTATTAATTAAAAAAGGTAAATAATTTGTTTTATTAATGTGCAAATAAGCGTATTTATTTCAATAAAAAAACAAAAAGGAATTACAAAAACAAAAACAAACAAAGATTTCAATCACATTTGTCTTCATATTCATATAATGTTATAGTCAAACAACGAGGTTCAGTCGCTCCTAGGGTCTAAAAATACATCAGCCAAAGGCCGAAATAAAACCCAATTTCGACCTTTGACCCAAGTATTTTTAATCAGACCTAGCGCCTGAGCTTCGGCTTCTTTCGGGGTGTAACTCGATGATCATGTAACTCGATAACCCCTTGGATGATTATCATAATTATTTTTTTGTTTTGTTCGTATTGCTGTATATCAGGTTTTTATTTACTTTTTGTCGCGAAAACAAAACTTTGAGGGGATGAGAGAGGTTATGAAAGTTTGTATGGGGAAATACACTTTGAAAAAAAAAGAAACTGGATAGAAATCGAGTAGTGACACTTCAAATAAAAAAAAATATTTGAAATTTTAAAAGAAATTGGTGTTGTTAATTATTTTAATTATTTTCCAAGCAAATTGTTGTTGTCCACAATTTTGAAGTTTTTTTTTTTTAATATACCTACCTTAAAAGTTTGTTCTAATAAATTATGTTTACTATGTTACATTAAGTAACTTTTTGAAATGAATTAGATACTTTGATTATACAAAGATGATATGGCCGATGATATTTTGCATCGAATTCGCACTGTGACATCGGATAATGAACTGGAGATGTCAGATGAAATGCGCAACAAAGCTTTGATATTGATCGAGGATATGTGTCTGCTCATGAGTGGCAATTTGTTGTGCAAATTGGGGATGCCACAGTCAAATCATACAATGCAAGACGCATTTAATCGAGAATTGGAGCGAGAAACGGACTTCGATCGAATCGCATTGAGTCAAACTGTTCGAACAAATGTTCCAATGTTTGAAAGTGATTGCAATTTCGTTGAGTGGACTAGTTCAGTCAAATTCTTACATTTTTAAATTGAAAGTATTTCACAGTGATTGAATATTTTTATTTTGTAATTTTATGAAATTGGAAATACATACACTTTTTTCAATAAATCATAGAATTTGAAAAATAAGTTTCACCGGGACTTTTGACTGGACAATTCATTTTTCACCGGGACTCTGGACACCGCTTAGAATATTTGGACAATCCCGGCGAGTCCCGGTCGTCTGGCAACCTTACCTGAGACGCAGCCGCGGTCAACATTTGCATGAAATTATCTTTAAACATTAAATTGCAAGGTTCAAACTATCGATTCAAATAAATATTTCATTCATTTTTTCGAATTTTTTGTGTTTTTTTTTTTAAAAAGTTCTAAACCTCTTAAAAAATCACCCGTTATAAATAAACTATGAATAGAAATAGACTGACACCCTTCCTACGACTCCCCGACACTCATCTGCCATGCCACAAATATGTCCACTTGAAGTGAACCCATTTAAAAACGCATTCGATCCTTACTCCAAGGATCATAAATCAGTCAGAGCGGCTCAAGTGAAACTTAAATGAAATTGTTGGCTAAAATACGTCTCGTCTCCCTTCCTGGGGTTGAGCCTTAAAAGGACTCGTGTAATGTTACCATTTACACCGACATCAATTCCGGCATCGCTCTCATTTTCACGTATAAATTTCGTGTGTGTCATGGGCAACAGCATCCAGGATATGGGGGATTAATTTTTATCCCTGAACAGGGTGCATTAGATCACGTTATGTGGTTGCATAATTTATGGCGACAAGTGACCCCTTGCCAAAGTGTCACCTTTGGCTCCGTGTCATCCGATATGTGTGTCCTTCCATGCGACACTTGCCCGCACACACATACGAATGTATGTAGTTACAATCTCCTTGTTAAAACATGACCATTAGGCATACATCTCCACCTACCAGAATCTGATATGTGTCAGGAATAAAAGAAAGCCAGAGTTCAATTAAATCCTCGCAATGGTATTCTAATACCGCATCCTGGTTGTGTGCCGAAGAAGCAACATACTCCTTATAAGATATGCATGCGGCCCGGGGACATGTGAAGCGGACCCGGACCAACCATCGGCAAGCATTACCAAATTGAGTTACATTTCTTATAAGTTCGGATACGCAGCCAACCGACCGACCGTCTAACCGAGCAAACGAAAATGCCTATACGACAGTTTGGGGAGTAATTAAGAAGCCCCAATTCATTTATCATGGATAGCGTTATAGCTGCGCAACCCTTGGATGGGGTACAACACGTTTTGGCACCCGACCCCACCAGCCGCATACACCTTTATATGGCAGTATGAATGTTGTTGGGAGTACATTAAATGACTTTCTGTCTCAAGTAGGTGGGTGCGGTTTATACGAGCACTTTTTTTGTTCCCGTACTGTGCCTCGTTGGACCCAAGTTTGCCTCCAGAAGATGTCAAAGTGGGCGGCAATGCGGGTGTGGGTGAACATGGTCTGCAAATCGACTCTGCAACATTTGCCATATTGAATTCCTTTAGTGCCAAGCGGGGGTAGGGGGAGGCTGTTTGAATGGCACCGCAATCTTTGGCTCGTTTGTTGATTGCTTTACGGCACCTTGTGGGCTCATTGCGTATGCTCATCCCGTGTTTAACCTTTAATTTCTTATTACCCCAGTACACACATTTGCGCACGAGGGGAAGGAAGTGCAAGTGGGTTGTTATTAAAATTATTACTCGCACAATGGCACCGTGGAAGGACATGAGCGGTAATTAAGTTTCGTTTTTTTTTGGTTGCTTTTTATATTCGTTATGGTTGTTGCATGTTGGATATTTGCAAATTGCGGTTAGTTCAAGGGTTCAGAGACTATATTCAGTGGGATGAATAGGTCAGCAGGGAGGCTATAAACTGGCGATTGCTTTAAAATGGTGAAAACGGTAATTTAAGACTTGTTAAAGAGGATGGGTGTTCTGTTGTGTATTGTTCTCATGTATTTTTTTTATATGCTTCTCCCGGGAAAGGCGAACCTATAACGCTTCAACAGCGCCCCGAGATGCTTGCAGATGTATGTTTGCTCTGCACTTAAATTGCTGCAAATTGTAGTCTTCTGAAAATATATCCCCAGGAAGCGAGTTCCAAAGTTTGCTTGTCCTGTAACAGAAGGAATTTTGGAAAGTTGATGTCCTCGCGGTTGTCAAGTGTACTGTATGGTCTTGGTCATGAGCATTAGCAGCCTGTCTTGTTGGGCGCCCAAAAGTTGCATTTCGAGGGATAATGTCTTTGAGTTCCTCAGAACATCTACCATGGAAGTACCTATAGAACAAGCATAGGTCAGCGACTTGTCTTCTGTGCACCAACGGTTGTAGATTCGATGTGAGTGTAGGGTCTCCAATGAGTCAAACTGCTCGTCTCTGTATGCTATCAAGCAGGTTAAGTGAATGTTTTGGGGCCGAGCTCCATATATGGGAACAATATTCCAAGCCTGGTCTAACCTGTGCTTTGTAGAGAAGGAGAAGTTGCTTGGGGCTAAAGTACCTCTTTGCTCTTAATAGGTAGCTCAACTTTGCGGACGCTGATTTTGCGATATAGGATATGTGGTTCTGCCATGTGATTCCTGAGTTGACTGTGACTCCTAGAAGGTGCATTGAGTCCTTGTGATGGATTGGATGGTCATCCATTTGGATCTGAGGAACTGTTGATTCATTTTTTCTGGAAAATGTTGTGAGCTGTGTCTTGCTTGCATTAAATACAACCAAGTTGTCCTTTCCCCACTTCAAGATTTTGTCCAGATCATCATTTAGAGAATTAATTTGTTCACATCTCTAACTGTGTGATGTAGCCGTATTCACAGGTCCATTGTTCGAGATTGAGGATATAAGAGTGCTGTCATCTGCAAAGCTGTAGATATTATTATTTGTCGATCCAAGCAAATCGTTGATGTGGAGAAGAAATAGAGTTGGAGAAAGAATAGATCCTTGGGGCACTCCTGCATTTATAGCAACCGAATTGGATGATACACCATCTACAACAACTTGGATCGATCTTCCCAGAAGAAAATTTTGCATCCATCCGCAGAGTTGTTGTGGTAATCCGTAAGACGCTAACTTGCCTAATAGGGCTCTATGCCAGACTCGGTCAAATGCCTTTGATATGTCCAAGGCTACGGCTCTGGATTCGCCGTGTTGTTCAATTGATTGTGTCCATAAGTGCGTTACGTAGCTTAAGGCTTCGGCCACGCAATGAGCGACAAGCGACTGAGCGACTGAGCGACGAGTCGCTGAGCGACGCAAAAAAATTAAAACACATGAAATCATATGGAGGTGGCCACATAAACCCTGAGCGACTGAGCGATTATTTAAGTGACAGAGCGACGTCGCTCTGCAATCAAATCTGTTCTAATTTTTCAGTCGATCGCTGAGCGACGAAATAATAAGATGGACAAAATAAACACAGAAATTTAATTTCAGCTGTCTAAAGCCGTCCAGTGCTATGGCAGGACTGGTGAAATCGTTCTAAATATAAACTGCATTCTGGTAACGACATAAAGAGTCAAATTAATGAAATATGAATTGTTATGGCAACTCTGCTACTTTTGTGTTCTTTTAATTTTTCGAAATAAAATGGCTGCTTTAATTGCGTCCTAAAGTTTGTTCTAGAAGGTTCACAGATTTTTTATTCACGAGAAGGACACCCACAAAGACTATAAAAATAAAAATGTCACCGATAAAGAGTGGAAAGAAAGAAAGAACTGACATACGACAATATTGCCGAAATCGATCTGTAAATCTGCGAAGATTTTGATATAAATGATGAAATTCACCATAATTTGCTACGTATTCTCGATCTGTAAATATGAACGCGATTTTCAACTTATAAGCTACGACGAACCGCACTTGACGATGGCATTTTCCCCAACAATCGCTCAGCGACGTCGTTCAGTAAATGGCCACCCATCGCTCAGATTCGACGCTCAGCGACTCGTCGCTCAGTCGCTCGGTCGCTCGTCGCTCACTGCGTGGCCGAAGCCTAACAGGTCACCAGTGGAACGACGGCTCCGAAATCCGTATTGCCTGTCGCTTATTAATCGATGGCCTTCCAGATATTTGATTATATCGACATTTATTGCCTTTTCCATTACTTTAGAGAGCATTGAAAGTAACGCTATTGGACGATAGTTTTGTGGCAGACATTTCTCCCCTTTCTTTGGAATAGGTTGAATGCGAGCGGTCTTCCAGCAAGAAGGAAACGTCTTCTGGGAGTACGACATCCTAAACAGCTTACAGAGTACAGGTGCAAGTTCTGGTGCACAGTTCTTGAGTACTATAGCCGGGATTCCATCGGGTCCCGTTGCCTTAGTGCAATCTAGTTCTTTAAGGAGGCGTTGAATTATTCGAGGCCGAAATTTCACTTCTGCCATCGATGATTGTATCCTCGGGATATTTGGTGGCTCCAGCTGTGCAGAATCTAGGGTGGAATTCTTTGAAAACATGCTAGCGAAAAGATCTGCCTTTTCTTTAGGTGTTGTTGCTAGCCTGCCGTCTTCTTTTACTAGAGTTGGAAAAGAAGAGCAACTAAAGTTATTGCTGATTGCCTTTGCCATGGACCAGAATGCGTGTGAGCCGCTAGGACATCCAATTACTTTGTTAGTGACTCTTTCGCTGTAAGTTGTCTTCGCCGATTCAATAATTAGGTTGCATCTATTTCGAAGAATTATAAATTCAGATCTTTTTAGTTCTGAAGGGTTTGACCGCCATTCACGGAAAGCCTTGTTTTTCGCTGCGGTAGCTCGCTTGCATTCTTTGTTAAACCACGGTTTATTTGAAGCTAATTTTTTGATGCAATGTGGAATATAAAGTTCCATACCGAGTAAAATAATTTCGGTTACGGCTTCTGCGCACATATTGACATCAGTATCTCTAAAGCACATATCAGCCCATGGCAACGAAGCGAAGAAATTACGCAGCTCGTCCCAGTTAGATTTACTATAATTCCAAATCGAACGATAACGATCCTTTTTCGCTCCTATTGGTATCGGTATAGAGAGGATAGCAGATATTAGAGCATGATCCGAATTCCCTAAGGGAGCAGACACTTTTATTTCATAATTATCTGGCTCCGTTGTGAGAAACAGATCGAGAGTGTTTCCATAATTTGTTGGATTTTCTGGAATGCGCGTGGGCTCATCAACGAGCTGAGTGAAATTGCAGCAAATGGCGAAGTCTTCAGCTTGTTTCCCTGCCTCGTCCGTTCGGTTAGAATAGTAGCCAATCCATGTTATGGGCATTGAAGTAACCAAGTATAATAACTTCAGCGGTTGGATGATGAATTTGAATCCAGTCTACCTTATCGGATAAATGACGAAATAATTTAGATGGTTCGTTATCGTTTGGTGAGCGGTACAGGCAGCAAACGAATTTGGTACAACTTTGTAGAACGACCTTTAGCCATATTATGTCGAGATCCGTAGTTCGTATTCTGGACATTGAAGATATGTGTAATCAGTTGTTGAGTTTATTTGAGTCTCTGTTAAAACTAGGACGTCTGGCTTTTTTTCTTGCAGATGCTGGTGCACACAGCTGACGTTGACATTGTTGAGTCCTAAACCTCGAATGTTGCAGAAATCTGTTGCTAGCTTTCTTCTGTTAGTGTTAAGTCTATCTTGTCTTTGTGTTCGTTGATGTCTGACGTCATGCAAGTCTTGTGGGTGATTATTTGCATGTTGAACCCCCTGAGATAGTCCCCCCCGGAGATCTGAATGGGAGACTTGTTTACCTCCGGAATTCTTTATCTCAGGAAGTTGCATCATGGCTTTTGTGTCCCATCCGTGTTGCACCGGCCCATCTGCCAAACTCCGAAACGTAGTCAAGACTACTTCACGGAGCCTATGGCATGATGTGGTGGTATCTCACCGGGCGACAGGTGGATGGGTCCCTGTCTACCACCTGGAAATCGGTGGTGGCATTGACATAATCGGTTAAAAATTGATGGTGGGAATTCTTTGGCCCCACATTCTTGCATTAAATTTTGTCCAAGCAGGTACTCACTAAGGTCCTACCGTGTATATTTTTATAGCAATTTTTGGAAACATTTTAGCCGAAAGCACGCTTCAGGAAAACTAATTTAATATTGCTAAAGAAGAAATCCTTTTTTTAGTATAAACGTTTTTGAAAACATGTTAGTTTTATAAGTACTTAAAAATGTTTTCCTTACTTTAAAGACTGTTTGATAATAAAAACCGAAGTATTTATTTATACTATGTCCCAGAAAAATTGTCAGTACAGGCCTTATGGGAAGCTCTTTTTTCTACCAGTGGTGCCTGTAGCTACTCTCACGACACTCAAACACAAGATTTGCCACTGAACCAGTCTGCTACACAGCCGCGGGCAGAATGAGCACGATCGTCTTGCGTTCGCTTGCTATTATCATCAACCGAAATAAGCAGTGTGGTGTGAGCAGTGATTCCAACCCGAAACGAAGTTTTTATGCCTAAATTCAAAAATAATTATGCCTTTTTGGTAAAAAGGATAAAAATTTCATATTTTCAAAATAACCTACAATGTGATGAGCTTGGGTTTCCTGAGTAGGTGACGTGGAGAATTAGAATATAAGCATGACGCACAGTTGTTAATAAAAATGACTTGTGCCACTTTGATCAAAGACCGTACCAGATTTACCAAATTCAAATTGCATTTCTATGAATTGATGGTAAAAAAACAATTCATAAAAAATGATGCCTTATACCTAAAAATTATTCCTCAATGCCTCAAGCATCGAAATTATGAAGCACATCAGAGAAGTGTTACCATATGTCAATGTTAGCATATCATTAAGGGTTTTTCTTTGAATTTTGTCAAAGAACTTTCGGTTTTAGTGCTTTTTGGAGCTTTTGAGAGCGGCATATTATGTGGGGTGCTGCCATTCGGTTTTAGTTTGTTTGTACTTCTGAAAGATCCAATAATATTCAGTTGAAACATATTTTTTAATGTTGTCTTTTAGAAATAAGGTTTATTCGTGAGGTGTTTTAATGCATTAACGCAACAAGTGATCTAAATGTGCTTTGTAGAGATATTGCGATAAATTAATAGAGATTACTAGGACAACTCAACCGGATTCATGCAAAAGCATGGTATTTTTTGGGATAAAATTTGATTAAATATTTAAGTATAGAAAACTAAGTACAAATTTTCAGCCTTATTCGTAAGGGCATATTTCTGCATGTTTTGGTAGGTATAAATTCATATTTCACTTTGTAGAGCATATTTTTCACACTGAAATATCAAAATGATGAAGCAGGTAGACCTATACTGTTTATTTTCGGTCGTTGGGTTTTACCACATCCGGTCACTCCTCTCCAGTAAAGCAAATGCCTTGAAATGATTTTATGATCCTTTTTTCGCTACCGTTTCCGCGAAGTTGTGCATTAACGGGTAATAATTTTGTAACAAATATGTAATCTAGGTATATATGTATGTCTATATTGAAAAATGTATGTAGAGCTGCACAAGTGCAGTCCTTTTACCATCTGTTTAGGTATATGACATTGCGTCGTGGTTATATAACTTTGTATTCTAATTGCCTGTTTGTGTACCTACCTTTATTTATTTTTTTCATTTTGATTTACGAAATGTGTATTCTTTGTTGGAAAACAAACTAAAGCGATTAGTCCTACTGGGGATACCCTTTAAAAGAAGCGAATATTAGAAAAGGAAAACTAAAAAGATAATTGGATTTTATTTTTATTTTTATTTTAAATTGGAAGATGGTATCCCTAACAGTATTGCTCTCTGAGTTATGGCGAATTATCATACACACTACGGCAACCCTGTGAGAGCTTTAAAAAGGGTCCGGTTTATGTAAGTCATTGCACCCAGACTGAGGGACAAACATCCTATCTTCCCTGTACTGACAATTTTTCTTGGACAGAGTATAGTACCTAAAAATAGGGTTTTTCATTTGCCAACAGCTTTGTAATTTTTCAGGAAAATAAGTAGAACTTATGTTATGAATGAAATTTCAGTCGCAAATATTATAAATATAAGTGATATACTTTGTTATTTTTTTAATCATTGCATGTAATGGATGTTTCCCAGAATCCTTAAAATGCGCAGAAATTATACCTCTTTTTATAAAAGGAAATCGCAAGGATATGCGTGACTATAGACCTATATCTCTGCTTTCTAATTTTTCTAAACTTTTTGAAAAGCTACTAAAATCTCGCATGGTCTCCTTCCTGGATAAACAAAATTTCTTTTCTAATAACCAGTTCGGTCTTAGGTCAGGTAAATCCACAGAAGACGCTATTCTTAAATTATGTACCCAATTGTATGAGTTAATACTTCTAAATTTACAATGGCTCTTTTCATTGACATGACGAAAGCTTTTGACATGATGGATCACAGTTTGCTACTAGATAAATTATAAATATAATATAATGGTTTCGCTCCTATCTTAGAAATAGGAAGCAAGTAGTCGGTATTAAAGGAAGTTTTAGTAGTTCTCGTTCAATTTAGAATGGTGTTCCCCAGGGCTCTGTTTTGGGTCCACTTTTGTTTTTAATCTATATTGACTCAACGGGCTACCTACTGCGTTTGCTGATGACATATCTTTCTCATATCAAGGATTATCACAGTTCGATTGCAATATACAAATTGAGGAAGATCTGCAAAAACTAAGGCAATGGTTTACATTTCACAAATTGATTGTAAGTGAGAAAACCAAATTAATGGCCTTCCAATTGTCGAGTAATGTTCTTACTGATTTTAATGTGGTTTTTCATTCTCACGACTGTAAAAGGTTTTCTTTACCTATACATACTTGCGGCTGTGCAAATTTTAATCAAAATATTTCATGTCCCAGTAGATGCTTTAAAATAGAATCTGTCAGTCAATATAAATATCTGGGGGTGCTTTTTGATTTAAATTTGAACTGGAAAAGTCATACGCAATCAGTTAAATCTCAAATGATGCGGGTGGCACGTAAAATGTATCTTCTAAGGCCGTTCTGTTCAAAACAAGTTTTGACTATGATTTACTATGGTCTTGCAAACTCTAAGTTGCAATATGGTATTACGAGTTGGGGAGGTTCTTATGCGAGCAGTTTTTGCCCTTTACTTAAAGCTCAAACACATTTGATTAGATTACTCTGTGGAAAAAATCGATTTTCTCATAGTTTTCCCTTGTCAGAGAATTGCGTATTCTGCCTTTAAGACATCTTTATGTTAGACAAAGTTCTCAGAGAATTTTTTAAGCAAAGTGGTAACACTCCTAATAGAAACTCAAGACTCTACAGCTTAATTGTTAAGCACTAGTTAATGTTCCTATTGCACGTAGAACTAAATTATCTAATTTTTTTACTACAACCGCGCCAAAAATGTTTAATTATTTACCGATTGCTCTTAGAAAGACTTACAATTTTCACTCATTTTTAAATAAAGTTAAAGTTTGGCTATTTACTATCGAATACAATACTATCGAATCATACTTTCATTCTGTGTCGTAATAGTAGGTATTTATAATTACATTTCCTCTATGCTTTTATCCAGATCCCTTTTAATTCCATATATTTTAAAGCGCTCCCTTCCCTCTTTTTATTGTTGTATAAATATACCCCATATCAGTTTAATTGTTAAATTTCACTCCTAAATAGTTAAAGAGTTATTACTATTATTCTTCCTTTATTATCGAATTCATTTGTTGTATAAATAAAGTATTTAAGATGGATGAACAAAAAACAATACAATACAATACAATTACAGTAACGGCGCTGTCAAAGTTTCTGAGATTTACATTCCTATCTAAAAAAAATAGTCAATATATAAATCTTGATTGAAGTATCGACCATCGCCATTGCTATAATGACATTCAAGCATTTAATCCGCCATAGCAAAACACAAACACGCGGCGGTAATACTCGTTCCTCAGAGTCAGAGCGCCACCATCTTCGCCGCTGATGTCCCCTCTTCGAAAAGACTTTACTCAAAAATTGACAGCGGACGTGATTTGGAAAACTTTTGCCATAAATTCGGCCGCCGTAAACTGTAAATATGTCAAGTGCCTGGGATACAATAACTAACAGGAATTATTATTGTCCATGTCCATACCCGCAAAAGGATATAATAAAACGATAAAGCCCAAAACCACATCCAACCGGATGGAGAGCCAGCCGCGAAGACCGAATTCGTAAAGAACAACAGAACCGATTCAGTCGCTCTCTCAGCGTGTGTGTGTTTATCACGATGCTACACAATGAAGAGGAGATTGAGGTCCATTCCACCAGCCAGCGGCAGGAAGAAATAAACTTCTACTCAGGGAAAAAAAAAAAAAAAAATCGAAGCAACCAACATGATTCGTCAGCGATTGTGTAATTCATTTCGAGGATGATGTTGTTGATGATGATGACGATTCCGGTCCTGGTTTTGATGACGCCGCGAAAAGTCGACAGTCGGTGCAAGTGTCAGGGCATTACTTACGTCCGTTTTCTTCTATACCAACGGAGGAAATCAATGACGGTAATGATGACAGCAATTTTTCACTGGACTTTATTTGAGCTTACAATTACACAACTGTTGTTATTCGTATCTTATAGCGCCACTAATGTTTGTGCTGTCCTGCTCCGTGCTTTGAACCAGTGCACGAGGAATCCTTGCACTCCCCCTTTTGGTTACATTTGCATGATGGGCCACATGTGCATTTGTCACGTTTGTGAGCTGCGCACTTGCAATCTTCAAGAAGGACAGTAGCTGTTATTCGAATTCATTAGGACTCGATCTTATACGAACCGTTTCCACATCCACAGGGCATCTTGAAGTTCTTTCTGTCGGACTTGACTAACTGTATGCGGCGGCTTTATGTCAGCCGCCCTTATGGTGCACACTTTCGGTGCTGAGTGCAGATTTTGCGGCTTCCGACAGGGGCGCGGTTGATGGTTGACTGAGCTAGTAAGCAGACGAAAGGTGGTGACTGGTTGACCTTTTGTTTTGTTGATTTGGCAGGTGTGATAACATTTATCTTAAGAAAATCTGAAAGATAACATGGGTGTTCCGGCTGGGGGTACAAATATGGCAGTGAATGGCAGAAGAAGTAGTAATACGCAGACAGATTTGCGTCGGAGCTACATTTGGTTTTCGAATTCAGCCAAAGCAAACTCTGTATTTGGTAGCCGGCACGACTGGGTCGCACGAAACTTTTTCAAAAAAGTTTGGTCGAGTCAATTGGTAGGTAAGTACAAAATTCAGAAGCAACCGTACAAAAAATAAAAGAACGGGTAGTGCTAAATAAAATTCACTTTTAGGTTAGGTCTTCATTTGAAATGGCAATACATATCAAAGAAAAAATGTGAGTTTTTATAATTTGAAGCTCTCAGTTACAGGCAATTGTCGCAAGTTCTGGTAACAGAGTAAAAAGTAATAGGCACTTACATATTAAATTTTACTATATTTTTGAATAAAAGGATGAGCGTAGTAGAAACTTCAATCTTCTGATCAGTTGGGGCATGATGTCTTTTTATTTGAATGGAATTTATGAGAGGCGCTGGTTTAAGGTGTCTATGATTGGAAATAGTAGTACATAACGTAGCAAAGATTTTGACAGGCATAATCGTCTTTGCAAATTGTGTTACCATTGCAATGAAAAATCGATGAATTCACCTAATTAATAAAATAAAATTCCTGCAACACATGGAAGTTATCTTGCACCCCTTATTCACTGTTACAGTTTACAGAAGATAAAAGGCCTTCCTGAAATTGCCAACACATATTAACAGAGTCATTGTGATATAAAACTTTAGAAACCTTATCTCAGGAACTGTTCAGCGAACCTATATCCGTTAGCCCTAGACCTCAGCTAACCTACTTATAAGTTCAACTTCGCGCAACATGCATGAATTTCTAAAGTTTAAACCTATCAACTTGAGTGAGTAACAAGTTTCTTTGATGCACCAACTGAACGTAGTCGGCCTATCCATCCCATTTTAATCCCATCAATCTTGTCCAAGCTGTTTCGTAGCCTGATATAGAAAAAAACAATCACGCGTTGAAATTCATACAATTTATACACAGCATACTATCGCAATCGCAAAATATTCTATTTGAGGCGACACATCAGCGAACATCCACCGCAGACCCACTGAACCTCAGCTGGTCGTTCATATTTTCCTTTATTAAACTAAAGCCCAGGATGCATTTTAAAATTGCCAACAGCCGCACCCAAACGTTTGCCACCACACTCGAGACTCGACTCCTGGCAAGGGGTTGACAATTTCGCATTTGCTCGCCCTCTTCGCTATTCTTTTGTGTTTTGCCATTCTTTCTGCTGCTGGTGCTGGATTATTTTTTTTGCTTTTGCTGTTTTCCTTCCTTAATTGAAAATATTCCTCGAGCCAACATGGGTCTCAGGTGTTTAGTCAGTCTTAGCTTAAGCCTTTTCGCAGGAAGCTATTTCAAGGGATATACCTGGGTTGGGTGCACTGTAAAGAGGCACAAACACAAATAAAAAAAAAACATGTAAGAAGGACTCCATGAAAGAATAGATCTTATCAGCAAGAGAGAGGGACTAGAGTGTTTGTCAGTATTCCATGTGGGTCTGGGTCTGGCCCGCAATTAAAATTATTCCAGGAATGCGTGGCAAAGAAAACAAACTTTATCTCCGGCTGAGAAGAGAAATGAGTTTTCGGTCTTAATGAAGAAATTCCCTTTGGCGTCTTACGAATGGAAAAAAACAAAAAACAAAAATAAAACTAAGAAGCAAAACATACGTTTCGCTATTTGCAAATAGAAGGACATAAATCTTTTCGCCTGGGACAAAATTACACCACAATTAAGGAGTCTTCTTTTGAACAAAAGCAAGAATGGAGATATTTACGAGATTCATGTGGTGAAAAAGGAGCTGCTGCTAATTGGAGTAGGAGGTGCTTAGCACTGGGAGTGGATGAGCTTCAAATGGCATTAGGAATGCTGAAAGGAGCCCGCTCCTTCTCCCTGCGGTTTCATATCAATGGAACAAGTTCAACCAGCAGCAGCAGATGAAGATGAGTATACCATCAGCTAGATGGAAGGATTGCGGAGACATCTGTGGATGATGCAATTTATCAAAAGGGCTTAGTTGGGAATTTCAATGTAAGTTTTGTGTATAGTCCTTTTCTTTCTACTTCGGCAGTTTAATACTTTTTTAATTGCTCTATGAAAGTTGGGGGTTTTGTTTGGGTTACCTACTCTGAATGTTCTACTGCTGATTCGAGCCGAAGGAGAGCGCTTGTTGTGTGCACTTGTTGGTATTTGTTTTCGACTTTTGAGACTGGGATTCATTTAGAAAGTATCTGTGACAGTCTGCGTTAAATTATCTTAGCTTTTCAAGTCAGTTATCCATATTTTTCAAGCACCATTTATTGATCTGTCATCATTTGGATCCGTTTTGCAGACAAACGAATGGAAGTTGCATACATATCTGCCTAAGAACTTCGATGCTTTCTTCTCGAATTTAAATTTGACTTTTCAGAGCCGGAAAGTGGATAACCAAAGCTTTGTCTTGCTGGCATTCGGTTCGAATTCAGGAAAACAATCACTTCTAATGACAGATGATGTCCGATGTAATAGTTCCTCTATTAGTTTCTCAAGCTTACAAAGTCGTTCAGATTTACTTCATCGGCAGGTCTTGATGTCGAACGTTGCTTCCTGCGGTACGGTTCAAAGCGATTCCAATATCTTCTGCAGTAGTCATCTCCAGCGCTTTCGTCACTGCTTTTATTAGTTTTCTATATTTTTCATGGCTCGTTCTTTTTTTGAGATCTCGTCTCGTTTTTTATTTTTTTATTTTGTTTCTTGCAATAGAGACAATTGGCTAGTGCTCATCTTTTGAATTTGAAAACAATTTGACCACAATACACAACAAACGACAAAGCAGAGCGATCTGTCAAAATTTAGTTTGAGAAAAATGTACCGACCCATTAAATGGGCGCGCTAAATTTTGACAGCTGCATGAAGGACATTCCGAAACAAAAGTTTGATTATTTAGCTCGAGCAGCGTACCACTCAGCTAAATGGGTTCGCTAAAATTTAGCCCAGCTAAATTTTGGAGAGAATTTTGTATGGTAGCGAAAATTCAGCTCGAGCAGCGTACTAAGCCTGAGTGCCAAAAATGTCCCTCTTTCGCACAAATTATTTCAAAGAAATGGACACAATGGCTAATTGGAATTGAACCTGAGCCCATTAAAATTAAAAAAAAAAATATACCTCAAGAAATAGCCGAGAATTCGCGTTTTTACTATAATTTTGCTAAAATATATATATCACTGATAAACGGTTGCAAAAAGAGACACAATTGTAGTACTAAAATTATTGAAATCTATTTATCTATTTTGTAAATATGCTGTCAGATTTTGTGAGATTTTCTTAAATAATTAATAAGTAACTTTTTAGCGAATAAAATCGAATCGCACTTTAAGACGACAGTTTTCATTCTTTTTTTTAAGACTGCTCAATGTTTGCAACAATTAAAATATTTTAAGAGGTTTAAAATAGTGTAATTGTAGATAGTTCTACAATTTTAATTTGTTTAATGAAGCAAAACATTCCTCTCCTTCTTTTAGCTTACCTACTCCGAGACTGGAAATATTAATTAGTACAATATGGCACCACTGCTGCAGTCAACATCAGTCGAACTAATGGGGCATTTACACGGTCACACATTCCTATCACGGAAAATTAAAGGGATGCCCAATACTAAACAGCCGTCTGACTGAAAGGGACAACATTACCTAACACGCAAAAAAAAGTGATACGTTTTTTGGTCGGCCATCTTGTTTGCGTGGTAGGAGTTATGGGAAAGCTATGTATGTTGATATTTTTATAGCGATGGCTTACGAAATTTCGTTTTCCTATAAAACAAAATGGCTTCCGGAAGGGATGAAGGTACATTTATTTATTAATTTCGTATAAATGATTGATGAATTTTTGGTTTAATTTACTGAAACTAATTAACACTCTCATTTCACATATTTTAGATCGGAAATAGAAATGTTTTCATGTGATTGCAGAAATGTTGGTTGCCGGAACTTCCGCTTTACGTATCTATAATTATGGGTAGAACATCCATGACACCTTATGCGTCTGATTTGTGATCTCATTCCTTCGCCTTTATTAGCATTGACTGCGGACAAACGGATCTCTCTGTCCCGTCTCGTGCAAAAATGCGCGTGCGTGATAGTGTAAATGCGGTTTAACACCGCGTCTCTAAAAGACATAATTTCAGTCAAGACTTAAGTCAAGACAACAATTTATGTCTCATGTGGACCGAGATTTTGTGGACATGACAGAAATCTAGACTTTTCAGTCTGAGTTTTTTTTTTCCTGCCATCTCTGCAGACATATCTTCTGACTGAAATTTGACATTTGAAATCTAGACGCAGCGTTTGACAGCAACAAAATAGTTCCTTTTTTTTTGCAACGCATTGGGTGGATCTTTTCCTGTTAATTGTTAATGTAAACATTTTTGAAAATCGATCTAGGTGTCGAAGGCTACGCATATTGCAATCGCACGAATATCAACAAGAAAAGAGTAAGTGATATTTGTATGTAGGATTAGACACACGAAAATCTGAGAGCGAGTCTGAAGAAGCGAGGGCGACCATCACTTGTTTTTTTGTTAATGACATTTTGTGAAATAAAGTGACAGAAAACGATTTGCCCAACCAAAGCAATGCGAATATGGCGGACAAGAAGTCTGACTTAAAAGTCTGATATTATTCAGATTCGTGAAGACGCGGTGTAATAAGCATAGGCAGGAGAGAACAACGCAGCTTTCTTGGGGTAGGCGGGCATCTGTTTTTTTTTTTTTTTCGTTTGTTCGCAACAAATTATTATTTTATAATAATTAATAAATATATAAGTTTTAAAGTCATAGATGGAGGGTTAACGGATTTCCTTGTACTTCTATAGAGCTATCGTTGGGTATTCAAAATAAATGCAATAAACCGTTTCGAGGATGATTGGGTTAGGAAAATACTCTACGAATTTGCAGAACTTATCGTAGATAAAGTGGTCAACCAATATTTTTCGCGAATCGCGAGTCTGCAGCTCTAATATACTCTCTTAATTCGGCAAAAGGTTTATGCGAGAAACAGATTAACACAGCGCCAGCAAAAGCAATAGCGAATTTAGGATTGGCTCTAACGTTGACGTCGCTGTCGATGTTGCTGTGCTAATGTGTTCAAAGTAATTAAAATACATTATTTCTAAAGGTTCTGTCAAAGTTGCTGTTGCTGTTGCTGTGTAAATCTGTTTCTCGCATTCAAATTTGAATAGCAGGCACTTCTGGGCCGCTCGAAATTTTCTTGATTTCAATAAATATCTCGAGTTGGATATTGGCTAGCTCCATTCATTGTTCTCCACTCTGAGTCACTTCCTTAATATCCATTTTGACAGAATGTCTTTCGAACTTGAAACAGTGAGTGGGCCATACCTATATCGAAATAAACCTGAAATACGATCGACGACTGTTAATGTATTTTGACTCTGATAAGTCATTTCATTATCCGAGCACAGCCCCATTAGACCGCATGCAGCAGGACCCTTCGAACATTATCATTCGCTCGTCCATCACCATTAGGAGGTGAACGCACACACTTTTCACCAGACTAATTTATCCGTCAATTTGGTACGACTCCCCCTGGGTACCAGTGAATGACTCTACACACCGAAGATATTGCAAGCATATTACCCATTAGCCATTAGTTTGACCACCAGCATCAGTTGGCCAAAAACTAAATCCGACCATCAATTTATTAAGATTTAGAGTCCCCAAAGTGGACGGGACACCTTTCTTCCGCACATATATATTGAAAAGAGCATTTCTCAGCACTCTCCATTCCGACTATGGCAACTTCGATACGTTGCATTGTGATTTATTTATGACACAAACATACACACACAGAGGAGCCCCTCAAAGGATCCCGCAGCAGTCAGATTCCATTTATATCCAGAAGAGATATCAATATCGTCCCGTTCATTTGCAATCAAATGAAAGAAAAACGTTCCAAGAAAGCCACCACCCAATCTCATCTGGAGAAAGGACACCATGAAACCGATTGCGAGCCGAAGGGTCATAAAAACAACCAACCAAAGTGTTGAGGACAAAAACAAAAAGAATTGAAAAAATAGAAAAAAAAAAAAAAAAAAACTGTATGGATATGGTTATGGTCCTCCAGCAGGAGAGCTGATGGTAGCCTTTCTCTTGCACATTCATTCATCTCCAGAGCAAGCGCATAAGGACAAACGACCCAACCCGACCTCCTTTATCGGGGATTCTTCATTTCAATCACATCAAATGCAGACATTTTTGTTTGTGACACCGTTAGAGGGCGCAAAAAATAAAAACGAACCCACACAGCAGCACACATCCGAGCCGAGGGTGGCTGGCCAGCACCCAGCAGCTGGGATTCTTTATGTGCAAGGGGAATCACATTATAAACATCCTTCCAGTCAAGGCTGCTGCCTTGTACACTTTAGGTTGAGGTTCCCGTGATTGGTATTTCGGGAGCAAAGCAAAACTTTATTTTTTTAACAGTAAAAGTCTTAAAGCGGAACACTTGACATAGTTCTCCGGCTGTGGCTTGGGTTTGCCCATAAGGCAGCATTTTGCCGTTGTCCGTTGGTCACAACACTGGGGCAGACTATTGCACCAACATACAGGCATGGGTGTTGATTTTTCTAAACCAAAAGAAGACCAACAAAAATGCAAAAGTTATTGAGAAAACACGATTTTTTAGACGAAAACTTACCGGCTTCACACCGCTTGCAGGTCATCTTTGGATCAGTCTTTTGGGTAGAGAGTATGCGTGTATACAGAATAGTCATTGCGTTGTCGTTCGAATGGTTACTATTTTCGGCGCGAATAAAGTTTTATAATCCAGTACTAGTTGGGGTACGGTGCGCACTTTCGCATGGTACCTACGTCTATTCCCAGATTAGATAAACCAGATAAACGACAACAACATGCAGAAAGGTATTCGTATAGGATTTGCTGGTGTTTTCGGTGGCGTTTGCCATGGGTTATCGTTTGTATGAACGCAATTAAATGTAAGATAAGATGGCGCGTATCAGGCGGATATTCGCAGAACGATTTCGATCAACGTGCCAACGTTTTATGATATGATTAAAAAAATTTGGACTGGCAAAAACAAACAGTGGCATTTTTATTGCTCGATTTTGTTTATAGGGAGTAGCGCACGTATGCGGGCAACGGATGGTGGTAGTGGACTTTAGTTTTTGGAAGCCCAGTATGACAATTGTGGCAAATCTTGTAAGTACATACTATTTTTGCCAGCGACTTTATGCGCGAAGAAAACTGAAATGTCGACTATGTAATCTCCCTTTTACCCACTTCAAAACATTTAAAATAAAAAGCATGAAAGCAATTATAGACGACCACAATGACCATCTGTCATCTTTCAGGAAATATTTAACTCGTATATGAAATGTCGTTTCAAATGTTGTTTTTCATTGGGACAAGAAAGCTATTATTTTTATTTTGATCTAAATCACTTTTTGCAGATCTCGATATATCTATAGATTCGAATCACCAAAAATACTCCATTTGTATCCATTTGTATCTACAACAGGGGAAATATTTTTGAAGTCGATATCCATTTATGATTTTTCCAAAAACAAATGTAATTTGAACAGCTGATATTTCTGTCCAATAACGCACTAATACATTTACAAAAGGAGATCAATATCGTTACATGTTCCATGACCAACTTAAAATCTGAAATCTGAGATCTGGGGTCGAATTACCGGATCCGTGATCGAGCCATACGTCACTGAATTTTGTGGATTTTACTAGCAAAACAATAACAAATTCAGTCACGTATTACTCGATCACGGATGTGGTAATTCAACCCCTGGACCAGATGGTGGTCCCATTGGAAAACGACATAAATGCTGCTCCTCCAGATCCATCATTTGGTCTATATTTTTCTGAAAAATCATACCGATTCGGTGTGTTGTTTCAAAGTTATGCAGTAACAAATGCACATGCAATAGACAAAACGTTGTTCTGCGAACAGAACTTTATTTCGTGAAGACGGTTATTACGTCACGTAGCTATGTGCAGAGCAAACAAACTATAGTTGACGACCAAACTAGTTCTTAATGTGCCCACCTAAAATATGCGACCGCGAACTCTATGAGCTGTACCAAGATGTGGATATCTTATATATAAAAATCACGTGTCACAGGTTGCTCCGCGATGGAATCCTAAACTACTGAACCGATTTTAATCAAATTTTTCACATTGTGTGCAGTTTCATCCCACTTGAGAGATAGGATAGTTTATAACTCAATTTATAGTCGTTGATTTTTTTATTGCAAATTATTTATTTACAATTATCGAAACTTCTCAGCAACCATTGTTCATATTCGTTATTCTGCTTTGGGGTGGTTGGGTGGTGCACATCGCATAAGCACATTCATTTGAACAAAAACTGCGTGAAGTATACTCCGACGTGAAATGACAGAGAAGTTTGCGAGGTTGAGGAAATGCGCAGATGGCTGATGGTGATGACGTGTGATGGCGTAAATACAAATTGAGTTTAAAGGTTTTTGTTTTAGGTGGTTTTGAATTGTGATATTACCTTCGTTGATACCATAAATTAGAATTAAATAAACCTTCAAGTTTTCAGAAGCAATAATAAACAGATTTAGCCGAGTGAAGTGAAAAAAAGCTTTTCCTTTGGAATTATATTATTAGGAATTTCTTTTTAGAGCTTTGGGAAAAGTGAAAGCTGGAACGCTTTCCACAAAGTGAAAATTTGAAATTAAGAAAAAATATACAGAGTCTACTATGTGATGGAAGAGTAGGTATAATAAGAACCGATTTTTTCCACTTTTTTGTACTTTTTTTTAACAATCTGTTGTTTCGATTTAGTTCAGACTTTATGCTACAATTTATTTCACGTTACATTTTCTTAATATGTAGGTATATGTACATTATGATTTTAATCAAATTTTGCACACTGTGTTTAATAGTTTATAACTCAATTTATAAGTGCATTGTTTTTGTATTACAAATTATTTGTTTATTATTTAACAAAGAGTTATAATAATAGATTTATATAATTCCATCGGGGTAAAATTTGATGGCGTTATGACTCGAAAGCCGCTGGGTCCATTTTCATCATTCTTTTTTTGTTTTTGTTCGTAGTTAAAATATAAGATACTTTTGGACCCGATAGGTGACACTGTTTTCGATCTCCGAAACCACTTAACCGATAACAATAACATTTTGTGGATGTATAAGGTTGTTTCCCGTTTGAAAGATAGACTGCTTTTGGACCCGATAGGTGGAGCTGTTGGCGACTTCCAAAACCACTCAACCGATTTCAATAGAATTTTTTGTGGATGTACCTGGTTGTGGTGGGTTCCAGTTTGAAAGATAGAATAGCTTTGGACCCTATAAGTAGCACTTTGCAAAAGATAAGCGGAATAGGAAAACAGGTTGTGGTACCTCCCAAAAAAAAAAAAAAAAATTTAAACGAATTTAGCCACAGCAACGCGTGGCTGGGTCTTCTAGTATATATATATATATCAAAAAGCCAAAACACGCCGACTACATTGGCTCGGCCACATCGAGCGAATGAAGAATAATGCTCCGACTAAGAGGATCTTCGAATCCCAGCGCCCAGGTTCGAGGTGACAAGGAAGACCGAACCTCCGTTTTAAAGACCAAGCCATCGCGGATGCCAGAGCGCTTAGTCTGGACAACAGGAAGCAGCGTGCCCGGGATCATAGAGGATGGAAGGCTGCAGTGTCTCAGGCAAAGATTCTTCACGGGTCGGGAGCCCGATAAGTAAGTAAAGTAAAATATGCAAACATTTTGAAAATGCTTCCCCACTGCATATCCGTTTTTGCACCACTTTTTTCCCCATTTCGATTCGTTGAAGAAAAGTAAAGATGTTTTTTAATATAATAAGAACTTGTTTTCTTTAATTAAGACATTTTTTAAGAAAGTAATACGAAAACCATGTGAATTTTAAACATAAATAATAAATGTTCTAATATATAAAATTCTCGTGTCACGGTGTGCGTGGCTGAACTCCTCCGAAACGGCTCGACCGATTTTCGTGAATCTTAGCGTGCATATCGGCTAGGGTGGAGAATCGGGAATTTTTCATCCCCCTAAATTTTTTGTTTTTATTTTTTCATGATTTTCGCCGAGTAGAGGTCAGCTAAGAACGGATTTTACAAAATTCCACCCACAAGGCGGGTTGCGGGGGTGTAAGAGATTGACGTCCGTATGTGCAGACTCATAACTCGGTAATGGATCGTGCTTGGTGGATTCGTATTGACCAAAGGAAGGACATAATCATGCTACGTGAAAATAAAAGTTTAAGGGAATGGAATTGGGTATAGAACTGTGTATGGAGAACCGCACCTTAAAAAAAAAAAAAAAAAAAAAAAAATAGATTGGATAGAAAAACGGGTAGTGTCCAGTGTTGCCGCAAGCTTTTTTGAAATTGTAACAATTTTGTTCAAAAAATGTAACAAATGGAAAAAAAAAATGTAACAAATTGGAAAAAAATTGTAATAAAAAATCATCGTTTTTCAACTAAAAAAAATCTTTACTAGGAACTCTTTATCACATTTAAAAAAAAACTCTTCATTGACCTACCTGTTCATTTTGTGTTTAAAAAATATCAAAAAAAAAAAAAAATGTATTGACCATCGAAGTAAACTTCGATTTCTATTTCACAAACTTCATTTACCACGATTGTTGTCTTTCTCGTTCCCTCCCATTCCCATTCCCACTAGCAGTTTGAAGTTTTGCACAACTTTTGCTCTGTGTAAACAAACAAATACATTGATAGAAATTGGTAGAAGTTTGCTCGAAAGAAAAAAGTGCTGCCAGTTCAACTTTTCAATATTTTTAATGAGAAAAACAAAAAAGGATTTTAAGGGGAAAAAATGTAAGAAAGCGAAAAAGAAAGTAACATTGTAACAAAATTATAAAATAATTGAAAAGTGTAACACTTTTGTTACACTTGTAACATTGTGGCAACGCTGGTAGTGTCACTTCCAATACAACAAAAATTATTTAAAGAGTTTAATTTTTGAATTATTTTGATGTGCCGCGCTTACAATTTGAAATTGAAAGTCGTCTCAGTTATAATTTTGTAGCGCAACCTCTTGCTGGAATTTTGTGGAATCAATCTTGAATTCCTAATTCCTATATTTCTCATTAGGCGTTTTTCTTTTTTAGTTCAGAGCACAACCTGAACTGTTATACAAAAAGTTTGTGTTTCTTTTTTAGCTCAGATACATCAGAGCTCGAAATTGTGTTTCTTTTTTCGTTCAGAGCATGATCAGAGCGCGCTATATGAGCTCAGAATTAATTGACTGAGCAGACTGAGTAAAATGCTGATTACACATAAATATACATTCACACTTCCAGTCATATTTGACAGAAAAAAAAAAAAAACAGGAAAAACAGAAAATCATCAGAACGATCTGAGCACGCTCGGTTCAGAGCTGGTACGAAAGTTTTATATGTGAAGTACCATTTCAAATTGAGGTTACCTTGCAAAAAAAAAAAAAACGGGTCCGAACTGTAAGCCCACACACTCCAAATACGCAGTTTGAACGAAATCCGGGCAGCCTTCTAGGCTGGAGATCTGTAGAAGGACGGACAGACCAGACAGCATTTTGGGACCCACTTTTTTGAGTTCTTTTACTACGTAAGGGAGAAAGTTAAATATGTTTTAATAGAAAAATATGTAAGGTTCTTCAGTTATATACATATATGGTATTGTAGTTATAAAAATGTTGAACGGCTAATGAAACGGCCAATTTCAATTTGGAAAAGAGTTGCAGTTAGTGAACTGAACGTGAAGATGACGTGAGTACCTAAAGGTGGCGTTCAGTTTGAACGGCGGTTAGAGCTAAATCGCTTAGATTCTATAAACGCTGTGATGGTTTTATTTTCGGGATTTACTTAGAAGTTAACTACACTAGTTTTATTTTTAAATTATGGAAAATTAATAAACATGCATGTAATTCGTTTTTCCCATTTTAAAAGCACTTTTCCCCATTAAGTGAAAAATTCCCCAAAAAGGGGAAAAATCCCCTAACCTAGCATCGCTGGGTAGGTACAAGGTACATAGTTTTTTTTTTGTAAGTTAACTCACAAAATTATATTTTTACCCTTTTTCCCACGAGACGGGTTCTATTCATAGAAATTCCTACCAAAAGGTAATTTTCCCGCGAGTTACAATACTGATTTGGGGTATTTGATTGTGCACTCTCAGAGAACAATGTTTTGCTCAATGCAATTGCGTTTGAAATTGAAAACTGGTGGAACTTGTTTACGTTTTCGTGAAGTTTTTCTACTGCAAAGAGTGGCATTGCATCGGGTGAATCTGTTTTTGTAAATTATTTATGTATAAGTATTTAGACATCAATCGGGACGAAAATTTCGAATTTTTTAACATAAAATTTAGTCAGTGAATGGAAAACGCATAGAAAAGTATCGAAGGCAACACATATTCGAGTCGCACGAATATCGACACAAAAAAGAGCAAGTGACGTTTTTATGTTCGATTAGATATACACACGAAATCTAAAATCCGAGATCGAATCTGAACAAGCCCAATTGAATACCGAAGTAATCTATGAAAAATGATGGATGATTGATAAATTGCAGTGGTAGAGAAAAGGGTTTAAAATGTCTAATAAACGCGAAGAATTTGTTTATAAAGAATATTAATTGATGCATCTAGCGATGAAAGTGATTCGCAAATATTCGAACTCCTTTTTTATGAATCCTAGTAGCTTTGTAGAGTTCGGGAAGTGGAAGAAGTGCCACTGCTCTAAGAATTAAGTGGAGGAGATTATTTGATACCATTTTAACGCGCTATAAATCAAAACATCTGCACGCGAATGCTCAAAAGTCAAGTTCAATTTCAATTCATCTGTCAAAATGTCGACTCAGCAAAATTAGTTAGTCTCAAGACTATCGACAAAATCTAAGCCGACCATATAAAACCAGTTTTCCGGTACAAATCGCATTAAATGTTGCCAATACCTCGTTGGAGAAACTTTCACAACTCAACTCAACATCTGTGTGCTTTGCCCTTTTGCGGAATATTACATTATTAAAATCCACTAATGCATCACATTAAGTCTCTGCATCAAGATGAAGGAAGAATTTCCGCCTTCTTTTCGTTCCTTTGGAGTGAAATAAACTTCAGCTTTTTCTTTGTTCAAAACAATGGCGGTAGAAAAAAAAGTGCACACAGTTTCCAATACTTTGTCGCACTCCCCCGCCCGTCTTAAATGTCCTTTAGGGAACGAATAGATTTCGCATGTGGGCGGTTAAAACTTGGACTGCAATCCAAGTGGCGGACCAACCGGCGGAGGAGGTGTGGGACGACTACGAAGAAGCAAGAAAAACGAGCTCAAAAAGTCCGAGCAACGGAAACTTTTAAAAAGTCAATAGGAGGACGTCAGGAAAAAAAAAAAGAAATGGCAAAAATATTGGAAAACTATTCCATTCTCGCATCCTTCGGAAAGATATTGAAGGCAAAAAGGAGCAGAATAACATCGTCAAAGTAAACTTTTCCCACAGCACACAGAAATGCATAAATATAGCCAAGTATTCGATGGATCTTTGTATCAGCCACCCGCGTACCGGACACATACAGACATCGGCAGCGCCAGCATCATCGTCAGCGTCATCATCAGCAGCATAGCAGCAGCAGCAGCTAAAATCGCACCAGCATCTCGTAGGATCATAGCAACCCATTGAACCAATCAAAATACTGCACAAGGATTTGCGATGCCATGCTTCAGATGGTTGGCATCCTCGTTTGGTGTTTGTCGTTGTTTTTGTTGCCCCTCGGTTCGGTCAGAGAAAATTCCTTCATCCTTTCGGGTATGGGAAAACGTTTCTCGGGTTTTTTTTTCTGTACCGTTCGCTGAGGAAAATTGCAAAAATAGAAAGAAAAAGTTGAGCAAACGCAAAAAAAAAAAAACGAAGCGAATGGGAAAACGATTTTTTCTGTTATTATTTGAGCCAAGGACATTTTGTTCCTTGTCAGGCGGCCGGCCCGGCGGGATGGTGTTCACCACCAGCTGTAGAGTGAGCGAAAATAGGAAAATTAAAAAAAAATCGCATAACTTTGCCAGCTCCTCGTCGTCCTTTTTCTTTTTTGTATATGAGCTTCCTTATGGAGGTTTCCATTTTTTGTTCCTTGTTTGCTCCTTCGATGCCAGGATACGAGAGTCGAGAGGTTGAATGCTTTTTCGCATTTTTTGTGTCCGCTTTTCCAATTTTCCTCTTCTTTGGGATATAATTTTTTTTCTCCCGCTCGTCCTTTCGGTACACTTTTGTCCCAAAAACTCATTCTTTCCCGGTAGTGGATGGATTTTCTTTCAGCTGTGCACACACAGAGGAGTTAAAGCAGTCGTGTTTTATATTTTCTGCGATCCTTGTTTTTTTTCCTTCCTTTTTTTTTTTTTGCCATTTTGTTGTTGCCCTTCGTGTGGGAGTGGGGGACGACGAGAGGGGCGAAAAACGAAATGTCGTCCTGTGAAAAGTTCTCTCAGTTCCACTCACTCTGTGCCACCTTTATCGGAAGATTTATGGCGGGATGCTGGAATTTAATGAAATTGCAAAACGAAAATTCTATATATACCATTGTGAGTATACACAGTCGCAATTATAGCCACAGCCATATATGTGTGTCTTTCAGTTCGTATCCTTGTCGATTGTCGACTTTCATTTGCCAGCTTCTTCTAATGCATGTAGGTAAGTATATATCGCTCATACATATTTCAGTAAGCGACGGGTATATCGGAGGAGGACACTCTGCGACTGCGAGTGGGAAATTTAAGCACAAACAACAGTTGTATCCTAGTTGTAGCTGGTACCTGCTGCCTATTGTGCCAAAAGTTTACGTTGCGATGTTTTGTATTTTGTTCCGCCATCGTGTGTGCAACCCCAAGTCGCAGCTACATACTATACTAGGGCTTCTGGCATGCTGGTCGGCTCGACATTGTTTGTAGTAACACTGGCTGTGTTGTCACGTGACGGTAATTACCGGTATATGAGCAGAGTGAATTGGATTTAATGGTGGCGCGAAACAACACGACAGAGTGTTTAATCAGCGTAGCGGTGAGAGTGATAGACTGGGGGGGAGCCACCCACCGTTGCATTGTCTCTGAAGGAACAAGCAAGTTGGTGGATACGCTATACAAATACAGCGTGCATAGGTACTGAAGCGCTTGCGTTTTGTATTTAGCAAATGAATGTAAGATAAATCAGCATGAGACCGGTTTTAATGTTTCGCAACGACGAGTTGACAATGTGGTCACCGAACTCCACCTACCCACGGAAGTTTGACTCCAAGAGTGAGAACGGTTACTAACCTTTGAATGGGACGTTCTCCGTCTGTGTAGTCAAATTGGTGTCGAAATTTATAGAAATTTGGACGAAAAAGTGTATTTGACAGTACTAATGTCTATAGCTAGAAAAGGGTATGCCAGATCTGAAAAATTAGCTGACGAGACATCCTTGCATCTAAAGTAAAAAAAAATGTTTTTATTTTTGTTTACATTTTATTTATTTTAATAAGTATATTTGGTTTAAATAAAAGTCTTAATTCATATTTATACATATTATGTTAATTTTTCTAAGCAAATGCTTAGAACTTATGCAGTTTTCAGATTTTCCCGATAAAGAAGGTACTTACATGTTTAAAAAGTAAAAATTCAAGAAGGAACATAACTTAATATAAAAGGAATATACATATATACATATTTACATGAAGGTTAAATATTAAGATAATACTATACCAGTCTTTTTATTGATTAAAGCCATTTTTATCTATACTTATAATAAAACTGTAGGCAATTTTTTTGTTACCTAATGGCGTGAAAACTACTGCACAGATTTCGATGAAACATTTTTGAAATGTTCCTTAAGACTTTTTGCAACACAAAGGCTATTCCCTTTCATTGCCATGTCTATTTTTTGGAGCGTTTTTGACCAAAATGTGTTTTTTTCTGACTTTACTGCCTTTAACTCGCCATTACTCAAATAATTCTTAACCAATACAAACAAAACAAAATACTTAGGAGAGCCAACACTTTTATAGTTATTTCAAGCCATAAATCAGCTTTCTAAGCCCTCTAGAAGCTGAGCTACAACCTAAAATCTAACACGAAAAAAATAGATTTATTTTCTCAAATCGAATATTATCAGCAGCCGCGGTTCTTGATCGTTGTTCTGCTTTGGGGTGGTTTGGTGGCGCACATCGCACAAGCACGTTCATATGAAAAAAAAAAAACAGAGACAATGTGTTTCTGAGGAAATGCGCAGATGGCTGATGACGTATGGTGATCAGCGTTGCCATAAGTGCAGATTTGTCTGCATATTGCGCATTTTGCAGATTTTCAACCTTGCTGCAGATTTTTAAAACCCAGAAATCTGCGCTTCAGATTTTGTCTGCAGCCGCAATAATATATATTTTGTTCTTTTTAAGAAATTTTAACAATTGTTGCACACTTGATTTCGATGTATGCTGTCATTTTCGTATTCAGCTTTTTTGTTATTGTTACATAAATAAATTAAAAAAATGTGAAGGAAGATTTTTCTATTTTTTTTTTGTCATAATTGCAGATTTGTAAAAATAATTTTATGGCAACACTGGTGGTGATGGACGTATGGTGGAGGTGGTGTATATAGAAATTCAGTTTATAATTTTTTTTTTAATGGTTGTTGTAGTACCTACGTTGATACCTACAGTAAAGAATTGAAGAATTCAAGAAGTAAAGACGATATAGGTGACTAATGTTGTTTGATTTACTTATTGTTGGTGTAGATACAAATTTCCGTTCAGGCTTTTGTTTTAGTGGTTGTTTTGATATTACGTACGTTGATACCTACAGTAAGGAAGTGGGACTCATAAACAAATCATACTGAGACCCCCAACTCACAATCCTCTTGCCGCTGGCCCCCTCAATTTTTGCCAGGAATCCGCCATTTTGTTGACCTATCCGTGTACGCCAATTCCTATCCGTTTTGCTTTGCCCACAGTGAAATGTAAAAAGATTAGGTGCGAATGTGTTGGTTGAGAGGATTTTTGACATTTGTCAATACGAATTTCTATGCAACAATACTAGCGCACCTAAACTTTTTGGGAGCGTAAAATTTAGCTTGTAGGCAAATAACTGTTAATCGATCGAAGTTGGGGGTCTCAGTATTGTCTCTGGTCTCAGTATTGTCTCTGTACTGAACTTTGGAGTTAATGATTATAGCTAACTAGGGCTAGCCCTATAATTTCTATGTATTATTAATTGTAGTTTATTTTATTTAATAATGAAGTAATAAGAGGGCGACAAGTTGAAAGGCGGGACATTTTACGTTACAAATTTTTAGTGCGGGACATTTTGCCCGACACTTTTCATTGCGGGATAAAAGCCTTATAGCGGGACATCTGGCATCCCTAGATCCAATGATATCGTACTTAAAGTTTTGTTTTACACATTAACATAGTTTTGAAAATTGTATCAGGCAGTTGCCGCCTTCTATACAGTGAATAGGATGATTTCTGGCGTTTGTCATCAAGGGCGCATCCAGGATTTCTTTCTCGAAGGGACACAAAGGTCAGTATTGCATTTCAATTTGTCTCTGAGATTCATTCTTTATCAATGTCATACAAGAATAACTATACAAAATATTTTTTTTTAAAAGGTTTCATAATGAAGAATTACATGTTTAATAATGACAGTTTTTTTTTATCTGTTGAAGATATCTCGTAATTCTTCAGGGTTCATCTTTGAAGCAATATCTTGGTGGATATGCAATAAAGCTAGTTCATTCAGCCGATCTTCTCTCATTTTGCCGGTCGGCGTAAGGCGGAGAAAGATCATTTGGCTGTGCTGGTTGTCACATCAGGAAATGTGCACAGTAATTGATATAGGGTTCTTATCTTTGGCAGAGCCGAAGCATTTTTATAAGCTTCTGCTGGTGACTTAGGAATATTTTCTTACACCTGTTGCCAAATTTGTAACTCTCGCTTCAAAACTAAAACACAAGGTCTCTTCATATACTTCAGCGCCTTGCAAAACTTCATCTATGATGATCATCACTTAAGTTATGGGAGCTGAGCTCTAAGAAAACGTATGCGACATTTCATTGAATAAATAATCAAGAAAAGGAATATACACTTTAAGTCGGTAATATTCTTCAACAGATTGAGTCTGTGCTAGCATCTCATCGCCTCTGCAGGCTGGCTGTGGTCGTATTGACAAGCTGAGTTTCAGAAAGTACATCAATTTCAGGGGCTTATAATGATCGAGATAAAGGGAGTTTGATTCCGAACATATCAGCGAGGATTACCAAACTCAAAAGAAATTCCGATTATATTATAGCTTGTAGCAGTTAAAACGCACTGTCCTGTACTGTACGACTGTCTCCTTGATCAGCCATTTTCTGCAAAACTCAAGGAAGACATGGGAAAACATTACAAAATGTCAAAACCGCTTCATGTCTTCCTACCCATCTGGATTCACACAGTTTTTTAAATGTATTTTGTTTTTCTTTTGGCACTTGAGCTTGCATTTCTTCTCTGAGAATATATATTCGCTTAGCTGACTCACGAAAGAAAGTTGCTACATTTGAGATAACCCCCACAGAATTTCTTAAACGATCATTAAAAAATACAGCGTTTTTTTTTTTGTCTCCCACATAGTAGGTACCTATTCTCAGACTTTGAAGACGGTTTCCCCCTTTTTTATGAGGAAAAGCCTTAATTATCCCCTATATTCCAAAAAAAAATCCCCTTTTTCTCCCATAACTGAAATTTGTACTTATTTTCACAAGAAGACTCAAAACCTGTAACCGTTTTTACTTACAAAATTATCTACTGGGCATATTATTTAAACGAGTAAATGCATTTAGTTGCACAAAAAGCTTTACGTAGACGTTCGATGGGCTGGCGGGGAGTGTTTCGCGCCACAGTCAGGTCAAAATTGACCCATTGTGATGGGCTGTTTGCTTTCATGTTTAATAAGAACAATTCATTCTTTAATATTTATTCCTAATGAAAAAGGGTTTTATTTTTTAATTTTAAACATTTCACAGAGATTTTTTTATTTTTCCCTTTTTCCACCTTTTTCATTCAAAAGGCGCCAAAATTGGCCATGTCGTATACTAAATCTTGTCTGAAACATATTTGTTTGAATGCCTGAAAATTGTCGAGCCTTTCAGTGCCAATAAAGCGCACCGTTGACAATTATTTTATACAACAACATTATCTTTATTTATTTGTATACTGAAGCCTCTGAGAGTCTGAGGCATAAGCCTAAACAGAGACTTCCATTCTAAGACTGTTCCTCTACGATATTAGGGAGCCAAAAAATGTTAAACTGGGCAAGGATAATTTGCCATTTTTTCTCTGCACTTGTCGGCGCTTCTCGTCGACGACCTTCCTTTTACTATCGGAAAATCTTAAATTAAGCCAGATTTATCTAAACACACTCATAAAGACTAGATCTAAACAAAAGAAAGCGAAAACCCTCTCAAACATTAACCAGGAAAACAATATATAACTGAGGATATGTGAAAAGACAAACTTTGCAACAATGGATCGTTACAAGGCTCTGCAGTGGCATTGTACGCGCGCTGTTTTGTCCACCAAACAATGGCAACAAACACACAACAAACAAGTTTGTAGGTACTCGAGCTAGTCTCTCTATTGCGAAAGTTCATATTATTAACAAGTTTGTCCTTTTTTCTGCTGTTTTTAGATTTATTTTTCGTTTAATTCCTCCTTCATTTCAGGATGAACCATACAACCCGCAGAGGATGGTAGTCCTCCTTAACCCGTGCGTGTGTGTGTGTGTGTGTGTAAGTCTGCACTTAATTTTCGTGCACATAAACAATGCTAAATAAGGAACACGCCCGAAGGCTTCATCATAGTCTCCTGCTGTACTGTACCCGTACTCATATCTCTGTTCCGAGTTTGTTGGGTCCTTCAATGTGGGTATACTTGTACACTGGTTACCCTCGCCCGCCCGTAGAAATGACGGCAACGATAATGAGGAGGAGATTCTGAAATCAGAACCGTTTTCCATTGTCCTTGTGGCCGCCATTATATTCTGACTGTGCGCGCATTCATTTCAGGTAGGGAGCCAATCCCTCATACAAGCACACACAATTGTTTTGTGGTAGCTGGAGAAGATTCGGGTCGGCATATTACAGAATGCGGTACGGATCTGATGACATCATGGCTAAATCTTCGCTCAATGGCAGTGTGGACCACATTTCACAATTTGTGCGACGTCCAACCACCTGCCCGGGGGCGTTGTGAGGCTAATTAGCCGGATGGTACTCGGTTTTGCGTGCTTCATGTGATTTTTTATTCGCTTTGCTGGCTCTCAAATTAATTGCTCGGCTTTCGATGGCATAGTGGACAAATTGTGGCGCTGTGGACACCCCGCATGGGTTAATGTGGTAGGCCGACGGCACGCAACTCGAAATGCGCCTACCATCACATAATTAAGCTCATAACCTATTGTCATGAAGGTTGAATTACATTTCGAGAATTATATTTTCGCCAGAAAAAGACCCAGAGAGGGGCACCAACAACCAACTCTAATACATACATTACTCGCATTCCGATGCCCGTTGTGGACGGGGGTGGAATTGTTTCATCCCCCCGCCCAATGCTGGTGCCGCATTAAGGAATTTCCCAATTACCAAGAGTTGACTTTAAAATTTAAACAGCACAAACAAACATATTAAGCGTAATTTAATACATGCATAAACAACGATGGCAAACAACAGTGGCGCTGACGCTGATGTAATATCGCATTGGAAAAACATACGGATCTGTGTGCGGGCGCGGGGGTGTGTGCCTGGTGGCGGTGGTGGAAATTCACCCCACAAGATTCACGCAGGAAAAACAAAAGCACTTGAATAAACACACGAATGGTATTCGCTGCAAAAGGGCAACCAGCAGCAGGGTAGAGATCGCAAAATTGGCTTCTTGTTTGAGGGATGTGAGTGCGGTGGTGTTGCCGTCTTTTACGGAAAGTATCTGTAGCAGTATTGTGGTGTTTCTTTTTTAGAGGTTTGCTTTTCGAATTGGCAACGTTTTTTCAGCGACAACCAATTCGGAAGGTAGCAGGTGACTAGTCATAGGTAGTCATAGTCACCTATTGACTTACAATAACGGTATCAGCGCTCCCAAACAAGATTTCCAGATTAAGCTCTATTTGACTAAGTATCGGCGTTCTTAAATATTAGGTGCAACAGATGCTCTGCAAAATATAACTTTCTTTCGTTGTCATAAATATTGGCACTGCTACTTTTGGCCACCGCACTACATGTGGCAATGTGGAAATAAAATAAAGTCCACGACTGGGTCGAAGGAAACTTTCTCGTTCATCAAAAGTTTGGTTGGATATTTTTTTATTTTATAAGTTAGGTAGATTTCTTCGAACTTTTGAGAAAAACTAAGTACGGGATCTTATTTAGAATACTGATTTTGTCTTTAGTATGCGTTTTGATCAATATCGTTCAAGCGGTTTTTGTAAAATTTTGCAGACAAAGCAGTACCAAATATTGCAATGGTTAGTTTGAAAAATACTATTTGTTAACTATATAGCTGAAAAACGATTATGAGTTATTGTTTGGGATATAAGTATTACTTGGTTTTTAAAGTTTTATCGCAGTCAAAAATGGCGTTTTCGAGATATGAGCCGTTTTTTAAATTAGCGTTTTCGGCGATTCGAATTGAAAAACAAGGACGCATCAATTTCAAGAACATCAATATTACTCTAAGTTTGCATTTTGGTGAAAATCGTTATTGCCGTTTTCAGGTAAACTAAGGAAAACTAAATTTAAAAAAAAATGACTTTTTTCAAAAATCCATTTACGAAAATACAGAGAAAAATGAGTTCGCCATTTTGTTAGAAATGACCATATTACCCCAGAAATTAATTTTTGTTACAATCGCATGGACCGTTTTTGAGATACATATGTCCAAATTTCAAAAGAATCGTTATTCGAATTTTTAGCCAAAAACTGGGTATGCCGTAATAGTAACCTCACCCACTTAAGCTGAAATATCAATTTTGGTTGAAAATTTAGAGCCGTTTTCGAACAAATCAAACTGGTACGACAATTTTATATGGGAAGTACCATTGATATTGAGGTTACCGTGCAAAAAAACAATAACAAAAACGGACCCGAACTTTAGGCCACAAACTCCAAACTCCAAACTCCAAGTCTGAAGTTATAACCAAACTAGGCATTAAGCCGTTTAGGCCTCGGGAGCATACGAACGGAGTGACAGACGGACAGAAAGACAGACAGACAGAATTATTTGAGTTCCTCTGCATCGCAATGTCAGAATTAGTTAACATCTCGAGCTCGAAATTGAGTACAATATCTTTCTCTTACTACGAAACGGAGAAAGTTAAAAAAAAAAAAAAAAAAAATAACTGCCGAAACCCGGGATCGAACCGGGGACCTTTAGATCTTCAGTCTAACGCTCTCCCAACTGAGCTATTTCGGCACATAAAAATTTATGTTTTAAAAATGCCTGAGTCATTGGATCAAAAGAAAAACCGTTTTCAAAGCAGTTTGGAAGATGACTCCACTTAGTTATTTTGTGTATAAAAGAAGGGCTAGAGAAATATTTTAATATAAAATTGTTTTCGGCACAATTTGCTCGCCTTATTGATGCAATACTTCAGAGCTCAAACAGACTCGCTTGGGTATTTGTACACCTTTTCCAAACGATGGCAATTGAGGTCCTTGGATATGGATTGGAGTAACGATTATCCCCCTAACTGTTTGAAGTACGTACTCTGTAAAGGTTTCCTTTTCGAAAGGCCACCGTTTCCGAAAGTCACTGTGCGCTTATTTACGTGAAGGAAGGTCAAATAAAAAGTCATATTTACCTGTCTTACATCCGCACATCGAACAAAACAATGCCAAAGGACGAACAATAGGAAACACAGCCAAAAACTTCCTCCAAATGCTATACTTGCTCTATAAATTTAAAAATAATTCTAAGAATCGCTTTTTCTCAACTCTATCCTCGCCGGGTATATATAGATGTGTCCTCATTCTCATCTGCCCCTCCTCCGCGCGTGTAATTCCTCAGTGGTGGTGGTGCGTTTAATTTAAATTTTAATTTCGATCTTAATCTCTTAATGCGAAATAAAATTGCCGTACACTGGTGGCATGTTATTACATTAGAACGAGGGGTGGAATGGGTGAATACAGCCACCCACCCGATACGGTTGAAAATTGGGATCACCCATTCTCCAGCCAGCCAGCCTCCTTTGCATTGGTTGACACATTTCGTTTGTCCTTTGTTTTTACCTCCTGTGTAGTGGCCCTTTTATTTTTTTCGTTCGTTCTCTTTGCCAGGAAATGGCGTCCATAAGGGTCCTGTGTCCTGTGTCAGTTTTTCTTTTTTCCTGGAGAGCTATATCCTTGCCCCCGGTATTACGGTATAACGGACTATTAAATTTGACCTTTTTATAGGATACTTTCTGGGGGCATTAACATTCATTTTGGGTTTACAATTCCGATTTCGAGAAAACGAGAAACTTTTCGATTGTCACATTATCCTTAAGAGAGGTGCACAGCAGAGGGGACTGCTCTGGCTGTTTAGCTTCAAATATTTTAGCGGTTGTCTAAATGGGGAAATTTATTTTCGAGGGGAGGAGGGCGATGTGTCTAATTTTCACTTGTGCAAACGCCGGCTTGATGCAAACTTAGCTTACTGCTCTGTCAAGCGATGGGAGGCCTGGCCGCCTATCTGCCTGGCCGCCTTGGCGGGGGTAATCCAATTTTAACTAACATTAAACTACCCCTTGGGGTGAGATGACTCTGGAAGTGTGGAGATTTTTACACTTTCTTCCTCAGTGTATCGAGAGGAGGCCTGCGTGTACAATGGAAATTTATGTCCTGTTTATGTTGTGTTTGGGTTCTTTTTTTCTTCTTGTGCTGTTGCTACTTTTTTAACGACACTATTGAGGATAATTTTTGACAAAAGCAGAGGCAGAGTGTAGGATTATTTGCATATTCATTGCTGCACAGACACATCGTACAATCAGTGGATACAAGACTTTCGTTTTCGTTTGGGATTTCTCCTGGGCTGTTGCCGGTGTAATTATTTTCCGATATGAGCCTGTTGAAAGTCGGTGATTTAATAAATGGAGAGTTTCCTGGATTTTTTTTTCTGCCCTTAGTCTGGCAAAGGATAGTTGTGCGCGCGGCTTCATATTGAATGGAAGAATGTTCGTGTTAATAGGTGCTTGGGGGATGTGCGGTCGCGTCAGGCGTAGAAATAGGTTAACGCCCGTTGTCTGTGAGATTTTTATTTTTTCTTGTTTGAGTGTTGATCATTTTTAAACTGTGATTTTTATAGCGTTTTGGGGAATTTGGGAAATGCCTGTCGTTAGGGAGATTGTCTTTTTATTTTTATTGTTTCTCTTTTTGTTTACTTTGTGTATTTTTAATTTATTTATGGTAAGAAGAGGGATTGCTAAGTTGTCGCTGTTGCATGTAACTTATTTTGAAGAAATGCTACAACATTTTTTATGTTCAATGGTTTTTATATATCGCTTTTTGTTCTGTGATCTATACACATAACAAATAACCAACGTCCGTAATTTAGAGATTGTGGTGAACAAGGCTGCTGGGAATGTTTTGCTGACTTGTGGCCATACTGATAAATCTAACGCTGAGCTTAGGAACACCATAACGAAAGGTTTTGAGACCACTGTTTGCAAAAATATGACTGGGCGGAGCATTAAACGCAAAAATGACACACCTTGTTGACAAAAAGGTTTCAAGTAGGTTCAATGCGCAACCAAAAATCTCTCAACCGAGGTCAGAAAGACTCGGGGAACCTTGTACACCTTTGGTTTAGCTATTTTTTTTAAGTTTAGAAAGACTTACGGGAAGAAGTGGCACCTGCAACCGAATATGTAGTGCACTGGGTTTAGGTATATAAAAATGCCGGCGGTAGATCTGGCAAACCTACCGACTACCACCTTATCTGAAACTTGACAAGTTGTAGGGGCTGTGCAAGGTCAGAGACTGAAACACCGAAATTTTAGAGCTGTCAAAGACTTTTCTACAGGCCCTATCAACATGGAATGTCACACAAATTTGACAGGTAATGGAGAATTAATACAACAATACTAAGGCAGCGCCTTAGAGTGGAAACGATTTGTCACGTGGTTCACTACAGGCGTTGGCATTAGGCAAGGATGCAATGCAAGTCTTTTCATATTTTCATCGAAGACAAATTGGAATGTCTCACAGGACGTATTTACTTCGCGAATATGCATATTAAGGTACTTCTGTATATGCTGATGATGTGTCTTATTAGCAAGATCCTCTGAGACCTTACAACTTATAATTTTAGTAAATCCAAAGTCATGATTTTCAAAAGTGGTAGACATCTAATCGTGAGTCAATTGAAATTGTGAAGCAGTATACTGTGTACAAAAAGGAAAAAAAGCATAAGTCGACTTATGTCAAAATTGAGTTAATGTTACGATCGTTCTCACTGTAGACCGTATCCTGTTTCTAATTTTTAAATATTTTTTTCATTCAAATATTTATTAGGGTTGCTGGGTTCTGAATAAACAAAATTCATAAGTCGTCTTCCCACATCGAAAGACAAACCTTTAACCTGCGCTCTTTGAAAGTAGCTAAAAATTACTTTTGCTGTTTTTCCTTGTTGCCATAGTTTATATTTAGGAATGGTCTTTACAAGTAGGTAAACTAATTTTCCAATATTTATTTGCGAAAGAAGGTACTGCGAAAAAAGTGTTAAATCTGCCCCACCTTACCCTAAGTATGTGTATGACAAGGACCTTTTGGAAAAAATTAAATGTCTTACCATTGATTTTAGATTCAAGAAGCGATCTGCAAGGCTCTGAAAAAGTCGGACAAAAAATTCTGGAGAGTGGTCGAAGTATACAAGTAAAAGAAAAAAATTCAGCAGCCAATGAAGAGCGATTCACCGAAGACCAGCAATGACTTCACGTCAAAGTGCCAGAGTTCCTTGTAGAAAACTGCGTCAGTCTCTCATGCTACATCGTTAAGCTCAAATGTACAGGGTGTCCGCTGGGAAGGTATACTACTTTGCTTTGCAGCCATTTTGGTAAACATTAGTCTTGACAGTTAATATTTGGCAGTCGTGAAGTAGACACGTGGCAAATTTATTATATGGAAAAATATTCGATAAACCAAAATGTTTTAATCGTTAAAAAATTTTATCAAAATCATTCATCGATTACTGTGACGATGAGAAAGTTACGTGAAATTTTTGGGAGAAACAACGTGCCAACAAAACGCACTATTTATCGTAATGATTTGGAAGAAAGAGGGTCTGTAGGTGATAGGCCCAAGCATGGACCACAACGTACTGCAAGATCGGCTGAAAACATTACTGCTGCTCAAGGAAGTGTTCAAAACAATCCATCAACCTTAATTCGACGCCGTGCTCAGGAGCTTGGTCTTCAAAGAACAACTTAGGCGATAATTTTGCACAAGGATTTGCATTTGTATCCATTTAAGATTTAGTTGACGCAAGAGCTTCTTCCACAAGATCATTTACGCCGCCGTACATATGCCAATAGGATGTTAGAGCTAGCCCATGACAACCCCGATTTTCATGAAAAAATCATAATGAGTGACGAGACGCACTTTCATTTGAATGGATATGTGAATAAACAGAATAGTCGGTCCTGGGCAATGGTAAATCCTTAAATTATTCATCAGTCACCTTTGCATCCATTCAAAGTTACAGTCTGGTGTGCAATTTGGTCAGGAGGAATCATTGGACCTTACTTCGTTGAAAATGAAAACGGCGTAACGGTAACTGAATGGGGAGCGATATCGTGATATTATTGAAAACTTTTTAACGCCACAACTTCATGCCTTGGGCTTGATTAATATGTGGTATCGACAAGACGGGGCCACTTCGCATACAGCCAGGATTACAAGTTATTTCAAGAAATGGTGATGTTGATTGGCCTCCACGGTCGCCTGATTTGACTGCTTCGGACTTCTTTTTGTGGGGATATCTGAATAACAAGGCTTATGCAAACAAACCAGAAACACTTGAGCAACTCAAACAAAATATTCGTAATGAAATTAATGAAATACCGTGTGAAATGTGTGAGAATGTAGTGGAAAATGTGCTCAAAAGGGCTCGCATTTGTGAGACTAACAGAGTCGGACATTTACCTGATATTGTATTCCATACATAGTTGCCGACATTAAATAAAACATTTATCAATATAAGATCCATTCTCTTTTATTTAATCAAAAATTATAAACAAACAAAGTAGCATACCTTCCCGGCGGAAACCATGCACAAAGAGCATGATCTCTCGTGGGCGAAGTTGGTGCATGCTCCACCAAGTCATCTCCACCTCTTGATACTGTGAAAAACTCATTTGCTTCAGTAGCCTTGTTGCACTTAAGTTTGAAGGTTGCTTTCCAAACTTCGAATTATTCAAATAGACGGAAAATTCGACTATCATCGTCAAAGTTGATGGCATCATATATTCTACGATCTTTTGCTCAGGAAAATGAGTTTTTATTGACGCCTTTGAAAACATCCTTTAAATAGAAACTCTTTAAAGTACCTACTTCTGCTTTTCTTCCCCAACATCACGCACAGTTGTCCAAAAATATTATACCTACCGCCGGACATCTTTAAAAAGAAAATAATACAACACCTCAATCGATTCCCACTCCTCCCTGGCGCACTTAAAACAAACACATACTCCATTCGTTAGGAAGCGAAGTAAAAACCACCTACCGTTCGCCCTTCAAACTCTGACAATCTTGAGCAATCACCCTGCCTGACATTTGCCAGCCTAAATCCATCCCATTCCGGGCAGCACAAAAAGATGGAAAACTATATGTATATGTACACAAACCCTTAGCCACACCAAAACAAACCATAACGGCTCTCGAACCAACGACTATACACTACATAGAGTATAAAACCCGAACCCGCACATTCAATTACACCGTAATTTACTTTATGGACTTATCTCCCGAAAACAGCAATTTCGGCAACATTAAGCATAATTTTATGACATCACTTTTTGTTTGATGGCTCCTTCGGTCTGCTACTTCTTGGGCGCTCTCCGTTGGGTCTGTGTAGTGTGTACTGTGTGTGTACGCGCGTCGTACAGGGGTGGTTTTATTTTAATATTTACCATACTCACCCTGGCTATCTTAAGCGTCTATCTACGGGCGATGCTGACGTTGTTTGCTGGTTACACTTTGCCACTGGTATCTGTCAATGTCTCAACCCCAATCATGAAGGAAAGAAGATGAAAAAAAAATTATACGACATTGAGAGAGCATCCCTTTTTGCACTAAAAATCATCACGCAAGATGCTCTTCTGTGGTTGTCACTAAAAGATACAAAAGTGTACCAGCACCGACCTTTTTATGCCCGACTTCGGGACAGTAGTGAATTTTAATGGACACTTTTGGAGTCGCGTGGGGTTTTGCTATATTAAAAAAAAAAATGTTTCACCATCTAGACGTTGCGTTGGTTTGCTGGTGGTACTGGTATTGGTGGTTTAATAGTTTGGGTCTGCCAGACGAGTTTTATGGCTTCCGACAAAAGATTTAATTTGATTTAATCTTTGGAAATTGTTTTAGACGTCTGTGTTTTGTCGTCTTTTTTGGGAGAGGCGAAGAAGTGCTTGCTAAGAGGGATTGTTGGCTATTTTGATTTGGGGTTGTATTTGTTCACGGTTTTCTGAAGATTGCTTCTTTAAACGTGGCAATCGTGGAGGGACATAGTCACGACCTAAGTCATCCCAATGCATATTGTCAATGGTTTGGAAACTGCCGCGTTACTATCGTCGAGGCATCTAACTTTGACTGTTGGGTGTCACCGAAGGACCAAATTGGTCAATTCCCTTTCAGTCTTATATTCAGAAACTTTTCCTAAACATTATACAACGGAGAAGAGAACTTGATAAATGGCTCAGGCTCGTCAAAATTTTATAGAATATTGCGCAAATCCCCACAAAGCTCAACTAAAAAATGTCTCAGCGAGACAAGAGTTAAAGAAAGGCCCTTTGCAAGGAGTGGAAGTTTACTTCCTTGCGAGTCCTTTCTTGATGATCGCGTGTACTTCGTTTTGTCCTTGTTAACAGCGAGGCTCAGCTTCGCCGCCACATTGCAATATTTCCAAACGCGCCACTGACAGCTCGCTTCGTTCTCCCGAGAATGTGCATTTTTTTTTACATTTGCTTTTATTACTTAACTTGACTTAAGGGTAGCTAACAAATGGTGATGAATAGCTAATATCTAAAGGTGTTGGCTCAACAAAAGGGGCCTAAGAGTAGGTAAACAATGTTTGTTTTCTTAAATCTATTTGACATATATTGTGGTTGTCTTCTCGGATTCATACTCGTAGTATTCATCCTTGTCAGGGTTGACCTCAAGGTCTTCAAGTCCGGGTGTTTATGATCCGAGAATGTGAATATCATCAACATACAACATATAAGCAATTTAATGCACATTTGAAAATTTGTTTTCCTGATTTAAGTGTTTCATGCAATTGGTTTAAGAATGATATGTTGAAAATGGTACTGATGGCGCAAAACATTGTCTTGAACCTTTTGTCGACATCAAAGGGTTCGGTGGTGTCCTTGCGACTTCGACGGACGGACCTCCCTCCCTATATGCGACTTTGAAGTGAATAAAGAGGTGCCGCGTTGTACGTATGTCGATCTGGAACTCATGCGCTTTTTGTAAAACTTGCCGTAGTCAGAATACTAGTTTGGTGGTTTCCTATCCTGAAACCGCGGTGATAAGGGTCGACCAGGTTGGAGTCAAAAGGACTTTAGTTTGATATCGATATATCCTTACTTCGATCTGATCGGCTAGCATCTTCCATGTTGAACTGATCATACTACCTAAAGCTAAGATTACACGGCCATTTGTTTGCGTCGTTTAAATGGCGCTCTGGAGTAAAATCGCTTCACAAAGTCGTCATTTTAATGTCGTTCTGTGTGATCACAATTTTTGGAACAACATTTTCGGCGTCATTTAAATGACTAGTAAAACGGCGGACCAAATGACATGATTTTTGTGCCATTAAAATGGCAGAAAAAAGTAACCTAGGACAAATTACAGAACTTTTTGGCTGTTGCGTCATTTAAATGCCAGCGTCCAAAAAATGAACAGTCTCGAAATTCATGCCATGTCATTTTTCTACGCAAATGACAAATGACGTAGCATTCAATATGATACCGGTGCTTTCATTGGGGGGTTTTGTCGTGGCCAAAGGACGTTTCGCATGTGTGTGGCTGCTATTTTGGTAAAAATTAATAAACTGGTTTTATTTGTTTTGTGGTGATTGTGTTGTTTTGTATTGAGAGAAATGGAAAACGAACCGTCGCCACCAAGTGCAGATGTGAATTTGAATACACAAAGTACAACAAAGTCGAACAAATTGGGGAAAACGCAAAATAGGGATAGGAAAATTGGCCATTCGTGGAGCGACGAAAAGAAATCGCGAATCTCTCGCATTGTTTCTGTTCTTTTTTTCGATTTGTGGCCTTTCCAACCTTAAGAAATAATAAAAATTGATTGGCTGACATACGAAGGACATTGCGCTATAATTCAGGTTCTTCTTCGAGCAATTCGAGCAATAGTTCAGTACAAAGTCCACTCTTCTCGCGGCGGCTCAACCATTTATTTTGTCAAGATCGCCTTCACTGCTTTCCAGTATATACGCTGACAAATACGCCGTCTCCGCAGTTTCCATCATCATCGTAAAAGACCTTTTCGACATTTTGTATTTGTTATAATAATTTATTTATTTTCACTGCTAGGTATTTAATTTTATTAAAAAAGTTGTAGAACACGTTTGCGTATTCGCCGAGAGAAAAACGCTAAATGGCAATAGCTTTATTTTTCTCATTGGTCATTACCGTCTGCTCGCAGACAGATAAATGACGCGAAATCGAAATAATGGGAGAGGTGACATTTGTCATTTTGATGAGGCATGTCATTACCGTCTGATCGACATTTTTTCGCTGTCCGTCATTTTATTTGGGACAACAATTGCGATGATAGTCATTTCGTGTGAACGCCATTTTTCTCACAAATGACCAATGACGAATCGTAGCTTGAATGCCACTCTAATGCGAAATTTTTTCCTGACGTCACAGCGCCATTTAAATGAGTCGTAAAAATGGCCGTGTAATCGTACCTTAAGAGCGAATTGTTGGCTGCCTCCGGAGAAGTGTTCTTGTTCTCACATTTTAGCATTACAGTCAGTGAATCCACCATCGTATTTTCATATTCATCCATGCAGGCATCTGTTTGGGCCTTGTATTCAAAGATTTTTCAACCCTCTGGTAGAACTTTCGAACAATGTTGCTCGCCCTATTTTTTCTTAACTCCTGCACTAAGCTAAATAAATGGAAACGTAGGACCTAAATCCAGGGCCAACTCTAGATCTATCTGGAAATTTAAAGCAGCTCTCCCTTATGATTTTCATAAGACTACTTTCCACAAAATATATCTATGAATATCCCAGCAAAGCCTTCACCATTCACCAACAAAAAAAAAAAAAAAAAAAACACCATGAAACTCAGTCTCCTTCACCATTATTCGGAGCTTCTTGTCCCAGTTACAAGTCCCAGTTTAGTATTAGTGTTCATATTGTTAGTGTTCAGCCTTTTAATGGAGGCTCAAAATGAATTCAAATTTGCTTTTACTTTTGCAAAATGAATCAAGATACATGCACCTCGTTTGTCTTATTATTTCCATATTGCCACTAGCATCCTTCCCCAATGAATAGCACAAACCAAAACTCAAATCAAATTCAGTCATAAAAATATTCAGACTATAATCATCAACATAAAACAAGTAAAAGTCCATTTACCACACGACTAAACCGAGTTTTACACCTCTTTTTATGCCCGCAACAGGATCATCATCATCATCACGATGGCAATCTGCATGCACATCGCAACCAGTGGCTCGGCGTATCCTTCGTGTCAGTCGCACAGCATCGTAACATAATACAAATACAACTATAAAAAAAAACCAGCTCGTAGCGGTAATAAAATTCCAAAAAAAGGACGAAAGAAAAATATTTTCTTTTTCGCAACCCCCATCGACGACGGATCAAACATCAAAGTCAAGACCAGGAGGGGAATTCGCCAGCTAAAATGTAAAATCAAAGCGAGGATAATCATAACCAGGGATTTGTGTGCAAATTTTCTTCTTTTTTTTTTACGACTCAAAAGCAACAGTCTAGCTGTGGCGAAAGTTTAAAATACCACCCAACCCTAGACGGTCGTAAAATGGCAACAGCTTTGGGTCCGCCACTAATAGAGCGATTATGAAATTAGTGTCCTGTCATCATTAAAAAAAAAAAAACAAAAACAAAATACAAAATTTTATTGCATTCGGGTGTAAATCCTTTTGTTATCCTTTCGACTGATCTAGTGAAATACGCTAAACATCTGGCAAGGGAAAAAGTCGTAAAACTCATCCAGCTTGATGATGTAATGCGTTCTTGTCTAGTGGAGAGAGCTTGTGCTCCTGCTGGAAGGACGAACTCTGTTTTATATAGCATTTTTATGAACACTTTTACGATCGTTTCTAACCTCAATTTAATTGTTTATCCGGTGACAATCATTTTATTGATATGCGATGACACCCCAGCCAAGGGGATGGTCGGGGTGTGTTCAACCACCTTGTATGATATCTCCCAGAAACACACACACTCGAGTGGAGGCGATATCCTTTTGTGCATACATATGCCATCCAGTCTGTCATTGCGGTTGTAAAAATTGACACTAAAGTGCGAGATGTCCGCACGCCATGAAGATGTTTTGCCGCGTTGGCGGATGAGGGGAGGGAAGTTGTAAAAATTCGAATGACATCCGACCTTGGAGAGTGGCAAAGGCAAGTGCGCTTCGTCGTCGTCGTCGGGACGAACTTTTTACGATCGTCATCAAACGATGTTGACAATGGGGATGATAATCATGTTGATGGCTCTGGTGGTAGTGATGATGATGATGGTGATGGTGACATTTTACTACCGAATTATTGCGAATTAATTGAATCGAGTGGCGGCAGGACGTTTATTCGGGATACAAGTTTTACGACATTCTGGGTGGATACGAGTGGGATTATTATTTTACGTATGTTTAATGCAGACTTGGAGTAGTTGATCTTATGGGGCTATAGGCCGGGATATTCCAACTGACATATAAGGGCAGGACCCTAGGTGGTTCAACTGCATATTTTGGATGTGCAGAGCTACAAAACGAGCGATATTTATGTCTGACAGAGAGCTCCGAGATCGACGTAGTTTGACCACGATTAAGTGATTCGTAGGACCAATTATAAACAGGTTGGTCGTTGAGATTGGCTTCCATGCCAAATAAGACCCGTGTACTAATGGCGCCAACATGACTACCATTTGCTCAAATGCAGTCATGTCAATTCGAAAGGCACGGACTGTGATTTCCTCAAGCTGATGATTTTTTCTACAACCTTTGCCAGGACCTCTTCATCATGTCTGGAGAAATGTTTCCAGCCCCCATGATGAGCCATAGAACTCCTCTGCCAGCTTCCATTCGAACCGACTTCATCTCAACAGTTGTTCTTCCCGCACCCAGTCAATACCACTCTAGTTCACCGCGAACAATTCTACAAGAGCTTGCCATCACCACCCGAGAGTACCTATGCAAAGGAACCCACTGGGTGCGGCTCCAATTTTGGAACAGCAACGCGCAACATTTGGTGTAAAGTTTTGCGGTTTCCATTGATCGTCCGACTGAGCTGCTCACCATGGATATCCCACCAGCAGTAGCGCGTATGTGCATGTACGTCTACCATCTCGAATTTCACCACCAGATCCAGAGAGCCAACCGACAACCAGGCAGCTGGTACCGTGCATCCAACGCAGCTACTGCTGCCGAAGGCGTTATCCACAACGGAGCACAGCAACAGCCAATCTTCCGAAATATTGTAAACAATTCCTTTTCCATTTTTGCGGGTATGGGAACAGCCCGTTGATGCGGCAGGATATCGTTGAACCCTTCTCAATTTGTTCCAGCGACAACGACGACTATACAGACGAACGGGCCGGCCGGCAAAAGTGTGCTGTGTAACAGTATCAGTGGTTGTGTAAATGTTTTCGAGCCATTAATCACCCCATTTCATGAATACATCAGAGCTCGCAAAGATATACAATCTTCTTTAGGTCCGTCGTCATCGTCGACGTTCTAGCAGTGTCGTTTTTGTGGGTTGTGGGCTCTGCAAATGACTCCCCGTGTGGGTGAGGCAGTGCATTAATGACTTGCAACCCCTTTCGGTCGGTTTGTCTACTAAAACGGATAAACAGAGACAAGGCGAGCTTCACAAATTTCGGATCGGTTTCGAAATCGCCCTAAGCCGTTTTTGAATTCCTATCCATCCCAAACGGTCGTCCAATCCGAATTATAGTGACTGTTGCCTCTGAGTGAGTTCGCCGAGGGTTGGGATGCTTAGCAGTTTACTGTGGCGATATGCAACATCGAGATACCGTACTGATGTGAACTGCGACTGGGATCTGTGGTTGCTTCTTTTGTGTGTAGCGCTTCAAGTTGCCGCCGCCGCGGCGAGGGGAGGACGGTTCTACTTTTGACTGGTTAAATGAGCGTAATGGTTGTTGGAAGATATCCTCCGCCAGATATGCTTTCATTCAATACTCGTCTGTTGCGCTGGTGTTGGACTGCTGACTGTTTGTGTATTCACCCCGGAGGAATTTAAGTGAACCAGCAGATAAGGATTTTATGCACACACGCGTTATTCTCGATGTCAGATTATTGTAATGACAAATTACTGAAAATTATTCACCGGCTCGACGGTAAGGTCGAGTTCTGTTTGGCCGATAGGTGAGATTTGTGCATGGGGTGTGAGAACTAATTGGATGGTTAGTGTCTGCGAAATTTTTATCTATTAAGGACTATTCACATGAGAGCGAATTGCGAACTGCGAACTGCGAACTGCGAACACGCGAATATTCGTAGTTTCTGACACTTCATTCACATGAGAACTTTTTTTGGTTGCAGATACCCGCATATCAGTTTCATTTTTAAAGGTTAAGTTCGAACGAATTTTTCATTCGTGGGCTTGTGGATCGCGACTGTTTTGTGTGGATTGTGAATAAAGTGTGACAGTTCGCGGCAAGAATTTTCAATTCGCGGGAAAATTGATTTAATTATTAATTTAGTTGTTTAAATCAATTGAGATTCATTTTTTTTGATAAGATGTTAGATTATTTAAATATAATGGTTTTGTGATAGAACAAATATCAATTTTCAATTCATAAATACAGTTAAATTGATTTGTTCGCAATTCGCTCTCATGTGAATAGTCCTTTATGTGGTGATCGTCTCATTCTGCCGCAGATGCGGAAAGAATTTTTCGAATTGAGGCCACTATTATGTGTGTCGTCTACTTTCAGGTTCTGAGCCTATGGAATAGCTCTGGTAGAATCTTAGAGCAGTTTGGCTAAATTTGTATATCCCCATTAGTCTTTGGTGCAAGACACTACTTATTTTTCAAAATACGAGCGGATATGTAAAGACTAATTCTTGCTTCTCCAGTTTTATGACCGTCCACTTATAGGTAGGGTGATTTGGATTGCTTAGATTGCTGACGTGTATAGGTAGTATTTCGACCATGGATACGAAGGGCTGTCTATCCTTGCGAAGAAATGAAGGCTCGCACCATGCAAAACTGGGACCAGTCTGTTTTCAACAAGGCCGCTTGTCTGATAAGTTTTATAAGTTTGCCGTCGCAAATAATTTCAATTTAGGTTTGTTTCACATAACACTCAGGAAGCTTAATTAAGGCATCACATATATGAGCATATATGTATGCCACCGCGATTGTCTGAACAATTTTGTTACACGAAAGTATGCACAAAGAGCTTTTCAATATATTGTGTGTCAACTTTACAAGAAAGAAGATGCGTTGAGATGCAGTGTTATAAGTTGTCTGAAGCTCTTTGAATGCCTATAAAATGTTGGAAACTGATCGGCGGTTATTGGGCAGATAACTCAAACACCAGTGACTAAATCTTAGCATTATAGAAAGTTGTAGAAGAAACCTAAGATATTTACGAGACACCACGTCTTTATCGACTTGAAAGTCGACTTCAATAGCGTTTATACGGCCGTTTTTTTTCTATACAAATCCATGTCAAGTATCGGCATCCCTGACAAATGTTTTTGTTGGACATCTCCAACCAACGTTGGTAAATAAAAAAATGACTGAACCAGACAATAAGGCGACGCTCTATCATATAAGTTTTGATCGAGTAGGGTCCAGTCCTGTTATTAAAATTATTTCCAACTAACTACCTACCTTTACAATTTTTCCTTATGTACAAATGTCCTTTTTGTTAATGAATTCATACTGTACCTTCATTCATTCATTCATTTTCAATGGCCGCTCTTCCATTAAAGCTCGCTGGTATATAGGATGCCTAATTGGACCCTCCATAGCCCCCGATCTTCTGCCACCGACTCTAGATCATCAGGGGCAATCCCCATACGGGCCGAGGAGAGATTTCGGACTTGATCTAACCATCTCATCCTGGGTCTTCCTAGGGGACACCTGCCTGATGGCACGGATTCCATAGCACATCTTGGGATCCGAGTTGGAAGCTTGCGTTTAACGTGACCAAACCATCGAAGTATGGACCGCCCCGTCCGGAGAAGTAGCTGCTCGGCATTCAGTTCCTCATGTATTCTGGTGTTCACACCAGCAATACAACAAAGGAATCTCATTTCGGCAGCTTGTATTCGCGATAGAATAAATCTTTCGTTCATTAACCAAATTTCATGACCATAGGTAGAATAGAAACGAACACCGAGTTAAAGACCGACAACTTAGCTTTGACACCAAGTTCGGTCCTCCTGATATCAGAATGTCCTAGTTGTCTCAGAACTGATCCAGCCTGACCAATTCTATAGGAAAACTCAGAATTGCTCCTCCCATCACTCGTGAATAAGACCCGGAGAGAAGTTAAGAAGAACGACCGACTTTTTATTCATGCCCTTGACGTTCCTATAGCGCACCTACAATCGCTTCTACGCAATCAAATCGAAACTCGCAAACATCATAGAAAGACATTTTCAGAAGGAGGAACGTGTCGAGTTCTAAGTGGCAAGTTGCAAGTACATTTTGAAAGGGCGGAAGCGCAATCAGGTCTGGACGATACAAAGTGTATACGCGGTCATCGTAAAAGCATTTCCGATATTAGCGGGTCGGGAAAATGTCACGATGGTTGGATTAAGTTTGGAATGGAAGTGGCAATTCTCTTCGTCTTTTTAGTTCCGTCTAGTTTATATCGAAGAAGAAGGTTCAACAATGGACTTTTGAGGTGTTTGCGGACATACCGCATATAAATGCTGTTTTCCGATGGGTGGGCTATGGTCGGCCAACATTCTGGCGGTTTTTTCCATAACCCTCCTTAGCCTTGAAATAAAACAAATCGGTATTTTTAAAACTTTATTGGTGACGTGCCACAATTACAAAAATAAAACTGAACTTCTTCTTATTTCTTACTTAATATCTGATTAAAGGCCAGCAACCGCTTTTTATACCAAAAAGGCCTTTGCATGGAGGCCACTAAATCACATCATATCATCATCACAGTTGCAACATTGAGTCTAGTTTATGCCAGTGCTTATAAATTGGAGCCGCTTTCATTTAATTTAATGACGTGTCCTTCGATGTACATAATTTAGCAGTCATTCCAAACATTTCTCTAGACAGAATTCCCCCTCTTCTTGGGTATATACAAGACAGCCTGATCAAAGTGCAACATTCGCTCTGCCGCAGCATTAACTAGTTGAAGAGTGCCTCTGGAAATACTTCCGACAGTTCGACCAAAATCCATGTATACAACGAAACAATCTTATTTTGTGGCTGCGAAGCACTATTGCTTCCACTATAGAAGAGAGTCAAAGTATTTCCAAAGCCGACAAGGACAATTACAAAAAATTAAAGTTTCCCATTACACTAATAGCACAAGTAAAGTGAAACAGTTTTGTGAGAGAAAACTTCACATTCGCAACGAATTCCAAGGATTCTCTTCTTCAAAAATTCCTCCGGAAAGTCAGCATTCTTCCCATTCGCCCCGCTCCGTGTCGGCTTTTGCTACGACTCGGGGTATGTCCCAGTTAATCCCTAATTCATCTAATAAATGAAATTCCATGCCCCGCCGGAAGAGCAGGCAAAAGTATTCGCTTACAGAAATTGCTTCGTTACGCCATTAATAAAAATATAGCTCCAGAGCAAACCAAACAGCGTATACAAAACGCACAACCATCCAATTGGCTAACTTTTATGCGCGTGCAGGACTCTGTTTTCAGTTTATCCTTGTTTTTCTCGTCAATGTATAAATCTCTCATCCACCCCGAGATTCCCGAAAAATACCATAGCAAAAGTGCTGCTATACCATCGAGGGGTGGGTGGCGACAACAGTGGCAAACGTGGCAAAATAAAATTGACGCCAATTATCGCCCTCCAGATCGTTTTCGTTGAGGAATTTTTTAATCTCCTCGGGCCAAGCCAGCGTAGCCCTCTGTAACAGTGTAAACACGACTCCTTGGGTTTTCCTGATACGCTTTCCTCCAGCGATGTTTGTTTTCTGTTTATGTTAAGAATCGCACGCTCGAGGTAATGTTTGACTTTGAGGTTGTCAGGATATAGTCCACCTCTCTGGAGGATTACTGCGCGAAGACTTTTATAAGGTGGTGCAAAATTTCGCGGTTATCAGAGCCTATTCCGAAAGGATTAATTTGCGTCCCTTGAGATAAGGCGGCTGCGGCAAAGCCCAAATGGGAATTTCGTAATTTTAATGAATAATGGGTTAATTAAGGACAAAGTGGAGATAGATGGACATGACTGGAGGCGGCTCGGCGGATGGGAGAACAATGAAAATTCAAATCGCGCGAACACAAACTGATAACAATTAAGGTGAGTTAGAGTGTATTAAATTTAAGTGTAACTGCCGCCGGAATATCCGTTTCGAATTGAAGATATTCCCTCTGACGATGGAAGGAGCGATTAGTTATATAGGCGATGCTTCGTTGGTGCGGGCAACATAAATATTTTAAATAACTTCTAATGTCGCAATTTGAGGCATTTCAGATGGGGAAACAAAGTTATTACTCTTCCAAATCTGCACAGAAGTTTTGTTTTCAATTTCGAAGGTAAAAAAAACCTCCTTTTGACAGGCATCTCCACATCAGAACGGTAGCAACTTCACAACTTTCGACTTAGACGAAGGAAAACATATTTTCTTTTAATTATTATTTTGCACCAACGTATCCGCTGATACTGACATGCTATCTATCCTCAGAGAACTCTGTAGCTGTAACCCTGCTCCCTGGTGAAGAACGGCTCCTCGCCTAGGAATTTGACACATTTCTGCCCCGACGATTAAAAGCACGAGGAATAAGAAAGTTTTCACTCTCGGGGTAAAAACTTTTACACCGACGAACAAGTTTGAAGTGCATGCGAAGGGTAAATGTTCCGAAACTTAATTTCGCAAAATTTTCCACTTTTCCGAAATATCAACGGACTCTCACATTGTGTAACTAAGTTAAAACTTCCGCCTGCAAGTAATAGAAACCGAAGGAACGATCAAGTTAAATAAGTTTGCCAGTTATTGTGGCATTGCTTTAAGGGATGAGTGGATTATTTTTCAGACTTGAAACGTTATGTGCATGCAGAGGTTGCGTTCGTACATACGCTCTAGAGCAGTGCGCACTAAGGCCCGTATGTTTTACCATTGATAATGGTACGTATTGGATAACTCGAGACATGTTAGCTTTGTAAATTAATTTAAAAAAGTCACCAACCACTCGAAATATTTATCACAATGTACTTGAAGTGACTTAGTTGCCGGCCGACATTTTTATGAGTTGAATACCTTACTGGATGTTGTCATGAAAAATGAATTCCCTTTGGCTATGCGTTCGACAAAATTCGACAAGCTACATTTGCCATACCATTCATTTATCTGCCGAGCCAATTCTTCTTGGTTTTAAGGAAGACTATACGTTCATCCCCATGACTAAAGCTGACAGCTAATCGAGATATTCCAGGCCAGATGAGAGAGTTCATGGAATGCCTTAACTTTGCGCCAACAAATATGAAGGCAGATCTTAAAACTGATTTAAGGCTTTACCTGCCAAGATCTAGCTTCCCTTAGCAGCTAGGACCACAAGAAACATTTTGGCTTTGCAGCACGAGCTTCCGAAATCTTCTTACATGACTAACCATACCGCATCTCAATTTTGTCAAAAAGGAGGGTTTTCCTCCAAAATCTTACTAAAAAGGAGTTTTTTTTTTCTCCAAAGAAGGAGGATGAAGGGAGGATATTATCTAACGATGATAAACATTTTTACATTCAATTTTTATTATGAAACTGAATACAAAATATGCATTATCTGTATCTTATTCTAAATCCATTTCCTCAATTTCATCTTCGCCCACTTTTTGTTCGTCGCTGGCCACATGAGCGTTGCCAGACGGTCAAATTATTTTTCCCCAGATGAATCTGGAAAACCCCCAAATTTGGATATTTTTCCCAAAAAAACCGCCAATTTTTTGTCTTTTTTTTTAACAAGTCTTATGTACAACTTAAAAATAAATAAATAGTTGGCGAAACAGATCCGTAGAGACCCTAGGCCAAGCTTCTCACAGGCATTCGCTTTGTGTGCGTTTTTCACTTTTGGAACGAATGGAAGGGATTTACAATTTTATGCCGAGTTTAAATGGCCAATTAAAAAGCCAGGCTACTTTTCTTAATGAAAGAAGTGTTTTCTTACCGAAAATAGTCCAGATAATGGCTTTGGAGGATCGATAGAATATTCAACAGCATTTTAAAATAACGCACACAATTATTTAATCCTGGATTGTGCTCAATTTTGAATCTTGAATTTAGTTGTGAACAGAACGAAGAATCTCTACGCTAGGTACCTATACTTAAGATTGTTTGTGGGAGGTGGAATCAAGTTGCCATATCACTGCGGCCACGATTTCCTCCAATTAGAGCTCGCTCATGATACCGGACTTAGTTATGAATCCTAGTAGATCTTTGAGTCCGCTGTCAGATATGTCCTCTCCCCCAAGGTAAGGTCTTCCTAGGTGGTGTTGACGTAATCTGACTAGACGTTCACAGTCCTCGTCCTCGTTGCATAGTCTGCAAGTGTTGTTTTGTATTATTCCCATAGTCATGAGGTGTTTTTTGACTTGACAATGTCCAGTGAGGAGCCCTGTGACTGTACGAATCGGACTCCTTGTTAGGTTTAGCAGTTGTTTTGTTCTTGAACGGGAAGTAGTTGGCATGAACATTTTGGCTTGTCTGTTACCCTCAGTGTTGGTCCAGTAATGATTTTCCTTGACGGAAACAAGTGCGGAAGATTTTTGTCGCACAGGCTGAGGACTGGAAACTATGGTTGGTATTAATGACGTCGTAGGCCCAAGTATCTACCATTGCAGCGACTGTGGAGTCGAATTCCGATAGAAAGGGCTTGCACCGGCAGCTATGTTTTGGCTTGTCTTCAGATGACATTTGATGACCGCATCACTTTCAGTTTTTACTGTTTTAAGGAACGGATATGGTTTTATAAGTTTCGCACTATACAGTGCCGCTCATTTGAATAGCGCCCCCCATTGTGCATAATGAAACTGAAAATAATTCTAGCCTCTAAATATGCAACGGTTTAATATTTTTATATTTTGTATAACTGTTTAAACTCTATCTGTGAGCGAGTTCATGCATTGGAAACGTCCCGTTAACTAGTTTTTGATATGTTGTTTAAAATTGGTGGGAAAAATATAGTTTTATTTTGGTTCACTTGAATAGCCCACCCCCCTCTATTATCAGATATCGTGTGGAAGACAAGTCAGGTAGTTATGCAAAAATGTTCTTTAATATCTTTTTGTCGTTTTAAGATAATTTCAGGTAAAATGGGTCGTGGCAAATCATTGGCAGTGGGCGAGAAAGCTAAAATAAAGGCTTACAGCAAGTGTGGCCTGTCTTGTCTATTCACCAAATAGCAAAAAAAACACAACGAAGGCGCAAAGTGATATCCACATTTTTACGAAACGAGTCCAACTATGGAAAAAATATGAAAGGGCGAACTGTTAGTGCCGTTACCCCCGCTGGAAAAAGAGCAATTCTTCGGCTCGCGTCAAATTCACACGTAAAACAATTTCTTGAGTTTCAAAACGTGTCATTGTTGGATTGGTCACCATACTCGCCGGACCTAAACATCATCGAAAATGCTTGGGGATGGCTTGCTCGGAAGGTGTATGAATCAGGCAAGCAGTACTCCAATAAGGAGGAAGTAATTGCAGCAAGTAGATGTAGCTGGGCATCCATTTCGCTGGATTACATCAAGAAGTTGTGTGATTTCCTACCTAACAGGATGTATGAGGTTATTTATAACCAAGGCGGAAGCACACGCTACTAGCTTTTTTTGTTATTCAACAAAATCAACTTAATGCTGTTACACATAATAATAAATAATACATTTTTAAGTTTAACAGTGTGAAAGAATTTTTAAATTATTTGTTATGAGGAGGTTCTATTCAAGTAAGCCAAAATTTGAACTCTATATTTTGAGTAATATCGCTTCAAAATTTATAAATAAATTTCCACTTCAAATATGGATTCCATTCCTTCTTCTTTATTTACAGAATTTGATAAACTTGCTTAGTTATTAGACTTCAAACTCACAGTAAAGGGGGGTGCTATTCAAGTGAGCGGCACTGTATGCACACTTATTTTTCGGCATTTTTGCAATCGAAAAAAAAAAACATCGAGACCAAAAATGAGTTGAGCTCACGAAAAGAATGATATGAACGAACATAATGACGCGACCAGAACGAAAACAGAGAGAGAGAGAGAGGTAGTATGTTCTGGCCCGGTTTGTGTATTCATTTTTGCCGCGTTTTGCTAAGGCCCACTGCGGTGTTTTGATAGGAAAGAAGGATAATTGGAGGGTAAAAGCAGATTCAGAGCGAGAAAGGAGGTTCGGATGTTTTTTGAAATTTTCGGTTCAAAAACAGGATGATCCTCCCAAAAGAAGGATAGATGGGATGGTTATACATGACCCTTATGCCTACTCTTGTGCAAATCCTTTAGTTAGTCGATGGTAAGGTGTGATCGGTGCATTCTTGTGAGTACTTCCATCACTGGTCGGGAAGCAATCACTTCCCTATAACTTGCCTCATAACGCATGAAACTCATCTATGAAACAGCTGCACCGCAGAACAACTCATCGTTCGGACATTTCAACCATTACCACGTTTTAAGTGCTTGGTTTGCTTCGCTAACAATACAGCCTTTGAAATAAAAGACAGGCTATTAAAACAAAGGAACACTAATTGTGGCTAGTGGGGGAAACAAAATTTAACTGTTTTTTTAAAGGTTGCTAAATTTAAATTACTTCTCATAATTCATGAAAAGCTTTTTCTTTGCTGTTACTGTTTTGTATTCGCGTTTTGACATGATTTACTAACGGGTTCCATAGTGTAGCGGTTATCACGTCTGCTTTACACGCAGAAGGTCTCCAGTTCGATCCTGGATGGAACCAGTGTTGACTTTTTTTTTTCTTTCCATTGAACAAGTAACAAGCTATTATTTTCGGTTGTTTGATTTTTATTAAATCAGAATCTTTATGTCGTGGTGTTCACCCAATTTGGAATCCGATTGACTGGATTTGCAAGTCGCAGTGCACTTGGGGCTAAATTAAATTTTCAGCTTTAGACATAACTGAGCGTTTCGTTATACATACGAGTTAGAAAATAAGAATATGTATACTGGTCCAAAGATTTGGAATTTTAATAAAGAAAAAAACGTAACATTTACTCTAAGCACCCAGTTTACATAGACTCATGTATCGAGAAAAGTTCTCAAGGTTTGCTCTTATTTCATAGATGGGAATTTGAGATCTCCATAATCAGCGATTGCGTCATTTGCCAATGCGAGCTTTGCCAATTTTCATTGTAAGCTGATAGACAGATGTTGTCAAAACAAACAGGTTTAAATCCAGTTAGTAAGTGTTAATTCCGGAAGGTATGAACAACCATCCAAATTCGAACCAGTTCCCAAAAGTGATCGGGCCCTTTGTCTAACTAACTGCAATAAATATGGTACCCAGCTTCCGCAATACACGTAACAAATAACCTACCGATTGCCAAAAAATAAAGTTAAAAACAAATTGTCTTTTATTTAGATGAAGATTTATTTGCGCTCATTTAATTCATGCACACCCCATCATCACTACTTGCAGCACTTTTCTTGGGTTCCGCTTTTGCATGCACACTTGCATGCCTCCTTACACTCGCAGCCTTGTCCACACTTGGCCGTGGTGCACTTGCAATCTAGAACAACATTTAATTTGTTAAACAATTTTCAAACCGCTTAACACTACACCCACCTTTACAGCAATCCTTACAGGGCATCCTTATTCTGTTTAGTTTTTCCTTTAATTGAATAACAACTTTACTTTGAGAGCACTGTCAAACTGATACTGGGTGCACAGCGATGAAGTGTCATTTTATACGATTTACATCGCCGATCTCAGCTGCTGTAGTGAAGTGTGCAATTTCGCACTGCGAGCCAGATACTACGTTTTGTAAAATTGCATACAATCACCGATGAAGTTCCCGAGGCTAACTTTAAAAATTGTTGTTTTCTGGACTGTGCGGAAAATGTTATTATCTATCTTCGCGTAGATAGATGTAGATAATAAAAATTGTTAAATATTACCGTAGGTCGATGCTTATCGCCTTTATTAATTTTATAATTGCGATTGACAATCTACAACTAAATTTGGTCTGATATGCAAATTTATTTAAGCAAATCCCTTCGTCGTTTGGCATTGGCTTTGCTGAGTCATTGCTTGTTTATTTTTTTTATATGCAAATCATAAATCGAAGAAGAGGAAGATTATCCCGTCATGCAATGGCTCCGGCATGTTAACATAATAACCAATAAATTAATATTGCGCCCTCTGTTTAGTGTCCACTAAAAATTATTAAACTTAAGCGAACTACACCTGCGCATATAAATTCGACAGTAGTTACTAGTAAAAATATAAATAGTCTCTAGTGATTTTATGGGCGTGCTACTATTTATTACCGATTATGGATTTACATTGTTGCTGGACTATTTACGACGAAACAAAATTCCATTTACTTTACAAAAGAACCATGAAAACTCAACGTGACACGAAACAAAAAAAAAGAGAACACATTAGGACCTTCGCAAAGGCGTTCGGCTTGTCTGACACCATTTGATGGCGTAGGGTCATAAGTCCAGAGGCCAAAAGCCCACAATGGTCTTTTCACCCACCCAGGTGAGCCAAAAGTTCACAATAATTTGGGTCATAGGTTCACAATCTTAAAATGAAAGTACGCCATAAGTCCATAATTATCCATATGACTTTATAAAAAATAAATTAAAACAACTCAAAAAGTATGGGAATGTTTCATAATTTTATGGCGCACGCGAATTGCTACCATTGCTTGGGTTTCTTTTGAATTACGGGCTGGGTGCGCGGTCTTTTGCTTGTAGTTTGTGTATAATTTTCAAATTGCAAATACCACAAATGAGGTCATTACTAGAATTTTGAGTCATAAGACCACAATTAGTGAGTCAAAAGTACACTAGAATTTTGTGTGAACCATTGTGAACTTTTGGGCTGTGGACTTATGACCCTGCGCCGGAAAATATACGATACCTGGGACCAACCCCTTTGATAGAGTTGACATTTTAAAACGTCAGAAATATTTTATAGGACTTAACTATAAAATAAAATGTAGCTTATTTTTCAATGCATTCGCTGCATGTTTATCAAAAAAAACTGTCAAAACAGTTTGCGAGAATAAAAGAATATGCGTGAAAAATTTAGTAAGTCAACGCTTTTGGAAAATCGGAAGATCCGACAAATCTAGTCAGACTTTTCAGACGAAAAATCTGAGCTTGATTTCAAAAGAAGTACCTATAAATTGGATTGGGGTCCAAACTTTATTGAATTTCGTTGAGCGACTCTTGAAGTAGAGCGTATCATGCTTTCTATAACTAAAGAGCCGAACTCAAAGAATCCATCGTGACCGTTGCGGCAACGGATTTCAACTGACAGATTTATACTTGTGGAAAGTGACCATAAGCGTTTGAGTGAAAACCCGTGAACGTTGGAAAACAGAAGTTTTCCCATACATATCAGTTTTAAAAACGAGTCGCTTGAAATCGTTTTACATTAAAACCCCACAAAAACGACTTCCTACAATCTTCTAAACATTTTTATTCATATTGGGCAAGATAACATGATACCCGACCGTCCAAGATCGCAAGCTATGTCATCTTATCAAAAAGGTATTTTAGTTTAATTTGTGTATCTTTTCATTGTAGTATGCCAAATAACTAAAAAAGAACCTCAATCAGGCGTACTTGGTCAAAAGACGTATGCCTAATGCTGTTAAAGACGTCAGGGAAAAATAAACAAATTTGACCATGGCTATATGTCATCTTACACCGAACTATGCCATCTTAAACTAGCTGTTGAACTTAATTTAAAAATATTTTAAAACTACAAACTTAAATGCAGTTTTTGTCACTAACAAATGAGTTAATTGAATTCACTTTGTTTTCATCTATATGGTTTGAAAAAAGTATGTCATCTTGAGCACAATTCCCTATAAAAGATGACGCTTTATCGAATTTCATAGTGACAAGCCAGTTTTGTAGTAGAACTTAAATAGCTATGAGTAGTTTCAGCAAACGGGTCTTATAGTCTAAAAGCCGCTTAAGTCTGACAACACATATTTTACGATACTACGCTGAACTTTTGTACAGCGATAACACGGCTATATCCACTAAACAAGCTATGGGTACTAGCTAAGTCCGGTCGCGGTAGGTTTGGGGTCCCTCAGATGCGACAGGTATAAAAATTATGTAAATTTGTTAAATTTTTTTTTTACGGCGGCTGCCAATTTTGTATAACATAATATACCTCTACCAGGGATGGGAAATGAAATTTTCAGATTGTACTTTTCACAAGTCGAAATTGTATCTTTTGGGACCGAAGTGTAACTTTGTCGTTGCGGAAATTCGTAGCTATATGCAATTTTGGTTTCAGTTCAACCTGAGCATGTTTCATCAACTCAAGCTGATTTCTGCACTTATTTTTTTTTTTAAATTTGTATATCTATATATATAAAAAGAAAACCTTAAAATTGTGTTCGTTAGTCGTCGATTCACGCCTTAACGCATTTACCGATTTGAACCAAACTTTCACACATATTTGCTATTGGTCTGTATATCATTTGTGTGAAGTTTTGTCGCGAAAACAAAACTTTGAGGGGATGAAAAAGGCTATGAAAGTTTGTATGGGGAAATGCACTTTGAAACAACAAAAAAATGGATAGAAATCGAGTAGTGACATTTCAAATACAAAAAAAAAATATTTTAAAAGCAATTGTTGTTGTCAATGATTTCAATTATTTTCAGAGCAAATTGTTATTGTGAACAATTTTGAATTTTTTTTTAAATATAGGTACCTACCTAATAAGTTTGTTCTTTTAAATTATGTTTACTATGTTACATTAAGTAACATTTTAAAGTGGAGTAGATACTTTGATATTTGTTTGATGGTGTTTGAATCCATTATTTTCAGGATCCTTGCATTAGTACGAGTGAGTAAGTTGAAATGTAGGGGTGATTGAGATGCGTGGACAATGATGTTGTTCATCGTTTTGAGTTTTCACGTAGCGGTTGTTACGAAAAATGAGCGAGTAACAATCTTGGTACTCTGCTCATTCGTGAGTAGGGTTATGGCACCTGCAACAACATTAACCAATTTTTTGACACTTGCCGAAGCCACGAGTTTGCACGAACACTTTCTTATTGCGAAATGCCCCGATATTGGAATGCGTCGTCGAAGAAGTTCAAGCGGCGGAAACAAGGTGAAGTAGTTCCCGCATTCCGCGGTGTTTATGCAAGTGATGCAATTATGGTAGAATATACGAGGTTCACCCGAAAAACAATGAATGCTTCTATTTGAGAATACTTTTGACGAATCGCTGTGGACTGGTGACGGTGTGTTGTGTGCTATGGCCGACGATATTTTGCATCGTTCGAGAAGTTAAAAACTACGAGTTGGAAGATTTTGACAATACAACAACACTCGAAATTTATAATGAGACATTAGTTATAATTGAAGTTATGTGGTTAGCAATTGCAAATAAAACATTGTCACAATTAGGTTTGCCAGTTCCTAATTGACCATTGCATGACGTATTTTATCAAGAAATGCAACGTGAACAACAATACGATGTAAATGAACTGAACACATTTATAAATTTGAATCTGCCGAAATTGAACCGAGAACAAAGAAATGTATATGATACAATAATTCAAGCTATACAAAACGAAAGCGGATGAATGTTTTTTTATACACTTCAGGTGGTACCGGAAAAACGTTTTTGATTTCCATGCTACTAGCTACTATAAGATCACCGAAGAATATAGCATTAGCACTTGCATCGTCTGGAATAGCAGCTACATTGGATGGTGGTCGTACAGCGCACTCTGCACTCAAATTACCTACCATTGAATATGCAAATTAATGAAAATCCAACGTGCAATATTTCTAAAAATTCTGGAATAGGAAGAGTTTTGCAACAATGCAAATTAATAGTATGGGATGAATGTACAATGTCACATAAGAGATCGGTGGAAGCTTTGGATAGGACTTTGAAAGATTTACGTAATAATCAAGAAATATTTGGTGGCGCTTTAATATTATTGGTTGGTGATTTCCTTCAAACACTGCCAGTGATACCCCGTTCAACTGCAGCAGATGAATTAAAGGCATGTTTAAAGTCATCAAATTTATGGAGAAATGTACAAACACTTACTTTAACAACAAATGTGAGAGTACAAATACAAAATGACCAATCGGCTGAAGAATTTTCTAGGCAATTACTGTGGATAGAAAATGGACAAATTCCTATTGATAGCACTGGATTAATCAGTTTGCCAGATAATTTTTGTAATTTCGCACAAACAAAACAACAATTGGTTTCAAGTGTTTTCTCAAACATTGCGCAAAATTATAAAAATCACAATGGTTAGCTGAAAGACCAATACTGGCTGCCAAAAATAAGGACGTCGGCCAATTGAATGCGGGAATGCGGATATTTTAACTGATGAGCCTGGTGAGATTGTAACGTATCAATCAGTAGACACGGTCACAAATCAAGATGACGCTGTCAATTATCCGATGGAATTTATGAGTTCGTTGGATTTACCAGGATTGCCGCCTCATCGTTTACAATTGAAAGTTATTCTTCTTCGGAATATAAATTAGCCTCGATTGTGCAACGAACCAAGATTAGCAGTTAGAAAGGTTATGAACAATCTTATTGAAGCAACGAATTTAAAAGGAAAATTTAAAGGTGAAGATGTATTGATTCCGCGTATTCCAATGATTCCACCAGATTTAACTTTTGAACTCAAAAGATTGCAATTTCCGACACGTCTTGCGTTCGCTATGATAATAAATAAGGCGCAAGGACAATCATTGGATTTGTGTGGAATCGACCTAGAGTATCCATGCTTCTCCCACGGACAATTATATGTATCATGTTCACGTGTAGGAAAGCCATCAGTTCTGTTTATTTATACTACTACTCAGGGCAAAACAAAAAATGTAGTTTATGAAAAGGCTCTGCGATAGTTAAAAAAACACATACTTTAAATAAAAATAATAGTGATTGAGTTGTCCACAACATTTTTGCTTTTTATTTTTGACGAAACATTTTTTTTTTAGTTTTTTAGATTTGGCATCAAAAAATATGTTTAATACCAAATCTTCACCGAACCACGATCCATTCCCGAGTTATGAGTGCACATACGGACGTCAGTCTCTTTTACATATAGCTGTACCCACCATACCAAAATAGTATCCTATCTTTCAAACTGTAACCAAACATACACAGCCCCGAAATTTCCTTGAAATCGGTTAAGTGGCTTAGGAGATTGAACACAGCGCCGCCTATCGTGGCCAAAATAGTCATATCTTTCAAACTGTAACCAACCAAACACAGCCACAAAATTCCATTGAAATTGGTTGAGTGTTTTAGGAGATCGACAACAGCGCCACAAATATATTTTTTTTTTTGCACCGTTTTTTGTAAACAAATTACACAAACATACGTTTACCATTTGCAACCAAACTTCACAAAAATCATATAAAGACCAATACCAAAGATGTATGGAAGTTTGGTTAAAATCGGTAAATGAGTTAAGACGTGTATTGGCGACAAACGAATACAATTTTAAGGCTCAATTTTTATATATATGGATTTGGGCGGAACGAAGTTCGCCGGGTCAGCTAGTAATTTGTATATAATTTAAATTTGTATATAGTAATATTGAATGCATGCCCTGAGCTATTCTATATAATATGTTCGTAAAGATAAAATCACCACATTCATTTTTAATGATGCTTACCTCTGTCTAAAACAATTTTTTTTTTAAGATTTTAAATGTTCAAAGTCGTCTAGGCACGATGCTCATTATTACCGCCATCAGTTTTTGAAATTTTGACATCAGGAAAACATTTGAGTACAATTTAGGTAAGTAATAGAAATGGTTCTCCTGAAATAAAATGGTTTTCTTTTTTTTTAAATCATGCATGAACACAGCCGGTCAACGAATTCAGCAAGTTTGCAATTGCAATCAACTTTCCAGACACACACTTTTGTATGTGTATTGTATGTTATTTTTTGTAAAATATATCTTTCTTTTAGCTTTTTTTGTTAATTTTTTGGGTGTTTTTAGCAGGTTTTGATTAAAAAAATATATTCAACATGATTTTTATTTTTTTATTTTTATCTATATAATTTAAAATGTCACTCTCTATTTAGTAAGAAATTTCGACCCTAAAAATATCTCAGAAAATAATGAAAATCATGTTTTTTTAAGCAAAGAATTTTATCTTTTTAAACATTAAAGACTGATACTTTAAAAAAGTTTCAGAACAGAACAAACCAAAACAGTTGTTACAACAGTAACTACAGTGGGTGTATTTTTTTGACGTTTGAGGCCCACCATAGATAAGACATAAGTCCATGTATCAAAGGGCATGGTAGTATATCTTCAGTACCAATGAAGTCAGAAACTTGAAATGCGGAATATTTGCTAAGCTGATCAAGCACAAGCGCCTCAGTAAACTTTTAGCATTAGTGATTCCTAAAATATAGGGCTTCAAAAATCACAAAAACCGAAACTGACTGACAGACAGATAATCAAAATTATGGAGTACTCCCCGACATCGTGGAATGTTGTAATTTTGCACAACGGTATGTCTTGTGGTGCAAGCAAAGGAATAAATAAAAATATTGAGGTTTCTCAGAATTATTGTTAATTATAAGCAAACTTCCGTTTGATGTAGAATAATGAATTAACTGCAAAGGAGTTCACTCCAAGAAAATTAAAAGAAATAAGTCCCAAGAATTTCCATATAAATTTAGGAGTTATTACAGGTGAACAAACTCCAAAGTGTTGGAACTTTTTTCTTCAAGTTGTGCATTTAGTGTTAGGAGTTATTTCTATAAAGAAGTAACTCCCAAACCCATGCAGATGAAATAAGTGCAAATTAGGACATCTATATTTGGAGTAACTTCATTTGTTATAGCAATTTGTAAGAATATTTTCCCTTCTAAATTGAAATTTTTTTCCACAACTTTGGGACATTTTTCATCTTTTAAATTAATACATGATAAATTAACTCCTAAATGTTTGGACTTACTTCCACTTTGGAGTGGGACTTATTTCAATTTTCTTTAGAACTTGTTTCACTTAAACAGTTTGGAGTTATTGCATTTGATTCGTAGAGCTAATCGGTAGAGCTCAAAAATCAAAGATATGTCATTTGAGATGTCTGCCTGTTGTCATTTTGGAAATCTACATGCAACTTAAAAGTTCATGACTTTTCTAAGAACTTATTACTGACTAAAATTTGGTGGGCCAACTTGGAAAGTTTTCTTTTTATTACGCCAAATTCGAAAGGTTTTAATGATTAAATAATAAAATTTCTCTCTTATGTAGTTATTTCAGTATTGTTCTACTTTAAATATTTCGTATTGAACCTTAATAAAGTAAGAACTTGGTGTACTTTTAGATAACAGTACTTTTTACGGCTGACTTTGTTAGAAGAACTCTTTGGCTTTTTTTTTAACATTTATGTTTTTGGTCTGATCTCCACGTACCTAATAGACATTGTTTCATATGCATGGGAATGTGGTGGGAAACATGTTAAACTTCGATGCACTGTATATCAGCTTAATGTACACGAATGTGTGTGTTCCAGAGCAAATATCGAAAAATACTAAAATCAAAAAAATGCTAAGACATTGTTTTTAAAAAAATGCTTTCATGTCTTCGAGAATGCTAGATCTAGCATTTAAAATGCCAGAATGGCATCACTGGTTGGAATGTCACGGTAGCTACTTAAAAAAAAGTAGTTTTTAAAGTATTTTACGATTTCTTAAATTTATATATGTTGATTATTAAACTATTTTAAGCTTATATTAAACATGGCTGGCTTTTTTACTTTTTGTAAACATCCGGCTGACAGCGAAAACTTACCAGTAGCCCGTGCATACATAGTTACATATATGCATAGTTCTAATTTTTACACCCGTAGAATCTATATAATATTAAAATAACTCTAGTAAATGTAAAAAATAGTATAATTATACAAATAAACAAACATAAATGTGTATAATTAGGATAATAGGTCCATTATAAGGTTACAGCAAATATGAAAGTATTATGGAAATGTAAAAAGTAAGAAATTCAAAGTTTATTTGAAAATTTTAATTTATGCCTATCAGAATGCGTCAATTTAATTATAGAAATGATTAATTGCTCATATTATGAAAGAATTGTGATATTTATTTCATTTATTAATTGATTTTACAATTAATCGTCATCTTTGGAGTCATAGTATTTCGTGAACAAACTATGGACAGTCATAAGAGCGAGCTCAGCCGATCATGCAACTAGAACTTGGCCTTGCTCTTCGACAAGCGTTCACCTTGAATGAAATCCAACCCACACACTGTTGATAAACACAAATAAAACATATCCGTGCAAATCATAAGCAATCACTGTTATCAAAACGCAATACGATCAAGTCTATATTGACCTACGGCAATTATTATGGTATAACTCATCTGGTACCTATGTAAGTACGTCGGCGTAGATAATATTACCAGTTGGACACATACAGACTGGAACACTGGATACATCGCAGTTCTTTCTCTGAATCATCCCCTCCTGGCTGAGCTGAATTGCACACTTCACTACAGTAAAGGTCGACGATGTGCAGTTTTGTATAAAATAACCCTGCAGCTGGACAGTGTGTACCATTCCCAGAGTACACTCTGAAAGTAAAGGTGTAATTCAGTTCGAAAGAAAAACTAGACAACATAAAGATGCCCTGCAAGGAGTGCTGTAAAGGTATAAGTTATGTGCGAAATATTTTAATCTTTTTTTAATAAATCCAATTACGCTTTAGATTGCAAGTGTACCACTGCTAAGTGTGGTCAAGAGTGTGCCTGCTCTCAGGAGTGCAAGTGTTCATGCAAACGTGGAACCCCAGAAACGTGCTGCAAGTGAATAAAATATAGAACCGTCAGAGAGTAGAGTGGAAACATGCTTTCTAAATAAACAAAATTTGATATTTCCAAGTTATTTTTATTTTTTTTTAACTCATCAAGTGGTTGTGCTACTTTGCTAAGAATCTAGGATCCACATCTGCTTGTTTATCCCCCGATTATCGACTATGATTTGTTCCCAAAACCCCACCCATTACTCTCAGTCCTTAGTCCACCTAACAAAATCGCCTATTCCGAACGGGCACCCTAGGTTTGCATTAAAACTCAACCCCGCCAACTGCTGATTAATCGGTTCCGACCCATCCGCACCCGAAATTTCGTCTAACATCGCATAAAAGTAACAAAAACCCATCAATGTGACCTTGTCCCGTCACTGACACTCCGTGTTCTCTGACACGTTGACAAGTTGTCATATATATTTCATTTTTCATGCGCCGTCATGACGTCATTTTACGATCAGCTGACCTGACCTACCACAACGACAACGAAAACACCCAGTGCGAGGAGAGGCAGACAGGTCCGCCGTAAAACGCATAAACTTTTACGACTTTCGTGCAGGAATCTCTGCCGTCAACAGACATCCTTTCAACAATTTGTTTCAAAACGTTTCACCTATATCCTGGCGAACATAATAAATGTCTGAATGTCAGGGTGACTGCACTCGCCCGAGCCGACAAAACCACCGCCACCCCCTTACAACACATACACACACACTCATAGAGAAGCGCTCTGGGTGGCAGCAGTACAAAGCGAGTGACGGAGCGTGTGGTGTGGCGGTGACATAAATTTCATTTTTATTAACAAAACTGTCGCTAATAACAATAAAAATGTCCGCCGGTCGTAACGAAGCGTATATACAAAAATTTTCAAGGACATCGATTTTTTTCCGCCGCCGCCCGACTTTCCTTTTTTGTTTTGTTGGATTTTGTTTGAGGACGACGTACGACGACGATGATGTTCCGGAGATGTGGGGGATGAATATGCACATTTTGGGATTTGATGCCATAAATCCACCACCCCTGCAGGATGCCATAAAAATGAACGGCGCACTCGAAACGGGACGCATTGAGTGAGAAGGATACAGTTGTTATAAACTGTATTTGAGGGGACAACGACAGTCAGTCCAATCATCGTCCTTCAGACAAAGATGGAGAACCGTCGGATGAACGTGTTGCTAAAAAATGGTTTACGGCACAAGGAAGAGGAAGTACACAATGTTTCATGTATGACTTATCCCCGGAGATGCGTAAAAGAGATGAAGAAGTGAATGTCTATCCTAGTTGAGCGACATCTGAGCGATTGTTGGTTGGTTGTCTCGACCATAAACAACCCCATCACGATGATTGTGCGCATTTGTAGTAAGAAAAAAACCAACAAAGACCACCATTCGCATTAAAATGTCGGTTCAATTAACGAGAGCTCTGAACATTCGGTCTAAATTCGTGCAAAATTCAATGCCAATGTCGTCATAAATGTCGGATTTTATCTCGCTGCAATTTATTAGCGTGGAGCCACCCTGATGATGGCAGAGTGTGCCGTATAGGGCCAGACACAACCACGAAAGTATATAAAAATAGACAAAAGGATCCACAAGAAAGGGGTAGATGCGGACTACTCCGGATGCAACAACGTGCCATCAATTTGTGTCTGAAACATGAGGCATTTACCCGCACCCTCTCGAACAGCAAAAATCTGGCAAAACTGTTTTTCTGCTCATTTTGCGTTCCACACCGCACTGTTTTCTTTTTTTTTATTTCATATTACATCCTTTATTTCCGCTTCGATACATGCCGGAAAAATCGATATCGAATTCAGGGACTCGGAATTGATTGGAATTGATTCGAAGTGACATCGGAGATAGTAAAGTTTTGCGAATAACATGCAAGTGTGGGTGACGGTGACAACAACGTCGAGACTCGGGGGGTGAATGGACTCATTTTGACATGAAAATTGATGGCATATTGTTGTGGTTGGAGCGGCGTCTTTATTTAATTTTTTTTTCTTCCCCACAACATTGGCAATGTTTAAGTTGCGGTAGGATTGAAGGAACCTAAACCGTCTTGCATTAGCGACTTGACAATTTCAAACTTCCAGTGTGAACGCACCCTTGAACCGATTACGGAACTGTCAATGTCAAATTATTCAGTAGAATCAACATTTTCATCATGGTGAATGAAGTACATGAAGGAACAACGTTTACAAATAATTAAAATTTACTACCGAAATTCCGAGTCGGTGGTCGCAAGTTTAAGAGCGTTAACGCGAATATTCAATCTTTAGCTATGTGCTGAGTGATTTTTTGGCCAAACGTCAAAATATGCGTTACTGGACAGGTGGGAACCCTCATGTACTTCATGAAACAGCACTTCATCCGCAAAAAGTCACTGTTTGGTGCGGTTTTCAAGCTGGTGGACATCACTGATATGTGGTTCCAATAAGATGGTGCTAAAAGCCACCCAGCGGGTGCAACAATTGAGTTATTGAAGTCTCAGTTCGGTGAACGTGTCATCCCTAGAAACAGACCCGTCGATTGGCCACCGAGATCGTGTGATTTTACGCCTCTAGACTTTTAAACTTTCCCCATTACGTAGTAAGAGAAAGATATTGTTTTTGTACAAAATTTCGAACTCTAGATGTTAATCAAGTCTATCCTTCTGTCTGTCTGTACGTTCTTCCACAGGCCTAAACGGCTTCAATGATTTCATTCAAAGTTGATATTTAAGCTTAAGTAGATGGGGTTACCATGACTGCATAACCATTTTTTGGCTAAAAATTCTAAGAAGGGTAATTTTGAAATTTCGATTGTAAAAAAAATTAATTTCTAGGGTAATGTGGTTACTTGCAACTGAATAGAGAACTTCCTTTTTTTTGTATATTTTCGTACAATAACGATTTTGATCAAAACGCATACTAAAGATAATACCTATCAGTATTCTAAAAAATAAGATGCCGTAATTATTTTTTTTCAAAATATCAGTTTTTTTCATTTTTTTCTGAAAAATGACTACCCAAAAGCCGATGTTCATATATAGGAAGGTATTTTTAAAACTCAATACCGCACTTTAAAGTTAAAATTGCAATAACAGGAACGTAAAACTTATTTTTAGCAAATACAGGGTGTCCGCCGGGAAGGTATACTACTTTGTTTTGCCGCCATTTAAGTAGACACGTGGCAAACTTATTATGGAAAAATATTCGATAAATCAACGTATTTTAATCGTTAAAACATTTTATCAAAATCAATCATCGATTACTGTGACGATGAGAAAGTTACGTGAAATTTTTGGGAGAAACAACTTGCCAACAAAACGCACTATTTATCGTGTAGTGAATTATTTGGAAGAAAGAGGGTGTGTAGGTGATAGACCCAAGCATGAACCATAACGTACTGCAAGATCGGCTGAAAACATTACTGCTGCTCAAGGAAGTGTTCAAAACAATCCATCAACCTCAATTCGACGCCGTGCTCAGGAGCTTGGCCTTCAGAGAACAACTTAGGCGATAATTTTGCACAAGGATTTGCATTTGTATCAATTTAAGATTCAGTTGACACAAGAGCTTCTTCCACAAGACCATTTACGCCGCCGTACATATGCCAATAGAATGTTACAGCTAGCCAATGACAACCCCGATTTTCATGAAAAAATCAGAATGAGTGACGAGACACATTTTCATTTGAATGGATATGTGAATAAACAAAATAGTCGGTTCTGGGCAATGGAAAATCTTTAAATTATGCATCAGTCACCTTTGCATCCATTCAAAGTTACAGTCTGGTGTGCAATTTGGTCAGGAGGAATCATTGGACCTTACCTTTTGAAAACTTTTTAACGCCACAACTTCATGCCTTGGACTTGATTCACATGTGGTATCAACAAGACGGGGCCACTTCGCACACAGCCAGGATTACAATGGAATTACTGCGAGACATCTTTCCACAACAAGTTATTTCAAGAAATGGTGATGTTGATTGGCCTCCACGGCCGCCTGATTTGACTGCTCCGGACTTCTTTTTGTGGGGATATCTGAAAAGCAAGGTTTATGCAAACAAACCAGAAACACTTGAGCAACTCAAACAAAATATTCGTAATGAAATTAATGAAATACCGCGTGAAATGTGTGAGAATGTAATGAAAAATGTGCTCAAAAGGGCTCGCATTTGTGAGACTAACAGAGGCGGACATTTGCCTGATATTGTATCCCATACATAATTGCCGACATTAAATAAAACATTTATCAATATAAGATCCATGCTCTTTCGTCTTTCATTTAATCAAAAATTATAAACAAACAAAGTAGTATACCTTCCCGGCGGACACCCTGTATTTCCCACTGTCAATTTTTTCAACCATTTTGAATATGCACCTTAAAATAATTCCAACCATAATTCCACTCGTACTACGCTTGTCCTCGTACCTACTTAGAAACTTTTAATGGTGCAGTAGGCGCTTATAACTCTAACCAGGACTTGCGACAATTGCCTGTTACTAAGAGCTTCAACTTTTAAGAACTCATATTGTTATAATGTAGGTACTGCCATATCGGATGAATAACCCAAAATTGAATTTTATTGAACACAATTCCTTGTTCTATATTTCATGAACCGTTTCTTTTATCTAGCATTGCTTCTCAGATTTTTACCTTTCTATCTAATAAAATAAGAAAACATCCAAAAAAAAACCTTGGATGAACGAGAATGTTTCGTTCGACCCAGTCGTGCACTTTATTTTTTATGGAGCTACGTTAAATCATTGTTCTGTGCCAACAAGCTGGCGACTTAATAGATACATATTATTGTGAGAAATCTACATGAGACCAATATGCTTAGGGTTATGAAGGCTGTTTAGTCACTACACAGAAAAAGAGGGCCGATTTAGGCCCCAGTTATAGCAATACGTTAAACCAAACCGTAAAAATTTTCTTTTGCTTTTTTTGGTCACTTAAACTTGATGGTTGAACTCAATCTTGGTCTTAAAATGTTGCTTATGAATTATAAAGTTCAAAAAAGAATATGCAAATGATTTTTAAATTTTCTAGAAAAATAATTTATTCATTTTTACGTACGAAAAACTTTTACTGATCAACTTCTCAGTCAATTCCCCTAACGAAAATCGAATCATTCCACTGAAGTATTTCATTTCTTTACTGTTCCATCTGTCAGGAACTTTTTTTCTGATGGAATCCAATCAGTGGGGGTTGCGGTTTGTTGTAATTGTTTAAGGCCCGAATGTTCAATATTGGTTATCTTTAATCATCGGTTATTCCAGCTGGGTAACCATCGAATGCGTTTTGTTCAGCAATATAATCAATAAAACATTTCACATCGGTTTCTTTGAGGTTTTCAACTGACACATAAATATAGAATACACAACACGCCAAAATAATGGATGCAAAGGATGAAGTAAGATTATTTTCAAAATTTTTTGGCCGAAGACAGTTCTCATAAATTGAGATAAAGCACACGCGTTAGGAAAAATATTGAGAGTATGAGAAAATTGCGATTGTCGTTGAATAAATTAACATAGGGCCTGTTAATTTATAATAAATTTTATTGGTTTTGTTCTCAAAAAATCATTTACTAACAAATACAAAGTTTCATTCTTTAGTTCTTAAAAAATTCCTGTATAATTTGGTTATTATGACATTCATTTTTGTGTTTATTAAGTTTATTAAAAATAAATACAATAATAAAATACCTACCTAAATTATCAAAAACAAACGGACCCGAAAAACAAAAAAATATAACCATGGATTCGGTCAATCACTAAATGACAAATAAACTGGAAAAATGGAACGATTTGCTATGGTTTGGTGACCGAAGTGAAAAAACGGTCAACAGGCACTCATTGGTTATCTCTTATCCACCACTGATTTATAATCATGGGTTGACCTAATTCTATAGTAATCTCACAAAGTCTTTAACCAGCTGTGAGCGCACCGACCCTTAGAAGGGAAACTTTTTTCTGACAGATTTTTCGCTATGACCGCCGAAACGAAAAAAACTCACTTTCATACATTTCCAACTTTTTCGGTTGCATTTGACGTATGGCTATAACTGGGGCCTTAGCCAACACAGTTTTGCCTGCCAAACTTAGGACACCAAACCTGCGGTTGGCCTAATGAAAGAAATTTTGCATTTTCGACATATCGTCATCTAAAGATTACAGTAGCTCATATGACACCTATCCAATTAGCAGCTGCGATCATGTGTCAGGTACCAGAACGATCAGAGGTTGAAAGTTTTTTCGTGGACTCTTCGCGCTACTTACAAACCTCATCAGCGAATTTGGTGTATCCGAAAATCGGAGGCTTCGGCATGATTATTTAGCGACGATCTGCCTATTCTACCAAAGTGCTATGTGTGATAATCGGGTCTATCACAGAATTCGTCGTATTCGGAATTTTGGTACGAACCCCGAAAGAACTGTTAGTTGAAAGTGGTATCACTGAATATAGGTACCACGTTCTACGAATATCGAAAGCAAACAATGTACCCTACGACGGATTCTGTGATAGTTCTTTCGGGGTTCGTAGCAAAATTCCGAATACGACGGATTCTGTTATAGACTAGAATAGCTAGAAACAAATTTCTGTCCATATCTTATATCACACAACGAAGAAAAAAAAAAAAAAAAAAAAAAAAAAAAAAAAAAAAATAGAGGCGAATGCACCCCAACAATATCTACCCCCACTTGGAATCCTCCTCCAACATGCGCACAAAACGTTTTTTTTTTAGTTATATTTTTTTCAAAACACTCATTTCAATGGCAAAACATAAATAAACCCCATCTCGCAAGTCGCAACGACAACAGAATTTCACTAACCATATGATCACGATCCCGAACGTGATTGACCCCACCCAAACTGTAAGATCAAGATCAAGAAGATCAAAGATCATGTTTGGTTATTGTTGTGCTCTTCTTTCTTCAACCGGTTTGCTTTGGAAATCTGTGCAACAATGCCGTGTTCCATATTCCATTTCCAATGCGTAAGGACAAGAAGAGTTGTTGTTTTGAATGTATGGGGTCTTGTTTTTGTGTGTTTTTATTGTTTGGGGCGCCAAAAATAAACACATTACAATTACAACTGGCAGGGCAAGCTGCTCAGTATTGGTTCGGTGTTAATCATTCATCAACTATCAAAGTTTCAAGATCAACAGTCAACTCAACACGTTTTGACGATTTGAGCAGTGCTTCGTAGGCGTAGTATCTCTTCGACTATGAGAATGATTACGCGTTGGTTAAACACGTTTCGTGTATTATCGGACATACCCGCGGTGGGGACGCGATCGATTCTGACACACACACAGGTAGAAATTATATGGTGCAAACTGGATAGAGTGATTGTTTAAATAATGCAATAAAATTTGTTGTACCCGATACAGGTGGAAAAGTGTGTGCCAAGTGAACCTGAAGACTGGGCGAATGCTAGACCATTTGAGTCGGTTCCGGGACCGTCGAAGTTTGCTCTGTTGAAGGCATTTATGCCGGGAGGTAATTAGATTAGTTGGCTGTGTCAAGTTATGGATAAAGTTTCACTTATGTATTTAAGGTTTTTTTTTAATTCGAATGTGTATACTTATGAGGGCAATACTAGTTTATAAATAGAAAGAGCTTGATATTTTCATTCGTTTTTAGTGCCCACCCAGGTTAACTTTTCGGAGCTCACAATTTCGAAGTTTTTGATAAAGAATTATTTTTTTGTGAACTATAATCAGGATTGCATGTTGCAGTGCAGTAGATATTTACACTTTTTGGAGAGCCTCGTTAAAGGAAAAGTGATGTGCAAAATCTGGCAACTACCGATCTTACAACAAAAATTCAATATGGAGAATGGCACTCTTTCTGTTCTGCTCTAAATCTTACGTCGCGACCTTGTATTTTGAGAATTGATCTACATAAAACAGAAGTATCTTTTCAAGAGTTATATTTACAGAACAGAGACTTGGAGGCCAAAATTTAACATCTGAAAACGCAATAAAAAGTTTTTATTATCATGCTTATTGTCTGTATATGCACTAAATCACGAAACTTTAAACTTAAACATAAATGTCATGTCAATTTGACAACTGCCTTTGATGTTATTTAAGCTGTAAGCACAAGAAACTTTCAATGATTTTGTTGCATGTGTGCATTTAACAGGGATATTTTGTATGAACTTTTACGAGAAGCTTTACTTTTAGTAGCGCAAATAACCGGGTAACGGATTTAAGCGATACGCATTTAAACGGGAAAAGTTCTGTAAATTTGTTTATGGAATGTTTTGTTTACTTACTTTTCGGATGAATTAGTAGTAGTTGTAGTTGTAAAAATAGGAGTATAAATGTGAAAGGAGGAACACTGGAGTACGAAGATGTTGAAAGTAGCACAATACTCCTATAGGAGTACTTTCGGCAACACTGACTGTGTGTAGTTTTATTTTACCAATATATTGTGTATAAGCCAGGTCCCTATTATGGTAGAATTTCTCCCACTGGCGAACTCAAGTTGTATTAAAAGGATCTTGGTTAAGTAAGGCAGCACAAAGATTCAAATTTGGATAAATCTAACCTAGATAGATTTAGGTACAAATCAGTTCAAAACCTGTTGTAAATTAGACAGATCATTAGACTTTTCAAAACTCAAGTTTGGTTAAGTAAAGTAGAAGATTCTTCGGACCAATGAATATAAACCTCAGTTTAATGTACCCGACTTCAAGACACGTTAAAGAGCTTTAGCTCTTGCACGGAATCATAAACGTAGAGTATGTGTTCTACTCGATCTCCTATAGGTCTAGGATAGGTCTAAGTACTATGATTTCCTGAATCATTTCAATTTCATTGCAGGACGATACTACAAAAAGTCCCTTCCCGAAGTCAACAGAATATATCGCAAGGATTATGGTGAGATATTCCTACTGCCAGGAATGTTCGGCAAACGGAATGTGGTCTTCACATTTGACCCGGAGGACTATCAAAAAGTCTTTCGCACTGAAGGCGTTTGGCCCATACGAAGAGGCTTGGATGTGGTCCAGTATCACCGAAAAGTGCTGCGTTCCGATGTTTTCAAACACGCAGCCGGACTAGTTTCCGAGTAAGTTTCTATGGTACTATTAGATATGCGCCCCACACTCGTATATATGACATAAATCTCCTCCTAGACAAGGTGAACAATGGGCAACATTCCGAAAGATCGTCAATCCGGTCATGATGAATCCGAAGACGACAAAGTTCTACATACCCCGCATGGACAATGTGATGATGGAGTTTATCGAGAGGTACTACATTAGTAACACTTCCATGGGATATAACAGTTTTCTCTTTCTGCTTTTAGAATCAAATCAATCCGTGATCCGGTAACCTTTGAGGTTTCTGCAAACTTTGAGGAAGACATCAATCATTGGGCAATGGAATCAGCATGCCTGGTGGCTCTTGATACCGAACTCGGTATGATCAATAATTTCGAGAAAAATCCCGAGGCAAAGGAAGTCATCGAAGGGATGAAGCACTCCTTTGAGCTGATGTATGAATTGGACTTTGAACCGTCTCTGTGGAAGATCATTCCCACACCCAAGTACAGGAGTATTATCGAAAATTTAGATAAAATCACAAGGCTTTCCATAAAGTATATCGATGTGGCCATTGAGCGGCTCAAGCATGATCCCAACCCCGAGAAGCCCGACTCTGAACAGAGTGTCTTGGAAAGATTGCTGAAAATCGATCGTAAGGTCGCCATCACCATGGCCATGGACATACTTTTAGCTGGCGTTGATACGGTAAATAGATTTCTTGCCCTCAATAAGAATGCTCAACCCGTTCTGTTAAATTTTTAGACATCATCAGCAGTAACTGGCTGCCTGGTGGCGCTGTCTGAAAATCCAGAAAAGCAGGACATTCTTCGGGAGGAAATTCTACAGATTCTACCCGATAAGGATACATCTTTAACAATTGATAAAATGAAGAATCTACCCTATTTGCGAGCTTGCATCAAAGAAGCACAGCGCCTGTATCCAGTTTCGACGGGTAACTTCCGATCAACTGGAAGGGATTTAGTTTTGAGTGGATACCGGATACCAAAGGACACAGATATCGCTATGCCAACACAGCTACTGATGCGTGATGAGAAGTACTACCCAAGGCCAAATGAATTTCTACCCGAGCGGTGGCTCCGAGAAGGCGGTGACGGACAGTGTCCGATGGCGAAAAATGTGAATCCCTTTGTATTCCTGCCCTTTGGATTTGGTCCGAGGATGTGCATTGGTCGTAGGATTGTCGATTTGGAGCTGGAGACCGCACTGAGTCGGCTGATAAGGAATTTTCATGTTCACTTCGACTATTCGACGGATAATCTGTTCCGGGCTCATATTGTCAATGTGCCAAACAGTCCGTTGAGATTTAAATTCGTCGATGTTGCCAAGTAGTTTTTATTTATTACTTGTAATAAAAATGGAGTGTTAGTTGTATTGGGCTATTATAAAGCTTACTTATCCATCGCTCGATTGGACGTAAAGGTCCATAGGAACTGGGAAGTCAGCTAAATTACTACAGATTTAAGAAATGCTTAATTTAAATATATGCTAAAGACGACCACAATGAGGAGAAATCCTAAGACAGAGTGACAATCCTGGTTGCACTAGCCTGTAAAATAATTAATTAATAATAAGATTCACCATAAAAAAAAAAAAAATAAAATTTTATAACTTCACGTCAAGTTGCTATCCACTATAGCACTCATTTTTACAAAATTTAAAATACGTAACTTTTTTTACTTATGACTATAGAAATTTCCAGCCATGTTAAAATATTAGTTTCCGTTGACTAACTATATTGCCAAATAAAATTATAGTGAAAAGTTCTTATCAACTTTCCAAAAAAAAAAAAAAAAAATATATTAAAAGAGTTGAAAAGACTCTTGTTCCCTTACGGTATTTATTTATATATATAAGCAACAATTTATAAAAAAATAGTACAAATATTTATCCATGAAATTTCTGTTTGTAAATATTGGGAACTATATTTCAAGAAAAAGATTTTCTGATGGATTTTATTCCGAAGTAAAATTTCTTGCAGTCCATTTTTTGTGGGGGCTAGTTATTTTTTCTCAATGCTATACATACTGTTTCAACTTTTTCGGGTGGATTTTACTTATGGCCTTAACTGCGGCCTATTATTTTTTATAATCCGACAGATTCAGAGGACACAATGTTCATTGTTATAAGAGGATTATTTTGCCGGAGCTCAATTTTAAGAATGTTTGTCAGAATTTCCAGGCTGTGAGAAAACAAAAATTAAGTTAGGTCTTCTTTGTTATTAGTTGTTCGATTACAAGGCCTCATTCTATTTTGTAGAAATGGAAGTCAGAAACTCTGTGTTTTGTTAATCTTTATTTATAAAATTATTTTATTATTTATTTTTATAAAAAAAAAGCACTGTTTGGGATAAGTTTCAATATTTCCCAACGTTGTTCAAGCGTTAGCGACTCATTTCGTCCCGCGGAGGTATATTATGATGTGAAGATTTCGAGTGGGAAACAGCTGTCAGTGTCGAAATAACCTATGATTTAAAAATAAACCACTAGATGGCCCACTCTTTATTCGTATGGCAAAACCTTAAGCGAAGTGCGGACTTGTTCCGAAACGAAAAATCCCATACAAAAGTGACACAACGAAATCATGAACGAAAAATTTCGCTATCCTTTTCGTTTTGCAGTACGCAGCTGCTGCGAAATGATGGCGGACAAGTGGGTAATTGTTTGCAAAAAAAAAAACAACGCAAGTTCCTCATTGAGAGACTTTTCTAGTTTCCATTTTGCAATGTTACCAAAAAAAAAAAAAACCCATAATGTACACGACTTTTTATATTAAACAGTTTCCGCTTTTTGCGGTAAACTCAATACACAAAAGAACCAAAATTCGGATTTAATGCTCGAATTGGCAGCAGAAACCTGAAATCTCAGATCAAAATCTGAAATGCCCAATAATGGACACAACAACTGTTTAGAAAGTTTGATTAATACGAAAATAGTACGTTCGCAATAGAATTATAAATTCCTAAGGATCCTAAGAATCGCCAAACTTTAAATAAAGTGAATTACGATAAATCCGAAATGACAATTTTAAGGAGCTAAATTGGAAATAAATAGCCAGTGCTGGTAACACTGCTACTTGTGAATTAGCTGATGGAAATCTAAACAAATTATTTTCCGCTGCCTTTTCGCAGACGTTTCGCTGTCCATTAGGAGACCACCGGAAAATTTCGTTTAGGAACAGGTCCGTACTACGCCTCAAGCCAATCATGTTAATTTCAGACAATTAATTTATTTTTAATTCTGCGTTCTATGAGTGAGTAAAGTAAACAAATCATTTTTAAGGCTAAACAAATGCTATTTATGGATAGAAAATAAATCGATTTTTGCTTACGTTTACCTTACCTCTCTTTTTTCTGAAAAAATTAAATACTCTTAAATATAGACAAGAGCCAGTAAGACGGATTTTAATTATTATCATCATTATTATGACTTTTATATGTACGAAAGCTCGGCATTGTAGCTTTGTAGTTGTTTTTGCGACTGAACTTTTACTACCGCTTTACGAGAGTGCATTTGTTTGGCAGTGCACGAAGTACGATAATCATTTGTATTCTATCTACAGGCACTTTGCATTCCCCATCCCCAGCAATCCATTTCGAAAAGTTTCATCATTCAATTGCGATCTATTTTTATTTTCAATATTTTAATATTTAATGGTTCGTTAGAAAAGGTATGGCATGTCATCTAAGACCTAATTTTCAACTTCGCTGAATTTAAAATTGAGCGGAATGGCTGGCACATTTAACAGACGATTTTTGAACGCGTTCTCCGTGGGATAATTGAACTCTATGTAGAAATTCCTCACCAGCCTTGCGACCGTAATTTCCAGCTTCAAGCCAACAATCCGCCTACCAACGCAACTCCTGGCACCATGTCCGAACGGAGTGTATATGAAGGGATTGCTCGGTGTACTGTTACTCTTGTCGTCACGCAGCCATCGTTCGGGTATGAACTCCTCTGGCCTGGGATAGTATTTCTCCTCTCTAAAGAGAAAATTCGAATTTATAATCATATCCTGATGTTTTGGCACCCGATAGCCACTTAGCACGACATCCTCTTCGTTTAATCGCATTATTCCAGGGCCAATTGTATAAAGCCGCATACCTTCCTTAATGCAGGCTCTCAGGTAGGGAAGGCTCGCCATGTTGTCCTGAGTGAGTTGAGAGTCTTTCTGCGGTAGGATGGCATGAATCTCTTGACGAAGTTTTTCCTGCTTCTCTGGATTCTTGGCGATACAAAGAAGAATACCAACCAATGAAGTGCTGGTGGTGTCGACTCCCGCCATTAACATATCCAAAGCCATAACGACAGCTACTCTCTTGTCGATCTTCAGAAGTTTCTCTAGAACGCTTTGCTCTTCGTAGTTATTCGTGGACAGCTTTTCGTTTTCGATCTTGTCCAGATCTTGGTTAATATACTTCATGATGATGTCGTACATTGTGTCGTATGACTTAATTATTTGATTGAATTTCGGAGTTTTCATGATCCTCCACAGGGACGGGGAAATTTCCAAATCATATGCAAGCTCAAAAATTGATCGCAGACTCTTGAAAAGTTTGCTTGCATCCTCATTACTGCGATCCTTACGGATCAGACCGATCTGTCGATTTAGTGCAATCACGGCAACTGATTCGAAGACGAGGCGGTTTATTTCGTCCTCAAAACTGTCGGGCATCTCCATTGTGTTGGGGTCTCGGATTTCCCGTATTCTAAAAATTACTTCATTACGGAGAAGTCGGGGTATGTTTACTGGAACTCACCTTTCGAGAAATTCGTTGTTCACCTCGAGCATTTTGTTAAGATACAGCCGGGCATTCCGTGGCTGCAAAAGGATTGGATTTACCGCACTCCGGAGCTTGCTCCATTCTTCGTTGTTCCTAGAAAAATCAGTCGTAAAACATTTGCATACTTAGTGCCCTGTTCTTCTTACGACGACAGGAGTCCAATTATTTCGCCAAAGTCGTCTTTTCGATGAACGCTTCTATGGTATATCATTGTATCGAGGAGGCGTCGCTTTGGCCATATACCCTCGCTACGAAACGCCTTTGGAAAGTCATCTGGATTGAATAGCAATAGCATGCTTCGGTTTCCAAAAACAGATGGTATCATAAAAATGTCGCCATATATCTTATGCGCCAACAGGGTGGCATCAGTTAAGGTCTTCTTATAATAGAGTCCTGGTGCAGAAGTGAGATATCAACAGAATGGTAGGTAGTGAATTAGAGATATTTACCGCCAGGCAAGAAGCCACGAATCAACTGGAACTTTGTTGGTCCAGGTATTTCAGTGTACGGTCGTGCATTTTCCCATTCTTTGGAGTGGTTGTCGCTCTGAGGATCGCCGTGTGCTTCCTATATAATAAAATATTGTGCACTCATTCAGCAAAAAAAAAAAAAATTGTTTAACCTTGGCTGTGATTTGCGAAACAGAACGCACCACGTTCCACTGAATCGTTCGCTGTGAGCGATTAATTGTACGATACATAGCAACTCTTGCGAAGTTTTAGCCCAACTAATGAATACGTGCAGTAAGCACGTTTGGCTTGCGGCGCGTCATCAATTCGATTAGAAAAAAGCTTTCATTCGATTGGATTGACGGAAGCCGCTTTATTACAACGCATATTCACTGCCAACTGCCACCCCTAGCGTATACCTACACGGGCATTGCGCTTCGCATCGCGCATGTTACTCGTATCGATCTATCTAATGAGAGAGTTTAGTGCTATTTAGATATGCGCGTATATAACTTAAGTCTTTCCTCTAAAGTGGTGCTGGTGACTGGTGAGTAATCCGGAAACAGCAATCAACTACTTGTAGCTAATAGCTATCAGCTGATTTTTGTTTGTTTATTAAACAGTTGTTATCACCAGTGGGGACATTTGGAGGGGTTTTATGCGAATTTTAATGTGTTCGAAGTTCGAGGAATAAATTTTAACATTTTAGCTATTAAAGGGATTTTCTTTCATATAGTTAAACTTTTCATATAATAACGATTTTCAGTGAAACGAACCCTTAGGCTGACAATAAATTCTAGTTGTATAAAGCAGCCATCTATGAACTTGAACTCAAGTTCCTGTTTTGTCAATTTTTGTTAATTATCTACGATCGCATTTTATTTTTGTAGGCGGAGTGGCTAAGGGTGTTGGACTACTAAGCAAGGGGTCCCAGGTTCGTATCCCGCAAAAACCCAAAATCCAACTTAGGGTTGAAAGAGCTTTTCAATTAGCCATTTGGAGTCGGCATAAAATTGTAGATCCCTTCCATTCGTTCCAAAAATTAAAAACTCACACAAAACGAATGGTTGTGAGAAGCTAGGCCTAGGGTCCCTCCGGAACTGTTGCGTCAACTATTTATTTGGTTTTTTTACGATAGCAATTTTTATTACTTTAATAAAGGCGTTTCTTTTATTTTATTTTTTTTTTTTTGCATCAGGGATGAGGATAAATCTGTGATCGTCTGTAATCAAAGCGTTGTTTGTATTAAATACAACGACTTTAATGGCTCCGTACTCCGGACTCCGGGGGTGCATCTAATGGAACCAATTTCACGTTGCCACTCGCACAGTAAGGGCCGGGCCGTATTGCCTTCAAATTTCAGCGCATTGCAATGGTAGCACACAATTATAGCCATATTGGAAATACCAATATTTGGAAATTTTGCGAAGCGCTTTTTCCAACTAAAAATTGGGCCAAAATGTCGAAAAATTGGGTCAGGCTAAGGCTCTCAAAATAAGTGCCAAATTGCAACTTTAGTCGCACAACGGTCACGCTGCCGGGCTGTTCCCTGTTGATCTGGTCGATATCCCATTCTGTAGAATTCTCTTTGCGCTTCGCGTTCTTCTTTAGTTTGGCTTCGTTGATATATTTGTTGTTCGCTTGCTTGTCTAGTTCGTCGGCCAATATTTGCGCGCATTAATTCGTCTTGGCATTTTCAACTAATCATTGAAATTTACTTTTCAATAACTATTTTTCCCGCGTTTAAAATTTTTATATTTAATTTTACCTTAAATCAACTGTATAAAAGCGGTGAAACTGTTCAAGCGGTGCAGAAAATCAAAAACAAACCAGCACTATTGACAAACGTAGAATACATTAACTTGAAATTCTCGATTTTCTCAATTTACTTTTTAAAAACAAAATAATATCGCACATACGTAGTTTGGTAATTCATTTTTGACATAGAAAAGTCAAAAAAAATAACGGGTGATTTTTTAGCTGGTTTGGTTTTGGCAACACTGGTTTTGACAGCTGACGTGTGTTTAGTACCTTGTGTCACTGTCAAACAGCTTCAGTTTGGTTTGCAATTTAACCATGGATCGTCTTACAAATGAACAACGCTTGCAAATTATTGAATTTTACTATCAAAATTCGTGCTCGGTTCGAAATGTTCATCGCGCGCTGCTTCCATTTTATGATCGGCATTCTCGACCTTCTGAGCAGTCTATTCGGAAGATTGTGACCAAATTTCGCACCAAATTTACTTTGTTGGACATTAAACCACCAACACGTTTACGTACTGTGCGTAGTGAAGAAAATATTGCGGCCGTATCAGCTAGTGTGACAGAAGACCGCGAAATGTCGATTCGGCGCCGTTCCCAGCAGTTAGGCCTTTGTTACAGCACTACGTGGAAAATTTTGCGGAAGGATTTGTGCGTAAAGCCTTTTAAGATACAGCTTGTGCAAGAACTAAAGCCAGCCGACCTACCACAACGCCGAATTTCTGGTGAATGGGCTCTTGGAAAGCTGGCCGAGGATCCGCTTTTTTATCGAAAAATTGTGTTCAGCGATGAGGCTCATTTTTGGTTGAATGGGTACGGAAATAAGCAAAATTGCCGCATTTGGAGTGAAGATCAGCCAGAAGCATTGCAACAGCTACCAATGCATCCCGAAAAAGCCACTGTTTGGTGCGGTTTATGGGCCGGCGGCATTATTGGGCCATATTTCTTCAAAGATGATGCGAATCGCAGCGTTACTGTCAATGGTGAACGCTACCGAGCGATGATAACAAACTTTTTTTTGCCCGAAATGGAAGTTCTTGACTTGCATGATATGTGGTTTCAACAAGACGGTGCCACATGCCACACAGCACGCGAAACAATGGCGCAATTGCGAGGCGAGTTTGGTGAACAGTTAATTTCACGTTACGGGCCGGTCAATTGGCCGCCTAGATCGTGCGATTTGACACCATTAGATTATTTTTTGTGGGGGTATGTCAAGGCTAATGTGTATTGGGATAAGCCCGCTTCGATTGACGCACTGGAAGCCAACATCCATGCATTCATTCGTGAGATACCGGCCGATATGTGTGAAAGAGTATGCCAAAATTGGACTCAGCGGATGGACTACCTGAGACGCAGCCGCGGCCAACATTTGCATGAAATTATCTTTAAACATTAAATTGCAAGGTTCAAACTATCGACTCAAATAAATATTTCATTCATTTTTTCGAATTTTTTGTGTTTTTTTTTTAAAAAAAGTTCTAAGCCTCTTAAAAAATCACCCGTTATTTAATAGGACGAATCATTGGTACATTTTTGGTGACCACGATAGGAAGGTCAGTGTTTAGCGTAAACAATTAGTGTGCCAAATCAGGACCGCACGGATATTTTCCAGAATTTTCTGTCTGTCTAAACCTGATATACAGCAATACGATCAAAACCAAAAAACAATCATGAAAATCGTCCCAGGGGTTATCGAGTTATAACATCATCGAATTCAACTCGAAAGAGTTATATAATATACATTGTATATATTTTAAGGCAACAAAATAACCGAAATGTGTGAGGCTAGATATGAAATTGTTGTAGTGAAATGGTCTCTCCTGTTTGTGTACTGAACAATATTTAATATTTTGAAAAAGAAGGCACGATAGGTGACATTGGGCGCACTGGGATATTTGAGTTCTCCTCGACAATGGTTTGTCCTAATGAGTAATAAATGCCAACATCCACTTCAAATACGCTTTTACCAGAACGTTAAGTAAGGTTTTAAATAAAAATTTTAATAAGAAATATCGGCTTAATTTAACTTTAAATTTAAGAAATTTACCATAGATATATTATCCATACGATTTTTGCAATCGTGAGCGAGACTAGAATATTATACATATTAGTCAGTCATTTAAAAAGGGGCACCGTAGCTTCACTGATATACCACGTTATTGGTTAAATATGCCGCAAGGCAGTCACAGAATGGCAGTCCCAGGCGTGGGGATTCAAGGAAGATAATAGTTCTGAAAACTTAAATACTATTACTTCCGGTCATAGTAAACTAAATTGAAACTCCCAAAACGAGCAAAAACCCCAAGAATACCCGTAAAGCTCCTCGAAAAATGCCTCATGAAATGATTCAAAAACCCAACTCAATATTACAACTAAAAAAAATCAACATTTACTTATTTCTTAACGATACAGGGTTTTCGCAGTGGCTTAGTGGTTAGTGTGTTGGACTACTAAGCGAGGGGTCGAGGTTCCAATCCCGCAAAACCCCAAATTCCAACTTAGGGTTTTTTCCACTGCGCCACCTCTCGCTGACAAACATCCGAGAGTATAACAGTATAAGAGCTTCTCAATTAGCCGTTTGGAGTCGGCGTAAAATTATATATCCTTTCCATTCGTTCCAAAAATCAAAAACTCGCAAAAAATGAATGGTTGTGAGAAGCTAGGCCTAGGGTCCCTCCGGACCTGTTGCGCCGACTTTTTATTTATTTTACAGGGTTCTCTTTGTTCTTTTGGAATATGAAATAATACTAAAAAAAAAAAAAAAATACTTTATAGTTTTGAGCTACGTTTTATAAAGAAATTTAGAAAGCTACTGACGCATTTTATTGAAAACGCTAAATTGTTTGAATACCGTCGCAGGTGTTCCCCATGGGTCACATCTCGGAGCGATATTATATAGCAGTCATATCAAACTTACCTGAATGCAAAATAGCTAGGTACGGTAGGTACGTTTTCGTCGCACATTACTGACGAAACAAAAATACAAATTTAAATCGGACTCAAGCCATATTTTTTCATGAAAGAAAAAAGTTATATTAATGATGAATGGCCGTCAGATTAGTTAAGAGCGGTTTTTCAAATATACCCTAAAAAACTGGCGAAAAAAAAACTCTTTGAAAACGAATCAAGGACGACTATAAACGGCTCAAAAAAACACCCGCAAAAATGCACAAACTTTTAAAAATGATGCACTAGATTCTAGATCAAATATAACTATTTTGACAGGTTACATTCATACAACCGTCCAACTTCAATCAAGGAATTGAATATCACCTTACTGAAGAAATAACAAAGGTAAGTCTTTCTGTATTTTTAGTAGGTACCTTATAAATAAAAAGGCAAATTAACAAAATTTTCCTTTAATTCAAAGTTCCGTCAATCTTAAAAATTCAGCCTTTATTTAGTATCCAAATAAGGTACAGATACATATTATTTGTTCACAAATTGGGAAAAAAAAAAAAATTGTTTGTGTCAATTAAGCATGCAAGCTGCCTTGCATGTGTCTCAAATGTAGTAGGTACATTTGCAACACTAATTTTCGACTTCAGTAAATTTAAAATGCAGCGGTATAGCCGGTACATTTATCAGTTCATTTTTGAAAGCCTTTTCCGTGGGATAGTTGAACTCTATGAAGAAATTCCTCACCAGCTTTGCCACAGTGATTTCCAATTCCAACTCAACAATTCGCCTGCCGACACAACTTCTGGCCCCAAATCCAAAAGGAATATACAAAAACGGATTTGTCTGCTGATTGGCAGTGTTTGCATCGCGAAGCCAACGTTCAGGTATATACTGCTCAGGGTTAGGGTGATGTTTACCATCTTTAGACAAAGAGTTGGCACACACAAGAATATCGTGATTTTTTGACACTTGGTAGCCACTCAGAACGATGTCCGCATCAGTTGATCGTAAAACTCCCGGGCTGATTGGATAGATTCTCATTCCTTCCTTAATGCAGGCCCTTAGGTAGGGAAGGTTCGTCATGTTGTCCAAGGTGAGTTGGGAGTCTTTCTGCGGCAGAATGGCACGAATCTCTTGACGAAGTTTTTCCTGTTTCTCTGGATTCTTGGCAATGCAAAGCAGTATCCCAACCAAAGTCGAACTGGTTGTGTCAACTCCAGCCATAAGCATGTCCATAGCCATGACGACGGCTACTCTCTTGTCTATCTTTAGAAGTTTCTCCAGAACACTTTTCTCTTCGTTATCATTTGCGGTGGACTTTTCGTTTTCAATTCGCTCCAGAGCTTGATTGATATACTTCATTATGATTTCGTACTTTGTGTCGTATGACTTCATCATTTCCTTAAACTTTGGGGTTTTTACGATTCTCCACAAGGACGGGCTAAAGTCCAACTGGAAAGCAAGTTCGAAAATTGAACGCAAGCTCTTGAAAAGCCTGCTTGCTTCCTCGTTATTGCGGTCCTTGCGAATGAGGCCGATTTGACGATTTAGTGCAATAACTGCAACCGATTCGAAGGCAAGGCGATTGATTTCATCCTCAAAGCTTGCGGGCATCTCCAGTGTCTTGGGGTCCCGAATTTCTCGAATTCTGAAAAAAATAGCAGTTTGCCGCTGAATTAGTATGGTGGTGATATTCTCAAAAACTCACCTCTCCAGAAATTCATTGCTCACGTCGAGCATTTTATTGAGATACAGGCGGGTGTTCTTCGGCTGCATGAGAACTGGATTTATAGCGGTTCGTAGCTTACCCCATGCTTCATCATTCCTATACGAAAAGAAAACAAGTCGCCACCAGTAGGTATCTCCCAGTTTTCTAGACATAGTCGTTCATTACTTACGATGCTAAGAGTCCAACAACGTCACCAAAGTCGTCCTTTCTGTGAACTTTTCTATGGTAGTTCATAGTTCCGAGGTAATGCCGCCTCGGCCATGCGCCCTCAGAGCGAAGAATTTTCGGAAAGTCATCCACATTAAAGGAGACCAACAGGCGCTTCCTGCCGAACACAACGGGAATGGCGTAAAAGTCACCGTATATCTGACGAGTCAGCGAAACAATCTCAATCACATGCTTTTTGTAGTAGACACCTATTTTGAGACCATGTTCATCAAGCGAGCGAATAAAGTTCAGTGGACTACGTACCGCCTGGGAAGAATCCACGAATCAACTGAAACGTTGTTGGTCCTGGGATCTCTGTGACTGGTTTGGCGTTCGTCCATTCCTTCGAGTGACCATCAGCAGCCGGCTTATCTTCCACGCTCTGTTTGTAAACAAAAGTAAACAAATTCCAAAGGCTGTTTTATATCTAACCTTGTCTTTGATTTGCGTCACACTGCGCTGTTGATTCCATAGAGCCGAGCGTCTGAATAAGCGAACATTCCGATACATACTGCCGTAAAGATCTTGCTTTACTTGTTGCAGCGAATATTTGAAAGAGGTCTTTCGGTGTCTGCCCGCTTAAGTTGAATGTGGAAGAAGCTTTTAAACATCTGCACTCAAGTCTATGTCTTGTCATGTTGTACAATGTATTCCTCAATATGCGAGAAGCGTGGGCTAAAAATTGCTGATGCTGATACCAAGCAAAGCTGTCTCAAGAGTGTTTGTCTGGGTTTATTTTTTGGCCAGCCGTTATCTGAATCTGTGTATGTACTCCAACCAAAATTGTTTATCGGCGGTCGGTGATGACACTTTTCCAGCTGCCATTTACAATTATTACCAACTCTTTTATGTGTAATTTTCTCTGTAGCAAACCCAGTGATGCAAGCCCGAATCGAAGTTTTTATGCCTATACTATGTTTTTTCCAAAAAATTATTGCCTTTTTGGTAAAAAGATTAAAAATTTTATATTTTACAAAGGAACTGCAGCGAACCTACAATCCGATGAAAACTTGTTAACAGAATGTTGGTCGATCGATAGCTAATCAAAACTTTTTTGATCTCTGTTATCCAAAGCTTGGGTTTCTTGAGTAAGTCAAGTAGAGTAGAGAATTAGAATATAATCATGACGAACAGATTTGTCTGAATTGATGGTAAAAATCAACTCATAAATTATGACGCCTCGGAATTATGCCTAAAAGGCATAATTACGCCTTAGTTGGCATCACTGAGCGTGAGCATACCTAACCACCTCAAGGCGGAATTGTTTCTCTCAAGCGACTTTAATCAAAGCCTTCGTTGTAGAAGCGAAACGACGGAAAAGTCTCTTAAAATCAGACAGTTAGCCATAACTTTAGTGAAATGTAATTATTGAAAATGAATTTTCAGACTTTAGATTGCACATTGGCTTAAGCTGGATTACTGACCAGCTTAAGCCAATGTATACGATCTCTTGAAATTGAATGTTATCCTCAACATATAACTACTGCTGATTACTGGTTCTATACAGGCGTTTGACTGCCCTTAAGGCGGTTTTCAATTTTCCATAAGTCTGACACCAGCTTTAGCCCACTTAATCCTACTGTAATAATTATCTTTCAGGTCATAGCAATACATTTTTCAAATCAGAGATGTGGCAGACTGGCAACTGCACTGGCAAAGCGAGGGGAACACACGTGACTTTAAATTTTTCAAAATACACCACAAATAAGTTGTTAACTTACACAAGCCTGCTACATATTTGCAATCTTTATACATATATATAATTCTACTGTACGTGTGTATGTCACTGAACTCCTCCTAAACGGCTAAACCGATTTGAATGAATTTTTTTGTATGCGTTTGGGTGGCGCCCTGGATGGTTTAGATTCACAAATCAGCCGGGCAGATGGCGTTGCAGTCGGTATCTAAGCTATTTATCTATACTGCAACTAAACGGCTGGATAAACTTGAATGCATTTTTGTGTATGCATTCATTCATTTCATTCATTTTGTGTAGTATTCATTCAATGCATTAAATTTTTTGTAAGCTGTGTTTTGATATTTCAGGTATCGCATTTCAGTGAATATTAAGTGTATTACAGTCGAACACGGATATAAGAAACACTCATATAAGAACAACTCGCTTTTAAGAAACGCATGTGAAAACACGGAGATTTTTTTGCTATATGCACATATAAAAATGTTTTCATATAAGAAACTCGCTTAAAAGAAACACTCGGATATAAAAAACGTATTTTTATTCACACAATTTGTTATTATGTTGAAATTATTACACATATAAGAAACATAATTTTTTCCTTGGTTGAGATGGATTTCAGTTTAAATGCAAAAACAGCTCAACTATGCATGCAAACGAATTACGGTAGGTATGATGCGAACAATGCGAACACACCTTTCAATGACAATGACAGCTATCTACTGTCAGTAGAAAAAGCCCGCCAAATCGTCCTACATATGTTTTTATATAAGAAATTTTGTTTCTCATATCAGTAGTTTTCGTATAAGAAACTTTGTTTCTTATAAACGTTGTTTTCATATAAGAACAACTCGGATATAAGAAACAAATCACGTTGTTTTTTATATGTTTCTTATATCCGTGTTGGACTGTATATTCACATATAAGTTACGTACGCAAAACAATGGCACGTCTTCGTGGCCGAGGAGGAAATATTGGTCGGCGGACTCGGAATTCACACTTAGTCCAGAACCGTCGCGTCGGTTAACTAGATCGGCAGAAGATCAATTGACGGACAATGAAAATTTAAGAAACGAGCCCGCAATCACACGTGCTAATGAAAGTCAGGAGCAACACAACGAACGCCTTCGAGCTAATGCATTGAGATTGAGACAAAGACTGGCCCGTCAACGAGTCACCGACACATTCAGAGCATGTGAGTGAACAACAGCGTTTGCAAGTGTATCGCACATTGACACGTGCATCACTTCTTCGCCTTGCGTTTGAATATGAGTCGGACATCGATTATTCGTCACATTCACAAATTGTAATCGGTGCTATTAACAAACAATGGCAACACTGTCATGCACTCAAATACAAAGGTGAATCGGTGAATTCCTGATTTTAACGAATTGTTTTTAGAAAAATTTAAGTTATTTCAAAATAAAGAATAATGAAATTATTATATTATTTGTCTTTCATTTCATACTTTGTTTAATATCCTAATCGCTTAAAATATCATGCAGGACAACGTCTGTCGGGTCCGCTAGTAGGTGTATAATTTTACATCTCCAAACACAATTTTTCAACTCGATCGTGAAAATACATTGACAGCAAAATCAAGAACGTATTTTTATATATTTTTTTTGTAAGTATTTGCGCAACAGTTTGTTGAACCTTTCTCGATAACGAACATTTAGCATACGGTGTGATGCAAATGGTTTTCGCGAATGAACTGTTGGAGAGGGCGATGCACTTGCGCGTTTTTAAATTTAACCTACATAAATGCAATCTGTTTTCGATAAGAAATTTTACTGTTGTGGCAGCAATATAAACTCTTTATGCATTCAAAAATGCTATGGTATACCATATTACTAGATGGTGCATTTCATACCCAACCTGGAGCAGCGTGTACCTCACACTCTTATTCCTAATAGATGGCGTCCCAAAGCAGTTTTTCAATGTTTAAACCTTTTTTTTTTTATATATATAGAGACTATGTGCAACTATAGTAATATAGTCTCTATATACAATGTTTTTGTGTTTAAATGTTTCCCTGTATCTATAGTGTTTGCAAGATACACAAAAATGTTGCAGAGAATGGAGGAAGAAAAATAGGATATTAAATCGATGATGGAAATCGAAAACGAGATCGAGTACTTTTTGCATGATATAATAATGTGTCTAAGCTTGCATTCAGTTAATCATAAACAAACCATACTGAGACCCCCAACTCACAATCCTCTTGCCGCTGGCCTCCTCAAATTTTGCCAGGAATCCGCCATTTTGTTGTCCTATCCGTGTACGCCAATTCCTATCTGTTTCGCTTTGCCCACAGTGAACGGGAAAAAGATTAGGTGCGAATGTGTTGGTTGAGAGGATTTTTGACATTTGTCAATACGAATTTCTATGCAACAATACTAGCGCACCTTAACTTTTTGGGAGCGTAAAATTTAGCTTGTAGGCAAATAACTGTTAATCGGTCGAAGTTGGGGGTCTCAGTATTGTCTCTGCAGTTAATGGCAAGTCACGTGTCACGTGAAGTAGGTGACTTCTTATTCTAAATAATTCCGGAAAATCCCCTACGGAAGTTCACCTTTATTTTGGTCCTTACTTCGTGAAAATCCTTCTTGAAATAACGCTATAATTGGTACGACAAAATAACATATTCTATTAATAAATGATTGATGTGAACTGCAGTTAGTAAATAAAATCTCAGCTACCTTCACGTTATTGATAATGTCCGCTTCCGCTAGATGGTGGACAACACTTCCACAACTCTGGATGAGAGTAATGACACAGCAATTATTGCTTACTTCCAAACAGTCAAGGACGCAGTGTTGCCACTTAAAGAAAGCGAATCCGTTCAAATCTGACCGAATGACCGATTTTTTTTTTTTTAATTCGGTCAAAAGTAAAAATAAGAATTTTTGACCAGAAGTCCGGTCAAAACTAAAATTTATATAACTAGCTGACCCGGCGAACTTTGTTTCGCCCATATTCGTTAATGTTATGAAAAAAAGAATACTGAGCATGCACAATGCACATGTCCTTTACGATACACGTTGTATAAAGCGGAAGTTCATACCTTTGACTTTAGGAGAAACATGGGGCTCAATATTGATTCCACAAAATTCCAGCGATAGTCCTTGAGACTTATTAATTGTCATAGCGAAACGGGAAATTGATACGCTTAAAAACGAATGGCAAATCTTTCTGAATAAGCGGAATCCGCGGAATTAGAATGTTTTCCTTTGAATTTTCCACTCAAAATCGTCGCTTATTCCATGACATTTGATTTGAGATTCTTCACAATCAAATCAAACGCGATCAGTTACAAAATTTCGGTGGATTGAGGTTGCGCAACAAAATTAAAACTGAGTCGACTTTCAATTTCAAATTGTGTAGCGGTAAGCCCGGCATATCAAAATAATTCAAAAATAAAGATTTTAAATAATTTTTGTTGTATTGGATGTGACACTACCCGTATTTCTATTCAATCTTCTTTTTTTTAAATGCGGTTCTCCATGCAAAGTTCCATCCCCAATCCCCTTAAACTTTTATTTTCACGACAAAATGTGTCATATGTCCTTCCTTGGTCAATATGAATCCACGAAGCACGATCCATTCCCGAGTTATGAGTGCACATACGGACGACAGTCTCTTTTACATATAGCCGTACCCACCATACCAAAATAGTGTCCTATCTTTCAAACTGTAACCAACCAAACACAGCCACAAAATTTAATTGAAAACGGTTGAGTGGTTTAGGAAAAAAACAAAAAATTACTCAAATTCATGTTTTTTTTTTTTCACGCACGCATAAGTTTTCCGATTCCAGCGTAGGAACCGTACAACTAAAATTTTTCAAAATGTTGAGAAAACTGAAAAAAAAACCGACTGGAAATTCGAAAAAAGTGATTTGACAAAACAAAATGTATTTCTCATAAGACAAAAAAAAACAACATATTTTACAGTACAAATATACATTTTTTGCACCGTTTTTTGTAAACAAATTACACAAACATACGTTTACCAATTGCAACCAAAAATCACAAAAATCATATGAATAGACCAATACCAAAGATGTGAAAAAGTTTGGTTAAAATCGGTAAATGCGTTAAGGCGTAATTCGGCGACAAACGAACACAATTTTAAGGCTAAATTTTTATATAACATAGATTTGGGCGGAACGAAGTTCGCCGGTTCAGCTAGTTTTCCAGTAAAAATCGTTGCTTGAATAATATTTGATATTAAATTCTTCACAATCAAATGCGTACCGTTACAAAATTTTGGTTCGTTTAGCGATATTCAGGAAAACATTCATGATTAGTTCTTCCGGTGTCGTTGTAAAGTTGCAAAAATGTTGTGGAAACTCAATCAGGCCGGAGATTAAGTTTGCTGGAATCACACCATTGCCCATCGCCAACAATTGCCTAGAGAACTCTGCAGCTGACTGGTCATTTTGTAAAGAAACTCGCATATTTGTTGTCAAATGCAATTTCTTGACGTATCGCCATAAAGCAGACGCCCTCAAGCATTCAATTCATCGGCCGGGGTTGATCTCGAAATGACAGGCAGCGTTTGACGAAAATCGTCTGATAGCAAGATCATTGCTCCACCGAACGGTGGCTTATCATTACGTAAACGATTCAGGGCCTCCAATGCGCGTTTGTATAAGTCATTGTGCATTCGTCCCATATGATAATCTTACATTGCTGCAGTAGTTTCGCCATTGCAGTGTTCTTTGAAATGTTGCATGTAGGTTCTGCATCCACTTGCAGATTCAATGGCAATTTCAATGCTGTTTGACCGCCTTCTAACGAAGTAGCCGCTATCCCAGAAGAGGCTAGGGCCAAAGCGATCTCAGATCTCGAAGGAATTGTAGCCGAAATCAGTGAAATCAGGAATGCATTTCCAGTTCCGCCATTTTCGTTATCGACTGGTTGCATCAATACATCGTACACTTTCTTTTGTTCTTGATTCGATATTGGCACATTTGTTCGAACAGCTTGACTCAATGCGATTCGATCGAAGTCAATTTCTCGCTCCAATTCTCGACTAAATACGTCTTGCATTGAATGATTTGGCTGTGGCATCCCCAATTTGCACAACAAATTGCCACTCATGAGCAGACACATATCCTCGATCAAAATCAAAGCTTTGTTGCGCATTTCATCTGACATCTTCAGTTCATTATCCGATGTCACAGTGCGAATTCGATGCAAAATATCGTCGGCCATAATAATCATCTTTGTATAATCAAAGTATCTACTTCATTTCAAAAAGTTACTTAATGTAACATAGTAAACATAATTTATTAGAACAAACTTTTTAGGTATATTTAAAAAATAAAAAAAAAAACTTCAAAATTGTGGACAACAACAATTGCTTTTAAAATTTAAAATATTTTTTTTTTATTTGAAGTGTCACTACTTGATTTCTATCCAGTTTATTTTTTTTTCAAAGTATATTTGCCCACACAAAAATGAATTTATTGGAATGGCGGTTGCGCCTTCTTTCAAAAATTTATCGTACTAATATAAAAACCTTCTCTGCATGGTCTATTAACCACCAAAAAAAATTAAATCAAAATCAGATGTGTGTGGCAGTTGGTAGGCTGTCACACACATATTTAGTAAGTTATTTTTATATATATAGATAGATAGATTACAAAATTCATCATCTTCAGCTATCGGAATCGCTTAAATTATACTTTTGTATATACCACGTTTGTCCCTATTTTTCTTATGACTTTAAGAATCAAGGGTATTTTAGAAGTCTTTTTTTTCAACGCGTTTATTTTCTTCTTCTCGCTTCAATACATAAAATTTGACAACACAAATGCAATATAATGACAAAAACCAGAGAAATATTTGCAATAACGCAGCGGTTCATATTCAGATTCACTTCCTATAAGTCTTGCAGGGTTGTTTGAATGCACACCCCCACTCCAGTGCTGTCCTTTTAGAAACAACCAAAGCAAGATTTTTTTTGCATAATTTTAAGACAAAAGCAGTACGCACAAACAAATTTTTAAAAATATGTTGAAATACATTTTTTTTTTCAACAATACAATGGTGCGCGATGTAATAAAAATACCTCGCTCCAAATGCTTTGGGAAAGCAATGATTTTGCCCTCGCATACTAGCACAACGAGGCAGACATCCAACATTTGTTTCAACGTGAAATTTCTACATGACCAGCATCGTAAAGCCCTATTGATACCAAAATCAATAGAATTACCTCACAAATACTGACAGTAATATGTTTGTTACAATTTTAACATGATATGATTAGGATAGCTTTAACGTCAAATATAATGAAAAATAGCGATTCAAAAACTGAGTTAGTTGGCGATACTAAAATTTCTCCACAGCTATTTCACTTGGTTTTTATTGTCCGTCGCATTAAATTTTTGACATTTCAGCCAGAAAAGGATTCGGAGAATGACGGTTTGGAAATTTTTTCAAATGTTTCTTTAAGAGAATAATATGTTTTTGGAACTTATTACATAATAGTACGATTAAGTTAGGTGAACAAGAATATGATGACATTGATGACCTTTTTGACAAGCAGAGTGTACCTCAAGAAAGAAGAAATATTTACCAAATTTAAAACTATTTATATCGTCATGAATAGAAAAAAAAAAAAAAAAAAATGGTGCGACTGTATCCAACAGTCCCGAAATATGTGTATGTGTAAACACCGTGCGTGCGGTATGTGTGTGGCTTGATACACGTCATTGAGAAAAGAGGGAATTGTAATAACCGTGTTCTTGATATATTATGAAATAACAATAATTTATTTTCAAAATCTGCGTGTGCCTTAACATGTCTGGGGTACTCTTCGTAGGGCGGAGTGACTACCTGTGGTTGTAAAACTTCATTGATGCCCGTTCTCCTTCTTTTGGCTCGAACTGACGATAAATCCACGTCATTTATCGCCAGAACATCATTGACAGTTGATCGTGATGTCGTCGGTTCATTGTAAGTAATTGTCGCTCCAGTTTGGTTTGCGAGACGAGTTCTCCATTCACGCGAGCGCTCAGTACTCGTTTTCCCAACCTTTTTTCCGACTTTCACAGGTTTACTTGCACGTAACGCGCCCTGTAATCTTTTACACGTTCTGCATCTGTCTTTCCCATATCTGACCATATTTTAATGCATCTTCAATGACGGCAAAACATTGCATTATTGTCAGAAATATGGAATTGTACCAAACGTATTTTCCTGTATTTTTCTGAGTTTTACTATTGAAACGCATGTAGGTACCTACAGATGCGAGTTGGATGACAGTTGAGGTTAAGAAGTCACAACTGAATGAATTATAAGCAGTGTATTAAACAGTGAAATTGAACAGTGAAACAACGCGCACTTAGATGTTTACACATCAACAAACACTCCTAACATATGCAGTGGAAAATACCCGTTTGCATTTCCATCCCCGCAAGTTAAATGACATCAACTGTTATACAGTAAATAAAAGTGTCATTGGAATTTCATTCGGCTTGCATTGCATATTGTAGAGGTGCTGGTCTTCGACATTTCAGCTGTGATTTCTGCGTGCCTGGTAATTCACGAAAGATTTGGCACCGAATTTCCTCGAGATATCCGTCACGTCACAGGGAAGAAATGTGAGACCATGATATATGAAAAACATGCTTTATTTCACATCAACGAAAAGCTGAAATTAATATGCCCCAGCTCATAGATGTATGCAATGATAAAACACAGTGACGCATTCCCTGTCCCCGGAAGTTAAATGTGTGGAATTACTCCACCAGATTCCAATAACGCGCGCTTAGATGTTTACACATCAAAAAAACATTTTTTTTTTTGTGTCTGGAGGTTCACTGTAATTGAAAAGCATTGAAAGGCATTCCAGAGCTAGAAGGCACGCGGGAGATGCTTCTGCAGTAGGGAGGGACTCTAAACTGACCTAAAATAGCTCCCGAGAGCACTGACTTTATCCATACCGAATTAGATTGCACCTAGCCGTTCGACTAATCGACCAAATATTTACGAATTATTTGATAAATGTTAAAGGAAAAATCCTTCGTTTGTCGAATTTCTGAACTTTTTTGTTAGAAAATATATCGAAATTTCTCTGCCTTAGCTAATTTTTTAGATCAAAAAATGTTATCCGCCTTAATCTCCTGATTACATTGTCTGTATTTAATAATTCGCTTATTTCTAAGCTAACGTGGTTAAGAAGCCTACTGCTGTGCACTTAATTAACTTAGTAAACTTATTTTTAAACCATTTAAATATATAGATCTCTATGTGGATCAGCATTGATTATATTCCTTTGTGATGTATTTTAAAAGACCTTCATTTTCTAGAAATTCCTTTAGCGTGGTAATGCTGGTAGGCCCATACCGGTTTTAGAATTTTATTGTATAGCAATACTGATTGTAGTTGGACAGGAAGGAATATCTTCAAATACATTTTACTGTATCGCATGATTCACAAAAATATAGTTCGCAATGTGTTTCCTCCCGATTTTTTCTTTGTTTGTAGAGTTAGATTGTGAAGGTTGATGTGGATTGTGAATAAGAACATAAACATGTATGCCATCTGTACTATTTTCTTCGATAAATTAATGAAAACAACGAACTACAATAAGCAATACAAAGGGCAACACAAAGAGCAAAATACAGTACAAAACAAAAGTGAGCAGTACGGCAGTACGCAGCGCCCGAAAGCAATACAAATATTGCTTTTGCAGTACTTTCGACAGCACTGCCCCACTCCCAGTCATAGTTTGGTGGGAGCATTCAAATGAGATATGAGACTGCCGCATGGTCGTGGAGCTGGAGCCCCTGTATTCTAGGATTATTCAAAATAAATTGGTTTCTTTATGAAATTGTGAGCGTATTCGTTAAGTATGGCCAAGTTTTATTCAAATTATATAAATCTATCTTTATGTCTAGTCATAGAGCCAAATTATATTTACGGTCAAAAAAGCTTTTTCCGGTTACAGATTCGGTTAGACCAGATTTCAAAATTTTCTCAGGGTGAAAAGTTTTCGGTCAAATATCGCCGAAATCCGGTCAGAATGGCAACACTGTCAAGGACTGATTTGCGGGTACCTTTCATGTGAATGAAATGCCAAAATCTACGAATATTCGCCTGTTCGCAGTTCGCAATTCGCTTTCATATAAATAGTCTCATAGTCATACTTACGAAAACCTTTTTACAATGGACTTTCAGTCAATTCCACAAAAACTAACCAGGTCGTTTCACTGAAATGTTTCAGATCCTTTACTTTTCTATTTCCAATTTATCCCGGAAAACACCTTTTTTTTTTTTTCTTTTTTGACACATTTTTCCTAATAAAACATGTAAACGGATTACGTAGAATTCGAAAATTCGCCTCTGTTCCATTTGTCTATTGTTCCGTGCTTCTACATAGTTATGCACTCTTTTGATGGCCATAACCGATGGATAAGTTAACACTCTCGTATAGCAAAAAAAAAAAAAAATAAATACTGCGACTAATTGAAAATCGGTTTATAATGTATGCAGTTGTTTATTGCACGGATGTCGAGTAATGAGTTTACAAAATATACTTAGATAAGTTAATTGAATTGTAATAAAAAAAGACCATCGAATAGAATGTATTAAACAAATATCCGCATGACAACAATAAATCTTATCTGAATTTAGTACCTAAAACAATAGTTAAACAATAATGCTAATTGATGAAGTCATAACGATAGTAAAGTTGCATTTCCACTTCAAAAATCAGTAGAGCAAACATTGGTAGTGACTAAACTGTGATAACGATAATGTTGATAGTGTAATGCAATAGTGCAAAAACTAGAAAAGACCCGGATATGATTATGAAAGTTCATTTCTAATCAAGGCTCGGGCTGGTTCAGTTCGTTCGGAAAGAAAAACAAAAAACTAATAAAGTGTTTCCTTGAACGGCGGAGTGCAAAAAAGTGTTCACCAAAAAGTCGGACTTGATCAGATATACGTATTCGAAAAACTAATTTGAGAAATAATATTGAACTACAATCTTCCGTCGGTATAACGATGGAAAATGAAAGTCATGAGCCATCAAGGTCCTCCGGAACTGCCAATAGAAATACTAAAACAGGAGTTAAGAAACATTGCTCTATATGTAGCGAGGATATTGATGAAATCATGTTGACACAACATCTGCAGCAGAACAACCACCAGCAAAACGTTGAGCAGTTCTTGAATGACAATATGAAAACGGACCCGTTTTCGAACAAAATCTATTCGCTCGTTAACAAAGACGAGAGCATCTTGGATTTTAATCGGCTATTTGAACGAAATTTAATTGCTTTGACTGAGCTATTGCAATTAGATCTCGGTGAGTTGACAGCAATTAAATTTAGACTTGAGCTCATCGCTGAGTTCGAAAAGTATAAAATCAACGAAAATTGTGCCGAAGTCAGGCATATGCCAACCGAGGTGGTAGTACTCTTGAAAAGCGATAACATATCGATAAAGCTAGAACCCTTGGTTAATGAAATTCTGGTGCAATTAGAAGATTACGAGGAAACAAACAGCGGTTGGGCTTTGAGGTCATTAAAAGAAATTAAATTATATGTTTACCAATATCAGACATTAGGACAAGACAAGAGTCGATTTAAATTGCCATCACCAGATGCAGATAAAATTAAAAACCCCCTATTCTTCGAGAATGAAAAAGACTATATCCTGAAATTTAAGGACTTCTTTAAAAAAATCGACCTTCCATTTGCTATGTATGCTGACCTCAACTACATGTCACAGCCGGCTCCTGAAAGATCATCAACAATCGATGTGCCACAGCGTGAGATATGTGCGTTTTCATATCTTATAAAGTGTTCTTTTGATGAGGAATTTGAAGAGGGCAAAACATATATCGGTAAGCAGTAATACAAATTTGTCCCAAAAGGTCTTTACACGTTTTTATTTTTATAGGAAAAAATGCAGTTGATATATTTACTGATATGTTGGTCAATGCATTTAGAAGACTCTATGAGATGTGGCTTGCGGTAGAGAAGCCGATGATTGAATTGACAGAAGAGGAAAGAAACACTTTTAATGAAGCAGCAAAATGCCATATATGTGAGATTGGCGGTTTCAATGAAGGTAACGACAAAGTAGTGGATTACTGTCATCTAACAGGTGTATATAGAGGACCCGCGCATGAAAAATGCAAGAAGGCATATAGAGTGCAAACATATTTTCCTGTAATACTCCCTAATTTGTCGGTATATGACTGCCATCTCCTTGCAAAAAGTCTAAACAAATTTAATGGTCCCATTAGTGTAATTCCAAGCAAAAATAAAAATGCCTACATTTCGCTAACAAAGGATATATGCACTGATGGGAACAAATTCAGCATTAGATTCCTAAACTCAAACAGATTCCTGCAATCTAGTTTAGATTCGTTGGTGGAAAAATTGCCAGTTGATGTTCTGGTGAATACAAAAAAACATTTTCCCAATACTGAATTAATGTTGCGCAAGGGTGTATTTCCCAATAACTATTTAAGCAAGTGGGAACGGCTTGAAGAAAATTCCTTGCCACCAAGAGAAATGTTTTGTAATGGACTAAATAAGAGCGAGTGCTCGCAGGAAGATTATCAGCATGCGGTGAGCGTATGGAGTCACTTCAATTGCGCATCATTGAAAGAATATCTGGATTTATATCTGAAAAGCAATGTGTTTTTGTTAGCGGATATTTTTGAAAATTTTAGAAAGCTGTGCAAGTCAATCTACGGCCTAGATCCTTGTCATTATTTTAAAACTCCAGATTTTTCTTGGGATGCAATGCTTAAGACCACAAAAGTGAATTTAGAACTGCTGATCGATGACGATATGTATAACTTTTTCAAGAGCTCCATAAGAGGTGGCTTGTGTTATTGTAGTCACAGACATGCTGAAGCTAATAACAAGTATCTTGAAGGATATTCTGCAGAAGACCCATCGCAATATTTGATGTTTTATGATGCCAACAACGCGTATGGCTGGGCAATGTCACAACCCCTACCAACTGGTACTTTCCAATGGGAAGAAAAGGACTTACTCAAAACTTACACAAAAGAATATATTTTAGATCTAAAGGACGAAAAAGTTGGCTATGTACTAGAGGTAGATCTCACCTATCCCAAATATCTGCACGACAGTCATAATGATCTCCCATTTTGTCCAGAAAAAACAATCATGCCGCCCGGTAAATCTTACAAGTTGACTGCCAACCTGAATGACAAGAAAAAATATATTATTCATTTGAAAAATTTGCAGCAGTGCCTGAAAAATGGTCTCGTTCTTGATAAAGTTCACCGGGTGTTGAAATTTGATCAGTCTATATGGCTCAAAACTTATATAGCACTCAATACAAAGCATAGGACAGATGCAAAGAATGACTTCGAAAAGGATTTTTTTAAATTTATGAACAACTGCATCTATGGGAAGAGCATTGAAAATGTGGATGAAAAAAGAACAGATTCTGAAACTGTTATTGGGGAAATTAAAAATGAAGATGTAAGATTGAAAATTGCACAATCGAGTTTTTACAGCGTGGATGTATTTATTCCAGGAGTGACCAGCTTTGAATTTAAGAATACAACTATTACACGCAATAAGCCAATTTTTGTGGGGTTCGTAGTGTTAGAGCTTTCCAAATGGCTGATGTACGACTTTCATTATGATTATATGAAGAAAAAGTTTGGAGATGCTATTCGTATAAACTACACAGATACTGATTCATTTATGTATTCAATTTGGACAGACGATTTTTATAAAGACATCCACGAAGATGTTATCCATCCTGTGGAGTGTAGATTCGATACATCAGATTATCCCAAAGATAATCCACAAAAGTTTCCTCGAAAGAATGGCAAGGTCCCCGGTTTCTTTAAAGACGAGGCTAACTCTAAAATAATCGTGGAGTTCGTAGGATTAAGGGCAAAGATGTATGCATATAACTTAGAAGATGGATATGAAGGGAAAGTGAAAGCTAAAGGCACTAAAATTTCGGGTGAAAATAATCTTACTATAATGAATAATTATCGGAAGTTGTTAAAAGTAGACACCCCTAAAGACACCAAGCGATACATACGTGAAGATGGTGAAAGTACATATGCTTGGGGTCATTTTAGGATACCAAAATCTGATTAAAAATTATAAACGTTTGAAAAACTTTTCGTAAATATCCTAAAAAATAAATATACATATCTATATATTGCATACCCAAAAAACTGTGTTTTTCTAATCACAAACAAAGTTCATCCAAACATATAGATGCGTGTCTTCCTGGGACTTAGAGAGGTAATGCTCTGACAAGGAGACTGTTCGAGCTCGTAACTTGATCTAGCCTATGGATGTTCCATGTCGTTCCGAATAGAGCATACCTTTTGCGAAAGATTCGGGTTCTTAAGAGGTAGTGTCGTTATGCGTACTGGCATCAACTTATAGCCCATATCAGTTGGAAAAATCTATCGATTCTTCCAAATGTAAACTCTAAATGTTTTGAAGTCACTTTTCACATGTGAGCGCCAAGGAGCTACCTTTACAAACCGAAATCCGAGAACGTTGTCTCCTTGGCGTTGGACTTTTGGTCTCCATTCATCATAGTCATCTTAGATGGCTTACTTGTAATTTTCTAATATGGCAATGGTCGCAAGCGAGCTTGAAGAGTTTGCTGTTAAATGTCGTAAGGCAAAAGTTTTACTACCAGTTGAGCTTATGCTATTTACCATCTATATATAGCGCCACTTTGCAAGCTGGTTACTGTGGAGGTGAAAGATGATCAGGATCACGTACATCCTAAAACGGGTAAACTTAGTATACATTCTATAAAATCATGGTCTTTTCCGTTTTTCCAATGGTTTTCCAGCTTCGAAGTGACTAGTGTTTGACGCTGTCCGAATAGAAATTCTCAAAGACTGAGTGCAACCACAGCCTTTGGTGGTGGAGGAGTGCACGATGGTTGATTTGTTCTTGGATATATGATATATGAATAGCGGAAGGGGAATGAGACTATTTATCCACATATGACGTCATTGGAAGAAGCCGTTGCATTGTTAAGTGTAGGTATGCGAGAAAATGCCGTGATTAGGGTTTAACTTAGTTCAGAAGCGATCGTAATTGCTGCGTTGAAGGTGCTAAACAAAACGTGTAATTTGACTTTTTCTCATGCACAGCCCAAGCACAATCCAAGGCCAAGAACTTCCATTGCATTGCAATACTGACAGATGACATTCAATGGCCCAATGCCACTGCGACTAATTGAAAATCGGTTTATAATGTATGCAGTTGTTGATTGCACGGATATTGAGTAATGAGTTTACAAAATATACTTAGATAGGTTAATTGAATTGAAATAAAAAAAGACCATCGAATAGAATGTACTAAACAAATATCCGCATGACAATAATAAAATTAATCTAATCTAATCTGCCTGAAAGAATAGTTATTCCCACTCAAGTGCCAAAGGAGGAAATCATAATGGTACTATAGTTACATTTCCACTTGAGAAAACAAGCAGCGGCCAAGTGCGAGTCGCACTCACACGTGAAGGGTTCCGTAGCAGCAAGTAACATAACACAAACGTTTTTTTATTTATTATTTTTATATTTGAGTTGATTGTATGAAAGGTAAATTGCGGTTTACGATTTATGAAGTATAAGAAAAACTGTTAGACAAAAAAAAAAAAAAAAAAAAATTATATTAGAAACCTAAATATCATTTTTAAAGACCAATCCATAGATTTTTGAGTTTCAGTTCTATGTATGGGGAACCCCCAAAATTTATTGTTTTTTTTTTAAATTTCTTTGTCAAATCTTAATGCGGTTCACGGAATACATCTACTTACCAAGTTTCAACAGTATAGCTCTTAAAATGTCGGAGAAAAGTGACTGTGACATAGGGACAGACAGACAGACAGACAGACATGACGAATCTATAAGGGTTCCGTTTTTTGCCATTTGGCTACGAAACCCAAAAAAGCGAATAGAATAGAATATATATTAAGCAAACAACAAGAATACGTCGCCTGAAAATTGGTTTGACGTATTATTTGTATCATACATGCTTACACAGTAAGAATTCACTTATAAATCTGTGAAAGATAAACATTTTTAATTTAATATTCATAAATGATTTGAAAGTTAAGTTAGATTTAGTTTTATATTAGTTTAATTGAAATTGAAATCGCTTGAAGAGGGATAGGGATAGGGATGGGACAAAGTTAGTTGCTTTAGTTACTGAGAAAATTTTGAAGTTCGGTTTTAAATCGATCAAACAAAAACAACAAACAGAAACAAAAAACTGCCTTTCGGATGTTAGACATGAAAAGCGCGGAAGTACCAGACAAAAAGATCTGTTAGATACCGGAAACTGGATTTTTTCATAAAGATATGAAGGCTGTCTACTTATGAGTATGCCGAAAAGAAATATGACTGTTCGAAATTTTATATAGTTACAAAAGGACATGTTAACTAGGTGTTTTGCAAAGTGTGAAACGTGATTATGTCTTTTTAAACAATAGACATATCGAATAGTGGAGTTGAAAGCCGCCTGAAGCCGCCTTCTATTCTCGGCATCACATCCATAAAAAAATCCGGAGATAAGTACAGGAATAACTAACGTTTCAGCAAGTAGCACTCTCGTTTCAAGAGGAGTTAACTTTTGAGCATGCCTTAGGGTTCGTAGAATACCGTAAGTTTTCCCTACTATAGTATATTTATGTGATTATTCCATGTTAAGGTTCTATTGAAGACAAGACCGAGATTTTTTGAAGACTCAACAAATTCGACTTCAGAGGGAAATAAGAAAGATCTAATTTCTTTTTAGAAATAACTTAACACTTACACTTCGCTGGATTAAGTATTAGGCCGCTTTTGGATGACCAATTAGAAATTCGTTCTAGATCCTCATTTAAAACGCTGACGCAATTTTCAATTAGGCCCAAGGAGCAGCTTTGATAAATTTGTATATCATCGGCATAAATATGCTTAGATGAACTTAATATGACAGAAGCAATATCGTTAATATAAATGGAGAACAATAGAGGCCCTAGGATAGAGCCTTGAGGAACTCCTTGCCTTGAGGGAAGAAAATCGGAAAGGTTGCCATCAAGTGACACGGCCTTTTTTCACTTAGATAGGATAATATTAATTTAACAGCAGTGGGGGAAATTGAGAAAAAGCGTCTTAATTTGCTGAGAAGAATCGAGTGATTAACCAAATCAAAAGCTTTGGAAAAATCTAAGAGTACCAGAAAAGTAACATGATCCCTATATCTAATTTATCTCTTATATCTTCAATGACGTTCAACAAAACAGTTGTACAGCTATGCTTAGCTCGGAAACCCGACTGTACTTGCAGCAAATAATCACTTCACAAAGAACCTATTTCGATGGAAATACGATTTGCAATTTCATCAAGTAGCTTAGCTAGTCGTTCCACTAAGTCACAAATGGTGGATTGCTGTGGATTTGCTGGTGGATGGTGTTGATTTGCTGACAGTGCCTTTTCCTCAGTTGGGGTGTGGCGTGTGGGTAAGTTTGGGCCTTTGAGGGGATTCCTTAGATGATATAGGCGTCGATTGCTTCTCTTTTTCAAGATACGTTGATCGCATTTTTCCCGCCATTATGCTTGCAAGAGTATGATACAAAAATGAGAGCGCGCTTGCAATATGCGATTTATGAAAAGAAGCTTATTTGTTATTTTATTTATATTTTCTACTTTAAATCAATATACAAATATATAAAACGATGAGGTGTATGCAAGCGGAAGTTTTTGATATGGCTCTTTACGATTCGCGTAGATAAACAAACGATTCTTAAGTGTTTTGCCGGACGAGATTGTCAATACGTCTACTCAAAGCACATACCGAATGTTAGGTAGGTATGTTATATGCAAAAATGCACTTTATGAGCTGTGAATGAATGTAGACTTATGTTTTCGCGTCCATTTTTTCCGCATATGTCATCTATTTCCTTTTTGAGTATATCTCTAGCCAATCCTTAGATATTTGTTTCAATCTTTACACTTCAAAATTGAGGGTAGTTATTTAGAAATTGGGAGTACCATTAGATCATTTTCTTGTTCAGGACTAGCTGTGTCCGCAACTTCGTACGCGGCGTGAGACTGTGTAATTTCCAATAAAATAGATTTGACCGTTTTCTCAACGTCATATTTGATTAAAATCAACAGTCTAGCTAAAAAAAAAGCGGTGAACATTGTCAATGCGAAACAATAAATCAAACAAATCTATTTACCTAAAACACCAATTAAAGAAAATGAAATTCAACAGCTTAAGTACTAAAGTTTCACTTCCTTACTGTAGGTACAACGTAGGTAATATCAAAACAACCACTAAAACATAAGCCTTAACGGAAATTTGTATCTACACCAACAATAAATAAATCAAACAACTATAGTCACCTATATCGTCTTTACTTCTTGAATTCTTCAATTCTTTACTGTAGGTATCAACGTAGGTACTATAACAACCATTAAAATAAAAGCCATGAACTCAATTTCTATTACACCACCTCCACCATACGTCCACCACCACACCACACGTCATCAGCCATCTGCGCATTTCCTCAGAAACACATTGTCGCTGTTTTTTTTTTTTTTTTTTTTTTCATATGAACGTGCTTGTGCGATGTGCGCCAACAAACCACCCCAAAGCAGAACAACGATCAAGAACCGCGGCGGCTGATAATATTCGATTTGAGAAAATAAACTAAGTTTTTTTTGTGTTAGATTTTAGGTTGTAGCTCAGCTTCTAGAGGACATAGAAAGCTGATTGATGGCTTGAAATAACTATAAAAGTGTTGGCTCTCCTAAGAATTTTGTTTTGTTTGCATTGATAAAGAATTATTTGAGTAATGGCGAATTAAAGGCAGTAAGGTCAGAAAAAAAAACACATTTTGGTCAAAAACGCTCCAAAAAATAGGCATGGCAATGAAAGGGAATAGCCTATGTGTTGTACAAAATTTTAAGGAACATTCAAAAAAAAAGTTTCATTGAAATCTGTGCAGTAGTTTTCACGCCATTAGGTAACAGAAAAATTACCTGCAGTTTTGCTGCGGTTTTCGGGATTTTAGGTTTTTGCAGCCGTATTAATAAAAACCCCGTAACTACTCTCTAACTCATTATGTTACCTAGCACCTAGTTAAATAAATAACATATTAGTTAAATTTTCTTAGTAATAAATGAAAATAACTCTTTTTTTTTTTTATATACTTCTACCGGGAAAGGCGAACCTATAACGCTTCAACAGCGCCCCGAGATGCCTGCAGATGTATGTTTGTTCTGCACTTAAATTGCTGCAAATTGTAGTCTTCTGGAAATATATCCCCAGGAAGCGAGTTCCAAAGTTTGCTTGTCCTGTAACAGAAGGAGTTTTGGAAAGTTGATGTCCTCACGGTTGTCAAGTGTACTGTATGGTCATGAGCATTAGCAGCCTGTCTTGTTGGGCGCCCAAAAGTTGCATTTCGATGATGACGTTTTCTCTAAAAAAGCTGGCATCACCTAACCAAATTGTACTAAAAACTATTAGATATTGGGTTTCATCACGGCTAGCTAATACAATTTCAATTTCAATGACAAATGAAAAGAAAAAAAAAAAAAAAAAAAACACAAGAAAATTTGAAAATCTATATTTATTTTTAAATGTTTTATTTGAAAACATTGTCATAGGGTTTTTCTACACTTTTTTTTCGATTTGGGGCGATGGTAACCGAATCCTCCCCTAACATATTAAATATATTCAAAAACACTGAATAACGATGAGCCATTTTGTTCCACAATTTTTTTTTCAAATTTAAAATTAATTCATTTGTCAACAACTCTGCGGATGGATGCAAAATTTTCTTCTGGGAAGATCGATCCAAGTTGTTGTTGATGGTGTATCATCCAATTAGTTTGCTATAAATGCAGGAGTGCCCCAAGGATCTATTCTTTCTCCAACTCTATTTCTTCTCCACATCAACGATTTGCTTGGATCGACAAATAATAATATCTACAGCTTTGCAGATGATAGCATGTCCTCCATCTCGAACAATGGACCTGTGAATACGGCTTCATCACACAATCAGAGATGTGAACAGATTAATTCTCTAAATGATGATCTGGACAAAATCTTGAAGTGGGGAAAGGTCAACTTGGTTGTATTTTATGCAAACAAGACTCAGCTCACAACATTTTCCAGAAAAAATGCATCAACAGTTCCTCAGATCCAAATGGATGACCTTCCAATCCATCACAAGGACTCACTGCACCTTCTAGGAGTCACTGTCAATTCAGGAATCACATGGCAGAACCACATATTCTATATCGCAAGATCGGCGTCTGCAAAGTTGAGCTACCTATTTAGAGCAAAGAGGTACTTTAGCCCCAAGCAACTTCTCCTTCTCTACAAAGCACAGGTTAGACCAGGCTTGGAATATTGTTCCCATATATGGAGCTCGGCCCCAAAACATTCACTTAACCTGCTTGATAGCATACAGAGACGAGCAGTTCGACTCATTGGAGACCCTACACTCACATCGAATCTACAACCGTTGGTGCAAAGAAGACAAGTCGCTGACCTATGCTTGTTCTATAGGTACTTTCATGGTAGATGTTCTGAGGAACTCAAAGACATTATCCCTCGAAATGCAACTTTTGGGCGCCCAACAAGACAGGCTGCTAATGCTCATGACCATACAGTACACTTGACAACCGTGAGGACATCAACTTTCAAAAACTCCTTCTGTTACAGGACAAGCAAACTTTGGAACTCGCTTCTTGGGGATATATTTCCAGAAGACTACAATTTGCAGCAATTTAAGTGCAGAGCAAACATAGGTACATCTGCAGGCATCTCGGGGCGCTGTTGAAGCGTTATAGGTTCGCCTTTCCCGGGAGAAGTAAATAAAAAAAAAAAAAATAGGAATTCGAGTTTAACGAACGAATGTGTTTGCCATTTAGAATACTTGTATTATCTTTACTATTTATTTTGATCAAAATCGTTAGAGCGGTTTTTGCAAAAATACGCAGACAAAACCGTACCGAGATATGAGCAGTTTTTAAAATCAGCGTCCAAATTTCAAAAATAGGTATGTACCGTTATTCGATTTTTTTTTTAGAAAAAAACTGAGTATGCAATCATACGAACATTTTAGATGGAAAGTACCATTAATATTGAGGTTACCTTACCCACAAACTCCAAATCCGCAGTTTGAACGAAATCCGGGCAGCGGTTTTAGGACCAAATTTAGCGACCCACTTTTTGTCAGAAGTGATTAACATCTAGAGTTCGAAATTTTGTACGAATACAATATCTTTCTCTTACTACATAATGAAGAAAGTTAAAAATTCGAATAGAATGTATTAAACAAATTACCACATGACAACAATAAATCTTATCTGAATTTATTACCTAAAACAATACCTAGTTAAACAATAATGCTAAATGATGAAGTCATAACGATAGTAAAGTTGCATTTCCACTTCAAAAATCAGTAGAGCAAACATTCAAAGTGGCTAAACTGTGATAACGATAATGTCGATAGTGTAATGCAATAGTGCAAGAACTAAAAACAACCCGGATATGATTATGAAAGTTTATTGCTAAAAAAAAATAGTAAATTGTTTCCTTGAACGGCGGAGTGCAAAAAAGTGTTCACCAAAAAGTCGGACTTGATCAGATATACGTATTCGAAAAATAAATTTGAGAAATAATATTGAACTACAATCTTCCGTCGGTATTTCGATGGAAAATGAAAGTGATGGGCCATCAAGGTCCTACGGAACTGCCAATAGAAAAACTCAAACAGGAGTTAAGAAACAATGTCAGGGATTCCTGAAATTTAAGGACTTCTTTAAAAAAATCGACCTTCCATTTGCTATGTATGCTGACCTCAACTACATGTCACAGCCGGCTCCTGAAAGATCATCAACAATCGATGTGCCACAGCGTGAGATATGTGCGTTTTCATATCTTATAAAGTGTTCTTTTGATGAGGAATTTGAAGAGCGCAAAACATATATTGGTAAGCAGTAATACAAATTTGTCCCAAAAGGTCGTTACACGTTTTTATTTTTATAGGAAAAAATGCAGTTGATGAATTTACTGATTCGTTGGTCGAGGATCTTGAAAGGCTTGCGGTAGAGAAGCCGATGATTGAATTGACAGACGAGGAACGAAACATTTTTAATGAAGCAGCAAAATGCCATATATGTGAGATTGGCGGTTTCAATGAAGGCAACGACAAAGTAGAGGATTACTGTCATCTAACGGGTGTATATAGAGGACCCGCACATGAAAAATGCAAGCAAGCGTATAAGGTGCAAACATATTTTCCTGTAATACTCCCTAATTTGTCGAAATATGACTGCGATTTCCTTGAAAAAAGTCTAAGTAAAATTAATGGTCCCATTAGCGTGATTCCAGGCAAAAATAAAAATGCCAACTTTTCGGTAACAAAGGATATATGTACTGATGGGAACAAATTCAGAATTAGATTCCTAGATTCAAAGAGATTCCTGCGATCTCGTCTGGATTCGTTGGCAAAACAATTTCCAGTTGATGTTCTGGTGAATACGAAAAAACGTTTTCCCAATAATCAATTAATGTTGCGCAAGGGTGTATTTCCCAGTAACTATTTGAGCAAATGGGAACGGCTTGAAGAAAATTCCTTGCCACCAAGAGAAATGTTTTGTAATGAACTAAATAAGACCGAGTGCTCGCAGGAAGATTATCAGCATGCGGTGAGCGTATGGAGTCACTTCAATTGCGCATCATTGAAAGAATATCTGGATTTGTATCTGAAAAGCAATGTGTTGTTGTTAGTGGATATTTTTGAAAATTTTAGAAAGTCGTGCAAGTCAATCTACGGCTTGGATCCTTGTCATTATTCTGGAAATCCACATTTGTCTTGGGATGCAATGCTTAAGACCACAAAAGTGAATTTAGAACTGCTGACCGATGACGTTATGTATAATTTTTTCAAGAGTTCCATAAGAGGTGGCTTGTGTTATTGTAGTCACAGACATGCTGAAGCTAATAACAAGTATATGAAAGGATATTCTGCAGATAAAAAATCGCAATATTTGATGTTTTATGATGCTAATAACGCGTATGGCTGGGCAATGTCACAACCCCTACCAACTGGTACTTTCCAATGGGAAGAAAAGGACTTACTCAAAACTTACACAAAAGAATATATTTTAGATCTAAAGGACGAAAAAGTTGGCTATGTACTAGAGGTAGATCTCACCTATCCCAAATATCTGCACGACAGTCATAATGATCTCCCATTTTGTCCAGAAAAAACAATCATGCCGCCCGGTAAATCTTACAAGTTGACTGCCAACCTGAATGACAAGAAAAAATATATTATTCATTTGAAAAATTTGCAGCAGTGCCTGAAAAATGGTCTCGTTCTTGATAAAGTTCACCGGGTGTTGAAATTTGATCAGTCTATATGGCTCAAAACTTATATAGCACTCAATACAAAGCATAGGACAGATGCAAAGAATGACTTCGAAAAGGATTTTTTTAAATTTATGAACAACTGCATCTATGGGAAGAGCATTGAAAATGTGGATGAAAAAAGAACAGATTCTGAAACTGTTATTGGGGAAATTAAAAATGAAGATGTAAGATTGAAAATTGCACAATCGAGTTTTTACAGCGTGGATGTATTTATTCCAGGAGTGACCAGCTTTGAATTTAAGAATACAACTATTACACGCAATAAGCCAATTTTTGTGGGGTTCGTAGTGTTAGAGCTTTCCAAATGGCTGATGTACGACTTTCATTATGATTATATGAAGAAAAAGTTTGGAGATGCTATTCGTATAAACTACACAGATACTGATTCATTTATGTATTCAATTTGGACAGACGATTTTTATAAAGACATCCACGAAGATGTTATCCATCCTGTGGAGTGTAGATTCGATACATCAGATTATCCCAAAGATAATCCACAAAAGTTTCCTCGAAAGAATGGCAAGGTCCCCGGTTTCTTTAAAGACGAGGCTAACTCTAAAATAATCGTGGAGTTCGTAGGATTAAGGGCAAAGATGTATGCATATAACTTAGAAGATGGATATGAAGGGAAAGTGAAAGCTAAAGGCACTAAAATTTCGGGTGAAAATAATCTTACTATAATGAATAATTATCGGAAGTTGTTAAAAGTTTTTTTTTTTTTTTTTTTTTTTTTTTTTTTACCGAGGGTAGGTGAAAATCTTCCAAAGACACTATGAGAATAGCAAGCGCGTGCTCATAGTAGTGTCAGATTTTTACTGACTAAAAACACCACCCTTCGAAAGATTGTTAGATACTGCAACTAAGATATAACTTATCAAGCAATTTTTCTATAACGAAATAACAACTTTTGACAGGCTACTTTCCAATGAAAGATCCTGCATGTTCCGCAATTTAGACGCGGTTAATCTTATCTTGCCAAGTCGAACGGTTTCGTTCTTTGTAGCCGGCGCAATAAATTGTTCTCGTCCAAAATTTGTCGGACTGTGTTGTTGACATGTCCGATTAGTCGGTTTCTATGTTTTCTCGCGAAGCTTCTAGTTTCAGCTTCAATTGTTGGAATTCCGAGATCCCTGTGGATATCGTCGTTTCTAATATACCATGGTGCTTGTACAATTTCTCTAAGCACTTTATTTTGAAAAGTTTGTAGAATATTGACATTTGTTTTCTTGGTACAACCCCAGAGTTGTATACCGTAGGTCCACACCGGCTTTAGCACTTGCTTGTATAGAAGCAGTTTGTTTTCGGTACTGAGCTGGGAATATTTTCCAAGGAGCCAGTACATTTCTCTATATTTGATATCGAGTTCTTTACGTTTCATTTTCACGTGCGAATTCCATTTCAGCTTTGCGTCGAGTGTCATTCCCAGGTATTTGGCCTCGTTTGCAAAGGGTATTCGGGCCAAGTTAAGGAAAATTGGCAAGTCATTAGTTTTCTTATACGTGAAATTCACGTGAACAGATTTAGTTTCGTTGAGGGCGATCCGCCAGTCCCTCGTCCATTCATTTACCTTATTCAGCGCGATTTGAAGTTTCGCAGTCGTTTCTTCAATTGTATTACCTACTGCTAGGATAGCGGTGTCGTCGGCGAACGTAGCGAGAGTAGTGTCATCTTCTCTTGGTATATCGCGAGTATATAACAAATAGAGAAGGGGCCCAAGGACACTTCCTTGCGGCACGCCGGCCGAAATTTCCTTAAGTTCAGAGTATTCATTTCCATGTCTAACACGGAAGAGTCTATTCCCGAGATATGATTCTAAAATATCATATAGGCGTACGGGAAGAACTTGTCGCAATTTAAATTTTAAACCGTCATGCCACACCTTGTCAAAGGCTTGTGAGACGTCTAGGAATACGCTTGAGCATATCTTTTTTTCTTCAAATGCTTTCTCAATTACGTCAGTAATTCTATGCACTTGGTCAATCGTGGAATGCTTGGTTCTGAACCCAAACTGGTGGTCAGGGATAAGATTATTGTTTTCTATAACCGGTTGTAGTCGCGTTAGTAAAATTCTCTCAAAAACTTTGGATATAACTGGAAGAAGGGAAATCGGTCTATACGACTTTACTTCATTTGGCGGTTTTCCTGGTTTTAAAACCATTATGACCTCCGCAACTTTCCATTGGCTCGGCACGTGTTTTAGTCTGAGCGCGGCATTTATAATATGAAGAAGCTTAATTAGTGCTTTTCTTGGTAGAACTTTGAGAACTTCTCCTGTGATCAAATCATAACCAGGAGCTTTCTTAGGTTTTAGGGATTCAATTTCACGTTTTAGTTCCCTTAGCGTTGCACTTGTGAGTACTAAATCGTCGGATAGTAATTCCGCCACAATAACACTGTCGTGAACCGCCCGACCATCGTACGGTTTAAAGGTTTCTTCTAAATGGGCGGCAAAAACGTCCGCTTTTTCTTTATCTTCCCTTGCCCATTCATTTTGATTTATTTTAATTGGCGGCGCGGGGATTTTGGGCCTTTTGGTGCCTTTTACAGCTTTCCAAAGTGAATAATTGGAATCTTTTTTAGCCGTTAAACTTTCAAGGTAAGAACCTATCGCACGATTTTTAAAGTCCTTGATAGCTGTCTTCAACAAATTGCACAAATAATTAAAATGTGTTTTATGTTGCGGGGCGCGACTCTGTTGCCATTTTTTACGCGCCTTCCTTTTTTCGTTGACCAATTCTTTTATTTCGGGAGGATATCGTAGACCGTATTTGGCCGGCGTTTTCCTTGGATTAGGCGTATTATTCCAGGAAGCGAGCTGTACGATCTCAACGAAGCGATCTACTTCAACCTCAAGTTCATAGGGTGTCGTAAGTGGAACGCTCAGTTCAACATTCTCTTCAATTTCGTTCCTAAAGCCTTCCCAGTTAGTTGTTCTACCAGTTAATCTCGCTGGCTGAAGGTTATTTACTAGTTTTACGCTCAATGTTAAAATAACCGGTGAATGATCAGATGACAGATCAAAGCTCTCTTCAACTTTAATGTGGTTGGTAGATATTCCTTTCACGACGAAAAAATCGATCAGGTCAGGTATTTTTGAAGTATCAGTTGGCCAGTAGGTCGGTTTGCCCGTCGAGTGGAAATCGCAACTGTACTCCATACCTGCCCCATAGAGCATTCTTCCTTTTCGCGAGATGTATCTAGAACCCCAGAACGTGTGTTTCGCATTAAAATCGCCGCCAATAATGAAGTTTGGTTTGAGCGATTTAAGCAAGTTAGTATAATCAGTTTTTTCAAGCGCGGAACGCGGTGGACAGTAGATAGATGAAATTCTAAGACTACGCTGACTATTTTTTACTCGAATCGTGCACAGTTGCATTGTTTCAAGCTCTATCTTCAGGTCTTCGTATTGTTCAATGCATTCTTTAATAAACAATGACGATCCACCTCTCGCGTTTCCCGAAGGGTGACAAGCGTGGAAGTCATTATAGCCTTTTATTTTTAAGCTCGATCCCCTTTTCACGTGAGTTTCAGAAATCAAGCAAATGTCAAGATCTTTCTCGCGTATGAATATTTCCAATTCGTCGAGTTTTTGCAAAAGACCGTTTGCATTCCAAGTGCATATTTTTAACATTGGTTTGTCATTCATATTTTATTTGATGTACGCGTTTTCCGTGAATTATTTTCGAGCTTAACCAAGCGATCGAGAATAATTTTATTTATTTTGCTTTGTTCCTCAAGTTTCTGCAAAATAACTGAGAAAACATGTGAAGCAGGGTCCGGCGAAGTTTCAACGTTTTTTGCTCCTTCGGATGCCGCGGCCTGAGCGTAGGTCTGCACTCTGGCTGACCGAGGGCCACTATTCGCCACTATTGGCTTTCCTGATTTTAACTTTTCAGTAGCGTTTCTTTTGACAACAGAGGTCGAGGGCTTTTCTGTTGTCTCTCTTTCTTTGACATTATTACGCTCTTGAAGCGGAGGTTTTATATTGCCTACTACCTCCTGGGCGGTCTTACGCTTTGTCTTTGTTGGCGGCTTTGTTTTTATATTTTGTGGCTTAAGGAGCGCATCTCTCCGTTTTTGCAACTCCTTAGCTACTTCGCAACCTCTATAATTTGCCGGGTGCTTACCATTACAGTTGGCACAGGTAGCGGAGGATTGTTTATTTGCTCCACAGTCTTGGGAGAAATGATTTCCGGCGCATTTCACACATCGCGGCTCTTTTTTGCAATACATTTGCGTATGATTAAATTCTTGGCAACGTTTGCACTGTGGAATTATTTTTAAATTTCTGCGCATGGGCTCGATTTTTACCACAATATTTAGTATTGTTTTAATTCGGTAGATATCTTCGATATTATCAGACCTATCGAAAGTAAGCATAAAGAGCGGCAGTTCACGCCTTACCAGGACATCCCTATCTTCTTCCGATTTCTGTTTCTCCTTCTTGATGATATTAACGGCATCAAGAATTTTAAACCCTTTGGCTTTAAGGTCGTTCATAACATCTTCTTTTTTGCATGAGGGGTGGAGTCCCCTTGCTACAACACGATGTGGCCTTTCTGACTTTATTTCGAAAGTATACCACTGGATCTTCTCGATATTTAGCTTTTGGGACACTGCCCGGTAGTCTTCGTGGTTATCGACGTTAATTTTCCACGCATTATTCCTCAAAGATGTAACCTTAAATTTCGCTATTATCGTTCCTTTAAGGAGGCTGTGCAATTTATTATACTCCGTTACCCCAACGACGTTTATTGGAGGCGGTGCGCGAATATGCCCTCGGAGTTGTTTTTCTTGCGGTACTTTACGCGTTTGTTCTTTTAAGGGCTCGACTTCAGGCGAAGAACCGGCTCTCCTTTTCTTACTAGGTCTTTTTTTAGTGACCCAATTCGTTTCGCGCGCTAGCTCTTCTTCGTCGGTGTGGTATTCCCGACTAGCCAAGCGTGGTGGAGTACATTCGCGTTCTTTCTGCAAATGGGTGTTCCTTAGAACCTTATTTTGTTCTTTTAACAGTTCTATCTCTTTCTTAAGATCTTGATAGAGTAGATCCATTTCATTAAGCTTGATTCGAAGTGCTTTATTTTCTTCCTCAAGACTTTTATCTTTCACTGAGTCCTGTTTTTCACGCGCTAGCGCTCCCGGCGGACTTCTTTTCCCGGCGTTATTCGATCTTGTTGGAGGAGATCGAGATACCCTTGAGCTTTTAATAAAAGGGTTAATAGATTGCAATAAGCGGCTCTCCCCAGAATCCGTAGAGCCGACCTCCGAAGAGGGTGGATTTTCCAGTAAAGCTGGACTGCCACCTGGGGTAGTTAATCTTTTCGTTTTATTCATTGCATTTTTTGTATACACCATTTCGCTCGGTATACGGAGGTTGGATTTTAGTCGCCTTTTACGACAGGCATGCCTACCTCGGGTATATTCTAACCCCTACCCGAAGGGGGTAAAGTAGACACCCCTAAAGACACCAAGCGATACATACGTGAAGATGGTGAAAGTACATATGCTTGGGGTCATTTTAGGATACCAAAATCTGATTAAAAATTATAAACGTTTGAAAAACTTTTCGTAAATATCCTAAAAAATAAATATACATATCTATATATTGCATACCCAAAAAACTGTGTTTTTCTAATCACAAACAAAGTTCATCCAAACATATAGATGCGTGTCTTCCTGGGACTTAGAGAGGTAATGCTCTGACAAGGAGACTGTTCGAGCTCGTAACTTGATCTAGCCTATGGATGTTCCATGTCGTTCCGAATAGAGCATACCTTTTGCGAAAGATTCGGGTTCTTAAGAGGTAGTGTCGTTATGCGTACTGGCATCAACTTATAGCCCATATCAGTTGGAAAAATCTATCGATTCTTCCAAATGTAAACTCTAAATGTTTTGAAGTCACTTTTCACATGTGAGCGCCAAGGAGCTACCTTTACAAACCGAAATCCGAGAACGTTGTCTCCTTGGCGTTGGACTTTTGGTCTCCATTCATCATAGTCATCTTAGATGGCTTACTTGTAATTTTCTAATATGGCAATGGTCGCAAGCGAGCTTGAAGAGTTTGCTGTTAAATGTCGTAAGGCAAAAGTTTTACTACCAGTTGAGCTTATGCTATTTACCATCTATATATAGCGCCACTTTGCAAGCTGGTTACTGTGGAGGTGAAAGATGATCAGGATCACGTACATCCTAAAACGGGTAAACTTAGTATACATTCTATAAAATCATGGTCTTTTCCGTTTTTCCAATGGTTTTCCAGCTTCGAAGTGACTAGTGTTTGACGCTGTCCGAATAGAAATTCTCAAAGACTGAGTGCAACCACAGCCTTTGGTGGTGGAGGAGTGCACGATGGTTGATTTGTTCTTGGATATATGATATATGAATAGCGGAAGGGGAATGAGACTATTTATCCACATATGACGTCATTGGAAGAAGCCGTTGCATTGTTAAGTGTAGGTATGCGAGAAAATGCCGTGATTAGGGTTTAACTTAGTTCAGAAGCGATCGTAATTGCTGCGTTGAAGGTGCTAAACAAAACGTGTAATTTGACTTTTTCTCATGCACAGCCCAAGCACAATCCAAGGCCAAGAACTTCCATTGCATTGCAATACTGACAGATGACATTCAATGGCCCAATGCCACTGCGACTAATTGAAAATCGGTTTATAATGTATGCAGTTGTTGATTGCACGGATATTGAGTAATGAGTTTACAAAATATACTTAGATAGGTTAATTGAATTGAAATAAAAAAAGACCATCGAATAGAATGTACTAAACAAATATCCGCATGACAATAATAAAATTAATCTAATCTAATCTGCCTGAAAGAATAGTTATTCCCACTCAAGTGCCAAAGGAGGAAATCATAATGGTACTATAGTTACATTTCCACTTGAGAAAACAAGCAGCGGCCAAGTGCGAGTCGCACTCACACGTGAAGGGTTCCGTAGCAGCAAGTAACATAACACAAACGTTTTTTTATTTATTATTTTTATATTTGAGTTGATTGTATGAAAGGTAAATTGCGGTTTACGATTTATGAAGTATAAGAAAAACTGTTAGACAAAAAAAAAAAAAAAAAAAAATTATATTAGAAACCTAAATATCATTTTTAAAGACCAATCCATAGATTTTTGAGTTTCAGTTCTATGTATGGGGAACCCCCAAAATTTATTGTTTTTTTTTTAAATTTCTTTGTCAAATCTTAATGCGGTTCACGGAATACATCTACTTACCAAGTTTCAACAGTATAGCTCTTAAAATGTCGGAGAAAAGTGACTGTGACATAGGGACAGACAGACAGACAGACAGACATGACGAATCTATAAGGGTTCCGTTTTTTGCCATTTGGCTACGAAACCCAAAAAAGCGAATAGAATAGAATATATATTAAGCAAACAACAAGAATACGTCGCCTGAAAATTGGTTTGACGTATTATTTGTATCATACATGCTTACACAGTAAGAATTCACTTATAAATCTGTGAAAGATAAACATTTTTAATTTAATATTCATAAATGATTTGAAAGTTAAGTTAGATTTAGTTTTATATTAGTTTAATTGAAATTGAAATCGCTTGAAGAGGGATAGGGATAGGGATGGGACAAAGTTAGTTGCTTTAGTTACTGAGAAAATTTTGAAGTTCGGTTTTAAATCGATCAAACAAAAACAACAAACAGAAACAAAAAACTGCCTTTCGGATGTTAGACATGAAAAGCGCGGAAGTACCAGACAAAAAGATCTGTTAGATACCGGAAACTGGATTTTTTCATAAAGATATGAAGGCTGTCTACTTATGAGTATGCCGAAAAGAAATATGACTGTTCGAAATTTTATATAGTTACAAAAGGACATGTTAACTAGGTGTTTTGCAAAGTGTGAAACGTGATTATGTCTTTTTAAACAATAGACATATCGAATAGTGGAGTTGAAAGCCGCCTGAAGCCGCCTTCTATTCTCGGCATCACATCCATAAAAAAATCCGGAGATAAGTACAGGAATAACTAACGTTTCAGCAAGTAGCACTCTCGTTTCAAGAGGAGTTAACTTTTGAGCATGCCTTAGGGTTCGTAGAATACCGTAAGTTTTCCCTACTATAGTATATTTATGTGATTATTCCATGTTAAGGTTCTATTGAAGACAAGACCGAGATTTTTTGAAGACTCAACAAATTCGACTTCAGAGGGAAATAAGAAAGATCTAATTTCTTTTTAGAAATAACTAAACACTTACACTTCGCTGGATTAAGTATTAGGCCGCTTTTGGATGACCAATTAGAAATTCGTTCTAGATCCTCATTTAAAACGCTGACGCAATTTTCAATTAGGCCCAAGGAGCAGCTTTGATAAATTTGTATATCATCGGCATAAATATGCTTAGATGAACTTAATATGACAGAAGCAATATCGTTAATATAAATGGAGAACAATAGAGGCCCTAGGATAGAGCCTTGAGGAACTCCTTGCCTTGAGGGAAGAAAATCGGAAAGGTTGCCATCAAGTGACACGGCCTTTTTTCACTTAGATAGGATAATATTAATTTAACAGCAGTGGGGGAAATTGAGAAAAAGCGTCTTAATTTGCTGAGAAGAATCGAGTGATTAACCAAATCAAAAGCTTTGGAAAAATCTAAGAGTACCAGAAAAGTAACATGATCCCTATATCTAATTTATCTCTTATATCTTCAATGACGTTCAACAAAACAGTTGTACAGCTATGCTTAGCTCGGAAACCCGACTGTACTTGCAGCAAATAATCACTTCACAAAGAACCTATTTCGATGGAAATACGATTTGCAATTTCATCAAGTAGCTTAGCTAGTCGTTCCACTAAGTCACAAATGGTGGATTGCTGTGGATTTGCTGGTGGATGGTGTTGATTTGCTGACAGTGCCTTTTCCTCAGTTGGGGTGTGGCGTGTGGGTAAGTTTGGGCCTTTGAGGGGATTCCTTAGATGATATAGGCGTCGATTGCTTCTCTTTTTCAAGATACGTTGATCGCATTTTTCCCGCCATTATGCTTGCAAGAGTATGATACAAAAATGAGAGCGCGCTTGCAATATGCGATTTATGAAAAGAAGCTTATTTGTTATTTTATTTATATTTTCTACTTTAAATCAATATACAAATATATAAAACGATGAGGTGTATGCAAGCGGAAGTTTTTGATATGGCTCTTTACGATTCGCGTAGATAAACAAACGATTCTTAAGTGTTTTGCCGGACGAGATTGTCAATACGTCTACTCAAAGCACATACCGAATGTTAGGTAGGTATGTTATATGCAAAAATGCACTTTATGAGCTGTGAATGAATGTAGACTTATGTTTTCGCGTCCATTTTTTCCGCATATGTCATCTATTTCCTTTTTGAGTATATCTCTAGCCAATCCTTAGATATTTGTTTCAATCTTTACACTTCAAAATTGAGGGTAGTTATTTAGAAATTGGGAGTACCATTAGATCATTTTCTTGTTCAGGACTAGCTGTGTCCGCAACTTCGTACGCGGCGTGAGACTGTGTAATTTCCAATAAAATAGATTTGACCGTTTTCTCAACGTCATATTTGATTAAAATCAACAGTCTAGCTAAAAAAAAAGCGGTGAACATTGTCAATGCGAAACAATAAATCAAACAAATCTATTTACCTAAAACACCAATTAAAGAAAATGAAATTCAACAGCTTAAGTACTAAAGTTTCACTTCCTTACTGTAGGTACAACGTAGGTAATATCAAAACAACCACTAAAACATAAGCCTTAACGGAAATTTGTATCTACACCAACAATAAATAAATCAAACAACTATAGTCACCTATATCGTCTTTACTTCTTGAATTCTTCAATTCTTTACTGTAGGTATCAACGTAGGTACTATAACAACCATTAAAATAAAAGCCATGAACTCAATTTCTATTACACCACCTCCACCATACGTCCACCACCACACCACACGTCATCAGCCATCTGCGCATTTCCTCAGAAACACATTGTCGCTGTTTTTTTTTTTTTTTTTTTTTTTCATATGAACGTGCTTGTGCGATGTGCGCCAACAAACCACCCCAAAGCAGAACAACGATCAAGAACCGCGGCGGCTGATAATATTCGATTTGAGAAAATAAACTAAGTTTTTTTTGTGTTAGATTTTAGGTTGTAGCTCAGCTTCTAGAGGACATAGAAAGCTGATTGATGGCTTGAAATAACTATAAAAGTGTTGGCTCTCCTAAGAATTTTGTTTTGTTTGCATTGATAAAGAATTATTTGAGTAATGGCGAATTAAAGGCAGTAAGGTCAGAAAAAAAAACACATTTTGGTCAAAAACGCTCCAAAAAATAGGCATGGCAATGAAAGGGAATAGCCTATGTGTTGTACAAAATTTTAAGGAACATTCAAAAAAAAAGTTTCATTGAAATCTGTGCAGTAGTTTTCACGCCATTAGGTAACAGAAAAATTACCTGCAGTTTTGCTGCGGTTTTCGGGATTTTAGGTTTTTGCAGCCGTATTAATAAAAACCCCGTAACTACTCTCTAACTCATTATGTTACCTAGCACCTAGTTAAATAAATAACATATTAGTTAAATTTTCTTAGTAATAAATGAAAATAACTCTTTTTTTTTTTTATATACTTCTACCGGGAAAGGCGAACCTATAACGCTTCAACAGCGCCCCGAGATGCCTGCAGATGTATGTTTGTTCTGCACTTAAATTGCTGCAAATTGTAGTCTTCTGGAAATATATCCCCAGGAAGCGAGTTCCAAAGTTTGCTTGTCCTGTAACAGAAGGAGTTTTGGAAAGTTGATGTCCTCACGGTTGTCAAGTGTACTGTATGGTCATGAGCATTAGCAGCCTGTCTTGTTGGGCGCCCAAAAGTTGCATTTCGAGGGATAATGTCTTTGAGTTCCTCAGAACATCTACCATGAAAGTACCTATAGAACAAGCATAGGTCAGCGACTTGTCTTCTTTGCACCAACGGTTGTAGATTCGATGTGAGTGTAGGGTCTCCAATGAGTCGAACTGCTCGTCTCTGTATGCTATCAAGCAGGTTAAGTGAATGTTTTGGGGCCGAGCTCCATATATGGGAACAATACTGTAGGCGCTGTTGAAGCGTTATAGGTTCGCCTTTCCCGGGAGAAGTAAATAAAAAAAAAAAAATAGGAATTCGAGTTTAACGAACGAATGTGTTTGCCATTTAGAATACTTGTATTATCTTTACTATTTATTTTGATCAAAATCGTTAGAGCGGTTTTTGCAAAAATACGCAGACAAAACCGTACCGAGATATGAGCAGTTTTTAAAATCAGCGTCCAAATTTCAAAAATAGGTATGTACCGTTATTCGATTTTTTTTTTAGAAAAAAACTGAGTATGCAATCATACGAACATTTTAGATGGAAAGTACCATTAATATTGAGGTTACCTTACCCACAAACTCCAAATCCGCAGTTTGAACGAAATCCGGGCAGCGGTTTTAGGACCAAATTTAGCGACCCACTTTTTGTCAGAAGTGATTAACATCTAGAGTTCGAAATTTTGTACGAATACAATATCTTTCTCTTACTACATAATGAAGAAAGTTAAAAATTCGAATAGAATGTATTAAACAAATTACCACATGACAACAATAAATCTTATCTGAATTTATTACCTAAAACAATACCTAGTTAAACAATAATGCTAAATGATGAAGTCATAACGATAGTAAAGTTGCATTTCCACTTCAAAAATCAGTAGAGCAAACATTCAAAGTGGCTAAACTGTGATAACGATAATGTCGATAGTGTAATGCAATAGTGCAAGAACTAAAAACAACCCGGATATGATTATGAAAGTTTATTGCTAAAAAAAAATAGTAAATTGTTTCCTTGAACGGCGGAGTGCAAAAAAGTGTTCACCAAAAAGTCGGACTTGATCAGATATACGTATTCGAAAAATAAATTTGAGAAATAATATTGAACTACAATCTTCCGTCGGTATTTCGATGGAAAATGAAAGTGATGGGCCATCAAGGTCCTACGGAACTGCCAATAGAAAAACTCAAACAGGAGTTAAGAAACAATGTCAGGGATTCCTGAAATTTAAGGACTTCTTTAAAAAAATCGACCTTCCATTTGCTATGTATGCTGACCTCAACTACATGTCACAGCCGGCTCCTGAAAGATCATCAACAATCGATGTGCCACAGCGTGAGATATGTGCGTTTTCATATCTTATAAAGTGTTCTTTTGATGAGGAATTTGAAGAGGGCAAAACATATATCGGTAAGCAGTAATACAAATTTGTCCCAAAAGGTCTTTACACGTTTTTATTTTTATAGGAAAAAATGCAGTTGATATATTTACTGATATGTTGGTCAATGCATTTAGAAGACTCTATGAGATGTGGCTTGCGGTAGAGAAGCCGATGATTGAATTGACAGAAGAGGAAAGAAACACTTTTAATGAAGCAGCAAAATGCCATATATGTGAGATTGGCGGTTTCAATGAAGGTAACGACAAAGTAGTGGATTACTGTCATCTAACAGGTGTATATAGAGGACCCGCGCATGAAAAATGCAAGAAGGCATATAGAGTGCAAACATATTTTCCTGTAATACTCCCTAATTTGTCGGTATATGACTGCCATCTCCTTGCAAAAAGTCTAAACAAATTTAATGGTCCCATTAGTGTAATTCCAAGCAAAAATAAAAATGCCTACATTTCGCTAACAAAGGATATATGCACTGATGGGAACAAATTCAGCATTAGATTCCTAAACTCAAACAGATTCCTGCAATCTAGTTTAGATTCGTTGGTGGAAAAATTGCCAGTTGATGTTCTGGTGAATACAAAAAAACATTTTCCCAATACTGAATTAATGTTGCGCAAGGGTGTATTTCCCAATAACTATTTAAGCAAGTGGGAACGGCTTGAAGAAAATTCCTTGCCACCAAGAGAAATGTTTTGTAATGGACTAAATAAGAGCGAGTGCTCGCAGGAAGATTATCAGCATGCGGTGAGCGTATGGAGTCACTTCAATTGCGCATCATTGAAAGAATATCTGGATTTATATCTGAAAAGCAATGTGTTTTTGTTAGCGGATATTTTTGAAAATTTTAGAAAGCTGTGCAAGTCAATCTACGGCCTAGATCCTTGTCATTATTTTAAAACTCCAGATTTTTCTTGGGATGCAATGCTTAAGACCACAAAAGTGAATTTAGAACTGCTGATCGATGACGATATGTATAACTTTTTCAAGAGCTCCATAAGAGGTGGCTTGTGTTATTGTAGTCACAGACATGCTGAAGCTAATAACAAGTATCTTGAAGGATATTCTGCAGAAGACCCATCGCAATATTTGATGTTTTATGATGCCAACAACGCGTATGGCTGGGCAATGTCACAACCCCTACCAACTGGTACTTTCCAATGGGAAGAAAAGGACTTACTCAAAACTTACACAAAAGAATATATTTTAGATCTAAAGGACGAAAAAGTTGGCTATGTACTAGAGGTAGATCTCACCTATCCCAAATATCTGCACGACAGTCATAATGATCTCCCATTTTGTCCAGAAAAAACAATCATGCCGCCCGGTAAATCTTACAAGTTGACTGCCAACCTGAATGACAAGAAAAAATATATTATTCATTTGAAAAATTTGCAGCAGTGCCTGAAAAATGGTCTCGTTCTTGATAAAGTTCACCGGGTGTTGAAATTTGATCAGTCTATATGGCTCAAAACTTATATAGCACTCAATACAAAGCATAGGACAGATGCAAAGAATGACTTCGAAAAGGATTTTTTTAAATTTATGAACAACTGCATCTATGGGAAGAGCATTGAAAATGTGGATGAAAAAAGAACAGATTCTGAAACTGTTATTGGGGAAATTAAAAATGAAGATGTAAGATTGAAAATTGCACAATCGAGTTTTTACAGCGTGGATGTATTTATTCCAGGAGTGACCAGCTTTGAATTTAAGAATACAACTATTACACGCAATAAGCCAATTTTTGTGGGGTTCGTAGTGTTAGAGCTTTCCAAATGGCTGATGTACGACTTTCATTATGATTATATGAAGAAAAAGTTTGGAGATGCTATTCGTATAAACTACACAGATACTGATTCATTTATGTATTCAATTTGGACAGACGATTTTTATAAAGACATCCACGAAGATGTTATCCATCCTGTGGAGTGTAGATTCGATACATCAGATTATCCCAAAGATAATCCACAAAAGTTTCCTCGAAAGAATGGCAAGGTCCCCGGTTTCTTTAAAGACGAGGCTAACTCTAAAATAATCGTGGAGTTCGTAGGATTAAGGGCAAAGATGTATGCATATAACTTAGAAGATGGATATGAAGGGAAAGTGAAAGCTAAAGGCACTAAAATTTCGGGTGAAAATAATCTTACTATAATGAATAATTATCGGAAGTTGTTAAAAGTAGACACCCCTAAAGACACCAAGCGATACATACGTGAAGATGGTGAAAGTACATATGCTTGGGGTCATTTTAGGATACCAAAATCTGATTAAAAATTATAAACGTTTGAAAAACTTTTCGTAAATATCCTAAAAAATAAATATACATATCTATATATTGCATACCCAAAAAACTGTGTTTTTCTAATCACAAACAAAGTTCATCCAAACATATAGATGCGTGTCTTCCTGGGACTTAGAGAGGTAATGCTCTGACAAGGAGACTGTTCGAGCTCGTAACTTGATCTAGCCTATGGATGTTCCATGTCGTTCCGAATAGAGCATAACTTTTGCAAAAGATTCGGGTACTTAAGAGGCAGTGTCGTTATGCATACTGGCATCAACTTATAGCCCCTATCAGTTGGAAAAATCGATCGATTCTTCCAAATGTAAACTCCAAGTCCTTTGAAGTCACTTTTCACATGTTAGCTCCAAGGAGCTACCTTTCCAAACCGAAATCCGAGAACGTTGTCTCCTTGGCGTCGGACTTTTGGTCTCCATTCATCATAGTCATCTTAGATGGCTTACTTGTAATTTTCTAATATGGCAAAGGTCGTAAGCGAGCTTGAAGAGTTTGCTGTTAAATGTCGTTTATAAAAGGCAAACGTTTTATTACCAGTTGAGCTTATGCTTTTTACCATCTATATATAGCGCCACTTTGTAAGCTGGTTACTGTGGAGGTGAAAGATGATCAGGATCACGTACATCCTAAAACGGATAAGCTTAGTATACATACACATGACCCTTGTATAAAATCATGGTCTTTTCCGTTTTTCTAATGGTTTTCCAGCTTCGATGTGCGACTGGTGTTTGACGCTTTCCGAATAGAAATTCTCAAAGATTGAGCGTTTTGTAATCGTCAACAATTTTGGCGTAGCGATTGCAGCTGTCCTGTAGTCGCAGTGGCTTAGAGGTTAGTGTGTTGGACTACTAAGCGAGGGGTCTCAGTTTCGAATCCCGCAAAAACTCAAATTCCAACTTAGTGTTTTTTTCCACTGCACTACCTCTCGCGAACGTCTGACAAACATCCGAGAGTATAAATGTCTTGAAAAAGCTTCTCAATTAGCCGTTTGGAGTCGGCATAAAATTGTAGATCCCTTCCATTCGTTCCAAAAAACGAAAAACTCACACAAAACGAATGGTTGTGAGAAGCTAGGCCTAGGGTCCCTCCGGACCTGTTGCGCCAACTATTTATTTATTTTTTTATTGCAGCTGTCCATCGTTAGGTGTCGTTGTGGTATCTGAGATATCAGCATTGGTTAAGAAGCTCAATTTGTTTAAAAATACGGAAGCTGTACCTTATGTCGATCGCGGTGGAAGGAATTAACTACCTTAATACCCATTGAGCTATTCACTAAGAACGTGGCAGCCAAAGCCGCTCTCAGATTAAGAGAGAACAAAACTTGGAAGCCTGGTTACTGCGGACACTCAAGCATACTTGAAATCTTCGATCGGAAGGGACTCACGTCACTCACCGATTACGAGAAACCCAGATATGACTTCGAGAAAAATTTTAGAATCACTATACCCAAAAGGCAGGACTGGAAATCACCCAGTTCCATCATTAAAGGTATAGCCGTCTACAAGGATGGTTCAAAAACAGATAATGGAACAGGAGCCGGCATATTTTTAGAAAGGCTTGCTATTAGCCAGTCGTTCCGACTGACTGATCACTGCAGTGTCTTCCAAGCTGAGATATATGCGGTTAAAAAAGCAGCACAGACTATCTTATCGATGGGACTACCAGCAATGGAAATAACCATCTGTGTGGACAGTCAAGCAGCACTTAAAGCTATCGGCTCCAATCTTATCAATGCGAAATGTGTCACAGATTGCCTCGTGGCGCTCAGGGCTATACGTCATCACTCAATTCTACTCTGCTGGGTTCCGGGACACGTTGGGGTGGAAGGGAACGAAAAGGAGGACGAATTGGCCAGATACGGCTCGGATATGGACCCTCAACTTGCGGACGGAGAGGTGCTACCGCCTTTCAACACTGCTAAGACTTTTATTGAAGATGTCACCACACAACTGGCTAAGGAACAATGGAGCAACACCACCGGTTGCGTCATAACCCGAAGTCTGTGGCCTGTGGTTGACACCAAAAGATTAAAGCTCCTAATCTCCCTTAATAGAAGCCAAATCCGGATGCTCGTCGGGGTTTTAACCGGACACTGTATCATAGGAAACATGGCTAAAAGGCTTGGACTTTTTGCAAATGACTTCTGTAGAAGCTGTAGAGACGAGGAGGAAATAGAGTCCGTGGAACACCTTCTATGCCACTGCCCAGCTTTACAAGAACGCCGCTCATCCTGTATGCGAACTAGGTTCTTCGAAAGTTTGGACGACTTGGCAAGGGTACCTCTATCAGACATAAAACTATTCCTCAACAGAACGAAGTGGTTTTGTTAGCCACATGTCCTTACATGTACAAACAGGGTACTCACAATGGGCCTTCATGGCTTCTGGGTGAAATTTGCATCGGTTGCAAAACTGCCCTCCCAACCTTACCTAACCTAACCTAGAAGAACTTTCTGATATTACACTCTCTGATCTTTACAGGTTCTTGAGGACATCAGGATGGCTGGACAACGTCGGGTAAATACATGAAGGAGAGACATGTGCTAACTATCTACAGCACCAAAGATCAACCCCCAAAAAAGGGCATCACAATGGGTCCACAAGGAGCTAGGTCTGGTATAGTAGGGTCTACCCTGCTCTACCAACCCGTTAACCTAACCTAACCTATGTCGATCGCGAAGTGATCAATTTCATTGATGATCCAGTAACAACCATGCATCCTAATGGCTATTGAGATGAGAAAATCGTCTGCTAGCAACTCTTTTTAAAACAATAACCCGTAGGCTTTTACTACCAAATAAATCATTTACTCCTATTTTGTTGTTGAAGTGGAATTTCAATTGGAGAGCATGAAATCTAGCGAGTATCGCGACGTTCCGGAAAGATAAACATCGAAAGATTTGTTTACGTGTTAATTAACAACAGGTGTATATCCGGTGCAGTGGAAAGTAGGCAAGATATTACCTGTCGCAAAAACTCACGGCGAGATGAATTTAGACCCATTGCAATCCTACCTTTCCTGTCCAAATTCTTCGAAAGAATCCTGCAAAATCAAATGACATTTTATTTAGGTTCTTCAAATTTATTAACATCTCAACAATCTGGTTTTCGAAAGGGACATAGTTGTATTACCGCTTTATTAAAAGTCACCGAAGATATGCGACAAGCCATGGATAACGATTGCATTACTTTTCTAATCCTCTCAGGCTTCTCTAAGGCATTCGATATGGTCGACCACTCCGTTTTAGGTAGAAAACTTCTTCGACACTTCAATTTCTCCTCTTGTGCGGTGAAGCTTCTTTCCTCCTGCATAACAGGCCGTTCACAGGCAGTCCGGCTAAACAATGATGCCAATTTTTCTTCCAACGTTACGCGGGGTTCCACAAGGCTCAATCTTGGGACCGCTTCTGTTCTCGCTCTATATTAACGAACTACCGTTTATTGCTAAACACTCCTCAATACACATGTATGCAGATGATGTGCAACTGTATTCCAGTTGCCCACTCGGTCTTATTGAACACGGTATAAGCTGTGTTAACGAAGACCTCTAAGGCTCTCGTGATATCGAAGAAAACAGTTGACCTTTCGTACTTTCCTCCTGAAATCCTCCATAATGCCCCTGTAATGTATGTCGAAACCGCCAAAAGTCTCGGCATGGTGTTTACCCCTACATTAACCTGGAACAACCATACAAATACAGTAGCTGGTAGAACATATATGGTGTTCCTTTAACTTTCTGGTTAACACAATCCTTTACCCCATAAGAGTACGTACGGCTCAATGTGGCCGCAAAATTCTGTCCGGTCTGTCTGTCTTTCTGTCCGTCCTTCCACAGGCCCACAGCCTAAACGGCTGCCCGGATTTCATTCAAACTTCGGATTTGGAGTCTGTGGGCTTACAGTTCGGAAAGGTTTTTTTGCAAGGTAGCCTCAATATTAATGGTACTTTCCATATAAAATGTTCGTACCAGTTTGATTGCATACTTAGTTTTTGGCAAAAAAATCAAATAACGATACATATGTACCTATTTTTGAAATTTTTTTTTTTAAGGAGTTTTTCGTCGCTGTCCTTAGCGTGTTTTCTACGGGTTTCAACGCGATTTTTGAATCATTTCTCGCCGGGTTTTAGACCCATTTTGATTTATATTTGGACAAATTAAAGTGAAATAACAATATGTAAGTATCGTGTTAACTGGTGTCATACCTACTTATACTTCAAAAAGCAGTAGGTTAAGAAATATTCACTCCTTTTGGAAGCTGCAATTTCAGAGTTATGATTCTCGAAAAGCAGTACAGAAATAAACGCTTTGCTAATTTTCCACTTCACTAAACTTAAAATTAAGCGGTATAGCCGCACATTCTTGTCGATCTTAAGGAGTTTCTCCAAAACACTTTTCTCTTCGTTCTCTTTTGCGCTGGGATTCTCGTTTTCAATTTGCTCCAGAGCCTGGTTTACGTAGTTCATTATGATGTCGTACATCGTGTCATATGACTTGATCAATTCATTGAACTTTGGTGTTTTTACAATCCGCCACAATGATGGTGAAATCTCCAATTGAAACATAAGTTCGAACATTGACCGCAGACTCTTGAAAAGCCTGCTGGCTTCCTCGTTGTTGCGGTCCTTGCGAATGAGGCCAATCTGCCGATTAAGTGCAACCACTGCAACCGATTCGAAGGTAAGGCGGTTGATCTCATCCTCAAAAGTGTCGGGCATCTCCAGTGTCTGGGGGTCTCGAATTTCACGAATTCTAGAAATTACTTTCATAAGGAATGGTTGAAGTAGGTTTATAATTCTTTCTACAACTCACCTCTCGAGAAATTCGTTGTTCACCTCGAGCATTTTATTGAGATACAAGCGGGCGTTTCGCGGCTGCATGAGCACTGGATTGACAGCTGTTCGCAACTTACCCCAAGCATCACCATTCCTATTGATAAAGAAGAATACTCGCTCACTCTTTGTTGGCTAGAACTGCTCTTTACTTACGATACCAGAAGTCCAACAATGTCGCCAAAGTCGTCTTTTCGGTGAACACTCCTGTGGTAGTTCATAGTTTCGAGGAAACGTCGTCTCGGCCACATGCCCTCGGAGTGAAGAATTTTTGGAAAGTCATCCGGATTGAAGCAGACCACAATACCCTTTTTGCCAAATACGCCGGGTATCGCATATAAATCTCCATACAACTGACGACTCAGAAAACTAAACTCGAGCAATGTCTTTTTGTAATAGATACCTATGAGCACACAAAAGTCAAACACACGATCAAGTAGAGTTCAGTGCACTACATACCGCCTGGCAAAAATCCACGCACCAACTGGAATTTTGTTGGGCCAGGAATTTCAGTGAAGGGTTTCGCGTTCGCCCATTCTTTCGGATGCCCACGATCGACCGGCTTATTATCTTCCGCTCTCTGTTTGTAAACAAAGTTTAAAAAAAAAAACAACACTCAAATGTATGTATTAGTAATTAGTCATGGCTTATCTAACCTTGGCATTGAGTTGTGCGACACTACGCAGCTGCTTCCACTTCCACTGACTTATTTGCGGAGAGCGACCTACAACGCGAACTTGCCGATACATTCTCTTCCAACGTTCTTGACTTACTAAATGCTGCGAGTATGTGCCAGCAGTTCTTTGCTGCCTGCAATCTGCATGTACCTATATAAAATGAATGTGGAAAGAGCTTTTAGCCAAATAAACTCAAGTGGCTGTCATTTACTGATATTTAATATTATGCCTGATTAGACAAATTTGCGTGATATTTCGCTTCAAGGTCGCTGTACCTCAATCAAAACTCACACAATTTCATTGCAGCAAACTTCGTTGTGCATACCAAAAATTCTATTTTCACTACCTCATCCGCTTGAGTACCCAAAGAAAGCAGAAATTGTAAAGAGGTAGTTATCCGGGTGTTACTATAGTGCCATCCCAGACTTTGAAAGCTGTTTCATCATATTTAAACAAATTTCGAACTCCATGTGTTAACTAAGTCTGACATTACGATGATAGAAGAACTCAAAAAAGTGGGTCGCGAAATTTTTTCCGTCATATCTGTCTGTCCATCCTTCCATAGGTCTACAGCCTAAACGGCTGCCCGGAATTCGTTCAAACTTCGGACTTGCAGGTTGGGTGCTTCGAGGCCGTTTTTTTTTTTTTTTTTGCAAGGTAAACTCAATATTAATGGTACTTCCCATAAAAAATGTTCGTACCAGTTTGATTTGCTCGAAAACGGCTCCAACGATTTCAACCAAAATTGATATTTAAGCTTAAGTGGGTGAGGTTACCATGACTACATACCCAAGTTTTGGCTAAAAATTCGAGTAACGGCACTTTTGAAATTTGGACATATGTATCTCGAAAACGGTCCATACAATTGTCACAAAAATTAATTTCTAGGGTAATATGGTCATTTCCAACCTAATGGCAAACTCAGTTTTTCACGGTATTATCGTAAAATGGATTTTTGAAAATAGACATTATTTTAAATTTAGTTTTCCTTAGTTTACCAGAAAACGGCATAAACGATTTTGACCAAAATGCAAACTTAGGGTCATATTGATCTTCTTCAAATTGTTGCGTCCTTAATTTTTAATTCGAATAACCGAAAACGCTAGTTTTAAGAGCTGCTCATATCTCGAAAACCCCATTTTTGACATCCATAAAATTTAAAAACCAATAATGCCTCTATTGCGAACAATAACAATAACAAAGCAACGGATAAGGATGCTACTCAGGTCTTGAGTAGACCTCGCTACCCCCTGTATTGATCTTAGTTTGGATGGAGCTTTAACAGAGTTGCCAAGTTCCTCCCCAAGCCATGCCCAATTTGTTTTTCTCGAATTTCTCCTCTCTAGCAGAGGCGAAACTTCACAGAAGATTTGAAATATTCGATGAATCTGTGGTCTGACAAAGTGTCATCTGATGATACCCGCCAATTTGTGATAGTCTTGGAATGCCTGTTGTAGGCTTCAAGCTTCAACAAATGTAGGTCGACAACCCACATTGTTGATGGTGATGTCAGACGATAAGATGAAGTCCAAAAGACCATACATCTGAAGACGACCTTCTCGTATATTACACTTGCTGCCGCCCCAAACAGTGTTTTGAGCATTGGCATCGCAGCATAAGATAAGACTTATCTTTTCGGACTCGCCGCAGTACTCTATTAGCTCAACCAAAGCCTTTGGTGGTGGAGGAGTGCACGATGGTTGATTTGTTTCTGGATATATGATATATGAATAGCGGAAGGGGAATGAGACTTTTTATCCACGTCATTTGGACAAACGACGATTAAAGTGAATTTGGATTGATGCAACTCCAGATTCGATGTACCTACCGATAAGTATAGGGTCGATTTTTTTTCTCTCAATTAGGTATATTAATTTATAGATCAAAAACTGAAGTTTTCATTTAAAAATTATTCTTTTTTGTAGAGTGATATAACGTTAGGGTTAAGTTATGGAAGGAGTCTCTAAGACCCTTCATACATGTAGTTTAACAAACCTCAAAATATTGAAAATGAAAGTTGAAATCATATTTATGATCATGAATATAAAGTAATAGTAAAAAAAAATTAGCACCGATACAATATTCGTGATGGACAAAGTTATGCCATTGTCACAGACTCAAATTTTCTTCATCTCAAATAAAATTTAATTTAAAGCCAAAAAAATCGTCAAACTAAAGGTATGAAATATATTTTAAAACCTATTCTCATACCTACCAAATTTACAAAACCAAAATTCCTAAAAATCGGACAACCCATTTCGGAGGTATGCGACCACAAACTCCGTGACACGAGATTTTTATATACTACTAGCTGACCCGGCGAACTTTGTTTCGCCCATATTCGTTAATGTAATGAAAATAATAGTACTGAGCATGCACAATGCACATGTCCTTTACGATACACGATGTATAAGGCAGAAGGTGATACAATTGACTTTAGGAGAAACATGGGAATTCAATATTGATTCCACAAAATTCCAGCGATAGCCGTACCCACCATACCAAAATAGTGTCCTATCTTTCAAACTATAACCAAAACCAACCATACACAGCTACAAAATTTAATTGAAACTGTCAGTTAGGATATCGATAACAGCGCCACCGGAAAAAAACAAACATTTACTCAAATTCATGTTTTTTTGTTTCACGCACGCAAGTACAATTTCTACAATTTTTCAAAACGTTGAGAAAGCTGAAAAAAAAATCTACTGAAATTCGAAAAAAGTGATTTGACAAAACAAAAATGTATTTCTCATAAGATCAAAAAAAAAAAAAAAAAAAAAAATATTTTACAGTAGGTAGGTAGATACAAATATGTATTTTTTGCACCGTTTTTTGTAAACAAATTACACAAATATACGTCTACCAATTGCAACCAAACTTCAGAAAAATCATATATAGACCAATACCAAAGATGTGTAAAAGTTTGGTTAAAATCGGTAAATGCGTTAAGGCGTGAATCGGCGACAAACGAACACAATTTTAAGGCTCAATTTTTATATAGATTTAGGCGGGTCAGCTAGTAGGTAAATAAAATCAAATACTTGTCGGCCAACCTACCGCTCGTACACAACATTTTTTGTTCTATTTCTATTATCGGGTGCGTACACGTACAAAGTGAGAGCTTTGCCGACACGTGAAATTTAAGATTTATGTCACACACATCCAGCGATTGTCCTTGCGACTTATTAATTGTCATAGCAAAAGCGAGACGTACATACGGGAAATTAAAGACGCTTAAATATGAATAGCAAATCGTTCTGAATAAGTGGAATCCGCGAAATAAGAACATCTTCGCCTTTGAATTTTCCAATCAAAATCGTTACTTGAATTATATTTGATTTTAAATTCCTTACAATCAAACGCGTACCGTTACAAAGTTTTGCTGCATTAAGGTTGCGCAACAAAATTATTACTGAGCCGATTTTTAGTTTTAAATTGTGTGGAGGCAAGCCCGAAACATCCAAATAATTTAAAAATTCCGTGGGATAGTTGGTGGCTTCGTTTTCATCCATCACGGAGTCGATTGATTTGTATGAATGCCATACACCAGCGATTTGGTTTTGAATTTATCGCCATAAAGCAGACGCCTTCAGGCAAGCATTCAATTCATCTGCCGGAGTTGATCTCGAAATGGCAGCGTTTGACGAAAATCGCCTGATAGCAAGATCATTGCTCCACCGAAAGGTCGCTTATCATTACGTAAACGATTCAGGGCCTCATTGCTCGTTTGTAAGCCATTGTGCATTCGTCCCATATGATAACCTTACATTGCTGCAGTACCTACTTGCGCCATCGCAGTGTTCTTTGAAATGTTGCATGTAGGTTCTTCATCCACTTGCAGATTCAATGGCAATTTCAATGCAGAATGAGCTTTTCGACCGCCTTCTAACAAAGTAGCCGCTATTCTAGAAGAGGCTAGGGCCAAAGCGATCTCATATTTCGAACGAATTGTAGCCAAAATCAGTGAAATCAGGAATGTTTTTCCAGTTCCACTGGGCGCATAAAAGAAGAAAATTCCGCCATTTTCGTTATCGACTAGTTGCATCAATTCATCGTACACTTTCTTTTGTTCTTGATTCAACATTGGCACATTTGTTCGAACAGCTTGACTCAATGCGATTCGATCAAAGTCCATTTCTCGCTCCAATTCTGGATTTAATGCGTCTTGCATTGAACGATTTGTCTGTGGCATCCCCAATTTGCACAACAAATTGCCAATCATAAGCAGACACATATACTCGATCAAAATCAAAGCTTTGTTGCGCATTTCATCTGACATTTCCAGTTCATTATCCGATGTCACAGTATGAATTCGATGCAAAATATCGTCGGCCATATCATTTATTAGAACAAACTTTTTAGGTATATTTAAAAAAAAAAATCAAAATTGTTGACAACAACAATTTGCTTGTAAAATAATTAAAATAATTGACAACAACAATTGCTTTTAAAATTTGAAAAAATTTCATCTCCCCAAAGTATTGTTTTCGCGACAAAAAGTAAATAAAAACCTGATATACAGCAATACGAACAAAACAAAAAAAGAATTATGAAAATCGTCCCAGGGGTTATCGAGTTACATGATCATCGAGTTACACCCCGAAAGATTTATATATATAGAAGAAGAAGAAGATAGAAGATAAGCTGCAGAGTAAATTTTCTTGTAGTAGGCATACACTATAAATACTTCCCTGTCAAATACAACATCGTATTTGCCCTTTTTGATGACTATCAATTTGCAAATTTGATTTGAAGATGACAACGCTTTGTCGTATATAACGGGTGATTTTTTAGCTGGTTTGGTTTTGGCAACACTGGTTTTGACAGCTGACGTGTGTTTAGTACCTTGTGTCACTGTCAAACAGCTTCAGTTTGGTTTGCAATTTAACCATGGATCGTCTTACAAATGAACAACGCTTGCAAATTATTGAATTTTACTATCAAAATTCGTGCTCGGTTCGAAATGTTCATCGCGCGCTGCTTCCATTTTATGATCTCGACCTTCTGAGCAGTCTATTCGGAAGATTGTGACCAAATTTCGCACCAAATTTACTTTGTTGGACATTAAACCACCAACACGTTTACGTACTGTGCGTAGTGAAGAAAATATTGCGGCCGTATCAGCTAGTGTGACAGAAGACCGCGAAATGTCGATTCGGCGCCGTTCCCAGCAGTTAGGCCCTTGTTACAGCACTACGTGGAAAATTTTGCGGAAGGATTTGTGCGTAAAGCCTTTTAAGATAGGGGAGAGGTGGCTAGTTTAGGACGGGGGCATTTAGGACAACTTAAGAAAACGTACTACAAAAAAAACTTTTTAATGCTTTAATAACATTTTACAGTGGCAACTCCACTTCAAACAAACATCTGATGGATATTGAAACGATACCAACCTTAAAAAATAAAATAAAAAGAAAATTGGTTTCCAGACGACGGTTGTAATTTTTTTTATTCCTAGACGTAAGCATATTATTCTAACATTATGCTCAATTTACAAATTAAAAGTGTTCTATTATAATGTTTATATGTGTAGCGATGTTATTCAACCAAAATATTAACATGTGACGCGCGAAAGATTGTTCTGAAGAGGAACGCCGTTTGATTTTGCAACTAAGAGATAAAGGTAACACGTACGATTTTATTGCAAATGCACTTCATCGTTCTCTGTGTGTTGTGGCTCGAGTATTAAAGGACCGAAATAAAACACAAAAACCAGTCAAAACAAGAGGACGCCCAAAGAAAACTTCACCTACCACCGATAGAAAAATAGTAAGAGAATCTCTTAAGGATCCATTTGCAACATCCGCCTTGATGAAAACAAATTTGTCGTTGGATGTTAGCTCCCGAACGAACCGCCGACGCTTGCAAGAAAAAAATGTACACGGAAGAATAGCTAGGAAAGTTCCATTGCTTAGTCAAAGGAACGTAAAGCAGCGTATTGAATTTGCAAACTTCAACCAAGCATCAAGGAACAGGGAGTCCAAGAAACTGGAAAAATATTTTGCACAGCGACGAAACCAAAATAAATTTGTTTGGATCTGATGACCGGATTTATGTTAGAAGGAAGAAGAATGAAGAACTAAATCCTAGGAACACCATAAAGACGGTAAAGCATGGTGGCGGTAATATCAAAATTTGGGGGTGTTTTTCTTATAATGGATCTTTTGAATCAAAAATATTAAGACCAAAGAAAACGTACCTCCAAATATTGGAAATCTTAATGCTTCCATTTGCAGAAGATAATCTGCCATTAGTTTGGACATTCCAGCAGGATAATGATCCCAAAAAGTCGTGAAAAGATGGTTTCAACAAAATAACGTGGTAGTTTTGCAATGGCTTTCACAATCGCCAGACCTAAACCCTATAGAAAATCTTTTGAAAGATTTGAAAAATAGAGTCTCTTGCAAGAAGACCACAAATGCGGTGACACTTTGGAAAGAAATCCAAGAGCAATGGTACGCTACACCTGTCAAAACATGCCAAAAACTAATTCTATGCCAAGAAGGTGCGAAGCGGTTCTTAAGAACAAAGGCCACGCCACCAAGTACTGACGTCTTGAGGTTACCCATTTAATCATATTCTTAAAAAAGTAGAATTTTAACAGATTTTTCGCTTTATTCTTAGGAAAGATCTGATGCACTCTTATTTTTTTTGGCCAGGAAAAACGAGCCTGAAAATAGCTATATCTTTATTTTGCGTTATAAACTTTATTTTTTGTGTTAGAAAAACTCCCATAACCACTTGGAAATAATATTACTCATAATATTTGTGGGCATTTTAGGACTTTTTTTTTTTTTTCAAGAAATAAAGACTTTTTTGATAAATTTGTAGTAAACGAATTTCACTCTTATTACTTTGGCAATTACTGTATATTATCCAAGACGATGACAAACCCTTTTTTCAAGCTTTCGTTAAACACAAACCAAATGTTTTGAAAAACGAAAATACCCATTTTGTGGTTCGTGCCATTGCTTTAGTTAGTGCACATTTGGGTTACTCAAACGTGGTTTAAGATATGGCTGCTCAGATATTGGGCAAGACAGTTTTTTTTTGAAATAAAACATGAACCTAGCCAGTTCCTGTGAGTGTGTTTTATAACGTGTACCTATACAATCGTATACGCTATTAATTAATCTTCAACTTCGGCAAACTTAAATGTCAATGGAATCGCTGGCCGGGTCAAAAATATAGTCTTGAAGGCGTTCTCGATAGGATAGTTGAATTCTATGTTGAAGTTCCTCACAAGGCGCGATACGGTGAGCTCCAACTCGAGTTCAACAATTCTCTTGCCAGCGCAGCTTCGGGGCCCAAATCCAAAAGGCAAATACACAAAAGGATTAACTTCATCTGGCTTGTAGGCATTCCTCTCCTCCGTTCTTAGCCAACGTTCTGGTATAAACTCATTAGGCCTTGGGAAATACCTTTCCTCCCTTAAAATTATATTGTTTCCCATGGCAATGTGTGTACCCTCTGGTATCTGATAGCCACATATGACGATGTTCTTCGGCATTACACGCACTGTTCCCGGGCCGATTGGATACATTCGAATGCCCTCCTTGATGCAAGCCCTCAGGTAGGGCAGATTGGCCATGTTCTCGATCGTAAGCATTGAGTCTTTTTGTGGAAGAATTTTTCGAATTTCCTGTCGCAGCTTCTCCTGTTTGTCAGGGTTTTTCGCAATTCCCAGAAGAACACCGGTTAGCGTGGTGCTTGTCTAAAGTGAGATGTAATTTCAGCTTGTATAGGTCTTAACAAAATCCAAATCAACTTACAGTATCCACTCCAGCCAACATCATGTCCATTGCCATGACGATGGCTATCATCTTGTCCTGCTCAGCCAGTGCCTCTACTACGCTTTTCTGGTAGACATCATCTTTGGAGTGCGGACACTTCTCGAAACGTTCCAGAGCCTCGTCAATGTATTTGGCGGTTATTTGTAGCATTGTTTCTGATACGTCCATCATTTTTTGAAATTTTGGGGTTTTTATGATCTTCCATGGCGAAGGCTCGAAGTCCAAAACGTATACCAGTTCGGAGAATTGCTTTAGACTTTCGAACAGTGTTTTTGCCTCTGGTGCATCACGATTGCGACGAATGAGCCCAAGCTCTTTATCGAGAGCTATCACTGAGATTGATTCGAACGCCAATCGGTTGATTTCATCTTCAAACGTATCGGGCACCTCCAAAGTGGTGGGATCACGAATTTCACGGATTCTGTTGGTTAGCAGATTGGCAGAGTATGGTATTACGGTGATGTATTAAGAGACCAACTCACCTCTGCAGAAAGTCATTATTCACTGGCAACATTTTTGTTAAGTATTGCCTGGCATTTTTAGGGTTCATCAAAACGGGATTCACAGCTGTACGAAAATTACTCCATGATTCACCCGATCTGTTGAATGCTTTATTGATATTTTAGCAGCTCAAATATACACATAGACTTACGTCATTATAAGTCCTTCGACTCCCTTGAAATAGTCCTTTCTGTGAACAGTTCGAAAGTATTCTGCTGATTCGAAATTCCTTCTCGCTGGCCATACGCCCTCGTTTCGGAACACCTTCTTGTACACCTGCGGATCGAAAGTCATTACGATGGCCTTTTTGCCAAAGACACCAGGGATGATCAGAAAATCACCATATTTCTTTCTAATACCGTTGATGAAATCCGTCACAGGCTTATTGTGGTAGGCACCTTAGAGAAACATTTTTTTTAAGTCGTCAGAGAGTAAGAGATATCATTTTTTTTTGTATTCACCTCCTGGTAGAAAGCCTCGAATAAGTTCAAATTTTGTCGGTCCGGGAAGCTCTTTAAATGGACGAGCAGTATTCCATTCAACTTCATCAGAGGCTGCTTGATGTGGACACACCGTCGGCTGAATGCTAGCCTAAATGATTATGGTAATAACATTTCAGTGCTGCTGTTTAAAAATATTTTCAAATAAACTTGGTTTTCGGTAATAAAATAAGGAAGCAACAATTATTTTTAAATTCTCAGATGAGGAACAGTATTTTGAAAAACTAGATTTAAAAAGCAATCTTTTCGGGGTCAAACTGTTTTAAGAAAACATGCTAACAGTGAGGCATCCAGAGCGTGTCTTCTTAAATAATTTGTTCACATTTTTGGAGTTAACGTTTAAAGAGAGTAAATAGTTACGGTATGTATATTTTTTTAACTTATAAGTAGTTAATAAAGCTATCCAGTTTTGATTAAACAGCTTGAACGTTGGACCCGAGAAAGAGCCTTCTGAAAACATATTTCGAGTTGGTATAAAAGGTATAACCGACTCGGAAACGACCTGCTACTCGAACCGCTTTCAATACTTCCATTTCTTTCAGAACTTTTAAAATTATCTTGCACTAACAAATATCGGTTCATGTTAACAATTACAAAGTTTTAAGTACATTTATAGGGAAAACATAGTTTTGTCTAAGCTGTACTAAATATTTATTGGCGCCCTAAGGTATTTTATGGACAAATACTTATTTATCTCAAACGGTTTCGCTTTTTAAATACACTTAAATGAAGAAAGATTTTCTGATTGGGGTACAAGAAATAGGTATTGAAGCAACAAGCTTGCAATGATGTTGGATTGTGCGGGATAATTAATTTAAAAATATTACGACTTTGCATTTGAATAAACAAGAAACTTACGTATCGTAGTTTTAATGGAAAATGGTTATGTGGGCAGGTTTTGCCTGCACAAATTCGGAACAACAGAGATATGCCTTACCTCTATAAGAAGACACCTCACGTTACGGAATATTTTCAAAGCCATTTATTCATTGTCTATTCAAAACATCACGTATTACTTGAATAAACAAACCTTAAAAAAATGAAGCCTAAAACCGTTGCCCAGAAATAAGCCCAAGAGTCGTTGAAAGCTTAGGTATCCCACTTATGCGTGCCACGAATTTTATTTGACTTCTATCTTCTGCAATTGCCTGTTGTGGCTTGTGTCAAATCAAAAGGCCTGCAAAATAAATTGGTGTGCGTGCAAGTTGAACCACAGTTCGATGTCACTTGACTGCAAGACTGCTGCCAAGTTTTAAAAGTGCAGATTTGTTTGAAAATATTAATTTTTTAAATTATGGACTGGGAAAGCGAGGAGTAAAAACGATTCTCGCTAGTTGGGGTCAGCCCTGACAATTTCTTTTGGGAAGTTTTTGTCGAATTTCAGTTGAGTTTATTTGTTTAGTTTTGTGAAGGAATAAAACAAAAAATATTAACACAAAATTTGTGAAACGATATAAGCCCATGCACAAAATTTGTATCGTTTTTTAAGGAAAAATATAGCCCAAAATACAAAAAAAATGTGCCTAGTCTGGCAGCACTGGTTCTATAGTGTCATTTTTAGATTTACGATGACCAAGCTGGTTTAAGAGTGCGAATTTGTAAGGTTTGCTTCAATTTCCTGTTGCTTTTCATACGTTGCTATGGTATCTGACTACCCCTTTTCATTTAAACGGGGGGGAAAAAACACCTATATGTATACATGTAAGGAGTGGCATTGATGGATGATTCCTTTTCCTATAGTTGCGAAATGTGGTTTGACCCTTCGCTTGTTTAGTTCACAGCTTAACTTAGGTATCTTGAATATTTTACAGTCCGAAAGAAGAACGGCAAGCGTTTATTTAGAATACCGAAGACAGAAAGCCGGGGTCAAGGGCCTAACCCATAGAATCCGTCGCGGCGACGTTTCCGACTGACAGGTTGATAAAAAACACAGTAACTTATGGAAGATGACCCATATAAGCAGCTCACGTGCCGGATGCTAGTAGTTTTACTTCTACTTTCTACTTTTCTTTCCGTCGCACCCGTTGACAGTTGGTACAGCGTGAGAATACGCCGTTCATTGGTGGAAATATTGAGAGCATGAGAGAAAATGTGATCGGCTGTCACCAATACTCCTATATCGTGGGATTTTTTCTTGTTTTTTTTTTTTTTTTTTTGTGTTTCGAAGCCTTCCGTGAAAAAAAGAAAACAGCTTCGAAAAAAATTCAAATTAATTTTTTTTTTAATTTCATCAAAATGTCTACATTTCACCATGACAATCAACATATAAATGTAGGTACATAATAAGCAAAAAAGTTAATTTAAAAACCAAAAAACCGACGGACTGTAAAAAAAGATTAAAACCGCAAAAAACCCGACTGACTGTAAAAGAGATAAAAGCAAGACACTTTCGAGTATATAACTAATTGGCAGTCGGAGGCTGCGTATATTTTTGTCAGATTGTAGTAGTCTTCGGTTGTCAATTAGTTATACTTGAAAGTGTCTTGTTTTAATCTTCTTTTTAAACAGTCAGTCGTGTTTTTTAGTTTTTTTTTTTAAATAAACTTTTTGATTTTTAAATTCATATTTTTATATTTATTTATCTAGCCTATGACACTCCGGGAAAGAATACCAATTTAATGACACCACACTATTCAAAATCGGTCAAGCCGTTTGGGCTACAGGGCGTGACGTAGGAACGAACAAAGGATTAACGCGAGCTTATTTAAATCGCCTTTTAGCAAGATTTTTTAGTATCAACATTTTCTAGTGAAATCATAGAAATATTTTCGATTTTTATACCAAAGGTAATTTTGTATATCTCGTATAAATATAACTTTTAAAAGATTTCTTCACAAAAAGCTACCCATCCAGAGATTATTGAAAAGGGAATTTGAGTACGGTGGAAAGGGAAAAATTACCACGTTTCGTGAGACAAATAATGCTAATGTACATAAAACACTGCCTGTCCCCGTATGCGACGGATTCTATGGGACTGCTCGGTCCGTCGAATACGTCAATATTGAAGAATCCGTCGACGCGACGGATGAAACGGATTCTATGGGTTGGGCCCTATAGGATCTAAAAGTTACCTACTATGTACGGTGATCATATTTTAGAATTCCAAATAATAAACAATAGAAAAAAATTACATCGTAATTTTTTAATAATGATGGAATTCCTCATTTCATTTGCCAGTCACTTTATAAATAAAAACTTTGCTTGCTCGTTCAGCAAGTTTAAATTATCAGAGAACCACAAAATGATCTACATAGGTACCTAATTTAATTATAAACCTATAATAAATTTTCCCAATTTTTTCTGATCACTACAGTAAATTAGCGGTTTCCCGGCACGGCGTGCGTTGCTGCGCCTAACAAAAAGAAATACCTCCTCTTAAATATACTTGAAGACCGTAATGCTTTTGTGGTGCTTTCGAAGTCTATTGCATACACATCTCGGTTTATATTTACAGACGGAATACAATTTTTTGTAGATATGAATTCTTTTACACACTGATGCTTTTTGTAAAAAAAAAAAAAAACATAAACAACGCACAATTCTACCATGACTTTTGATACTTTTCCAGTGTAAATACAGGCAAAAAACTCAGTCTTACTTTGCTTTGAAAATTTCTTGAAGTAGATCGACACACCCATATGGTTAGTGTATGCTTTGAAATACCTTGGTATAATGACATTGCGCCGACGAGATCACAAGCAGACTAAATTCGTTAGAACACGACGAAAGCTTCAAGCTTCTTGCATTAGAAATTAACATAAATGAACGATTTGAGAGCTTTTAACAATAATAATAATACAAATTTTCGAATAAAAACGTGAAGTTATATTTTGTACGTACATATAGATACATTCAACATACATTGTTATTTGTTGTTCTTATAGCAATAGCGACCGGTTGGCTGGAAGCGGCTGTTAATTTAAAGTGAGCTTTGTCTTCTTGGTTTTTTTTTTGTAACTATGATTGAAATAATATCTCACATGCTTATTTAATGCATGATAACCCATAGATAATGCCGTTGGTGTATAGTACACGTACATACAATGATGAACCAGAATGCTGGGAACATGAATTCTTGTATTTTCAACAAACACCAATTTATCGTATCGATCAGTTTCACAATTTAAATAGGCATTTAAGTCAATTGAAAAATATACAAAAAAATCAATCTCAATAACAAATAGAATTTCCCTTGTACCTTGAATATTATATTTATTAAATTAAATTAGTTTATTTAAATAATTCAAAGCGCTCGTCCAAATTTTACACAAACATTTAAAGAAGAGTATTATTGGGGAAAAAGATAAGGTAGAAATAGAATTGTGAATTATTATATAGAGATAAGGAAATTTTGGGAAACTAACAAAGAAATACAAGTTCTCTTTTATCTTTTTTTTAATTATTAAAAATACCTACGTTTACATCAAACGGTTTAAAATAATAAAAAAAAATTTTAGTAGAAAATACCTATATTTAGCGATTTTTCCCTACGTGTACCACCTCTGAGCGCATCAGAACTTGCGTAAACTTATTTTTACAGTTTGTAAATTTAAAATGTTTATTGTTGTTAGATTTGTTATTCCAAACTCTCTTTTAAACATAACATTTTCTGGTGGTGTATAATTGTATAATATACAAATCAACATACATACGTTAATGAGATCCAAAAAATTACCCAAAAATCCTCGCAAAGAGTTTAAGAAATTGAAATTTATATACGTCTAATGCTGTCTATGATTTAAAAAAATTAATGAATTTATTTCTAAAAATAAAAGAAAAAAAAATTCTCTTTTAAACAAAATAATGAGTATGGAAACTAATAATTAAACTAATGTTGCTATTCCAATACTTAGCACTAACTTTCATTGCATGGCAATGCCGTTATAAATTTAAATACTTTAATAAGCAGTATTTCATACACATCAATTGTGCTTATTTTACCTCCGCGTGGTAGCCACCGGGTACTGGTCTTGTCCTTCCGGGCATGACTTGCTAAACTTATAAGCGCGAGTGTTGAACACGAAGAAAATAGCAACACTATAATGCTCTGTCGGAATGACTGCCTGATCGAGTCTCAGAGGTCTTACATGAGCCCCTCAGAAAGAGGACGTACGGCGGATGAATTCACATGGTTGAATCAACGGTGGCGTCAACAGTCAACATGGCAGATACCTCAATGAGCTACTTTGACGTATTTGGAGCTGAGGTCATTGAGGATTTTTCAGCACTAGTCAGGGTGTTGAAATAGAGATGGTGGCGGAAGAGCCCTTAATGGGTCAACGGCAGCTCTCACATCCCCGCAGCGGGTTACTGACTCCGGAATATTCCGGCTCCTTTTGCCCAAGGGGTTACAGAAAGGGCCTGGTCCTCCAGGTTGGGGGTTGTGCGTGGGGTTAACGACCCTACCACGGAAAAAAAAAAAGAATTGTTGCGAAGCAACCAAAAGCCTCGGATAAGGACGGATTCACTGTTGACGACCCTGCAAAACGAAAAAAGGACAATGACGTTCGGATCTGCACGTGGAATGTTCGAACTCTGAACAGACCGCGTGCAGCCGAACAATTAGCGGAGGCCCTAGACTGCTACAAAGCAGGTATCACCGCCATCCAGGAAGTGCGGTGGGATGGGCCGGGCAAAAGGAGGATGAAAAACTGTGATATTTACTACGGTGACTGCTACAGAGAACAAAAGCAGCGTCTATTTGGATGCGGATTTGTTGTAAGCGGCAGACTTAGGCAAGAAGTCTTGAGCTTTCGACACGTTAGTGAACGCCTTACAACTATCCGCATCAAGGCTAAATTCGCCAACATCAGCCTGATATGCGCTCACGCCCCCACAGAAGATAAAGACGATGCTACCAAAGAGTGTTTCTACGAGCTCCTCGACAAAACATATGAGCAATGTCATAAGCATGACGTTAAAATCGTCTTGGGTGATTTTAACGCCAAAATAGGAAAGGAGGACATCTTTGGTAGCACAATCGGAAAACACAGCCTACACGACACCACGTCTGGAAACGGACTTAGGCTGATTGATTTTGCTGCGGGACGTAATGTTACCATAGCTAGCTCACGGTTTCCTCACCTCAATATACACAAAGGAACATGGCGGTCACCTGATCATCAAACCGTCAACCAAATTGATCACGTTGCGATCGACGCAAGGCACTCCTCCAGTATTCTAGATGTCCGAACTTTCCGAGCGGCCAACATAGACTCGGACCACTACCTTGTTGTAGCCAAGGTACGGATGCGGATATCCAAGACGCCACAACAACGAGAAAATACTGTGAGGAGATTTAACGTTGGACGACTACAAACGCAACAAACCGCCAGAACCTTTGCCGATCGCGTATCCCTCAACCTCTCGAGAAGTCCTATGCTGCCAGCATCAAGTGCCGAAGACCAGTGGCGCCGATGCCAAGAAGCCATCAAAAACGCCGCAACTGATGTGCTCGGTTTCACCAGCCCACCCCCCCGAAACCCCTGGTTTGACGAAGAGTGCCGGCAAGCACATGCAGCAAAACAAAGTGCATACGAAGCGTCGCTGCATAGAAGGACGAGAGCAGCTCGTCAGCTCTACGAGCAAAAAAGGAGGGAAGAACATCGGCTTCTCCGGAGAAAAAAGAGAGAGCATGAGAAGCGCGCGATCGAGGATATAGAGAGGTGTTACTCCAGGAACAATGTTCGGAAGTTTTACCAAAAGGTAAAAAGAACGTGTCATGGCAACAAGACCCGAACGGAGACCTGTAGAGACGAGCAAGGAAACCTTGTAGTAGAGTCACAGTCGGTGCTGAGGACATGGAAAAACCATTTCTGCAGACTGCTAAACGGCGAAGACGACACAAATTCCGCTGTTAGGCAGAACGATCCATTCAACCTGGACGATGACAGCCAAGATTTCCGTCCACCTGACCAAAATGAAGTGAGGATAGCAATATCTAAGCTTAAATCCAACAAGGCTGCTGGTCCAGACGGCTTACCTGCCGAGCTCTTCAAGGCAGCCGGAGATGACTTGGTAGAGTGCATACACCAACTCATCTCCAAGATTTGGTTAGAGGAAAGTATGCCTGATGAATGGAACCTCAGCATTGTTTGCCCGATCCACAAGAAAGGAGACCCTCTAAACTGCGCCAACTACAGAGGCATCAGTCTCCTGAACACTGCGTATAAGATCATGTCTGCTGTATTGTGTGAACGCCTGAAACCATTCGTCAACGATCTGATAGGTCCCTATCAGTGCGGTTTTAGGCCCGGTAAGTCCACGACCGATCAAATATTCACACTACGGCAGATCCTGGAAAAAACCCAAGAATACCAGATCGATACTCACCATCTTTTTGTCGATTTTAAGGCCGCATATGACAGCGTTTATAGAGACGAGCTATACAGAGCCATGTCTAGTTTTGGCATCCCTGCCAAACTTGTCAGATTGTGCAGAATGACGATGGAGAACGCTCGCTGCTCCGTAAAGGTCGGAAACAATCTCACCGAGACCTTTGATGTCAAAAAAGGATTTAGACAAGGTGATGCGCTGTCATGTGACTTCTTCAACATCATTCTTGAGAAGATTGTGCGAAACTCACAAGCCAACACCAGAGGCACAATTTTCTATAAGTCTGTGCAACTGCTTGCATACGCTGACGACATTGACATTGTTGGTACAACACAGCGAGCTGTCACTGGTGCGTTTGCAAGTATTAGTACAGAAGCGGCAAAAATGGGTTTAGTGGTGAATGAGGGTAAAACAAAATATATGCTGTCAACAAGAAGGGACACACGACATCGACGAATCGGGCAGAACGTCACGATAGACAGCTATAACTTTGAGGTAGTTAGGGACTTTGTCTACCTCGGCTCCGCTATAAACTCTGATAACGACATCACATCAGAAATCAAACGTAGAATCACACTTGCCAACCGCTGTTTCTTTGGCCTAAGACGGCAACTGATAAGTAAGGCCTTGTCGAGAAATACTAAGGAAACTCTGTATAAGACCCTCATCATCCCAGTCCTGCTTTATGGTGCAGAAGCATGGGCGCTATCAAAGGCGGATGAAGATCTCCTTGGTCGTTTCGAACGCAAAATTCTTCGAGTGATTTTTGGTCCCGTTTGCGTTGACGGGTTTTGGAGGAGAAGATTTAACAGCGAACTCTACGAGCTGTACAGCGACATCGACCTAGTCAGAAAAGTACGCATCAGTCGTCTAAGATGGCTGGGACATGTAGAGCGAATGGACACCAACGCTCCGGCCCGAAGAGTCTTCGATTCTAACCCGGAGGGACAACGCAGTAGAGGAAGACCTCGCCTTAGGTGGCGCGCGCAAGTGGAAGGGGACCTCAACCAACTTGGAGTGCGCAACTGGAGGCAGTTAGCCAAAGATCGCGCTAACTGGAGAGGCGTATTGGTTGAGGCCCAGGTCCACCCCGGACTGTAGCGCCACCTAAAGTAAAGTAAGTAAAGTAAATAAGCAGTATTTAAAAATCTTAATGTTTAGAGTTAGGTATTTTAATTTTCTCAGTTAATCTATATAGGCTATAGACTGGCCAAAGTATTAAGGCTATTTCTAATATATTAATAAAATAAGTATATACCTAAGTAATACAAAACTCGGTTTGAAAAGAAATAAAAAAAAAGGAAAGAAAAATCGAATTTAAAATAATATTTAAGCAAAACTCAGTTTTTCGCACAATCAATAAAAATAAGGTAAAATAGTTTTTACAGGAACTATACTACCTATTACAATCTAAGCCAAAACAGACGTGATACATACCTGCGATGCGTACCCAATTTTTTTCTCCTAAGATTTTACACTTAAACAAATAATCGACTTTAAACAAAAGAATGAAGCAACTTTGCAGTTGTCTCCAAAATATGTAAGAAGCTGATTGTTATGTTCTTTTTTTTTTTTTTTTTTTATAATTTTACTCGCGCTCAAGGGGCTATGAATACCCTTCCTTATAATGCGGGGCACAGCGCGGCATTCAAGTTTTTAGGAAGAGAAAGAGGGATATGAAAGAGTTTGTGGCACAGTGGATATTCTCTACGAATGGCGTCCTAATAGCTAGGGGAGAATTGTTGATATTTGTGTTCGCTTATAATTCACTAAAACTTATTCGCAGTTTCTTATTTGTGAAAAATGTTTCGTGGTACTGGCTCGGATTTGAACACGTAACCTCCCACTCAACAAGCGAACACTCTATCACTGCGCCACGGCCACCCGCTATTTACGGGATAATACAAATAATTGTGAAGTTTTCGGGCAGTAGGTATTTATTAGTTCGTTAAATTGCTATTGCTATTGCTCTGCTATTGTTCAGATTATTCTTTTTCACTAATCCATGAATGATAAGCTTCAATTTGGTAATCAAAAAAGAAATTGAATAGGTAACCAATAAGTTGGATAAATCTATGTACCACAAGAAATAGTTTTGGCTATTAACAAATTGGAAGATTGTCCTGCAATTTAGGATAAAGTTACGAATGGTGGGTGAGCTTTTAAAATTGAGTTTTTGAAAATAATATGACGACCATCAATCAACTCCACAAAACATACTGATTTCTTGATTTTCATGATACGAAAGAAAATACGTACTTTTTAACATAAAAACCCATACATCTTCATATTAGAAGTAAAGATCGGTGCATATTAAAGACGACAGCACTGGTTCGCTTCTCAATCATTTATAGTTCCACTTACAGATTGTTATATTCGGGATTCGGCCCTAGCGAGTTATCCGTCGGAACTGAAAATTCTCCGCAACGATTACTCCTTCGGAGGCTCAAATTGCATTCGAGGTGTCCGATGTCGGAACAGAAATAAACAACTGCCATGGCGCACCGCACCTCATTCCAATTCCGCAACCAATTTCTGTCGGAGGATATGGAACCTAGATGTCAAAAATTTAACAAAAAAATTCAGGGTTGGTTACGATATCCTGCTTTACAAAATACTGATGTTTAAAATCCCGCGTTTTGTTATTCTGTTTTTTACAATCTCGCCTTTTTATAATCCCGCTTTTTATAATCCTGTTTCTTATAAGTCCGTTTCTTTTAGGTATTCCCGTTCTTAACTTTCTCCATTACGTAGTGAGAGAAAGATAGGTACTGTTTTCGTACAAAATTTTGAACTCGAGATGTTAATCAATTCTGACATTACGATGATAGACGAACTCAAAAAAGTGGGTCGCAAAATTCTGTCCGGCCTGTCTGTCTGTCCCGCAGGTCTACAGCCTAAGCGGCTGACCGGATTTCGTTCAAACTTCAGATTTGGAGGTTGTGGGCTTAGTGCTCGGGTGGTTTTTTATTTTGCAAGGTAACCTTAATATTAATGGTACTTCCAATACAAAGTTTGATTTGCTCGAAAACAGCTCTAACGATTTCAACCAAAATTAATATTTAAGCTTAAGTCGGTGAGGTAACTATGACTGCATACCCAGTTTTTGGTTACAAATTCAAGTAACGGTACTTTTGAAACTTGGTCATATCTCAAAAACTGTCCATACGATTGTAACAAAACTTAATTTCTAAGGTAATATGGTCATTTTCAACTTAATATCAAACTCAGTTTTTCTCGGTATGATCGTAAAATGGATTTTTTGGAAAAAATCAGTTTTTTAAAATTTAGTTTTCCTTAGTTTCCCTGAAAACGGCAATAACAATTTTGACCAAAATGCAAACTTAGAGTAATATTGATATTCTTTAACTTCTTGCGTTCTTCATTTTTGATTCGAATCACCTGAAACGCTAATTTAAAAAAAAATGCTCATATCTCGAAAACCCCATTTTTGACTTCGATAAAACTTTAAAAACCAAGTAATGCTTATATCGCGAACAATAACGTATAATCGATTTCCAGCTATATAGTTACCAAATAGTATTTTTCAAACTAAACATTGCAATATTTGTGTACTGTTTTGTCTGCCAAATTTTACAGAAACCGCTCTAACGATTTTGATCAAAATCCTAATTAACGATAATATCAGTATTCTTAATAAGATGCCGTACTTAGCTTTTCTCAAAAAATTCGAATAAATCAGTTTTTTTAATTTTTTCTCAAAAATGCCTACCCAAAAGCCGATCTATGTTCATATAAGGCTTAAGTTGTCTATGATTGGAAGTATTGTTTGTGATAGATCGATATCTTTAAATAGGTATAGATATATATAATATATAAGCCAGCGTCATTAATATATTCCAGTCAAAAAGAAAATCATTCCCTAACAGATAAAAAATGAGAAACTCCAACTATGCTTGTTTTTATAGCATTGATTCTCAGATCCTCAGATCTTTACTAACCTATCCAATAAAAAAAAAAAAACAACCAACAAAACTTTTGATAAAGGAGAAAGTTTTGTTCGACCCAGTCGTGCACTTTATTTTTATAGCTTTTGCAATTGAAAACATTATATTTATTTTAAAAAATCGCCGCAAAGCGGGATTAAATGGGATTTAAAAAACCGGGATTTTAATAGATCGGGATTTAGAATAAGCGGGACTTTCAGAGGCAGTATTTAAAAAAACCGGGATCTTAGAAGACGGTGTTTTAAAACTTTTTAAGCGGGATGCCGACACGCTCCCAAAAATGCACCTTATCGCGATATGCGTTAAAAAATGTCAGAACAGTTCCCGAGAATACACAACAATTTATGTAGTATAGATTTAAGAAAACAAACATTGCATAACGTTGGGCACCTGCTGTTGCGCCAACACCCTTAAATAATTATTATTCGCCACCAGTTATTACCTAGCCTTAAGTCAAATTATGTAGGTATACAAAAAGTTTAATAAAATCAAAAATGTAATTCCGGATAGGAGCGATTATCTGAGCTAGGATCGATTATCTGAGCAATAAAGGCTAACTAGTGATGCTGTTCGACATGACTATCTATCCCAAACAAAGTGTTTGTGGATCTTTACGTAATTGATGGTGATTTGCCTGTCCAAAGTCAAGGCCGTCTTACCACATTCTGGGGCCCCTGGGCACGTAAGAACTTGGGGCCCTATTGAAAAGTAAGAAAAGGGAATGACAAAAACATTTTTTTACTGACCGTCTAATTGTCATTTTTTTAATTATCTGCAAACACTAATTTTATTTCGTGTAGTGGTTAGAGATTCGCACATAAATTAATTTTTTCTTCTTTGATTTCTTATTGGATGGCTTGAGGGATTAAAAAAAATAAATAAGTGTAAGCAAACCATAATTTTCTTTTATACTTAATTTTTGGATAAGAATATTAAGAGTTGAAAGAATAATTTAATTACTGGCGAACACATCAAGGAAATCAGAGCTTCTAGGTTTAAAAATAATTTTAAAATTTCAACTCGCGTAAATAGTTTTACTTTCTATGTACTTTTGAGGTATTTTTAAACGTTGGATGTTTGGAAAAAAAATGCAAAATTGATCTCGTGGCTGATATTTAAATTAAGAAATATTGAAGGTAGTTCTTAAGACAGACAGTTAAGACGGTGGCAATATGCGGAACTACATATTTCCCACCTAGCAATGCCACATTTTCTGTTAACCTCGACGTCGGCAATGTCATTCGCCTATTACTGTTGCCATAGAGTCGGTAACAACGCCCTCATTTTCTTTCAAAAATTTGTTTGGCAAGCTTTGGTTACCACAGCAGACAAAAAAAAAAAAAAAAAAAAATATTGTGTACCTAGCCATTCGGGTTTCCCGTTAGGATGGGTACGGTCCGTATGCCCTTATAGTAAAGACGGTTCTGCCCATAGTAGGTACTTTTACCTTTTATTTTTTTATTAAAAAAATGCAGTTGGTGCATAATTTGAAATTACCATAGAAATAACAAAGAAACCGTCACATTATACTATTAAAAAGATAGTCCCATTGTAAGGGGACACCTATGAAATACACAATAAAATAGCACAAAAATGTTGAATTAACTGCGGCTCACAATTTTGAGAGCTTTCTATCAGCCTTATAAGAATTGGTTAAGTTCCGCCAGAAATCCACCCGCTCCCCACAGGGATTGTCAATCATCTTCTGACGCTCATCGATTGCAAATGCCTTTAAAGTGAACTTATCGTGATCGGCAATTTTTCCTACCAGCTCCCAGGTGCAATCAAACGCGTCGCCATCCTGTTCAGGAGTTGGATTGCTGTATTTGGCAAAGTTTGCCCACAACTTGCACATGGTTTGTATGAATTTTTTCGTTTTGTCTTCCCGTGGCTGGGGCACAGAAGTCCCTTGGAAAATATAGCAAAGTTCGTCCGCATGACTGGCGCCTTTTACCTGTTGCATGCGGTAGACTTTGTTTTTGTAGAAATTCAGCTCCCCGTCGTAGTCGAAGCGGTAAAAGTACAGGGGAGAACCGGGCTGCCGCCTTGAATGAATCTCTGCAGCTTCAGTTTTGTGGGACGAGTAGAAGAAATCGGTTATCAGATCGCTGACACTGGTTGGGGTGGGTTTGCCTCCTTGGAAGTAAAACCGTTTGATTGAGTTCGCTAGGTCCAGACTCCTTGGATCTTCCACCTTGAGATTGATCGACTTGGGAATGAATTTGCGCAGGTGTCTGTCTAAGTCGTCAAACTGCTTGATAAGTAGTGGCAGTAGCTGGCATCCTTCGGCTGAGTTGTAACCCATCATCACAGGCATGTTGATCGAGTTTGCATCGCCCATCAATTCGAGAGGTGGTCTGGTGATGATGGCATCGGGATTCTCCGCTTCGACTATCGGTCGAATTGGTATGGGACGGCCATAAATAGCGTAGTCAAATATGCTTGCATCAAATGTGCATTTGACGAATTCGCGTGCGTCCGAGACGTTTCGCAGAAACGTTGCAAGTTCGAGGGGATCATCTGAAGTGCAACCCATCATATGGGCCAGGGTTTTAGTCTTCTGAGAAGGATTGTCTTCGATGGCCCATGGCACGGTACATATGCCGCTCTGGAGAATAACTTTGTGGAAGAGTTTCCTGGAGCGCGCAGACAGGAGGTGCAGGTGCACGCTGACACTTCCAGCACTCTCACCGAACAGTGTGATGTTGTTGGTATCGCCATTGAACTGGGAGATGTTGTCATTGATCCATTCCAAGGCAAGGCGCTTGGGAGGGTTCAAGTTAAAAAGGGTCAACACAATCAACTCTTTCTTTATATTTACCTGATCTTTGATGGCAGCGTTTCCGAAAATATTCGCCTCCGGCAGTGCCAGGAAGCCTAGGATGCCAAGACGATAGTTGAGTGTAACCACGATCACTCCTTCTTGCAGCAAACAAAGTGGATTGTAGCTAAAGAGAGGTGGGTTAGGGTGGGTTATATTTTTTGGACTATTTGTACTCACAAATTACTGTTCCCACTGTCGTACAAGAACGCACCTCCATGAATGAACACCATTACCGGCAGTGGGGTGTCAGACTTACTCTTGGGCGAGTACACGTTCAGAAAGAGGCAGTCTTCTGAACCAATTACTTCAAGATTACCCTTTCGCTGCAACGACACGGCGGCCTCTTTGGTGCAGTCAATCTCTGGGGCAGAAAAGCGCTCCAATGGCACCGGTGGCTATTTAAAAAACTCGTTCTATTAATATATTTGATTTTCTTTTTAATTTCCACACTCACTTTGAACCTCAACTCTCCCAGGGGAGGCACTGCATATGGTATTCCTCGAAAGTAGGTATATAGTTCGCCATTTGGAAGGGTGCTTTCGGCCCCAACTACAGTGCCCTGCTTCACTTTGACCCTTGTCGATGAAAACATTTTAAATACTGATCGTGCCCTCACCGAGTAAACGCTGTGCCGATAGAACATTTTCGTTTGAAAATTAACAACAAAATGATTATAGCCTCGGAAAAACACTCACCGGAATTCCGATTCTATCTGATCTGACGGCTATGGTTTATTGCTCAAGCTCATGTGAGTTACAATGTAACATAGGAGGTAGGCACTCGACCTGGTTTAGACGAGTTATACTGTGACCATTTAATGGATGATAAGGTGTATATAACTTTTGGCTGTTTTGACGGCAGACGGCACACGGCAACCGGGCCTTATCGTGTCTCTATTTGTGTGAGAACTAAAAAGCTGTATTGTAAGCAAATGTGTTGCGAAGAGAAGACAACAAACCGAAACTGGTTACCTATGGTTACTTCCAAAAATAGTGTTGGGGGAGCTTTTGAATTATTTTTTCTATCTCACTCAGACTATGATTATGATTAGAGCAAGACCAGCTGTTCAAGTAAATATTTACTTGAACTGCTCAAGTATTTCAAAACAAGGTGAGCTTTTTCAGATTAAGCTGATTTTATGAGGCTTTTACTTTATAGACAGCGCATGAGCGTTTCGATGGATTTTTCGGGATTGGAGAACACTTTTTTTGTTGACGGTTAGTTTATTACGTCTGCAGAAAAAGCTGCGAACCAATTATGTAAAGCTTTGTGGTCGCAACATCTTAAGTTAGTTGGTAGTAGACGATATGCTGAATGAACATACGTATACTGACAATCCTATGCTAACAATTCTCCGCAAATATGCATATGTTCGTCTGGTGTATGATGCCCTATTACACGATATGCTTACAGTTTTCTATCATATCTTCCAGCACCTATGAAGCCCTAATGTTTGATTCGAAATGTTTGATTCGGTATACAATTCGAAGACCCGTATGATTATATATGCTGAAAACTTTACAGATCGAGATTTAAATTCCAAGTGGTTGGAATTATGTTAAGGTGGCCAATATGATTTAAAAAAGAATAAGTGCGTAATATTTGCTAAAAATGAGCAGTTTTACGTTTCTGTTGATGCATTTTCTATGCTTGTTTGAATTTTTCATTTTAAAGTGCGTTATAGAGTTTTTAAAATAAATATGAACACAAATATCAATCTTGTTCCATTTGACATACAGAACTTGAATGCAAAACCAATTGGCATTTATTTAAAAGTCGTATAGGAATAGGACAGCCAATTTATTTCTCGATTTCGGTGAACTTGAACTTGAGCGGTATAGAAGGAGTATTGATGAAGTGGCTCTTGAAGGCATTGTCAATTGGGTAATTGAACTCCATGTAGAAATTCCTCACCAGCCGAGCGAGAGTGACCTCCAATTCGAGATCGATAATTCTCCGGCCCGCGCACATTCTTGGCCCAAATCCGAATGGGAGATACGAAAACGGAGTGACGTCTGTTTTAAGCAGCCCATCACGAATCCATCGTTCAGGGATAAACTCATTCGCTCTAGGGAAGTACCTGTCTTCTCGAAGCAGCATATTTACGTTCAACATAACCCGAGTCCCCTTGGGTATTTGATAGCCGCTCAGGGTCACATCATCACCAGTTTCACGTGGAAATCCAGCACCAAATGGATGCATGCGAATGCCCTCCTTGATGCACGCCCTGAGATATGGTAAATTCTTAATAGAGTCCATGGTGAATGTTGAATGCTTTTCCGGTAGAAATTGACGAACTTCATCGCGTAGTTTTGCCTGTTTTTCGGGGTGCTTCGCCACTTCCAAGAGGATGCCTGTCATTATGGTCGATGTCTGCGAATGAGAAATTGAAAACAAAGAACTGATAGATGCGTACTTTTCTAAGAGCTCACCGTATCGACTCCAGCCATCAGCATCTCAACAGCCATGACCACAGCGATCGACTTGTCAATCTTTATAAGCTTTTCGAGGACGCATAGCTCCGAATCTTCTAGGTGCTGGTTGTTTTCACTTTCAAACCGTTGAATGGCCTCCGTCACGTACAGAGTAATGGTATCATAAATCGTGTCTAGGGCTTTTTTGTATCGGGCATAGGTTGGAGTCCATACATACTTCCAAATCGATGGTTGAAAGTCCAGGTCGTACAAGAGCTGCAGAAAGAGTTGGAGACTGGCGAACAATTCCTTAGCATCAGATCTGTCCCGGTTCTTACGGATCAGTCCAAGTTGTTTGTTTAGAGCTACCACAGCGACCGACTCGAAGGTGACACGGTTGATGTCGTCGATGAAATTCCCCGGCACCTCGAGCGTCTTCGGGTCACGTATCTCTCGAATCCTATAGAAAAAAGAGACATACATTGAGTTTTTTTTTTTTTTTCTTTTTTGGGGCTTGTGGTACCTATTGCCTCACCTTTGAATGAACTCAGAGTTCACTTCCTGTATGAGAGTGACATAGGAATTGGCATTGCGCGGCTGCATCAAGACGGGATTCACAGCTGTTCGAAATGTCGCCCATTCCTTTCCGCGCCTGTACAAAATAAGATGATATTCGAGGCCACTTGGAAATAGTAGAGTACTCACGAACTAACGAGCCCCACAGCTTTTCCATACAAGTCCTCACGGTACTTCTTTATGTAATGCAGCATGGAGTCCATTCCAGGTCTTGTGGGCCAAATGCCTTCGGTTCGAAACACCTTCTGAAAGTCATCCACTCGAAAGACCATCACAACGTCGACCTTTCCGAACAGTCCGGGGATGCGGTACAAGTCGCCATACTGCTCACGCGCCTTCGACATAAAGTCAGTAAATGACTTCTTATAGTATTGACCACCTGGCAGGAAGCCTCGAATGAGCTCGTACTTCGTTGGTCCTGGAACTTGCCCATATGGCTGTGCCTTAGTCCAATCAACGCTGTCCAATGTTTCTAACTTAAAATAGAAAAGAGAATCTCGGTTGTTTTGATTATTTTAATGTAACAACACTGATTGATGTAACCTTTAAGTTCACCGCTTGCGTTGATAACGACTTCTTCAAGTGCACGGGTATGGATCTCTGCTGTGTGATCAACTTAAGAATCATGACTGCAACAGCTGTCTTCTATGCTCTCTTGGTGGAGCTCAACTGATTTGTTCGTTTGAGAACAAATTTAGTTTGATAAGTGCTAAGTGCTAAGCACTTGGAAGCTTTTGTAGAGTCGTATATACTATATTTATTTTATTTATTTGTTTACTGTAGTATACAGATAGTATAGTTGTTTTGTCAATTGGACAATTTACTTTTGATTGCTTAGTGTTATTATTTGTCGACTCCTGTTATTATTTATTTTTAACTTTCTCCATTACGTAGTAAGAGAAAGATATTGTATTCGTAAATAATTTCAAACTCGAGATCAAATCTGACATTACGATGATAGACGAACTCAAAAAAGTGGTTCGCGAAATTCTGTCTGCCTGTATGGCTGTCTGTCACTGCAACAAACAAACGATTTTGACCAAAATACAAACTTAGAGTAAAATTGATATTCTCAAAATGATTGCGTCCTTAATTTTCAATTCGAATCACCGAAAACGCTAATTTTAAAAAAACTGCTCATATCTCGAATACCCCATTTTCGACTTCGATAAAACTTAAAAAATCAACATGCCTTACAGATCCGAAAATATAAACTTCTACTATAGGCTTACAAAAAGAAGTTCAGTATGCGCTTAAAACTCTCTAATCAGAAGTTGCAACAAATGCCTGTTACTAAAGCTTCAACTTATAAAAACCCACATTGTTATTTGATATAACACTACCATATCAGAGGAATAACTCAAAAGCGGATTTTGCTTAACACTATTCCTAGCTTCGCTTCTCAGAATTTTAACTACCTCTCTAATAAAATAAGAAAACAATAATCAAATTTTTTATCAACGAGCAAGTTTCGTTCGACCCAGTCGTGCACTTTATTTCAGTTTATGTTTGGCATTGATACACTTAGAGGTTGTTTCATATTAGACCGCGATGAACTTTATAAACAAGAAAGAATAAAACTCTGAGCGTCCACCGCTGTAGGAAAAAATTACCTGCAATTTTTTGCTAATAAATTGAAATTGATAGTTAAATTTATTTTCGTTACTGTGATACCTTGGAATATGGGACGGGAATTAGGTTGCTTGTCATGAACTTTTACCTTTTTTTTTGCGGGCAACCGTTTCAGAGTAAAGGTACGATTACACGGCCATTTTTTCGAGTCATTTAAATGACGCTGTGACGTCAGGAAAAAGTGTCGCATTAGAGAGACATTTAAAATACGATTCGTCATTTGTCATTCGCAAAAAAATGGCGATCACACGAAATGACTATCATCGTAATTTTTGTCCCAAAATCAAATGACGGACTCTTCGCGTCATTTAGAATTTTCCGTTGGGATGCCATTAAATGTCGAGCGAAAAATGGCGATCACACGATCAAAATGGCAAATGTCACCTTTCCTATTATTTCCATTTCGCGTCATTTATCTGCTTTGCGATCAGACGGCAATGACAAAAATATAGCTACTGCCATTTGGTGTTTTTCTCTCGGCGAAGACGTGTACGTGTGCTACGACTTTATTAAATTAAATAGCAGTGAAAAAAAAAAAAAAAAAAAAAAAATTATAATAAATACAAAATGTCGAAAAGGAATTTTGCGACGATGGTGGAAATTGCGGAGACGGCGCACACAGGCGGATTTTCCAAAAAACATGGGCAAAATTATTTTTTTCTGTTTGGTAGCTAATTATTGTAAAAATTCATCAGAAAAAGATAGAAGTAAACAAAAAACATTTTTTTAGTAAACTTGGTAAAATTTAATTATACATATTAGAAAAACTACAAAAAAATCACGAAAATATAAAGAATTTAAATTGTATGAAAAATAAAAAAAAAAGATAATGAAAATAATAAAATTTTAAATATGATTTGAACAAGTAAGAAATAAAATTTAAAAAATGTTTCATTGCTAATAATGTATAAATACCTAGAGTAAAATATTTTCACTAATTTTAAGGCTCTTGTTGTGAATCTGAAACAAACTCTGTTTCCTCAATTTCTGGTTCTTTTAGGAACTGCAAAACTTCAGAAGGATAGGATTTAACATTTTTATGATTAATTTTTCTTAAACTACTAATTTATGGATCAGAAGAAACCAAAAGGTTATGGAAAATATCTTCCATATTTTGTTGCCTTGAAAACTTTCTTGAAAAACTTTCTCGAAAACGCTTGATGTCCTTGTTTCGGGCTTCTTGAGCTTCCTCTCCAAGCTTTCCAATTGGAAGAATAGCATCTGAGAAAATTTCAGGACTAATTGAAATTTTGTGCACTGTTGTTGGCATATTGTACCACGGATAAAGGTGCACAAACTTCTTTGCTGTATCAATACAGTACTCCTTAAATTCATTTATTTCTATCGGGTAGCCACTAGATATTGTCAGAAGCACTATCCGAAAGCGATTAATTATGTCTTGATCTACGTTGGTTATTTGGGATGAAGTGGCAGAGTCATCATTAGCTCTGCAAAATCAGTTTGTGGCCGCCCAACAATTCAATGGGCTCGGCGTGGAAACGAAATTTCAAGCTCCAACCAGGTTTTATTCTTATTTTTAAAAGCATAGTAATTTCTTGAGGAGGCTAACCATCGACTTTTATATTCATATGCAAACTTAGTTAACATTTTCTTTGTTTCCTCTGAGGCATCAATGTTAGTGAAACTTCTTACGTTTTCTGCCAAAAAAATATTTTTTTCTTTAAATTCATGAGATGGACAACTTCTCAAGAATTCAGTAAGCTGATTTCTTGACAGAAAAATAAAACTTGATTGTGAGCCTGTAGCAAAAAAGCGAAAAAAAAAAAAAAAAAAAAAAATCATATAGGCAACCCTTTATTTTCGGTAATTTCAAAAGCTTTACTTGACGATATCTTGCAACATCGCAAAATATCGCAACTTTTTGTGGTGATTCCTTAATAAGCATATATTAAGCTAAATGTTAAGCTATTTAATATTGCCAGACTCCACCGGAAAACAAAACTTTTTCCTTATGAAACAAAAAACTACGATTTTTTTGTTTGTCTCAAAAGTACTTATTTTGGACACCTTTTAAATCTACATAGCACTTAAAATTACATAAAAAGTTTGAATTAGAACTATTCTACTTACCACTAGCAACAGATTCCATAACAATTTGTTTTAATAAGTTCTCACAGAAAATTATAAAAAATCAATGCAAATCAACCACTCACCAAACACCAAACTTGGTACTGCACATGATTCCCAAATGCATACACTTTAGAAGCATCAACTAACAAAACGGTATCAAAAAAAAATAGCGGAATTATTCAGATAATATGCTCATGAAATATGTAAACAACTTGGCATGCAAAAAAAGCAACAAATTAAAAAAAAAAATTTTGTAGTTTTGGCCATGTTTTTTGGAAAATCCGCCTGTATTTTTGCTTTTGCACCGTCACAAACAAACGCGATTCCTCTTCGTCGATCCACGAGTGCCTAATTTACCTATGCTGATTCAGTCCTATTTTCTGCGTTTTACCTAATTTTTCGACTTTGTTGTACATTGTGTATTCAAACTCACAACACAGTTGACGGAGTAAACCAAATTGTCGGCACTTAAAGGCGACGCGACGGTTCGTATTCCATTTCTCTCAATAGGTTCCGAACAACACAACCACAACCAAACAAATAAAAAACAGTTTATTAATTATTTATACGTCCTTTCGCCACGAGAAAAACACCAAATGAAAGCACAGGGCTCTAATCGCGTAAGCACAAAACGATGGAACGACATCGTCTCGACGATGCTTCTACATCGTATAACAACAAAAAAACGATAATCGTTGAAACAATTGGACGATCATCGTTTTTTGTTGATTCACGTTACTATTTCAAACGTCGAATACCCTCGTCGAAACGATTCGATTGAACGATGGCTATTTTGCAATCGTTTCATCGTTTTTTGTGCATTTTTTCAGCTTTAGTTAGGTCTAAGAGTAGTGCAAATATTTAAAGGAAGACACGCACTTATGTTCTCTTTGGAGGCGACTCGCTCTTATCCGAGTAGTGAAAGAATTCATTTTTTGCAAAAAAGAAATGTTTATTGGACTATTTCATTTCATTTGTTTGTTTCATGATTTTTGTTTACAGCTCGATTCTAAAATAAAAATTCTCATCTCACTAAAGATCACTTGCATCGGAAACGTTACTCCGTATCACCTATCCATTTTTGCACAATTCGATATCAATCAATGACAACAAAGAAAATAAACAAATTCAAGAAGAAAAACGAAAAACAATTTCCATAGATTTTTTGATTTTTTAGGTGTCAGAGTTTGTTTACAGTCGTGTTCAAACTGTTCAAAATGAAAACGATGAACGATGCGACTAAAAACGACGTCGTTTTGTTCAATCGTTTCGACGATGATCGTTTCATAAATTACGCGATGAGAGCCCAGATATCGCATTAAATGCTGCGTCATTTGTCATTTGCATGGAAAAAAGGCAGGACATGAATTTCGTGCCTGGTCATTTTTTGGAGGCTGACATTTAATTGGCGCATCAGCCAAAAAGTTCTGTCATTTGTCCTAGGCACCATTTAAGTGCGATCACACGGCCATTTTTTTCCGCCATTTAAATGACGCCGAAAATGCTGTCCCAAAAATGGCGATCACACGGAACGACATTTAAATGACGGCTTTGTGTAGCGATTTTTACGTCAGAGCGCAATTTAAATGACACAAAAAAATGGCCGTGCAATCGTAGCTTAAAGCGTGAGTGAATTTTTGAATTTCTTATGGCTCGTCGTGAATTGAATGTCGCCATTTCAAGCAAAGCGAGGCTGACATTAAATATCCGGGAAATTTAACTGGGATAACAGGAGCAGTAGCTCGCTCATTAACTGAAACTTCTGAGTCAAATTGCGTTAGACTAGAATAGACTAGACCTTGAGATCAAAAATACAAAGTCTTAAATTTATATTCAATTTATACGTGCATGCCAAGGGGGAAAGAAAAACTATGCGCGATTTTAGAAAACTTCTCAAAATTTATTATATTCACAGCTAGTTCTCGACTTCGGTGAATTTAAACCTCAGTGGTATGGCCGGCACGTTAATCAGATGATTTTTGAAAGCATTCTCCACAGGGTAGTTGAATTCCATGTAGAAATTTCTAACCAGCTTAGCTACTGTGATTTCCAACTCCATATCAACAAGTCGCTTGCCCACACAACTCCTGGCGCCAAACGAGAAGGGTACGAACAGAAACGGATTCATCGCAGGATGGTCGCTTTTCTCACTACGAAGCCAACGTTCGGGAATAAACTCATTTGGTTGGTAGAAGTACTTCTCCTCCGATAGGAGTAAGTTCGAATTGATGATGATATCCTGGTGTTTGGGGATTTGAAAACCGCTCAATACAATATTTTCACCAGTTGCTCGTAGTGTTCCCGATGATAATGGGTACAATCTCATTCCCTCTTTGATACAAGCCCTCAGATATGGTAGGTTCTTCATGTTGTCCAGTGTAAGTTGAGAGTCCTTATTGGGTAGAATCGTGCGCAGTTCTTGTCGAAGCTTCTCCTGTTTCACTGGACTCTTGGCAATTGCCAGCATAATTCCACACATAGTCGAACTGGTGGTGTCAACCCCAGCCATGAGCATGTCCAGAGCCATAACGACGGCTACTTTCTTGTCGATCTTTAGAAGCTTCTCCAGAACACTTTTCTCGTCACCGCCGCTGTCAGTCGTGGAGGTTCTATTGCTTTCGATTCTTTCCAGAGCCTGATTGATGTACGTCATTATGATGCCGTATATTGTATCGTAGGCTCTCATTAATTTGTTGAATTTTGGGGTTCTAATGAGCTTCCACAACGACGGTTCTATATCCAAGTCGTATGTGTAGTCGAAAATCAGACGGAGGCTGCTGAATAGCTGATTTGCTACCGCATTATTGCGGTCTTTGCGTATAAGGCCAACTTGTTTGTTGAGTGCTACAACAGCAACCGATTCAAAGGCTAGGCGATTGATTTCATCTTCAAACGTATCCGGCATCTCCAGGGTGTTGGGATCTCGAATTTCACGAATTCTTCAAAATTCAAAAAAATAATTCAATTCGCATATATGTTGCCACTCACCTTTGGAGAAACTCACTGTTGACACTGAGCATTTTGCTCAGATACAACCGGGCGTTCTTGGGTTGCATGAGAACTGGGTTGACGGCACTCCGTATTTTATTCCAGGCTTCACCATTACTGCGAAGCAAATTTGGGTGAGCAATTTTCAAGAAACATCTCCCTTACTTACGATCCCAAAAGTCCAACAACATCGCCAAAGTCATCCCTCTTATGAACGGTTCTGTGGTAGTTCATGGTCTCAAGGCCACGCCTGTACGGTACCGAACCCTCGGAACGATTGACTTTAGGGAAGTCATCGGGATTGAAGAGCATCAATATGCTGGGTTTTCCCAAGACTCCGGGTATCATAAAAATGTCGCCGTACATCTTGCGAGCCTGCAGGCTGAATTCGGTCAAAGACTTCTGGTAGAAGACTCCTATATGAGTATTGAAAATATTTCATTCACACAAATGATTGGGAGTTCAGTGAACCTCTTACCTCCTGGCAGGAAACCCCGAATCAGTTGAAACTCGGTTGGTCCTGGAACCTCACTGAGTGGCCTTGCATTCACCCAATCTTTGGTGGGTACTCGTCCGCCTTCTCTACTATCGTCTATGGGCTTTTGATAAACTTAAAATTATTTAATACGGTGTATGTAGTATACAGATTCTAACCTTGACATTGACATTGGTATTGACAGTCGAACGCACTTGACACCGCTGAGCGGTTATCAGCGAACGATGAACCAAACGATACATTCTAACGAAAGGCTTTTGCGTAACTATATAGTCGCTGCATTTACAAGCAAAGTCTGTTGGGAAAATGAGTCACTGAGGAAAGCTCTGAGTGCAGTTGTGATATCTCTGCAACTGTGACAGATGACACCAATTGCGATGTCTAGCTTTGCGACGCGAAGCAACTGCCGTCCAACTTTTGTCTAATGCTACAACTCGTAGGTACAGTTAACACTAACCAGCCCACTGATTTCTCTTGGTAATATTTTGCTGAACAAACAAATTCGATGGTTCACAACTGGAATAACCGATGAATTAATATAACCAACTCGTAGGTAAGACGCACAAACAAAATCTATATGAAATATTTACAAACAGCTTTCAGCTTAGAAACGATCTTCCGGTAGTATAGGCAACGAGAGAGCACAGCCGGCCTGAAGTTGCTTACTATTTACATACCCCCTCAAAATAAACAAAAAAATTGTGCACTGCTTGCACAGTCCCAAAAATAGTAATAATCGTAATTGCAGTCGTAGTCTTTATTTCTTTATTTCTAATAGGGCCAACTCATATCGGTGTTACCTTTGCGCTTTGTAGGAAAGTGCCAAAATAGTGGCCGCAAACAGCGAGGGAAAATGTGTCATATCTTAATTTATTTTAGTCAAGTGAACTTTTTCATTGATATGATGAACCGGATTTCATCAATTGATGAAAAAAAAAGGAATTCATCACTCATCAACTATGTTCATCAATATCATGAACCGAAATTGCCCTTTAATTTCATCAAAGTGACGAATGTGTTCATCATATTGACAAATCTGTTCATCAATATGATGCACACTTTCTGAGCTGGCAAATTATTTTTCATGTATTTCTAAGATAGTTCACGCGGCTGTAGGAAATAAGGCCCCAAAAGAGAAAATGAAATAAAGCCCCAAATTTGGTGTCTTATTTCATAATGAAATAACACCCCAATTTCAACTATGAAATAAGGCCCTACTGCGATGAAATAATGCCCCAAAACAAAATGAAATAAGGCCCCAAACTTGGGGTTTATTTCATAATGAAATTAAAAATAATGAAAACTACTTTTTATTTAATATTGTTGATATTGGATAAACTAATTTAGATTAAAGAAACTTTTTATATACTCAACCTCGCACTCACCCCGTAATCTAACAGTAAATTCAAGCAGGGAGGTTGTAGGGGGGCAGCATGCACCTTCACACGCATCCCACATCGGAAGGATAACAATTAATAATAAAAAAATAATTTTGGGGACTTATTTCATTTCTTCTTTTCATTAGGAAATAAGGCCCCAAAAAAGGAAATAACACCCCAAATTGTATTAAAAATCGTTGTTGTTGTTTCCTGTATAATTTTTAGGGGCCTTATTTCATTGAGGCCTTATTTCGCAGAGCCAGTTCACATAAGTAAAAACATGAAATAAAAATATGGCCACCAATTAAAATCGTAAACATTTTATAGCCTCCCCACTTTCATGATGATGCTATAAAATAATAAATAACCTAAACGAGCATAATGTCATGAAAATTGTAAACGTTATATAAGGCGTTTTTTTCCATATAGATGGATCCCGCATTATTGATGTAAACCATGGAAATCTTTGATCTATACAGATCATGTGGGCATAATTAAAAAACGTCTAATATGTGAATTTCGGCGCAGTGGCTAAGTGGTTAGTGAGTTGCGGTACTAAGCGAGGGGTCCCTGGTTCAAATCCCGCAGAAACCCAAAATCCAACTCAGGGTTTTTTCCACCGCATCACCTCTCGCGAACGTCTGACAAACAGCCGAGAGTATAGCTGTCTTGAAAGAGCTTCCGAATTAGCCGTTTGGAGTCGGCTTAAAATTGTAGTAGATCCCTTAAATTCGTTCCAAAAAAAATTAAAAACTCACACAAAACGAATGGTTGTGAGAAGGTAGGCCTAGGGTCCCTGGTCCCTGCGAACCTGTTGCGCCAACTATTTATTTTATTATGTGAATTTAATAATTATTATATTGAATTTCTTCGAATTCGAGAGGATAATATTCAAACGAAAATCAGTTTTACCACGTATGTCAATAAGTTGTAGTGGCAAAAACTCACGCGCTCAAGAAATAGTGAGGACTTATAATGTTCAATTTTACTTCCGCGTTACTTTTATTCTTCCTGGTAGTATTTTTTTTTTTAAATGGATCCTATACCATGTTTCCACCAACGTGATTTAGCCGAAGTGATTTATAAATCACGAAACGCGTTTCCACCGAACTTTACGTGTTTTAGTGTGTCATTTACGTCAACTTTGCTCTATCAGTGATGGGACTTTTATCACTTAAGTGGTATTTCTACCGCTTTTTACACTTTCGGAAATTCTACCAACCTGAACTCGAAATTTACCACCTTTTAACAAAGCTATTTGCTAATAATATTTATTTTCCATCATTAAATTGAAAATTGTAGGTGGTTTTTTACCTAGGTACTGCTACTCGCCCTACTTTTACCCATACACACTCAGATATCAGTATTTTTCTCGAAAATTGCATCAGCAAAAACTTTCAGTCCAGTGTACACCATTTACTGCGCCATTACTTCATTATTTACTGAATTATTCATCATGGACAATTTTTTTTTTCTACCACCGTTTCACTTTCCTCAAGTCCCATCACTGACTTTTCGTTTGCTGAATGAAGTGCTGAACATAATAAAGGTATGTTCGATTTTATTTTGTGTGGACAGATACGTAATTAAAACTTGAACACGTCTAAATCACGTAATTAGTAATCACGAAAATGTATGGTAAAACACGTAATTAGTGAGGTGTTTAAGCTTAATCATGTCGATTTAGCTTAAACACGTCGGTGGAAACAGGGTACTAATTAGAATCAGAAAACGGCCATGTCTGCATTTATTTTATTTAACTGATCAAATAGGTCTACAATAGTTGCATGCTTTTAAGCGTAGGTAAATTGCATCCTATTTTGGGTGGTTGAAGTGCTCCATCGAAACAAATTTCTAACCTAAAATTATTTATATTTGAATACATAACTATTATTGCGGCGACAAATTGAATGTACCAACTTCATGTGTGTACACCTACAGCATACATCATATTAACAATCTGTTATTGTTCATTGAAGAAAACGATGAAATAAATTCATCAATATGATGAATATAACGATGCGTTTTTTTTTTTCATCAAAATAACAAATTATTTCATCTAGGTATAAGATGAACGCTTACATCAACGTTTTCCTTAATAAAAATTAGAGTTCAATGTATGTATAGAGTTCATCAATATAATGAAAGCCTTCATCAATACGATGAACGTTGTTATAAATATGATGAAAATTCAAACCTTGGCAATCGTGCTTGAATATGATGATTCCATTCATCTATAAGACGAATAAATCATTAACTGGATGAACATATAATTAAATTCATCAAAATAATTTTTTCGTCATAACGATGAATGGTGAACGTAGTTCCTGCCAAAAAAAAATTGATTAATGTAGGTACTTTCTTCATATTGAAAAACGGTTCATCAGTTGTCAAAAAGTTTTTATGAATTTCTATGAAACGAATGTTATAATGATGTTTGATAAAGGGAGTGAGGATTTCGCACATTTGTCACTTTTGTGTTTTGTCCTTATGAAATCGCGTAGCCAATTTTTCAGTACGAGGACGTGCCGTTCCATGTGGATTATATTTTTCCAAAGCAACCTCTTGTGATCTTGACTTCGCGCCTTGACTGACAGGAGCAATAAAGAATATAAATGACTAAACAAATTATTTAAGATTTGGCCTTAGCATGTCTGCTATTATTTGGAAATGATGATCACTCAGGAACATTTCTGAAAAAATAATTCTTTATCTTGTCTTAGTCATCATCGCAGCTAAACTTCTCTAGATATATTTGCAAAATTTTGTTTTTTAGATACTACCAGGTTGTTGTTTCTCAAACATACGAGACATACAAAATTTACAATCTGTTGTTAGATTTGATAAAGACATCCGCAATCTCAGAGTGATGCAGTAGGTATTTTAGGCTTTTGCCGTTTATCAATAGCTATATAAACCTTTTGCATGCACCACTTGTGTTATCTCTCGGTCGGGCATTTCAGTTTCTATTCACACTTTATCGCGAGAAGATCTAAACGGTGTTAAAAATGCGGTTCGCGGCTTTATTTGTGGCGTTGATGGGATTTATTGCTCTAGCAATGTCACATCCTATAAGTCAAGACGATTCCCTTATAATTGAATCAATTAATGTACAGAAACCGGTTCAGATTGTAGATATTGGTGCAGACAATGTAATTGCTGCTATTCCCGAATCTGAACAGTCCAATGCAACGAAAGGAAATCGAAAATCTGTCAGTTCCGAATCCAATCAAAGTGAGAAGTCAAGTGAATCAATTGAAGTACAGGAACCGGTTCAGAATGCTGCTATTGTTGCTGTAGATGATGTTCTTACTGTCAGTTCCGAATCTAATCAGAGTGACAAATCAAATGAATCAATTGAAGTACAGGAACCGGTTCTGATCGCAGCTGTTGGTGCAGACGATATAGTTGCTGCTATTTCTCAATCTGAACAGTCCAATGAAACGGAAGAAAATCAAAAACCTGTCAGTTCCGAATCCAATCAAAGTGAGAAGTCAAGTGAATCAATTGAAGTGCAGGAACCGGTTCAGAATGCTGCTATTGTTGCTGTAGACGATGCTCTTGCTATCAGTTCCGAATCCAATCAGAGTGACAATTCAAATGAATCAATTGAGGTACAGGAACTGGTTCCGATCGCAGCTGTAGGTGCAGACGATGCAGTCGCTGCTATTTCTCAATCTGAGCAGTCCAATGAAACGGAAGAAAATCAAAAACCTGTCAGTTCCGAATCCAATCAAAGTGAGAAGTCAAGTGAATCAATTGAAGTACAGGAACCGGTTCAGAATGCTGCTATTATTGCTGTAGATGATGCTCTTGCTGTCAGTTCCGAATCCAATCAGAGTGACAAATCAAATGAATCAGTTGAAGTTCAGGAACCGGTTCCGATTGCAGCTATTGGTGCAGACGATGTAGTAGCTGCTATTTCTCAATCTGAACAGTCCAATGAAACGGAAGAAAATCAAAAACCTATCAGTTCCGAATCCAATCAAAGTGAGAAGTCAAGTGAATCAATTGAAGTACAGGAACCGGTTCAGAATGCTGCTATTATTGCTGTAGATAATGCTCTTGCTATCAGTTCCGAATCTAATCAGAGTGATAAATCAAATGAATCAATAGAAGTACAGGAACCGGTTCCGATCGCAGCTGTAGGTGCAGACGATGCAGTCGCTGCTATTTCTCAATCTGAGCAGTCCAATGAAACGGAAGAAAATCAAAAACCTGTCAGTTCCGAATCCGATCAAAGTGAGAATTCAAGTGAATCAATTGAAGTACAGGAACCGGTTCAGAATGCTGCTATTGTTGCTGTAGATGATGCTCTTACTGTCAGTTCAGAATCCAATCAGAGTGACAAATCAAATGAATCAATTGAAGTTCAGGAACCGGTTCCGATTGCAGCTATTGATGCAGACGATGTAGTTGCTGCTATTTCTCAATCTGAACAGTCCAATGAAACGGAAGAAAATCAAAAACCAGCCAGTTCCGAATCCAATCAAAGTGAGAAATCAAGTGAATCAGTTGAAGTACAGAAACCGGTTCAAAATGTAGATGATGCTGTTGCTCAAGGCTAAACAGTCTTAAGCCGATACTACAGATTCAGAATGCGCTGCCAGGACTGAGTGTAAGGGATCAGTAAATATTCAGCCCATTATGAAGCTTGTCAGATATATATTGTCATTTTATAATATTTAATCAAATAAAAAAGTTTTCAATGCAAAATATTTGGAAGAAGTTGCTTCTTATTTTCTTAGTGTAATTAGAACTATAAGCCTCGTACTAGTAAGATAGTATAAGAGCTCTGTTATTCACCCGAGGTAGAATGCTCGCATCTTAAAAATAGAATGAATATCAGCCCACATGATGTGATGGTGAAAATCCGCATTAGGATAGCGATAGATGATTTTCTCAATTATATCCATGGAAGACACTTCTGTCCCAGCAAGTAGAATAACTTTTTTGTAAAGCGTGGTACGGACCCCTTCTGAAACAAAAATTTCCGGTGGTCTCCAAATTGACAGTGAAACGTCTACGAAAAGGCATCGAAAAATAATTTGTGTAGATTTCCATCAGCTGATGCACAAGTAGCAGTATTACCAGCACTGGCTAATTATTTCCAATTTGGCTCCTTAAAATTGTCACTTTGGATTTTGAAACTAAAACACTTTATTTAAAGTTTTGCGATTTTTAGGATGTTTAGGAATCAATAATTCTATTGCAAACGTACACTTTTCGTATAGGTACCTTACCTAAACTGCAAAAAAAAAAAACATTTTTCTCACTTGCACTGGAGATCCATTGCAATTGATTTTCACACATTTATACCAACCCATTTCGAAGTAGTTTAATAAAGGGTCTTCCAATAAGAGGTGTTATTTTGGTATTCAAAGAAAAATTCAATTTTTTGATATAAATGATCGGATGTTTATTTCATAAGAACAAGGTATGACGTTAATAACGAAAAACAACGTCAGCCAAATGACCACTACGAGCACGCATACAGCACCATATCCTTTTCATGAAAATTTCCATAACCAAATCGCAAAGTGGCTGCCCTATGTCCTCGATAGCCTCAGGAATTTTATCTTTGAGGTCTTGAATCGACGCTGGGCTGTTGGCGAAGACCTTATCTTTCACGTGGCCCGAAAGGAAGAAGTCGCAAGGTGTTAAATCACAAAATCTCGGTGGCCACTTGTGATCACCTCTTCGAGAGATTTCAATGCGTTGCTGAAGCGTGTATCGTTCCATTTTTAGTAATGGCGTAGTTTCTGCTTGTCAAATGTAAAAGAATAAAAACTTCAAAAGTGACAGCTACCGAAATAGCTGGTCATTCATAATAACACCTCTTATTGGAAAACTCTTTATAATAATTTACATTATTTGGGTTTTTTTTTTTTTTTGTCCGTTAACATTGCAAAATGGAAACTAAAAAAAGTCTCTCAATTAGGAGTTTGTGTTGTTTTGTTTTTCATTTAATATTACCAAAGAATGTGTAGTCGCAGTAGCTTAGTCGGTAGTGTGTTGGACTGCTATGCGGGGGTCCCAGGTTCGAATCCCGCAAAAACCCAATTCCGACTTAAGGGCCCAACCCATAGAATCCGTCGCGTCCGTTGCGGCAACGTTTTCGACTGACAGTACAATAGAATACACAGTAGCTTATGGAAGGTGACCTATAAGCAGCGCACGTGCCGGATGCAACGGATAAAGTAGGTTTACTTTCTACTTTTCTGTCCGTCGCACCCGTTGACAGTTGGCACAGCGTGAGAGAAATATTGAGTGAGAAAGAGAAACTGTCATAGGCTGTCACTAGTGCTCTTATATCGTGGGAGTTCTTCCTCTTTTTGGGAATTTCGGTGTCCGCAAAAGCTTTCCGTGAGAAAAAAGAATATGTTGCAATAAACAATCAAACTAGATTTTTTTTTTTTTAATTTCGTAAAAAAATATGTCTACATTTCACAATGTAAACACCACATTAAAAAAGATCTTATTTAAAGCGCCTTTTAGCAAGATTTTTTTGTATCAAAATTTTCTTGTACAAAAAGGTAATCATAATAATATTAACAAACTGTGATTTTTATACCAAATGTAATTTAATGTGATAGTCTTTCCGTACAATATAGATTTTACTTTGAAAAGTTAGATTTTTTCACAAAAAAACACATATCAAGAGAATTATGTAAAAGGGAATTTTAATATGATGGAAAGGGAAAAATTACCACATTTCGTGGACAAAATAATGATGGAGTATTCAAAATACTGCCTGTCACCGTATGCGACGGATTCTATGGGACTGCTCGTTTCGTCGAATGCGTTAATATTGATGAATCCGACGACGCGACGGATGCAACGGATTCTATGGGTTGGGCCCCTTAGGGTTTTTTCCGCTGCGCTACCTCTCGCGAACGTCTGACAAACATCCGAGAGTATAAAAATGTCTTGAAAGAGCGTTTGGAGTCGGCATAAAATTGTAGATCCCTTCCATTCGTTCCAAAAATGAGAAACTCACACAAAACGAATGGTTGTGAGAAGCTAGGCCTAGGGTCTCTCCGGACCTGTTGCGCCAACTATTTATTTTTATTACCAAAGAATGTGCAGTTTTAAATTTCATATTTGAGTTTGGATATTTTCGCCTTCAAAATTTCTCAATTTGGCTCCACCCTCTTATGAAAGCTGGCAACACTGCAGCACAAATGCCAAATTTCCGCTAGCAATTAACGTCCCGGACAATAAACGTGTGCAAAAAGAGAGTGGTGGATTGTACCAAGCAATCTACTACAACTACCCACTTTTCCGCCATCACTTCGCAGCAGCTGCGTGCTGCAAAACGAAAAGGAGAGCGGAATATTTCGTTTAGGAAAAGGTCCGTACTACGCTTAAGTCCGAGTAGGACTTGTAAACATTTTTTAACGCCATGTTATACCTATAAATTCCTTTTTACCCACTGGATTCTATATATTTTTGGGGTCACAGATTTTATTTTTTTTAGAGCTCTTCGCCGTTTTGCAAAATGTAGATCACTTTTAAAGTAACAGTTTGAGAGTCTGCGATACATAAACAAGTTCAAGTAATAAAACACATGCAAATAATGTTGCCTAATCTTAGGCCGTGACATATTTATGGGCCCCCAGATGTATGCAACGAATATTATTCGATCTTTGGAAGTAAAAACCGCTTTTAGAGTTTGATTGGTTCTAAAGACTATTTACTCCTCAAACTTCTTGCGCCCTGAGCTTCTGGCTAAGAATTTTACGATTTTCCCTTTTCGCTTCATATCCTTTTCAATTGTTAAATTAAAAAAACACGAATGGAAACACATCCCTCACCCTTCGCACTCATGCATACATTTAAGTGACAGCACATGATTAATGGTTGTCAGAGGAAATTGCTGCTCCCAAAAAAACAAGAAAACAGGACATCAGCATTTCGCTGGAAGATAGCAAAATGGAGTAGAGTATTTTATAATAGAATAAAAAGCATGTCACACAAGGGATAACAACCCCCTGTGCTCTGTGCCAACGAAAAAGCACGAGCTGCTCGTAGATTGAATATATTTACAAGTTGATTCCTTGCGCTTCGTTGCAAGAAATTGAACGAACGCGTATGAACGCTCTGCTATGCTTATGCAGTGTTAATAGCATCAACAAACGGATATTCAATTTATTCAAGAGCGAGGATAAGGAGACCCGCCAGCAATAGTGTTAATGTTGTCCTATGGGGGTGGATATCAGCCGAGGAGCATTTAATTAATTGAAAACGATATACAGTGGCAAACTTCAAGCAAACGGTTCATTTTTAAAAGTAAACAATTGCAAAAAAAATATAAAAGGAAGGAGAGATATATATAAATATACTTCGTTCCGCCCAAATTCGTTAATGTAATGAGTAAGGAGTCACAGTCAATTCAGGAATCACATGGCAGGACCACATATCCTATATCGCAAAATCGGCACAAGTTAGACCAGGCTTGGAATATTGTTCCAATAAATGGAGCTCTGCCCCAAAACATTCACTGAACCTGCTTGATAGCATACAGAGACGAGCAGTTCGACTCATTGGAGACCCTACACTCACATCGCATCTAACGGGTGATTATTTAGCTGGTTTGGTTTTGGCAACACTGGTTTTGACAGCTGACGTGTGTTTAGTACCTTGTGTCACTGTCAAACAGCTTCAGTTTGGTTTGCAATTTAACCATGGATCGTCTTACAAATGAACAACGCTTGCAAATTATTGAATTTTACTATCAAAATTCGTGCTCGGTTCGAAATGTTCATCGCGCGCTGCTTCCATTTTATGATCGGCATTCTCGACCTTCTGAGCAGTCTATTCGGAAGATTGTGACCAAATTTCGCACCAAATTTACTTTGTTGGACATTAAACCACCAACACGTTTACGTACTGTGCGTAGTGAAGAAAATATTGCGGCCGTATCAGCTAGTGTGACAGAAGACCGCGAAATGTCGATTCGGCGCCGTTCCCAGCAGTTAGGCCTTTGTTACAGCACTACGTGGAAAATTTTGCGGAAGGATTTGTGCGTAAAGCCTTTTAAAATACAGCTTGTGCAAGAACTAAAGCCAGCCGACCTACCACAACGCCGAATTTTTGGTGAATGGGCTCTTGGAAAGCTGGCCGAGGATCCGCTTTTTTATCGAAAAATTGTGTTCAGCGATGAGGCTAATTTTTGGTTGAATGGGTACGTAAATAAGCAAAATTGCCGCATTTGGAGTGAAGATCAGCCAGAAGCATTGCAACAGCTACCAATGCATCCCGAAAAGGCCACTGTTTGGTGCGGTTTATGGGCCGGCGGCATTATTGGGCCATATTTCTTCAAAGATGATGCGAATCGCAGCGTTACTGTCAATGGTGAACGCTACCGAGCGATGATAACAAACTTTTTTTTGCCCGAAATGGAAGTTCTTGACTTGGCGAGGCGAGTTTGGTGAACAGTTAATTTCACGTTTCGGGCCGGTCAATTGGCCGCCTAGATCGTGCGATTTGACACCATTAGATTATTTTTTGTGGGGGTATGTCAAGGCTAATGTGTATAGGGACAAGCCCGCTTCGATTGACGCACTGGAAGCCAACATCCATGCATTCATTCGTGAGATACCGGCCGATATGTGTGAAAGAGTATGCCAAAATTGGACTCAGCGGATGGACTACCTGAGACGCAGCCGCGGTCAACATTTGCATGAAATTATCTTTAAACATTAAAACGCAAGGTTCAAACTATCGATTCAAATAAATATTTCATTCATTTTTTCGAATTTTTTGTGTTTTTTTTTTAAAAAAAGTTCTAAACCTCTTAAAAAATCACCCTTTATATAAATATACCTACTTCGTTCCGCCCAAATTCGTTAATGTAATGAAAATAAAAATTCCGAGCAGGCACAACGCACATACTCTTCAAATCCTTTATTCGTAACATCAAAATAATTAAGTATTTTAAATAATTTTTGTTGTGTTGGAAGTGACACTTTCCCGCTTTTCTATCCACTCTATTTTTTTTTTTAAAGTTCGGTTTTCAATACACAGTTCCATTCCAATCGTATCCCCTTTAACTTTTATTTTTAGGACAAAAAGTAGCATATATCCTTCCTACGGCCAATACGAATCCACCAAGCACGATCCATTCTCGAGTTATGAGTGCATATACAGACGTTAGTCCTATCGCGTCAAAAACTACTATCCTATGTTTCAAGTTGCAACCAACCATAGACACCCACAAAATTTAATTGAAATCGGCTGAGTGGTTTAGGATATCGACAAAACCGCCACCTATAGGATAGAACATCAGCTCCCGCGCACCCCTATGTCCTTCCTTGGGCCAAAACGAAGCCATAAAGCCAAAAATCTTTAAAATCGAACGATCCGCTATCGACTTATATATCTATGTAGATAAGAAAAAAATACTAGCGATAAACGAAGTATGTTTACTTTCAACTTTTAACACAGCCAGACGCATTTAATATGCTTTTACTAATCTGTACGTTTAAAAGTTACTTTGCGAGTATTGAGCTCCATTGTGTACCGATACCGACTTTTCTATTTCAAGGCTATTTAGGTACATGAACTGCTCCGTGCTGCACCGTGTCACTGCCGTTAGAAACGAAAATTATATTTAAAATAAAGTGCACGACTGGGTCGAACAAGACTTTCTCGTTCATCGAAAGTTTTGTTGGTTGTTTTCTTATTTTATTAGAGAGGTGGGTAAGATCTGAGAAGCAATGCTAGTCAAAAGAAACGGTTCATGAAATATAGAAAAAGGAATACAAAGTGTTAATTAAAGCTCACTTTTAATTTTTAAAAGTTAAAGGTCTAGAAACAGACAATTGTCGCAAATTCTTGTTAGAGACTATATAATGAAAAGAGATCGGCTTTTGGGTAGTCATTTTTGACAAATAATTAAAAAAAAATGATTTATACCGATTTTTTTTTTGAGAAAAACTAAGTACGAGATCTCATTTGCAATGTTTAGTTTGAAAAAAACCTATTTGTTAACTATAATCTGAGAACCGATTATGAGATATTATCGAAGTCTAAAATGGCGTTTTCGAGATATGAGCAGTTTTTAAAATTAGCGTTTTCGGTGATTCGAATTGAAAATTCAGGACGCAATAATTTTGAGAATATCAATTTTACTCTAAGTTTGTATTTTGGTCAAAATCGTTTGTTGCCGTTTTCAGGTAAACTAAGGAAAACTTAATAAAAAAAAAAAAATCCTTTTTTCAAAAATCCCATTTTACGATAGGTAATGGGTACAGAGAAAAACCGAGTTTGCCATTAAGTTAGAGATAACCATGTTACTTTAGAAATGAATTTTTATTACAATCGAATGGACCGTTTTCGAGAAGTGTCCAAATTTCAAAAGTACCGCATTATTCCTTATTTTTAACCAAAAACTTGGTATGTAGTCATGGTAACCCAATTGAGCTTATATATCAATTTGGGTCAAAATCGTTTGTATGTTGCAGTAACGGATAGACAGACAGTCGTACAGACAGAATCTGACGATCCAATATTTTGAGTTCGTCTATCATCATAATGTCAGAATTGATTTATATCCCGAGTTCGAAATTTTTTACGAACACAATATCTTTCTCTTACTACGTAATGGAGAAAGTTAAAAATAAGTAATAACAGGAATCGCCAAATAATAACACTTAGCAATCAACATCAACTATACTATCGTTATCGTTATCGTTATCCATACCGTATAGTATATACGACTCTATAAAAGCTTCCGAGTGTACCTAAAAGCATTGAATACTACGTCTCAAACGAACAATTTAGTTAGGCTGCAAGAGAGCATAGAAGACAGTTGCTACAGTCATGATTCTTAAGTTGATCACACAGCGGAGATCCATACCCGTGTACTTGAAGAAGTCGTTATCAACGCAAGCGGTGAACTTAAAGGTTACATCAATCAGTGTTATTACATTAAAGTAAGCAAAACAACCAAGATACTCCTTTTTATTTTAAGTTAGATACATTGGACAGCGTTGATTGGACTAAGGCACAGCCATATGCGCAAGTTCCAGGACCAACGAAGTACGAGCTCATTCGAGGCTTCCTGCCAGGTGGTCAATACTATAAGAAGTCAATAACTGACTATATGTCGAAGGCGCGTGAGCAGTATGGCGACTTGTACCGCATCCCCGGACTGTTCGGAAAGGTCGACGTTGTGATGGCCTTTCGAGTTGATGACTTTCAGAAGGTTTTTCGAACCGAGGGAATTTGGCCCGCAAGACCTGGAATGGACTCCATGAGGCATTATAAAAAGAATTACCGTGAGGACTTGTATGAAAAAGCTGCGGGGCTCGCTACTTCGTGAGTACTCTATATTAATTTTAAGTGGCCTCGGATATCATCTTATTCTGTACAGGCGCGGAAAGGAATGGGGAACCTTTCGAACAGTTGTAAATCCCATCTTGATGCAGCCGCGCAATGCCAAGTCCTATGTCACTCTCATACAGGAAGTGAACTCTGAGTTCATTCAAAGGTGAGGCAATAAGTATCACAAGCCCCAAAAAAGAAAAAAAAAACTCAATGTATGTCTCTTTTTTCTATAGGATTCGAGAGATACGTGACCCGAAGACGCTCGAGGTGCCGGGGAATTTCATCGACGACATCAACCGTGTCACCTTCGAGTCGGTCGCTGTGGTGGCTCTAAACAAACAACTTGGGCTGATCCGTAAGGACCGGGACAGACCTGATGCTAAGGATTTGTTCGCCAGTCTCCAAGTCTTTCTGCAACTCTTGTATGACCTGGACTTTCAACCATCGATTTGGAAGTATGTATGGACTCCAACCTATGCCCGATACAAGAAAGCCCTTGACACGATTTATGACACCATAACTCTGTACGTGACGGAGGCCATACAACGGTTTGAAAGTGAAAACAACCAGCACCTAGAAGATTCGGAGTTAAGCGTCCTCGAAAAGCTTATAAAGATTGACAAGTCGATCGCTGTGGTCATGGCTGTTGAGATGCTGATGGCTGCAGTCGATACGGTGAGCTCCTAGAAAAGTACGCAACTGTCAGTTCTTTGTTTTCACTTTTCCATTCGCAGACATCGACCGTAATGACAGGCATCCTCTTGGAAGTGGCGAAGCACCCCGAAAAGCAGGCAAAACTACGCGAGGAAGTTCGTCAATTTCTGCCGGAAAAGGATTCAACATTCACCATGAACTCTATTAAGAATTTACCATATCTCAGGGCGTGCATCAAGGAGGGCATTCGCATGCATCCATTTGGTGCTGGAATTCCACGTGAAACTGGTGATGATGTGTCCCTGAGCGGCTATCAAATACCCAAGGGGACTCAGGTTATATTGAACTTAAACATGCTGCTTCAAGAAGACAGGTACTTCCCTAGAGCGAATGAGTTTATCCCTGAACGATGGATTCGTGATGGGCCGCTTGAAACAGACGTCACTCCGTTTTCATATCTCCCATTCGGATTTGGGCCAAGAATGTGCGTGGGCCGCAGAATTGTCGATCTCGAATTGGAGGTCACTGTGGCTCGGCTGGTGAGGAATTTCTACATGGAGTTCAATTACCCAATTGACAATGCCTTCAAGTGCCACTTGATCAATACTCCTTCTATACCGCTCAAGTTCAAGTTCACCGAAGTGGAGAAATAAGCTGGCCGTCCTATACGATTTGTATATAAACGCCAATTGGTTCTGCATTCAAGTTTTGTCTTTTTTTGTTTGCAAATCAGTGGATGGCAGAGGCCCTTGGGTGAGTTAAGGAAATCATCATCAGGTATTTAGTCCTCTTGTCAAATGAGTTTGATACCCCAGATTTTGGCAAACATAACTTAAAGTCAAAGACACCCTCGCGGTAAGTTACTTCACTAGGCGGCCCATCGAACCACGCCAGTCTTGAACCTCGCATAACCACCTCAATCAGTCGGCAATTAGTCAACATCTATTGTACGTCAGTGTTTTGGTTTATAGAGACCCACGCCGAGCCCTCCCACTAATGCATCTTCCATCTTGCTATGCATACTCTTCTTCCAGGCATATCATCCGCAAACACAACTCTCACAAGATATTCCCAGCAAAATAACAAATCTCAGTACGGCACGTATAACAAATTGATCTGGAAATCGAACTCATTATCCAACCGGCTACCAACCCGCCCCCAGAAAGCGGTCCATGCCAGCCCACTCGGATGCCTGGCATTCATAACAACCAAGTATGGGTATGAACAACAAAAAAAAAAAAAAAAAAAATCCCCGATGCCAGCAAAAGTCATGCAACCGGCAATTTGCTCAAAATAAATGCTTACCTATCCAATTTAACAACAAATTAATGACAGCGAATTTATATCCTCGTCTGTGTGATTTTGCGCCGGGACTAGCAGGGAGTGGTGGTGCGGAGTCATCGGCATCGTCATCGTTCTGTTGTGTCATCGTCAACATTATCATCCACCCGCTGCCTTTGCATTTATTGAAACTCGCTCCAGCTTCAGCTAGGATCGTATACCCATTCAGCCGCATGTTAGAGCCAGCCGAGTGAAGGTGCATGTTGTCTGGGCGGGATTCGGGCGAATTTTCGGACACACAATACACATGAGGTTACACCTCCTTTGACACGTGACATGAAAAGTCATTTAGCCTAAAGGCGAATGCCGATTGTCTGCGCTATACCCATACCTATGCCTATACCCCAGCTGTGTCTATAGCCATATGGAAATGGAATCTCATTCATATCTGGTCTATGATGCTCTGGGTGCTCTGGAGCTCGGGTGCTCTGACGATGATGACAGTCGGTCTGGGGTTGGTGGACATCAAAAGAAAATGTCCCTGTTTTGTGGGTGGATCTGTACATTTGCAGATAACTCGTCGACGGCGACGTCTTCGTCTTCGTCTCTCCTTGCGCGGGCAAGAGAATTGACTTCATTTGGCTTGATGATGCCATAGAATATAGATCCGAGTGCTATATACGTTTGCAAGTGATTATCGATAGATTTATTATGGTGGAGCGATGAGGAGGAGTGTATGCCTGTACAGGTCTCTGGCGAGTTAAGTGTCATGTAAGATTGTCAAATGGTTTAATGTTACCGAGGATTCGAGTTTGACAAATGTACATTTTAGGGATTTTCTTTGATTCAAGTCCTGCCAATCGACTGCAGAGCTGTGCATGTGCAAGTATAAAAACTCGAATTACATATAAGGGAATGCAAATTATTACACCAGCGCATACTCATCAGACGGGCGGAGATATTGTTCTAGGAAGTGCGGATATTTATGTGCGTATATGGTGTGGATTAGGAGATGAAGGACGATATGCAGATGCAGATGGTTCGTCTATCGTTTTATCAGAGCGGCTGCCGGTTGGAATTTATGTTTCTTCAGCTTTATCGTCACCTTTTCCAAATACTCCGGGCTATAAAGCGGACAACTGGGAGAAAGAGGCCTCTGTAGAGTCTCGGCTTTCGGCTAGATAACGTTTCAAAAATGTTCTATCTGCCCGTTTAGAAGTGCTGAAGATTTCGACATTGATGAAACCCAAGAATAAAACAATCTGTTGGAGACCGTGCCTCTCTGTTTCTCTGCGCACTGAGCATACCTATAGCACAGAACGAGATGAAAAAAGTAAAAAAGGAGGGCATCTTCTTGCCGAAAACAGGTGAACGTTCGGAATATATTTCGGCCTGTAGCTACCTTAACTTTGCATATTACATCACCTGTTTTCCAACGTCACGAGTATCAATGCGAACTTATGTATAGACTTACAGTGCGGTTCATTTGAATAGACGCACCACAGTTGCGTTTTGGATCTTGCTTTTTTTTTGTCTTATGTTGATCAAAGAGAAAAAAAAAACATATTCAGGAGAGAGGTACATTTATATTGAGTAAAAGAAACATAATTTTAAATTTGTGAGAGTCCCATAACGGTAGTCGTACTCTCCTTTTCCTATATCATGCAAAACTGCAAGCATTTATTCGGTTCATTTGAATAGTCGCACCGGTTAAACTGATTAGTTAGCATCAAGTGCTTGGACAAAGAGCAGTAAAAAGTTAATTAGAAAGTGAGGCAAATTGTTTTTTTTACTATTTTCATTAAAATGGGCAGAAAAAAAGTGTTAAATTTGGAAGAAAGAGCTCAAATTAAAGCTAACCTTTCGGAGAACTTTTCAAATCGCGAAATAGCCCGTAAAATTGGCAGAAGTGAACACGTTATAAGAAACTTTGTCAAAAATGGTGATTCCTATGGAAATAGTTACAAAGGAAGGATCCAAAAAGTTATAACACCGCAAGACAAGCGGAAAATTCAAAGACTAGCATCTAATTCCGCTCAATCCACAAACAAAATCAGGGAACTAGCGGGGGTTTCTTGTAGCAAATCCACTGTGCGTCGTGTAATTGTGAGTGCTCCCACTTAAAGCTTACAAAACTACAAAAAAAACCACCGCTTAATCGAGCACGCAAGCAACAGCGCCTTGAATTTGCAAGATTGCATATGACTTGGGATTTGGACGTTGAAGCGGTCTCAAGAAACTGGAGCAAAGTTGTCTTTTCGCATGAAAAGAAATTTAACTTAGATGGTCCTGATGGCTACAACTATTACTTTCATGATCTCCGGAAAGAAAATATGTTTTTAGACCGTCATCATTCAAGACAAGGAGGAGTAATGGTATGGGGTTCGATTTCGTACTATGGTGCTTTTAAATTGGTGATCGTTTCCAACAAAATGACTGGGGTTTCTTACAAAGCTCTTTTAGAAACGGCTTTTGTGGAAATAAAGGAACTTTTCGGACCTATTTCATGGATATTTCAACAGGACAACGCGCCTATACACAATTCCCGTGTTGTTAAAGAATGGATTGCCAATCAGAACATCCAGATATTGGACTGGCCTCCCTATTCGCCTGATCTTAATATCATTGAAAATGTTTGGGGATGGCTTGTCCGTGAAATTTACAGAGGAGGCAAGCAATATCAAGACAATCAAGAGCTAATTGCGGCGATTAAAGCTTCTTGGGCCAAGATTTCCTTGAATTATCTTCAAAGTTTGTATGACTCTTTAAAAAACAGAATTTTTGAGGTTATTTCTAACGGTGGAGGCAGTACACGCTATTAAAATGGCACAAAATTAATTAAAATAAATAAAAGAAAAAAAAAAAAATATTGTGAACAAATTTAGTGTTTTGTTGTTTTTTAACTTTTTTATGGGTGCGACTATTCAAATGAACCGAAAAAATGCTTGCAGTTTTGCATGATATAGGAAAAGGAGAGTACGACTACCGTTATGGGACTCTCACAAATTTAAAATTATGTTTCTTTTACTCAATATAAATGTACCTCTCTCCTGAGTATGTTTTTTTTTCTCTTTGATCAACATAAGACAAAAAAAAAGCAAGATCCAAAACGCAACTGTGGTGCGTCTATTCAAATGAACCGCACTGTACTTACGGACTTATGTCCCACCTTCGAAAATAAAATTTTGAAACTCATGTCCCAATAGGGTGGTGGGTGGGACATAAGTCCCAACTATATCTCACTTAAGTAAGAAATAAGTCCCAAATTCGATTTGTGATAGCATGTCAAACTTTTTTTTGATTTTTTTTTGCTCTGTAATTCGTTTCTTAGTTAGTCCAGTTTTTGGTCTTGTAAAGCTACTTACGGGGAAATTGAAAGTGAGAGTACAAACACTGTAAATGTTTAAAATTTTTACTGAAGTTCTCAGATTTTGGATCGTGCGCGAAAAGAAACTTCTAAAACTTTAGCTTTTGAGAATTTGAGAAAATAAAACTAAAATATTTGGTTAGATTATATATTTTTTGTTTGTTCAGTTCTTGTTGTATGAAGTCTCTATATATATAAAAATCAATTGCTGTGCGTTGGTCGGGTAAAGGCTCCAGAACGGCTCGACCGATTTGAATGATTTTTGTGTTATTTTGTTCGTCTTGAATCAGGAATGGTTTAGGAAAAAAGAAAAGTCAGAAAATCTTCAACATGTGGCGTTGTAGGCCTATATTTCTTTTTTCAGCTCAATTCAAATATCTTCAATAATAACCTTCTATATTTATACCTATAATTCTTTCGGGGTGAAACTCGATGACGATATAACTCGACAACCACTGGGCCATTTTTTATGATTCTTCTTTTGTTTTGTTCGTATTGTTGTATTTCAGGTTCAGGCAGTCTTAAAAGATAGGATTTTGGACCCGATAAGTGGCGTTGTTGTCGATCTCCGGAACCACTCAACCGATTTTAATGAAATTTGGTGGATATATATGGTTGGTTTTCGGTTGAAAGACAGGATACTTTTGGACTTGATAGATAGCGCTGTCGTCAATCTCCGAAACCGCTCAACCGATTTCAATGAAAGTTTGTAGATGTGTATTCTTCGTTCCCGCTTGAAGGATAGGATACTTTTGGACCCGATAGGTGGCGCTGTTGCCGATCTCCAAAACAGCTTCACCGAGTTGATTGAAATTCTGTAGATGGGTATGATTGCTTCCAGTTTTAAAGTTCGGATAGTTTTTAACGGGTTGTGGCACGTCCCATTCAAAAATAAAACAAAACGCTATTTTTAACGTTGTAGGTATAATTAAAATGATTAATTGATATTGTCCAAATAAAGGACTTTGCGAAATGTGAGCAAGATTTAATACGAAAGGTACGGGGAAAGCCGGGTGGGTATAGTTACTATAAAAGAGACTGACGTCCGTATGTGCATTCATAACTCGGGAACGGATCGTTCGATTTTTATGATTTTTGGTTGTAAGGAAGGACATATGCTTTGTCTTGAAAATAAAACTTAATTGGGATTAGTTGAATTTTTAAATTCTTTGGATGTTCCGGGCTTACCTCTACATAATTTGGATTTGAAAGTCGGCTCAGTTATAATTTTGTTGCGCAACATACATGTACCTACCGAAACTTTGTAACGGATCGCATCTGATTTAGTGTGAAGGATCTCAAATCGAATGTCATGCAAGTGACGATTTTGAGGGGAAAATCCAAAGGCAAATACTCTCATTCCGCAGATTCCGCTTATTCAGAACGATTTGCCATTCGTATTTTAGCGACTTAAATTTCCCGCGCGTCTCGCCTTCCCTATAGTGAATGTGTGTTCCTCTCAACAATAACTCAGACAGCATAATATCGTCTCATTGAAAAAAAAAAAAAAATATTTGATTGGTTGGAAACAGCTACAACATGACTTCAGCTCATCGCTTATTTATAAACCCCCAGACCGGGAAATCCATCAATGATTCATTCGCCCCAAGCCCTCGCAAATGAAAAAACAAAAAAGCGACAACATAAACAAGTAACAGTAACTTTATCCTCATTTCAGTGGAGTAACATCCAAAATATCCAATTGAACACCTACAAATGAGGACTTCATTTGTTCGCATGAATAAGTTATCCCGCACACAAACAGAACAACGGAAAAAGAACTCGAGTTGACTGTGCCAGTGCCAGTGCCTCCACTCCAGACCGCCACAAACTGCCGCACATATTTTATAAGCAAGCAGATGACACTTTTCAGACATTGAAATGAATGCCCTCTGCATCTATGCATGCAGCTGGAGATTCTTCCGCTATATCCTTGTGCACTATTTATAGAGCTGAAAGTAGACTTTACACTCGCCCCACATGGAAATTGACATTTCGCTGAGCTTTAATAATGCAATGTAGGAAGAAAACATTCTCGGAAGCAACGTCCTTTCAAATGAGGCACAACCTCATGCAATGTAAATGAACGTTTCCGCATATTCTAGTCCTAGCCGAGAAGATGCAGCAAAAATGAAGTGCGACAAAATATTGATGCTTGAATTTCAATACGAGCGGTTTTTCAAGTGTCCTGGCTCAAGGATGTGTCTGTCGCCTGACAGTGTCAGTTATTTCCGTGTTTGTGGAAAAAAATATGCCACAAAATATCTGCCACAGTCGAGTGGCACTTTAAATGGGAAGATTATTTTACATCAGCTATGCGATATGGTACGACGAAAGGACAACAAGGGGATTAACACGCCCCCTCATGTATTAATTCTGAGTCTCGTTCTCGTTCTCGTTCTCGTGCAACCCCGTGATGCTTCCCTGCAAATGGCCTCCTGAATCGTATGTTAAGTGCGGTTTTTATTTCAATCAATTGTTGCCAGTGAGGTTCCTTCTTCTTTTTTTGCAACAGCAAACGACAAGTCAAGAATGGATGATGACTGATGGAAGGTGGTTGTGTTGCCCTCTCTGGTGGCCCCTTGAGTTTCAAGAGCAAACGAACACTTGAGAGAGCTTGAGCATCAGCGAGGTGGCTACAAAATTGATACACACACTATTGTCGTGCTGTGGGATGGCTGCTGTTGATGTAGTGATGGATTTTTGTGGGATCGCGTTGAAGTGCCTTATGGCGAAGGGAAAGTGTTAAAAAGGGGTTCTCAAGGAGCTTCTCTTGTTATTCGACAAATATTTAACATGTGTACATACAGGGGATTTGATGCTTAAGTTGTTTTGATTGAAAGAGCGATTAAGTGAGTTCTGTTCGACTGCCTGCATGAGAGTGATTTTTTTTGATAAATCTTCCATTGAGCCGCAGAGCTCAGTGATGGGTTTGAAATTTAACATCGGCCGACTCAAACTCTCTGGTATCAAACTCCCTGGTATTTGGGTAGATGTATCCAAGTTACTGTAAAAAAAATCCTGTGGAAAATGAAAAGAGCAACATTTTTTCTTTTAAGTTTATTATAAAAAAGATGGATGTAAGATTGGTTAGCGAATTAAAAGTAAGGACTACTAAAAAAAGGGAGAGTATATGAGTTTATAAAGGGTGGCTAAGTTTTAAGGGCCGATGATGGTTTTGAATAAAACACAAATTATTTAGGAAATTATTGTCATTTCTTTTTATCATGATAATATTGGTATGGTTCAATTATGCATGTAACAAAATATCGGCCAAATGGCCGCCGCGACCTCGGCGGCACACCTCCACCCGATGGTCCAAATTTTCGATGACGCTGAGGCATAATTGAGGTTCTATGCCGTTAATGTGCCGAATTATCTCATCCTTTAGCTCTTGAATTGTTGCTGGCTTATCGACGTACACCTTTTCTTTCAAATAACCCCAAAGAAAGAAGTCCAACGGTGTCAAATCACATGATCTTGGCGGCCAATTGACTTCGCCACCACGTGAGATAGCACGGCCATTGAATTTGTCGCGCAAAAGAGCCATTGTTTCGTTAGCTGTGTGGCAAGAGGCACCGTCCTGTTGAAACCACATATCGTCCACATCCATATCTTCCAATTCGGGCCATAAAAAGTTCGTTATCATCTCACGTTAGCGAACACCATTTACAGTAACTGCCTGATCGGCCTCATTTTGGAAAAAATACGGCCCGATGATGCCGCCAGCCCATTAACCGTAGTACGAGCTGTACGAACATGCACTGATATTTTCACATCTATTACAGACCCAGTTTGCTCAAATTTTTGCACCATTTTTCCGATTGTACGCACATTTGGACGATTAAATTGACCGAAAAAATCAAGAAGTGTACGATATGCATTTTGATAGAGAAGTCTGAAATTGAGAAATGTCAAATGAAATGCAGAACAAATCTTGACGTTTAGGTGTGATTCACATTCAACATCGGCCCTTAAAATTTAACCACCCTTTATATACGTTAAATGAAAGAACTCAGAGATTTGGTTTTGAATTTCCATTGGCGGTTATAAACTGATAATATCACGATGGACGTGTGCGGGGGTGCAGATTAAGTGGGATTTTCTGGATTTTTTAAACTCCAAGTGGTTGGACTTTTTAATATTTAGTAATATTTGCTAAGAATAAGTTTTGCGTTTCTGTTATTGCATTTTTAATGGCTGTTTCAATTTTAATTTTAAACTGCGGTATTGATTTTTAAAAATATAAAAAGGGTTTTTTAGTAGTCGCAGTGGCTTAGTGTTAGTGTGTTGGACTACTAAGCGAGGGGTCTCAAGTTCGAATCCCGCAAAAACCCAAATTCCAACTTATGTTTTTTTTTTTCCACTGCGCCACCTCTCGCGAACGTCTGACAAACATCCGAGAGTATGACTGTCTTGAAAGAGCTTCTCAATTAGCCGTTTGGAGTCGGCATAAAACTGTAGATCCCTTCCATTCGTTCCAAAAATGAAAAACTCACACAAAACGAATGGTTGAGAGAAGCTAGAACTAGGGTCCCTCCGGACCTGTTGCGCCAAATATTTATTTTATTTTTTTAAAGGGTTTTTCAACAGGGACGCAACAAAAGTAAAGCGACAGGGACAGCAAACGACGCCGAATTTCTTGCCGCTCTTTTGAAATTTCCCTTCAGTAAGAAAATTGGGTTTAGCGTCTGGACTTCTGCAAGCGTGCGTGTGGTGGCCATGCAAAAGAAATCGAGTTTTATACATAATGGCATCGAACGTACTTTCACAAGCATAAAGAATTTTATTGACATCCAAAACCGTTTTTGTTTTATTTAAAAAAAACTTTTCTAGCGCTCTTATTGAAAAACCCTATACATATGAGCAGAAATCGGTTTTCATTTTTGAGAAATAATTAAAAAACGGATTTATTCGAATTTTTTGAGAAAAATTAAGTACCGTATCTTATTTAGAATACTAATATTATCTTTTACTATTTATTTTGATCAAAATCGTTAAAGCGGTTTTCCTAAAATTTGGCTGACAAAACAGTATCAAATATTGCAATGTCTAGTTTCAAAAATACTATTTTTTGGTTAACTATTTAGCTGAAAACCGAGTACAAGTTCGGGATGTAAGCATTATTTGGTTTTAAAAGTTTCATCGAATTAAAAAATATGGTTTTCGAGATATGAGCAGTTTTTAAGATTTACGTTTTCGGTGATTTGAATTGAAAATTAAGGACGCAATAATTTTGAGAGTATCAATTTTACTGCCTCGAACTGTGACAAACTCAAAATCCGAAGTTTCAACGAAATCCGGGCAGTGGTTTTGGCTGCATAGGCCTGTGAAAGAACGGACAGACAGACAGATGGACAGTTGGACTGACGGACAGAATTTCGCGACCCACTTTTTTGAGTTCCTCTATCATTGCAATGTCAGTATTGATTAGGATGTCGAGTTCGAAATTTTATACGAACACAATCTCTTGTGTTTGCGATAGAGAACTGAGCGAGGGTTTCAGGATCGATTCAGGGAAAAACACAAATTACAGTTTAAGGGTTGTTTACACTCTGCCACCTCTTGCGAACGTCTGACGACCATCCAAGATTATACAGTGCTTGGACAAGCTTTTCAGTTTGCCGTTTGGACTCGGCATGGAATTGGATACCTCCCTTTTCATTCGCCTCCGAAAACAAAAAACTCACACAAAGCGAATGGTTGGGAGAAGGTAGGCCTGGAGTGCCTAATTGGACCTGTTGCGCCAATTATTTCCCTTTTAGGCCTATTTGAAGAATTTACGTTCCATCTTTGATTCGTTTTCATACATTGCCTAGAGGGGTAGGCAGACTGGCTTTTTCTAAGTATCCTTACTGATTATCTGATCTAAGGATCTACCAAAAAGAAACACATTTTAAATGCGCTTATTAGATAGATTTATCTTGTTCCATTTGACATCCACATATAGAAGTTCGTCAGTCTGACAACGAAACAAGAGTCCCGCACATCAGATGACGCGATTGCGACCATAAAACTCAACGTTGCACATCGCGAATAGGTGGCGGAACACAGGAATTAATTCGCGAACGAATATAAATGATTCCCAAGGTGGAAAATAACCCATCGCCCGATGCTATCTTTGATCCTTAAATGTGCTACCGCACACAATAAAAAAGAAAGCCCAGAGAAAAATCATCCACGGCAGTCGTATCCCCATCAGGATACGAGCCGGTTCCTGTTTTGTGTAAAGCTTGCCGCGTCACATTCAATTTCATTGTTGTCATAACAATAACATAAAATTAAAATAACATAAAAAGGAAATTGCTTGCGAAAACATCGCGCAGCAGCAGCATTCACCTCTTCAGCTGCGCCATATACCCTTCTTTAGTCACCTCGTGACACTATACTTTTGCCTAGCCGAGAAACCGGAGATGGGACCTGATGCGAGCTGTGGGAAGGGCGGAAACCGGAAGAATCACTATGAGAATAATGGTTATTTGCTTGTTGTTTGACTTTTTCTTTTTGTTATGCGAATTCGGGAAGACAAAAAATGAGGACGAGCGAAACTTTTTACGACACACATTGTCGCTCGTCTCCGCATTTGGTGGAAAAACGCGAAGCGGTAGATAAATGAGCGGATAAGCCGTCTAATAACCACCCCTTCGCTGGGCGAGTAAGTACCATTTTTTTTTTCGCTGAAGAGCAAAGCTAATTCTGCGTCTGTCTGCAACTGTCTGTGTCTGATGTTTTGTTTGGCAAAAAGTCCCATTGAGGAGGATCCACTGCGCCATCATGATATAGTCATGCTGGGCTGTGTGAGAGCTGGGAGGGTGCGATGGCATATCCTTAAATGGGTCTCTGACGGCTTTATTGGCCATTGAGATCGCCTATCTGAATGTATAACGACCCCATCAAGAGATTTGCCTTGGAATTGATATTACTTTGGTGGCAGGCGTGCGAAGCTTTTAACAATGAATTCCGAGTGAATCGTGTGCGCTAAGATTTCGCTGACATTGACTGTTTTATTTTACTATAGGTCCTTTCGAAACAATTATCCTGCTGTTGGTGAATTTTTTAATGTGCAAGGGTCAATGGGCAGCCAGGTGCGGAAGTGCTGAAAGGAGGGGGAGGAACAGGCCTTCAAACTATTGAGGTGTCTTGCTGACATATAAATCATCGTGTTTGAGGACTTTGATTTGCGGGTGCTGCTCATCTTGGGAACATACCGATACCACAGCCTGGTGAGATTTAGACGCGATTTTTGACCCGGTTTTTGAAAGTGTTTTTAAATGATGATTAGAAGCATTTTTTTTTCGAAAGGTTATTGAGACTCATATGACACGTTTTAGCCCGAATATTTTGAGGAGTTTTTCGTCGCTTTTCTTAGCTTGTTTTCTACGGGTTTCAACGCGATTTTTGAATCATTTCTCGCCGGTTTTTAGACCCATTTTGATTTATATTTGGACAAATTAAAGTGAATTAACAATATGTAAGCATCGTGTTAAATGGTGTCATACCTACTTATACTTCAAAAAGCGGTAGATCCACTCCTAGTGGATCTGCAATTTCAGAGTTATGATTCTCGAAAAGCAGTAGAGAAATAAACGCTTTGCTAATTTTCCACTTCACTAAACTTAAAATTAAGCGGTATAGCCGGCAAATTTATTAGCAGATTTTTGAACGGCTTTTCTGTGGGATAGTTGAACTCTATGTAGAAGTTCCTCACGAGTCTGGCCACCGTGATTTCCATTTCCATTTCAACAATCCGCTTGCCGATACAACTTCTGGCGCCAAAACCAAAGGGAATATATAAAAACGGGTTCAATTGCTGATAGGCACTGTTGCCATCTCGCAGCCATCTTTCTGGTATGAACTGCTCAGCATTTGGGTAGTGTTGTTCCTCTTTCAGCAGCAAGTTCACATTGACAATAATGTCGTGATGTTTTGGCACTTGATAGCCACTCAAAACAATATCCTCATCATTCGATCGCCAAATTCCCATAGCGACTGGATAGATTCTCAAGCCTTCCTTAATGCAGCTTCTCAGGTACGGAAGGTTCTTCATGTTATCCAGAGTGAGTTGAGAATCTTTTTGCGGTAAAATGGCACGAATCTCTTGACGAAGTTTCTCCTGTTTCTCTGGATTCTTGGCAAGGCAAAGCAGTATTGAAACCAAGGCGGTACTGGTTGAGTCAACCCCAGCCATAAGCATGTCCATAGCCATGACGACAGCCACATTCTTGTCGATCTTAAGGAGTTTCTCCAAAACACTTTTCTCTTCGTTCTCGTTTGCGCTGGGATTTTCGTTTTCCATTCGCTCCAGAGCCTGGTTTACGTAGTTCATTATGATGTCGTACATCGTGTCATATGACTTGATCAATTTATTGAACTTTGGCGTTTTAACGATCCGCCACAATGATGGCGTGAATTCCAATTGAAATATAAGTTCGAAATTTGATCGCAGACTCTCGAAAAGCCTGCTAGCTTGCTCGTTGTTGCGGTCCTTTCGAATGAGGCCAAGCTGCCGATTAATTGAAACCACTGCAACCGATTCGAAGGTAAGGCGGTTGATCTCATCCTCAAAAGTGTCGGGCATCTCCAGTGTCTGAGGGTCTCGAATTTCACGAATTCTAGAAAGTACTTTTATAAGGAATGGTTGATGTAGGTATATAATTCTTTCTACAACTCACCTCTCGAGAAATTCGTTGTTCACCTCGAGCATTTTATTGAGATACAAGCGGGCGTTTCGCGGCTGCATGAGAACTGGATTGACAGCTGTTCGCAACTTACCCCAAGCATCACCGTTCCTATTAATAAGAGGAATACTCGGTCACTCTTTGTTAGCCAGAACAGCTCTTTACTTACGTTACCAGAAGTCCAGCAACGTCGCCAAAGTCGTCCTTTCGGTGAACACTCCTGTGGTAGTTCATAGTTTCGAGGAAACGTCGTCTCGGCCACTTGCCCTCGGAGTGAAGAATTTTCGGAAAGTCATCCGGATTGAAGCAGACCAACATATTCTTCTTGCCAAATATGCCGGGTATCGCATATAAATCTCCATACATCTGACGACTCAGCAAACTAAACTCGATCAATGTCTTTTTGTAATAGACACCTATGAGCAAACAAAAGTCAAACACACGATCAAGTAGAGTTCAGGGCACTACATACCGCCTGGCAAAAATCCACGCACCAACTGTAATTTTGTTGGGCCAGGAATTTCAGTGAAGGGTTTCGCGTTCGCCCATTCTTTCGGATGCCCACGATCGCCCTGCTTGTTATCCTCCGCTCTCTGTTTGTAAACAAAGTTAAAAAGAAAAAACTCAAATGTATTAGTAATAAGTCATAGCTTATCTAACCTTGATATTGAGTTGCGCGACTCTACGCATCTGCTTCCACTTCCACTGACTTATTTGCGGAACGCGACCTACAACGCGAACTTGCCGATACATTCTCTTCCAACGATCTTGACATACTAAATGTTGCGAGTATGTGCCAGCAGTTCTTTGCTGCCTGCAATCTGCACGTACCTATATAAAATGAATGTGGAAAGAGTTTTTAGCCAAATAAACTCAAGTGGCTGTCATTTACTGATATTTAATATTATGCCTGATTAGACAAATTTGCGTGATATTTCGTCTCAAGGTCGCTGCAGCAATAAATTAATTAATTCATGAAATTAACTCGTGCTCATGCGTGATGTTTATACAGCAAAATCCGGATAAGTACTTCACGTCTATGTACCCAACACTCTTCAGATCTAGATATTTTTTTTAGCATTTCTGAGTACATTTACCTACACTGAAAATTACCTCCCGCTTAAGTAGGGGAGACTGGGTACGGTTGAAATAATTTCGTTTATACCGTCCATACCATTGCCGTTTATAAGCTAAGCGGTGATCAAGTTAGGTGAAATGTAGTAGCATGTTTCTATGTACAAATTTAAACTGTTTTTTGAGTATTCGGTGTGATATTTTGCGTAGTACATCATATTAAATCATGAAAATCTCGAAAGACACAGTGGGGTTAGAAACCCAGAGTAGTGTGGGACTCTAACCGCACTAAAAACACCTCCTTAATCATGACCAATCAAAGAAAGATCGACAAATGATTTTAGTTTCAACGTTCAGTTGTGTTTGAGAAGGTATTACAATTTGAATACGGGTTCTCATTATTTAGATTATAAGGTCGTGAGGTTTAATTCTTCTCAATCTTCGAATATTGTATCGTACATTTAAGACGTCTTCTATTTCAGGGTTAATATGCATCTGCAGACGCTCATTGTGACGAATTTCGTACTTTTTAATTACCTCCGTTACAAGATCAGTCTGCAAATCACGATGCAAGTCATTATTTCTAATATACCATGGGGCATTTACTATTCCCCGAATGTCCCCCGTTTTGGAATGTCTGTATTATTTTTACATTTGTCTTCCTTGTACAACCCCATAATTGGACACCATATGTCCAAACAGGCTTCAATATCTGGTTATATAATAAAATTTTATTCTCAATGGACATTTCCGAGTTATGTCCTAGCAACCAATAAAGTTTTCTATATCTAATATTAAGTTAATTAATAATTAATTAATACTAAGTAATAAAACAAAAATGAAAATTTGTTTCAACCGTATCCATACCAGGGTCGGTTGAAACAGTTGTTGGGGTCAGTTGAAACATGAACACAATCTTCCATTGTTACATAGGTATTTAATAAATTTTTATTTTAAATAATAATTTTTTTTTGACAATATTCATCACGTCATTGTTTTATATAGAATTAAAAAAAAAATAAACAGTAGGTACCTACCTATTTCTAAACAACAAAAAATTAAAAAAAATTAATTCGTTAAATTAATTGAAAATTAACAAAAGGAACATAACTTTTATTTCAATATTGCAATCGATAAAATTCAGTTCTCGGAATATTCCGAATCACAATTGTGGCAAACATAACTACTGCAACCTTCTGTGCACTCTTTGTGAGCTCACATTTTACAGGTGATACATTTGTATCCAATTTTCACTAGATCTGCTCTCTGAATACGTTGACAAGCAGACAAGGCAATAAAACTCCTCTTCTTCTGAATAAAAATAATAATAGGGCACTGGAATGCTGTATTATTTTTTTGAACTTTCGTAAGCTTTATTTTATTTTTTACACCTTCCAACCTGTTCTTAGCTTGCTCAGCTGGTTTGTGTCAGTCTTGCTTCATGTTCTTTTTTTATTTTTTGTTCTTTCTCTGGTGTATCGGTGTATACGGTCTACTAATTTCGTTAAGATATAATATAAAAAAAAGGTTGGCGCAACAGGTCCGGAGGGCCCCTAGGCCTAGCCTCTCACAACCATTCGTTTTGTGTGCGTTTTCATTTTTGGAACGAATGGAAGGGATCTACAATTTTATGCCGACTCCAAACGGCCAATTGAGAAGCTCTTTCAAGACAGTCATACTCTTGGATGTATGTCAGACGTTCGCGAGAGGTGGCGCAGTGAAAAAAACCAAAAGTTGGAATTTGGGTTTTTGCGGGATTCGAACCTCGAACCCTCGCATTGTAGTCCAACACACTAACCACTAAGCCACTGCGCCTACGCCTAAAATAATATATAAGAATAGAAAAATAATTAAACATATTGTTTCAACCGTCCCCTGAAAAATTGTTTCAACCGTCCCCAACCCCCCCTTTAAGTAAAAAAATCTATAAAGTAACGAAAACAACACTGACACGTTTAAACTAGTCATCATGATGAACTCTACACTCTTTACTGCATACAAAAAAAAAAAAAAAAAAAAAAATACGCACAGCAATCTCGCATGGATAGAAACCCCAGTAAAATGAAAAATAACCAAACAAAAATACTTACTCTTGATAGTCTAAATAGAACATAAGCTCTCACTTACAACTGAACCGCCGAACGAACGATGCATTACTGTGCTATTCGTCTACGGACTTGATTTTGCTTCATTCACCGCTAACCCTAATACTCATAGACGCTGCGCGTATGGCTCACGAGATATTCGTGTTGTTTCAACCGTCCTGTGTTTCAACCGTACCCAGTCTCCCCTACCCAACACTCTTTAGATCTAGATATTTTTTTTTAACATTTCTGAGTACATTTACCTACACTGAAAATAACCTCCCGCTTAAGTACCTTATTCGGTGTATTGCCCTCTATTTTTTTTGCTAATTTGGTCAGGTTACACTCGTTTAAGTACCTCAATCTAAACTCACACAATTTCATCGCAGCAATCTTCGTTGTGCATACCAAAAATTACATTTTCACTACCTCACCCGCTTAGTCGCAAAATTCTGTCCGTCTGTCTGTCTGTCCTTCCACAAAGAAGTTTGTGGGCTTACAGTTCGGGGCCGTTTTTTTATTTTGCAGAGTAACCTCAATATTAATGGTACTTCCCAAACAAAATTTTCTTACCAATTTGATTTGCTCGAAAACGGCTATAACGATTTCAACCAAAATTGATATTTAAGCTTAAGTGGGTGAGGTTACCATGACCTCATACCCAGTTTTTGGCTAAAAATAACGAATAACGGTACTTTTGAAATTTGGGCACTTCTCGAAAACGGTCCATTCGATTGTAACAAAAATTCATTTCTAATGTACTATGGTTATTTCTAACTTAATGGCAAACTCGCTTTTTCTCTGTATTACCTTTCGTAAAATGGATTTTTGAAAAAAGTATTTTTTTTTTTAAATTTAGTTTTCCTTAGTTTAACTGAAACCGGCAACAAACGATTTTGACCAAAAATACAAACGTGGAGTAAAATTGATATTCTCAAAATTATTGCGTCCTTAATTTTCAATTCGAATCACCAAAACACTAATTTTAATAAAAACTGCTCATATCTCGAAAACCGCATTTTTGACTTGGATAAAACTCTAAAAACCAAGTAATGCTTACATCCCGAATCGCTAAAATTTAGAGTCGAAACTAAAAATGTCCATTGGTAAGCCCTTTTACCTAAGGTATGTATGGCAGTTCATAATATCATTTTTTATGCAGTAGAAATGTAGATTCCAAGCGTAGGTACATTATGAGAGCATTCCCCCACGCTAATAATCATTTTTAGTGTCCAGGTTAAGTTTTTCGAACTCAAAATGGTGAACATTTTCATACAAAATTCCATATATTGTGAGTTGTGAGTTGTGACTAGGGATGATACGGAGCTTCGACTCCGAATCCAATATGTCGGAACCTCCGGCTTAAATTGCACCTCCGAATCCGGCTTCGGTTCCGATATAATCACATCGGAGGTTTTTCGGAGCAAAATCGACGACGAGGCGACCGATGAACATAAACAACAAAGAATTATCGAGTTGCGATTGCGACATCTCTCAATACGACTGTCTTTTTATTCTTTTATTTATTTTACATAAGTATGTGCATTGAAGTTGAGAGTGCGTGCGTCAATTTAATATTTTAATAATTTGTGTCTGCGTGCGACCCCCGATTCCGACTCCGATTCAACTCCGACTCCGCGGAGGTCGGCGTGAGGCCTCCGACTCCGATTACGACTCCGAAAACCACCTCCGTAACATCCCTAGTTGTGACCTACATCATATTTAGTGTGAAGGTTAAAAATGATAGTTAGGTCCCATTCATCGCTATAATGAATTCCCAAACAAAAACAATTTTGGTTTCGACTTTTAATTGACGGAAGTTCACAATTGCAAAATTTGTATGGAAAATCCACTGTGAACAACTAAAATTTAGAGACTAAAAATGTTTATTGGCAGGGCTCATATCCAATGGAATCTCTAATTTTTCAACTAAAACATTCTTCCGCACTGCCTCCAAATTAGCACATAGCTGAGCTCATGCTCATCCACCTTTAACCACCGGCCGAACCGTTGCGGTACCACTTTACCCTCCCATCAGTCAGTATACCGTCCTAATGGGATTATATGATTAACGCAATGACATGTAACGCATTTCATTGAATTATTGTCATCTACCTCATTTCGCAATTTCCATTCGAACAAAGCCCAACAAACAGCAAAATCCGCTCTATCTCGGTGGTTGCATCAGACAATGGTGATGTAGCACTTTGCTATTACCTCATCCGCATCGGATTAACACACGCAACAACAATGAGACAATGGGTACGCAACTTTGCGACAGTAAAGTAATCTACACCCCATCAACGACCAACAGTATAAAAAAACCCCTCTCACACGACTGGGGGTGGAACGTATAGATCTTTTGGCTGCCAGCCTTTCGTTGTTCTTAATCACAGTCCCGCATGTACCTGATTAAGTCGTAATTAGATTGGAGAATATTATTATTTTCCACCCTCCAGAGTGCTGCCAACCACCTAAGCTTTAAGGGTTGCGTTGTATTGCAGTGTCTTGCGTATGTAAGCTGCCTTACGGCTTTCTGGTGGGTATGTGCAACCCCCAAGCTGATATGACTGGTGCCGTTTCCGAAGGGCTGCGAATGCCAAAAATTAAATTTAATCAAAGTAATGTCAGTCCGTTGTTCTTCTGCCTTCGTGTATGTATGGTATGGCCTTCTGTATGAATATAAAGCTTAAGCCCGCTCGCTCTTCCCGGGAAGTACATGAGAAACTATCCCCTGCAGGATTTATTAGAGTCATTAATCTTAACTTAGCAGCTAACAGAGGATTCGGGGACTTAATACTTTCGTCGCTCTTATTAATTTTTCTTATATTAATTTATTAAGATTTATTATTGAGAAAAAACCGGCGGCGCTGGGATTTCGGCTTTTTTTTTGTCTATCCCGAAAGGGATTTCATTTGGTGGAGTCTTGGAATGTAATCTTGTTTTGTTTTGACAGTATCCGTTGTAAGCAAATATCTTTCGCATGGGGGTGGTCTGATTTTAGAAAATATGCGATGTGGGTGGCTTCCGCTCAAACACAATACGTTTGAACTCATCCGCACCAGATTTAAACAAATCTACATAGGTCTCCGTCGAAAAGACGCGACTAAAGTATAAGGAATATGATTTTCTCTTTCTCTGAATTGGGAAACTTGTAGGGTGTTTGATAGGGCAAGACGAGAATCCGCAGGTCCAGTCAGTGAAGAGGTTTGTTTAGTTATAAAAAAGCTTACGAACAATAAGGGAAATATCCGGGTTATGTGATGGCAGGTTGATGCATGCCTTTAGTCATCAACCACGTATCGATGGAAGAATGAATAGCCGAGGAATGGATTATCAAGTTTATATACCACATCTACAAGAAAAGGCCATAAAAGGTACGAATTTATTCCATCCAACGTCTTTTACTGTTCTGTAATTTCATCGGCCAATATAACTTGTGGCTTTCGACACGGAAGACCGACCACAGTCGTCAGCTTAATACCATTGAAAGTATTGGAAAAAGACTGCGATTTTTCAGAAGCCGCGGAAGAAATTTCTGCTAAATTCAACTAGTCCGCAGTAGATCCCTTCGGTTCGTAGAAACTATAGACAGTAGTAAAGCAGAAAGGCAAGGTAGGATTGGATTGGGCACTTTAGACAGTCATGTGAACTCTCTAGAAAGAAAGAAACAGTCTTTGAAATATTACGTAGGTTTTGGATAGAATACGACAAAAGTCGGACCGACGAACTCCTACAATTTGATAGACCATCGTTTTTTTTTTTTTTTTTGTTTTTTTTAAACTTCTGACTTATCGCCAGGGCGATAAAGAGGCACTTTGAACTAAAAGATCTATTGTGCCGAAGGTTGCCAGAAAATAAACTTTAGGCTAGCAGAGTTTCCACTTCCCTAATGTAGCTGATAATGTTTTCAGCAGAGGACTTCTTCAGTTCTTCAGGACTTAGTAATTCACGGAAGAAGAATTTCCTTCTATTTAGTACTGTATAGAGCTGGGCATTCGCAGAAGATGTGTTCAGCTGTTTCGTCTTCTTCGAGACATAGCCGGCACTCCGGGGAGTTGACTATATGCATTTTGTTTAGATGATATCGCAGACCGTGGTGACCAGTAAGGTAGCCTACAAGGTTTTTGATATCGTGCCTTCTAAGGTTTAGAATTTGTTTGGCATTTCTTTTAAATGGTAAGATTGCCCTTTCGGCTTGTCTGAGGCCTGGGATTTCTTCCCACTGTTTGATACACATTTTGTGTTCCCAGCTTTTTATGATAGAGTTAATTGCTGATTTGGTGACGGCACAGAAAGGTTCTGGTCCTATGAAAGGGGTCTCCGACCCTTTCCTAGCAAGCTCGTCAGCTTTTTCGTTTCCTTCAATACCCTCGTGTCCGGGAACCCACCATATTTTGGTTTTGTTTCTGGAGCCGAGAGATTGGAGGGCATTTAGGCAGTGCATGCACGGTTGCCACTTGAAAATAAATTTTGTGTCCAAAATTGGAAATAAAAATGACCAACTGTACCTAAAAATGACCAACATTTTTTTTTAATTACCTACCTATTAATAATAAAAAAAAAAAAAAAAAAAAAAACAGGTACAAATAAATTCACAAAGTACCTTATTATTTCATTGGGCTGCTTATATCTATTGACCAGATTTCTTAATGTAAACGAAAAGTCGATGTGATTTGGGAAAGATTTTATTAAAACTATTTTCCAATCTTCCCACGATAAATCGTAATCTGGTAAATTTGAATACCATAGCCAACCCAACAAGACAGTTGTTCATGTGGTATATGGTAGCTTTATCATCCCAGCAGTTAATAGATGAAAGCTGATCAATTTTTGTAACCCACTTTTTGCGGATACATTTGGGGGTCTATTAGTTTTTCAAGCTTACCAATTCGTTCAGATACTTCATCGGTGACTGTAAGTCTTGATGTCGAACGTTGCTCCGCTAAATTTTCGAAGCAATACAAAGCATTTTTAAGAAAACCGACTTTTTACCAAAATTCGCATGTGTCAATTTTATCGTTAAGATTATGATCATTGGAAAATCTTAGCATTCTCCACTCCGTCACTACATCTTCCTGATTACCCTGAAACAAGTTAGGAAAACTATTAATTAAAGGTGAAATTTCGGAATCCAACAAAACACCTTTTGGAGTTATCTCTTCTCTTCTCTTCTCTTTTCTCTATATATAAAGGAGAGTTGCAAAAGCGTTGTGACTTTATAACTCACGAACGGTCAAACCGAATTCGACCAAATTTTTGGGGTTTGTTTGCATGGCCGTGTTTGGTTTATCTAAAGTTTGATCAAAATTAGTCAACGCGTTCGTAAGTTATGTCAACATCTGATTTTGTCCATATAAAAAAAAGAGAGACGCCTATGAGTGTGTGCTGTATGTTTACTGTGTGCTGATGTCATACGTGCGCATACATGCATACAGCTGTCAGTGAGTTATTAATTATGTTACGGTTTTTTTTTGTTTTCATCGAACTCGTGAAGATATATATTTAAGTCTTTCATGCTTCGTCATTCAGTGCTGTATTGGTCATTTTTTTAGTCGTCAGCATAGTTTCAGTGATTCCGGTGAGATTATCGAAAACAACTTCGAGCACCTGCGTAGGGATTCGTGCACCATTGCTCATACGACGCATTGCAATCCACTCATGCTCTGCAATGAAGAGGATGGATATCACTTACAAAAAAAGTAATGATCAATCCATCGATAGGTTAGTAACCGTGTAGCTTTAATGTTTTTGAAGTTTCAGTGTGTGTCATTTAATCAATCATCAATTAAAATGCAACTGTAATCGATCGCAAAGGTTAGATGCTTGAAATTATTTAAATCAAAAAATCTGTTTTCGGCGCGACGAAGTTTGTCAGTTCCGCTAGTTATGGATAAGTTTCACAAATCATTATTACTGAGATCAAATCTAAGTAGCAGTTGTTTCGCATTTCTGCCAATAAATTGTCAAATGAAGGAATTGAATTCATTCGGTGATCGTGCATGCACACATTAATGCAGCATTTACATAAGACAAAAAAAAGAAGCGCATTGCATAAAAATTAAAGTCGAGTTTCTTTTTTCATTTCGTAGAAAATGACCAAATGGAATAAGAAATGACCATGTGACCAAGATAGAAAAAAATGACCAAATTTGGTCACAAATGACCAATGTGGCAACCGTGAGTGCATGACTGATTTTGAGACAATGATTGGTGAGCTAAGGGCATTTATAGCTGCTTGACTGTCTGTGAATATATGGATGTTTGCACCTTTTATACCTGAAGAATAGATGAGGTTTGCACATTCCTTAATGGCATGGAGCTCCGCCTGAAATACACTGGGGCTTTTCCCCATAGGTATTGTTAGGCCCATGTATGCCAGCTCCCACACCCGATTCCATTTTGGAACCATCCGTATACCACTTTAGGCCGTTTTGGCAGTTAGGTGGGTTATTGCTAACCCATGCTTCTCTTTTAGTGATCTCCGTGGAGAATTTCCTGTCGAAGCATAAAGTTTTTGGTAGTCGGTCAATTACCGCGCAGGTCATGTCAAGTTCCGGAAGTTCCGAGATAAGGGTCAATAGCTCCGGATGGTCACTAAAGTTTATCTCTTCCCCTTGTGCCAGGCTTGCTGAGCTGCGTATAGCCACTTTTTTAATATGTATGTGGAGGGGTGTTAATCCTATTAAAGCTTCTATAGCAGCTGTAGGACAAGTTCGCATTGCGCCGGAAAGACCCAGGCATGCAAGGCGTTGCAACTTGTTCAGCTTTGAAATGGTGTTCTTTTGGATCACTTTGTTCCACCATACTATGGAAGCATATGTTATAATGGGTCTAATCATGACTGTGTAGATCCAGTGAGTGATCTTCGGTGTAATCCCCCAGGTTCTACCGTACATACGGCGACAGGCCCATAAAGCATTAGTAGCTTTGGTAATTTTGTATTTTAAATGGGAGTTCCAATTCAGTCGTTTGTCTAGGACAACTCCAAGGTATTTGACTTCGTCGGAATGCTCAATGAGTATGTCATTGATTGAAATTTGGTTTAGATTTAAATTTCTTCTCTTGGTGAAGGGAACTATGATAGCCTTATTTGGATTGATAGAAAGATTTTCTGTGCGGCACCAATCTAGGACTATCTTAAGAGCACTTTGCATTATTGATGTAACTTCATTTGCTTCTTTGCCCCTAACAATGATGACTAGGTCATCGGCATAGCCTATGATATTGAAGCCTGCGGAGCTCAGCTTACGTATAATAGCACAGATAAGAAATATACAGATGTCTCATCCATATGGGAAAAGATGGTGTATGAAAACGAAATTTACTTAAAAAAAAAGCTTTTTCAAAAGCTTCATATATGCACAATTGTTAAATGAATCTTTGCCTCTTTTTCTTCTCTCTTCTTCTTTCCACGCATAAAAAAACCGCACACAGAAAGTACATTGCTTTCTTCCTGCCTTTTGCTTCAATTCACACAACGTTAAGAACATTTTTTTTTTTTGGTTTCTTTATTTTAACTTGCGGTTTGTGCGTAGGGGTGGATCGTGGTTATCGTGATCGTCATCATTGATTTAGCACAAACTCGTATCCATGTTAAGATGTTTGGTTGTTATTTTGTTTGAATTTTGATGTGCAGTGCGTATTTTAGGATTAGGATATTTTAGTTCAGATTGTAGATATCCTGCTATTCTATATTTATTTCCTGTTGAATATTTAGATTTCCATTGAAAATTATGTAGGAACATTATAATATGCTACCTAGTATTGTTTTTAATAAGCAACTTCGGCCTGAGATAACGAGTCAAATTGTACCTACATTTTAATAAAATAACCTTTGAAACAGAATGCTCTATTTCTCGCTTTTATCGGTTCAATGTTTAGCATATAAATTTGCATTTCCTGTAAAAAACTAATATTTTGATCATTCCGTGTAAGCGCAAGTTTTCCATTAAGAAGGTCAAAAACTTATTTATTTTTCTTATAAATTTTTCGGTTCAATTTCAAATTGTGTAGGTGATTTAATAACGTAATTTTTGTTGTGTTGGAAGTGAGTTTTTTATCCAGACAATTTTTTTTTTTTCAAAATGCCATACAAACAGAAAGTAGCATATTATATGTCCTTAATTGGGGCAATGCGAATTTAAACCAAAAATCAGAAAAACGGAACGATCCCGAGTTATGAGTGTACGTACGGACGTCAGTCTTTATATGTAGCTGTACCCACCCGGCTTTGCCCGCACCTTTCACATTAAGTCACATTGGTCACGTTTCCCAAAGTGCTTTATTTGGACAGTGTCCATTAATAAATTTAATTACACAACTTGAGAAATAGCGTGTCCACGCTATGGGAGGTGCCACAAATAGTTTTCCTATCCCGGTTATGTTTTCCAAAGTACCACCTATAGGTTCCAAAACTATCCCGTCTTTCAAACTGGAACCAACAAATGTAGGTAATCAGTAGAGCTGTTTCGGAAATCGGCGACAGCGCCATCTATCTAGTACATAGTACTTAGCTTTCTAATTAATTTTTGAGATAGAAAAGTCAAAATAAATATTTAATAGGAAGAATTATTGGATGCCAAATTCAATCACATTCCCCCATGCTTGGTAGCAGTTGGCAGCATTGATTTTATATTTTTTGTATGTGTTTGCATGTCACACGGATTCTAAATAGACATAACGCCGATAGGAAAACAAAATGGCGAATTTGAAAAAAAAAAAAAAAAAAAACGGGGCCAGCGGCAAGAGGATTGTGAGTTGGGGCTTGGGGGTCTAAGTATTGTCTCTGGTACGTTGTGGTCCATGCTGGGGCCTATCACCCACAGACCCTCTTTCTTCGAAATTATTCACTACACGATAAATAGTGCGTTTTTTTGGCACTCCCAAAAATTTCACGTAACTTTCTCATCATCCAACTAATCGATGATTGATTTTGATAAAAATTTTAACGATTAAAACACGTTAGTTTATCGAATATTTTTCCATAATAAATTTGCCACGGGTCTACTTCACGACTGCCAAATATGAACTTGCAACTAATGTTTACCAAAATGGCGGCAAAACAAAGTAGTACACCTTCCCGGCGGATACCCTGTATATATAGAGATTACATAATTATTTTCATTCCTTTGCTCTTGCTGTGTCTCAACCACAACGCAAAAAGGACTCGCTTTTATTAAAAATGCACATCACTTGAAACCAAATAACATGAAAAAAAAAGAAGATTTCTTCTAGAGTCTGGCATCAAGTGATTCGAAACGAATTATGCCTGCTGCTGCTTATCAATATCTGGCAGCGTGCTTCTGCTCAGCGTTGCCACTTCAAAAAAAAGAGGAGCGCAGTAGATCATTAAAAAATATGCAGTAGATTCGATCTTTCCGCAGTAGATAATCACTTTAATATTGTTTATATAAACGTTTCATTAAATAAATTAACATTTTGGAAATACTAAAGCCCAGGAGAGTGGGCTCTATGGGTGTCCAGCAACCGTTTCTGACATTCATTTCAGACATTCATTGACATTCACGTTAAGTTTGTTTCGTAGTTTATTTTTTAAATGTCTTACAATCGAAAACTTTCGCTCTGCAGCTTAAAATCCCGTTAGTTAAGCAGAAAACGAGAAAATAATAGAAATATAGACAGAGAGAAATTGGTTTCATGATCCATGAGAAGGTTTATCAAACAAAAAAAGTGCAGTAGATTGGATTTAGTGGCAGCAGATTTTTTTGCGAAAAATGCAGTAGATTTACTGCTGTTGCAGCAAAGTGGCAACGCTGCTTCTGCTTACTTGGTGTATTATTATATTTTTGTTGTCTTTCTCTTTCATTATTCGGCAATTTATAATTCCTTGTCTCTTGCTTTGTCATAGTCATAAGCCCATAAGAACAAGGCGTAAGGGAAGGGGGCAAGCTCTTTGCCAACACAAATGAATGGAGCGAAGGAAAGGCACTAGGAAATAAAAGAGCTTTCTTCTCAACGCTTATTTTGATTTTTGAAAGCTCCTTGTCTGGTAAGGCGATGAAAAAGGTTGTCTGGTAAGGAAAAAATATGCTTCAAAATTTTGTACAGGCATGAGACATCTGTATATTTATTGTCTGTGGTAATAGGTTATCTATAACCAAGGACCACAGTAGAGGTGAAAGTACGCCTCCCTGTGGGCAGCCCCTTACGGCTGTAACAGATGCTGTGATTGATCCAGTCGAAGCCGTTATTTTCCGGCTTACAAGCATCGCTTTGACCCATTTGATGGTCGGTTCATCTATATTTCTATCAAGCAAAGCATTTGATATGGAGTCATATCCTGTATTGTCAAAAGCACCCTCTATGTCAAGAAACGCGCATAGCGCGATCTCTTTGCAACTGTAAGCACTCTTTATTTGTTTAGTTAAACTGTAGACCATCGTTAGGACAAACTTGGTTGTTAGGTGTAGTCTGTCACTTCACAAATTTACTAAAAACCGTACAATGAACATAATCCTGAAATAAGATGACTTTAGTGCCACCCCGGACTGCAGTGCTACATGATTAAGTGAGTAGTCCCCTCTAAGGGTGTTATAAATCAGTCCACAAACCTGAGCTTGAGTAGGATTTTGTTGCAACCTTATAAAAAAAAAAAAAAAAAAAAAAAAAAAAAAAAAATAGAGAACTAATAAATTTGTAGTTCTTTTGATATCCTCTAATCAAATTCTTCTCTTTTCGTGACGCAGCTCTTCATTATTTTTCCACGTGACTTAATGACAGCTGTCAGCATATGACAGCCTCCAAGGTAAAAGACTCCAGTCCTGTCGCAGTTACCACAGATCTACTCTGCTGGCTTAATCGTCAAGCTTTTATAGTGTTCGCAGTGGACTAATAGCTAGTCTACTTGACTACAGAGTCTTGGGTTATAGATTCAATTAACTATCTGCTTACGGACAACACCTTTGTTCCGGATCCATCTTATTTCGAATATCTATAAAATTCCTCCTTTCGTCCTTCTGTACCGTATAGTTTTGATCATACAGGAATAGAAAATAAGCAGCAAGTCCCTTATTTCTCCTAATAGCACGGTTTATTGTTATCGAATTCATATCCTCTACACACTCTCAGCTCTAGAAAGCGGTAAAGAAGTCGACGTTATTACAACTGATTTCAGTAAGGCTTTTGGTAAGATTTCGCATAAGTTATTACTTTTCAAATTGTCTACCCTTGGCTTCGAACCCATATTGCTAAAATGGATATCTTCATATCGGTTGTTCCTCAAGGTAGTCACTAAGCTCCTCTTCTCTTCAACCTAAGAAATAATATTCTTGAAAGGGTCATTCAGCACTCAGCACTATCTCTCTCTACGCTGATGACACAAAATTTTTCAAATCAATTTCCTCACAACATGACTCCAGTCGCCTTCACAAAAACTGAATTGTTTTTCTACCTGGTGCCTTAAAAACAGTTTAGAACTTAATTTCTCCAAATGTGAATCTATTACTTTCTCACGAAAGAGCAACAAGTCTCCTCCCAGAATTAACCTTCTTCTCGGGCAACCTATATCTCTCGTGCAATCCATTCGTGATCTTGTCATTTTATGCGGCAGGGAGCTTAATTTCCGTTCGCAAAGTGATGAGATATATATAAAAAAGAAAACTCATCACTTGACTTCGTTCAAAATGGACCAACGAATTCTGCGACCCGTATGTGACGAGATCTTTATACATCACTTTTTGTGGGTGTCCCTTTTAAAGAGCTGCTTTGTGGTCTTTCTTGGAATGATCGCTTAATCCTACCTCCTTATCGCTACCGTCTCAAACTTATTAACCTAAATACACTTGAGGAACGCAGGGACGCAGCAGACATTTTTTTCATTCACCGACTACTCTCAGGCTCGGTAGATTACACGTCTCTTTACAACTCTATCTGCTTTAACACTAACCCTCGTAGTCTACGTTGCCCCCCGTCTTTTCTATCTTCCAAACCAACCGCACCTCCTACGGCTCTAATGAACCAATCTCTCGTATGCTGAGAAAGTTTAACTTAACCTCACTGTTCTCGACCTCAACCGCAGCACTACCTCCGTAAAAATCGATCTCCTTAAGCATATTTGGCTCCAAGTCTTTGTTATAAGTTCAAGAACTTATTTAAGTAGCTTTAAGTCATTGTTAGCTTGCATTAAGCCAAACAAATGATGGTTCTAGCTTTCACAAAAATTACAAAAATTTCAGAAAAAGCTTCTTGCCAAATTTATCGGCTCTATCACAGAATCCGTCGTATTCGGAATTTTGCTACGAACCCCGAAAGAACTCTTACAGAATCCGTCAAATGAAGCTAAATACTTAGGCCTTATTTTTGATAGAAAGTTAACCTGGAAGCCTAACATCCAAGAAAGAGTCAAGAAGGCCACTGTGGCACTTTTCTCTTGCAAAAAAGTCATTAATCGCGATAAATTAAGCAAAGTCTAAAGAACGGCTTGCACAACATCGGCGGCGCTCTTCGCAGCACCCCTTCCGCTGCACTTGACTTCCTGTTTTATCTGTCACCCATTGACATCTTCAGCAGACAAACGGCAGCTTCTGCAGCCGTACTCCTTAAAGCTATTTCGCAATGGACAAGCAAAACAACTGGCCATGCCGCTATCCTCAACAACATTAGGAACCTTCCAGAAAACATCTACTAACCACACCAGAACTACAATTTGATAAAAACTTCCAGGTCTCCATTCCTACTAGATCATTCTGGGAGGAGGAAGCATTCGTGGATGATGAATCGGTCCATTTCTTCACAGATGGTTCGAAAACTGTGGACGGTGTTGGTGGCGGTGTCTTCTCTAATAGACTAAAACTTAGTCTCTCCTTCCGTCTTCCTGATCACTATAGCGTTTTTCAGGCGGAAATAATGGCGATAAAAGAGGTCTTATCTTGGCTAAGGGAAAACGTGATATCTGCTAAAGACATCCGTATCTTCTCAGATAGTCAAGCTGCTATCAAGTGCCTGGAATCAGTCTCCACGAAGTTTATAAAAGCCCAAGACTGTCGTTCGTCAGATCTGGCCAAAGCTGGATCTAAACGTTCTAGGCATCTGATCTCCCTCGATAGGAAGCATATTAGTGCTACAATAGGTGTCATCACGGGACACTGTCTTATCGGCAGGCATGCAAAAAGGCTTGGCGTATTCTCTAACAATTTTTGCAGCAGCTGCTTCGAGTATTATTACAGCTGATCGAGTATTATTACAGCTGCAAGCCCGCGCTCAAATCAAGAAAGGCACATCCCTACGCCGGCCGGCAGTTCGCCTTCAGAGATGAAATAAATAAATAACAAAAACACCAGCAGATTGCATCCTCTTCTTGGGAGGAGATATTACTTTCCGAAAAGGGTGGTGGTTGGCTTCCCTCTCCATCTGGCCAAAAGCCGTCCTGGCGAGAAGAAGTACTAGCCATGGCAGCAGCAGCAGCAGCATTTTACTTTTTAATATTCATCCCGAATGCTACTGCTGGTGCTGCTGTTGCTTTGGCTGCGACGAAGGTGGTTGGGCGTGTGCTTCTGGCTTCTGGGTTCGCAGATAAGAGAATTGCCCTGTCATCCCGGATGATATATTCGAGGGAATTTAAATTGGGCCAACAGGATTGGCGTATATAACGAGAGCGAAAGAGTCTGCCACTGGGACACTTTCCACTTGCCATTCACGCTGGGTCGGTGGTGGTGCTGAGCAGGGTGCTGCACGGCTGTGTGAGATGACACGAGATGTGTGAAGAAAATATTTTTCGTGTTTTGTTTTTGCCACACGCATCCAATCTCTTGGCCATAATTCATTTCATCTATCTTATCCCCGTTTTATGTATGGGCTAGGCGCCGTGTGCAACTGGGGACATATACATGAAGACATCCTGGCGATTGCACGACAATTGCTCTGCCATTCGTCCCGCATTCACACCCGGTGTGGCGGTGAGTAATTGTTTCACTATCAATCAAAACAAACAGTCTCGCACTCTCGGTTGAGAGAGTGAGAGGCTATCGCTATACCCTGCAAGAGGCAGTTATCCCAAGCTGTCGATGTCATTATAACTCAATTGCTCATATGGTGTGCTGGCAGGATTCGTTGCGCCCCATTTTCTTGAAAACAGTACGAGAGAAATGTTGATGTTGTTACCACCAACTTCATCGTTGGAATTATTGAATCTAACCCCTTGCCCAGTGAAGGTATGAGTTCCAAATTGCTTTATGATTTTTTCGTGAGAGGTGGTTCGGTGTACACACATGTACATTGTACGAGTAGAAAACACCCTTGCGCTATGGAATCGCATGGAATCACTTTGACCCCTGACGCCTTGAATGGTAGCAATTGCTCTCAATAGGATGTTGCGACCGGCTGAGTGAGCTATTAGCAGTTGGCGTCATATTGTGCTCGGAGGTCGGTGGATAAGAACAATTTCGGGTGTGACTGTGAGTGGTTGGTGAGACTGGCATCAGTTATCATAGAGGGACTTAAATGAGATAGGGCTTTTCAAGGTTTTTATTAAAGTGGATTTTTTCACATAGGCTGTAAGATCCAACAGCTGGTGCTCATGATTAACTTTAAACCGCTTTGAACAGACATAGAAGTTTAATGGACTTCTCGTACGAGGTAACAGGAAGTAACGCCGAAGTTGAAGGCTAGCAGGAGACCCCGACCACACTTGAGGCTAAAGATACGAGCAATCAATCGAGCAATACGAACAATCAATGTGCATATGTCAATGGCTCATTCAAGTTGTACTGTCACATTGGAAGAGGTTGGTGATGAAACGGCTCTTGAGGTCGACTGGATCCAAAATATAGCTAAAAAGTAAACCTTGAAGGTGACTTTTGACTGATAATCATATTCCACTCATTATAAGCATGAGAGTTGTTGATAAAAATCTTGTCACCGTTTCCCATTCATAGTGGGTAGCCAGTGTCGCCGGAGAGAAATATGTTAAGGTAGTAGGTACTGCAGCCAGAAAGAGCATTATTTTGAAACAAATAGTAGTGCAGATATTTCGTATTCCTCAAAAATAAATGTGTGCATAGATATTTTAACTTATTTATTAAAAAAACATAAAACAAAAATTCAGTTAACTAAATAAACGTAAATAAATTATTAATTCTAAATAACAAAAGTCGGCTATCGTTGGTTCTTGCAGAAGGTGATTTTGGTGCTAAATTTGTAGGAACAGCAACAGCCTCATTTGTTTTAGAACCTCGAGCAGCATAACCACAAGATAAATTTCTAGCTTCTTTTTTTTTACCTTTACTGATTCCAAGGAATCGAGTTTTACTAAATATCTATAATTAATACAAGTCAACTTTGATTTATTCTAATAGAAATAACAATATATTTCAAGCATTAATTTAACAAGTCTTTTCATTTTAATGAATTATACCTACATACAAATTCACAGAGTTCAAACAAAAAAACAGAAGCATCAAATCACAATCTCAGGTACCTTACAATAAAATAAATACCGAACTGACAGATGAAAATTGCATAAAGCCAACGAAAAACAAAAACAAACTATAGAAAGATGGAAATTCCCTTCTTGACGACGATTCGGATGAAAAAAGTGCTGCCAAATTTGCATTACACTTTCCTGCAAGTGTAAGATATTTCAGGTCTTTAGAAAAAATAGGAGAACGAATGTGAAAGGAGGAGTACCTATACGGGAGTACGGAGGAGTATACGGGAGAACGAGAACGGAGGTGAAAGTAGTACAATACTCCTATGGGAGTACTTTCGGCAGCACTGTGGGTAGCTTTCACTTGCTGTTCGACGTTGGGGGTCGAACCGGCCCGCTGAGGTCAATGACAATGCTGATAATATAGCTAAGCTTACATCTTCCTATACATGCAGTGTATTTTTAGCAGTCTTCTGCATACAAATTAAACACTTCTTTACAGTTTCTCTTAAATCCTTCAAAACGCCTGTTTTAAAGTTAGCAGTCTTCCTCAAGGTCCGCCTCTCGGCAAACCCAGATAAATCCATCACTAACCCTCACTCAGTGCTCTCGAAAAAACTTTTCAATCCCAACAGACAACAGAACGAGGGGATAACATACATACGAGTACATCCATACACACAGCGAGCAGCAGGATAGAGACAAAAAAAAAAAAAAAAAAAAAACCGACTTACTACGGCAAACAATGAGCAGAGAACATTGCAATAATCCCGGCAGAGCAAGCTTATTAGTTCTCCCGTGGGACTAATCAAACCGAAGGCACCATATGCAGTCGCTCCAGTTATATGTGTTCATTCTATTCTTCTTCTATTACCCCAAATGACTAATGTAATGGAATCACAATACCGGCGAAATGCCGCCACCCTTAGCCTGGGTAAGGGGGTCATCCTTCCAATGTGGCCTCTGGTGTATATCTGGCACAGCGATATAGAGAGGGTGGGGCACAACGACACAAACAAACAAACAAACAGCAACAACAGCAAAATCTAGAAAACAAATCCTTGCATCAACAAGGACAACACAACACTGAACAACCAAACAATGGCAGAGGGTGAAAAAATAAACAACAACCGCAGCAATCTTCTAAAGCGACTTTCGAGGATGCTGAGTCTTGCTGGCGGCGCACGGGCGGATAGTGCCGCTCCTATCCTTGTATCTATGTGTAATGACTAAGCAAAATGATTAATTGCCCATGAGTTTTGATCGCACACAGAGTTTCGGGACATCCTAGATGGGAATGGCGGGTGGGTGTAGAGCAAGGATAAAATACAAAGCCCCCACATTCGGAAGGGTTGCTGAAGTAAAGATTACCGAAAAAGGACACATCACTCTTTACCTATTCTCGGTGGTAACTCATCTGCTGGACATTTGGTGAATCCATCGCGCGCGGATTCCTCCATCTGTCTGTCTTTCTCCTCGCAAGGACCCGGATTTCATTTGTCGAGATTGCCACCAAATTTGAATAATTTCGTCATATATATGCCGAGGACGTTGCCGAGAATTCTATATATATATATATATATATATATGTGACGGTGTGTACACAATTAGTCGTTGCACAAGGGACAGAAAATCAGGACATTTGGTCAGATTTCCGTCCGAGGAAATTAACTTGTTCAAACGGCATTAATGTCGTAAAAAAATCAGAGCAGTCCTGAACAACTTACTAATATTTTCTCCTGCCTCCCGCTCCTCAGAGCTAATTCACAAGGATAAAACACGAATATTAGGCAGGATGGAGCAAAGCTTAAGCTTCACATGTGATGGCGCACATATTTTTCTCTCCACCTCCTTATCAGTTCGTGTCTTCCGCCCACTGGCATGCATTACGCTACGATTTACGTGCGTAGCTCATCCTGTGGGGCAGAGATAACTTCATCTCTAAGCTCAACATGTTCCAGCCACTATACCGGCGATATGAGGCAAAAGAAAGCGAAAAACAGGATCTATCGGGGATTTCCTATTCTATTATTGGCATTAGGCCGGCTCCTGTGTGTTATGCATTTAAATTGCGTGCTTTTCTTGGGGAAAGATTGCTTTTATACTTTATGAAGGTGGAAATCCATATAAGTCTAGGATGTTCCTGTGTCCTTACGTTACTTTCTTGTGTGAGTGTGTTTTCAGCTTTTTTGTACTGTGTGGGTAGTTTTCCGAGGGTTTCCTTGCCACTCGGACGCGTGTACGATGATGATGGAACGAAATTAGTTTTACATGTTCAAATGGATGGATGGATAATTGCAAATGATGCGTGCAATTGAAGTCCCTATAGTGGGCCAGTGAGGTTGGGGCTTTCGTGTGTTCATACATGCAGTGGGCTTTCGTTTATTGGCATCATACGTAAGACGGCTATTAGGGACAATTTAGATTCAACGTATAAGAGACTGCGGTGAATTTGAAGTAAATTTCCGTTTTTACGCACATCCCGATGGGTTTCGGCTATCATTGGATATGTTAGATAGAGCTATGGCTCTTGAATACGGACCGTTTAACTGGATATACTTCGCTGGGGCATATAAAGTTCAGTTGGTTTATGAAGTCGCTATAAATGGTATCTGTAGTTTCGGCAACTGAAGCAGTTCTCTCTGCGTCTGAATAAGTATGATCCTCTTCTCCTTGTAGTGATCATTGGATGAGATTTTTCTTTTTAACTAGCAACAGCTTTTGGGAAATTCGTTTATTCGAAATTCGGGTTTAAGATCACCTAAAAATCCCGAGTTGCAGCCAAATACTAAATACTGTATTTCTACATCGGTTCACTGCGCTTCAGTTCACCACGACTGACCCACGGGTTGTATGGCCATTGGCCATCATGGTAGCGTCTCTGCAAGCCCTTCCTTTGCAGCTTGAATAAATTGGGTTTCGCTTTCTTTGCTCACGCATGGACTGAAATTCATTGTACATCCGTTGGACGTACTTGAGACGCAGACCTAAAAGCTTCTAAATCCATCGGCTCAACATTCATCATGGCATCATCGCATTTGCTAAGGTTTCTTACAACCGGTCCTTTATTTTTTGCCCTTAACCATGCTTATATGTACCTTCCTCCCATATGAGGCCTCCTTCTGGTATTCAGAATCATTGGATAGACACCACAGCCCAGGTAGGGTAGGGATTAGAAGGCCAGATGTAAGTGATATTTAATTGTTTCTTATGGGAATTCTTTGGTTGTGATTATAAGTTTTGTGAAAACAAGAACGTTTACTAAAGCCGAGGACGGCTTTATGTGGTCGGACATGGGTCGAAACAACGAGCAATGATTTGGTTTTTTAACAAATCCTTTTATTCTACTGTAACGATGCGATGTTCGTTACAATATAATTCTTGTAATCCCCACTGTACTTGAAATTTTTGTGCTAGCAAGCCTGCGGGTAGCTAGCGAATTGCCGAATCTTCCGTGGAAGATTTGTAGATTGCCGGGACTGCCGCAAGGTGGACCTGTAGACTGTCGGAACTGTCGCAAGACGGAACTGCAGATTGCCGGGACTGTCGCAAGACGGACCTGTAGAATGCCGGGACTGCCGCAAGGTGAACCTGTAGACTGTCGGAACTGTCGCAAGACGGAACTGCAGATTGCCGGGACTGTCGCAAGACGGACCTGTAGATTGCCGGGACTGCCGCAAGGTGGACCTGTAGACTGTCAGAACTGTCGCAAGACGGAACTGCAGATTGCCGGGACTGTCGCAAGACGGACCTGTAGATTGCCGGGACTGCCGCAAGGCGGACCTGTAGACTGTCGGAACTGTCGCAAGACGGAACTGCAGATTGCCGGGACTGTCGCAAGACGGACCGCTAGATTGCCGGGACTGCCGCAAGGCGGACCTGTAGACTGTCGGAACTGTCGCAAGACGGAACTGCAGATTGCCGGGACTGTCGCAAGACGGACCTGTAGATTTCCGGGATTGTCGTAAGACGAACCGGTTTCTTTTCTTTTCAGACCGATCCGTGGAACGCCGGGCTGTCTAACGCCCATCTGAAGACCGCACCAGTAAACCACGAGTACCCAGACCCCCGTGAAACCGTGCCCGTTCTATTAAAATAGGAAAAATTGTAATTAGCGATTTTTAATTAACCGATATTGTCAATCCTAGTATACTATTGTAAACATTATGAATAGAACTTGAAATAATCAATATTATACTTTTGATACTGAATTGTAAATATTTGAAGTAAAGTTTGCCCAACCGTTATTATCAAAGCCGATTGTCATAAAGTACAACTCAAATATTAATACCAATGGAAACTTGTAAAATAAAAATAAATAAATAGTTGGCGCAACAGGTCTGGAGAGACCCTAGGCCTAGTAGCTTCTCACAACCATTCGTTTTGTGTGAGTTTCTCATTTTTGGAACGAATGGAAGGGATCTACAATTTTATGCCGACTCCAAACGGCTAATTGAGAAGCTCTTTCAAGACATTTATACTCTCGGATGTTTGTCAGACGTTCGCGAGAGGTAGCGCAGCGGAAAAAAACCCTGAGTCGGAATTGGGTTTTTGCGGGATTCGAACCTGGGACTCCCGCATAGCAGTCCAACACACTAACCACTAAGCTACTGCGACTTGTAAAATAGCCTTAACGTAAAGTAATAAAGAAAACCCCTCTGTAACCCAAAGTTTGTGTTTCTTTGGGGAAAAACCCTGGCGATCCGGCGAGCTGACCTCAGCCTCGACAAAAAGCACATCACACTACATTTATCCTTCAGATTTTTTTTTGTGGTCTCAAAACTATAGAATGTGATCTTAAATTTATTATTTTTAAATTTAATTTTAGTTTATAAATGAATTTCTATTGTATATCATTTAATTTTTATGTTTACAGATTTGAAATTTGCCTAACTATTCAAATGAAGACAGTATTGATTCTTAATACATTGCGACATCTAAATTAATGACGAAAGTGCCCCACCTGGATGATTATTGATGACAGTTTAATTTTTTTTTTTTTTAATTATCAGCGTAAAGTTACCTTTTAAGAAATTATTAATTTTTATAGTAAAATAATCATAGCTTTCAATAAAAATTTTCAAATTATTATTTCAAATCTGCGAAACAAGTTTTGAATCTGTACCGACCCTACCCTACCCTACTTTTTTTTTTTTTTTTTTTTATATACTTCTCCCGGGAAAGGCGAACCTATAACGCTTCAACAGCGCCCCGAGATGCCTGCAGATGTATGCGTGCTCTGCACTTATATTGCTGCAAATTGTAGTCTTCTGGAAATATATCCCCAGGAAGCGAGTTCCAAAGTTTGCTTGTCCTGTAACAGAAGGAGTTTTGGAAAGTTGATGTTCTCGCGGTTGTCAAGTGTACTGTATGGTCATGAGCATTAGCAGTCTGTCTTGTTGGGCGCCCAAAAGTTGCATTTCGAGGGATAATGTCTTTGAGTTCCTCAGAACATCTACCATGGAAGTACCTATAGAACAAGCATAGGTCAGCGACTTGTCTTCTGTGCGCCAACGGTTGTAGATTCGATGTGAGTGTAGGGTCTCCAATGAGTCGAACTGCTCGTCTCTGTATGCTATCAAGCAGGTTAAGTGAATGTTTTGGGGCCGAGCTCCATATATGGGAACAATATTCCAAGCCTGGTCCAACCTGTGCTTTGTAGAGAAGGAGAAGTTGCTTGGGGCTAAAGGACCTCTATGTTCTAAATAGGTAGCTCAACTTTGCGGACGCCGATTTTGCGATATAGGATATGTGGTTCTGCCTGAGTTGACTGTGACTCCTAGAAGGTGCATTGAGTCCTTGTGATGGATTGGATGGTCATCCATTTGGTTCTGAGGAACTGTTGATGCATTTTTTCTGGAAAATGTTGTAACCTGTGTCTTGTTTGCATTAAATACAACCAAGTTGTCCTTTCCCCACTTCAAGATTTTGTCCAGATCATCATTTAGAGAATTAATTTGTTCACATCTCTGACTGTGTGATGTAGCCGTATTCACAGGCCCATTGTTCGAGATGGAGTATATAAGAGTGCTGTCATCTGCAAAGCTGTAGATATTATTATTTGTCGATCCAAGCAAATCGTTGATATGGAGAAGAAATAGAGTTGGAGAAAGAATAGATCCTTGGGGCACTCCTGCATTTATAGCAAACGAATTGGATGATACACCATCTACAACAACTTGGATCGACCTTCCCAGAAGAAAATTTTGCATCCATCCGCAGAGTTGTTGTGGTAATCCGTAAGATGCTAACTTGCCTAATAGGGCTCTATGCCAGACTCGGTCAAATGCCTTTGATATGTCCAAGGCTACGGCTCTGTTGTTCAATTGATTGTGTCCATAAGTGCGTTACGTAGCTTAACAGGTCACCAGTAGAACGACGGCTCCGAAATCCGTATTGCTTGTCGCTTATTAATCGATGGCCTTCTAGATATTTGATTATTTCGACATTTATTGCCTTTTCCATTACTTTAGAGAGCATTGAAAGTAACGCTATTGGACGATAGTTTTGTGGCAGACATTTCTTCCCTTTCTTTGGAATAGGTTGAATGCGAGCGGTCTTCCAGCAAGAAGGAAACGTCTTCTGGGAGTACGACATGCTAAACAGCTTGCAGAGTACAGGTGAAAGTTCTGGTGCACAGTTCTTGAGTACTATAGCCGGGATTCCATCGGGTCCCGTTGCCTTATTGCAATCTAGTTCTTTAAGGATGCGTTGAATTATTCGAGGCCGAAATTTCACTTCTGCCATCGATGATTGTATCCTCGGGATATTTGGTGGCTCTAGCTGTGCAGAATCTAGGGTGGAATTCTTTGAAAACATGCTAGCGAAAAGATCTGCCTTTTCTTTAGGTGTTGTTGCTAGCGTGCCGTCTTCTTTTACTAGAGTTGGAAAAGAAGAGCAACTAAAGTTATTACTGATTGCCTTTGCCATGGACCAGAATGCGCGTGAGCCGCTAGGACATCCAATCACTTTGTTAGTGACTCTTTCGCTGTAAGTTGTCTTCGCCGATTCAATAATTAGGTTGCATCTATTTCGAAGAATTGTAAATTCAGATCTTTTTAGTTCTGAAAGGTTTGACCGCCATTCACGGAAAGCCTTGAAGTATAGCCCCGATTCAGGACTTTCAGGGTTTTCGATTAGCCATGTTGGGGTTCTACTCAGTCTTAGATGTTCATTCAAATCTCTAGTTCGTTCCTAGAAATAAGTCTAAGCAATTTTACGGCAATACTCCACCAACAGCAATTACTACCCCAATCAATTGCATCCACTTTTTCTAAATTTATAAGGCTCGCATCAACTTGTATGACAGCGAACAATTTGGCAAAATGCCAGAACGTATACCTAATGCGAGCGTCTCTTTTGACTTACAGCGAAAATTACCCAAGAAATCATGACGTGACATGTGCACGCACCCAGTCATGAATTGCAAAGCTCTCGATTCCACCTACAGCGTAATACAACAATCATCTCGGCAAGCAATTTCAAACTAATTACACAAATTGCAACAGAGCCTTGATCCGCATGTGTCCATAACTCCCATATACACTACCCAAGAGTGTATCAAGAAGATAGTGCCTCTGGGGCAATCGTATATGAACGAATATTGGTACTCCCTGTACTTGCATTCCATTCCATGCCGCATTGATAAGCGCACGCGACACTAATTGGCTGAAAGTCATTCGTAGCCCAGCGCGCAATGCAATTCGTTGTGTACAGGCAATCACCTGGCAGGCTTCACATGCCAATCACAAAACGGGATGCATGGCGCTAATTCATTGTTTTCCTCGATGTAGTGGGGGGAAATGAGTGCCAGTGGCAGCAGTTGCAGACTGCAGTTCCAGGAAGTAGGAGAAACCCTCTCTCTTACGACGTCAGTATGGTGACGCTTGCTGTGCGGAAAAACTCGCAGTCAGTCATAATGCACCAATTTTACTTGGCAGTACTGGAGCGCAATATGAAAAGGGCAGACTAGGTGATGTAAGCCAAGAAGGCCACTTAACCTTTTCTAATGGAAGTTCTGTCGTTATAACACATTTGCCGTACTGCGGTGCGGGTGAAATTCCGCGAGTTCGTGTGCAGATTGCGAAATTACCTCCACCGATTTGTTGTCATTGTTTTTATCGAACTGTGGCTATTATAAGAAATGAAATAGCGTTTCGCTAATCGCCTGGGAATGACGGCAGAAGTTAATCAATTATGTGGGCTGGGGCGCGGGCAAGTTTAAATTATTGATTTCAAACGGGCAGGTGGTGGAAAAATAATCGCAATAAGCCAAACGAATGTTGTTTACTATATATAACTGACCGATTGGAAGGCGACATTGCAACGCACAAGGGTTATATCAAGAACATTGGTTATTATTTGTTTTTACTAAGTTAGTTCAGCACGTAACTGCCTCGTTCACAGCAGAGGGGTCTGGGATTTCCGGGAAAATTTGTGTAGGAAGTCTCGGAGCCTTTATTTGCGGTAAAAAAAGAATGAGTTAACTACAACTCTAAGTGTTTCTGTCAGCATTTGCATATATAAAACGTCATCAGCGTCAAATTTCGCGTATTTCAGTTTTTACGCGCGTATTTCAGTTTTTACGCGCGTATTTTAGTTTTACGCGCGTATTTCAGTCTACGCGCGTATTTCAGTTTTTACGCGCGTATTTCAGTTTTACGCGGGAATTTTAATTTTTACGCGCGTATTTTAGTCTTACGCGCGAATTTTAGTTTTTACGCGCATATTTCAATTTTTACGCGCGTATTTCAGTTTTACGCGCGTATTTCAGTTTTACGCGCGTATTGCAGTCTTACGCTCGTATTTTAGTTTCTACGCGCGTATTTCAACGCGTGTATTTTAGTTCTATGCGCGTATTTCAGTTTTGCGCGCATAATTCAGTTTTTACGCGCTTATTTCAGTTTTTCGTGCGTATTTTAGTTTTACGCACGTATTTCAGTTTCACTCGTGTATTACAGTTTTACGCGTGTATTACAGTTTAACGCGCGTATTTCGGTTTTTACGCGAGTTTTTCAGTTTTACGCCTGTATTTCAGTTTCACTCGTGTATTTCAGTTTTACGCGCGTATTTTAGTCTTACGCGCGTATTTCAGTTTTACGCCCGTAATTCATTTTTTACGCGCGTATTTCAGTTTTACGCGCGTATTTTAGTTTTACGCGCGTATTTTAGTTTTTACGCGCTTATTCCATGACCAATACTTTGTTATCTCTATCTTCCGAGGGTAATTGAATAGCCACGCTAACAGATGATAACTTTGGTATAGTATAAGTAGATCATTGAATCAGCGTATAGTCCAGTCGGTTGAAGCCCAAGTCCGCCCCATATTTTAGTACCACTTTATTAGGTTGAACAAGGTAAGTTTCTGGTGGTACTGGTAGTCCTTAGTCCTTCTGTCGCTTCAACATTTTGAGCCTTCATACAGCAGTTCAATTTATCATTTAAAGAACGGTAGCACTGAATTTGTTAACACTAAAAGCATCTTCAAAGAATTATAATAGGTACATAACAAAATCAGACGGAGGAAAAGGTAGATATCCTCTTTAAAGCCCATCAGCCTCTTGGTAGGAAGCGTTCCCACAGAAAAAAAGTATACTAATCCACTTGATCTCAGCAATTCCGCTTCCCATCTGCAAACAATGACGTACGCCGAACCACTGAAATAAGTATTAAGTACATAAAACAAAAGAGTTGAGCCGCGAACTGACCCACATACCAATAGAGGTTGACACAATGACAGCATTGAGTCCTTTGCATCTTTTCATGCTTGTTCGATTAGAGAATAAAATTCCACTGCACACCCATCAGCCATCAATGACATTTCTCTTTTCGAAATGACTGCAGAAATGCTTTAGCTTAACTTTAAAGCGCAATAATTCCTCCAAGTACTAAACTGACTGCCATCCATCGCCGTCCATATGGATAAGCACACAGAGAAAGATAAAACAAAAGCCGATATGCGGGACAAGGCGAAACAAAACGAAAATGACCGCTAAAAGAACTTGCCAGCCTCCATCTGATCCACTCCATACCACCAAAAAACAAAGTGGAACAGCCCAGCCAAGCCAAGTCAAGCACAATCAATCCAAAGTCAATCCATCCGCTATGAGTATCTCTATAAAATTCGACGGCGAAGAGAGTGCAACTGCTGCCTCAATTCCTGCTCTGCAATCTTCCCAAGCGCTACAATAATTGAATTACTTGGCTGGAAACGACAAATACTCGTTGTTTATATGTCCGGTGATGATGTTGCCCCGTTCGTATACATATATAAAGCCAACAACGCTCATGTTGCAACAGACTGGTCGTAGCTTTTATTTATACATCGGCCAAGTCGTCGGACAACTAGAAAACATTCTGCGAGACATTTAGCTGTCGCGTTATTTATGCATTGCAAGAGATTGTTTCATAAATCGCGTATACAGCCGGCGCGCAATCTGAATCCAGGATGTGTCCTCCAATGGGTATCTATATAGAAGAGCTGGCTTCACTTGCAGAAGACTGTTTCTCGTATACGAACGATGATGATGAGATGCGCGCAGCAGCGTCCTTTAGTTCTGCTGCGAAAGTGTGAATATATCTGTTTGATTTTGGGCTTCTTTTTGTATGTGTTTTTCGGGGTGGGGCGGCATCGGAATCGGGACAGTTGATTGCTTTATTATTCTGTGAATATTATACACGTTGGTTGCGGCGCACTTGGAATCTGATATCTGAATATTGAAAGTATGCGGTCTAGGTATAGCGTATAGGTACTCGTCTGCGTTGTGTGGAATATGTTTTGCCCAAGGATGGTTGACAGTGGACTGGCAAATTGGTGTGCCAATATTTTTGATTAGTCTACAAGGGTTCGTTATGAGTTGTAATTAAGGCAAATCTAAGGTAGTTAACACGAGTGACTGTTGGACGTAAGTGGCAGGCAATTTGTAGTTTAGTTGGATGTCAAAAATCGGATTTTGCCTTTCCAAAACCTATATCAGATGTAGTATTAGTGCAGGACAACTTTGCGGTGAAGATAATGGGTGAATTTATATTGTGAAACAAGTCGAACTACATTTCCAATTTGCGTCGAGTTAGACTGCAATATACGAAATAAAGTCAGTCGTGCCTGGGACGTAGTCTCACTTCCTCAATTGGAACTGCAGATAAACTTATGTCGCCGACTCTAATACTGCCTTATTTATGAAATCAATTGCATTCCCTATCTTATAATTGGCTTTGTATGGATACAGACCACCGACGAATGGACTCCTCCATTCGGAAGGAAGCTGTCGAACTTGAGTTCCACGGGTATTTTGCCGTTTCATATCCAAACGCTGTGAGCCACTCCAGCATTTCAACGAAGCAATCTCCACCCGCTTCGATCTTATTATAATCGTGAGTGACCATAGTTAGGAATGGACACAATCTCTTATCCTAGCTTGAACACAAACAGCTAGAAAATGTTTGTTCCTCCAACAAACTCACAACCATAGGCGCAGTGGCTTAGTGGTTAGTGTGTTGTACTACTAAGCGAGGGGTCGAGGTTCGAATCCCGCAAAAACCAAAAATTCCAACTTAGGGTTTTTTCCACTGCGCCACCTCTAGCGAACGTCTGACAAACATCCCAGAGTATAACTGTCATGAAAGAGCTTCTCAATTAGCCGTTTGGAGTCGGCATACAATTCTAGATCCCTTCCATTCGTTCCTAAAATGAAGAACTCACGCAAAACGAATGGTTGTGAGAAGCTAGGCCTATAGGGTTCCTCCGGACCTGTTGCGCCAACTATTTGTTTTTTTTTCTTTTAACAAACTCACAACCATAAACTAAGTACTAAAAATACCGTCAGCTCAGCGAGAATGAACTATATGGATAATCTGAACAAATGAAATAAAATCAGTATCTACAAATATTTATTTGGAATTTTTGCATTTTAGTTTCGGTTCTTTCCGCACAGTTTAAAGAAAATAAATTCGTGTTCGTTTTTCGTTGATGGTATCTATAAGAGATTTTTGTTATTAAAGTGCAATAAACCTTTAGAAAAAAATAATTTGAAAGAATTTTTTTTTGTCACTATAGTAGATACTTTTTTGTTATATGTATATGTACATACCTAATTAATTTACAAGACAAATACGATGAATTGATTTCCAACTACAAATTGGTTGGTCGTCAGAATTACTAAAAATCTTGTTTGCCATGTTCTATTAAGTGTTGTGGTTAAAGGTTGTATATCATTTTAACATTTAATTTTTACAAAAGTACCTAATGATATTACATAAATTATGTATGTGCTATGTTTAAGCATAAACTGATATTATTCAAGATGTATTAAAATTTATTAATAAAGCCTACATAAAGCGCGGTGTTAGTAGCTTGTACTTAAATAGTATAAACATTTTTTTTTAAAAATTCGGTCAATAATTAAAATAAGTGTTTTTGACCAGAAGTCCGGTCAAAAGCAGAACATAGAAATATATTTTTACGAAAAATAGTGTGGTAAATCAGGCACTTAGTGAATCAGACACTTAGTGAATCAGGCACTTAGTAATTGTGGTGAATCGGGCACCTGGTAACCCTCCATGTTCCACTTCCAATTGGAGACTGGATTTTCCCATGTCAAGTTATTCTAGTACAATCTAGATAGGAGTTGGAATATACATCTGGAATTGGAATCTATCTACTTCTGGAAAATTCGCCGATAGGTGGCAGCGCGGATATAAAAGGGGCGCGTTGACAACAGAGATGGACAGTTGATTTTTAACAAGCGATTGTGTTAAGTTCGAAAGAGTAATCGGTTGTGAGATAAATAAGTGTAAAGAAATACAGTGAAGTAATAAAGGGATTGGATTGAAACGTTTAAAAATTGATTTAAGTGATATTGTCGTGGTACTAAATAAGTGATTGAGTAGAAAGTGTAAATAAATTGATTTTTTTGGAACAGTTGAACAGAATAGTGTTTTATCTTTTCGAATCCCAGCCTGAATGTAACAATAGAAAACAACAACCTTATTACCAAACCCTATTTTTCCAAACATATATTAAACATAATAAAACAAAAATAAAATATTTATATACCCTGTTTGTCTCCATTTTTCTTATGATTTTATTAGGAATAAGGCTATTGTAGAAAAGCCTTTTTCAATGCGTTTTTCCGGTTAAATAATTTTTTGTTTCGGTTAAAAATTCGGTTAGACCGGATTTCAAAATTTTCTCCGGTCAGGGTGATGAGTTTTCGGTCAAATACCGGAATCCTGTCAGAATGGCAACACTGGTTGGAAGGGGAACACATCCCTCAGCTCGGAGAAAATCACCAAATACAATACTCTCAGTCAGTGTTTTTACCACTCTCTTTTTAATTTTCCCACCAAGCGTATGTGTATTTTTCCCTTTTCATTGACCTCAATTTCCCTCGATTTATTATAAAAAAAAAACTTTCTTTTAAAAGTCAAATTTGTTTTATTGGGAAAGAAGTTCACATTCAATTTACCTTCAGTATAAACATCGCAGTTTGATAACATTATAATGGTTATTTCTTGGTGCCAAGTAGAAATATTTTGTTAAAATGCAAATCTCTTTTTTATGGACATTTTGTGTATTGCAATGTAGATCCGTAAGTTTTTTCGTCAGATTCCTTATATGTATTTCCACAAATTTGATGCTTCATTCCTGTTTTTCACGGAAGGTTTTTCGGTCATCAACATTTCTACAAAAAGGTAGAAATACCGCACGATGTAGGATGACTGCTGACTCTCGGCTGTCAGTATTTCAGTATACCCCCTCCAATTAGATTTTTTTCGCTGCTTCACACGTTTTCAAAAAATAAATAAATAGTTGGCGCAACAGGTCCGGAGGGACCCTAGGCCTAGCTTCTCACAATCATTCGTTTTGTGTAAGTTTTTCATTTTGGAACGAATGGAAGGGATCTACAATTTTATGCCGACTCCAAACGGCTAATTGAGAAGCTCTTTCAAGACATTTATACTCTCGGATGTTTGTCAGACGTTCGCGGGAGGTAGCGCAGTGGAAGAGAACCATAAGTTGGAATTCGGGTTTTTGCGGGATTCGCACCTGAGACCCCTCGCTTAGTAGTCCAACACACTTACACTAAGCCACTGCTACTACTACACGTATTCACAGATAATAAATTTAAAAGAGAATTTTCTTTTCCAAATTTGCAGTGGGAATCCAATCGGGTAAGTGCATGGCAGCTAATGGTCTATTTAATAGAGCCAGTATACTCTGAGCTACGGGTACACGGAAAGAATAAGTTTAAGATCAAATCAAGACAAATAAGCGCCGAATAACGAAAAGTTTGTCTCATTTTAGAGCTTAGCTCAGGATTTACTAATTCACGACTTTTTATTCGCAATTCTAGAAATTGTACAAAGTGAATTTATTGACCCTCAAAAGTCGTGAATCAACACTTCTCAGTGTCTATAATGCGATCGAGCATAAAATACATATTGCCATAACCGATCGCAATTTGACACCAATAGTTATCAATTTGATTTTACTCTGGTTGTGAATTGCGAAAAACAAATCGTAAATTACCACTTTCCTGTTGCAATTATGAGTTCATCCCTTAGTAAATTGCAGCAGGGGTTTATTTACTACTTCAGTACTTGCAATTTACAAATTCCTAATCGTAAATTGAAACTTAATTTTATCAGTTTGCAATTCATATTTTGCAATTTACGACTTATCTACGTCAATTTACGTTTTCACTTTACATGTGCGAAATTAGTATAAGATTTTATTGATTCATCATTCAGTGGTGGTAAATAACGAAATATTTTTTGCAATTTGAGATTGTAAAGTTGTGTTTGAGGAATTGACCTATTGAAGTATGGAATTGCGCCAAAAATGTCGCAAATAACTACAAATAAATGAAGCTCGAATTAATACTTCTAATCGTAATATTCAAAAAACAAAATTTGATGTTTTTCACCGTTTTCAACGTCGAATTACGAATTTTTGTATCATTTCAAGACAAAATCGTTGTGATTTGCGAAAAATATATAATTCGTAATTTGCAACTCAAAATTTTGCAATTGGTGACTACGCAGTTCTTTCCGTGTATATAGGAGCATTGAACTACACAAGTTAGTGATCAGTTAGCAGTTCAGCACTATCCTATGTTATGTTACGTTATGTTAAAGTGGCTCTCGATAAGAGAAACACTTAGGCCGTTGATCGGCCCATTGTGCATACCACTGGTGTTTAGGGGTTCCTTATCTGGTTACTCATGTGAACCATTTGCTTCCGTTAATAAAGCTAAGAATGTTAGCAGCGCTGGTGTCGCATAGATCACTAAGATCATTGAGGAAGTAGTTTCCTAAGTACGCCATCCTTAGATTGGATAGAGCTGGGCAGCTGCAGAGAAGGTGAGTGACGGACTCATTCTCTTCCTCATCCCTGCAGCTTCTGCAAAAGTCATTGTATGGCAATCCAAGTCTTTGCGCGTGTCTGCCCAGAATACAATGACCGGTAATGACATTAGCAACCAGCGAGATGCTAGTTCTGTTTAGTCGTAGAAGCTCCTTGGATCTTTTAGTATCCAGGGTCGGCCAGGTGAGCTTGGCAACGTCGCAATATCCCAGATGTTTCCATCTATGGTTTGCAATTCTTGTTGCTTCCGCGTTAATGATTTGTTTAGTGTGCGATAGCGGTGCCTGTACGTTGTACAGACTAACGCTATCAACACCGGAGGAGCCTAATCTTGCAAGTTCGTCAGCTGCACAGTTCCCTGGGATATCACAGTGTCCCGGAACCCAGCAAAGGGTAAGGTTGTACTGTCCAGCTATCTTGTTAAGAGATACGCGACAATCTTCCACCGCCTTAGATCTTATTTCGCTGGAGACTAAGGATCTGATTGCAGCCTGACTGTCAATATAAATAACAATATCCCTGTGTGATATACTATTAATCGACAGCCACGCCACGGCTTGACGAATAGCTGTGATTTCGGCTTGGAAGACACTACAGTGTTTCGGAAGGGAGAAGGAGAGGCGCAAGCTCAGTTCTTCTGAGAATACACCAGCCCCGACTCCCTCTAATGTTTTGGAGCCGTCCGTAAAAATTGACAGTGCTCCTACATGTAGGACATTCCGTGAGTCCCATTGGGATCTTTTCGGTATTTCCTTTGTGAAGCCTTTTTCGAAAACGATTTCTGTAGGCAGGTAGTCAGTTGTATTAGGTAAGGGGCTTGTCTGCAGGAGGATGCTGGCATGTCCAGTTGGTTGTCCTCTCCAGTGTTTACCCTCCCTTAGTCTGATTGCCGCGTTGGCGGCGTATTCCTTACTGACGATGTCCAGAGGAAGAAGATTGAGCATTATCTGTAGAGCGGCGGTAGGAGATGTCCTCAGTGCACCCGTGATGCTAATGCATGCTAGGCGTTGAGTCTTCTCAAGGGCCTTTAGATTGGAGATCTTGTCCAAGGCCGGCCACCATACTATTATGCCGTAAAGGATAATCGGTCTGATTACCGCAGTGTAAAGCCAATGCATTATGTTGGGTTGGAGGCCCCATCTCGAGCCGACAGCCCTTTTACAGGAGTAGAGTGCCACTAGGGATTTCCTAGCACGTTCGGCAATGTTTTCCCTCCATAAAAGCTTGCTGTCTAATATCAGCCCCAAGTATTTGGCACTTTTGACAAACTCGAGTGGTGTGCCGTTGAGATTAGGGGGGGTGATAAGAGGTATCTTAACCCTTCTAGTGAAAAGAACTAGTTCTGTTTTCGTCGGATTGACGCTTAGACCGCAACTGTTGGTCCAGACTACTAGTTTACGTAAAGCGAGTTGCAGGATATCGGAAAGAGTCTGCGGATACTTTCCTGAAGTGAGTAAGGCGACGTCGTCTGCATAGGCCACAACTTTGCAACCGGAAAGCTCCATCGAAATCAGAAGTTCGTTGAGAACTAGATTCCATAGTAGTGGAGATAGCACCCCTCCTTGGGGGGTACCTCGGTGCACAAGTTTTTCGACAGCGCTGCTGCCGAACGTAGCTGTCACCCTTCTGCAGGTGAGAATATGGCCGATTAAGCAGCATATTTGTTCGCCAATGTTTAGCTTTTTTAAGGCTTGGATAATCGAACGGGTCTCTATGTTGTTAAAGGCCCCCTCTATGTCCAGGAAGATAGCCATAGTATATTCCTTGAAAGAGAGGGACCTTTCAATCGAGCCGACGATTGAATGAAGTGCAGTCTCGGTGGACTTGCCCTTTTGATATGCATGTTGAGAGCTAGAGATTAGCGCTTGGTCAACAGTGCTTTTGATGTGAAGATCGATGATCCTCTCAAGTGTTTTTAACAGAAAGGAGGACAGACTTATTGGTCTGAAGTCCTTTGGAAGTGTGTGTGAGGCCTTGCCTGCTTTGGGAATGAAAACAACTTTAACCATCGTCCAGGATGAAGCAATTCTGCCCAGATTTATGCAGCCAGCCAGAATCGTCCTAAGACTGTCCTTGACGATATCAAAGGCGTTCTGTAGTTGCGCCGGGAAGATGCCATCAGGTCCCGGGGACTTGTGCGGTTCAAAGCTATTGACAGCCCACTTTAGCTTTTCCTCGCAAATGGTGATTGCATTTGGAAGGGTACCCAAGGGGGTATCCATGCTAAAGTCAGGGTTACCAGTGACAGGCGTGCAGCCAGGGAAATGGGCCTCCATGAGCAGATTCAGCGATTGTGCATCTGACTCTGCCCATTGGCCATTGAAGTCTTTTAGTACGCAGGGTACGGGGGCGGATTTAGATAGGACTTTTCGCAATCTGGAGCACTCACTGGTGTTGTTAATGTTCTCACAGAAATTGCGCCAGGAGCTGCGTTGTGCCTTACGGACTTCCTTTTTGAAGGTCCTTAGGCTATCTTTGTACGCTTCCCAGTCCGTGTCTAGCTTCGTTGTTTTGGCTCTGTTGAATGCCTTTCTGCTCTTGCAGCGAAGCGCAGTGAGTTGCTTGCACCACCACGGTGGTTTCTTGTCTTCTCTCACTACAGTGGGAGGACAGGAACCCGTGAAAGCCCTATCAAGGGCTGAGGTGCGCACGTTGTTGAGCAAATCTAGTTCAGTCTGATCGCTAGGTGGCGAGGGCGTGTGGTTTGCTAGATTCGCAGAAAGGATCGAGTTGTGTTTCACCCAGTTAGTATTACGCCGGTTGCGGTAAAAACATTTTTTGGGAGTGTAGCTACAGTCTAGAGTGAAGTATATGTATCGATGGTCCGAGAAAGATGGACTGTCCGATACTGCCCACTTTGAGATAGCCGCGGAAAGATTAAGAGAGGCTAAGGTAACATCTATTACCTCCTGCCGATTTTTAACAATGAAGGTTGGATTGTTCCCTCTATTGCAGACTACAAGGTTAGTTTCTACTAAATAACCAAATAAAGACTCACCTCGAGGGTTAGTGTCGGTACTGCCCCATAGGTCGTGGTGTGCATTTGTGTCACAACCTATCACAATGCCGGTCTTCTTGTCCTCCGCTTGTTTGACGGCCTGTTGTAGTTCAGCTGATGGCGGGCTAGCTTCTTCGTATGGAAGATAAGCAGACGCCAGCCAAACTGGTTCGCCGTTGTTGGGAGTGAGCTGCGCTGCAGCAAGATCGCCTGTGCTATGCTGGGGGATGAGAGTAAGTTTAATTGTAGTTTTAGCAAGAATGCAAGCTCTAATTTTACCTTTACCTTCCGCGTAGTAGAGGGTATAGCCAGGAGCCCTGAGTCCAGTTACTCGGTCTTTGACAAGCCTAGCTCAACTGACAAATTAATATAAATAAAGTATTCAACAAACCAGTGATTTTATATATGAAAAATTCGACGGTACTGCATATGAACGACGGCACGCTTTTTGCACAACAAAAGTCTAAGATCTCCACATCGTTCGCTTTCTGATTGAGGTCACCATTTCTTACAAGCTCTCCCATTTTGCACCTACTCGAGAAGTAAAGTTGGATATTTAGGCTTATGGATCTATATCCGTAACCTTTTCATGGGCTAAATTAACTTTATTCAATATTTCAGAGAAAGGGTGGGCCTAGGGTCTGTTTTGGACCTGTTTACAGAAGTTTAATAGTCAATGATAAGTGAATGGTCTCGAAAACCGAGTTCTATATATGGAAGCTATGTTCAAAGCCTTTTCTAAGCTGCGCTTTATTGGATTGGATATGGATTTAAGTACAACTACAGTAGGTAGGTAAATTTAACTATCGATTCCGGGTAAATTCTAATAATCCACTGCACCACCATCTAGAGCTTGGAACTAATTAAAGGCGTTCTCCTCTAGTCTTATCCGAGTCGACTTACGAAAGATGGATAAAAAACGTCACCAGCGACTGCCCTTAGCCACATACTGAACTGGACCGCACATATCACATGCCGAGGGGCTCCTCTCCCCACAAAGTATTACGATGGGAAGCACATTTTTTATGCGTTTATGCGATTATTATACGCTCCCGAGGCACTTTTTGCACCCACCTCGTCATCGGTCGGCCTGTTTGGCGAATCCACCGACAAACGAATTATAAACGCGCGGACTCACAAAACATCATGTTTCCAAGTCGGATTTGAGAAATAGTTATACGCCAAGCATCGGTATTATTTCACATTGTGCCACCATCCACTCTCCATCCATCCATCCATCCGTCCCGTCCATAGCCACTGATATGACGCGGCAGCGGCAGCGGCGGCGGCGGCGACTGACCATGATGATGATGATGACGATGATGGCAGACCCCAGGTCCAGTGGTGGAGGTTTTACCTCTGTCCAGTGTGTCCACTCCAACTTGCCACTAAAATATATTAAACAATGACACCAGCTTCAGAAATCACGACATCTTGCGGATAGCCAGTATGCAGTCGTCCCGATGACAATAACCGCGGCGGCTGCGGCGGAGGGCACTCGGGTATGATATAAAAATTTACGACAAAAATCTCCACCAAAGCAAACACATGCTCCACATACTTGCCGGACATTTATTGGAGATAACTTCTTAGGGTACCATAAATAAAACATAATCCTCGCGCGGCTTCGGATCGGACGTTGGAGGTTTTTTTTTTTTCTCCCCCCTGTGCCCAGAACGGCGAACAAGAGAACTGGTCCACTGATGGTTCCTTAAGCGAGCCGATTGATGGTGCAGTTTGGGACCGTTTTCTTTTGCTCGTTGGCATAATTTTCCACCCGTTGATGACGATGCGACGAGGCGGACGGTCGGTGACGACGGGCAGCGATTTAGTGCGATGAATTGAGCCGCCACCGCGCACTGTTTAAGTTCGGCGGGATTTTCTTGTACAACAAATCGCTTGCGGAGATCCAGAGATACTTCATAATAATTTCTAATCAGCAAAAAATTCCGACCGCATCGACTGACTGAGCGACCGACTCATCATAATCGTACGGGGATCGTAAATCCTTTCGCGCAGTTGTTGTGCCCGTGAAGTAGGTACACTGACCTGGGGTGAGATTGTTTTTTGTTGCCACACGACAGAAAAAACCAAACGAAATCCCCGCATGCGAGTATTATATTCAATTAAGGACGAAAATCCCTGAAATAGGAGAACGCAAAGGCAAACAGTCCGAATTACAGTGAAACTCTAATTAAGAGCACTGTTCACTGTATGAGCTTTTTTTTTTGTTTAAGTACACTTGCCGATGGCGGCATTAGCAGAGGCTGTCGACAACCCTTTTGCTTTTGGTTTATGACATTGATGACACTGGGCGGATGTCCTTAATTGACGAACTCCTCGTCCAGGCATGGAGTTGAGGTATTCGGTTACATGCATTTTGGCGTTGACATTGGACGCATGTGTTATGATGGGGACGCATTACAAAAGGGGTTCCGTAAATGTTGGCAAATAAAAGTGTTGTCTAAACGGTTATTTCGTCATTAAACGGAGGGGTCTTTTTAAGACGCACATATGATTTTAAAGGACAATAAAAGTAATTAACAGAATGGGGAATATGTGCGCTAAATATGTTGGACGAGGGATAATAGAGTAATGGTCCTCTTAATCTGGAAGCAAGTATGGTTAGCATATTGATAATAATGGTGGGTTGTCAAGCTTTGTTCAGAAGCAACTGTTGATGGGGTGGTTTTTGCCGGGGGTAAGTAAGGGTGATGATTTTTGCGGACGTATTTCGTTTCTCAAGCCCCGTTTGTCAGCAGTTTCAGATCATACGATTGGGGTTTTAGCATGGAGATGAGTAGTCTAATACGGGTGTCCGCCGGGAAGGTATACTACTTTGTTTTTTTATAATTTTTGATTTAATGAAAGAGAATGGATCTTATCTACAGGTGGTAGACAGGGACCCATCCACCTGTCGCCCGGTGAGATACCACCACATCATGCTATAGGCTCCGTGAAGTAGTCTTGACTACGTTTCGTAGTTTGGCAGATGGGCCGGTGCAACACGGATGGGACACAAATGCCATGATGCAACTTCCTGAGATAAAGAATTCCCGAGGTAAACTAGTCTCCCATTCGGATCTCCGGGGAGGACTATCTCAGGGGGTTCAACATGCAAACAATCACCCACAAGACTTGCACGACGTCAGACATCAACGAACACAAAGACAAAAGAGACTAAACACTAACAGAAGAAAGCTAGCAACAGATTTCTGCAACATTCGAGGTCTAGGACTCAACAATGTCAACGTCAGCTATGTGCACCAGCATCTGCTAGAAAAAAAGCCAGACGTCCTAGTTTTAACAGAGACTCAAATAAACTCAACAACTGATTACACATATCTTCAATGTCCAGAATACGAACTACATCCTCGTTTTCGATATAAGGGGGGACTATGTGTGTTTGCCCGAGAAGATCTGGCGTGTGTAAGAGAAGAAGAGATGGAACCTACGGATCTCGACATAATATGGCTAAAAGTCGTTCTACAAAGTTGTACCAAATTCGTTTGCTGCCTGTACCGCTCACCAAACGATAACGAACCATCTAAATTATTTCGTCATTTATCCGATAAGGTAGACTGGATACAAATTCATCATCCAACCGCTGAAGTTATTTATACTTGGTGACTTCAATGCCCATAACATGGATTGGCTACAATATTCTAACCGAACGGACGAGGCAGGGAAACAAGCTGAAGACTTCGCCATTTGCTGCAATTTCACTCAGTTCGTTGATGAGCCCACGCGAATTCCAGACAATCCAACAAATTACGGAAACACTCTCGATCTGTTTCTCACAACAGACCCAGATAATTATGAAATAAAAGTGTCTGCTCCCTTAGGGAATTCGGATCATGCTCTAATATCTGCTATCCTCTCTATACCGATACCAATAGGAGCGAAAAAGGATCGTTATCGTTCGATTTGGAATTATAGTAAATCTAACTGGGACGAGCTGCGTAATTTCTTCGCTTCGTTGCCATGGGCTGATATGTGCTTTAGAGACACTGATGTCAATATGTGCGCAGAAGCCGTAACCGAAAATATTTTACTCGGTATGGAACTTTATATTCCACATTGCATCAAAAAATTAGCTTCAAATAAATCGTGGTTTAACAAAGAATGCAAGCGAGCTACCGCAGCGAAAAACAAGGCTTTCCGTGAATGGCGGTCAAACCCTTCAGAACTAAAAAGATCTGAATTTACAATTCTTCTGTATAGATGCAACCTAATTATTGAATCGGCGAAGACAACTTACAGCGAAAGAGTCACTAACAAAGTGATTGGATGTCCTAGCGGCTCACGCGCATTCTGGTCCATGGCAAAGGCAATCAGTAATAACTTTAGTTGCTCTTCTTTTCCAACTCTAGTAAAAGAAGACGGCACGCTAGCAACAACACCTAAAGAAAAGGCAGATCTTTTCGCTAGTATGTTTTCAAAGAATTCCACCCTAGATTCTGCACAGCTAGAGCCATCAAATATCCCGAGGATACAATCATCGATGGCAGAAGTGAAATTTCGGCCTCGAATAATTCAACGCATCCTTAAAGAACTAGATTGCAATAAGGCAACGGGACCCGATGGAATCCCAGCTATAGTACTCAAGAACTATGTGCACCAGACCTTGCACCTGTACTCTGTAAGCTGTTTAGCATGTCGTACTCCCAGAAGACGTTTCCTTCTTGCTGGAAGACCGCTCGCATTCAACCTATTCCAAAGAAAGGGAAGAAATGTCTGCCACAAAACTATCGTCCAATAGCGTTACTTTCTATGCTCTCTAAAGTAATGGAAAAGGCAATAAATGTCAAGATAATCAAATATCTAGAAGGCCATCGATTAATAAGCGACAGGCAAAACGGATTTCGGAGCCGTCGTTCCACTGGTGACCTGTTAAGCTACGTAACGCACTTATGGACACAATCAATTGAACAACACGGCGAATCCAGAGCCGTAGCCTTGGACATATCAAAGGCATTTGACCGAGTCTGGCATAGAGCCCTACTAGGCAAGTTAGCGTCTTACGGATTACCACAACAACTCTGCGGATGGATGCAAAATTTTCTTCTCGGAAGATCGATCCAAGTTGTTGTAGATGGTGTATCATCCAATTCGTTTGCTATAAATGCAGGAGTGCCCCAAGGATATCTACAGCTTTGCAGATGACAGTACTCTTATATCCTCCATCTCGAACAGTGGGCCTGTGAATACGGCTACATCACACAATCAGAGATGTGAACAAATTAATTCTCTAAATGATGATCTGGACAAAATCTTGAAGTGGGGAAAGGACAACTTGGTTGTATTTAATGCAAACAAGACACAGCTCACAACATTTTCCAGAAAAAATGCATCAACAGTTCCTCAGATCCAAATGGATGACCATCCAATCCATCACAAGGACTCAATGCACCTTCTAGGAGTCACAGTCAACTCAGGAATCACATGGCAGAACCACATATCCTATATCGCAAAATCGGCATCCGCAAAGTTGAGCTACCTATTTAGAGCAAAGAGGTACTTTAGCCCCAAGCAACTTCTCCTTCTCTACAAAGCACAGGTTAGACCAGGCTTGGAATATTGTTCCCATATATGGAGCTCGGCCCCAAAACATTCACTTAACCTGCTTGATAGCATACAGAGACGAGCAGTTCGACTCATTGGAGACCCTACACTCACATCGAATCTACAACCGTTGGTGCATAGAAGACAAGTCGCTGACCTATGCTTGTTCTATAGGTACTTCCATGGTAGATGTTCTGAGGAACTCAAAGACATTATCACTCGAAATGCAACTTTTGGGCGCCCAACAAGACAGGCTGCTAATGCTCACGACCATACAGTACACTTGACAACCGCGAGGACATCAACTTTCCAAAACTCCTTCTGTTACAGGACAAGCAAACTTTGGAACTCGCTTCCTGGGGATATATTTCCAGAAGAATACAATTTGCAGCAATTTAAGTGCAGAGCAAACATACATCTGCAGGCATCTCGGGGCGCTGTTGAAGCGTTATAGGTTCGCCTTTCCCGGGAGAAGTATATAAAAAAAAAAGAAAAAAAAAAAAAAAAAAAAAAAAAAAGGCGTCAGTCTATTCATGTTGAAATGCCAAACCAAACTAAAAATAAATCGCTCGACAGTTGACAAAATGGCCGCCAGTTAAAATAGTGTTACCAACTTAATGTTCTATAGATATCTAAAAAAAAAAACCTTTATGTGCTACTAATTATAAAGGCCAACAATTTGTATCGATCAGAGCTGAATGAGGTAGTTAGGATTAGGACACTGGCTCAAAGCTCCTCGGTCGCAAGGTCAATAAGGTAGCCCTAAATAACTGCGGCTTGTCATTAAGCATTCGCTTGCGACAAGAGCTCAACGCCATTTGCCCAAATCGACGTTCGATGACAAATCCGAATGCTCATGCGGTCATGCTTAAACGAGCTTAATGAGTGCAGACCTTTGGCAATATCATTTTTTTCCAAGATTCATGAAACAAATCATATATTTCCTACAACTGGTGCAAGCATACCCAATCGCTCTCAGATGTTTGCGCTGCTGATGGTCGACTTATGCTCGCATATAATCCCTGCATGGCAATTCATAATCCCTTAAGCCATCAACATGAGTTACACACACTCGTACCTAGGCATTCCTCAATATTCATCTTTCAAAGAGTATACGGCATTTTTCTCGACCAATTGGATACGTGTGCGACTGTGCGTACTCTCGGCAACCTTCAATGCAGCGGCTGACATTTATGGTGTGCAACTCTGCCACATCCCTAATTGCAATCACAATAAATCTTGTCAATTAAATTATTAAACGAATATAAGAGTACGCTCGACGGCGCATACATGTACACTCAGTACTTTTGCAATTATCGGGCATTTTATCACCTTGAATACTGCCGCCCGGCTTGGTGGTGTTGCTGCTGCTGCTACTGGTACTAGTACTGGCTGCGCGCGTATAATTAAAATGTCTGCACTCACTTAGTGCATTCCGCCGCCCGGTGGCAGCAGCGTCCGAAGACTTTTCGACCTCTCAGCGTCTCATCCCCGTCGAACATATAGGTAATCGTAATAGGACGGCGGTAGGCGCGCGGTGCTACTGTAGAACAAAACAGATGAATGAGCAGACAAGAGCGCTTCTCTGCGCTCTGCCGCCCCAAAGGAGAATCCATAAATTTCCACCTTGTCAACTTTTGATATTAATAAATTACTAAAGCGCATAATTAATTAGTTGGACTCTGAATATGTTCTACTCGTTTGCATGTACGACTACGAGTATGTGTGCAGTCTGGCGTCTTTGTTGTCCTTTCACTTGGCGCTGCGGCGTTGGTGCTGGTGCTGGTTTGCGAACTAGAGGAGTCTATACCTCAAAAACCGTTGACAACCGGCGGCTATCTGTTCGCTTGTAACATTTTCACTTACGGTAATTAATGCTTAATGACAAATTAACACACATCCAGGTGCAACTGTTGTTGCCGCCCCCGAAAGGCTCATGTTTGTACGGAAGCAGGCTTACATGCGCCATGAAATATGAAGTCCAAGTGGCTGGAAGCGGTTTTTGATCTATGGGTTGGCACAGTTTTCTATCTGCCATGTTGACGGAGGTATATTATAAAGTACTATACGCGAAGTTATTGTATAGGTACCACTGGAACGATGTATACACAATGGAGTTGCAGAAGCAGACCTGGTAGTGACTCATGTGGGCTTACAATTCGCGAAACTTGTCGTGGGCTATATGGACTTTCTGCCTGCGGCTGGGTACGTTGTGTACGTTGTAATGAATCATAGGTGCTGTAGAATGACTTGCAGTGAAAGAGGGCAGCTATATGTGGAGACCTTTGTGATTGAAGTCTGGCATCTTTGGGAATTCGTATTCCCAATTTTTATGAATACTTTACAACCTTCCAGGTTACCTTTCTGATAATTGATGGTGAATTGAGTTTGAAGAAGGTGGCTCAAAAATTAAAACATCATTTAAGTCCTTCAAATTTGCATTGCGTCGGCAGAGTTTAAATGACGACGTACAGCTGGACAGGACTACTGGTCACTTTGAAAAGATTTTAATATGGGCCTCAAGTGCGCAAGTCTACCACCAGTTCAAGCACGTCTTCCGCGGACTTTCAATTTGTTCCTACCCAGGTAGTAGGAAAACCCAGCAGTGGCTCAGTGTAAGTTCTATTTAACACTCCAATATTTCGTCTATTCGAATTAGGCACTTCCAACTTGAAAAAAAAAAGAAGTATTTAAGCATTTTCAACTCTTTTCATTTTTGTTAGGCGCGGCCTTTTTGAAATTCCCTGCACGTGTATCTGGGCATTTTCCAGCTTACGATTCTGGAAGAGTATTTACAAAATTGAAACCATCGCCCTCCTGCCCCCCCCCCCCAAGCATGCACCAGCACCATTTCGAAATTAAAAATTAATTCCCCCGCTTTCGCGATAATAGAAAAACTTTTCCCCTTAACTCCGCACAAAAAGGCTATCAAAGGGTTTTTCCAACCCATCTCCCTCTCTCTCTCTCATTATCTCTCGCTGTGCGGACTACAGTGCGTAACTGAAATATTAAATATTCACGAGACGATGGTCCCATAAAATCATCAACTCCTTCTTTGCTCATCCAGCCACGCCACCACCGCGCGCCGCCACTTCAAAGGTACAGACCATTCACTGGCTTGTGTTAGCCCATGCTGTGTGCGAAAAGGATTCTAATGGATTTTCACGGAACGAGTGTTTTCCTTTAAAATTCCCGTGGCAAACTGTTGCGTGAACTTCTTTCGCAAAACAAATGTTAATTTAGTAAATTCCAAGTTGGGCCTGGCGTCCGCTACGTCGCGTCACGGTCTTGTGGATTGCGAGTGCTACTTGGCGGTTGGCGCTTCGGTGGCATGGCATAGTGATGGTGTGTCCCTGTTCGTATGCTGCTGCTGCTGGCTGCTCAACTGATAAGAAGCACCCGATGACTGGTTATTAATGAGATTAGAGTCGCCTCTGGACAGCGACTCCCGATAGTCGAACACGCACAATGGCCACACGATGCGATAGCGCGGATGGGAACCGTTTTCCATAAGCCCAGTCCCCAGACCACGGGCATGGGTTTCGTGTACACAGATGTGAGTAACGAGAAGAGGGTTTCGTTTGGCATTTGCGTGCCAATGCCAAGTGGACGGGGATATTAATTTCAAGACATTTCCACTGGCCGTACTTTCACATATAATTAAGTTGTAGCGATACCATCAACATGGGTAATGAGGTTGGCTTTTGAGGGTTTTTTTCCTTCTTCTTTTTTTGGTGATTTCCGTATCACCAGCCTGAACTGTCATGGTTTAGTAGGTGGCGCTTTTGAGTGAGCAAGACCACCCGCAAAAAGCCACAGGGAGGCGATTGCGTATCTAGGTTTAAATTGGACTATACGAATGAAATGCCTGCACAACTTTTTGGGCCACAGATGGTAGTTTTGGTTTATGGAAATCATAAGACAACCTAACTACTTAATCACGAGCGATTCAAGGTTTTATTAATATATTTGGTGTTTGGATCAAGTCGTGTAGGTATACATAGTATTTTTCTAAAAAGGGTGGAGAAGCGAGAACAGAAATAAATTAATATAAAAGTTTCATATAAAACTAATGTTAGGACTGGAGGAATTTTTAAAACAACGTGAAACTCGGATGTGCATTAGGTTTTGTAAACTATAAAATTGCTTTGCTTAAATAAACACTCTATAAGCAACAGTTAAAGAAATTAGAGCTTCTAATGAAGCCTTAGAGTCTTCGAATGTCTGTGTTTATTATATGGTTCAGATCGCTGTGGACGAAGGCTCCCAGAAGGAGTTTCTTTTTTTGGTCGGTGATGACATCTCCTTTTCGAAAATCTCTTTTCCTTAATCCCCTTTCCAAAATTCCCGGTTCCATGATCTCTTACTCCAAATCCAAAATACCCTGAGAGAAAACCCGAAACCCGAAGAATAAAATTTCCTTAAAGATAGCTAAGGCATTACCTACGCATTTCCCAGCATCACCAAGATCAGATATATCTATTAACATATATATACAGAAATTAAATATAGACGAATATTTTATAGTACCTATGCAGTGCATGCACTCTCCATCTTCTCTACATCTAGCCTAGTACAGCTTTCTTTTTTTTTTCTGTCGGAGGTTGTTACTATCCGATGGAACACTCAGACACAACTACTGGTCCATTGTACTGCCAAACAGACACCTTACATTTATGTACTTAGTTTTCCCAGAAGGAGCTTCAGTGATGAAGAGCTTAGAAGTTCGGCACTCACCACGTCCGCCACCTGATGCGAGCAAATACAGGACAGCTACAGAGGAAATCATCCGCTGTATCGTCATCCTCTCCACAGGCAGGACAGATGGTGGAGACGCTCAAGCCCTAAACATTTAAGTGTTTGGCAAAAGCTTGGTGGCCCGAAAGAACGCCCACAAGCAGTCTACAGTCGCTTCTTCTGAGAAGGAAGGCAGAAGGAAGGCCGCCGACCTTTTGCAGATGTCCAGACGCAGTCGTTTGGTCTGTCCACACCCAGCACAGCCACGCCACCGACACTCGTGTTCGCGAGAAACCCAAGTATCAATGGATAACTTAACCACCGATGTAGGCAGACCCAACGCAGGTTCAGGTCCTAAGAATTCTTCCCCTGAACCGAGCCTGGCAAGCTCATCAGCTATCTCATTTCCATGGATACCAGTGTGACCTGGGACCCAAACAAGATACACTGTAATTAGCCTTCCGACCAAGTTCAGCTTGAAAGCTTGAGTTCGAGCACTAATTTAGACGAGGTAAGAGGGCTAAGCAGCGCTTTTAATGCAGCTTGGCTGTCGCTGCAAACGCCTATACTCCCTCCACCTGTTTGTCACAATATAGCGCAAAGCCCTAGGGATAGCGAAAATCTCTGCTTGGAAGACAGACGCATGGTTTCCTAAGGGGTAGTGAAGTCTAATGTTCTCGCTTTCCACGAAGACCAAAATACGATAGCATTCTTTCCCTGGCTCAGAGTCTGGCCAAAGCCATTCCGTTGCCTGAGGAAAGTTGACGTGGTAGTTTTGTCGCAGTAGGATTTCTGGAGTCATTGTGTCAGAGGGCATATCCATAAGACAGGGGTCAAAGGATAATTCTCGCACAAGTTCTTCAAAACTCCAATGCGCGTGGTACCAACAGCCACCTCTTTTTAACCGAGAGATGGTTTTCAGCGTACACAAAGTACAGCTTATTTAAACATTTTCATAAATAACTACCTTCCTAACACAAATATATCTACCAGTTACTTTTGCTAAGCTTCAGAGAGTTCATTTCGTCGTATGATAAGATTCGAAATTTTTTATTTTTATTTTTTTTTTTGAATCTTAAATAAACTGTTGGTTGACCCCTTTTCGTTTCATTTAAGTGCAAAAACTATTCTAAATTTTACGAACAGGGGATTAAAACAATATTAATAAGTAATTTTGTAGTTGGCAGATTTAGGGATGGTGGATTTATCCCAAAGGAGATTTTTGAAAAAATATATAAAAAAAATGAGGGATTATGTCCAATAGGGGACTTTGAAAAGGCAAATAACGCAGCGATCCCCTTTTTTTGTAAAAGATCGAGACAATTAAAGGGGCATGTAAGAATGATCTCTTTTCTCTTCTCTTTTATAAGGATCCTACAAAAATTGTGTAAGTATTTGAAAATATGCCAACTGCCAAGCCTTGATTTCTGCTTACCTAGAACTGCGAAAACGGTTTTGTGTGGGACTTACGACCTTTTCCTTGAAAATAAACAGGGATATCCACAATCACCTAACGTGAATGTCCGTATCTGGGCGCTATATATAATAGGACCAGCTTAAAGGATACACACAGTTGCCACCCATAAGGAAATTTTGATTTACAAGCTTTGAATTTTTTTTTTAAAACGCGATTTTAATATGTTATCTTCTTCTTAATATATAAAAATATCGTGTCAAATGTTCCTCCGCGATGAGATCCTAAGCTACTGAACCGATTTTAATTAAATGTTGCCTACTGTGTGCAGTTTGATCCAACTTGAGAGATAGGACAGTTTATGACTCAATTTATAGTCGCTTTATTTTTGTATTGCAAATTATTTGTTTATTATTTAACAAAGAGTTATAGTTATAATTCCTTCGAGGTGAAATTCGATGACGATATAACTCGAAAACCGCTGGGTCAATTTTCATCATTCTTTTTTTGCTTTGTTCGAATTGATGTATTTCAGGCACACTTGAAAGATAAGATACTTTAGGACCCGATAGGTGGCGCTGTTGGCAACTTCCGAGATCACTCAACCGATTGCGATAAAATTTTGTGGATGAACCTATGTGGTTGGAACCAGTTTGCTTCTGGACCCTATAGGTGGCACTTTGCAAAAGATAAGCGGGATAGAAAAATGGGTTATGGCACCTCCCAATCAAAAAATCAAACGTAAAATCTTCAAGTATAGACATATAGGTATTGTTTAAGGAATTTTCTTTTTACTTAGAATTAACTTTTCGATTTCAGGAATATCAATTTTAAATTAAATGGATTCTAAAAAACGTCTCTCAAGAAACTACAATATTTTTCACCCATGTACCTACAGCTGTTGGCAACAAAAATAACGGCGTTATTTCACGGCACCCACTATAATTTTTATATCAAAACTTAAATAAGCAATATTTTTTTTTATAGCTTTTTGAAATGGCTAAAGTTTTTATACATATTCTGAGAATTGGAAGTCCTTATTTAATTGCTCATGATTTTAAATTAAAAAAAAAATCACCTAGCTATAAGTGTTTTATTTATATTTATATAAGAAAAGTGGGAAAATATTACACATTTACAACAAATGTTTGGAGAAAAAAAGGAGGAAATCGCTTTTAAAAAGAGAGTATAGGTAGTTGACATCATCATTAAAAAATAAATGTATAGTAAACAAATTTAAAACGAAATAGCTAAACACATCCTCTTGATTTCGCAGTCAGTTTAGACAACATTTATGTCTGAGAGAGAAGTACCAAAGGACTGTTCAAACCATCAGGAAAAAAAAACATATTATTATCTGTGTAAACATGTATGATATATTAAATAAATAAATAAATATCAAATTCAGAAAATACTCTTTAAAGAGGTCTTGCGTCTACAATCAACACTCTGCAAGCCCAGATAAATGATCTTCCGTACTGAACCTTATTTTCCTATTGCTTCTAATCTTTGAACACAAGCACAATGAGGAATAGAGCTGACAAAATGATAAGTAGAACGAAGACAAATAGCGTCGCGTCGTAGTTCTAGCTAGTTCAAGTTAATAGCAGCTGTCTGGCGCGTAGTCCAGATTTGAGTCAAAACCTCCAGCAGTTTTGATGGCCTACCAAATTTCCAACCACCAATTAGCGGTGGTTTCTCGGTAAGGTTCTTACCCGTATAATAATTAATATTCACCCAAGTCCGGATAGATGAAAGCATATACATACAGATAGGATTCAATCTACTTCGAAGCAATCACATGAAAAATCCGATGCCATGCTTAAATTTCAAAACGTCGTCGGTTGAAACGAAAATTCCATGCTGCAGCTAGACTTTCCATCGGGGTACACGTATAGCACCGAATCTCAGGCAATGTGAAACCCCGAGAGCAAGGATGACATCTAAGCTCTCGCTCACACCCGTCACCGGAAAATTGAAAATATATGTTCCCACGAAGATTACCCCGACTCGAAGCCGTGCAGTCGCTTCCCGAATTGGTAGTGTGTGCCTTACTTACAATTTTGTGGTACAAAAAAGAAACACTTTCAGCGGTTTTGAGTTTTCTGCAAATCCACATATACAAAACACTCGTAGAAAATTGAAGAAAACTCAAGGATATGGTACCCGCACCCGTATACTGGGAGATACGACGACGGCGGGCAATTTAATTTATGTGGGAGAGCCAAAGGAACGTACACACCCCAAGGACGTGACATGAACTCTCAAGCAAACGCTGAGTGCATCACGTCAGAGCGCAAAATTTGTAATTCACATCGACTCCAGGAGCTGCTCATATTTTTCAATCCACCCGCCATGGCCGGGCCGCCCCCCAAAGTGGAAAATGTGGAACAGCACAATTTTCCACGTAATCTATTTAGGAGAGCACCCCACCCTACCCACCCCCGATGCTCTATTTCCAATTCGCTCTCGTCTGTTGTGCATTCGAATGCACCATCGTTCGATGTGGAAAATTATCCTTTTACGCCTATGTATGCTCAGTGGTTCGGTATTCGGTGCCAGCCAATGCCAAACCGAAGACCGACAGAAAGAAGGCGAAACGACGACGACGAGGAAACTCTTTCGTGCGTGTGATCAGAATTTCGAAGGAGAATTCGGCTCCAGCACAAGAAATTACTTCTGCCAGGATGTGTAGCAAATGAGGCGACAGCGACTGGGACGGGTCACGGCATCACCACACCACCCAACACCCAGCGCTGCCAGCACACGTTCGACGCTTAGATTGCTTTCTGTAGGTAGGGCGGTGTTCCGAAAAGAAATTGGTTCGATGTGCTTTATGGCGGCACAGTGCTGCGCCGCATGTTGAATGTGGTTCGGTGATCCTGCGATTTCGCTCCCGATTGCGGTTATGAAACCATTTCGTCTCCTTCGAGTGGGGGACATGAAAATTTGCGAACGGGAAAATGATACTCCAGCACGGAGTATGGTGGACGCAAGAGGTATACCGTATATACAGTATAACTTTTCGTTATGATGAAGCACTGGAGTTAATGGGAAACGTAAACGCAATTTTTGCCCAGAATGGCGCATTAGGCAGGGCGTTCAACGATGGCGCACACCGAGCGATTGTTTGTGGTTTTCGCCGAGAAGGGGTGGCCCGAAGTCTTGATGAGTTTAGTTGGCACATCAGCTTCAGCGCTCGGGGTATACCTTTACCTACGCGAGCACAACACAATGGATGCTTCGCGCTGTGTGTGTAATTACTTTAATTATGCAGTATCTGTGCGGTTGGGTGCGGGGTTTGTTGCGCGATATGTTAATTAAAAAATGAGAAATGAGGTGTTTCATAGGTTATGGGCGATAGATGCTGCAATCTGAGAGGTAATTGTCGTTCCAGAGAGTCATGGTTATGTGGGACGCACTGACGAGGGCGAATTTTAAGAAAAGTCAACGAACCGCTACCAGCTAATGGGTATAAGCATGGAGGCTTTGGGAATTTGTGTTTATCGATTTTCGGTAAACAATATTTGGAGAGTGAGTAGACGAAATCCATAGTTTATATTTGATGAGCGAATTGGGGTCCCTTTTCCAGATTGGATGAGATTTTCTGCTACCGAGTTTTCCCCCTCGAATAGAGCCGATTTTTCTCCGGTCGGAGACGATCTATGCGCTCTTCAACTCTTTCGATATAAGCTTGAATGTGTCACTCAAACAATTGTCCATCCAACATATTGGAGAGTGGTTTTCAGCCGCTTTTGACAAGATCCAGCTGCTTTGGATAGATGGACTGGGGTGATGAGAGTCTCATAAGCGGCCTTTATAAGAAAAAGTGCATGACTGGGTCGTACGAAACGTTCTCGTTTATTAAAGGTTTGGTTGGTTTTTTAAGGTTCCAAAGGAAAAAAAACGGAACCTTATTAGTATCGCTTTTGTTCATCGGTCCGAACCCACTAGACCAATTTTGTACCTATAGGTCTATCACTGAAACTTATTGACGTAGAAGGCTGAAATTTACACACAACCTCCGGTAAAACTTATAGTTAAGTGACAAAAATAACAATGGTAGGATGTATCGCTATTTTCATTCGAACAAAAAACTGTTTATTTTCTGATTGACAAAAGAATGCATATATACTTTTTTGTTGATCATGCTCGTAGCTATATTAGTGCCGAAGAATTTTTTGCCGAAAAGTTAGTATTTTTAAAATATATTTACGAAAAACAGTCAATCTATACATATAATAAAACTGGCATTTTCTGTGTTACCTAATGGCGCGAAAACTACTGCACAGATTTCGATGAAATTTTTTTGAAATATTCCCTAAGATTCTGAGAAGGACATAGGCTATTTCTTGCCACGCCTAAATACTTAGGAGAGCCAACACTTTTATATTCCACACTCTATGTTCTCTAGAAGCTGAGCTACAACTTAAAATCTAACATGAAAAAAATAAATTTATTTTCTCAAATCGAACATTATCAGCCGACACGGTTCTTGATCGTTGTTCTGCTTTGGGGTGATTTCTGTGGCGCACATCGGACAAGCACGTTCATATGAAAAAAAAAACTGCGTGGTGTTTTCTCCAAAATTGAGTGAATCGAAAGAGAAGTATGCGACGTGAATGTATATGTAATCAACAGCGACAATGTGTTTCGGAGGAAATGCGCAGGTGGCTGATGACGTGCGCTGATGGACGTATGGTGGTGTGTATAGAAATTGAGTTCAAGATTTTTGTTTTAATGGTTGTTATAGTACCTACGTTGATACCTACAGTAACGCATTGAAGAATTCAAGAAGTGAAGACGATATAAGTGAACTATGTTGTTTTATTTATTTATTGTTGGTGTAGATACAAATTTCCGTTAAGGCTTTTGTTTTAGTGGTTGTTTTGACATTACCTACGTTGATGCCTACAGTAAGGAAGTGGAACTTTAGTACTTACGCTGTTGAATTTAATTTTCTTACATTGGTGTTTTAGGTAAATAAATTTGTTTGATTTATTGTTTCACATTGACAATGTTCACCGCTTTGTTTTAGCTAGACTGTTGATTTGAAACAAATATGCCGTTGAGAAAACGTTCAAATCTCTTTTATTGGAAATTACAGTCCCACGCCGCGTATACGAATTTGCGGGCACAGCTAGTCACTAGGACACTCCTTTTAAGCATTTTGCATTCGTTATTGATGTGTTCTCTTAATCGATTCCAATTGAAACTTGTAACACATACTTAATTCTACTCATCCTCTTTCACACACAAGGATAACACACTCCATCTAGATTTCGGACTTCACAGTTCACCAGTCCACTTCACCGTCCACTACCCGGGCATTTCATTTATTAGAGCGTGTTTCTCTACTCTTACGCCTCCATTTAGGTTTCATGTAGTTTACCTCATCTGCAAAGAAACTTCGCAATTTCCAACTCTAAAGAAGTACGGAACCTTCGGTGCGCAAGTGACACTCACAGCTCATACTTATCTTTAAAAGATAGGTAGGTAGTTGAAAAAAGTAATATTTGCTAAAAATTTGCGTTGCTGTTATTGAAATTTTAATGGCAATTGCAAACTTAAAAGTGCGGTATTGAGTTTTATAAAAATATATTCACGCAGATCGGCTCTTGGGTAGTAATTTGTGAGAAATAATTAAAAAACTGAATTATTCGACATTTCTGAGAAAAAGTAAGTACGGGATTTGATATAGAATATTGATATTATATTTAATATGCATGTTGATCAAATTTGGTGGAGGGGTTTTTGTAAAATTTAGAATCCAAAACAGTACCAAATATTGCAATATTCAGTTTGAAAAAAACTTGTTGTTAACTATTTAGCTGAAAATCGAGTTATTGTTCGGGATGTAAGCATTAATTAGTTTTTAAAGTTTTATCAAAATCGAAAATGGTGTTTTCGAGACATGAGCAGTTTTTAAAATTAACGTTTTCGGTGATTCGAATTGAAAATTAAGGACGCAATAATTTTGAGAATATCAATTTTACTCTAAGTATGCATTTCGGTCAAAATCGTTATTGCCGTTTTCAGGTAAACTAAGGACAACTAAATTTAGATCAATCTGGTATGAACTTTTTATATGGGAAGTACATACCATTAATACTGAGGTTACCTTCCAACAATCCCCCAAAATCCAAATCCGAAGTTTGAACGAAATCCGGGCAGCCGTTTAGGATAGACAGACAGACACAATTTTGCGACCCACTTTTTTTCGTAATTTCAGAATTTATTAATATCTCGAGTTCGAAATTTTGTACGAATACAATATGTTTCTCTTACTATGTAATCGAGAACGTTAAAAATAGAACATTTTGTTCTGTTTTTGTGAATCAACTTGTAACGAAACGCCAACGTTCGTCACACTTTTACGGCCGCCACTATGGAGTGTAGATGGCCACTACTGTCAGTACAGCACACATCCCACCTCACAGACCCCCACTGCCGGCCTTTGTACCAATCCCGTATGTGGCATAGACTTTTTACCTTCGGCTCATAGAATTCACACTGTGTTTTTGAAGGAAAAACAATGAGTAGCAGAGTGTGAAAACCATGAGTCGAGACTTGTCTACCAGTGAATAGTACCAATCTCGTGTACCAGATAAGGCTCCATTATCCATTTATAGAAGGCGACTTAGGTCAAATTCTGAACTTTTGGTGGCTTGATTCCCATTTGGGAGACCGGCCTTAAATCAAGTAGGTCAGCAATTCCTTTCCCCTGGAACCACGCTGTAGTCGGGCCGCTAAGGAACCACGCAGTAGTCGGGCCATTAGGATCCACGTAGTAGTCGGGCCGCTAAGGAACCACGCTGCACTGCTGCAGTCGGGCCTCTCCCCCTCCTTTCCCCTGGAACCACGCTGTAGTCGGGCCGCTAAGGAACCACGCAGTAGTCGGGCCACGTAGTTAGAGACGTAGTATAGACGTTATTATTATGATATGAGTAGTTTGTATAGAGACATATCGAAATATTGTTAGGAAGTAGTTTGTATAGAGTTATACAAAGAACATTGTACACCTTATCCGAATATTGTCAAGAAGTAGTTTGTATAGTGAACACAGAGAACATTGTACACCTTATCCGAATATTGTCAAGAAGTAGTTTGTATCATAAACAAATCATACTGAGACCCCCAACTCACAATCCTCTTGCCGCTGGCCCCCTCAATTTTTGTCAGGAATCCGCCATTTTGTTGTCCTATCCGTGTACGCCAATTCCTATCCGTTTTGCTTTGCCCACAGTGAAATGTAAAAAGATTAGGTGCGAATGTGTTGGTTGAGAGGATTTTTGACATTTGTCAATACGAATTTCTATGCAACAATACTAGCGCACCTAAACTTTTTGGGAGCGTAAAATTTAGCTTGTAGGCAAATAACTGTTAATCGGTCGAAGTTGGGGGTCTCAGTATTGTCTCTGGTTTGTATAGTGAACACAGAGAACCTTGTACACATTATTCAAATATTGTCAGGCAGTAGCAGAGAGTATCCATAACTAGAGAGCCAACTCCCGTGCACCTACCCGATTTTCCCCGCAAATTTTGAATGACAGTCCTCTCTCGCGCGCTCTTATTTTTCCTGTCGGTGAATACGTGTAATTAATGGCCGCCCGGTGGTACTTTTATAATTAAAAACAATTTGTAAATGCATTTATAACAATAAATGTAGCACGAATAAATGTTGAGTTTGGTTTTTTATATAGCTGTACTCGTTCTCTATCCATATTCGGTTCCAAAAAATGTTCATCCATTCACATTTCAGATCTTTTTAATTTTGTTTATATGAATTACATTTTTGACAGCAGAATTCATGCAGCTTAACCTTGGGGGTTGTTCCATAAATAGGTTATCAACATGCAAGTTAAGCCCAATGTTCCACTAGGGCAAAAGTAAACTTTATGTGGTATTCGATTGGGCTATGTCAGAGCACTGTTTTTGCTCTCAGAGCAGTTTTTATGTTCGTTTGGTGCAAAAAAAAGCAATCTTTTCAGATTTCAGAGCACTTTTGCGAATCTAGATATTTTCTCAGATTTACCAATACAATTGCGTTTGAGTTTGACAACTGGTGGAAGGCTTTTTGGTTGTTTTCAAATTCGTTTATTTAGCACCATATTTGTACACAATCAAAGTGCGATTGGAAATTCTGTAGTTGAATGACACTGAACAGTGTTGAATGATGTTAAATAGAAACAAATGCTTTTCATATTTAAAAAAAAAGACGTATTAATATCGTAAAAATACATGTATCTATGTCTTTAATCTCCTAACAAAAATACAATAGGCCTGTTTTTTGAGCTTCGATCTCAGCAAATCAAAGTAAAGTAGGATTTTCAGCACGCAATTACAATTATTGCAAACAATTTTTTTTTTGGAAAATAGAATTTATTTTGAATTACTAATTACAGACTTGTCGTCTGTAAGAACGTAAAATAACACACTTTCAATTTGCAAATTTTACTACCGTGTGTTTTTACACCTTTTTTTTTCTACAAAAAATCTTTCTAATGTCGTTTTCGATTTGGCTTTTCAATTTCGATCTGAGATCTCATATTTCTGCTGCCAAATCGAACATGAAATCCGAATTTTATTGGTTCTTGTGTGTATTAGTTTGCCGCAATAAAATAAAACTTTTTCATTAGCACTTGAATTGATTTCAATTGATTTTCACACAAACAAAAATAAAATAAGCATAATAAGCATTTCGAAATAATTTAATGTAAACACTTGCTCTCAAACACTTAAAATGAATAATTCAGCTAAAAAGGCAATCCTTACAACGAAAACAAAAATCGTAACCACCAGCGGTGTGTTATAAACATTACATGAAAATCGCCATTTGTTTAATATGTTATGTGATACTCGGAGCAGTAAAAAAATGTTTGATCGCTTGGATCATGCATAAAGTACAATTTATTAATAGGTAACTTATATCGTTTTCGATTTGGCAAAAAAAAAAAAACAATTTTTTAAACATTTTTTTACTGCTCCGAGTATCACATAACATAAACAAATGGCGATTTTCATGTAATTGTTTGTATTATGGTCTTTACAAAAAAAAAGTAGGTAAGCAAGAAACAAAGTGGGTATGTAGGTACTTCCAAATTAAAAGCAACTCAGTAAAAGCAATAAGATCAACGCAAACAAGGCGTATTTTCTTTAAAATATACAATAAAAGCCCGATGTTACAAAATCTCTTTTAACAAAAGTTAAAAGTTAACCGTGTTAGTTCATTTTACTCTGATTACTATCATGAAATGGATTGCTGCTAGATATTATTATTTGAAGGTACATATTTGGTATTATGATGAAATTATATCAGGAATTTCATTTTCCAACAATTTCATAAACTATAAAAACTTTTAAACTGAACTGCGATGTGAGCGCCGTGTAACTAATGGGCACTAAACATGCCGAACACAGTCGCCCTCACTTAAAATTCCACCAAACAATGGCCTCCCGATTGACAAAATGGCAACCGCAGAGGATGTGCCTAAGTATGCGTGCAGCAGCAATGGCGCTCCTTTGATTTGTACATGCACTAATACTTAGGATAATCCACTGCGGTTTTAGCAGCTGTACAAGGTCATAGGAAGCTTGTGGGCAAATGTACCGTTTCTGCTCTCAGTTGGCTCTCTAGTTTGGTTCCTCTATGGGCAGTAGTTTGTATAGAGTAGTAAGGCAACATTGTAATTACTAATTAGTATTAAGAAAACACACTGCGAATAAAGTGTACCTCTAAACCAAAGTTTTGGTGTTTCTTTGGTAAACCCTGGATCCGGCGAGCAAAACCCCGGCCGGAGAAAAAGCACATCACAAACTGACTAGATTCCAGAAAACTATATACCTAATCATCCAAGATAATCAGTCTTTTCTAGCTCCTACACAAAATGTGATTAAAAAACGAAAAGAAACTCTCTTTTTGAGCGGAAAGGAAACGTTTTCTAAATGAAATTCTTGTGATTTTGTGTTCTTGAAGCCGTGTTTTTTTCAATTCCATTTTTGATGTGTAAACATCTAAGCGCGCGTTATTGGAATCTGGTGGAGTAATTCCACACATTTAATTTGCGGGGACGGAAATGCGTCACGGAAATGCGTCACTGTGTTTTATCATTGCATACATTTTATCATTGCATACGTTGTTATCATTGCATACATTTATGAGCTGGGGCATATTAATGTCAGCTTTTTGTTGATTTGAAATAAAGCATGTTTTATGATGGTCTCACATTTCTTCCCTGTGACGGATATCTCGATGAAATTCGGTGCCAAGTCTTTCGTGAATTACCAGGCACGCAGAAATCACAGCTGGACAACAACTAACAAAAATGTCGTAGACCAGCACCTCTACAATATGCAATGCAAGCCGAATGAAATTCTAATGACACTTTCATTTACTGTGTAACAGTTGATGTCATAAAACTTGTGGGGATGGAAATGCAAACGGGTATTTGTTATTTCATAATATATCAAGAATACGGTTATTACAATTCCCTCTTTTCTCAATGACGTGTATCAAGCCACACACATACCGCACGCACGGTGTTTACACATACACATATTTCGGGACTATTGGATACAGTCGCACCAATTTTTTTTACAACTTGAGTGTTTGTACAGCACTTCTTGAAAAGAAAATGTTAAGGTGTTGCAAATTTGTTTTTCTCGGAGACCGATCGTTCAGTATTCCAATACCCAAATTATATCAGTGAGCTAGTGAGGGGCAAGTCTGCACCTTTTTTGTAATGTAGAGCATTTGACTGAAGAGAATAATTCTATGTTGGTCTGGAAAACACTCCGAATTATGTGAAACTCAGTCTGCTTTCTCTGTAAGAATAAAGCCGGTTCTCCAGCACTTGTCATTCAACACTCTTTTCCAAAAAAAAATGTAACCAAAGTCTTTATATTTATAGCTCCTCTGATACACAATACTTTCGACATGTTTAGATTCAATATCCATTTAACAGGACAAAAATCCAAACGCATTTAGGGCGTTTTCTTAATACATCGAGTAAGCTCCTAGGTTCTACCATAAAGCCAATTCCTCCCATCTGCCTCTCACCATAGCCGCCCATCATGTATGAATATCGAGCACTTTAATTTACTCGCAAAGCAATTAAGCTAATGGCTGTCGGCATTTGAAACGCGAACATTATCCTTAAGAAAATTGTGCAAATTAAAATGCTAGCCGATAAAAGGACATTTTAATTGTCTTTCTCAGCAGGAGCAGCATCTGGTTGGCAGTGCACCCAGACACTATGTGTAATCTTTGGGGCGGGTCAATGTGTTTAAAGTGCGCGACAGAACGCCCTCGAGCTGTCCAACTCCTCCATCTCACTTTAAGCAGCACATCTTCGCTGGTGGTGCTCTTGAAAGTGCGCGTTTTTTTTTTTCTTGTTCCCTTTGTTACGCATTGTTAAGTGACAAATCCGAGGGAGGACGACAAAGGCATCACAAAGCCGGCAGACAAAAGGAGTAAAAGCTATCGTTTACAAAGATAACGCGATCCAGAAAGGAACTCTGAAAGGAGATATCAGCTCTTGGAGACATGACGACGAGGCAAAAAGAAACCAAACACACGCCCAGGTTGCGAGTTAGAAGGACGATTGCTTCCTTTCAATCTTGTATACGGAATACGGTACCCCATGTTGCTGCAGCTACTGTGAACGCTTCTGGATATCGTACGTCTCCTCTTATCCTACTCAGGAACGAATTATAATGAACACCCGTGAGCTGAGAAGCACAAGGACCTCTACTTCGTGTTAGACAATGAGAAAGAAATAAGGCGCGCGACGCAACGCGCACCCACAAGGATAATAGGGGTACGGCCGTTATCCGCCGCTGCTAAAGAAAAGAAAAAGGAAACCAATGGCATACCATTGCCATCGCGTTGCGATGCGATCTTATTTCAGATAACACCAAAGTCGCACGATGATAAATGACTTTGCCCGCGGGTGGAATGGGAAATTAAAGTGCAAGGCGATTCTAAACTCCCCAACTCCCACACGACCCACCCACACCGTTGACTCTTTATCTATACTTGTATACATCCCTCTCTCTCTCTCCGGGTGCTCTTATCGCGCTCCCTTTTAATTTGAAGCGTTACCGTCGTCCGTCGCCCGTCGCCTGTGTCGCCACCGTCATTGTCGTCGAGAGAAACAAAACCATTTCGCAGATGATTGCGATTTGCGACTTTAACGCGCGCGATGTTTAGGGGTGAGTTCCACTCGGTTGGTTGGTCGGATGATTGCGAAATAAATGAATGGAATACGAAGCACATGTCCTCAGGCGAAGTAGTTCCAACGGTGAAAATTAAAAAAATAATACTAAAAAGGAAACAAAACAACAACAATAGGCCGCAGCGCGTCGAAGGACGAAAAGAAATAAATTAAAATGGCAAAGCGATTGAAAGAAATGTGCGTGTTATTCGCATTAGGGCCTATACAGTGAATGAGTTTGGCATGATGGGTGGCTTTCGAAAGTCAGAGATATTCGCGGCGGCTAAGGTTTGGACAAATAGGGTGGGCATGAAGTGGACTCCCAACCAGGATGGGGTTCCTAAAATGTAAACAAACCCACAAAAAATGACGCATAGGAACCACGATTGGATTGAGGACGGTAATTCAAAAGCTGCGTTTAGGCAATTTGATCATTTCGCTAAGTTAACCACGATTTTTAGTCTTCTTGGTTCCCCCTCACTGAAGGTGAGTTGCGTTGAAAGCAGTTCACTAGCAGTGTCATGAACAAATCACCTGGAAGGTGTCAATAAGAACTGCTGCAGTCAAGTCACATCTATACTTGCGATGACTGCTTAGTTGTTGTAACTGGCTACAAAAGATTGTACTTTTCTTTGCCTTGCTGATAGTACAATAAAACCAGCCTTATAAAATACAGGGTGGGCCAATTTGGACTTAAAGAAAAGCTTTTTTTTTTTAAAGGTTTCTTATTTTATTGTATTTTTAAATTAAAGTATAAATTTTGAATTTTTTGTACGCTAAGTGTGAAAAATGATGTCGTTAAACAACCTCCATTTTCCTGTTGGCAGTGAATGGCTCTTTTAAAGGCATTTTGCATTACGTTGCGCAACGTTTAGTTCCCCAAATTTGCAATTTCTGTGCGAATTTTTTCTTTAGTTCCTGAATATTTTGTGGTTTGTTGACGTAAACCTGTTCCTTTTACAAACCCCACAAAAAACAACCAGGGGCTGTCAAATCTGAGGAACGATGTGGCCAAGCGAAATCAGTATTTTTTTTAATTATGCGGTCATCGAAAATTTCTCGCAGAATCGCCATTGTGTCTCTCGCGTTATGAGCTGTAGCTCCATCTTTCTGGAAACATATGTCACGTTTATGAAGAACTACCGGATGCAAACAATTTCCCAACATAGTCAGGTATATCGCCCCAGAGGCGGTTTCTGGATCACCAGTTTTGTTTTCGAATAATGGCCCAATAACTCTATCAGCAATAAATCCACACCAAACAGTGCATTTGAGAGGGTGTAATAATTGTTGCTGATGCATTGCTCTCGGATTTTCCGTATTGCACCTCGATCCTCAAAACAGATCATTCACCTTTTTATCATGTTTGAACTAGGAGCCGTCGCAGTATTAAAATGCTGATGGTATTTTTTAAACATTTTTACTCGTTTTTGTACTGAGTATATAAAAAAAATGTTTGGCGCAACAGGTCCGGAGGGACCCTAGGCCTAGCTTCTCACAATCATTCGTTTTGTGTGAGTTTTTAATTTTTGGAACGAATGGAAGGGATCTACAACTTTATGCCGACTCAAAACGGCTAATTGAGAAGCTCTTTCAAGACAGTTATAACTCTCGGATGTTTTTCAGACGTTCGCGAGAAGTGGCGCAGTGAAAAAAACCCTAAGTTGGAATTTGAGTTTTTGCGGGATTCGAACCCCCGACACTTCGCTTAGTAGTCCAACACACTAACCACTAAGCCACTGCGCCCACGTATGATCACATGAAATTTTATGAAATTCTTATACAGGGTTTCCGTCTGGAAGGTATACTACTTTGTTTTGCCGCCATTTTGGTAATCATTAGTTTTGACAGTTCATATTTGACAGTCGTGAAGCAGACACGTGGCAAATTTATTATGAAAAAATATTCGATAAACCAAAGTGTTTTAATCGTTAAAACATTTTATCAAAATCAATCATCGATTACTGTGACAATGAGAAAGTCAAGTGAAATTTTTGGGAGAAACAACGTGCCAACAAAACGAACTATTTGTCGTATAGTGAATGGTTTCGAAGAAAGAGGGTCTGTAGGTGATAGACCCAATTATGTACAACAACGTAATGCAAGATCGGCTGAAAACATTACTGCTGCTCAAGGAAGTGTTCAAAACAATCCATCAACCTCAATTCGACGCCGTGCTCAGGAGCTTCAAAGAACAACTTTGGCGACAATTTTGCACAAGGATTTGCATTTTGTTTCCATTTAAGATTCAGTTGACACAAGAGCTTCTTCCACAAGACCATTTACTTCGCCGTACATATGCCAATAGGATGTTACAGCTAGCCCATGACAACCCCGATTTTCATGAAAAAATCATAATGAGTGACGAGGCACATTTTCATTTGAATGGATATGTGAATAAATAGAATAGTCGGTTCTGGGCAATGGAAAATCTTTAAATTATTCATCAGTCACCTTTGCATTCATTCAAAGTTACAGTCTGGTGTGCAATTTGGTCAGGAGGAATCATTGGACCTTACTTCTTTGAAAATGAAAACGGCGTAACGGTTACTGAATGGGGAGCGATATCGTGATATGATTGAAAACTTTTTAACGCCACAACTTCATGCCTTGGGCTTGATTAACATGTGGTATCAACAAGACGGTGCCACTTCGCATACAGCCAGGATTACAATGGAATTACTGAGAGACCTCTTTCCACAACAAGTTATTTCAAGAAATGGTGATGTTGATTGGCCTCCACGGTCGCCTGATTTTACTGCTCCGGACTTATTTTTGTGGGGATATCTGAAAAGCAAGGTTTATGCAAACAAACCAGAAACGCTTGAGCAACTCAAACAAAATATTCGTAATGAAATTAATGAAATACCGCGTGAAATGTGTAAGAATGTAATGAAAAATGTGCTCAAAAGGGCTCGCATTTGTGAGACTAACAGAGGCGGACATTTACCTGATATTGTATTCCATACATAATTGCCGATATTAAATAAAACACTTATCAATATAAGATCCATTTTCTTTCATTTAATAACAAAATTATAAACAAACAAAGTAGTATACACCCTGTATAAACATTAAAAATAAAAAAAGGATAAGCATTTCAAATCAGTCAGTCCAAGTTGGCACAGCCTGTAAATAGTAAAGCTCAAACCTGTTCTACCCTAAGAACGGCATAGCTGCAAGACGGTCCAGTTGACTACTCCCTCGATTATCCCATCAAATATATATATCCAGCAGGATCAGTACGATGAATAAAGTGTTTTATTTGAAAATACTTGATCCTGAAGTCGATGAATACGATTTTCTTGTATCGTGTCCTGACGGAAAGCTTTTTGTTGAACTGGTGTAGGACTTGGCTGTCATTTCATTCGTGGCATTGATTCGAATGTTCGCAAACAAATCTGAACACTTCTTAAAGCAAGTAGATAGATATAGCTGAAAAAGTTGCCAAAGCACAAATTGAAGTTATTGAGAAAAGGATTTATGAATATCCATGCAATTGTTGTGCACGCATGTGTTGTGTTAATGCCTCAGCACTGTAGACGTACGACCGTCCAACATATCTGATCGTGTGTCGATTTAAGTCTTATCCCTTGGAAGACCCATATTCATCATCCCATATTCCACGTAACTGTTTTAAAAACGATGGTAAAAACGACTCAAGATTACTTTTCTTTTTTGTCGCACTGCCGATTACCCCAAACTCATCCCGGGCACAAGAACAATAATTAAAATGTCTTCAATCATTAGGATAATCTATGAAAAATGCCAAGAGGAACCTGATTCCAGGACTATTCTTATATTGCTTCGTTTTTTCTTTTCTTTTTTGATAATAAAGGAAAGGACAGAGCAGAGAATAAAATTAGAACGGAAATGAATTCCATTTCCTTGCGCCGAACCCTCATTCGAAATTAAATACAGATAACCCGAACCCGGAAAAAAAAACAAACAAAACAAAGCAATGTGGCAATACAACAAAGGGATATACAGGGACCTTCTTATTTCTCCTTTCGTTTTTACTTTCCTTCAAATCAAAACTTTTACATTTCCGTTTTCTTTTCGATTTCTAGACTCGTTTTCCTGCACGGTTTTCCTCATCAGATCGGAACAGAGTTTTTCCTTTGCGCTTCTCCAGTTGGTATATATACAGTATCTGTATCCGTGATATCTTTCAGTTTCCGTAAAGAGGAGCGCAAAAAAAAAGGAACTAAGCGAAATGTTTATCAGTTTACTCGGGGAATAATTAATGATTTATTCGCTTATCTCCCCCAGTTGTGCGATTTCTTTGTCATTATTTTGAAATAAGGAAAAAACGGGAACTTGGAGTTCACAGCAAAAAAAGGTAGGAATATCTAATCCTTCAGGGATGGAATAGGCAAATGAAACGCTATCATAGCGCTGAGAATCGGTTTAATTTTAAATTGCGTCTTTTAGAGAATGATGCATGTCCTTGCGGGAGCCTATAAATCAGGATTGATGTCATTTAAGAGCGAGTTCATATATAGTAGGATAGCAGAAGCAATCAAACTAAGGTGCGGCGTGGGTTTATTCCACCGCAAAAGGCACTGAAATTAATTTAAGCTCGTACAAATTCAAAAGTAATATGCCATGGTTACACCTGCTGTGCGCATTTGAACGATTAACGGGAATATACGCGTAAGTAATAACAAATTTTAATGGGAATTTTATGCGAATTTAATTAGATAAATCGTCCATGGGATAGATAGGCTGGCCCGTAACCAAGGCGGTAATTAATGATATCTAGCGGCATTTTTATTCTGTAACGTATACTAAAGTATTCAGAGAGGCGATCCTTAATTGTGGCTCGTTAGTCTCATGAAAACATTTCGAAATAATAGTCGAAACAATTTGACCCAAAGAGTACCTACCTATAGGTTCTTATGGTATTCTGTGTTATCCTTTCGAAACTTGGCCTTGGGAGCTGTTCTAGGGTTATACAGATACTTACTTACTTACTTATGTCCTATATCCCCATAGACCCATTGTCCTAGGGCCTCTACAACGCCTACGCGCCATCTTGTGCGGTTTCTGGCAATATGCCTCAGCTGTCCCCAACTCTTTCCCAGTTGCCGTTCTTCCTTCTCAACTGATCTATGCCATGTACTTCTGGGACCGCCGCGTATCCTGTCATTCTGAGTAAGCGGTTTCCATTGCATCGCGTGGTTAGCTATGGACCTGTCACCTTTTCGGAAAGTGTGACCAATCCACTGCTACTTTCGTCGTTGTATCGTTGTGCCAATAGGTGCATGGCCGGTTCTCTCATAATGCTGTTCGTTCGAGATACGATTTGGCCAGAAAACCCTTAAGATATTACACAGGCGCACCTAGGGGTACAGATTGGTAGTATGTCGATCTAAAAGACTGCAAACTTCTATACCTTGGTTAGGTTACGTATGTGGGCTTGCGTGGAGTACTCATTGACCCATAGTGATGCCCATTGGGGAACGGTTTACCCCTTACCCATAATAACCCTGTCCATAAATAGTTATAATTAATTACTCACTGTGCTGGAAAGTTCGTCTAGGTTACGGAAGAAGTGTCTCCCTAGGAATCTGCGCCGGTTATGTTGGAGGTTTGGGCAGTGACCTAAGAAGTGGGTTGTGTCCTCAAGAGCTTTGTCATCACCGCAGCCTCTACAAAGTGCCGCATAGTGTTGTGCCCCTGCCCCGTTAGGATACCTACGAGGTTGGAAAGAGATTTCCTGTTCTTTCGTATGAGACTCTCGGTTCTGTTTTCGTTAAAGGTTGGTCATAGCATTCTTGTGGTACGATAAGTTTCTAGTGCAGCCCATCTAGCGTTCGCCTCTTATGGCCTTTCCCCCTGCTTCAAGCTTGAGTGAGGAAGGCGGGATGTTTACGGAGGGACTAGCTTGTTCTGTTACTAGTGGCGAACTTTGTCTAGCTAATATGTCTGCTTTCTCATTGCGTGAAATGCCTTCCTGTTCCGGAATCCAGAGCAATATCCTGCGCTTAGTACCAAAAACCTTGAGCTCTTCGCGACAGCATTTCACAAGCTTCGATTTTATTTCTGTTGCACTTAAGGTTTTTATTGCTGCCTGGCTGTCGATAAAGAAGGTAATACCTTCAGGTAGTATTGCCTTTACCGCGGACTGACGGGCTGCTGTTGTCACTGTCAGGACCTCTTCTTGGAAGACGCTGCTTTGGTCGAGGAAGCGTATCGATTTTGATATACCCAACGATTCGGAGAAGACGCCTGACGCCTTTAACTTCTATACCTAAGTGAATGGAAATTATTTTCAGCGAACAAGAAAAGAGACGAGTCTGCATAAGTCTGTCGAAAGTGCGATAAATGCTGCTTAAAACCTGACTATTTATTAAAACCTGCCCTCATTCCTCTTCTGAGATTCAGAAAGGATGACCAACATTTCAAACTACTGCCTTTTCCGGTCCGAATAAAAACAATTTGTAAAGTAAATTCGATTGCCGAAAAGTACTTCCCAAGCGAGCGAGTAGTCCAAAAATTACACAAACTCTTATATTTATCTATCCGACGTAAGGATCCTGATGGCAGGACCCCACATTGCTCTGAGAGATTTCATTCATGATCCAGCCCCTGTATTCTGCGCCTCCATTGATGACGTTTGTGGGATAGAGCGAATTACAATGTAGGTCCCTGTTGCGGCCTTGATTAGGGACATGTGGAATAGGAGACGGCTCCGTTTGGAGAAGTATTTCCCTAAACAGCCGCTCGACATTGAGTATTTCGCGGCCATATCCCCAGCAATAGCACGAATGATTCTCGCGTCGCCGCCGGCAGCGAGTTTATAAAGCAAAACCAAAAGCATGGAACAGCGAACGGGAATTCCATCGATTCGAATGATATTTGAAGATCTGTTTCAATTTCTCGTGGAAAAGTTTAAAAAACGTCAGATGATTGGTTTCTCCAACGCACACTCAAGCTTCCAAATATTTGTTATCCACCAACAACTGCCCCTGATGGATGGGCAGCAGTCATATTTTAAACTGAGCTTGAGGCTTGAAATTAAGGGCTCTTGCACCAATATTAACCAGACTGTTATTTATTTGTTCGTAACCATTCAAAAGGCTCCAGCCCCCAATCTTGTTGCTACGAAGGTCATCAACGCCCCAATGATTGCACATCTCCAACGATGATTATTTATTTTCACGTAAAAAAAAATATATATAATAATGTACTCCTGCAACAGACAACGATAACGATGACTCCCATTGCATTGAAAGACGTACTGCATCCCACTGTACTGTGTACTCCTATACTGGTATCACTGCGGCCCTTGAGAGGGTCGAGGTGCTCATCTGATATCAGCTCAGGAAATCGATCGTTTAATTCTGGCAATAAACAAACAGAAGCGGCATTTCAAAGGGCGGACAACACATATCCAGCAGCTCCTGTTACAACGACGACGACAACGACGGACGACGAGGAGGCTGCTGGCTGGGAAGGACAACCATATACGCGGACAGAAGAAGAATCTTCCAAACACAAAATTGATACCTTTCCGTTCGTTCGGGTGTATACAGACGGGCCGGGCCTCTCATTCTGGCTTCGTCCCATATATCCGCTTGATGGCTGTTTAAACGAACTATTTGCGTCGCAGCCAACAGTGCTGCGAGATAATTTACGAAGCGGTCGCAGGACGAAGCCAGCACTGCGCGCAACCACATTCAAAGTAGTGCATTTCGCGATCGTTGCGCATTCATCGCATGAGATTATGCGCACCCCACCGCAACCGCCCGGATCGGGACTCTCTCAAACAAGTGGAAGATTTATAGGGAAACTTTAGCGGGAAGTCAATTCCACGACAGCGGCAACGGCGCAACCAAATGATTCCCGCTTCGGAATTGTTCTGCTTTTTGTATGGGCTGCATACAGAGCGATGATCGCTTGCAAGATCAGAGGAAGCTGCAGCTTTGAATCCTGTTGTTTTCACGGGGGGATATCATTAGATACACTTTTTTGATAAAAATCACTCTCTGGTGGTGCTGGCTGGTACTACTACTACGGTGACTCCTTCACCGTCCGGCCGTCTGCCACAATCAGAGCTACAGATCTTTCAATTGTGTATGCGGTTGCGTGGTAGCCAACATAGGCACTATGTGATGGTGCTACCATTTTTCTTGAGGCAGGTACCTCTATACGTGCGGCAGAAATCGGACTGCCACAGACAATAAAATGAAAAGTCAAGAAGCATTTACAGCGATTGTAATGTCTTAGATACATGAAGATCGGCGATAAATTATTTTTCCCTTTTTGTATATCTTTCATTGCTGGCATCGCTTTAAAATGCAATATTAGATCATTAGGTGAGTTTTTTTTTTGTCTTTGTATACGAGTACCTATATGGGATGCGAAAGCGGTTCGCGATTGGGTTGGGAATCAGAGCGGAACGGTTTGGAAAAATGTGTGTGCTGCGTTGATAGGTAGTAGCTGTAGTGGGTATAGTGAAGGCTCTTTCAGAGGCCTTCAAAGCGAGAGGTTCACCAATAAAGTTGAGGGTTTAGAAATAGGTGCAGAAGTAGGGAGGGAAACTGCCTGGAACCTTTTAAGGCCGCGTTTGTTAGAGGTCATAAGTGTATATGTCGTAATCTGCCGAGGTAAAATTGTAACCTAATTTTTGATCAACATATTTAAGTTTATCTTTATAAATAAGTAACGCACCTTTAGGCGGATAACGTCTTCAGTCAACCAGGGAAATGTATAAAGCTAGAGCAGCTAAAGTCCATACGATATTCTGATTTGAAAACTCATCGTATGCGAGGTTAAAGACGGGTTCGACATTTTCGCAGCTCACAGTTCTGATTCATATCCTTGTCCTGGCACCTAACAGCCTATGACCAGTTTGACGCAAAAGACTTTGGATAGGTTGTTACCTGACTTGTGTACAAGAAACGTTTCAGCACTAGCTTCAGTACCGGTTTTAACATGAGGATTGAGGGCACACGAGGTCCTCGAATCGTCGAAATTCACTTAATTTTTTTTCCCCATTTTGGTAGCTTGACAAATAAACTTAGAGAGTAAATGAGGGTTGTTGGGGGTCAACAGAAAAGGGGACATTTTCTAGAGGTCTAGTTGTATGAAGTTCCGAATTTCCGCACCGACCATATTTTCTGTTGGGCTGTATACTAAGAATTTTCGTCAACATATTCTAAATTGAAATATCAATCAGACACCAGGCCAGTTTTTGACTTTCTCGATTACGTAGTAAGAGAAAGATATTGTGTTCGTAACTTAGAGGAACTAAGAAAAGTGGGTCGCGGATTTCTGTCCTCCATCTGTCTATATGCTCACGAGCTGTATTACCTTCGGGACGCTGTAGAGTCACTATGACTCCTTTTTGACCGCTTAGACTCAGGACTCATCTTTTTAAAACTCAGTGAACTCGGACTCCTTTTAGAAAATTAGAATGTTTTTGCTGTATTTCACAATTGTTTAGCCTATTTAGCCGAATTCGAAAGAATTTGTTTTTTGCTGAGTTTGAAAACGGCTCTACCGATTTCAAACAAAATTTATATTTAAGCTTAAGGTTAACATGACTACATACTCGGTTTTTGCAGCAAATGCAGCATATAAAATCTTCACAGCAATAATGCAAGGCAGACTTAATCAGTGGATAGGAGAAAACAAGTTGCTGAAGGAATTCCAAGCCGGGTTTAGGCCAGCATATGCTACCATTGATCACTTGTTCGTTTTAAATAGTATCGTTGAATTCTTTTGCCAGCAGGATAAAAAACCTTTTGCATTCTTTGTGGACTTCAAGGCAGCCTTTGACACGGTAGACCGTGGCTTATTTTATAAACTCTACAACATGGGGATGTCTCTAAAATAAAACCTTTATAGGGATACAAAAGCAGCGGTTTGGAACGGGAACGTGTTATCGGAATGGTTTGAATCCCGCACTGGAGTAAGACAGGGCTGCTCTTTAGGTCCGAGCCTTTTCGCACTCTTCATAGAGGACATAATTGACTTCTTGGCCGGGAGGAATAATGTATGCAGGAGTGCTGATCAAGGCTCTCCTATTCGCAGATGACATAGTGCTATTGGCATACTCTCCAGAAGCCTTGCAGCTTATGATCAACCGCCTTAGTAGCTACTGCAGGTTATGGAATTAGATAGTCAATTTGGATAAATCAAAGGCGATGGTATTCAAAAAAGGGGTAGGTCGAACGAGTGGGAATGAGAAATGGCATTATAGAGGCGAAGCAATTGAAGCAGTGGCGTAGCAAGGGGGGGGCAAGGGGGGCATAGGCCCCGGGCGGCACTTTGCCAGGGGCGGCAATTTGGAGCGTTTTTTTTTTTTTCTTTTTTTTAATTTGTAAAAAATTATAAAATTGACAAAACGGACACTGCTTCGCAGCTAGTAATCAGACATTCCTTGTGTTGCTTAACAATAAAATCCAATAAACGCTGCTCCCGAGTATGCAACTACATTTTTTCAGAAATTTAAAACACAAATTAAACACTGCACATCTGCATTCGAAAATACCTACCCCTTTTCTCTTTTCTCCCTAGAAGTTGGGTCTGTGCGTATGTAACTGTAAGCGATGTTGTGCTGGAAACTGGAGTTAGTGCGAATAAGTAATTATAGTTTTGCTTTTGTTGGTATTAGAGGTATCTAATACAATTAAGATTACACATCCTTGGCGCAGCCAAAAAAAAAGTATACTTTTCTATTGTGTTTTATTTTGCTCAAAAGAAGTGAATTGTTGGAATTATTTTATGTTGCATATTCAAAATGATTGAAAAAAAAGAAGAAGTGGGCAATATTTGCAAAAATAAGTTTTGCCTTGTTGCTATTGCATTTATAATGGAAGTGCTGACACTGATGCCAACCCTACAGAATTTTCTGTATATCTACAGAATTTTCACTTTGCCTACAGAAATACAGAATTCAAACTAAAATATACAGAAATCCAGTAAAAACTTGATTTCCTTAGTTTTGCGTTGGTATATTTCTTTGACCTAAACAACGAAATGCAATCGGACCACCCAAAGACTCTTTCTTGCTGTACGACAAAATATTCATAACGTTTAACAAATTTTTGGAGTGTTTTTTTTTTAAACCAGAGTAGGTAGTAGGTGGATTCCAGGTTCCAGCGATACCAGCGGCTAATAAAAATTATGTAATTGTACAAACTTAATGAATACTATATAAAGACGGATATTTTATGCCACTCAAATTTTACATTTTAGCACTTTTATCATGTTAAAAAAGAAGTCTGGATACAGAATTACACAGAATTTTTATCTTTCATCTACAGACTTTTGAAAATTAGGGTTGGCATCACTGAGTGCTGAGTTCTAAAAAAAAATATGAACACATATCGGTTTTTGGGTAGTCATTTTTGAGAAATAATTTAAAAATTGATTTATTCGAATTTTTTGAGGAAATCTAGGTAAGGGGTCTTATCTGAAATACGGATATTATCTTAAGTATGCATTTTAATCAAAATCTTTAGACCAGTTTTTGTAATTACGCAGACAAAACCGTACCAAATTTTGCAATGTTTAGTTTAAAAAATATACTATTGCCTAACTATATAGCTGAAAACTGACTACCTAAAAGTTATTTTTCGGGATGTAAGCATTACTTGGTTTTAAGAGTTTTATCGAAATCAAAATTAGGGTTCTCGAGATATAAGCAGTTTTCAAAATTAGCGTTTTCGGTGATTCATTTTGGTCAAAATCTTTATCGCCGTTTCCTTAGAAAACTAAAGAAAACCAAATTTTCAAAAATCTATTGTATGATAATATAGAAATAAACTGAGCCTGCCATTCAGTTAGAAAGGACAATATTACCTTAGAAATGAATTTTTATTTTCGATATATTTCGAAATTTCCAAAGTACCTACCGTTATTCGATTTCAGAAATTTTACCAAGTTTACAAAGGTCTTTTTAGTATATGCAAAATTACGGGGGCGGCATAAATTGGGTCTGCCCCGGGCGGCTCCAACCCACGCTACGCCACTGATATTGAAGTTGTGAAGAAATATAAATACCTGGGTTTACTTGTTACCAACAATTTTAGTATGAATGCTCATCTAGAGGTAAAGCTGGTAAAATCGAAAACAGCTATAAATGTAGCATGGAATAGATGCTTTAATAATAAGTACATTACTCATAGTCATAGTGCTAAATATAAAGTTTTTGAGGCGGAGTCGGTGTCCATTCTCTTCTATGCAGCACAAGTATGGGGATCAAAAAAATACGAAGCTGTCGAGAAACTGCTACGATTTTACATCAAACAAATATTTCATCTCCCGCCCAACACACCCAATTACATGCTAATGTTGGAAACAGGTGTATCACCTCTCTTTACGAAGACGCTGAAACTCCAAGCGGATTATAATATAATCATATATATATAATATAAAAATACTAGCTGACCCGGCGAACTTTGTTTCGCCCATATTCGTTAATGTAATGAAAATAATAATACTCAGCATGCACTATGCACATGTCCTTTACGATTACGATACACGATGTATAAAGCGGAAGTTCATACATTTGACTTTAGGAGAAACATGGGAATTCAATATTGATTCCACAAAATTCCAGCGATAGTCCTTGAGACTTATTAATTGTCATAGCGAAACGGGAAATTGCTACGCTTTAATACGAATAGCAAATCTTTCTGAATAAGCCGAATTCGCGGAATTAGAATGATTTCCTTTGAATTTTTCACTCGAAATCGTCGCTTTTTCCATGACATTTGATTTGAGATTCTTCAAAAAATTTCGGTGGATTGAGGTTGCGCAACAAAATTATAATCGAGCCGACTTTCAATTTCAAATTGTGTAGCGGTAAGCCTGTCATATCAAAATAATTCAAAAATAAAGATTTTAAATAATTTTTGTTGTATTGGAAGTGACACTTCCCGCATTTCTATTCAATCTTCTTTTTTTTTAAATGCGGTTCTTCATGCAAAATTCCATCCCCAATCCCATCCCGTAAACTTTTATTTTCACGACAAAAAAAATAGCATAAATGTCCTTCCTTGGGTCAATACGAATCCACGAAGCACGATCCATTCCCGAGTTATGAGTGCACATACGGACGACAGTCTTTTTTACATATAGCCGTACCCACCATACCAAAATAGTGTCCTACCTTTCAAACTGTAACCAACCATACACAGCCCCAAAATTTCATTGAAATCGGTTAAGTGGTTTATGAGACTGAACACAGCGCCACCTATCGTGTCCAAAATAGTCCTATCTATCACTATTTTGGACACGATAGGTGGCGAAAAAAAAATGTACCCGTAGTCGCAGTAGCTTAGTGGTTAGTGTGTTGGACTGCTATGCGGGGGTCCCAGGTTCGAATCCCGCAAGAACCCAATTCCGACTTAGGGTTTTTTTCCGCTGCGCTACCTCTCGCGAACGTCTGACAAACATCCGAGAGTATAAATGTCTTGAAAGGGCTTCTTAATTAGCCGTTTGGAGTCGGCATAAAATTGTAGATCCCTTCCATTCGTTCCAAAAAAAAACAAAACGAATGGTTGTGAGAAGCTAGGCCTAGGGTCTCTCCGGACCTGTTGCGCCAACTATTTATTTATTTATCAAACTGTACCCAACCATACACAACACAGCCACAAAATTTATTCAAATCGGTTAGGCTTATGATATCGACAACAGAGTCACCTATGGGGTCCAAAATATCTATCTATCTTTCAAACTGTAACCAACCAAACACAGCCACAAAATTTAATTGAAAACGGTTGAGTGGTTTAGGAAAAAAACAAAAAATTACTCAAATTCATGTTTTTTTTTTCACGCGCGGATAAGTTTTCCGATTCCAGCGTAGGAAATTCGAAAAAAGTAATTTGACAAAACAAAAAGTATTTCTCATAAGACCAAAAAAAAAATATTTTACCAATTGCAACCAAACTTCACAAAAGTCATATAATTAGACCAATACCAAAGATGTGAGAAAGTTTTGTTAAAATCGGTAAATGCGTTAAGGCGTGATTCGGCGACAAACGAACACTTAATATTTGATATTAAATTCTTCACAATCAAACGCGTACCGTTACAAAATTTTGGTTCGTTTAGGTTGCAAAACAAAGTGGGATAGTTGGTGGCTTCGTTTTCATCCATCACGGAGTCGACTGATTTGTATGAATGCAACTCACCAGCGATTTGGTTTTGAATGGTGAAATGCAAGTGATCGACGTTCTTGTTTTTCGCAGCCAAAATTACCTACTCTTACAGTCAGCCAATCATGGTCAATATAATTCTGAGCGATATTCGGGAAAACATTCATGATTTGTTCTTTCGGTGTCGTTGTAAAGTTGCAAAAATGTTGTTGAAACTAAATCAACACACCATTGCCCATCGCCTGGAGAACTCTGCAGCTGACTGGCCATTTTGTAAAGAAACTCGCATGTTTGTTGTCAAATGCCATTTCTTGACGTATCGCCATAAAACAGACGCCTTCAGGCAAGCATTCAATTCATCTGCCGGAGTTGATCTCGAAATGACAGGCACCGTTTGACGAAAATCGCCTGATAGCAAGATCATTGCTCCACCGAAAGGTCGCTTATCATTACGTAAACGATTCCGGCCTCCAATGCGCGTTTGTAAGCCATTGTGCATTCGTCCCATATGATAATCTTACATTGCTGCCGTAGGTACTCTCGCCATCGCAGTGTTCTTTGAAATGTTGCATGTAGGTTCTTCATCCACTTGCAGATTCAATGGCAATTTCAATGCAGTTCGACTGTTCGCTGTTTGACCGCCTTCTAACAAAGTAGCCACTATCCCAGAAGAGGCTTGGGCCAAAGCGATCTCAGATCTCGAACGAATTGTAGCCAAAATCAGTAAAATCAGGAATGCATTTCCAGTTCCACCGGGCGCATCAAGGAAGAAAATTCCGTCATTTTCGTTATCGACTGCTTGCATCAATTCATCGTACACTTTCTTTTGTTCTTGATTCAACATTGGCACATTTGTTCGACAGCTTGACTCAATGCGATTCGATCGAAGTCCATTTCTCGCTCCAATTCTCGATTAAATGCATCTTGCATTGAACGATTTGGCTGTGGCATCCCCAATTTGCACAACAAATTGCCACTCATGAGCAGACACATATCCTCGATCAAAATCAAAGCTTTATTGCGCATTTAATCTGAAATCTCCAGTTCATTGTCCGATGTCACAGTGCGAATTCGATGCAGAATAATGTCATCCATATCATCTTTATATCTACTTCAAAGTATCTACTTCATTTCAAAAAGTTACTTAATGTAACATAGTAAACATAATTTATTAGAACAAACTTTTTAGGTAGGTACCTATATTTCAAAAACAAACAAAAATTTCAAAATTATTGACAACAACAATTTGCTTGGAAAATAATTAAAATACTTGACAACAACAATTTGCTTTTAAAATTTAAAATATATTTTTTTTTTTATTTGAAGTGTCACTACTCGATTTCTATCAAATTTCTTTTTTTTCAAAGTGTATTTCCCCATACAAACTTTCATAACCTCTTTCATCCCCTCCAAGTTTTGTTTTCGCGACAAAAAGTAAATAAAAACCTGGTATACAGCAATACGAACAAAACAAAAAAAGAATTATGAAAATCGTCCCAGGGGTTATCGAGTTACGTGGCCATCGAGTTACACCCCGAAAGAATTATATATATAGAAGAAGAAGAAGAAGATAAATAATATTATATTATAATAAAGGTGCTTAGCATGCCGGATTACCGACTCCCAAAAATAGCAGCCATAAGCCATACCGATGAACAAGCTAGGGCTCGGTACTTAGAGGAAGCTGTGGGATCCTTACACCGAACTATCTACAGCCGCTTAAACCACAATTTGTTGCAGAAAAATTATTTTAGAGATGAATGTAGTATTGATGAAATAGCGATGATCTTGAGACTGCCGGGCGAACTTCTACAACTTAATTATATACCACACAGAGAAAATCTACAGCAACTATGCAGCTTGTGTAACTTAGCAGAATGGGAAAACAAACATCACTTCATTGGAAGGTGTCCAATATTGAAAGAAACGAGAAGGAATATCGTGGGAAGCGACACCCTATCTGAGAATCTTGTCATAACACTCCTCAACGATGTAAATGTTCCTAATTTATTCAAATATTTTAAAATTGCACTACAGTATCGGGCGAGAATATTATCAGGCAGCTTTTGATAAATAGTAATATTAACTCATTTTATTTTGCTACAAGATACTTTTCATTTGCATACATTATATAAATACATTGCCAATCAGGCAGACGGCAATGCCATGCAAACTAATTTATTTTGTAAACTTTATTTTGTAATGAATTTTAAAGTGCACAAATAAATTTAATCTAATCTAATCTACTCGGTTTTTGGCTAAAAAAAAAATCGAACAATACTTCTGGAATTTGGACATATGTATCAGTGATATCAACTGAGGCATAGTTATGTTTTTTAACATGTAGTTCCGATGCTTGAGGCATTAAGGAATAATTTTTAGAAAAAAGCATACATTTTTGTAAGATGTTTTTAGAATCAATTCATACAAATAAATTTTTTATTTTGTAAATCTGATCAAAGTCGCTTCACTAATTTTCACAAATGTGCGTTATGCTTATTTTTCAATTCTCTACTTTACGTACTCACCAAGCCCAATCCTTGAACTAGAGATCAAAAAGGGTTTAACTGCCTATCGATTGACCATCATTCTGTTAACAAATTTTTATAACCTTTTAGGTTCGTTGCACTTCCCTTGTTAAATAAGCAATTTTTATCTTTTTCATCAAAAAAGGCCTTTTTTTTTAAAATAGTTTTTTTTGAGTTAAGGCATCAAAATTTCAATCCAAGTTGGCATCACCGATATGCACCTCAAAAACGGTCCATACGATTGTAACAAAAATGCATTTTTAAGGTAATTTGGTCATTTTTAACCTAGCAGCAAACTCAATTGTTCTCGATATTATATTACAATCGGTTTTTGGAAAAAGACATTTTTTTAGTTTACATGAAAACGGCAATGACGATTTTGACTAAAATTCATACTTGGAGTAAAATTTATGTTTTAAAAATTATTGCGTTCTAAATCTTTATTGGAATCATCGCCGAAAACACTAAGTTAAAAAACTGCTCATATCTCGAAAACCCAATAATGGATTTTGATAAAACTTAAAAAACCTAGTAGTAGGTACTTACATCTCGAACAATAACCTACACTCAGTTTTCAGCTTAATAGCTAAGCAATAGAATTTTTCAAACTAAACGTTACAATATCTTTTCCTGTTTTTTTTCTACATAATTTTACAAAAACCGCTCTAACGATTTTGATCAAAATAAATATTAAAGATAATACTATCAGTATTCAATTCAGTATTCTTTATTATATCCCCTACTTTGTTTTTCTCAAAATATTCTAATAAATTAGTTTTTTATTTCTCAAAAATGACTACCCAAAGCCTATCTACGGTATATTTTTGTAATAATCTCAAGCCACTTCTAGTAAAAACGCAATAAAAGCTACGCAAAACGTTGTTTTAGCTAATATGAGCCACTTCTTATTTTTTTCAACGATATTGAATATGCACTTAAAGTAATTCCATCCACTTGGAGTCTACAAAATCAGAAAATCCCACTTCATTTGCAGATCCACACACGTCCATCGGCATATTCGGGGTTTAACTGCTAATGCAGATATTGGTCTACTATGAACTTCGACAGTAGGCGCTTACAACTCTCTTACCAGAACTTGCGACAATTGACTGTTTCTGAGAGCTTCATATTATAAAAACTCACATTGTTATCTTATGTATATACTATCGTATCAGATCAATAACGCAAAGCAGGGTTGCCATTTTAAAATCCTTTCAAACGTTTTTTTTTCTTGCTTCGGACGGTATATCAAAATTGAAGCAGCATTTAAGTTAGCAAAGGCAAGTACTTACTTGTGTAAATGCAAACGTATAAAATTGTTGATTGCATTAGTTGAGTGAATGTGTTTCCAGGCACATAGCAAAAATATGAAATCCAAGCTAATTTTGTTCTTCTTTTAATTTTATTTAATTTTTTCACTTTGAATTTAAAAATATACCTATTATACTAATTGAAAAAAAAATATGACACGAAGTATTTAAAAACATTCAAACAAAAATCGTATCCAGCTAAAAAACCAGGAAAGCAGTCAAAATGGCAGAGCCGCCCAAAAGTGGATTTTATTTAACACTATTTTTATATTTCATGAACCCTTTCTTTTATCTAGCATCGGTTCTCGGATTTTTACCTACCTAATAAAATAAGAAATCTTCCAACCAAACTTTTAATGAACGAGGAAGTTTCGTTCGACTCAGTCGTGCACTCTATTTATTAGTAAACTCACAAACAAAAATAAATAATAATTAAACAAATAATATTCGATAAAAGGGAACTTGGAATTTAGAATGAATAAAGTATCTTGGGGATGTATGCTGACGAAGCTGGCGGAGAGCTGAATGTGTTTTTATTGCAGCTGCAGATGTATGACACGAAACGTTGGCCACATTTCCAATTTGAAAGTAGCATTTGCCGGCAGTATGAAAAAATGCCCAGAGGCCAGAAAGCGCAGCGTCAATATCAGTCGCACAGATGCAGGAATGCTGGTGCGCATAACTGTATATCGGCCTTTTGAATGTACGGCATTGCCAATTGAAGCAAATGATGGAACTGAGCTGCAGTCATTCGGACAAAATTCTGATACAATTGCGGCTCTTCGGCACGCAATTCTAAAAGTAGTTTTGAGCAAAAGCCGTCTGTCTCGTGGTGGCCAAGCCAATTTTTCCTCCAACACGAACGGCGCTTGCGTGGTAACACGACGACGTTTTGTTGGCTTTCGTCTTCCTTGTCGGTACCAAGTAAATACGCAGCCAAAGTTATTGAGGCACATTTTTTTAACTCTTATTTTAACGAATCGAAACGATGGCAGTAGGTATTTTTATTTATTTAATTTTTTGATTTGATATATACGTCAAAATCAACACAGGAAAATAAAAACCAATTTGATATACATAAATACACAAATTCCATTTGTATAGAAATTTACAAACCGTCTGAACCACAAATCTGTATACACAAAATAATTTGTAGATACCGTATTAGGGTATGGCAATAAGCAAATTAAATTTGTATATTTTTCTCAAAATACACAAACCGTCTGAACCACAAATTTTTGTAGAATACATAAATGGCATAAGTGTTCGAATTTGTATACAATTAGTGTATGCGATATTCAAATGAAATTTGTGTATATCTACAAACCGTCTGATAGTAGCTTAACAATGATTCCCGCTTTTTTGGGAGCTACCCTGACAATTTCTGTTGGCAAAATTATGTCGAATTTCAGTTTGTGAATTATTGTTTGAGAGAGACAACTCTTAACAACAACTCGCAGACACAGTCACTTTTGGTAGGAATGAAAAAAAGATTTGATTGGGAAAAAGTGTAACAACGCGAAAAAAGTAACATTGTAAAAAAATTATAAAATAATTAAAAAGTGTAACACTTTTGCTACACTTGTATCATTGGGGCAAAGCTGTTCATGGGTTTACAAATAACAACAGAGGGGTAAGTTTAGTCTACGGTGGATTCTCCATTCATAAAAAAAAACATCTACCAACCGTCCCAAGTTGTTAATTTTATAACTTTTCTTTAGGTATTAAAAGTGAACAAGCGCCTTAACTTAGCTTAGCTAAAGTTCTTCCTACGAGTATAAGCGACTGCTAACGGAGGTCACTTTCAAAGACTCTCCCTGATGAGTACTATAGACTCCACGAAAGCCTCTATAAGTACATGGCTCCCCACTTTAGTGCGACGAGCCATATTCCATCGATCCAAATGACATTCACAATCGATATGCTGATCACGTCTGCCAGATCAATAATAATTGTTGTCGTCCCGCATTCGCTGACCGGTCTCCGTCTTAAGGTAACCTAAATCCAAGATCGCAATCCAAAAAAGGGTTCCATCGATGCATTGCATCGCTCTGCGATCGACTTTGTCTTGTCATATCAAAAATAATTAAAGTGCGAGTGTAGTGCTCACATACATACACCCAGCCAAATGGGCCCAACAACAATAACACACCAGCCACGGCAGATTATTAAGGAAATGAAATGTCATTTACAATAGCTATACACGCAGCAGAGCGGCCAAGACGTCGATCGCGATCCTACCACTCTACACATGTCCAACAGTCCAACAATTGCGCAGTCGTCTTCTCCACTGCGATGAAGAGAATGAATGTATACCCCAGTCCAGAAACACGCATTATCCCTAAGGATATTTTGTCAATGGTCCACCAAAGTGAAGACGAGCGCTCTGCCAGCGCGCGCAACGTCTTCTTTCGCGGCACCAAATCGAGGTAAATACCAGAAGATCATTAATGTCAGGCAAATATATTAATGTCAGCCATAATCCAATATGGAATCTAATTATGTGTTGGTCTGCCCGGAAGGGTATGCCGTCTAGATATGCAGTTGGCCTGCCTCTGGTGGTGGTGTTTTTCGGTTGCACGGTTCAACCTCAACTCAATGTCAGCTATCAGCTTCGTTTCGTTCGTTGTCTGCGTTCGCGTCGTCTGTCGTCAGTCAGTATCTCTCTTTTTAATTCGAGTTAATTTATCTTTTTGAGGGCAAATCGAAACACGGTACGATGACACTGGGACCGTGCTTCCATCGAATATGGTCATTTCTGACAGCTTACCGTCTCGGTTTAGGTGGTATGGTCGGCGCACAAGACCAAACCAACAGCAGCAGCATCACAGTATCGGTCGGGGAGAGCTTTATCGAGTTGTCCTTTTCCCCTGGCGCATTAGTAATTTCATATCGCCTAAGGTCTGGGCTTTGTTTTTCATTTGAATGGATCCGAGCGGTCTCCAGTTTGGGGGCAACAAAGAAAAAAAACTCTCATCAAGGAGTGTTAACTACTAAAGCGGTGTGGCGTTTCTTTTTCTGTGTGTCTCGACGGTTGCCTATAGTATGGCAAATAGTCATCGTTGACCAAATTTGGTCGGCAAGTACATTAAACCAGTTGAAGGGTAATTAGTGTTCGAGGTGGCTAGCTGGGTGTTTGTGCGGCACCTTTGCGAATTGGAAGCCGTTTTCAGTCAGAAATGGCAGCTGATGGGATGGATTTTGAATGCTAATCATCCGAGTGAAAAGGGGACAATTTTAGAAGTTTGCTTTGTGTATATCTGGGCCTAGGCCTTAGTGTTAAAAATTAGAAAAAAAAAATTGTAGGTACCTGACATCTTGGAATTTTCTACATTACTTTGATTCTGATCTGACCCTAGGGTACTCTACATCGAGCCAAAGTTTGATGTTCATTTGGGATCAACATTGGGTCCCGACGAACTTTCGTTGGTTTTTGAAAATTTGAACGGGAAAACATTTCTACCGCCCGTACAATTTTCTTCGCCCTGTATCAGTTGTTAAACGAATGTAAATTAATTTTGCAAAACATATTTTTTTTTTATTTTTTATATATACTTCTCCCGGGAAAGGCGAACCTATAACGCTTCAACAGCGCCCCGAGATGCCTGCAGAGGTATGTTTGCTCTGCACTTAAGTTGCTGCAAATTGTAGTCTTCTGGAAATATATCCCCAGGAAGCGAGTTCCAAAGTTTGCTTGTCCTGTAACAAAAGGAGTTTTGGAAAGTTGATGTCCTCGCGGTTGTCAAGTGTACTGTATGGTCATGAGCATTAGCAGCCTGTCTTGTTGGGCGCGCAAAAGTTGCATTTCGAGGGATAATGTCTTTGAGTTCCTCAGAACATCTACCATGGAAGTACCTATAGAACAAGCATAGGTCAGCGACTTGTCTTCTGTGCACCAACGGTTGTAGATTCGATGTGAGTATAGGGTCTCCAATTAGTCGAACTGCTCGTCTCTGTATGCTATCAAGCAGGTTAAGTGAATGTTTTGGGGCCGAGCTCCATATATGGGAACAATATTCCAAGCCTGGTCTTACCTGTGCTTTGTAGAGAAGGAGAAGTTGCTTGGGGCTAAAGTACCTCTTTGCCCTAAATAGGTAGCTCAACTTTGCTGGCTGAGCCATACAACTTTTCTGTTCATAATAGAATTCACACCCGCTTGCTGGTGTCAGTACTATGAGAACATCAGTGAGATCTCCAAACAATCGAGCAAATCTCAGAGTTGAAAGGTACCAATTTGGTGTATCCCTGAATTTGGTCCTCAAATATTTTTTTGTGCCAGTAGGCCTGCGGGTAATTAGCAGATTGCCGAGTCAAGGAAGACTTGAAGACCATCGGCACCGGGACTGTCGCAAGACGGACCTGAAGATCGCCGTTCGCCGGGACTGTCGCAAGACGGACTTAAAGACTGCCGGGACTGCCGCAAGACGGACCTGAAGATCGCCGGGACTGACGCAAGACGGAGTTAAGGACCGCCGGAACTGTCGCAAGACGGACCTGAAGGCTGCTGATAGCGTTGCGCGACGAACTTGAAGGCCGACGAGACTGTCACAAGACGGGCCTGAAGACCGCCGGAACTTTCACAAGAAGGACATGAAGATCGCCGGCATAATAACTGTAAAGTTATTCGAATTGTAAACCTTGATTTATAAATTCTTTTGAAATATATTTTGTAAATCTAAAACCAAAACGTAATAAAGGAAACTCCTCTCCATGAAATTCGTGTTTTTAGGAAGGACCTTGGCGATCCGGCGAGCTAACCTCAGCCCTAGACAGAAAGCACATCAAAGTGTGATTTTCCTTAAAACTGCCAATAAATTTTGCAGATACAGATGCCCCCACCTTAAATATTTTCCAGTAGGGCCTGCATTTTTCGGGTACCGTAGCTGTTAAGCCTCGGCCTAAGGTGTTAGGTAGCTGATTATGTTTGAGAAAATTGCTCTCAGCTTTTCTATTCCAACTCTATCTGTGTACGGAAGGGTCCTTGCTAAAACTGCGTTCTATTGTTGAACCCGGGAGTCAGATCGTCGATCAGATCAGTGACTATCAAAAAGAATCCTGCTGTTCCTATGGAAAAATTAAAACCTTCTGCGCACAGGTTCTCTTCTCCTGACGCCAATCAACATATCAAAATGTGCCACCGCTGAAATAACTCCCAAAGAGAAATGCAAATTGCGACGCATAATTTGTAACATTTCAGTAAATCCAAATTGGACTATGACTGATATACCTATACATATACACCACCCCGGCACTTTGCGCCGTTTAATTTAATTGAATCGAAATTATTCCCCGCATTGGATTGTGATTTGACAAGAAATGCACACGCAACCCCTAGCCGAGCAATAATTTTGTTAATCACTTCAATCCGATTGTCCGTTCGCATTCACCTGTCCATCATTCCTGGCAGCCATCTGTTTAGCGTTTCTCCCGTACCAGCACCAGAATGGAAAAGTATATACAAATGTTTGGTGAATAATTTGTTAAATTACCGTGAACGGGACTTTGAGTTGTTAGGGTGGGGGGTTGGTACGAAGACCAAAAAGACACAAAATCGACCTGTCAACATGCTAGAAGAGCCAAATCGCTGCACACGTAGACACTAGGCTGCCCTAAGGGAAATTGTGCTCTCGAAAGACCTCCCCTCCCCCAAAAAAGAGACCCGTGCGTGAGTGCAACTATGCCGACCGCAATTTACAGATCTACTCCAAATCGGATCGGACACTTTGCATGCGCACTTTCATATCAATGACAAAATACCTGTCATCGCATCACGTGATCACGGATGAGGTATTCCGCGCTGACGATGATGACGAGGCAAGCGTTGTTGTAGCGAAGGTATATGCGACCGAGGAGCTATTTTGGACTTAATTGTGCGCCCCGAACGCAATTGAATTATGCAAATTGGAGGATAATTTCCCAACGACGACCCTCTGACCACAGATGGGAAGAAAGCCAGTGAGCATCGCACTAACCCCTGAGGCTCGCGTGAACGTATTCGCAACGGACGCAATCTTTCTTTGCCCCGTAGGCAAACCGCATTTAATCGGAGGGCAATGAAAATGACAGCAGTGTGACCTTTCTTCAGTTGGGTTGGTGTTGGGACGTCTTTTCGAGATGCGTGTCCTTAGCCTGTGGTCACGTATAGTCGGATGCGCGTCATTTAGACACCGAGCAACTGTGTTTTCCATTTCGGATCGGGACTCTTGTGGTTTTCACAAATTATCGATGTCGAGTGGACAGATGGGTGGCCAAGGAAACACGCAATCACATGTCCTTTTGTCCGCAATTGCAGTTGATAAGTGGTCGCTTCACTAATGAAGATAGAAACACGACAAAGTAAACCGAAAATTGTTCTCGAACCTGTTGATGGGCTGTTTTGCCCAACTAAGGACTCACAACTCAGTGTCGGCGTCCTGAATTTCGATGGAGGACGAGACTTTAAAGAGGTTTATGAAAGTTGAAGGTCACTTTTTGGACGGAATGCTGGGAAATGTTGAAAAGTGATGCTCGGATTCATTAGACAAGCTTCGATAATGAAGACTTTTCTCTACCAGTCATAGTTTTAGGTTTAAGCTGGGTGTGCATTTTACATTCTATAAGCTATTAGGTGACTTTCTAGAGGCTTTTAGAAAGTCATGAAAGTTGAAGTACACTTTTTGGACGGAATGTTGGGAACTGTTGAAAAGGGGTGCTCGGATTCATTAGACAAGCTTCGATAATGAAGACTTTTCTCTAGCAGTTATAGTTTTAGGTTTAAGCTGGGTGTGCATTTCGCATTCTATGAGCTATAAGGTGACTTTCGGGCTGCAAGTTGAGTCATCTTATAAACGAGTTATAAAATCCAGTGCCTCTGTTATCTATTTTGCAACTCAAGAGCAACTTTATAGAGGCTTTTTGAAAGTTGTGAAAGTTGAAGGTAACTTTTTGGACGGAATATTGGGAAATGTTGAAAAGGGGTGCTCGGATTCATTAGACAAGCTTCGATAATGAAGACTTTTTTCTGCCAGTTATAGTTTTAGGTTTAAGCTGGGTGTGCATTTCGCATTCTATAAGCTATTAGGTGACTTTCGGGCTGCAAGTTGAGTCATCTTATAAACGAGTTATAAAATCCAGTGCCTCTGTTATCTATTTTGCAACTCAAGAGCAACTTTATAGAGGCTTTTTGAAAGTTGTGAAAGTTGAAGGTAACTTTTTGGACGGAATATTGGGAAATGTTGAAAAGGGGTGCTCGGATTCATTAGACAAGCTTCGATAATGAAGACTTTTCTCTAGCAGTTATAGTTTTAGGTTTAAGCTGGGTGTGCATTTCGCATTCTATAAGCTATTAGGTGACTTTCGGGCTGCAAGTTGAGTCATCTTACATATATTTGAAATAAAATCTAGTGACTCTGTTACCTGTTATCCAACCCAGGAGGTAGTTTGTCCTGGCCCTTATACTCTTTCCCAATGTGATAGCTCCTAAGCAAATTCTTGACAGCTAACAAAGTCCTTTCCTGTAAAATACAAATGTGCCGCACAGGGAACGAATCAATAATTTCCATCTCATACTTGCACAACTACCCAGGTTGACCCAATTGCAACCTAACGACTTCAATTTCGTTGTTTAAACAATCACCACGCGAGTAAAAAAAATCTTACAAACAAAAGAAAGTCACTACCTATTTCTGTTGGCCGACCCATTAGGCTGACGTTTCGGACCCTTTGCAATGGGCAGCACCAACCGCAGCGGCGAACCTCTTTCTTACACATAAGCTACGCATAATTTAGGTTATCTGATTTGAGCGTCACCCTCTCTGACACAACATTTGATGGATATACTTCCACCTCCAAGACAAACCGTAACTCCACCACCACGTGCGCTTTGTTGTACCCTGTACTCGACTATACAGCACCCAACTGACCCGAACTAAAATGCCCGCTCACTGACGGGTGTTAGTCATTTCCGAGCGCACAAATGTGCACCACTACCGCCCCCTGGAGTTGCACCATGCCCTCCTACAGAATCTATACGCAGCAGGATACCTTTGCACAACACCATACATATGACTCGCAATCGTACCTGTCATTTACATATAACATTCAGTTGCTGGTCAATGTATAGCTGGACGGTAGAGCATAGACAGGCAATGGCCTCTTACGAAATTGGATATTTGCGTGGCATAATTAACAATGCCAACGGCCACACACATGCACAGAGCTTCAACGAATATACACAAGACGAGACTGGCCTGGAACGCAAATATTCAAATCATCTGCGAGAGAGCGGTCACAAGGTGCTGGTGCCTACTGTTGGTGCCACGAAAGTGCAAAGTGACGGCTGCAGCAGCGCCAGTGATTGTAGCCATGTCTCTGGGTGATATTTTAATAACCAAGTCGAGCATTGCATGTGACATCGCCCAAAATTCGGGGTCCCACCGGGCATGAGAACGCAATGTGCTGGTCAGGTTATTAGATTTTCCAAAGAAAATCATTGCAAGTCACCTGGCAAAGCCACTGAAGAGGAAGCAGGTCTAGGAACAGCAGGCCTCCTTCCAAGTGGTCATCGAAGTCGACGTCGACGTCGTCGTTGTCGTTGGTGTCTGTGGTAGACAGCAGCCGAGGCACTAGGAAAGCTCTTGAGTTGCATTTCGGATGGTGGATTCGTGCAGAATTACCCTGTCGTGACATTTGGCAGGACAACGACGCCAAAGTGGCAAGGTTTCCGAACGGTATCTCCCGCTGTGTGGCATCCCGACCAAATTCCATGCGTGCGTGGGTAGCGATTTGCAAACGTGGTGGTTGGCATAGGTAACACTTTGTGAAAGGTGCGTTACCTTAATTAGGCCCCATGTTATCAAGGGGTGGTCGGGACAGCAGACGTTGAAGACAAGTGCGATTGCCTTTAGTCAGTCTTTTGATTATATAGATCCAATCTAGCTTCTCACAACCATTCGTTTTGTGCGAGTTTTTCAGTTTTGGAACGAATGGAAGGGATCTACAATTTTATGCCGACTCCAAACGGCTAATGGAGAAGCTCTTTCAAGACAGTCATACTCTCGGATGTTTGTCAGACGTTCGCGAGAGGTGGCACAGTGAAAAATACTCTAAGTTGGAATTTGGGTTTTTGCGGGATTCGAACCTCGACCCCTAGCGTAGTAGTCCAACACACTAACCACTAAGCCACTGCGCCTACAGTTACTTGGAAAGGGAAATAAAAACGAGTTGGAAATGTATTTCCAGAGAAAAGTGCTATCAAGATTATTAAGGGTTTTGTACGCAGACCAAATAGGTCCATATAGGATGCTTGGCCTAGCTTCTCATAACCATTCGTTTAAGTAAGTTTTTTTCGGAAAAAAAAAAGCAACTAACGACATAATCTCGATTCAAAATATAGATCCTTTCATTTATACTCTTAAGTATTTGTTCGAGGTTCAACGTAAAAAAAACATCTTAATACATTTCGTCGGCACAGAAACGAACATTTCTTTAGGTTGGACTGATTTGGAGTGCGCTATACTTGAAGCAGCTTGTTATGCATGGGATTGTTGTCAAGCTGTTTTCGGTCGCCCACCACGAACAGTGATAAAAGTCAAAAAAGTTATTTTACAGGCCTACATCTTCTTAACCGGCTTTGGTTCTCTGAAATTTCGCAGCTATTATGATCAAGCGTAAAAGGCCGAAAGCCAAAAGTAACAATGTTTCTTGGGAGCGTCCTTTTTGACAAATTCTCTTTAAACACGACGGCGGACTTTTCATTTGATGAGTTGTTTGACCAGAAGCAGAACTTGCTAACAAGGATTGAAGTGGAAGTTTAAGCTATTTCTAGCTGCACCACTAATGCATCACCGGACTCCTTTAGTTGATTGTTGGAGTTAGGTGGCTTTCGTATCGTGCCGAATGCAACATCCAAATGTCGGGAGTAACTATGCTCGTTTCAAGAGCTATGTTCGCAATAAATAGAAGTAAATATAACGAACTATTGAATGGAGAACAACGATTCTCGCTTCGGAGTTAGCCCTGACAATTTGTATTGGGAAATTTTTGTCGAATTTCAAAAACAAAATATGGTTGGCACTGGCTGTATCCCAATCTACTTAAGTTTATCACAGTTTACAGTACCTAGATATTTCTTAGAAGGCCTGATAAAACACTGAGGATGTCAAGTCTTGAGCTCCCATCTGATGTAGCGAGCTGTGATATTTAAAACAGAAAAATTCGACGAAAGACGATATATTTTAAGAATCCATATCAAAACAAGAGAGTACCTGAATTTCATTATGAAATAAGTCCCCAAAATTAATTTGTTATTATTAATTATTGTTACCCTTCCGACATGGAATACGTATGGGGGGCATGCTGCCCCCCTGCAACCCCCTGATTGGTTTTCTGTTAGATTTCGGGGTGGGTGCGAGGTTGAGTATATACAAAAGTTCCTTTAATCTAAATTAGTTTATCCAATATCAACAATCTCTATCTTTATCTCTATCTCTTACAAAAATCAATTGTTGTGCGTTAGCTCGGTAAAGGCTCCAGAACGGCTCGAACGATTTGAATGATTTTTGTATTGTTTTGTTCGCCTTGAATCAGGGATGGTTTAGGAAAAAAGAAAAGTCGGAAAATTCTCAAAATCTGGCGCTGTAGGCGTACATTTCTTTTTTCAGTAAAATTCAATTTCTATCTTCAATAATAACCTTGTATATTATTTTTATTTATTTATTATTATTATTATTTAACTTATTTTATTTATTGTTATTATACCTATAATTCTTTCGGGGTGAAACTCGATGACGATATAATTCGATAAGCAATGGGCCAATTTTCATGATTCTTCTTTTTTTTGTTCGTATTCTTCTGTTCAGGCTTAGACGGTCTTAGAAGATATGTAGGACTATTTTGGATAGGTAGCGCTGTCGTCGATCTCCGAAACTGCTCAACCAATTTCAATGAAATTTTGTGGTTCTGTATGGTTGGTTGAAGCTTGAAAGATAGGACTATTTTGGACCCGATAGGTGGCGCTGTCATCGATCTCCGAAACCGCTCAATCGATTTTAATGAAATTTTGTGGATGTGTATGGTTGCTTCCAGTTTGAAAGATAGGATATTTATGGACCCTATTGTTGGTACTTTACAAAACATGTTTCCTATGTTTCATTGAAAAAAAGCGCACTTCCAAGTAAATTCTTAACACGACAGAAATGTCCGGTATATTTTTAAAGAATCGCACTGTACCTACTTACCAACACACAGTAGCAAAGTGCGTTGGTAATAAATTTTCCACTATGTGATCCGAAAGTATACAATTATGCGTGCAACACGTAAACTTAAATTTAAATATATAAATTTGGCCTATTAAAACATTCATATTTACTGTGGAAAGAAAAAGCAGCAACAGAAAATCACATCTCACAGATGGTGTCTACCACCATTACAAAAGTGCTTCATCGAATTTCATTGAAAAAAGCAAATTCGGGACAATTCTCTCGGATCTTCAATCAAAAATGCTACAATATAACTTTTGAATAAAGAATTTGAAATGACCGGATTACATAAAGTAGCAAGGGCATTGTGCATGCTCGGAATTATTATTTTTATTACATTAACGAATATGAGCGGAAGGAAGTTCGCCGGGCCAGCTAGTATTAAATAAAAAGTAGTTTTCGTTATTTTTTCATAATGACATAAAAGGCTCCATGAAATTATGCCCCAATGAAATATGGCCTCAAACAAAAATGAAAAAAGGCCCCAAAAAATGGGCTAATATTTCCTAATGCAAAACGACCCCATTCCATTTATGCAATATTAACCCAAATGAATGCAGAATGGCCCCCTAATTTTTAGCGTAAGAAATGAAAAATTGCCCCAAAATAATGCATGGCAAGCAATAACAAAAATGATTACGGAATTGGGGAGTATTTTCCTTGTTTTGGGGTGTTTTTGCATCGTTTTGGGGCCATTTTTCATTTTCTTCTTTTGGTATCAAAACAAAATTCTACTAGAAGAAACTCGATGTTATACGATGTTAAAACTGCGGCACTCGTTTCAAAGACAAAATAATTTAGCGAGAACTGAATTTGTGAGTAGAAAACGATCAGTTTAGTGACGAAAGTGCAGTAATCACGTGTTGACAAAAAAAAAAAATATAGAAAATTTATTTTAACTTTAGAAAATTTAAGAAAATAAAAGTTAAAAATTCGCTCCAAATTTCAGCTTCTATTTTGTCAAATTTTCTAAAGTTAGGATTCAGCTCAGGTTTTCAAATTGCTTTTAATTTTAACTTTAGCAAATTTGAGAAAATAAAAGTTTAAAACTCGCGCGAATAATAATAATTATTTTCAAATAAATTTAATTTCAACTTTAGCAAGCTTGAGAAAATAAAAGTTAAAAATTCGTGCGAGTTCTCAAATTTTCTAAAGTTCAAATTAAAAGTTTTAGAAAAAAAATGAGCTGACTTTAAGAGTTAGAAAATTGAAAAGAATTAATGGCCGAAGCAGTAGCGATGGATAACAGCCAAATCTGTCAGTGTCAGTATTGCAGGCCTAACTTTTAAATACAAAGCTTTTATTTAAAATAACAAAAAAACTTTACAAACAATTTGTTTCTATTTATTGAATATTTGTTGTAATTTGGGGCTCTGTACATTGAATTTGGGGCCATATTTCATTACTTTGGGGTGATATTTCATCTATTGTAAATTATTTATTTCTAGTAGAAGTATTATTTCAAAAACAAAAATGTCACTTCACCCCAAATTATCAATGAAAAAGGCCCCAAAATAATGAAAAATGACCCCAGTCAGACTATCAAACACTGTTGCTGTTTACTATTATAATATTGTGGGACCTTTTTTAATTTAACATAGCCGACATGAACCCCAAATTTGGGGCCTTATTTCATGGCAGGGGGTCCTTATTTCGTATTTGAAATTGGGGTATTATTTCATTATGAAATAGTACTACCCCAAATTTTGGGACTTATTTCATTTTCTTTTTTGGGGCCTTATTTCCAACAGCCAAGTTACACTTGATAAATGACATTGACATTTGACAGATTCGAGTTTCCAATTGAAACTGGAAGTGGAACTTGTTTGGTGACTAATGGGTTGTGTTCATTTCACCATTTTAGGCTCTTCGCTACATTCCACACCACAATTCTTTCCTTTAGACGGTGGTACACAAACAGCGAAAAAATAACCGACTACCTACCACAATCCACGGCCACAGCGAACATTTAAACTGCAACAATTTTAATTTTAATTTCACTGTAGTCTGTTTCAATTTCAGCTGAAATTCCATTTACCTATACAACAACCAAGGCATTAATAAATTGGCAGTTATCTTCTCACAAAGCAACAGAACCGATTAACTTAATTCCCCGGCATTTTCTCATTAAACGAGTTGATATGAAATTATACCTTCTACACAATTTAACCGGAAGCCTAATTACAACTACCCACCTCCTCCTCTATATTTCTGTTTGGGTCGACAGCGTATCCGCGTACCAACGCTATACGCATCAACAACTCCAAGAGATATAAGCCAAAAAAACAAAAACAAATCAACATATGTATATAATCACACAAAATGGACAACCAGAGACTTTGGCAGATAGAGCGAGAGAGAGCGCGCGTGTCCGGCCCACCGTTTACCTTGGCGAAATGGAAATACGCGCGCAACAACCACAACATTATATACAATAACAATAATTTCGAAAATGATTTCCCGCGCCAAACGCTGCCCGCGAAGTCGAGAAGCCACGAGAAGTCGACATTGCCGGCCACAGGAACAGAAATTATGCCATTAAGAATCCTACTAACCGAATGCGAAGGGATCTCCTTCTCCATTCACTACCACCAACCGTCCAGGGTATAGGTGGAGGTCTACTGCCGCCGCCGCTGCCGCCAGACATCGCGCATCCTGGCAGCACTCTTCGCCGAAATGAAAAATTCACTGTAATGGATTCGTAAACGCGTAGCAATAAATAATGCGCGCTGCCGAGCAAGCCAGTAGTGTTGTAACCTAAAATTACAGTAAATGCTGATAAAGGGTTCATTTTTCATTTCGCTGAAAGTCCAGCGAGCAACAGGCGATGCAACTGCCGGCAAGCATCACATGCAGAAGCAGCAGCTGATCGTCGAGTCGTTGCTTCTGGAGCATAGATGCGCGGTTTTTATCCCTGATGGCTTTCTAATGATAGTCTGGCTTAATTTCGAAAAGAAGCGCGAAGGCCCCTTCCCTCAGCAGGCATGTGGAGATAAGTACGCGCATCGCATCATCTTCTAGGCCGACAGACTGGTGCGGTTATCCCTTGAGTCATGCAGATGATTAGGCTGATGAAGAGGCGAAAGGCTGCTGGATCATGCAAATGAACATCACTGCAAGTTGGGAATCTATTTTGAGTCGCGAAAAGGCAAAGACGAGTGCGGATTATGTTGATGACAACAAGAAGTGGAGCGGTGTGTGTGCCGCCACCCAACCGAAAAGTTTCGAGAGGACAATTTTTCATGTGCTTATCAGCAACAGAATTCACCTACATGCAGCGCAAAACTAAACACACACTCATGAAGTTGGGCTTCAAGAGCATTTGCATAACCGAATCGTTGCGGAATGGTAACTCTTATCACGCGGCTGGATCGAGGGCAGGCGCACGGATAGTGCAATCAAGTTAAAGGGCGCCTAAAGGGTGACTTGTATTAGAGCTGTCAATCGTTTTTTTAGCCGCTTTATAAGTCACATAAGCGCGTTCCTTGAAAGCCTTTTAGAATACCTACAGTAGACATTTATGTAGCCCGCCCCAAAAGGGTTTGCAATCTTGCAGCCCGTGCTATTGTCGCTCGAGGTTTACCAAATTTTAATCAAAGGCTGATAGGTAGTTCGATAGATCATGGATCTTCCCAATGAAAGACAAACTTTGGTAAAGACGTGCTTATTGAATATATCAATAAATTGTTCCAACGATCAGCAAGGTTCCAAGGGTGCTCTTCTATATGGGTTTTACATACTGCATACAACTTAGGCCAGTTTACCCAGAGCAACACCGGAGAGTAACAAAAATATTTGGCAAATAACAATATCCCATAAAATACATAAGCGAGTGCGAATTATAAAGCGAATGCAAATCGTTTCCTTTACTGCACTTGGGTGTAATTTATATACCCAACTGCATTATATTCCCATAAAAGAAGAGCAGGAGTGTTTCACTTTGGGCGCAACCTGCCCTAAATCAGGGAGAGGATACGTTTTATACCGTCAAGGGGCAGGGTATTACACCCCATTTGCGACCTTGATTGCATTACATAAAGGTGCATTCCATTTTTGCGTCCGTAAGATATAAGATCGCCGTCTTGTGAGTTTTCTGCGGGGCTAAGACGCCTGTTCCTGCAATCACAGTTTTAATGCCAAAAAGGCTTGCATTTTTTTTTGTTCAGAAGTCGTTCGAGTTATTTGAGTGCATAGAGAATGAAACTTGAAGTTTTGACAGGTCATACAAAAGGTCTTCTGACTTCTGTTATCTCAGCTGTTGTAAACTCTCCGAAAATACAGAAGCCCTTAGGTCAGGCCCTCCGAAAATCTACTCTCCTCTAAGAAACCATAACCAACTGCTTCCAAATCCGCTCCTGTGAATTCCTCGACATAAAACCGCATATGGAATTTTTCATTTCTTCTCTACAGTGCAGCAGGCACCTTTTGGGCTAAAGTGAGAATACATTCCACCAATCAACCCCGCACAGTGTCCTGACAACAGAAATGCATTTACAGCTGCAGCTGCTTCGCCAAAAATGAAAAGTGAGGCTAGAGACGGCTTATCCTATCCGGCAACTTCCATAAAACAAGGTTTTTGTCTGCTGGTGTTGCGTCATATTGTGCATTACCCTCTGCACAGGATATAGAAGAGGACATGGTGTTATTATACCAAAATACAGAACACACAACAGCGATCGGCGAGCGTTTGGCGTGCGGTTTTCGCAATCCTTCAGGGGGGTTAACAGACCCCGCAATTCTGGAGTATTCCGAGTGGTTTCTGCTGCAGAAGAATCTGCTTAGGTATATAGTTTTGTGTGTTGTTCCCATCCTTGGCAGTTTTCTGACCAACTGACGACGACGTTAATAGGTGGATACTGGACGCACATGTACGATACAAGGATGCATGATAAAGTCCAGAGCCAGATATGCGCTCAGATGGTTTCGATTGTGATAAGAGAGCGAGCAGTTGAATAGTTACTGTGCTGACTGCAAATGAGTTTCATTGGTTCTCAAGTAGTAGTAGGGTATACTCGTACATATACAAGTGTTTTTTGAGCTTTTACTGTGTGGCGTCATTTGGGTTTGAGGAAACGTTGACAGATACCTACCAAAAATGTTCTGCTTACTTTCCAGTAAATTAATTAATAGTAACCCTTGTTTTGTGTTTTTTGACTGGTTTTTCGACACGTTTTTGACGCGTTTTCTGACGCTTTCAGACCCATTTTGTGATGCGGTTTTTTTATGCGATACAGGAAGCCCTTTCTGATACATTTTTGGGTAATTTTTCGACACGTTTTTGACGATATTCTGGCACGTTTTTGGATACGTTTCTATAAAAATTTGTTGGCATGTTTTTCGAAGTTTTTCAGGTCTTTTTGAAAAAATGTCTCATATATTTTTCGGCGGACTTTTTTGTGTTCTCAGTAAGCATTTTTGACGCGTTTTCTGATGCGTTTTTCGACACGTTTTTTTTTTATAAATTTTCTAACGCGGTTTTCGGTAATTTTTTTCTTACACTTATCAGAAACCTTTTGTAACACTATTTTGACACCTTTTTGGATATGCTTCCCAATGGCCTTCTTGACAATTTTCTGACGCGTTTTCTGACGCTTTCAGACCCATTTGGTGATGCGGTTAATGATGCGATACAGGCAGCCCTTTCTGATCCCTTTTTGGGTCATTCTGCGACACGTTTTTAAAGACATTCTTGCACTTTTTTGGATACGTTTCTATAAAAATTTGTTAAGTTGTTTTTCGAAGTTTTTCAAGTCTTTTTGAAAAAACAAAATGTCTGGTAAATTTCGACGGATTTGTTGGTGTTCTCAAGACTTATTTTGAGCGTTTTTTTTTTTAACTCGTTCATAGAGCTCTTGGGCACTTTTTTTTTGATTTTCTGATCCGTTTTTCGACACGTTTTTTATATCTTTTCTAACGCGTTTTTTTGTATTTTTTTTTTTTTACTTTTCGGAAGCCTTTTGTAGGTAATACTTTTTTGACGTATTTTCCGACCCATTTTTGACTAACTTTTAAATATGCTTCCCATTGGGTTTTTTGATTACTTTCTGATGCGTTTTTCGATGCATTTTTCGAACGTTTTGTAACTCGTTCGTACATGATCTTTAGGACACATTTTCTAATGCATTTTCGACACTTTTTTTAACAAACTTTCTTACACTTATTAGAAGCCTTTTGTAATACTATTTGAACGCATTTCCGGACCCGTTTTTAACTCACTGTTGGACATTCTTCCTAACGCGTTTTTTGGTTATTTTCTGACGCTTTTTTTGATGCGTTTTTTGCGCGTTTTCTCGTTCGTAGATGATTTTTAGGACACATTTTCTAATGCGTTTTTCGACACGTTTTTTTAAAGTTTCTAACGCGAAAACCGCGTAATTTTTTTTTTACACTTATCAGAAGCCTTTTGTAACGCTATTTAGACGCATTTGCGGACTCGTTTTTGACTTGTTTTTGGATATGCTTCCTAATGGGTTTTTTGATTATTTTCTGACGCGTTTTTTGATGCGTTTTTGGTCGATGCATGGCTCTAAACAGTTGAAGAGTCTTTTCTATCGCCGAAACTTGCAAGCAATGGCGAGCTTTATCATTTTCAATTTTGAGAAAGAAAATATAAGGCGGATCTCCAACACAACTCGCTCCCCTATGTGTCCATAAATAGTGAAAAACGGTTCGCTGGGAGGCCGTTTTTCACTTTTTATATGCTGCTCGCAGTCTCCGTCAAGCTTCATAGGATACCTGCAGCAAATTCGGACATAATCCCAGCTTAGTATATCCTGTCGAATATATCCTAATCTACCGAGAATTCCCGCATAATTGGTCGTAACTCCCGTTATCGCCTCCGCAGTTAACTGAAAAAACTAATTTCCTCAAATGCCCGCCGCTCGTGACCGCGCTGTGTGCGCTTATGACCACCTGGCAATTACACAGGAAAACAAAATCCAATTCCGATTATCTACACGCCCAAGTCGGTAGTCTCGTCCACCGCATAGACTGCTAGCCATATCGGATAACCGAATTGGTGTTCAATATGTTCCACGACATGGACACGGTTCTGGCTGTTGATGAAACCGGAATAAAGTGTCGGCAAAGGCGTGGCCCGCACCCAAACTATCCATACTTCTGTGTGCCGCATTATGATCATCGAAATTGTCCGCTCCCAGTGCCAATTTCAAAGATCAGCACTTAGCAAGAGCGCCAACAACACAGCCCACAACTGAAATGCACTCCAATTATGTAGTCCGGTGTTGAATTACACGATCAGATCACATTGCTTGGCCCCCCCCCCCCCCCCCGCCTAAAACTCGTTTCCATACCTCCTGACAACGCCAATTGCTTCACAACGGACCCACTACTCCTTGGGGCTGGGGCTGATGGCATTCTCTCGAAACGAACCGGTGCGCCACGCCGCCCGGTGCAATCTTGTACATCCCTAGTGCGCAATCAATGCTTGCTCCATCTCATTTCATCTATATATACAAAATGGGCATGCGGTGGAACACGGCAGATCCTGCAGCAAATTCGAATTACATCGTGATTTGGAGCAGGCAGCACCACCACCACCACCACCACCACCAGCAACAGCAGCAGCAGCAGCAGTAGAATCTGCTCATTTCACTTTGATCTCGTCTTGGAGCGGCTCGGCTTGTTGTTGCTGCCTCTCTTGGTCCGTGTGTGCAAGAAAATTAGTTTCCTACAAAACTAATCAAGTGCATCGATGAAGATGATGATGATGATGATGATGATGACGACGATGGGGCAAGGAGCACGACGTATGCTAGTGGTAGTGGCTCAAAGCCACCAAGATAAGAGAAGGCCTCGAAGCGGGTTGGTATGGAGTGTTGGTGGTGCGCAATTCGTGAAGTAATTACTATAATTACCTTTGAGGTAGATTTAACAAAATGATGGTCGATCGTTGCTGGTCGGAATTAGAGGGGTGGAACACTTCTCCTCGCTGGGAAGGACTCTCTAAGTTCACCATAATTTGTGCATCTCGTTTAAGTTCTTCTCAAAGGTTTTACTTGATCTGGCTCTGTGGTTGTGCTTTGTGCATGCGCGGATCGATCCAACGAGTGGCAAGTCTAGAATTTGAAAATTACGGAACGCAGCCATGTTGTTGGACGTCTTGTGTGCGCGGCGGAATACAAATTATTATTTTGGCGAATCGTGAGGTGAGACAGAGGGTAATGGCGTATGGTGGCCATGATTGGCTTTCGGGAAATCATTACGCGCGCTGATATGTCCTGCGGGTACTTCCGGTATGCCGGAGGTGTGTTGTTTTAAGAGGTAACTGCTAAATTTTGTTGCAGAGTATGTTGTATTTTATTGGGAATTTTTATATTTCATGACGCCATGGAAAAGTTGGTGATGAGTGTGCTTTAACATTGAGGGGTCAGTTGAGCTAATGTCAGGGACTAAAGGCGATGTACAGAAGAACTTTTCGCGGCAGGCGCCAGCGGTCACTATGGAAAATCAGCTTCTCACTCTTGTCTTTCAATGCGCAGCTCCGGTTTGTGAGCGAAGTGTCTTGTTGAATGCGCACTTGTCGGTACTCTTCATCAAACAAATTTTCTTTGAGGCCTTTCCGACTAATACCAGGTCCCCAGCTCCAAATATGTCAGAGTAAGGACGTTTTGGACTACAACAATCGGGTCTATCACAGAATCCGCCGTATTCGGAATTTTGCTACGACGGATTCGTCAGTTCTTTCGGGGTTCGTAGCGAAATAACGAATACGACGAATTCTGTGATGGACCCGAATACCTGTTAACTTGATGATTCAGCCAAGGCTGGGTTTTTTGTGGTCTCTGTTGCTAGGTTCGTGGCGATCTCTATGAACCTAGGGACACGAATCTCTCGAGTTTGCTGATGCGGCTTTTCCATATACCACAAAGTACCGGCTTGTCCTTCTAATTGTTCACTATACTCTGCTCTGTAGATGCAATCGCTTTTCTTCCTCCAAGTGCCACGTTTCATTGGGCAAATGCCGCACAGAAACAAAAAAACTGTCGCCCTAACCATAACCACGTTCGTGCCTGTGGACTCTGCTCCATGGCCATCATCATCATGGCAAGAAATGATATCTGTTCTCTCAGGCAATGGCGTTTGCTTGACCAGCATCAGTGCCAGTGAACTCGGCGCCGATAACGCGCATACATGCATGTGTGCCCATATCTCTAACAAAACCTCCGCCAAAGACCATAATTTGGTCACTCACAGAGATCTGCTGCACCTCTGCCGCGCTCCATTTGTACACTCTCAGGGTGAATCGCTTTGCGTGCCACCATATATACGTTATCTCGCTGCGTTTGTGGCGAGCGTTCGCCTTGCATATATGCCAAGAAATGCGGATGCATGTGTGTTGTAGTTGTAGCTGGTATATGCCAGCTCGTTCTTCAAATCCAACGAGAGCAAACAGTTGTGGAACCCGCACCAGCCACCACCCACCACCATCGCCGTTCACTTTTCGGACAACCACGACAGTGGTGATGGCTCCAAGGCACGCAATATGAAAATGAGTTGTTGTTCAGTTCGCCATAGCCATAGCCATACCGCACCGCACATCCTGACTTACATGCATACCTATACAAGTCCCGTATTGCACTCGGGAAATTATTACCACTTTGGGTCAGTTCTTCTCGAGCCTGACACTGCTGTTCCTGATAGGCCGACGATTTTCCCATATAGTCAAAAGAAAAGCTTGTGCGGATATCCTTCGGCTTGGGGTCGGCGGCGGCTGCCATTGCCACCGACACCGCCATCGCGACCATGCCGCCCCATACGATGACAATGATTTTTCTTTTGCACACTCGACGGTGGTCACTGCCCGTTTCGTGTTCCTCCACGATACCATGATACCGTGTCCATGTCACTTGGACACTGCGTCTTCTCACTCTTACGCGCGCTCTGTATATATGTTGTTATTCTTGTTGCTGGGGCTACACTGGTACTCTTGAATGTCGGACAACGCAACAACTGGTGTTACGTGTTGCTGCTCTGTAGTTGGCCACCTTATCGTGGTGGCCATAAAGTATAATTATCTGGAATCCGACACGCCTATACGTATGCAACGCTGCAGCATACCACGCATGCAATATGGAGGCGCGCACACACACACGGCCGCTTTGTTCAACATGGACACCATAGAAATATCGGTGACGGTGACTCATGTCGCGAATCCATGGTGAGCATACAGCCGCGTGATGGTGGACACGATGTTGTTACGTCACAGTGCTGGAGTTTGGAGTTTTTCATCATCGCACATTCACAATGGCACTGGATTGGTTGGCATTTGTTGTTCGGGTAGATCTTCCTGACGTGATATGCTAATGCGGCGGTTTAATTATGAGTGCGCCAACCGCCAAACGAGTGAGGGTAGGTAAGGTCGATTCGCGAAAAATAATCAAACGACTTGAATACGGCTGCCATATCGGGGTATAAGGAAAATGCCTTCGGGGTAAGTTTTTATTGGCGGCCGCGGACGGATGCCAGTGGGTTTCAGTTGAAATGGAAGCCGGAGTGTTTTTTCTCTTCGAGTTAATCGGAAATGGGCGGTCTTGGCCGATGATGGAGAGCCCAAGAACTGTTGGGCGTTGGGCTGTGCAGCCAGTATCCTTGGTATCAATTTGCGAAAACAAACGGAGATTAGTTGCACAGTTTGTTGGTGGGTACGGCCTTCTGCTGTAAGATGGAACTCGAGCAGCTCAAGTGACTCGAATGAAATCGTTTTGAACAGGGCGCATTGTGGGGTTCGATTTGAAGTTGCATATTTGGAATCATCTGTTGACATATCCTATGTCATTTTCTGTATAAGGGATGTCAATATTAAGCCTTAAGCTAAGATTACAAAATCACAAATAGATCACAAAAATTCGTTCTTTCTATTGTCCCTCGTTTGTCTCTCGTGAGAGTACGCTGCGACATCTAGAGTGAAAAGACGCTTGACAGGCGATCACACGTAGTGACCGATTTCGGACAAGTGTTCACGTCAAAATCAGGTCGGTATGTCAAAATTTGCGACGGAAAATGGCACGTGTAATCTTAGGTTTACTGTGCCAGACACATATTTGCCAAATGACATTGAAAGCTTAAGGTAACTGAAGGTGGTAGGTCCCATTGAGGTAGCTTCATCCTACGACCTGGTTTTTCGTGTAAATCCGTCTCTAAGAAGTCAATTTAGGGAGCTGTGCGCAACTTTTGGACGTTAAATTCGTGCGTACGTGTTCCTACAACAACCACGACCTTTCAAGATACAATTCGTCAAACTATGTCCTTGGGCCAACTGTAAGGCTGCCGAACTAAGACTTACTTACCTAAGGGGGTGTTTAACTTTTGTGATCTGCTTTTAGGTATCCATACTAAGCGGCCTGAACACCCACGATTCCTTGGTCCGAAGCGAAGTTTGGGTCTTTTTCGTGGTCCTTAACTAGCTTCGAGAATCGTCTCTTATAGATGGAGCGCATTATTGTCCATTTGCTGACGGGTTTTGGGTCTTTGGACTAAGACGTTACCTTTTTACATCTTATAGTTCGCGGTTGTATCTATTCGAACTTCTCGAACCAGGACCAAGGAAAAAAAAACTCTTCGGCGAATTGTTTGTTTGAAATAGGCCATTATCTGCAGTCAATATAGGGTAATTCTATGACCGCTGTTAGCTAGAGGTACCATTCCTACGATGAAGGACCACTTCTTGGTGCGATCCTGTGCATTTGAGTGATAGTTGTGACGTACTAAATTCTTTTAAATTGCTCCGCAGTTTACTTTAGCAAATTTAAAGGGCATAAACACACAAGCGCTCTTCGAATTCCACTCTTCCAGCACTGCTTCCGTTGAAAAACACGTAAAATGGTCCGAGGAAATATGGCCAACGATTTTATTCATAAGGGCTGTTCTGTTCATTTTAGACTGAAGGAAGAGGTTTTATTACCCGACTGGACACAGGGACCTACGTGACGCCCTGTAGCCCAACCGGCTTGACCGATTTTGAAGAGTGAGGTGTCATTAAATTGGTATTCTTTCCCGGAGTGTCATAGGCTAAACAAATAAATATATAAATATAAATTAAGAAAAAATAAAAAATAGAAAATTTCGTCAGTGAGTTTTTCTTTACAGTTAGTCGGGTTTTTTGTTTTTTTAGATTAATTATTTTTCAAAATTTGTTCATATCTACGTTTAGCATTGTTTGACCAATTATCCACTGGAAGGACACTTCTAATCAATTAAAATTTATTTAGAAAATCATTTTTTTAACTTTATCGATTACATAGAAAGGAAATTTCCTCACTTTCGATTTCGATACAATTTTAAAAACCATAAGTAATGCTTACATCTCAAACAATAACTTGTACTCCGTTTTAGGCTAAAAAGTTGAGCAACAGTATTTTTTAAACTAAACATTTCAAAATTTGGTAAGGTTTTGTCTGCGTAGGTAATCTTACAAAAACCTCTCTAACGATTTTGATCAAAATAAATATAGAAGATTAAGTCGTACATATAAATCAATGTAAAGGTGCCTGTCCACTTGAGAGTACTTTCGCTAGTAAACTCTTGAGAGTTGCTCTCAAGTAGCTTTCCATTTGAGAGTAAAATGTTTGAGATCTTACTATCGAGAGTTGTTTGCGAGATTTCTGAGAGTAAATTTTTGGATAGTACTCTCATACCCGTGTCCACTTCACTTTAGTTATCTGAGAGCAGATATAAAAATGTCACACACGCAAAAAGTTGCGGCAGCAATTATTGTTATTCATATTGCTGTCAAAAGGCGAAATAAGTGTAAAAAAAACAAAACTTGCTGGGTTAAACCGTGGGTGGATCGTCGACGTCAATTTGTTGTGGGATATATTCTCACAAGACAGTTTCAAATCGAAGATTCTCAACAATTCCGAAATTTTTGTCGGTTGTCAAGTAGTCAAGTGGAATATATAATACAATCCGTTGGACCGACAATTTGTAAAAACGATACAAAATTTAGGAAAGCTATACCAGTTCGTGAAGGTGTTTTGTTAACACTTAGTTTTTGGCATCATCATTTTATCACTTTGCTTGCTACGGTTTCGGAGATATAACGGTTCTAAGGAATTGAAAATTTGTTTTTCTAATGGTTCTAACTTTCTAACGGTTGAACTATAGGTAAACGAAAAAAAAAAAAAAAAAAAATCACTACAAACAACTACAAACGAATGTCTATCGAACTGCAAACTCCGTTTTTCACAATAGAAAAAGTGCGGGCTATTTACTCACGTAGGTAATTATCTTACCTGGTTTCTCAAATTGTGAATTTGTCTTTTTATTTCTGTTTCGGTACATGAAAATTCTTCACATAGTTTTTTTATTGCTACATTTTTTTTTGTTTCTATCCCGAAATTCAGGAAGGTATGTATTCCAAAGAATTTCTTCGGATTCATACCTTTCTATAAATTTTTAAACATTTTCAGCATTCCAAATTGATGCCATACTCGCAGCCGGCTGCTCTCAGAATACGAACATTGTTTGAATTGTGCGAGTCGCTCTCCGAGAGTAAGCATAACATGTGTCCACTTACAAACAACTCTCAAGAAGTCGCAAAGTTGAGAGTAGTAAACAAATCTCGGCGAGTTACTCTCGCGATCGTGTCCTACTCGAAGTAGCTTTACTCTCAAGTGGACAGGCACCATAAAGATATCGGTCTATCACGGACCCTACTTCCAATCATAGACACCAGCGTCACTAATCTACTTCACTAACTTTGTAGTTGATAAGCAACATTTTAAGACCAAGATTGAGTTCAACTATCAAGTTTAAGTGGTCAAAATAAGCAAAAAAAAAAAAAAAAAAATGTTTGCGTTTTCGTTTCGTTGTTTCCGCCAAGCGCTGGACTAGCCACCGTCTACGTCTCCTATACGGGCATCAACGCCGCTCCAAGCCTAGAGCTATCGATAAGTGGCTCATAAATAACCGTGGGAGGTCACGTACTTTGGTGAGCTGTAGAGAAACTTGCGCAACGGTCTCAAGAACAGTACGGGCGGACAAAGCCCCAACGGGTTCTCCAACAGAGGACATCAAAGGTCACCGCTAACGGGTGACAAACAAAAGTGCCAGTAGAAAGAAAAAGTCCCTCACAGACGTTATAAAGGACGTTAATTTTTTTATGTAGTGATTTGTGAGCGAGTGCGTTTTTTTAATTTTAATTTGAATTTCGTGATTAAATTTTGATGAAGATTAGTTAATTAAGGTGCAGTTAAGTTTTTTTTGAATTAATTTGTTTTTTTTTATTGAATTTTGACAAGAAACAAACCGAGATTCTATAGTTAAACCATTCGGTCGCGTGAATAGGAGTTAAATTCCATTTTAAGGTGTTCCCCCAAACGACGATTTCTCCGAGTGCTGCGCGCAGGACGACGAGGGATCCTCACCACCTACAGCGCCACGTAAGTTTTTTTCATATATTTTTTTTTGATTTTTTTTTATTGAATGAAGTGTAGTTTTAAGTTTTTTTGTCATTGGTTTAAAGATAGATAGGTGCATAAGCATCTTGGTTTGATAGTTTTTTTTTCTTTTTGGTTAATTTTTTTATCTTTAAGTATATGCATTAAGAAATTAAACATAACATACTCGAATTTAGCTTTACATGAGCCTGGCAAATAAAGATTATTGTGGATTATTTTATCTCAATTTGAAAGTGTTTTCGTGCTGCAAGATGGAGTAAGTTTCGGAGTGATGTGGTGTGTGGATTGCTGGGAAGGCCGTCCTTCCTCGGGTTCGTTTATCGAGGCTTCGTAAGACACAACAGACGCCTACGTACAGATGACGTAACAGACAAGGACGGACGACAGACTGGTTCCAGTGTTTTAAGGGGTTATCTCCGATTTCTCGGCCAAGGAGATGACCACGGATATGCCACTCATGGCATGGGGGTGGGAAGGCCGCGTTTGTGCCAACAACATCAGGCACATCTCCGGAATAAGACGAGCCTATATGGAGGGGTGACAGTGGAAGGCTTGAAAGATGCTTAGGTATACATTAGGTTAGTTATTAGTATATTGCGTTTTCTTTTTTTTTGGTGTCGGGTAAGAATAGGATATATTATAGTTTTTTTTAACAGTATCCGAAAGCATCTGACCTTCCACCCTTGCTCCTCGGTATAGGCATAGGTTCTATTGAGCAATTTCTTTTCTTCTTTCCTATCTTCTCTTCTCTTCTCTTTCATCTATAGTTTTTAGTCCGTCCGCCGTCAAGTAAATTTAGATCTTCTGCTATCCCTCTTATTTTGTTTTCATGGCACGATATTTTTTTGTGAAGAGCAGGTGGCTGGTGTGAAGGGAGACAAGAACTACCCCGTCCGACGAGTTTAGCCGTGCAACCGCGAGCGTGCCACCGTCCCCCTCCGCCATGCCAAAGATGCCTCTGTGGCCCAACCTGAGCTCCTAACAATGGCCAATGTCCGCCTGTTCTGAAAAGTTTAGCCAAATCCGCGAAAGAATTATTCAAAACGCTTGAAAACGATGATTTTGAAATCTACCTCCCTTTTCTTGATAACTTTTTGGGTCAAATCTATTTCGGTTTTTTTTTTTTTGTTGAAGTGATAACGCTGCATCCAACCGTGGGGAAATGTGATAGAGTTCGGGAATACCACATTTTTCATTGCTGAACGTCATTGGTTAGTTATTATATATTTTTAAAAGGCGAATAAATTGATTTGTTTGGTTAATAAAACTATCTAAATGAGATGTTTATATACTAGCAACATATTAGAACAAAATTGGTTGTGTATTTTCCGCTTTTGCATATCAATAACTTCGATTTCATGAGTTTTTTTAAATAACTGAAAATAAATTGTTCAAAATGTATTTATTTTCCTACAACAATTCTGCATTAATCATTATTCATAAATATTTTCAGCAAAAGTACCTACACCTATTCCTAAAAAAATACTATCCACATGTAACGAATAATTTCAAATTGCACGGACAAAATTCTATGAACGCTGACAGTAACTTTGCCGACAGCGGAAGTGGCTCATGAGTTTCATAGTGACCACTTGGTAAAAATATAGCTTGAAGGTAAAATTACGCGAAGTCGGCCGAAGTTGGTGGTCTCAGTATTCATGCTTATTTTGAGATTCGAACGAATAGTCAATTCGAACGAATGCCTCTATTCGTTCGAATGAACTTTGTGTGTTTGGAGAGACATTCGTTAGAATTGGCTATTCGTTCGAATGTCAAAATAAGCATGATTGTCTCTGGTTCGAACTGGATTTGTTCACTAATCAAGGGAGTTGTGGTAATGGCCCATGAAATAACTTAGTATGGCCGATCTTGAACTCCGCATCAACTCCAATCTCTTTTGCAGTATCAGTACCGCTTTATTATCACTATTCCTCTCAGCCTAACCCAAGACCCCCATGCGTCTCAATAAATCCGCAACGTAATAACCGCACTAACAGTACCAATCTTTAGAGACCGGAATCGCAATATCTATCAATCGAGTTGCGCTACAAAATATGCGCACTTTAAGGCCGACATTGTGCGTTTTGCCCGCATATATGCGTATCTCAATCCCAATCAACCGAAACTGTTGTTGCGCGGACATCTACCATCTACGAACCTACCCTCGCACAGTGATCTAGCTTCAAGACGGCTTGTCAAACAGTAGAAGTCGCCAACATCGCTCATTTCCTATTGACTCTATGTATATACTCGGACTTGGTTATTGGCGTTCTACTGCCATTTCGTGTGTAGGCGAGTTCGATCCTGCGGCCGAGGTGTACTGTACACTGTAGAGATGCATTCGCAGAGCTGTGTCATAGCGATGCCCCCGCGATGTTGTTCAATTTTAATTTAATAGACTCGATCGATCATAAAGCGGTCATATATACGTACCGCGGGACAGATGTTTCAGCCAAATGCGGATCACTTCTGTTTTGGCGGATTGCTGTTGTTGTTCTTGTTGTTGTTGCTGGCTAAGCAGCACGATGATTTATTGATCGTCATATAATGGCATAGGCCCGGCTGCGTAAATGTATCTCGCGATCGGTTGCGTTGCGAACGATGATAGAGTACACGATACTGTGGTTTGACAAACAAGGTACATTGATTAGCCTGGGAGTTTGTTGTCAGTTGGCCGGCTATGCGAGGCATTGGAATTTGAATACCGTCGCAGTGGAAATATTTTGACATAAAGCTGTTGAATGGGAAAGTTATTTGCACGGAAGGTTGGTCTTGGATTTATAGAATTGTGGGTCGATTTGAGACAGATTGCAGTTTATTTTTGACCTGTTTCCACTCCATTCCTGTCCACTAAGAGTCTCTAAATTGTATGAACTTAAGAATACGATAAAAATAAGGAAAGCCTCGCCTCGGGCGCCATTCTCCATGCACACCAGCTGTATAAAATGAATCTTCGGGTAAACTAATCTCATGTATGATGTGCCCTAAAGCTGCGACGTTCAATTGTACTATGTATTTTTATCGACAGACAACTGCACTTACTTCATCCAGTGACAGCCCATAGCCTGCATTTAATTAGTTCCCTGCATCATCCTTGGGCATCTAATGTGCCAAGGTATAGTCCCCAAAATTGGTCAATTCTAGTTTCAGACAGCTGAGGTTGAGGCTGAGGTTGAGTTGCTAACCACGGGTATTAGGGAGACCACATAAGAGACCCTTCACACACCCACACATGATAACATCAATTGCACAGCAAAATTATAATTTGGGAAAAATCCTCATTGTCATCATTTAAATATTACACAAGAGATGGTTCGAATTTAGAATTTCAATTCGAACGCTGCCCACACCTCTGATGCCAGTTCGCCAGCGCATCCACCATCCCCAACACACTGGTATTCGAGTATTTATACGAGACCCCAGGCGATATCAGTAAATTGCAAATTAACCAAAAATAAAACTGCTGACGGCTGATTCGTGGATGTGAGTTTTTCTGTTTCAGCAGGATAATAGTAATAATAATAATACCGAACCGGAAACGCGGCCATTAAGTGTGACAGCATATCTATATATATGGCGAGCCCGAGCGGGCGGCGGCGTGTTTCGCTGGCTCTTGTGAATTATTGCAAATAATCGGACAGTTCACTTGTCAGGCGACTGTTAATGCGGAATTTTTCCGCATCAAGGGAATGAGCTCGGCCGAGAACTTTTTCAGCACTCCGGTGGCCATTTCACAAAATTTCATATTCGCTGTCAGACAAGTCAGACCGGTGAACAATCAAGCCCGCCATTGGGAGGGGGTTTCCACTGTTAGTGTCGCGCATTATTGACTTCCCGCTTATTGTAGGCAGAGTGTCCTTGTTTTTTTTCCCCCTCTCTCTCTGTGTGTGTTTTCGTGCCCTGGCTGCTATTATATTAAATTCATTTCAATGTTCAATGCATCGAGCTCGTCCCATGTGCCGTGCGCCTATCGAGGGGCTGACAAACCTCAGCTGTCTGTAAAGCCTTCAATTAATCGAAATATTAAAATATGCGCTTTTGTGCGCGCGAGTGCAAGTGCCTACTCGGAAGCGAATACACACAGCTACAGAACCGCGACGCGGTTTTCATTTGTATTATCTACCGGAGAGTGGGGCCCGGACAGATATAATTTTTCGGTATTTTACATCACAGGACTAATGCATTATTCACATTCATCGAATGGAATTGAATTCGGGTTGGTGGGGGTGGGGGTGGAGACGAACGAGGGATGTACACATAGGCCCGGCTCTGAATTGGCGCTAATTACTCTTTAAATTCGTAATTCGATAAGGTTCGGTTTCGGGTAATGAATAAGGAATGTGTATGCGAACACAGGTATGGTCTCGTTCTTAATTGGATCTCCACATGACAATTTCCGCCAATTAGGAGATGCTCTCCGGTTTTAATATAATTTCTCACTCTGCACCGCGACGATCCTGACGAGCCGGGAAGACAGTTTTTATTAAATCAGTGGAAATGCGGTGGCGAAATATAATTGACAGAAATTAATATGAAAAGGTCAGAGAGAGAGGAAATATATATATGCTGATCCAGGAGACTGGGACTAGGATATGCTGATACTAATGGAAGACTCACACTATACATGCAAGTGAAATAATCGTGAAGGGACTTTGAATGCGCGCCGCCAAGTGAATTGCACTGCACTCCGTCTCTGTTTGCAATGGCCTATCTTTCACTATAACACTTGATCAGAGGTGATTTATGGCAGATGTAAATATGAGACCTCTTCAAGATATGGCGGTCGGAGCTGTACCAGTTCTGTGCCGTGGGTTTGCTCAGAAGCTGCTGGACATTGAGATGAATGAATTCGAAGCAGTTAGAAGAGACACCTGAGATTCACCGCCTTCTTAATATTGAGGTGGTAAAGTGCCAAATACTGGCCATGTTAACCTTAACCTTGCAAGATGTATCCTAGGTAAAATAATTTATCTCATTTGATATATTATCTTCGAGGATGAAAGTCAGCAACCAGGACTCCATGGAACTGTTTCTGAAGGCCAAAATTTTGAGTTTGTTATCACATCTGGATGAAGCATACTGGAACTCACACGGAAAGCATTGAAAATCACCAATTGCAAAATTTTGAGTTGCAATTCACGAACAATATTTTTTTTCCAAATCACAACGATTATGTCTTGAACTGTTCTTCTTAACAATTTAAATTTCAGCATAGGCAGAAAAACTAACCCAGCCAAATATGAGTCACATGGATAGAGGAAAACAATTCAACTATAAATATGTAGATACCTAGGTACCTATATTGGAAAAAAAAAACAAACAGCCGAAACAAGAGGACGTCCAAAGAAAACTTCACCTACCACCGACAGAAAAATAGTAAGAGAATCTCTTAAGGATCCATTTGCAACATCCACCTTGATAAAAACAAATTTGTCGTTGGATGTTAGCTCCCGAACGATTCGCCGACGCTTGCAAGAAGAAAATGTACACGGAAGAATAGCTAGGAAAGTTCCATTGCTAAGTAAAAGGAACATAAAGCAACGTATTGAATTTGCAAACTTCAACCAAGCATCAAGGAACAGGGAGTCCAAGAAACTGGAAAAATATTTTGCACAGCGACGAAACCAAAATAAATTTGTTTGGATCTGATGACCGGATTTATGTTAGAAGGAAGAAGAATGAAGAACTAAATCCTAGGAACACGATAAAGACGGTAAAGCATGGTGGCGGTAATATCAAAATTTGGGGGTGTTTTTCTTATAATGGAGTAGGTCCTATATTTTGGATCAAAAATATTAAGTCCAAAGAAAACGTACCACCAAATATTGGAAAACTTAATGCTTCCATTTGCCATTTGATAATCTGCCATTAGTTTGGACGTTCCAGCAGGATAATGATCCCAAACACACTGCTAAAGTCGTGACAAGATGGTTTCAACAAAATAACGTGGCAGTTTTGCAATGGCCTTCACAATCGCCAGACCTAAACCCTATAGAAAATCTTTGGAAAGATTTGAAAAATAGTGTTTCTTGCAAGAAGACCACAAATGCAGAGGCACTTTGGAAAGAAATCCAAGAGCAATGGTACGCTACACCTGTCAAAACATGCCAGAAACTAATTCTATGCCAAGAAGGTGCGAAGCGGTTCTTAAGAACAAAGGCCACGCCACCAAGTACTGACGTCTTGAAGTCACCCATTTAATCATATTCTTAAAAAAGTAGAATTTTAACTGATTTTTCGTTTCATCCTGAAAGATCTGATGCACTCTTATTTTTTTGGCCAGGAAAAACGCGCCTGAAGATAGTTATATCTTTATTTTGCGTTATAAACTTTTTTTTTGTTAGAAAACTCCCATAACCACTCGGAAATAAATAAATTATAATATTTGTGGGCATTTTAGGACTTTTTTTTCAAGAAATAAAGACTTTTTTGATAAATTTGTAGTAAAAGAATTTCACTCTTATTATTTTGGCCGTCACTGTAAGTTGTAAATTGAGAATAAAGTTTTCTAATTTCAAGACTCAAGAATCGTAAATTGCAAAATATGAATTGCAAATTGATAAAAATAAGTTGCAATTTATGATTAAGAATTTGTAAATTGCAACTACTGAAGTAGTAAATCGACCCCTGTTGCAATTTGCTAAGGAATAAAAGCGTAATTTGCAACAGAAACGTGGTAATTTACGAATTGTTTTTACAATTCACAACCACAGAAATAACATATTGATAACTTTTTGTGTCAAATTGCGATCGGTTATGGCAACATGTATTCCAGTCCGATCGCATTATTGACACTGAGAAGTGTTGATTCACGACTTTTGAGGTTCAATATCTTCACTTTGTACAATTTCTAGAATTGCGAATAGAAAGTCGTGAATTAGTAAATCCTGAGCTAAGCTCTAAAATGAGGCAAACTTTTCGTGATTCGGCGCTTTTTTTTCTTGATTTGATCTTAAATTTTTTTCCGTGTACCTTCTGTAAGACTCCACCGTTCATTTGGTCAAAATACGACAAATCTATTGCATAAAGAAAAGTCTAACATTAAGTCTTTCCCTAGCCAAACACTTAAAAACTGTCAAACTCAAAAATTGAGCGAAACTCTCTCAGAGAGCTGAAAAAATACCCCAAAAACAAAAATACGTGGATAGATTTCGAGCTACTTGATCTTTGAGCCACTTTTGTATTTGAAATCTAGTCCATATCAAAAATAAATATACCTTTTAGCAACATATGTAACGTTTTGGGAGAACATTTGACCACCGCCAAGTTTTCTTTATCTGCCCAGATTTTACTTTTGAGCGCAATTGATTTGTAAGATAGGTTTTAAATTTGTTTCTTATCAACTTTTTGCATTTGAGAAATTTATCAGTACCTGCCGGTTGAAATTCTCTGAGCTGTTTCGAGCCAAGACAGGAACTACTCGTTACTCGTTATTTTGCTAATTTTCTCTTTTTCTGTCACTTTTGACGCGAACGTGTATAGAATTTGTGCGATTCCGATCGATTATAGCCCTAATCCTGTTTACAACTGGATGTTTGAATTGTTCTTTCTCTATAAGTGGTAAATGTTCTTTTTGCAGTTCTAAAGGTCCATAAGGTTCGCTCTCAGGCCCGAATATAGTCAGCGTGACCGTTGTGCGACTAAAGTTGCAATTTGGCACTTTTTTCAAGAGCCTGCCACAAGTTTGTGCTATTTTGGCCCATCCATTTTTTGTTGCTTCGAACATTTTACAAATTGCGATTATTTCCAAAAATAGGTCCTTTAAAATATACCGCAGTTGCCTATAACAACACTAGTATCGTGTTTAGCCAGACAATGCTTGTTAAATATGGTTCAAAAATTCTAAATTTGAAGAATAGCTTTAGAGATGACACTTTTTTTTCTCATTGGCCCTTTTTCTTGCGACTTTTCAGAATTCTCTAGCGGTCACACTGGATATAGGGGAGTGCATCTGAGGCTAGTGCCCCGGGTCCTCCATAAAAGAGGGGCCACACAATAGAAACTTCGAAAAAACGAGTAAACACTAGTAAGCAATTTTCCCTTTTTTTTTTTTATATACTTCTCCCGGGAAAGGCGAACCTATAACGCTTCAACAGCGCCCCGAGATGCCTGCAGATGTATGTTTGCTCTGCACTTAAATTGCTGCAAATTGTAGTCTTCTGGAAATATATCCCCAGGAAGCGAGTTCCAAAGTCTGCTTGTCCTGTAACAGAAGGAGTTTTGGAAAGTGCACAAAGTGTCAAGTGTACTGTATGGTCATGATCATGAGCATTAGTAGCCTGTCTTGTTGGGCGCCCAAAAGTTGCATTTCGAGGGATAATGTCTTTGAGTTCCTCAGAACATCTACCATGGAAGTACCTATAGAACAAGCATAGGTCAGCGACTTGTCTTCTGTGCACCAACGGTTGTAGATTCGATGTGAGTGTAGAGTCTCCAATGAGTCGAACTGCTCGTCTCTGTATGCTATCAAGCAGGTTAAGTGAATGTTTTGGGGCCGAGCTCCATATATGGGAACAATATTCAAAGCCTGGTCTAACCTGTGCTTTGTAGAGAAGGAGAAGTTGCTTGGGGCTAAAGTACCTCTTTGCTCTAAATAAGTAGCTTTGATTTTAACTCCGGCTCCGGGAACTTGATTTCAACGAAATCATCGACGATTTTTTGTCTAACAAAGCTCGCAAGGGTCCGTTCGTTAACTCTAAAATTTAACTTCACATTATTCTTGTTTTTGATTATACAATATTATGTTTGTTAAGAGAATTCGCTAAACAAAAAAATTAGGTAAAAAAAAAAAGATATAGAAAAAATCGGCTGAAATAAAATTGTACATTTTATTTGGAAAATAATAATTCTCCACTCCTTTGTTGTCCTAGGGCCTCCAGACCTCTAAATCCGACCCCACTTGCGCAGTAACAGAGCGCCATACTAATATTCGTTTTTGTTCAACGGGCTCAATTTTATTAACTTTCTAGTGGGACTTAGGCTACTTAGGATCGACTTCTGTAGCATAATTTCAAATACTAGCAACTGCCAACATTACCAATATTACAAAAAGCGCAATTTGAAGATCGTTAAAAAGTTCCAGCTTGACACTATAATCCCGCTGACAATAAACATGAACCCATTGATAATGGATGATGGTGTGCTAATGTAAAATACGTATTTGGAGCAAAAGGTCAGTGTATAGGTATCCTAAGTTGTCCAAATTTCTTCCCTTCCTATCCACTCACACGTTCTTACTCGGCATACAATTTTATGTTCCAATCCAATGGTCGTAAAAAGTATAAGGCTAAAAGTGGCTCTGTCTCTGTTTGTATATTTTACGCCTCCGATGTGTCAGAAAAAATTCGCGTATTTATTTCGGGCACACTTGGGCGCCCTTACAGACATCTCTGCAATTATCCTTGTAACATAGAAATTAACCTGGAACGGCAAACATCTTTGCGGCTTCCCACATAAATCGCCTTCAGCGGCATGAACAACATAAGCTTTCCTGCGCCGGAAACTCATCATAATCACCCCCATATCATTGGCGTTTCCCCCCGTAAAGAAACATAAATTTTACACAAACTGAATCCTTTGTGAGAAAACAGGAAAAAAAAAAAAAACAAATTCCTTTCCATACGTAATAAGGAAAAATGTAACAAAAACAACCAAACTCACACGCTGGGTACTTTCGCCTCACCAAACACCACCCCATGCATGTGTCATCTCATCTCTATCCTACCATCGCACAGAGGGTTTACAACATACGTCGCCATATCCTGATCCTGAAGCACACACATTCTCTCCCACATATGAATTATCAGTTCTTGGGAATCTCTCCCGGGGATTCGAGTCAGAGGGCGACGACGAAAATTTGCCATCCGATGACAAAACGCAAAAGAAAAGGATATTCTCGACGCGGCGACTATGATAAGTGTGCGAAATTCGCATGTTTATCTGATATCCTTTTCGGTGGGGGCTATATATGGGGATTTAAAACAGCAGAAGGAATATCTATAATTTATATCCACATCCAGCCGCCCGCCTCCATTGCGCTCGGGGTGTCGTCGTTGTCGTCGTCGTACCAATTTGCATGGTACACCCAACTATATAGGGACGACATACGACATCCTTAATGACAGAACACGCACATAAACAACAAACATCTCTGAATTATTCATGGAATCCTTGTAAAATGGAAGAGAACAATATGAGCGAGGCCTTTTCAATTTTTTTTTTTCATTTTTTTATTTTCAAAATTTTCGTCTGCTGCCTTGGAGGAGCCTTAAAGCTTCAAAAGGAGCGAAATTTTCGTTTTTTTTCCTAATTAAATCCACAGCTATAAAGGATCATTGATGTGTATTGTTTATGTCAACTGATTGCCAATTAAAAATTCATCGGTTCACGCACTAGGAGCTCTGAATTATCCTTGGCAGTCGGCGTGTGTTCTACTACCGCCATTAACATTCTACTACCCAACTCTTGTTGGGCGACATTAGGTGCAGCCAAGTGGAAGAGTGAAATTACTTCTTGTTTCTGCCTCACTGAACGTCAATGGCGTGAACTGAATGCTTATCGGATTCGCAGAGTCTCATCCGAAAACCACACTAAATGAGAATCGAACGCTTTGAGTCGAGAATTTACAGCACCACCAACAAGTGTTGTATCGCTCGCACACTTCTCATCTGGGCTGAAACAAAAGACCATCCAGCTATAGTTGTGTATGATAGCATCTCCTCTTCGGCCGAGAAAGTATGATATACCGAACAATGCTGGCGGATTTTGGGGGCTAATTCCTCGATTGCCGGATGTGAGCGAAAGTTTGGCTTGAAGTGGTCATTGAGATTAGGCTGCCGGAAAAACGATGATGATTCTCACAGCGGGGTGTGCGCTCTTGTTGAGTTTGAGATTGTTTTGTTTATCCCGAGAGGAAACCGATTAGAAGATGTTGTTATGATTTCTTGAAAAGTTTTCAACTGAAGAGCTCCGGTTAAGGGGGTTGGAGTTATGGTGGTATATGTTTGGAGGCGTTGAAGTATCACAAATTTATTACCTTGGAGATACGAGTGTAGGGCGCACAATGTGGAACTTTTTCACAGAGTTTTTTCAAAGAAATATCAAACTTATGGGCAACCCTACTTTCTGTACTCCACAAGACATTTAGTCTTGTGTCCCAGGCTTGGAGAAGTTTGCATTGGTTCAAGTTACGCTGCAGCACTTTCATTTTCTGTTTCTGGCTGTGGTAGATAATTGCACCACAGAACAAGCTTGCTCTTAACCTTCCCTTAGCTGACACTTCACCATTTGAACTTTTAAACGGCCTTTGTAGATGCGCTACGACTTCAACATCGTAATGGCACCGATTTCTAGATAGGGTAAGTCCGATTTGTTATATTGCAGTCCTTAGAAGCATTTTGGCAGCATTTATTGAGGCACTAGTGACTGCAATTTTCACACCTGGAAGAGGCCTTTTTTATAGAGATAAGGCTGCCAATTTTTCAAACTGACATCGTCCATATAGTCTTGCATTCAATGAGCACCTCGTTAGTTAGCTAAGCTGAAGAAGCTAGATCAAGGGAGGTATTTATGTAATAAAAAAGCCGCCAAGGTGGTTAACAAAAATGGTTCTAAAGGTATAGAATTTTGTTACAGAGATACTAATGACTTGGAAGCTGACCTCATTACTCACTTTATCACGTCACGCTCCTACAGGATTCATTCTAATGAAGACTTTACTTTCTGTGCCCAAACATCATATGACACCAATGGCGTTGGCAACTCATTGTAAGTTATCTGCGACTGCGAATGGCTCTTTTTGCTCTTTCGGGACTTCTCAGCTCGTTCTGCACGTTTTTTAGGAATGAGCATTATCTCCAAATAGTCGTCTATCCTGGCAGCATTATGATTTGCGGGTTTGGTAAGTTTTCTTTTCCTCTGTAAAGTTCCTTCAGTCGAAAATTTCGTGCAACGTATTTTCATGGAGATAAAGCCGGGCTTGAATGGATAAGAACTTGGACAAGCTTTTGGTTGCTCTTGCCGCGTGTTCTTTCCAAGCCCCGATGGAGGGAATTAGTCTGTGGGTTCTTTTGTCTTTTGTCTGTTTGTCTCTCAGTTATATCGTTTGCGAGACGCTGCACTGTGGTCCAAAAAGGCAAATCTCGTGGCGAAAATACTAAATCCGATGTTTTATTTTTATTTTTCTGTTTGTGTTTTTTTTTTTTTTTTATCTTCTATTCAAATATAATTATTTCCGGGTGAAACTCGATGACGATATAACTCGATAACCACTGGGCCAATTTTTATGATTCTTTTTTTGTTTTGTTCGTATTGTTGTATTTCAGGTTTATAGGCAGTCCTAAAAAGTAGGATACTATGGACCCGATAGGGGGCTCTATTGTCGGTTTCCGAAACTACTCAACCAATTCCAATTAAATTTTCTGGATGTGTATGATTGCTTCCAGCGTGAAAAATATGATACTTTTAGACCCTATAGGTACCTAGTAATAAAATCAAACACTATTTCTAAAGTTATATAATATAATACAAACTATTATTGTCCAAATAAAGCACTTTAGGAAATGTCCTAGGAACAAAATTTGTCTATTGGGTCGGACAGACGGACAGACATCGTAGCAAAAGTAATAAGGTTCCGTTTCTTCCCTTTGAGTAGGTACGGAGCCTTAAAAAAGATTTGTTGTGTATTCTATTTTATTTTATTTTATTTGTCCGTTTACTTTTTTCATATAAAATATATCGCTCAAACATTTTAGAGGATATAGGTACCTGTACTGATGCGCCACAAAATGAAAAAAATACTGTGTATTTAATTGTTAATTTTATGTATCGACTGTTTTTTTTTTTTCAATTTCAATTTCAATTTCAATTTATTTATAAAGGAAAGTACAATCAAGAACATAGTCTTTTATAGTACATTTTTTTGGATGTATAAACAAAAACTTAAATAAAACTTACATAAAACTAAAGAAATATAAGAGAAGAGTGAAAAATAGAAAGAGAGGGAGAAGAAAAAGCTGTAAGAAAGGAGAAAGAAGAGAATGTTCATAGGAAATAGTCGTTACTGTTGTCTTTTATAAATTAAAGGTACAATAGTGCAGCATTTTTAAATTTGTTGGATCCAGTTATTTGCCTAGTTGCATGGACGAAAAAGAGGAGTGAAGAGTTCAAATAATTAGACGTGGGCATGGGCATTATAAGATTTTGAGTCCTGGTGGATTGAGCAAATTGAAGTTTCTCGAAGAGATATGCAGGAGATCTGTTGTTAACCAGACTGTGCATGAACTGGCAACACCTGAGGTTTAAAAATTGTTGAAGCGTACATCGTACAACCAAGTACTAATTTGTGGTAGTGCGATATATGATCATAACGACGAAGGCCAAATACATACCTAATGGCATCGTTGAAGGCGACAAGCAACTTGGTTGAGAGTGGGAGTCAAGTTTGCAGTTGCAGTACAATAGTTGAATAGTCAATAATTGGAACGAATAAAGTTTTGACAAGCCTCAATTTTGTGTCTACTGGGACGAAGCTAGAGGACTTCAGGAGGTTTCGTAATCCGGCATATATTCGACCAATTATGCAATTCGTTTGATCTGCGGCGGAGAATGAGCGATTTATCTTAAAACCAAGATTCGTGACAGTGTCAACAAACTTAGTTTGCCTATTGTTTAAAAACACAGGTGGTAGGTCACTGGTATCACAATATTTTCTTAATATCAAAATCATTTGTGATTTTTCTGTATTGAGGTTTAACCCATTGGAAAGAACCAGCTATAAATTTTTAAAAGATCCTCATTTATTCTAGCAATGAGATCCTCCACCAGTCCGATTGGTCGTGATAAATAAACCTGGGCATTATCAGCATACAGGTGAAAAGACACATTCGAACAAACACTGGGCAGATCATTAATATATAAGCGGAATAATATTGGTCCTGATATCGAACCCTGAGGTACACCCGTTTGTAATACTCTAAATTCGGACGATTTCCCATCATGCACTACTTTTTGGTAACGATTATGCAAGTAATTACTTATAAGCCGTATACGGACCTTTCACTAAAGCCAAAATACATCCTGAGCTTCTGACACAGTAGGTACCTTATGGCTCACTCTGTCAAAAGCCTTGGAGAAGTCAAGCAAACAAAGCACGGTCAAGTGATCCATGTATGACATGTCAATTCTAATGTCATCTAGAATTTTTATCATAGCTGTAGCACAACTGTGACGCGCTCGAAAGCCAGACTGGACAAAGGAGAGCAAGCTATGCTGTTCCAGATAATCCGACATTTGGTCAACAAGAACCCTCTCCAAAACCTTTGACAGAGTTGGTTAAATACTGATAGGGCGGAAATCAGTTGCTACAGATGGGTGAGGTTTTTTTGGCACCGGAATAACTTTAGCTAACTTCCAGCTATCAGGAAAAAAAGATAACGCAATACAGAAATTGACAATTTATGTGTAAGACAGCTTATTATATGGGGCAAAATGATCTTAACAAACCGAAGAGGTATACCATCTTCACCGACAGCGTTCGATTTTAACGAACGAATAACATAAATGACATCAATTTCCGAGACGACCTCGAAATCAAAATCAGACAAAAAAAGCAGTTCATCTACGGGAGTAAAACAAGAATTATTAATTTCACTGGTTAAGAAAGCATTATTAAGGGCAGTAACATCCGGGGTGCTATCAGCAGCTGCCTTTTTCCCAATACCAATCGAACGTAAGTTGCTCCAAAGCTTTTTCGATGGTAGGTCAGTGTTCAACTTGGACTGGAAATATGTCATTTTAGCTCTTCGTGTAATAAAGGTAGAGTAATTACGAGCACGACAAAAAAGTTCCCAATTAGGAGTTGTTGGTTTTTGCTTCCACCTTGAATATAACCTATTACGAACCTTCATCGCATCTGTAACCTCACTGGTAAACCACGGGCATTTCTTATTTCGTATTGCAACCGTCTTAATAGGAAAATGTCCATTGTCAAAAAAAAATATTTTGAATTACCCTGTGAACAATTTAATAGCGGCAGACCTTTTCTTTACAAGATTCGAAAAATTTGATTCAACGTTTTTCTTTATAACTTCTTTCACTGTTAGATCCTTTTTCAAAGAAAATCTTACTTCAGCCAAAGACTTAGAAACACCCTGTGAAGAAATTTTCTTAAAAACTACCATTTTTATTGGTCCGGAAATTTCCTTAAAGAAAAAATATAAATTGTAGCGATATCTTCATACGTTCAAAAGCTATGAGTTTTGAATCCAAAAAAGTCATTTTGGACCACAGTGCTATGGGCTGAAGGCCAAAGGCCTGTTCCGGCTATTACACTCTCTGCTCCGTTCAAGAGTCATCTTTTTAGTTTCCTTCGTTGTTAGGGCTCCCGGCATCAGAGTCAGTCGCAGTACTCTGCTATGCATTATGTTCCACAGGAGAATACAATAGCATTGTAGGTAGTAGTACTTAACAACATCGTCATTCTGGTAACGCAAATTTCTGTCAGCAAAGTGGTGTGTAACTATTTTCAGGCAGCAGTCTCCAGAGAGATCTCCTAAAGCTTGACCAATTCGCCGAAAGTTGATGATGGGACTATAGGCCACGAATGAGCGCCCGGAAACGATGTCAGATCTCAGATCTCAGATAGCCTGCAAAGGTCACTAGCCCACTATGATCAAGTGCTTAATTAAAAAGGCGTTAAAATGGAAACGCTCTCGGAGGTACCTATACAATTGGTGGACAACAAAATATCCCCCTCTATCGATATCGATATCAAACTCACAAGCTGATTACTACCATTTGCCGTTCGATAATTTATTGAGTTGCCAGCATTGCAGTCGATCCACATCACAACATCCATTGAAGCATTGTAAACGTTTCCACCGATTGACCATTGTTATCGCAACCGCAGACCATACCTGGTGCTCCATTCGAAGTAGACCCTCTCGCCAACCTTTCTAAATCGTGATAACGACATAATTGCATATATCCTTTGCCAGCCAGCCATTCTCCTCTATGATCGGTTACTGCACCATCAACCGTGTAACCAATAATTGTGATCCAAAGAAGATCCACTGATCGGTGCACTCGGGGCATTTATAATAATTGCTGCCTTCAAAGTTCAAACACCACAGCTACACACACAGGCGCAGCCACTCAATATGTCTGTAGGAGGAAAATATACCTCCTATGGCCCGACAATACTCGCTCGGAACCGCATCCATTCAACAGAGCGATTCCAATTTTGATCAACTAATGATATAGAGAGAGAGAGAGCGTCGAGGAATCAGAGCAAGCACCCCTAACCATGAGGGGCACTCTGATGGAAAACACTTTTAATGATCCTTGTTGCCCGGCGAGACCTGCAAGAGGCAACCAGGAATTCTCACATTCAATTCTGATTCCTGCGCCAGATAGGATAACATTTCCACTTGATTTTTCCAGGGCTCACCACCACCACCAACAGCACACCATTCTTATAACAATCGGTGGCCAACTGAAGGGCAGCAGCATGCGAACAATGACGAGCACATGAACAGCACCGACCGACCGACCGACCGACCGACCGATCGACGATGATGATGATGATGAAGAACCTACCAATCGAGTGAACCGCGAACTGATGAGTGCCTCTCAGGCCGACGAGCCCACATAACGAAAGAGGCTCTTGGGCGAACAAGAACAACCAAAAACGATGAGTTCTCCTGCCACGCCCCAAAGATTCTAAAGTAATTTTTCACGGGAATTGCATTTTAAATTGAAAACACCAAACCGTTCTCATCATCATCATCATCAGCGGCAGCGGCAGCGGTACCAGCCAGGAGCAGCCATACATCCACCAAGAAAGTGCACATGCCCTCAGCAGGTTTGCATGCACTGAGTCGGTGTGTTTCTGTTTTTGAGTATTTCTTGTGGGGGATCACCCCCGACAGCCTCCATAAAAAAAAAAAAAAAAAAATGGTGGCCACTATCCAAATTGTTAGTGGCTCTCATGTTTGGAAGGATTGTTGCTCATATCACATCAGCCATTGTACTGTCGAGGCCGATGGAAATGCCATTGGACTCCGCTCCGAAGGTGGGACACACGAAACCCCAAGAGAGGAGGTCAAGAGCACTGGCACTGCGCGAAGATCCCCTGCGCGATCGCATGGTGATCGGTTAATGATTTCTTGCTCGGCTCTGTAAACAAAAGTGCATTATCTGATCTATAAATGAGATCTTTTCGCCGATGATTTATGATACCTTAAATCGATGATTATCGGGAACGGTGATGGGGCGCGATCCGTGTAATGTGCAATCGCCTGGGTCGATGGTGTGAGAGGATTTATGCGTCATTGGATACGCGAAAATGCAATTGCATGATTGAATGGATTCGCCAGATACCGCGATGCACAAGTGGATCGCAGCAAGCGGTATGGTAAGTATGGCAAGACAAGGCAGCGGAGCTGCTGGTGGAAGGGCATTGCCTTGGCGAATGGAGATTGCATCGTGTGAACAGATTTCGCCTGATGTATGATAATTAACTGGGTAGTAAGAAAAGCGTAGCAAAACTTGTGTCGCGGGTCGCGCAGTCAAGTCGAAGAGGTATGGTTATCTTGGGTCTTGTACTCAGGTTAGGTTTGGTTATGTTGATGGGTGGCTAAGCAGAGCGGGCCCTGCAGTTCTTTCACCTTTTAGACGAATTTCAGACTTTTTGAGTGCCCACCTACTACCGGGAGATTGTGTCGTCTTTGCGACTTCTTTTGGAGACTATCGGAGCGTTCCCAAGTTTGGACTTATCCCCACCAGAGACAGCCCATTGACGACAGCTTGAATCCGTCGCAGTCGGGGAAAATGGCAATCAGCATTTCGCCCCCGCTACCGCCAAGTGGCACAGTGGCGAGGGGTCCTAGGTCCGAATCCCGGAAAAACCCAAATTCCAACTTAGGCTCCCTTTTTCTACTGCGCCACCTCTCGTGAACGTCTGACACACATCTGAGAGTATAACAGTCATGAAAGAGCTTCTCAATTAGCGTTTTGGAATCGGCATAAAATTGTATATTCCTTCCATTCGTTCCAAAAATGAACTCACACATTTTATTTATTTATTTATTTAATTATTACCTGCATCGGCTCCTCCAGAAGACCGCTGCCTAAGCTTCCTACCAGGCAGAAAATTGTTTGAGCTCGTGCTCAGTTTTGGCCGGCACTTTTTTTTCCGTATTTTGACCTACTCAAGGTGGAAGGTAATATCCATTCCTCCTTTGGTCCAGTCAGCTTCTTTATGTCAATTGGATGCTTCTTCCTTTCTTTTAGGCTGCTGCCCCGTGCGTCTTCGACTGACTTGATTGTCTACCGGGCCCTAGCTAACTGAACCGCTTCCTTTTTCGAGAAGGAACTAGGGTCACAGCTTTTAAACCTTTAGTAGGCGATGTGTGTTCTTTATTCGTTTTTTGAGCGGATCCCCATGTTGTACTGCCCTGATCAGCTTGTTGTCCTTTGTCATGTTCACCGCAGGGACAGATGAGGATTCGGTTATGACCAATCATTCACTAATGTCCTTTGGCTTTGATTTGTCAAGGTCATTGCGCTGATCAGAGTCGAGTCCGCCACTCCCGCTGGTACAATGTCCACTTTGTGCTTCTTTGACGGAACTTCCATAGCCCTCGATCTTGCGCGACCCACTATCTAACATCAAGGATAGGTCTCTATATTATTTAAAGACGAGAGATGGTGAAATTTATCTAGCTATTTCTTCCTGGGATTATCTAGGTGACGCCTCTCTGTTGGCTCGAATGGCATAACGCATCTTGGAATCCAGTTTGGGGACATGCTGCCTGACATAGATTACCTCGTGTTGCATTCACCATACCCGAGAGTCTTCTTCTAAGTAATATATAGCAAGGCAAAGGAAACACATTTTGGTAACTGGGAGCCGCTCCCGTGGAATTTTTAATTGGGACTTGCCAAGAAATACAATATTTATTTATTAAAAATTTATTTATATTTATATAGGAAAGCTTTTAATCAAGCCAGATGCACAACTAAGAGTATTTGTTGAGGGAATCCCTAAAAATCCCGTTTGCGTTGACGGGATTTGGAGGAGAAGAAGCGAACTCTACTAGCTATACAGCGACATCGACCTGGTCAGAAAAGTACGCATTAGTTCACTAAGATGGTTAGGACATGTAGAGCGAATGGACACCAACGCTCCGGCCCGGAGAGTCTTCGATTCCAGCCCGGAGGGACAACGCAGTAGAGGAAGACCTCGCCTTAGGTGGCGCGCGCAAGTGGAAGGGGACCTCAACCAACTTGGAGTGCGCAACTGGAGGCAGTTAGCCAAAGATCGCGCTAACTGGAGAGGCGTATTAGTTGAGGCTCAGGTCCACCTTGGACTGTAGCCCCACCTTAAGTAAGTAAGTAATCCCTAAAAATACACAAGAAAGGGTTTAATAAATTCAAGGGAGAGTGTGGAAAAAGCAGAATCTTTTGTGGGAACAAAGCTAAGAAAGATCCTCTTAACAAACTCTCTCAGACGAAGTGTGTTTAAAAAAGATGGTCATCTACGTGACATCGAACTTTTAGATGAACCGCTTGATCAGCTAGTTGCCACCCATGTCAGGCAGCTGAAGTGGTAACTTGCTTGGGGTGAAACTTTTCCCTATAAGTATTAAAGACCAAACCCACCCACGCCAGCGGTGAAATCTATTGAGCTACCTTAACACAGCCTATTTCGCTCTATGGACATCTCATTCAATGTGCATATTTATAAGTCGGACTTGGGACTTGCCTTGCAAGAAAATTTCGGTAGCCATCTAAAGACAGAAAATTAAATAAAAGACTTAAATGTAGTGCCACGCACAGTAAATATCGGGTGTGGATGAAATGTCCACGAATAACTTCTTCGTTGGCGGAGTTAGAGGACGAATAGTTGATCTGCAGTTCAAGAGCGCAACAGGTCCGTAGGGACCCTAGGCCTAGCTTTACACAATCATTCGTTTTTTTTTTTGCGTTTTTCATTTTTGGGGCGAATAGAAGGGATCTACAATTTCGTGCCGATTCCAAGCGGCTAATTGAGAAACTCTTTCATGAGTGGAAAACAAAAAACCCTAAGTTGGATTTTGGGTTTTTGCGGGACTCGAACCTGGGACCCCTCGCTTAGTAGTACAACACACTAATCACTAAGCCACTGCGCCGACTGGGCTATAAGGTGGACATGTTGACGGACTATTTATAAGTTTTTTTTTGGCAAGCTAGAATGGCGGGAACTCCAATTGACTGCCCTGTAGATCAGTTGTTTTCTCAGTTTTTTTTTTTTTTTTTATAAAGGCGGGCTCTGGATCGGATGTTTATAGGTTTGTGCAACAGTTCCTTAGAAAACCTTAAGCCTAACTTGTAATCACAAGTATATGTTCGTTTAAGTCTTATTTCTTTTTTGGAAGGCACTTTAGTATTATTCTTAATTTATTTGCTAAATATTGTTTTACAAAGAAAAAAGGCCCAAGGAAGAAAAATTAAAAAGCCAAAAGTGAGTTACAAGAAATCGCGGACTAAAATAGAATAGAGAGCTATAGTTTAATTTTTACTACGTGACCCACAATGTTCACGAGTGCATCCTTGTCGGGCCGACTTTGATCCGTCATCGAAAAGTGGTCGGGTTGGAGATTCCATGGCCCTATGACGCTCCATAAACATTTCGTCAATTTTTTTTTCTTGTTTTCTCGAATACTTAATTTGAAAACTACTCAGACGTCAGACCCCAGCAGTTTTCTTAACACCAACTGCCATTCCAAGCGATTTTCTCCATTACCTTTCGAGCAACAAAACCAAACACCTGTGGTTAAAACATCACCCACAGTGAACTCTGACGATTCCAATACAGAAGTACCGTATTAAGCAACCGTCCACATTGAAACGAAAAAGTAAACAAAAATAAAGCCCCCCGGCTACACATTCTTGGGCACAATTTTTATTTTCTTCTTTTCCCAGAAGATGAACATTCATTCCGTGCGAAGAGATAGCTCGTGTGATTAATTACCCCTAATGCTATTATTATGCAAAACCCATGGTACCATGGGTACCAGCACCCAATTTGCTTTCATTGCTTCCATTTGTGCTTATTTACCGAGGAATTACAACAATTTCTCATCACAGAAGCTATAGCTGGCGCTGGCTGCCTCGTCAAGGATTAAGAAAGACCCAAATGTGATTAAATAGAAAGCAGTATAGAAGGACGGCCGGCGGCGCCTGTGCATCCTCGCGCTACATCTAATTCCGGAATTGACTCATGACCTAATCGCAAACGCCATCCCACCGGGCTGTGTCTTCCTCACCACATGCAACTCTTTGCGCAATGAAATCCCAATCCCAAAACACAGCTAAAAGGAGAAAAAAAAAAAAAAAAAAAAACCGTACACATAGTAAGGGAAGAAAATAGAACCTTATCTGGTTAAACACGACGCAAGCCCCCACCCGCTGTACAGTCTTTCCGTGTGACTGCATGATAAATGACAGCGAAACATTGAACGTCCTTTTGTTGAATGAATTCCTAATAAGTTGATAACGCAACAAGGATGCCACCGGTTACCATTACTGCCACCGGTCGGCCACAGGGGGATGTTTGCCGGAACACCTAGTATTTTTTTTATTTTTTTTTTATTTCCTATTCTTTTTTTCGTCCTGCGTTTGATGGAAAAAGTATGCCAGGACAGGACAGTCAAAGTGGAATTTTCCAAATAGTTGCAATCGCAATGTCTTTTCAAACGCTATGCCGGGGGTGGTTCAGCGACTAAGAACGAACGGACCTAAGTAGCTAAAGTGCGGCAACTACTCCTTTTACCAAAGTGTTGCAACTGTGTGTATATGTACGCCGGAATGTCCCAGGGATCAGGGGCATATCTGGTGGGAATCCCTCAGTGGTATGAGCGAACGGAATGATTAATGACTCCTGGACAAATGGAAATTGTTTGAATTGCATTAAAGTATTTAAAAGGGTTCTCCGCTCTCGTTTTGTTGTCGTCGTTGTCGTTGTCGTTTTTGGGCGGTCGGCTCTCTACGATTGGGGTTAATGCTGAAAATGGAAATGTACATTTATACATTTCCTTGTTATTGTTGTTGATTCGCAGCGTTCCCTCAAAGGATGCGCATATCAAATGGAATATACAATTTTAGACTTTGAGACTTTTTTTCTTTGTAGAAAAGTATACAATTTGGCATCGGATCTTGTAAGGGACAGATAGAGGTTAAGAGTCCACGGGGTATGATACATAGCTGGCGACTGAATAGATTCGGTGGTGGGTAATGCATCTGAGATTGTGTCAATTTTGAATTATGTCCACATGGCTTAATTTGTTTCGAGGAATGATGAATTGTGTTGTGATGGTAACAAAATGAACCCCAGTTTTGCTTGGTTTTGATTAATTTCTCCCTTTTTTTTCGGTAGAGATGAAAACATTTTTTGGTGCAGTCCCTGGTGGCTTATTCGGGATTCCAGATGATGAAGATCTTATGTAGTGGCTGATCAAGTACTGTAGAGATTGTGCATTTGGAAAAGGATGGAACAGAAACAGTGTTTAAGGGGCGAAATGTCCAACAAAAGTTCATGACCAAAAATGAGGCATCTGCAACAACTCCGGCGCAACGTCACACAAAACGCGTACTCTATGAAAGGAATTTTTTTGAATTAGTTTCTGGTTTAGCGAGGTTTAAATGCACCTGAAAACTGAGACCCAAAATGAAAATAAAATATATAAAATATAACAAAAAAAAAAAAAAAAACTGATGCATAATCAGCGCTCACTTCGAAGATTTTGAAAAAGTCGCAAAAAAAAGGGGATTTCCATTCAAAAAGGGGCAATACTAACCTGTCGACAAATGGCAGAAAAACCAAAAAAACAACTTAATTAACTATTTTTTTCTGTTTATTAAAATGTTTATGTAACATAACTACATAACAAATTGTAATGGGTCCAACCCATAAATATAACAAAAATAAATAAAATAATTCAGTCATTAAGAAATCAGTCTTAGTAGTAGTATATATTAAGTTTCACTTTTGGCTTTTATTTATTTGTGACCTTGTCTCTATATTCTTTCATGAGCTCCCAATCTGGCACTCAATCTTCTAAACTTTGATCAGTTAGTAAATTTAGAGCCGAAAGTTTGGATTGACAAGTAGATACTTTCAGAGAATTTGTGAGCTTATTTTTCATAAGGTTTAATTTTGAAAAAAATCTTTCCGCACTTGCACTGCTATGTGGAAGTGTAAAAACTTGTTTAACAAATCGGAATAAATTTGGGAACATATGCTCATCAAGATGATTTTTTAACTGACCAATTTTAAACCAAAATTCTTCTGTGTTGGATATTTGAAATAATTTTTCAAATGTCTTTTGGTTTGCCTTATTTTCCAAAACTTTCAACTCCTCGACAACTTTTTCGGGTTCACTTATTGAATTTTTTGAATGCAGAAACAAGGTCAAAATATAAAATCTCTTCCCCTGACTTAATTACAAAAGGGTCTGAGAACTTTAACACATCTCGTTCTATCTTATTATTGCATATGCATTGAATGAACGATGGCTAAAGGCTAATGGCTTAAATTATTGCAGCTTATAGAAAAAGGATGCATTCAGATCCCAATTAGCTGTGAACTAATTTAATGAATTATTTATGATGAAATATTCCGTGTTTCATACAAAAAATTTTTTTTTTTTAAATGCGACAAAGTTTCAACGAAATTCAGAAAAAGGGGCAAATCTGGACAATTTTGAAAAAGTGGTCTCATTGGGGACAGAGATAGAAAAAGGGGAAAAATGCAACTTTAGTCGCATAAAGTGAGCGCTGTGCATAATCCTTCCTAAAACGCGTCAAAAAGTGTGTTGAAAAATAAACGGAAATTGGAAATTGGGTCAAAAACGCTTCATACATCCCAAAACCACAGATAAGAAATATACAGATGTCTCATCCATATGGGAAAAGATGATGTATGAAAACGAAATCTACTTAAAAAAAAAGCTTTTTCAAAAGCTTCATATACAGTGCCGTGCACGTAATTAGAAACGAAAATAATGCTAAAATTATTTTCGTTATGGCGGATGAGTGTTCGGCCTTAGCGCAGTAAAATTTTCATTTTTACTGTACATATCAATCAACCTTTCTATTCAGATCAACAATATGGCTTATAGAACCGTTACATTTGTTATCTCTGAATAGACTGAGTGAAAAGTGCTTAACTGATCGTTCATATAATTAGAACCGGTGCATTTTGCCATGCATATAATTAGAAACACTTGCTTTTTTTAAAGAATTTTTTGGTTTTATTTTCAAACAAAGTTAATACTTGGTTGCAAAACCACGATTGCTAATCACGGCTTGCAATCTACGAGGCAAAGACTCAATTAAAGCTGCACATGTGCTTTGTGGAATAGACTCCCAAGTTACTTTAGCTTCATCATAAAGAGCACCAAGACTTTGGGCCTTTTTGAAGCTTACTTTTCTTTTGAGAATCTGCCACAAATTTTCAATTGGATTGAGATCCGGACTACATGATGGCCAGTTGATTGACGTGACCAAATTGTCTGCAATCCATTTTTTTGTGTAGGCCGCGGTGTGTTTTGGATCGTTATCTTGTTGAAACTGCCAAATTACTGGCAGATTTTCATCCGTATATGGCAGCATTACATTTTCCAGGATGTTGCAGTATTGTATCCTGTCCATATGCCCTTCAATTTTATGAATCGGACCCACTCCTCGCCAAGACATTGAACCCCAGATCATAATGCTTCCACCGCCGTGTTTGAGGGTGGGACGAGTATACCTGGGATCAATTTCCTTCGATTTTGGTCGGCGAACATATGGCTTACCATCCGAAGAAACTCTATTTATTTTTGTCTCATCCGTAAAAAGCACATTTTTCCACTGCTCGACGGTCCAATGGCCATATTTATGGGCAAACTCTAAGCGTTTTTGTCTGTGCCTCTTAGTTAGCAAGGGTTTCTTCCTGGATATGCGTCCAAAGAGTCCTGCTTCACGTAACCTTCGCTTAATTGTTTCCACAGATGGTCCACTTTCTGAGTTGCCAAAAACTGCTGCTCGAATTTGCCTTGCAGTGGCAAATGGTTCCTTTTTACTTTCACGGACGATAAGTAGATCTTCCCGCCGTGTAGTAATTCGTGCTCTCGGCTTCCGCTTTACCTTTTCAGCTGTCCCATACATTTGTATATAATGTATAGCATTAAAAACCATCTTCTTCGAACAGTTTAGTACTTCTGATATTTCTCTGTAAGACTTTCCTATCTGATAAAGCCGAGAAATACATAAACGGGTTCTAACATCGCAAGATTTGTTTTTTCCCATAATTTAGAACACTAAACACAATTCAAATTTATCAGTTAATGCTAATAAAATACGAATACTCTAACATACCTATGGATACTATTCTTTTAAATAATATATTTTATGAAATGAACGAAGTTAATGCACCGGTTCTAATTATATGAACGATCAGTTTAGCACTTTTCACTCAGTCTATTCAGAGATAACAAATGTAACGGTTCTATATGCCATATTGTTGATCTGAATAGAAAGGTTGATTGATATGTACAGTAAAAATGAAAATTTTACTGCGCTAAGGCCGAACACTCATCCGCCTTAACGGAAATAATTTTAGCATTCTTTTCGTTTCTAATTAAATGCACGGCACGGTATGCACAATTGTTAAATGAATCTTTGCCTCTTTTTCTTCTCTCTTCTTCTTTCCATGCATAAAAAAACCGCACACAGAAAGTACATTGCTTTCTTCCTGCCTTTTGCTTCAATTCACACAACGTTAAGAACATTTTTTTTTTTTTTTTTGGTTTCTTTATTTTAACTTGCGGTTTGTGCGTAGGGGTGGATCGTGGTTATCGTGATCGTCATCATTGATTTAGCACAAACTCGTATCCATGTTAAGATGTTTGGTTGTTATTTTGTTTGAATTTTGATGTGCAGTGCGTATTTTAGGATTAGGATATTTTAGTTCAGATTGTAGATATCCTGCTATTCTATATTTATTTCCTGTTGAATATTTAGATTTCCATTGAAAATTATGTAGGAACATTATAATATGCTACCTAGTTGTTTTTAATAAGCAACTTCGGCCTGAGATAACGAGTCAAATTGTACATTTTAATAAAATAACCTTTGAAACAGAATGCTCTATTTCTCGCTTTTATCGGTTCAATGTTTAGCATATAAATTTGCATTTCCTGTAAAAAACTAATATTTTGATCATTCCGTGTAAGCGCAAGTTTTCCATTAAGAAGGTCAAAAACCTATTTATTTTTCTTATAAATTCTTCGGTTCAATTTCAAATTGTGTAGGTGATGCCATACAACAGAAAGTAGCATATTATGTCCTTAATTGGGGCAATGCGAATTTAAACCAAAAATCAGAAAAACGGAACGATCCCGAGTTATGAGTGTACGTACGGACGTTAGTCTTTATATGTAGCTGTACCCACCCGGCTTTGCCCGCACCTTTCACATTAAGTCACATTGGTCACGTTTCCCAAAGTGCTTTATTTGGACAGTGTCCATTAATAAATTTAATTACACAATGTTAGTGCAGGTCAGCTCTGCGACATACAATACTGAGGCAATGACCTCACTCAAGACACAGTAACTTGCTTGCACTGTGGTCTTTAATATATTTTACTCATATCAGCAATTTGTTCATTTATTTTTATTTACCGACATCAGCACTCTGTTGATTTATTCATTTCTTTTATTTCCCTACCTAAATCAGCACTTTGTTGATTTATTCATTTCTTTTATTTCCCTACCTAAATCAGCACTTTATTGATGTGTTTTGAATGTATCAGCACTTTTGTTATTGTTTTAAAATCGCTAGGCTAAGCTAATTTTAAGTATAAATTGATCCGAATAAAGACATACACTTCACTTATTAAACAGCAATCAAGGCGTTTTAATTGGTCTCATCAGGTTATTCTAGTTCATGCACTAGCAATAACCACGATAGAAGCGGTACAAGAACCGTGCTCTATCCAACAACCTTTGCAGTAAAAGCACTGCAAACATTCTGGTGACCCCGACGTGATTTGCTTCCCCCCACCAGTGGTAAGGGGCAAATCACAGCCATATAATAAAAGCGTCGTCAGGGCTAAACACTGACTCACATTATATCATTCGCTTCTCCGTATACGAGAGGCAACTTGCACGAAGATAATTGCGTTCGCCAAGGCAAAACATTGGCGAGGCGTCGACAGGGCCATACACTGATCGCAACGACTTGGATTCATTTGCAACACATTGATCGCATCAACTTGGAGTTATTGGCACTGAAGAATGGAAGAATTGGAAACATTCGCGCTGGTAGCACGACAGAAGCTTCTAGCGGATGAGCTAGCGAAGCTACTAGTCAACACCAAGAAGGATGGTCCTTCAAGAAGGACAAGACAGTACATATCGGATAGGTCGGAAAAACTGGAAACGATATGGAAGGAATTTCTGGAAAACCATGATCGCCTGAAAGGCCACATCAAACACGATACTCCGTACATACAGGGAGATATGCTCGGGAATACCAAAACCAAGTATGGCGAATTGAGGTCGCTTTTGCTATCATCCACAGGGAGTGAAGACGAGGAATTATCCGATCACACATCTGCTACCACAAGTCAAAATAGGCCTGAGCCTACTGCGAGAAGCCAGGCGCTACAATCATCAACCAACAATAACATCTCCGAGCTCACTAGCCTCCAAAGGCAACTACGGAGACAGCAGGCACTGATAGCCACTATCCAGAGGATAACCTCAAATCTGGATTCAATAATGGATAGACAATCCAAACAGTACTATCAAGTACAGCTTTCCACATTGGAAAGGCATTGGCGTGAGGTAGAGAACTTACATCACGCAATATCTGAGAACCATGACGACCTCAGTCAAACAAATTATAATATGACTCAATTCATTAATATCGAAGATCATGCACAGAGGGGATTGGCCAAACTACAAGAGATCATTTATTCATTCGCTGATCCCATTCCTAACATAAATACAATGGCAGGCATCCAGCTACCAAAAATTACGCTACCTACGTTCGATGGGACATATTCGAACTGGAGGCAATTCCACGACCTCTTTGAGCAAATGATTCACACGCAGAATATTGGATCTGCACAAAAAATGTGGTACTTGAAGACTAATTTGTCCGGCGAGGCACTTAGACTCATCAATCATCTAGCCATAAGTGACAACAACTATGAATCATCATGGAACCTATTAAAGAAGCGCTACGAAAACAAGAGACTACTGGTTGGATCGTTCTTGGAGAAATTAATATCCCAGCCTCAATGTGCGGTTGATACAGCAATGGCATTGAAAAATCTTCATGATACAACCACTGAGTGCATACAGGGGCTGAACAATCTTGGAATCGATGTCACCAGCTGGGATCCCTTGCTTGTTCATATGATCATCAAAAAACTGGACAAGAACACTCATGCTACATGGGAACAATCTCTGACGGACCCAAGATGTCTGCAAACCGTGGAAGGTCTTCTAAAATATATTGAAATAAGATTTCAATCACAAGAAGCAGTGGGAAAAAACATAGGACCCACAGAAAGCAATAATCGCCGATCAAATCATAAATCACTTACTGCTACAGCACATGTAATTACTCAGTGCCTATGCTGCAAGGACAGTCATCAGCTGTTCTACTGCCCAAAATTTTTACAACTGTCTCCATCCCAAAGATTCAATCTAGTCAAGGGATCAAAAACATGCATAAATTGCTTGAAAACTGGACACTCTTCCACCAAATGCTCTTCTGGGGGATGCAAAACCTGTTCAAGGAAACATAATACGTTATTACACTTACAATCTTCTCCAAGAACAAATAATAATGTGACAGCAGTACAGGAAAACACAATAATACCATCTCTGTCACCAAACGATCCATCAACATCCCTCAGTACGCAAGACACAACCAAAAACCAAGGTTATGTATTTTTGTCATCAGCCATTGTGAGAATAACAAATCAACTGGGACAGTCCATTGAGTGTAAGGCCATACTAGACTCAGGCTCCCAACTCAATTTCATTACGGAAAGAACTGTGAAGAAACTCGGTCTCAATACGATTCCCCTAATAACAACCATTGAAGGCATTGGTCGGCAAACCCAGCAGGCCAAAAAAAGGGTGAACATCGGCTTAAAATCACGCACCACCGACTTCTTCTCAAACATCGAGGCTCATGTCATACCAAAAATAACGTCTAATCAACCTGGCAAACTGTTTAACACATCCACATGGAATATACCAGGCAACATTCCATTAGCTGATCCCGAATTCAACATTCCAAGTCCAATAGATGTTTTAATTGGAGCTGAAATATTCCACTCCTTGCTGTCAGTCGGTCAAATTAAGATGGGAGATTCATTGCCCATACTACAAAATACAGTTCTAGGCTGGACGGTTGCCGGAAAGGTCAAGAATACAGAAACTACTACCGCTGTGTGTGGAATCTGCAGCGCTGATGAGTCATTGGATCAACAAATTGAAAAATTTTGGAAGTTAGAGGAACCAGAACAACAAAACAAGGACATGACTGCTGCTGAAAGACGTTGCGAGAATCACTTTAGCCAAACTACATTTAGAGATTCTGAGGGAAGGTACGTAGTAAGCCAGCCATTTGTGGATCAACCAAGTAGCTTGGGAGAATCAAGGGATATAGCCTTTCAACGATTTATCTCCCTTGAACGAAGACTTGCAAAATCACAAGATCTGAAGAAGCAATACGTGGAGTTTATGCAGGAGTACCGACGACTTGGACATATGGAGGAGGTGAACTATAAACAATTGGAGAAGCCCTACTATTTTTTACCACATCATTGTGTCACGAAGGATGATAGTAGCACTACCAAACTTAGGGTTGTCTTCGATGGATCTGCAAAGACAACAACCAACCTGTCACTAAACGACATATTAGCAACAGGTCCAACCATCCAAGATGATGTTTTCTCCAGCTTAGTGCGATTCCGGTTGCCTAGATTTGTCTTCACCGCCGACATAGAGAAAATGTACCGGCAAATACTCATACACGAAAACGATAGAAACTACCAACTCATCTGGTGGAGAGATAGTTCCAGCGAACCATTAAAATGTTATAGGCTGAAAACCGTAACATACGGAACAAGGTCAGCACCATATCTTGCAATCAAATGTCTTCAAACACTGGCAGAAGAAAATCAACAACAATTTCCCTTAGGATCAAGGGTTCTATCAAAAGATTTCTACGTTGATGACGTCATGACAGGGTCAGATAGTTTAACTACAGTCCAAATAATGCAATCCGAACTACAAACAATTTTAACATCAGCAGGATTTAAACTCAGGAAATGGTGTGCTAATCATGAATCGCTCTTCAGAACCATTCCTCCCAGTGAGAGAGAAACAAAGCTGGACTTCAGCAACGACATAGAGGAACACATAAAAACTGTCGGAATGACCTGGCTCCCAAAATCGGACACATTCTGTATAAAAACTTCTTGGATTGATCGATCAAGGGTAACAAAGAGAAGTGCATATTCAGACATTGCCCACTTATTCGATCCACTGGGAATTATGGCTCCTGTAGTAGTAACCGCCAAACTATTCCTGCAACAACTATGGGAGCTAAAGCTTGACTGGGATGCCGCAATACCACAAGATATGCAAACAACATGGATAAAATACCGAGAAGACCTGAAGGCGCTACATGACATCAAGATACCAAGACATGTCTTTTCTAATCAAGTTCCAAAAAGCGTACAATACCACATATTCGCTGATGCCTCGGAAAAGGCATATGGAGCAGCCACATACGTCAGAGCCGTTACTGTTAAAAATCAGATTATAGTCCATCTCCTCTGCGCCAAATCGAGGGTAGCTCCATCAAAAAAAACCAAGCTAGCGCTTCACACAACAATTCCTAGATTAGAGTTATGTGCAGCTAAACTGGCTGCACAGTTAATGTCACGTCTCCAAACTGACCTAAAAATTCAAAATAAGGATGTATTTCTATGGACGGATTCTGAGATAGTACTAAACTGGATAAACTTGACGTCATCAGCCACTCTTCCGACCTTCGTTGCAAATCGGGTGGCAACCATACAACAATTAACTACTCCACAACAATGGCGGCATGTATGCTCTAAGGAAAACCCCGCAGACATATTGTCAAGAGGACTTTCACCGACAAGTTTGCAAGGGAATCTTCTTTGGTTTTATGGACCGCGATTCTTGCATGGTGCAGAAGGCATATGGCCACCTAAGTTTGAAAAGGCCACAGACCGACAAAATAAGGACATATCGCTATCAGCAACTGTTGAGAATAGTAATGTTTTGGAAAACTGTATTTTAAATACAATCAATCACAAAAACTCCTTCCAAAGAACAGTACGTATTATATCATATATGCTTCGGTTCAGAAAACTTGTGAAAAACCAGTGCGATTCCAGTAAGGCAACCACGCATAGCAAATTTCTCAACAGTCTTGAACTCGATCAAGCTCGAAAAACACTGATCAAACTCATACAGAAATCTGGATTCCAAGACGATATAATTCATCTCCAAAGGCACAACGAGGTTTCTAAGAAGAGTTTACTAGCAACTCTTGCACCATTCCTCGACCAAGAGGGAATCATTCGAGTTGGTGGACGTATAGAATCATCTGTGCTCCAATATGATGCAAAACACCCCATTCTGATGCCGTACTCACATCCATTTACGAAACTGTTACTCATGGAGATTCATCAGGATAACAAACATGCTGGTCCGCAGACCATATTAGCAATTGCCAGGCAAGGGTACTGGCCAATCAAAGGCAAAACGCTCGCTCGATCTGTTGTTCACAGCTGTGTCTTTTGCGCAAGATCAAGACCAAAACTTTTGTCACAAATGATGGGAAACCTTCCGGCTGATAGGGTTCAGCCTGCTCGCCCATTTTTGAACACGGGCATTGACTTTTGCGGTCCAGTCTATACCCACTACAAACTCAGAGGAAAACATCCCCAAAAATCATACATAGCAGTGTTCTGCTGCTTTGCAACAAAGGCATGCCACTTGGAACTCGTTACCGACCTAACTTCAGATGGATTTATTGGTGCACTTAAAAGATTCATGGCGAGACGAGGCCATTGCAGTAACATCTACTGTGATAACGCTACCAATTTTGTGGGAGCAAAAAACAAATTAACAGAATTAAGTCAATTCATTGACTCAACAAGGGATAAGGAAAAGATCATAGCTTCGTGTACAAAAAGGGGATGCGACTTCAATTTTATACCTCCACGATCACCACACTTCGGAGGGCTTTGGGAGGCAGCAGTTAAGTCTGCCAAACACCTGTTGCAGCACACACTGGCCACAGCCTCACTGACTTACGAGGAACTCGAAACTGCAATAATTGAAATAGAAGCTATATTGAATTCTCGACCAATAACACCTATGTCAGCATCTCCGAATGACTTTGCTGCCCTGACGCCAGGTCACTTCCTCATCGGAGAACCAATAACCAGCACTATTGACCGAATTGCAAGACCTGAAAAATCTTCACTTCTCACTAGGTGGAAACTTGTCACGCACGTAAAAAACGAGTTTTGGCAGCGTTGGTCAACTGAATACCTAAATCAATTACAGTCCAGATATAAGTGGAAAGAAAGATGTCATAATGTAGAACCAGGAATGATGGTCATATTAAAGGAGGATAATCAGCCAAGTCTCAATTGGCCATTAGGCAGAATAATTAATGCCATTAAAGGACATGACGGATTAGTAAGAGTAGCGGATGTGCAAACTGCATCAGGCGTTTTTCGCCGCGCTATACAAAGGTTAGCACCACTTCCAATACAACAACCACAACCTAATAGTGAAACATCCAATGTCCAGTTGAAACGTCATAACAGTGAAATACATGACCCAGGAGAATCATCACGAATCAATGACCCTCGCGAAGACAATGCTCCTGCACCACCAAAACGGAAAGGCGGACTATCCTTTGGAGCATCACTAGTCACTTTCTTCATCGCTTGCACAATGATGTCTATAACAACAGCAACGGAAGTTGAAATCCAAACATTTGACCCCCAACCTGGAATATATTTTGACAATCTGGGAACATCAAACCTAGTAACACATACCTGGAATTGGTATCGAACAGATTGAACTAACATAGTTCAATGGGGGCAGGATGTTAGTGCAGGTCAGCTCTGCGACATACAATACTGAGGCAATGACCTCACTCAAGACACAGTAACTTGCTTGCACTGTGGTCTTTAATATATTTTACTCATATCAGCAATTTGTTCATTTATTTTTATTTACCGACATCAGCACTCTGTTGATTTATTCATTTCTTTTATTTCCCTACCTAAATCAGCACTTTGTTGATTTATTCATTTCTTTTATTTCCCTACCTAAATCAGCACTTTATTGATGTGTTTTGAATGTATCAGCACTTTTGTTATTGTTTTAAAATCGCTAGGCTAAGCTAATTTTAAGTATAAATTGATCCGAATAAAGACATACACTTCACTTATTAAACAGCAATCAAGGCGTTTTAATTGGTCTCATCAGGTTATTCTAGTTCATGCACTAGCAATAACCACGATAGAAGCGGTACAAGAACCGTGCTCTATCCAACAACCTTTGCAGTAAAAGCACTGCAAACACACAACTTGAGAAATAGCGTTTCCACGCTATGGGAGGTGCCACAAATAGTTTTCCTATCCCGGTTATGTTTTCCAAAGTATCACCTATAGGTTCCAAAACTATCCCGTCTTTCAAACTGGAACCAACAAATGAAATCAGTAGAGCTGTTTCGGAAATCGGCAACAGCGCCATCTATCTAGTACATAGTACTTAGCTTTCTAATTAATTTTTGAGATAGAAAAGTCAAAATAAATATTTAATAGGAAGAATTATTGGATGCCAAATTCAATCACATTCCCCCATGCTTGGTAGCAGTTGGCAGCATTGATTTTATATTTTTTGTATGTGTTTGCATGTCACACGGATTCTAAATAGACATAACGCCGATAGGAAAACAAAATGGCGAATTTGAAAAAAAAAAAAAAAAAAACGGGGCCAGCGGCAAGAGGATTGTGAGTTGGGGCTTGGGGGTCTAAGTATTGTCTCTGGTACGTTGTGGTCCATGCTTGGGCCTATCACCCACAGACCCTCTTTCTTCGAAATTATTCACTACACGATAAATAGTGCGTTTTTTTGGCACTCCCAAAAATTTCACGTAACTTTCTCATCATCCAACTAATCGATGATTGATTTTGATAAAAAATTTAACGATTAAAACACGTTAGTTTATCGAATATTTTTCCATAATAAATTTGCCACGGGTCTACGACTGCCAAATATGAACTTGCAACTAATGTTTACCAAAATGGCGGCAAAACAAAGTAGTACACCTTCCCGGCGGATACCCTGTATATATAGAGATTACATAATTATTTTCATTCCTTTGCTCTTGCTGTGTCTCAACCACAAGGCAAAAAGGACTCTCTTTTATTAAAAATGCACATCACTTGAAACCAAATAACATGAAAAAAAAAAGAAGATTTCTTCTAGAGTCTGGCATTAAGTGATTCGAAACGAATTATGTCTGCTGCTGCTTATCAATATCTGGCAGCGTGCTTCTGCTCAGCGTTGCCACTTTAAAAAAAAGAGGAGCGCAGTAGATCAATAAAAAATATGCAGTAGATTCGATCTTTCCGCAGTAGATAATCACTTTAATATTGTTTTTATAAACGTTTCATTAAATAAATTAACATTTTGGAAATACTAAAGCCCAGGAGAGTGGGCTCTATGGGTGTCCAGCAACCGTTTCTGACATTCATTTCAGACATTCATTGACATTCACGTTAAGTTTGTTTCGTAGTTTATTTTTTAAATGTCTTACAATCGAAAACTTTTGCTCTGCAGCTCAAAATCCCGTTAGTTAAGCAGAAAACGAGAAAATAATAGAAATATAGACAGAGAGAAATTGGTTTCATGATCCATGAGAAGGTTTATCAAACAAAAAAAGTGCAGTAGATTGGATTTAGTGGCAGCAGATTTTTTTGCGAAAAATGCAGTAGATTTATTGCTGTTGCAGCAAAGTGGCAACGCCGCTTCTGCTTACTTGGTGTATTATTATATTTTTGTTATCTTTCTCTTTCATTATTCGGCAATTTATAATTCCTTGTCTCTTGCTTTGTCATAAGCCCATAAGAACAAGGCGTAAGGGAAGGGGGCAAGCTCTTTGCCAACACAAATGAATGGAGCGAAGGAAAGGCACTAGGAAATAAAAGAGCTTTCTTCTCAACGCTTATTTTGAAAGCTCCTTGTCTGGTAAGGCGATGAAAAAGGTTGTCTGGTAAGGAAAAAATATGCTTCAAAATTTTGTACAGGCATAAGACATCTGTATATTTATTGTCTGTGCCAAAACCTAAAAAATTCATTCTAAAATGCGTCTGGAAACATGTCCAAGGTCGGGCCCAAAAACAAAGCAAAAATGAGTGCTAAAACATATAAAAAAAACGTGCGTGAAATGCTCTCAATAATGTATTACGTCGAAAAGTGGTTCAAAAAACCAGTGAAAAGGTCAGAAGCCCCACCCAAAATGCAACCCAAAATTTACAAAAAATAAAAAAAAAAATAAAAATCAAAAATGTATTATACAGTACCTAAAGTATATAGAATGGAGAGATATTCGAATCAGACCACCATTGTCGGGCCTCTTTTCGTCTCTCAAACCTAGGCCTAGCTTCTCACAACTGTTCGTTTTGTGTGAGTTTTTCAAGTTTGAAATCTACAGTTTTATACATCAAAATGCACTCTAAACCGCGCCTGGAAACAACTCCAAAAGCGAACCTAAAAACAAGTCAAAATTAGGATTAACCTAAAACAAATCAAAAACGTGCTGGAAATGATTCCAAAAACGTATTTTAAAACACGTCTAAGACCAGATTTGAAAATGTGTCAAAAATCGGGTCATTCAGAAATGCATTCTCATACCCGTCAAATCGGACATCTGAAAACATGTAAAAAAAAAACAGTCAGAAAACGCATCGACAAATTTTGGAAAAATCGCGTTGAATAACGATTCGAAAAGTAGGCTAAAATTCGCCCAAAAATAGGTCAAGAATATGTCGAAAATACGTGTAAAATCGCATTAAAAACGAGTCAAAAATGCCCAATCCAGTTGAGGGATGCAAATGGCTGCAAAAACCAGTAGAAAATCGGGTCGCTTCAGAAACGCGTTCTGAAATTCGTCAAAAATCCGCCCTAAAATGCTTAGAAAAATATGTCAGAAAAAAGAAGCGAAAAATGAGCCAAAAACGTTCCGAAAATCGAGCCAAAAAAATTGGATAAAAACCCCAAACAAGTGTTCTAAATTTCGTTGAAAAACAGGTCAAAAATACACCATAAATCACCTCTAAAACTGGCCGAAAAATCATAAATAGACTCTCGACTGAATATTCCCCGACTTCCCTGTTGATGAAGTTGGTTCATCTAAGATGTTGCAATCTTGAATTTTATCAAGCAAAGTCTAGATAAAGTATGTACTCTGTGTTGAGTTAGAATCAGCGGGATTTCAAGTTCACGCTACAGTCCATGTTTTGTAGCACAGTTATTGACCGCGATGGTATTTACATAGTTTTTGTAACCCTCCTCAGCATTGTCCACTTCTATAATCGGATGCGACTTCATACAAGATACACCACAATCATGTCGATGCAGTTTCTTAGAAATTGCACTCTGCTGACCCACTTTGGCCGCCGATGTCCTCTAACAGTATGGACACTGGATCTCCACTGATATGCATAAACAGAGCAGCAGATTAACAAGAGATTATCCAAACTGGCAAATGCAACAAGACTCGTTGTCACATCTTAGGCCGTCGCAATCTGCCTCACCAATCTACATGCGACAAGACATCGATGTCTCCTGGATTTACATTCCATATTCGGCATACCGAACGCAATTCGCATCCGCCCATAAAAAAGCCGATCGCAACGATATCATAACAAATTTGTCACACTTGTCACTGGTGGCAGTGTTTTTCTGTCTTCTGCTCCACCTTAATCTCGGTGTGCTCCCTGAACCTGAACCGCATACTCCCGAAATGGCATCCGTTTCATCGCGCACAGTATGCTCGCGATGCCAGATAACAATCCTATGCATCGAAAAAGTCCGTACCGTACCGTACCGTACCGAATCCATGCGTAATGCGCTTCTGCAATTCGCTCCACCCAATCTGTGGCAAGCGATCTGTCGTCGATCGTCTAGTCGTCGATTTTTGCATTAAACGTCAGCCTGAATGCGATCGATGTGCTTCGATAACGTGATGGCGTAGCCAACGTGCCACATGACAATTCAACCGCAACAGCGATATTCACATGCGTAGCGCACCGCACATACAGCGCTGTGTCTAATCGCGCACACCACATCGCCAATACTTATAGTCAGGCCCGGCAGCAGCGACTAGGTGATATTTAATTGTCCGCTCGCTAATCGCCGCGCTCAATCGGAATTTCAATTATTTATCTCGAATGCGACATCAATTTTGAGGAACGATCCAAGTAGATCGACTGACTCGTCTCGTCTATTTCGGATGGGTTTTGCTGAGGGTACGGACGACACGGTCGGTTTTGCGCGAAAAAGCTGCCCCGTCTCCGTGTTGTTTTGTCGTTGTCGCAGTCGTCGTCGTTGTAGATGTCGCCGTCGTGTTTTCGAATTGGCCATTAATTACTCTGCGCGGTATTCGCGCGTCACATGCGCGCGCGGACCCCAATTGACGGAGACCATTGGACTATGTACGATAGCGATGCGGTTCGCGATCAGTTGTGTAGTTGTGTGCCTGTGTGAGTATGGCGCGGCGCGAATATTTGCAGGCGATCATTAAACGAGCGTTTTGTATAAATTATGCTAATGATCCTTCAATTGATTTGTAATAAAAATGCATTCGAAAAGATAAATATCCGCGGAGCACGCACATCGATACCACCATCGCAGAGGAGGCTGGTATACCTTACCTATGGGGATTAGGTGGTCTTAAGTGGAAAAAAGCTTTACACATGTGCGTGTGTCTGTGTGGGGAGGACAGGGATGAGGTTATGTGAACACAGATTGAGGCTGGGGGCGACTGTCGCTGTGGGAGATTTAGTTCACGGATCTAAACGTTGATCTGATGCGAGATGAGCTGGAAAGGTTGTTTTTTTTTGTATCAGAGAGAGGGTTAAGTGCTTGGGTCTAGATGAAGGTTGGCCTATTGTACGGAACTGTTGAATAGGTCTTGTGTCGACGTTTTGCTTTCAGGTGATAGTGAAGGTGGTTGGACAATGTCGGTGCGGAACCAGAAATATACCTCAACTTGGTTCGAAATGGTAAAGAACGCAACGTATCAAGAGCTCATATTTGGGTCTCCGATCTAGGGCTTACTTACCTTGAGGCAGAGGACATATCTGACAGCCCTCTCAGAGATCTACCAGGTCCGGTAACATGATAATGGATATCGGCACAGGCGCGGGCATCTTCAGCGAAGCACTGGACCTGCGAGAATCATTCAGAATCAGTGATGATTGCAGTGTCTTGCAGGCAGAGGTAGCCGCTATCAGTCAAGCGGCGAAGAAACTAAAGAGACGACACGTCGTCGGTAAACAAATCACCATTTACTCTGACAGCCAAGCGGCCATAAAAGCCATGGAGTCAGTCGTGGTGAAGTCAAGAGCAGTAAGTCACTGCAAGATTTATCTTGACGAAATATCACAAGCCAATGCGGTGACCCTATGCTGGGTACCAGAGCATATGGATATTCCGGGTAATGAATAGGCGGATAGGTTTGCAGGAAACGGGTCGAAAATACATGCATCTATGGCCCTTAAATCAGTAAGAATCTCATTACCTGCAGGCACACTAAAGAACTATGGCCATGCACTCTGCAGAGGTGATCAAAATATATCAAAATGTACGATCGGACTAAGTCGCAAAGGTATCCGCATACTCACGGGGATCATTACTGGACACTATGCGATAGGCGTACATGTGGAACGGCTGGGGATACTGCATAATGATTTTTGCGGAAGCTGTAGGGACGTTGACGGAATGGAATCTGTTCGCCACCTAATTTGCGAATGCCCAGCATTCAGAAAACAGCAGACGGAGAATTCTCAACAGTTACTTCTTCGATGACCTAGAGGATCTGAAGAATGTTGATCTCAAAGTACTCCTGAGATTCATACTTAAATCTGGGTAGTTCTAGTAGATAAACATAATTCATATCAGTAGCTACTAACTCGTAGGACGAACTAGAGAATCAGGTTACAACGAAGCTTTAGGAACCCCCATGAGTTTCATACTAAATCTATGAGGCTGCACTGGATGGTTCTCGTAACTGGACACAATGGACCCAACTAATGATCTAAGTGAAGCTTTGGCAACTGCCACAAGAGCACCCATTTACCAACCTAACTACCTACCGGTATCATGAGCGAGCTCTAAATGGAGGCGATCACAATAGGCCACTCTTGGGCGCAGTGATAGGGCAACTTGTGTCCACCTCCCCTAAGCAATCTAATCTAATCTAGGGCTGAATAAAATATGGACTGCCAGTTCCGAAAAAACTCCACTTTTAAAGGCCACTACGCCGCGCCGACTTATTTGGTAGTATATCTGACCAGAGCTCTAATAGCAGGCAGACGTGTATTAAACACAAAAGGGAAATATTGACAACTTTATTTTATGAGAGAGAGACCAAGCCTTGTACCCTTTAGATAAAGGAAAGTTATTCTATAGTAAGACAGGGTGTGACTAAGAACTTCCTAAGGCTTTTGAATGCACTTATCCGGTGCCTCATGTCATACGCATACGCGTACGTTAGCAGTGGTAGTATACTGCTTGCACCTGGGGATTCATACAGCTTAAAGTGTTGATTAGCTCGACTGTTTCTCAGCAATTGAGAGGATTGCCATTCAATTTTCTTTGCATTTCAAACTTCTTCAGATGGTAAGCCCTGGGTAGTGGGTTTTTACCAACTTAGATCTTTTGTAAGCCTTATAAAACGTTCTGTTATTCTTTTTCGGTAGCTAGGAACGTGAGCTATTTTTCGAACATTTTGGGTGGTGAAGCTTTGTAATTTTTGACTTTGCTTACTTTTTCTTCCTTGAAACTAATTTCCTGCTCCGACCTAGAATATTTTTGGCCTTTTATATGCAGGGAAGGGCGTCTCTGCAAAAAGAAAAAAAATGATTATTCAGGGTGTTGCTTAAATGGACTTACTGCTCTTCAATATTATTGCCTAAAATTGGTTGGATTTCTGGACGTAAGTCGACTATCTCTCTGAATTTATTCCGATATGCTTTAAACCTTCATACAGGATTTCTATGAAAGTTGCAAGCCTTGTATTAAAAAATGTATTTCAATTTAGACAGGTCCAGCAGCTTTCTCTAGTTCCTTTTAAATTAATTCACCTAGATCACTTTTTTGCTTTCATATTTCCAATGGCAAGAAGGTATATTCGGAACAGCACTTATTCAGATTCAAAAGTCAAAGAACTGCGCACTGGGCGATTGAGATGGCTTGGACAGGTGAACTGTGGAGCCATTCCATATCAACGCTCAAGCCCGCAGAGTCTTCGTTTCTAAACCAGTAAAGAAAGACCTCACTGAAAGTAGCTCGTACAGCGGCTATGGAACAAGCAGTAAGTAGATCCTTGTTCGGTGAAAGATTGATTCACAATGAACTGAAATGAGGTTCCTGAATAGATAAGAGAGTAAACACCGACATGACTGTGAATCTTTTAACACCTTCAAGCCGATCTAAAACTTGTCTCAGGGGTGGTTGGGGTATAAAACCGCGCTATCTTAGTGAGGCATCACAAGTCACAAAAGACCTGTTCTAAGTTTACAAAACCTTGGGAGCCTTGATAAGCATAGGTAAGCAACTTGCCGAAGCTATACGGGCAATGGTATACCTTCCATCAGCGGAAAGTGTTGCAGTAAGCTCAAGTCGATAGCTATGTAAACAGGTTGATTGTGTGACGATATAATGGCTTAAGGTAGTAGCAAATGCAGCCTGAACTGCGACCAGTTTCCCGTATCAACAACAACATGATCGAAGACTGTAGGCACCTTTGGGGTTAAACATTTGCAGCTTTATCTCCTGAATACCTTAAGAAACATCCTTACCTGCCACATCACTGACCTTCGTGGCTGCGCGAACATATGCTCTTGATAAATTAATTTTTAACCGCCTACCTAAATAGCCAAAGGCAGAGCATACTGTCTAAATCCTCCACATACCGATTACAATGAAGCTCAACCACCACTTGTGCACTTGCATACCTCAATGACATTTAAACATTCACCAGCTCCAATGAGCTATGTAATGGGTATAGGCCAAGCTGAGATGGTGCCATCCAATTGCACGGCGTGCACTGTCGCGACAGGTAATAATTTCATATCAATTCGCTCGGTGCCGTTGTGCAAGTGATCCATGTTCCCATTGGCATTGAACGAGATACTTTGCACGAAACCGAATTAACATAGGAGAACACGGTCTGAACATGACGCACTCCTTGCAGATGCACGAGTAGCACAAGACGAACACGACGACAGCCACAAGAAGAAGACGGCACATGCAAGGACCCACTGAGTGCTGAGCTGCAGTGAGCCTTTTTTTTTTTTGTGTTTATCCACACCGACCGGCATTTGGAACATTATTTAACGACAACGATGAGGACGGTGGAGATGGACCCACTGTACCCACTTTTGCATATTTGCACAATCGGGTCTCGGTCGGTTTCGTTTACTTGTTCCTCTCGAAGTGCAGTCCTCCTGACTACGCGCAACACACCGCAGATTAATGCCGCAATTATGATAAGGTGCTAATGGAAAAGCCAACTTTTGCTGGGGACATTCTCTCGCTCTCTCTCTCTCTCTCTCGCGGCTCACTATAACTTTGTGAGTGTGACTGGAGTTTGTCGCCTAATTAAGGTGCGCGCCGACGATGGAAAAACTGCACCAAATGGTCACACATGGGATTGGAGCGTTATCCACAGCAACCAGAGAGTCTCCAATAAAGTGACATTTATGATGGCCATACTCATACACACACAATTCAACTGAAGTGACTGAAGTGAAACTCATTTGCAATTTGAATGCAAAGTTTTTCGGGGTTAATTGCAAGATTGTGGACCGTTTGTGTTCTGGCGGACAATTCATGAAAATTATGGCCAATTCCAAATTGGCCGGGTTGGTTTGGAAAAAGTTTTAATTGCCTGCACGCTAACCGGGAAACAGGAACTTTGATTAGGCGACGCAAACATGCCTACATCGGGCGACAGATGAATGCAAATGATGGAACTTCTTCTTCTCTGTTGTTGTCGAAGCCGATATGGAGAGGTTGGAGATGATGGTGATGACAGTCTTGCCTAGGGAAAGTTGTTCACCAGGACCCGCACATGCTGTGATTAAAAATAATCCCCAAGGAGATTTGGCGGTGATGTTGAAACTTTCGTGGAGTAAAGAGTGCACCCGACAAGGTAGCAATTAAATGAGGTTATGAGGTGTATATACGAGGCATCTAGGATGCATGTCAGATATTCACAAGGAATGACAGCACAAAACAACATAAGGCGTTATTTGTATTTCCCCGAGGGTTGTACTGAACCACAACTGTGCTTTTCTTCATTGTGGGATTTTGAGCTCTGAAAAACCGCAACAACTCTCTCTCGTATGTATTTACAAGTAGGTGGCGCTACTGTTTGCCGTGAGTTACAATAGTAACAATCTGCTACAATTTACCCCAGTCAACTGCCGTGAGTTCAAGTTAATGGAGGTGATATTCAACTTCTAAGCGACACCTTAGGCGTGGTCTTTCTCTACTGCGTTAGCCCTTTATAGGTTAGAACGGTCGACTCTGGGGGCGAGTCACTCTATATGTACATTTTAAAACCGAGAACAAGCAATATCAGTTCATGCTTTTAGATCTGGGCTTGCAGGGTCCGTAATAAAATTTGAACTTCGGTTGATGATTCGAATCTCGGACAGAATCAAAGTTGTCCATCGATTCAACGTGACTGTCAACTCGGCCCTCTTATAGGGGCATATAAAGTTTACTCACATAACACAGAAATATTAACAAAAGACTGATCCAAAAGTGCTGCCGACACAAAGCTCTACTACAATACCGCGACGATCATAGCTACATGAATCAGCTTTTGTGATATCGATACTTTTAAGGCTGGAAAGCAACCTAAAATAAATGTTTAAAATAAAAAACTATAGGACGGGGCTAAAAAAAAATGACTGTCCTTTTAAAGAAAGAACGGATGATCGCCGTAACTATACATATAAAGTTCTCAGAATTGTTTATTCAGGACTTATGCAATGTAATCAAAGAAAAGAAAGTACACGACAGGGTCGAACGAAACTTTCTCGTTCATCAAAAGTTTGGTTAGATATTTTCTTGTTTTATTAGGTAGGTAGGTAAAAGTCTGAGAAGCACTGCTAGATAGAAGAAACGGTTCCTGAAATATAAAAAAAAGGAATAGTCTTAAAAAAATCACTTTCGGGTTATTCATCTGATATATAAGTACATATAACAATGTGAGTTTTTAAAAGTTGAAGCTCTCATTAACAGGCAATTTTCGCAAGTTCTGGAGAGAGATACTCATATTAGCTCCTACTGTAGGTACTATTTTCTAGGAATAGATTAGTGATGCTGGTTTAAGGTATCAATGATTGGAAGTAGGGTCTGAGATTTGTCTTAAAATTTGCATTAGCTTAGCAGTTATAAAATATAAACTAACTATCCCGAAGGACTTGTGAGGGCGTGCAAATGAAGTGGGATTCTCTGATTGTGTAAACTCTAAGTAGTTGGAATTATTTTAAGGTAAGGAAAATAAGTCTTGCGTTGCTGTTATTGCATATTTAGCGACTGTTGCAATTTTTATATTAAGCTGCGGTATTGGGTCTTAAAAATGTATATGAACACAGATCGGCTGGTGGTGGTCATTTTTAAGAAATAATTAAAAAGCTGATTTATTCGAATTTTCTTTGAACAAGTATGTACGGGATTCAATACAGAATGCTGATATTATCTTTAGTATGTATTTTTATCAAAATCGTTGGAGCGGTTTTCGTAAAATCTGGCATCCGAAACAGTACCGAATATATCAACGTTTAGTTTGAAAAATACTATTGCTTAACAAATTAGCTTAGAACTGAGCTTTACTTGGTTTTTAAGGTTTCATCGTAATCAAAATTTGGGTTTTCGAGATACCTCTGAGCAGTTTTTATCGTTTTCATCGTTTTCGGTTCTTCGAATTGAAAATTAGGGACGCAATAATTTTGAAAGCATCAATTTTACTCTAAGTTTGCATTTCGATCTAAATCGGTATTGCCGTTTTCAGGTAGGTAAACTGAAAACTAAATTAAAAAAAAGACTTGTTTTTCAAAAATCCATACGATAATAATAGACAAAAACTGAGTTACTTACTTACTTAGGTGGCGCTACAGTCCGGGGTGGACCTGGGCCTCAACCAATACGCCTCTCCAGTTAGCGCGATCTTTGGCTAACTGCCTCCAGTTGCGCACTCCAAGTTGGTTGAGGTCCCCTTCCACTTGCGCGCGCCACCTAAGGCGAGGTCTTCCTCTACTGCGTTGTCCCTCCGGGTTAGAATCGAAGACTCTTCGGGCCGGAGCGTTGGTGTCCATTCGCTCTACATGTCCCAGCCATCTTAGACGACTGATGCGTACTTTTCTGACCAGGTCGATGTCGCTGTACAGCTCGTAGAGTTCGCTGTTAAATCTTCTCCTCCAAAACCCGTCAACGCAAACGGGACCAAAAATCACTCGAAGAATTTTGCGTTCGAAACGACCAAGGAGATCTTCATCCGCCTTTGATAGCGCCCATGCTTCTGCACCATAAAGCAGGACTGGGATGATGAGGGTCTTATACAGAGTTTCCTTAGTATTTCTCGACAAGGCCTTACTTATCAGTTGCCATCTTAGGCCAAAGAAACAGCGGTTGGCAAGTGTGATTCTTCGTTTGATTTCTGATGTGATGTCGTTATCAGAGTTTATAGCGGAGCCGAGGTAGACAAAGTCCCTAACTACCTCAAAGTTATAGCTGTCTATTGTGACGTTCTGTCCGATTCTTCGATGTTATGTGTCCCTTCTTGTTGACAGCATATATTTTATTTTACCCTCATTCACCACTAAACCCATTTTTGCCGCTTCTGTACTAATACTTGCAAACGCACCAGTGACAGCTCGGTGTGTTCTGCCAACAATGTCAATGTCGTCAGCGTATGCAAGCAGTTGCACAGACTTATGGAAAATTGTGCCTCTGGTGTTGGCTTGTGAGTTTCGCACAATTTTCTCAAGAATGATGTTAAAGAAGTCACATGACAGCGCGTCGCCTTGTCTAAATCCTTTTTTGACATCAAAGGTCTCGGTGAGATTGCTTCCGACCTTTACGGAGCAGCGAGCGTTCTCCATCGTCATTCTGCACAATCTGACAAGTTTGGCAGGGATGCTAAAACTAGACATGGCTCTGTATAGCTCGTCTCTATAAATGCTGTCATATGCGGCCTTAAAATCGATAAAAAGATGGTGAGTATCGATCTGGACTTCTTGGGTTTTCTCCAGGATCTGCCATAGTGTGAATATTTGATCGGTCGTGGACTTACCGGGCCTTAAACCGCACTGATAGGGACCTATCAGATCGTTGGCGAATGGTTTCAGGTGTTCACACAGTACAGCAGACATGATCTTATACGCAGTGTTCAGGAGACTGATGCCTCTATAGTTGGCGCAGTTTAGAGAGTCTCCTTTCTTGTGGATTGGGCAAACGATGCTGAGGTTCCATTCATCAGGCATACTTTCGTCTGACCAAATCTTGGAGACGAGTTGGTGTATGCTCTCTACCAGGTCAACTCCGGCTGCCTTAAACAGCTCGGCAGTTAAGCCGTCCGGTCCAGCAGCCTTGTTGGACTTCAGTTTGGATATTGCTATCCTCACTTCATTTTGGTCAGGTGGACGGAAATCTTGGCTGTCATCGTCCAGGTTGAATGGTTCGTTCTGCCTAACAGCGGAATTTGTGTCGTCTTCGCCGTTTAGCAGTCTGCAGAAATGGTTTTTCCATGTCCTCAGCACCGACTGTGACTCTACTACAAGGTTTCCTTGCTCGTCTCTACAGGTCTCCGTTCGGGTCTTGTTGCCATGACACGTTCTTTTTACCTTTTGGTAAAACTTCCGAACATTGCTCCTGGAGTAACACCTCTCTATATCCTCGATCGCGCGCTTCTCATGCTCTCTCTTTTTTCTCCGGAGAAGCCGATGTTCTTCCCTCCTTTTTTGCTCGTAGAGCTGACGAGCTGCTCTCGTCCTTCTATGCAGCGACGCTTCGTAGGCACTTTGTTTTGCTGCATGTGCTTGCCGGCACTCTTCGTCAAACCAGGGGTTTCGGGGGGGTGGACTGGTGAAACCGAGCACATCAGTTGCGGCGTTTTTGATGGCTTCTTGGCATCGGCGCCACTGGTCTTCGGCACTTGATGCTGGCAGCATAGGACTTCTCGAGAGGTTGAGGGATACGCGATCGGCAAAGGTTCTGGCGGTTTGTTGCGTTTGTAGTCGTCCAACGTTAAATCTCCTCACAGTATTTTCTCGTTGTTGTGGCGTCTTGGATATCCGCATCCGTACCTTGGCTACAACAAGGTAGTGGTCCGAGTCTATGTTGGCCGCTCGGAAAGTTCGGACATCTAGAATACTGGAGGAGTGCCTTGCGTCGATCGCAACGTGATCAATTTGGTTGACGGTTTGATGATCAGGTGACCGCCATGTTCCTTTGTGTATATTGAGGTGAGGAAACCGTGAACTAGCTATGGTAACATTACGTCCCGCAGCAAAATCAATCAGCCTAAGTCCGTTTCCAGACGTGGTCTCGTGTAGGCTGTGTTTTCCGATTGTGCTACCAAAGATGTCCTCCTTTCCTATTTTGGCGTTAAAATCACCCAAGACGATTTTAACGTCATGCTTAGGACATTGCTCATATGTTTTGTCGAGGAGCTCGTAGAAACATTCTTTGGTAGCATCGTCTTTATCTTCTGTGGGGGCGTGAGCGCATATCAGGCTGATGTTGGCGAATTTAGCCTTGATGCGGATAGTTGTAAGGCGTTCACTAACGTGTCGAAAGCTCAAGACTTCTTGCCTAAGTCTGCCGCTTACAACAAATCCGCATCCAAATAGACGCTGCTTTTGTTCTCTGTAGCAGTCACCGTAGTAAATGTCACAGTTTTTCATCCTCCTTTTGCCCGGCCCATCCCACCGCACTTCCTGGATGGCGGTGATACCTGCTTTGTAGCAGTCTAGGGCCTCCGCTAGTTGTTCGGCTGCACGCGGTCTGTTCAGAGTTCGAACATTCCACGTGCAGATCCGAACGTCATTGTCCTTTTTTCGTTTTGCAGGGTCTTCAACAGTGAATCCGTCCTTATCCGAGGCTTTTGGTTGCTTCACAGCATAGTGTTTTTTCCGTGGTAGGGTAGTTAACCCCACGCACAACCCCCAACCTGGAGGACCAGGCCGTTTCTGTAACCCCTTGGTCAAAAGGAGCCGGAATATTCCGGAGTCAGTAACCCGCTGCGGGGATGTGAGAGCTGCCGTTGACCCATTAAGGGCTCTTCCGCCACCATCTCTATTTCAACACCCTGACTAGTGCTGAAAAATCCTCAATGACCTCAGCTCCAAATACGTCGAAGTAGCTCATTGAGGTATCTGCCATGTTGACTGTTGACGCCACCGTTGATTCAACCATGTGAATTCATCCGCCGTACGTCCTCTTTCTGAGGGGCTCATGTAAGACCTCTGAGACTCGATCAGGCAGTCATTCCGACAGAGCATTATAGTGTTGCCATTTTCTTCGTGTTCAACACTCGCGCTTATAAGTTTAGCAAGTCATGCCCGGAAGGACAAGACCAGTACCCGGTGGCTACCACGCGGAGGTAAAATAAGCACAATTGATGTGTATTAACAGTTACAACGCCTGGGCATCGCCAAGTTGACGCCAATCAGTGTCTACCCTATTCATTCAACACCCAAAACTGAGTTGCTAAGTTTAAAATGACCAAGTTACCTTAGAAATTATTTTTTGCTACAATCGCTTGGACCGTTTTCGAGACATGTCCAAATTTCTACCGTTGTTCGAATTTTAAGCCCAAATGTGGGTACGCAGTGATGGGAGCCTCACCTACTTAAGCTTAAATATTAATTTTGGTTGAAATCTTGAGAGCCGTTTTCGAACAAATCAAACTGGTACGAACATTTTTTTTTTTTTTTTTTTTTTTTTTTTTTATATATTTCTCCCGAGAAAGGCGAACCTATAACAGCGCCCCGAGATGCCTGCAGATGTATGTTTGTTCTGCACTTAAATTGCTGCAAATTGTAGTCTTCTGGAAAAATATCCCCAGGAAGCGAGTTCCAAAGTTTGCTGGTCCTGTAACAGAAGGAGTTTTTGAAAGTTGATGTCCTCGCGGTTGTCAAGTGTACTGTATGGTCATGAGCATTAGCAGCCTGTCTTGTTGGGCGCCCAAAAGTTGCATTTCGAGGGATAATGTCTTTGAGTTCCTCAGAACATCTACCATGGAAGTACCTTTAATATTGAGGTTACCTTGCAAAAAAAAAAAAAAAACGCCCCATATTTTAAGCCCACAAACTCACAAACTTAAGGCCTTGGGTAGAATGGACAGACAGGCGGACGGACAGACATAATTTTGCGACCGTCATGTTTGAGTTCCTCTATCATCGTAGAATTGATTAACATCTCCAGTTCGAAGTTTTGTACGAATACAGTATCTATCTTTCTGTTTCTACGTAATGGAGGAAGTTGAAAATGGAAAAAAATGAAAACTGCTGGACAGATTTCGATGCATTTTGTTATGAATGTTACCGTAGCCTCCAAAAAGATTATCCATATTGTGGGTTATTGCCACGCCTACTTCTTGGGGGTCTTTTTGACTAAAACTTGATTTTTTTCGACACAGCCAGTAGGTAAACATAATCCACATAAAAGAGTGAAGCTACATTCGACCTAGTAGTGCACATTCATTTATTTTTTCATGCTTCAACCGGTCGAGAGGACCAGAAACTCTTCTCATCCTTGGCATTCTACTGTCTGCTGCACGCTGCACCCAAAGCGACTCTAACAACATTTGCCTACCCAGAAGAAACAGTAAATTTACTACTTCATGCACAACTTAATTGAGAAAATTATGAAAATTATGACTTTCTCTTCTACCGACCGAGCAGAAATGCCCAGCTCTATCTCTTGGGAGATATATCAAAAATAATAAACTCCTCTGACAATCGAGGGCTACCCACATCACACTGGTGCCTTCATCTTCTGGTTATTTGTCTCGTTATAGTTCACTGACCCATCACAATGGAGCCTTACCCGAGCCAGCATCCTTGCTAGAAATTTCCGCATCAAATACGAGTATCTTCGTATCACATTTCGCAATAAAATTTATTTCCAATTAGGAAATTTATTTATCCACGCGCACATACAGTTGCACCCTCCACCCTACAACTCACACCCTTCGCCACTGACAGAACACAGAACGCATCGCACCGAACATTTTATGAACCCAAATGAGAGGAACCACACTCACTACTCACATCCATTTTGGTCTGTTCGGTGCTGTTCTGACCCAGTCACAAGTGGGTAGTGGGGTACACCATACACACTCGTACACACCAGTCAACGCTCCTGGAACAATTTCTATGAAATTTATTTCGCATGAAGATTTATCGCGATTTTAGACAGCGCTGGCGACACCTGCCAACGCCTACAAATGTAATTTATTGCCCTGGAATATTATGTGATATCTGTCGAGAAGTGCTGCTCGGTTGTACCTACTGAATGCCCTGGCAGCACTTGACGAGAGTGTGAGGTCCATCATGGTGTATGCGTAGCATATCCACCCACAGCTGTGTGCAAGTTGACTTTACTCATACTCAGATCTTCAACTCCAACAACCCATCAGAGAAATTTGCGTCGCCTGACAGTGCGGCGGATATAAAATTGGTAGTCATGTGCATTCCGAAGTCTGTGAGTGCAACGAATTTCAAGTCAAAAATCGTATTAATATCCGCCCACGGAAGATGGTCTAAGGACACTTTTGCAATTTGCACATCTGTTTCAAGTGTGAACCCATAATCCATCAAAATCCGGAGCTTCAATCAAAATTAAGGTCGCCTGGACCGGTGCTACATGCCAGGCCGTCGTATCAGGTGCATCCATGTTTGCAGAATTTTTAGTCAGTTTTATTCTCATCACCGGCACTCATCTGCCGGGGGTATTCGAAAGGACACTCTTTTGACCAATGGCCATTGCCACTGAGAGATGAGGAAATTGTGGTCCAGGATTTAGTTTAGATTTTAGGTTGCTAAAAGCTTTTGCTGACCGCACATTGAAATAGTGAGGAAATGTGCTATGGTTTTCAGGACTATAAATAATGTTGTGCAGTAGTGGCTCTTTCGAGGCCCCTAGCCCCTTGGTGACTCTGCTTAGTGTCACTCGGTTCTCGCTCTCACTCTCTCTCTCTCTGACTGTGCTGGAAGAGTGTTGTGCTGTGGTGCCTTTGTTTAGCTAATGTTTATCGATTTTGTGAATGGTTTTGCAAAATTTTTGTATGCGTTTCTTCAGCTGGACTTGGAGGATGACAGTTTGGATTTTTGGCAATTGTTGGTCTGGTTGGGGGGAGGTCGTTACAAGAAAATGAAAATGTTGCTGTGTTGTGTTGTGAGTTTGGAATTAAATTGTCCAAGTTGTTGGTTGTTGTGGTAGGACTTTGCGGGTGAAAACTTGTTCACAGTAGACTTGAACTTTTGCGACACGCTGGGTACCGCTGTTGTGTTAATAATTTGCAATGACATCGACTAGGAGTTGATGATGTTTTTAGCATGGCGAATCGGTATTTGAGGCTATGGGCGGCATATAAAGAAAAGGGAACATTGGAACTGGAGGAAGAGGACTCCCCATCTGTATTAAGCAAGTCCGTTTGTTTTAAAACGGTCCCTTTATTCCGCAGGACACTCTTCCTTAGACAGTGCTAAAGCATCAACTCGGTCTCTCTAATCTTGTTGACCAGGCTTAGGGTAAAGTGCAAGGCTTTTCGCTATCAGGTGCTCCTAAAGTAAGCAGTGCAATATGAGAACGACACTTACTTTTGAACTGGAGGTTTGCCTCTTTGTCTGATTCCCCTAATGGGCTTTATATAAATAAATCAGCTGCCGAAGCTGTCCGGAAGATTTACTAGACCCAAGACTACAACCTTGTGTTGTTCGACACTTGTTTAGTTAAAAAAGGATCTCCTAAATTTTTAAAAATAAATCTGGATCCACCTCCGATTAACAAGGTCACTCGCCCTGCATGCAGACGTCTTTTGCCAAAAGCCTGAATCGTTTTCTCAAACCTCATTCAGTATCAGTTCGCAAATGGTAACTCCAATGACTGGGCGGCTGACAATGACTCTGCGCTCCTTTTACTCTTTATGCCTTCCCCCAAGAGCTAGGCGAAATTAGCGAGCTACCAAAGCACCCTCGCGCACCCTTATGTGACACAACACACAAACAGTCGCAAACAATCGACAGCAATTAAGTTCCAGCAATAATTTTCCACATACATAGCCAGTGTTCCACTGCTCAACCCTTTCGCCGCTGAAAGCAGTCCCCCAGCACATGAACACATATGATACCGCTCTCCCACTATCCACCAAACCCGTACGTCCTGAGCTCGCACAGAGTCAATGAAATTCAATTTACAGCACTAGGTGACTCCATTCAATGTGCCACGACTAACATCACAAATTACAGAGCATATGGTGCCAATGAGATTGCGACTTTCACGCTCCCGGAATAGCCCATTACACAATGGCAGTGCGAACCGCCTCATATGTCTGCCAAAAAAAAAAAAAAAAAAAAACTCGTACCGCGTGTGGATAGGGAAAGAGCTAAGCTCAGGTGACGCTATGATATCTCCGCCACCGCCTGGGAGTCGTAAATCAAATTGGCAAAGGCCACACTCAGAGCAACCCTTTTCCCGCAGCATACGCCAAGTCAAGAGAGTTCCATTCCGGTCCTGTGACTCAAGCCATCTGTATAAATTCGCAGCGATGATGATTTGTAACTGCAACCGAACCGAAATTGCAATTTAAGGACACATCCTGACACCCAAATCCGAAAAAGCAAAAGAGATTCAACTAAAGCGTCTTCATATGGTCAGACACAATGTGCGCGAGTCTCATCGTCCTAAGGGGAGTGCGAGAAAGGGTCAAGCAATTTACCGCGCGCAACGAAATCATCATCGAGGGAATCCAATTACTTTGCAGGGGATGTTATTGAGTTGTAATCACCAGAAATACACTACCCAAGGCGACACACATTTACAAGACAATAAATTCCAAAGAAATGAGCAACGAGAATAGAAGAGCGCACCCTCCGCTGGGCCCGCAGCGAATCCAGCCGAACTCACCCGTAACGAAAGGGTTGACAGTGAGATGCGAAAAACCGAGGCCGCTGCGAAGGAGGAAGCTGCGTTACTAATCGGGGGATATTACAATTATAATTTGCAGTCTGGCAGGAGACGTCACGGAACGATTCCAGTTGCTTATATTCAGACTTTCGCGAAACAGGTGCCCCTGCTCGCATATTGCGAGAGGAATCTCCTGGATGGCTTGCAGTGGATTCTGTACTTTAATTTTAAATTAGCACAAGAGTACCGGCGGCGGCGCTCCATCTGACAATCGTCAAAATTCCAACGGCTGTGCGGGAGGAAATTTAATTAGCCGAATGGTTCAAGTGGCATTATAGGCGCTGTTGGAATATTGTGTGACTGGGAGGTACATCCAATTTGAATTGGAATTTAGTGAGCTCACACCTTGGCAAGGAGGTGGCAATAGTAAAATGGGGGTGATTAAGAGAGCGGGCGGCTGCAAGATGGCCACTAGTCTTTCTAAGTCTTACAACCAGGTGTTTGTGTCATATAATGCCTCCTTGAATGAAGAAACGGATTGAGGCTCATTGACTCTGCTGCGGGGCGAATTGTCACTATAGCAAGCACACGGTGTCCTCATCTCAATATTCATACAGGACATGGCGGTCTCCGGATCAACAAACAGTCAACCAAATTGATCACATTGCGATCGACGCAAGGCACGCCTCAAGTATTGCGGATGTCCGAACCCTCCGAGCGGCCAACATTGACTCGGACCACTACCTTGTTGTAGCCAAGGTACGAATGCGGATATCCAACATACCTCAACAACGGAATACTGTGAGAAAGTACAATGACGAAAAGCTGCAATCGCAAGAGACCGCCAGAATCTTCGCCGATCGCGTATCCCGATGTCTAACGACGAGTCCTCCTGCAACAACAACTAGCGCAGAAGACCAGTGGCAGCACTGTCAGAAGGCCATCATTAATGCCGCGACTGATGTGCTGGGTTTCACACGGCTGCCACCATGAAACCCCTGGTTTGACGAAGAATGTCGACCAGCAAATACAGCAAAACAAAAGGCATACAAAGCAGCGCTGCAAAAGAGGACTTGAGCTGCTCGCAAGCTCTACGAGCAAAAAAGACGGGAAGAACATCGGCTTCTCAGGAAGAAAAAGAAAGAGCACGAGAAGCACGAGATCGAAGAAATTGAGGGATGCTACTCCAGGAATAGTGTACTAAAGTTCTACCAAAAGGTTTAGAGAAGGTGCCAGGGCGACAAATCCCGTACAGAAACCTGTAGAGATAACGCAGGAAACCTTGTAGTAGAATCACAATCGGTGCTGAGAATATGGGAAAACTACTTCTGTTTAACGGCGACGAAGACCAAAATTACCCTCTCAGGCAGAACGAACCATTCAACTTAGACGATGATAGCCAAAACTTCCATCCACCTGATCAAAATGAAGTAAAGATAGCAATATCCAAGCTTAAAAATAACAAGGCTGCTGGGCCTGACGGTCTATCCACCGAGCTTTTTAAAGCAGCTGGAGATGACTTGGTAGAGAGCATGCACCAGCTCATTTTTAAGATTTGGTCAGATGAATGTATGCCTGATGAATGGAACCTCAGCATCGTTTGCCCGATCCACAAGACACAAGGACACCGCCTCAACTGCGCCAACTACAGAGGTATCAGTCTCCTTAACATCGCGAACAAGATATTATCTGCAGTACTGTGTGAACGTCTAAAACCCTTCATCAACAATCTGATTGCCCCCTATCAGTGCGGTTTTAGGCCAGGAAAGTCCCCCGTCGATCAAATTTTCACACTTAGGCAGATCCTGGGAAAAACCCAAGAAGTCCAAATCGATACTCACCATCTTTTCATCGATTTCAAAGCCGCCCATGACAATATCTATAGAGACGAGCTATATAGAGCCATGCCTAGTTTTGGCATCCCTACCAAACTCGTTCGTCTGTGTAGGGTGACGATGGAGAAATCTCGCTGCTGCATCAAGGTCGGTAATGACCCTACCGACACATTCGATGTCAAAAAAGGATTTAGACAAGGCGACGTGCTGTCATGCGACTTCTTTAACATCATACTTGAACGAATTGTGTGAAACTCACAAGCCAACATACGAGGTACGATCTTCCAAAGTCTGTACAATTACTTGCATACGCCGACGACATTGGCATAACGACCTGTCACTGGCTCGTTTGCAAGTATAGACACAGAAGCGGCTAAAATGGGCTTAGCGATTAACGAGGGCAAAACCAAGTATATGCTATTAACAAGAAGAGACACCCTACATCGACGAATCGGGCAGAACGTCACAATACACAGCTATAACTTTGGGATAGTAAGAGACTTTGTCTACCTTGGCTCTGCTTTAACATCTGAAAATGGCATCTCATCAGAAATCAAACGGAGAATAACTCTTGCCAATCGCTATTTCTTTGGGCTGAGAAGGCAACTGTGTTAGTAAGGCCCTCTCCCGAAAGACTAAGGAGACTCTATATAAGACCCTCATAATCCCAGTCCTGTTGTATGGATCTGAAGCATGGACTATTTCCAAAGCGAATGAAGATATCCTCGGTTGTTTCGAGAGAAAAATTCTTCGTAAGATATTCGGTCCCGTTTGTGTTGACGGGTTTTGGAGGAGACGATTCAATGATGATCTATACAGCGACATCGACGGTCGACCTAGTCAAAAAAACTGCGCATTGGCCGTTTGAGATGGCTAAGACATGTAGACCGAATGGACATCAACGCTCCGGCCCTCAGAGTTTTCAATTCCAATCCAGAGGCTCAACGCAGTAGAGGAAGACCTCGCCTCAGGTGGCGCGCACTAGTAGAAAACGACCTCAACCAACTTTGAGTGCGCAACTGGAGGCAGTTGGCTACGGACCGGGCTAACTGGAGAGGCTTGTTGGTTGAGACCCTGGTTCACACCGAACTGTAGCGCCACCTAAGTAAGAATGAAGAAGTATTTTTACTGGGCCGAGACGGAACCGGGGAGGGATGGCGAATAAGGACACTTTTCCACCGCCATCTTCTGTGATGTTGAGCTCGTCGATTGCAAGAATATACGATACGTACGGCCAACGAAAGACTGCTTTGGGATGTGGACCGATGTTGGTGTAGCCTCAGTGACGAATTTAACTAAAATCACAGTGGACATAGTCAAATGAATTGTCTTAAAATTCGAAAGTATGTATATAGTTATAAAAGAAAGGGGCTGGGAGTCCTGCTGATGTTTCCCGCCGGTGATCGAATTTAAAGCGCTACCATGGCCATATCCAATTGCATCTATACAGACAGCCGTCTGCGTATTTGCTTTACACGCTGGCGAGTAGAGTAGAGTAGAACGGCGGAAGTTGGACAGCCATCTTCCGTGTCCTTACAGTCGACTTTTTTGTCCCCGCATATTTCGTCATCGAGTAAGTAATGTGGACCTCATTCCTCCGGTCATTCCGGTCATGTCATGAAGGCCGCCTTTTGTGCAACTTCTGCTTAACCTTAGGTTTCGGTTAGAATCCGTATCTGTTACTTTGTTACCAAAGTCCTGTTAATTGCTCGAATGCATTATTGCAACAATATATTGACTGCTCTGTGAAGTCTATTTTGCACAGGGTCATAAGTCCATAAGCCAAAAGTCCATACTGGAATTTTGACACGTGAACTTATAGCCCACCCAGGTGGGCCAAAAGTCCAAAAATCAAATTCTTGTGGACTTTTGACTCCTCCGTTTTGGTTTTATGGATCACTATGGTTACGGTTACCATTAACTATGGTCGACAATTATTAAGTAGGCACTCACAAGGCACAAGATTTTTTAAGTAAAGTAGAAACCAAGAGCCAAGGAGCTTACCGGTAAACTTCCATCTGCGATAACGAGTGTGGCAGATTAAGTTTTTGAAGCGTTTTAAATATTTACTGAAGACAAAAAATATAAACAAAAATATTTAAAAAATAGGTTAAGGAAATAAGCCGACGTAATTTGGAGGAAGCTCGCGAATTTTGTTCTGTTAAGCGAATTGAACAATTTGTGAAGATTGGCCGGGTTCCACTGCGAATTTTTTGAAAAATTTATATATACCTACATAGGTATACGTATATTCATTTTTTTTTTTTTTTAAATTCGCCCGAACTTTTCAAAATCTTTTATCTATAAATAATTCTTTCGGGGTGAAATTCGATGACGTTATATTCGATAATACCTGGGACGATTTTCATGATTCTTTTTTGGTTTTGTTCGTATTGCTGTATATCAGGTTTAGGAAGAGAGCAAATTCCGGAATATCGCCATGCGGTCATGTTTTGGCATTCAATGATTCTTCCTATTAAATATTTATTTTGATTTGACGTTTTTCAACAGTAATAGTTAGTTTATTTTTGATTTTGTGCAAAGCTTCAACAGTTGTTAAAAGTTTAAACACCGACAAAATAGTAGTGATGCGCGATAAATATCGAATCACTCGATTCATCGATATTTTCGTAAAAAAATATCGATTATTTCACTCGATAATTTATTCTCGATATTATCGATGCATCGATGATTTGCCACCGATTTTTTGCACTCCAACACAACTGGGACTTTCATAGTTTTTTGATTGTTCGGTCATTTATTAAAATACATGACGACGCGCCTCAACAAACTTAAGACATTTTCTCAGTCCACCAATTTTTCTAGGTCACATCTAGTGATGTTATGTACTGCAGCGCATTGTGCAGTCATTAAAACAAGCTAAAAAAAAACATAATTTTGGAAGTGCTTGTTTCAGTATATTAACCTTCGCTTTATAAATTTAAACAAACTAAATACGTATTTTAATACAATCAAAGTTCCTAAGTAATTATTATTTAGTTGTTATTGCATTAAATAATGGAAGTTTATTAAGTGTTCTTTTAATGTTAGATATATTAATATAAATAAAACAAAGTCAGGATAGTTACACCATTTATAACTCAAGAACGGCTGGACCGATTTGGATGGTCTCAGATTTGATGGATTCGAATAACTATTAAAATTACGGAATTGTCAACCAATTACTTTAATCGGTATTTTGATTGTCAATTGGCACTGGATTGGTGATTCATTGTCAATTTCCATTCATTTTTGATTGTGAAAACAAAAATCGGTATTGCGAGTGTCAATTATCATTGACTTTTCTTTCATTTTGTATCTATTTCTTTCAACTGAAAATAAAAACTGTTTGTAAAGTTTCTAGTTTATTTAACTATTTTGATGGCTCAAATACCATTTGCGACAACTACCTACATTCTTCCAGTGCATTAACAAATAACTTTAAAGATAGGTAACTGAAAATTTGGACTGTGCTAAGCTAATTGTTTATTCTTCTAATTCTAGGGGGTTTAAAGCATCCCTTAGTTGCTTCTTTCTTCTCGCTATTTCCAAAAAAAAAAAGTATCATCTTCCTCATAAATGTGAAACCACAATTCTCATTCCATAATAAAATGGAATTTTTAAATTAAAACAAAAAATATTCACAGCAAATTCAATTTTCATGTCAAAACAGTCAATTTCAGTCACAATGATCAAAACCTTTATCAACTACTGAGTACAAAAGTATCAATTGATTGATACATTTTACCAACTATCAATCGGTTCATTAGTTGACAACTGCAATAAGGGAGATTATTTTCATTCCATTCACGAATTTGGGCGGAACGATCTTCGCCGGGTCAGCTAGTTTATTTAATAAAAATAAGTTATTTTAAGTTCTATAAAGTAAGGAAACATGAAATTTTGACGTTTTTATTTATATTGTATTGTGACCTATTTGTTGGCATGAATTATTAACTGCAAACAAATATTTAGCTTTTAATTAAAAAAATATCGAAATTATCGATATTATCGATTTTTTCGGACCGATTATTTTCTTGCATCGATATTTTCCTTTCGATACTGAAGTATCGATGTATCGATATATATTTGGATTATCGCGCATCACTACAAAATAGTTACCTTAGTATATTGAAAAGTGAATTTCAATGATTTCTTGGAAATGACAAAACGAATGCGCGCGGATATTGGCCGACAAACAAGTCAAGTCAAATATAATAAAGAAGCTAAACTGAATAAGAACGCGAATTGTATATGTATACCTGAAGCCTTAACAGTTGACGATTGTCATTAAAAGTCTCCACACTATTGTACAAAAGTATACCTATATGTCAAAATAGTGAACGGTAAATAAAAGACGCGTAAACACCAATTGAAAATCATTTTGAATAAGCGGAATCCTCGAAATTAGAATGTTTGCCTTTGAATTTTTTCCTCAAAATTTACCAAAAAATGCCTCTTGCCATTTAATTAGAGATTCTTCTTCGTTACAAAGTTTCGGTGCATTGAGCAGACTTTCAATTTCAAATTGTGTAGCGGTAAGCCCGGAACATGCATAGAATTCAAAAATAGAAAATTTTAAGTAATTTTTGTTGTATTGAAAGTGACACTACCCGTTTTTCTATCCAGTCTATTTTTTTTGTTCAAATTGCGGCTCTGTCATCAGGTCTGAACAGTAATCAGCGATTGTCTGAGTTCATTTTCTGCATCGCCGTTTTAAACATCTCAATCAATTGCCAATTTCTCCATCATCCATCGAACTATAGTAGATATATACCAAAGCTACGTAGAGAAGTTTGTTTAGAGGCTGTTGCCGTCAATAGCGATTGCAAATGCCGATAGCAACTTGTTCATAAGTCGTCTGGTTTATCCTCTAAAGGTGAGTACGTTTGTGAAGGCAACGGCATACGAAATGATTTCTTGAATTCTTGATATTAAATAGGTATAGGGTGGGATACATGTTGGGTTCAGAATAATTGAAGGACAGCGTGAACGTATAAAAGTCGCAATTTTACACTTTTTTTGAGAGCCCGTCACAATTTTTTGCTATTTTGCAACGATCACCCTGGCTGAAGGTTATATTCGACCTCCTACCTTAGTTATACGTATAACAAATCCGCTTCTACGTATAGATAATTCTTTGTGGAAATTACCTCAATGTCAGAGTTTTCCATCATTATTTTCCCTGCTCAATCCAAACGCCCTTCCTGAATGACATCAGCGACACCTGCTTTACAGGCGTCCATTTCCCATCTGAAGCTTGAGGCCGAAACCGAAATTCGAAGTGCAAAGCCCTTTATGGAGGACATATGGACAGGTAACGAACTTTGGGGCTACGACTGCTCTTCTAACAATATATTGAATAAGCGATGAAAATCTCTGCTCATTGAGAATTCAAAAAGGTCAAGTGACTCGATTCCATTTTAGCTTGACTTGGAATTCTGGAGTCGGGTCAAGTCACAAGGTAATTTTCGTAAGTCACCACTTCGGTGATGTATCTGAAAAATCCAAGTTGCTTCTTCAGGCGACATGAGAGCTTAAACCATTAAAAGATAAATCCGGGTCGAAGCATTTTTGAAAACAACTTCATTAGCTGGGTGTATACATTTTTAGAGCTCGACAGGAGTTCTGTGTAGCACGTCAAACTGGTGGCACAATTTAGTTTTGATTTATTAACGAAATTAATTATAATTGAACTTAATTAATTTTGCATGCTGCACTGCAGTCACTTTGTTGCTAAATAGATGAATGTACGTATACACATCCACCGACCCTAGTCCGAAAAGAACACCAACAGCGGCAGCAGCAGCAGCAGCAGCAGCAGCATACCGTGCAGCACGTTATTTAAGTGTGAAGAGTTATTTTGCGCCTTTGCTGTGCTTTGGTTTGATTTTCTTTTTGTTTTTGTTTTTGTTGCTGTTATGTGTCCAATGTCATCTTTAATGAACGTCTGTTCGTCCTCGAATCGCTCAGCTGAGTCTTGAGGGTAATTAATGACCTCCTCAAGATGACTTTGTACAACAATATGGCGTGGCCGGGATGTGACAGCTAAAAGTGATGGTGTGATAGTGGCGGCGGCCGGCGAGGTGGTGGGGCGCTCTGCACTCACCACTCACCACTCACCACTCTCTTAAAACGACGACGAACTGACTGACGATGATGGAATAATTACTGGCAAAGCAATTTGATTTGCACTCAGCGTGTGTTACACGAGACAGGATTAATAGGACATGAAAAATGCTATTTCCTCTATGCTGCCCAGCAGTGGACTGAATTGGAGTGCGCAGAGTGGCATGGTGCGGGGTCCGCCGTCTGAGAATTATGCGACAGTATGAAAGGTCGGGATCGGGATACGACGACGGGGCCAAAGGCTGTCAGGCGAATGACAGGAGGCGTGGTGCTGGCCCATTTTACAATTTTTAATGAGAACCTTATTAATTGCATCCATTGTTGTGTGCAGCGCAAATGTTTAGTGTTCCGGGTGCGATATATTTGCCATTGCCCTGACATGGGGTGTCATGTGTGTGTGGTGAGCGCCCTGTTTCTGTATATATACAGACTGTCTTCGGTTGGCATTATTCGAAGTCTTTTCGTACCTCTTGTCATTTGTTGCATTGTTGGGGATTTTTCTGTGTGCTCAGTGATTAAGGGCAGCATAATTGATATGGCCGACCAAGTGCTATCGTACAGGGGATGTGTGTGTTGTGTGTGCGGTGAAATATGATGTTGTGACAGTTTTTAAAACTTCCGGGCATATTGCGTAATCGAGGTACACGGTGGATTTTGTGGCACTGAAATTATCCCGAGATTAAAATAACGCAGCTGGATGAATGAATTATGCCAGCCGAGTTGTGCGTGCGACATTGTATAAATAGTCAATGGGGTCAAAATCTTTCCATATAATGGGGTACGTATATCTCTTAAAAAGGACGTCGCACATACCAGTTTGAGTGCATTTTTTGCAAAAAGGCCACCCCAGAACCCACCGGTGTTCGATAACACATTGAAAAGTTTGACAACATTGAATGTTCAACAGAGTCTCCCAGCTTTGGATAATGCGACTGAGATGTTTAGAAAAGTCAGAATCAATTTTGTGTTTTTTTTCTATTTGTCCATTAAATCCTGATCGAAAGAGTACTTTGTAACGAAACGCCAGCGTTCGTCACACTTTCATATACCAATCCCGTATATGGCATAGAATTTTACACTCGGCTCATAGAATTCACACTGTGTTTTTGAAGGAGAAACAATGAGTAGCCGAGTGAGAAAACCTTGAGTCGAGACTTGTCTACCAGTGACTAGTACCAATCTCGTGTACCATATAAGGCTCCATTTATAGAAGGCGACTTAGGTCAAATTCTGAACTTTTGCAGTCGGGCCTCTCCCCCTCCTTTCCCCTGGAACCACGCAGTAGTCGGGCCGCTAAGGAACCACGCAGTAGTCGGGCCATTAGGATCCACGTAGCAGTCGGGCCGCTAAGGAACCACGCTACAGTCGGGCCTCTCCCCCTCCTTTCCCCTGGAACCACGCTGTAGTCGGGCCGCTAAGGAACCACGCAGTAGTCGGGCCACGTAGTTAGAGACGTAGTATAGACTTATTATTATGATATGAGTAGTTTGTATAGAGACATATCGAAATATTGTTAGGAAGTAGTTTGTATAGAGTTATACAAAGAACATTGTACACTTTATCCGAATATTGTCAAGAAGTAGTTTGTATAGTGAACACAGAGAACATTGTACACCTTATCCGAATATTGTCAAGAAGTAGTTTGTATAGTGAACACAGAGAACCTTGTACACATTATTCAAATATTGTCAGGCAGTAGTTTGTATAGAGTTGTGAGGCAACATTGTAATTAGTATTAAGAAAACACACTGCGAATAAAGTGTACCTCTAAACCAAAGTTTTGGTGTTTCTTTGGTAAACCCTGGATCCGGCGAGCAAAACCCCGGCCGGAGAAAAAGCACATCACAACTTTTCGCAGTGGCAGCTGGCAGGACCTAATCTGGTTATCTTCGAAGGGTTTTGGCTAGTTAAACAGTATGGCATGTAAGAACTTCCACCTGATGTTAAGGAGACTGATGTGCGATGCTTTTGAACTTGGCGCAGTTGGGCCGGTCTTATTTTTTATAGATAGGACAAGAACTTTCCAGGCGAGGCTAAGCCTGCATTTATCTGAAAAGTTAAAGAAATGAGATAGTGCAAGCTCTTTGCAAAGTCTTCTCGACCTGATGGTTCCTTGGGTGAGGGTATTCCTATCATCTTCTGAACTTTTCAGCTGTCTTTTAACAGGATCCTAGGTTCCTATAGAGAACTTTTCTTAGAATAATCGTATTTCGTTGTCTGCCAAAGAGCCCTTGTAGGTGACGGCATATATATCCATTTTTAGACTTTCTAACTTAAATTTTAGCAAGTTCCTTAGAAAGACTGTTCTACACCTTATATCTTCCAAAATCTGTCACAATTGATGTCGGCCTTATATGGATTCTTGCTTCTGGTTATCATAGAGTTGAAGCATTGTGCTGATCGTAATTCAAAGCCGTTGCAAGGACCCGATCTTTGTAATTGAAGAACTTAGAAGCGATTGTCATCAGTGATATTGTCAGATTCGTCGGCTTAATATTGCTTAAATTTTTTGTACAGATATGACTGCAACCCACTGATGTTGTTGGTAGCGTTACAATCCGTCAGTACTTAGCGACAACACCAAAATACTGTAACAAGGTTCCCAGTTCATTAGACGCTCTTTTGGATTCGTTCTACGAGGTCCTTATACACTCGCCTATTGCCGACTCCCTTACCTGTCAGCCGACACATCAATCTGGAAACCTTCCCTCCTCAGACTTACCACTAAAAATCGCCGTAAACTGACAGTTTAAGTTAGAGAAGATGTCAAAACCGTACCAACTCACCGATTAAGACACGTGCTCAACACAGAAATCCTTGCTTGAAGTCACATTCGGTACATGTTGTACAAAAGCCAGCCCAGAACCCACTGGTGTTCGGTTACACAACATATACCCTTTGCGTTTTCTGGCGAAACGCCCGCCAATAATAATAAAACCCCTTTGAGAAGAACAACTTTTAGTAAAACCAATCTCAGGGCTGCATATTGTTTACAAGGTAGAACAAAAAGAAAAATCCTTCAGTCCGACTACCCTCTGTTGTACTGTTGCTCAAGTTGCGTTCACCTTTTGTTGTGGGTGCGTGCTTAAATGCGCGCCTTTTAGCACATGCTCTACGTACGCAGTGTATACCCGCGGCCCAACACGGTTTAACCAAAAACCACAGAGGGTTGCCCTGATACAATTGGAAAGCCAGCGACAGAAACATACGCCAATTGCCGCAACTGCGTCCATATGCGTCGAATGGTGCCGCATCAGGATCCACCCCCGCAAACGGGTGATTGCACTGACAAAGGTTTTGCAACAGCAAAAGAAAAAAGGATAACAAACCTTCCGCCGTGTAATGGGGTTGCAACAACAAAGAGAGTTTTTTTTTTTTTTTTTTTTGTCCTAGTATATGGTGCCTTGGCAAAGTCATCCTATCGCTTCTGTTCCTTGTTCCGAGCATCCATCCAGGGAGGATATGGAAGCTGAACGGCTTTTGTCCTGCAAATCGAGGACTGTTGTGAAATGCACGCATTGTAAGGACTATTGTTTGTTTTGACGTCGACGCTCCAGATTGTGTATAGTGGTTGTATGAGCTACCTTTGTGTGCAAGTTGAAGCGAGCTGAATAGGATTTGTCCTTCTCCTTTGAATGGGATGATTTTTTTATGCTCTCCTCTGTTAAATGTGGTCGGTTCATTCAAGCTGCATAATGGCTGTATGGTATATACAAACGCATCAGGTAATTATGTGGAGACGCCCGTTGCATTGTTGTGAGGAGCTAGTAAATTGGCGAGCAGGTTACCGCATAGACTTGGCAAGGATTTGCTGTCAGCGTTGGCATATAGATACCCAAAGTATCAACTTACTGTTCAATAGGATATGAGTGGTAGGAAAGTCAGTTTGAAAAAGTAGAGTCGGCAGGACGATGGAGGCTGATATATGAAAGGAAAGAGGATAAACCCGAAAATTGTTGACACCGATGTTCAAATGAGTGCTGATGTATAAAGTTATACGCGTACCGGTACCGGAACACAAGGACACGTGATGCCAGACCACAGCGTTAATTTTTGGCCTATGGGAAGGACAAGATTTTTGAAACGCGCGTGCCTACTGTCACCATAGTCACTTATTCTCGCTTTTGGATAGGATGGAGTGGTATAAGCTATGCATGTGCGGCGGTCCATCCTTCGTCATTAAAATTGTCAAGCACGTCTTAAGTTGACACTTATTTGGGATACGTTTATACTGAGCACGAGACATATCGCCCCGATCTCGGATATCCCATAGTCGACTCAGGTCATATTACTAACTTAGCCTTCGAAGGCAAAACGAAGGCGAACATCGGACATGGCAGAACAACCAATCGATGTCATAAGACTGTGTATGGTTGCAGGCGCAATCGCAAGCGACCATCCAAACTTTTGCTTACGCCTGCATCAGCATCACAACGTCAGCCCTTCTAATTTTAACGTGCACTCAGAAGTCCCTCGAATGATATCGTTGGTTCCACTAGCAAACCTAAAGCAAAACCAGTGCACGCAACACTACTTATTTAAAAAAATAAGGCTCATCATAACCAGCTTGCCTGGATCCCCTGGATGATTTGAGGGGATCCATGCTGCTTTTTTAATATTGAGACGAGGAAATCCGTGTCCAAGCTGTAGCTTCAAACAGAAGATTGGACAAAGTCCGTTCCTATAAAATTCGTAAATTCGTTTAGACAATCACAATAACCGATCACCGTTGTCGTTTCCGACTCAAAAATACACGATTCTTCCAAATCTGTGTTTCGCTCGTCGTTTTTACACGACAAAGGTCGGATGAAAACTTCAGATGCCCTCTTTGTACTATAGTTTTGTAGTCGTCGCACGACTGTTCTTCTATTACATAAGAAAAAGCGACAGGACTAATTACATAAAAATGGATCTTTTTGTCGTTTGCAATTTTGCTTCCGACAAGTGGTCGGTTGGTTCAATTAGGCTGTTTTGTGCGTTTGTTACAGGTTTTTTTTAAACAGAATTCATTTCTTTTTAATGGACGAACGCACATACACATGCAGAAGTTTGTTTTTGGTGGAAAAGTTATGAGGAAAAAAAAAAAAAAACAATTTAAAATAACGAATATAACAATCGGAAGTTCTTACTTCATAAATAAGATCGATTTTGAACATTCTTGGAATGGGGAGCGTATCGTCGTCCTGCTTTTTAAAATCCCACTTAAAAAGGTTTAAAACACCGTCTTCTTAAATCCCGTTTTTTTTTAAATACTGCTCTGAAAATTCCGTTTATTCTAAATCCAGAGCTATTATAATCCCGATTTTTTAATATAAAATATTTATTTTCAATTGCAAAAGCTAGATTATAAAAAAATAAAAGAAGCTGACCCATAAGAGACAGGATTATAAAAAGCGGGACTATATAAAAGTGGGATTGTAAGAAACAGGATAAAAAAGCGGGATTTTAAAAAGCAGGATATCGTACCCAACCCCTGGAGTGGTATTGCTGCTGAAACTATAAACAAAGCTATGGCCCTCCGACAATATATGGAAAGGGTTCGCAAAAGGTACTAATTTTGAGCGTGACTTGTGCCAATCTTTCAAAAATATTTTACTAAATTCTAGTCGTCTACAAATCTGCTACAAATTTGACGGGATTGAAAACCGACACGACTCTAGAAACAACAAAAATCGTTTGCGACAAACGACATAGGTAATCGGGGTGAATGCTCTTTGAGCTTTAGCTTAACTCACGCATAACAACCAACCTGCAGCGCCATGCCCTTTCAACCCTAAGGACAATGTAGCAAATTACGACGGGCTTGTAATCATCATAGGTAGGATTATTAGCAAGTTCTGTTGGTCTTGGACTGGAAAATAAACATCAACAGTCATTATTTGCTCTTTGCGACATGAAAATACTTACATATACCAAGGTTCGTCATGTGACAATCCCGCCGGTCTTCAGGTCCATCTTGCGACAGTCCCAGCGGTTTTCAAGCTCGTTTTGCGACAATCCCGGCGGTCTTCAGGTCCGTCTTGCGACTGTCCCGGCGGTCTTCAGTTCCATCTTGCGACAGTTCCGGCGGTCTTCAAGTTCGTCTTGCGGCAATCCCAGTGGGTTTCAAGTTCGTCTTGCGACAATCCCGACGGTCTTCAGGTCCATCTGGACACAATCCCTCAGGTCTTCAGGTCCGCTTTGCGACAGTGCCGTCGGTCTTCAGGTCCGTCTTGCGACAGTCCAGGCGGTCTTCGAGTCCGTCTTGCGATAATCCCGGCGGTCTTCAGTTCCTTCTTGCGACAGTCCCGGCGGTCTTGAGTTCTGTCTTGCGACAGTTCTGGCGGTCTTCAAGTTCGTCTTGCGGCAATCCCGGCAGTCTTCAGGTCCGTCTTGCGACAGTCCTTCTTTGAGGCGGACTCGGCAATTTGCTAGTTACCCGCAGACCTACTAGCACAAAAAAATCAAACAGTATAAAACTATTTGAGGATCAAATTCAGCGGTACACCAGATTGGTAGCTTTGGCATGTTTCTTGAGGCCCATGTTCACCCCGAACTGTAGCACCACCTAAGTAAGTAAGTAAGTTTTAGGAAACATTTTCGGCAACTGCAAGTGAGGAGTGAAAAGTAATAGCTATGATCCACCTCCATTTGATGCCATTTGGAGATATTCTAGCTCATTACAGACCTCTTTCCTCGCAACTTTTTACCATATCTAACACCACTCTCCATCAGATATGGTAAGACCCGGACAAGACTATGCTATGCGACGTTTCTTACATCAAATGGAAGACACTTTTCATTTCTAGCCATAAAAGACGCTTCTCAAAACACTGGCGCCAACAACTACCTACAGCTTCATAAGCTCCTCTGACCTACTTAGCAATACTAGCAACTACATGAAACCTGCTTAGGCATTACATACCTATAGCTGGAGATGAGATGGCGAACTTTCTCCCTTGACAAATTAAAAAAAAAAAAAAAAAACTATCCCAAACCACCTTGAAGATCTACAAAGCAAACAGCTTTCAGCGGATTGCGGTAAAAAAAAACATTTCGCCTCACCCCGCTTCACACGTCACCAACTATAAAGTTCAGAAAGTCACCCCGCACCAAAAAAAAACAGAAAAAAGGGTAGAACGCCATAAATCTCCCTCAAGTGTCGATATACCTCTCCAACGCCATATACCCAAATCTAGAATCCTATTATTATTATTATTTTTATTCCCTCCGGGATACTTCAACAAAAAAAGGAAGAGAACAACAAAAAAAAAAAAAAAATATATTTTCCATTTCTGTATCCTGTGCGTTTTTTGGGAAATTTTCATTTTTAAGAAGGACGCCCTCTCATATGCAAACAATTTCTAATGACATGTTATCGGATATTGATCGTCCTTTTTGGCTTTTTGGCAACGCACCGGATCGTGGGTGGGTATGCGTCTGGGTGTGGGCATGGGCATGCCGAAGTTATTTCTTAAGAGCGCCAACTCTCGCGCGCTCCGACTGCCGCATGTGCACGAAGCTGTGAGACAATTTGTGTTAAGGATATGTTCCGGAATACATTATGGCAAACGGGGTCCTGGTCGTCCGTCGGTGGCTCTGGAGAGTTGCTGCGGTGATTTATGCGTTTTGATTTGCCTACGCTTCTGCTGTTTGGCCTCGTTGGGTGCTGTTCGGTCTTGGCTGAATTGAAAGCGCCGCACAAGGGTCTTGAGATTGAATTTTTATTAGGAATCTTATTTATGGGCGTGTGTCCTATCCTCCAGCATACCCCCATACCCCCCGCCACGCCACAGTGTTTGTTTGTGTTTCATCTCGCCCGAAGAGTGTTTGCGTTTTCAATTTTCCCTTTCGACTTTGTTGACGCGTTTCGTTGCTGAGCTGCGATGGCAGTGGGTGGGCGGCGGAATTTGCGTGCCTGCGCGCACCCACATGGTGCGAATTGTGAAATGCGAAATTCCATGTCGCCTCACGCGCCGCATAATGTAAAGTGTGACGCGATGTTAATCACCTGAATGAGTGCAAGATGAAGAACTACACTGCTGACAATGACAAATCCACATTTGGCGACTGTCATTCGCTTGGCGAGATGTACTGTATAAGCTCGTATCCTCCCGTACATGCGTCTGTGTGTGCGCGCTGGGTCTATGGCTGATGGCTGAACTATGAGACTGCCGTTGATAAAACCCGGGGGCCAGGCGAGAAGAAAGAAAAAGAGATTTTCGACGCGTTTCGCGTGAGTGTAGGCCCATGGTCCGTGGAGAATTGCATATATGATAAATACCCAGAGTTCGAGGTGATCCCATTAATCTTTCAAGTTGTGGCGCGTTAATTGCCACCGTGGCACCACACTCTGGTTCGGCTGTATGCAGTCTGGACTGTGTGTCAAAATATTTGCACATTTTCCACTTTGCACGGCTGCTCTTTGGCGATTTTTTTTTTCTCTTCGTGCGCTGTTCCTTAATTTGAAAATGGATCTGCAGATTACTCAGAGCATGAGATATAATTAGGCATCTGTCTCCTTTCGTGGCTGAAAATGGTGGAAAAAAAAATTCGAGACAGACGACTCACTGCGGAATGTCGTGCGAGTTCTTTTCTGTTTGCGGTTTGAAGCGAGCTAAACAAATGACTCATGGGGAAGTAGGCAGTTGACTTTATGAAATGTGTTAATCGTGGGCAGAACGCATCTGACTGATGTATAGGGAATCTCGGCTGGAAAAGAGATGTGTGGGTTGTCGACCCGGTAGGGGGTAGAACAGATGCATTTTTTGCAGATGTTGCGAGATGACCGGAAAGGGGTTTTAGGAGAGTGGTTGTATGTCTTTCTTGAATGGGCAGCCTTAAGTCTAGAGAATCTCGGAAGTGGACCAACTTTTGGATAGGCCTTATGATCATTCCCCCTAGCACTATCCCAAAATGGATTATACTATTCCTTTCGAGGACTTTAACATAAAATATAAAGCAGTAATCCCAGAACGTTACGAGTGGGAAAATGGCACAGTAGAAAATAAATGCACTTGAAGTTTACACATAGATGCAGCGATGCCAGATGTGTGCATTTTTTCCCATTTTGGGGTATTTTTCACTAAATGGGAAAATGGGGAAAAACGACAGAGTACACGCATGTTTATTAATTTGGCATAATTTAAAAATAAAACTTTGATAGTTAACTTTTAAATAAATCCCGAACATAAAAACATATCACCGCGTTTATAGAACCTAACCGATTTAGCTCTAAGCGCATTTCGAACTGAATACCACCTTTACCTACTCAAATGTGCCATTTTCACATTCAGTTCTCCAACTGCAACCCTATTGCAAATTCAATATCAGCTATGAAGCAGTGTTGCCAGGTCGTGGGGAATTCTCCTTTTTGTGGGGGATTTCAATTAAATAATTGATGAAAGATATGAAAAGGGGAATCTTCAATCTTCTAGAACGAAATGTGGGGAAAATAAAAAAAAGGCCCGACTGTCTGTAAATAACAGTCCCGAAATATGTGTAAACACCATGCGTGCGGTATGTGTGTGACTTGATAACTCCAACTCCAACTCCAACTCCAACTCCAACTTTAACTCCAACTCCAACTCCAACCCAACTCTTAACGCCAACTCCTCTCCAACTCTCAACGCCAACTCCAACTCCAACTCCAACTCCACCTCCAACTCCAACTCCAACTCCAACTCCCAACTCCAACTCCAAGTCCATTAGAAGGAAATACACATAAAACAAAAACTGTCGCATTTTTCGTTGCATTAAGTATTTTCGTTGCATCATGTGTGGAATTACTATACCAGATTCCAATAACGCGCGCATAACTCCAACTCCAGCTCCAACTCCAACTCCAACTCCAACTCCCAACTCCAACTCCAACTCCAAGTCCATTAGAAGAAAATACACATCAAAAAACTATCGCATTTTTCGTTGCCTTAAGTATTTCCGTTGCCTTAAGCATTTCCGTTGCATAATGTTTGGAATTACTATACCAGATTCCAATATACCAGATTCCAATAACGCGCGCATAAATGTTTACACATCAAAAAATAAATGTCAGTACTTAACTCCAATATTTGGCATATTCAGGAATAAAATTATCTTAAGTCTATTAGTCGGCTTCCCCTCCATAAACGTCAACTGAAACAGCTGCTCATATGACCGATTTTAGCCAATCAAAACCTAGATACTTCTAGTCAGACAGCTGCGGTCAGACATACTTTACTAGATAGGCTAGGTTAGGTTAGGTTAACGGGTTGGTAGAGCAGGGTAGACCCTACTATACCACACTTAGGTCCTTGTGGACCCATTGTGATGCCCTTTTTTGGGGGTTCATCGTTGGTGCTGTGATGGTTAGCACATGTCTCTCCTTCATGCATCTACCCGACGTTGTCCAGCCATCCTGATATCCTCAAGAGCCTGTAAATATCAGAGAGTGTAATATCAGAAAGCTCTTCTAAGTCATGGAAGTAATAGCTTCCAAGTGTTCTTTTCCTCAAGTGGCAGAGGCTCGGGCAGTGACAGAGGAATTAAATTGTGTCCTCATGAACCTCTTCGTCCCCGCAGCCTCTACATATATCGTCATCTTTGAGATTTAGTTCCATCGTGTGGTTGCTTAAGAAGTTATGACCCGTTAAAGCCCATACCAGCTTAGACAGCGATGACCTGTAAAACTGTAGAAGTTTGATGGTTCGGCCACTGTCATACACTGGCCATAGCTTCCGAGATACTTCACAGGTAGTTAGTTCTTTCCACCTGTTGTTGGTTTTCATACGAATCTTGTTCTCCACTCGTTCTCTGAGATTACAGAGTGGAGGCTTGATCGACTGTAGTGCTCTATCATGATCCATTGCAGACCCTTTTCTCGCCAGTTCGTCAGCTATCTCATTGCCGGCTTTGTCACTGTATCTAGGGACCCAGCAGAGATTGGTAGCGTGCTGTGAGCAGAGAACCTTGAGCTCTTCGCGACAGCTATGAACTAGCTTGGATTTTATTTCAATAGCAGAAATTGCCTTTATAGCCGCCTGGCTGTCAATGAAAATGGTAATATCATTGCGTGGTATTGCCAACAATGACAACCTTCGGGCTGCTTCCGCGATTGCCAGAACCTCTGCTTGGAAGACACTGCTGCTGTCAGGAAGCCTAATGGAGTAGTATATATTTAATTCCTCACAGAATATACCGGCACCGGTTCCACAGTCCATCTTTGATCCATCTGTGTAGATGGATATCGATTTCCCCTTAGTGGGTTCATCTGAATTCCATTCATCTCTACTCGGAAAAGATTAGGAGAACGGTCTATCAAAGTTCAGATGGGGAGAAATATAGTCAGAAATGACAACGTTCCCAACGTATTAACTTAGAATATGTGCGTGGCCAAAATTGCATGGGTTCCAGGTATTAGTTTGACTAATCCTTAAGTCACTTTTGGCAGCAGATTCTTCCATGTAGAGGTCCAGAGGAGTCAGGTTGAGGATTGCCTCCAATCCAGATGTGGGTGTAGTTCTCATCGCGCTGGTTGTCCCTATACATGCTAGTGTTTGTATCCTTGTCATTGCCTTGAGATTGGTTGCCTTGCCCGCGTCTTGCCACCAGACTAGGCTGCCATATGTGAGTATTGGCCGCACGATTGCCGTGTACATCCACAGGATTATTTTGGGATTTGGTCCCCACCTCCTGTCGAAGATGCGGTTACATGCGTAGAAAGCATTAGCTGCTTTCTTCACTCTTTCATTGACGTTCGGCTTCCAATTAAGTTTCCTATCGAGGATCATACCTACGTATTTTGCCCTATCTGTCACCTTTAGAGGTATTCCCTCAAGAGTACTTTACTAGATACTTGAACGTCCAAATTCCCTTTTAAATTGAACCAGGATTGTGCTGAAGTACCCAATTGGGTGATTTGGCTCAAGTATTTTAGCTTCGTCTCAATGCTCCGAGCGAAAGAGCAATGACTCACATATGTATCAAAACTTATGTCGTTTTCCATTGGGATTTTCAGACTTTGCTCTCAGATTTCAGATTTTTCCTGCCCAATTGAACATAAAACGAGATTTTTCTTTCTTTGCATTTATGGTGGTGCGTGTTTAAAAAATTCAGCTGTTCTTAAATTGTAATTTGTGTTTATGAGAATCCATTCAATTTATTATTATATCCATTGCAGCGGTCAAATGTTAATATTTCGCTATTTTTCACAGACTTATCGCCTAAAAACGTAAGTAAACACACTTTTAAGCTTGACAAATGTTTTGGTGTTAATGCAAATAGGTGTAAATCTCGCTCAGAAATCGAGATTTGCAAAATTGCTCTGACTCTTAAGAGAAATGCTTATTTTGCTGCCGATGGAACATGAAATCTGACAGCTAGCTGATTTCGAGAGCAGAAAAACTGCACGGAATCTGAAAAAAGTCCCAATGGAAGACGACATTAAACATCACATTTAGTCGATTGAACGCTGTCGCAAAAACAATCGAGTGTTTTGCGAAGCCCATCCTTTCACAGGTGAGCTATATTTCTCATTCAAATTTCAAAAAGCTTGTTGGATAACACAGCTGGTTTTGTAACGTTTTGTTAAAATATTTCTAAAAAGCGCACAATTTCCATAACTTTAACTTTTCAGCTGTTGCCAAATACGTTTGATAAACATTTTTCTACAATGCTTTTACCTTAAACATCACACTTGCACAGGTTCATTCTACCTACATTTCAGTTTTTATATTAGAACTTGGTTGGAAATTTTTTTAAGAAGCAGTCAGTTTGGTCAATATTTTGGTTGTGGGGAATCCATGGGGAATAGCACCACGAAGAATGGGGAAAAAGGGGAATTTTAAGGTCTGTGATGGGGAATTTCACTTGAACCGCCTGGCAACACTGCTATGAAGTTCGCCATTTCATTCGCCGTGTTGGAGCAGAATTCAAATCTGGCGCCTAAAAATTGTATGCGCCCATATTGTTTAATTATTTTGTTAAAAAAGCTGTTTAAATAACGAATTATTTGTTTAACAGTTCGAGAATTTAGTTTAAATACTTGCCAAACAATAAACATTCACAATTTGTATACATTTAACCCATCAGTGGCAACGTAATCGTTTTCTTTTCATCGTCCACTTGATTCTACTCGGATGCAGTGTTGACCACCACAAATTTCGTTTGTCGTCGAACTGCAAGTGCAGCGCGGTCAATAACCCCTTGCGGTTAAAGCCTAGAACTTTTCGTCGGCTAAATTTCTACAGATTGGCATTCGGTCATCTCTTCAACCAGAGTTCCTTTGTCCAATATCGTTTGGAATTACAAGGACCCCAGGGTGTCCGCCGGGAAGGTATACTACATTGTTTCTTTATAATTTTTGATTAAATAAAAGAGAATGGATCTTGTATTGATAAATGTTTTGTTTAATGCCGGCAATTATGTATGGAATACAATATCAGGTAAATGTCCGTCTCTGTTAGTCTCACAAATGCGAGCCCTTTTGAACACATTTTTCATTACATTCTCACACATTTTACGATATCGCTCCCAAGGTCTTGTGGAAGAAGTTCTTGTGTCAACTGAATCTCAAATAGAAACAAACGCAAATCCTTGTGCAAAATTGTCGCCAAAGTTGTTCTTTGAAGACCAAGCTCCTGAGCACGGCGTCGAATTGAGGTTGATGGATTGTTTTGAACACTTCTTTGAGCAGCAGTAATGTTTTCAGCCGATCTTGCAGTACGTTGTTGTCCATACATGGGTCTATCACCTACAGACCCTCTTTCTTCGAAATCATTCACTACACGATAAATAGTGCGTTTTGTTGGCACTCCCAAAAATTTCACGTAACTTTATCATCGTCATAGTAATCGATGATTGATTTTGATGAAATGTTTTAACGACTAAAACACTTTGGTTTATCGAATATTTTTCCATAATAAATTTGCCACGTGTTTACTTCACGACTGCCAAATATGAACTGTCAAGACTAATGTTAACCAAAATAACGGCAGAACAAAGTAGTATACCTTCCCGGCGGACACCCTGTACTTCTTCGAAAATGATGTCCCGAAAATATCAACTCCATCCATCCCACAAGTAATTCGACTCATAATGCTATCAACATGAGGCTGGGAATTCTTGGAACCCCTGCCAACCCTATACGCGCAACAATGACGACCACCACGATTCAATCTAAATTGCCATCAATCCTACCTCCGCCGTCGTTGCATACCTATCAAACGTCAGTCTCGGTTTTACGATCCACTCAAACAATGACAGCAATCGCAAAACACCAAGTACCCAATTACAAACAATTTGACACACTCTCCCTTGGCAGGGTGTGCTCTCGCACCACACTATAAGGACGACATAATCGACGCCATAAAAACCATCAAATTCACTTGCAAGGACAAGCGAAGGCAGTAGGTCCATACACACGGAGTTCTGCCTCTGCATCTTTGCCTGCAGCATATACAACAACCGTAGGCGATTTACAATTATACCAAAAGTCGACCACATGCACCCCAACAAGGACATTCGCCGTGCACCTTATCGAGATGATAACCATAACGAGACGAAGAGGAAGAGGAAGATTAAGACTTACGATAAGAAAAACCTGCACAGCCAATAACAGCCAGCTGAAACGGCAACAAAACGAACGGCAATAACCGTAAGCAAGAGCCATCTAATGTGCGTATAAACAAACAATAAAGAGGTCCTTATTCAAATCAGAATCAGTTTGATGTGCTCTGTGCTTTGTGCTTTGTGCGTCTTCGTCGCAATGAGATTACCGAAAATAGGTGTAATAACATCACCGAAGGACATTTCCTCTTTGACATAGCGAACGACGCAACTGTAGACTCCATAATACAAAGGACACACAAACACGCAGCACGCATATGATGTCGTCAGGATATCTGAGGCACTTCATCGGCCCATAAAAGTTAAGTCAGTGTAGTGTGAAAACTATAGATGGCAGGCATGATTTGTAAAGGATCTCTCACCCCTCAGCATGTGGTGGCACGCTCGTATATATGGTTATGGTGCATCCTTTTCTTTTCTTGTGCGGGTGTCAAATTTGAATTTTGTTCATTTTCCTTTCCGGACGGTTAGTAATCGGATTCGGTAAGTCTCAGTGATTTCTATGCTTGTACCATACTCTCTCTCTCACACGGCAACTGCGCCGGGGGGTGAGTCCGGGCAAATGGCCCATTTGGGGGTTGTTACTATGGGCACATAAAAAGAATTATTTTCACGTTTTGTGTGTACTGGAATGGCGGTGAAGTGCGCCATTTGAAAGTTAGTTAAATCCTTTTTTTGTTGGTCTCCCTGGCTGCTGATAGTGAGCAGCAGGAATGGAGTCGCCTTCTTATACACACGCCTGGGGAGTTGGTGCGTGGTGCCTCCCGACGAAATAAAAGTGCCTGTTTCGGTTATCAGATCGGGAAATGGTTTCTTCAATTCGGATTTTTTGGCTTAAATAGTTTTTTTTTCTTCTTCCTGTACCTTTGTTATTAACCCTTTAGGACACTGAAGGGGGTTGCTTTGGAGAGTTATTTAAACTGTACCATTAAATGCCTCGTAAAGATGCTTTAAGTGATTGTTGCTGGGAAATGGCATGTAGGGCAATACATTATTATGTTTTAAAGGATTGCCTCGGGATGTGTTTGTGTATTCAGTTGGCGTGTTGCTGAGGAAAAAGACTGCTCAGATATAAAGTGCACGGAAGTTGACTCACATTCTGGGGGCACAGGTGTTTCGTATATGGCTCTGCCAAACAGTAATGCATCCCCGGCTTTAGGGCAACCTAAGATGACCGGGCAGTGGAACAAGGAAAAACTGCACCCACCCATAATGATGCAGAAGGCTCTTGAGTTGTGACTGCCACAAATTGTAACATATGGACGTTTTTGTGTGTTAAGATCATCCTGCAGCCCATGTCGAAATTTCTCAAACTCCTAAAAGAACCTTCTTCGATTTCGTTTGTATATAGTACGAAAGGGTAGTAGGCGAAGTATCCTCCTTTCGCTTCAACATATACTTCCTCAACAAGGACTTTTTTGCCGAGTCTTAGTCCCTGGTTATGATAAGTTTCTTTTTCTTGCAAACTCATCAACAGCTTCCTCTATTTCCTATAATCGAAGATCAGAAGAAGTGCAGAAGAGTCTTACGTTGGGCTATGCGTCAAGCGATCTAAGTTCTTCGCGGCAGAGACAGAGTCCTTTGGTTGAATTTCCATGGTTGAAACAGCTTTTATTCCCAGTAGACTGTCATCGAAAAAAAGAAAATTGGAGTCATCTTTGAAACCTTTTTAACAGCAGCTGTTACTGTGAGCTGTTCAGGTTGGAAAACGCTGCTCTCCTAAATATACAATTAAGAGCTAATTCTGTGAAGTGGTTCTAGACTTCCAACCAACACACATAGAGCGCTCTCCAAATTACATTGTCCCTCCGGTAGTGTCCATTGGCTTTACAAGTCCTAACCATTTTATACGTCTGATACAGACACGAACTTCTGACCAGGTCGATGTCGCTGTAAAATGTTAAATAAATATTAAAAATACTTGAACAATTTTGTAGTCAAAACGACCAAGAACATCCGACTTCGCTGAAATCCAAGCTTCTCCTAACAGGACTGGGTTGACGAACGTCCTATATAAAACCTCCTTATAATTTCTGGACAAAGCCTCAATGCTACAATGTGGGCCAAAAGAGATCACCCTATTGGAAGATGCTCTTATTTGTGCAAATAACCGCCAATGTCAAATCTGTTTTGACATTTGTGGACTAGACAGATGTAGAATACAAGTGAACAAGCCATGGAGCGATACACTCCCCAAGAATGCGGAATAATTTCGAATTTTTGATTTTTCGACCAAAATCATAATGAGCGATGACGCCCATTTCCACCTCAGCGGGAACGTGAACTTTTGCAACACTATCGCTTCTGGGGCACCGAAAATCCACGAGTAATGCACGAGGAGCCATTACACCTGCTCAAAGTTACTGCATGGTGCGCTGTTCACGCTGGAGCAGTCATCGGGCCATTTTTTTTTTTTTCGAGAACGCCGCTGGTCAAACGACAACAGTGGACGGTGCGCGCTATAGGGCCATGTTTTTTTTGTGGTTCCAAAAGGACGCAGCTGCGGCACACACTGCGCGAGCCACAACCGATATTTTGAAGGCGGCGTTCCCGGGTCGCCTCATCTCCCGTTTTGGCGATTTGCACTGGCCCGCAAGATCGCCCGATTTAACCGTTCCAGACTTTTTTTGTGGGGTTTTTTGAAGTCCCGTGCTTACGTTTTTGTCGGAAGTTTTGTCTGTCTTCCGACGAAAATACCATAGAAGTCGCTTGCTTTCTATCTCTTAAAAAGCATCTGTTGTTTGACATCGTAAAACGACTCGAAATACAAGGGTCCTAGCTTGGACTTTATATACATTTTATTTTATAAAAGACCTTTGAGTTGCAGTAGTTTTCTGAGAGTTACATTCGGATCGAGGAAAAAATGGGACAGATTTCTATATACCTCCTTCAAAAATACAGCATATCCGCTGCGTCCGTTGGCAGTAATTGTCTTGAGATCGTTAAACTGAGGCATGTGTGATGTAGCACACACTCCTCCCCTTATGACAAGCAATAAATTTCAAAAATACCACAGTTCCAACAGTCAACCACGAATTTCTGCATAAAAGACTCAAGAAATCTGTCAACAAAAGCAATAAAGGGGAACACGAAATTATTCATTTGACACTTCTTGTGTAATATTCACATGCAAAAAAGGGAAATAAATCGAAAAACTCTCATCGAACGAATTCCCAAGACAAGAATCAACTCATCTCCACTAAATCATTAAATTTCTCAAGACGACGCTATGTTACCGAACGACATCCGATACTGGGGCGGAAAATTTGCCAAAAATTGCATAAAATCAGAAAATAAGATTTACATCCCGACCGACACTGCTTTTGTCTTGTGTCATAGGAAAGAAATCATATTCGCCTGTGCCAACAACGACCCCTTTTCGCATTAAGTTCTTCGTTTTTTTTTTTTTTTTTCATGCATATTCTCGGATTCCCTTATCACTAAGCTAAGCAATCTCAGGGAGCAACTGAATTTCCATTCCAATGGCAGTTTATTGTGCAAAAAAAAAAGAAAGAAGAAAAGTGCAAATAATACGAGTATTGGCGCGAAGACAAAGGGTGAGAGCCGCCGCCGTCTCTATTGAACCCGAAAAAGGATGTGCTGGTGGTGGATCTTGAACGCAGCCTAACTACTCCCTGAAGTGACATTTTCAGCATTTTTCCATTTCGAAATCACCACAATATGCCATTAAGGTGCTCCCTCAATGCTCAGCACCGGAGAGGCTATAAAAGGATGCGATTCTCGGTGATTCCTTTATTATAATGGCAATGGCGTCTCGGTGTGTCCTTTATGCGAATCTGAAGAGTCCCGCCACCAGCCGTCGAAAGGGGATTCCGCAGTTGGATTGCTGCATATGATTTGGTCGGAATATCCCTTGGATGACAGAGAAAATCCAGTGCGAGAAGATTGCTTTGCTGTGGGCTTACCTGTGTGGGTACTGGGTATGCGGGTGCGATTGGGATATTCCCGATACCGTCGTTATTGGTTTATTTGAATAACACGCTCGTTTATTGTTTTACAACAGGAAAAGTGATTTCCTTCACCCTGGCAAAAATTTGTCCGGTGCGGTATAGTCAGTCAGTCGGTATATCATTCAGTGGGCGGTTTTCAAACCGAATTACTGGTTCGATTTTTATTTGTATTTTAAGGGCACTTGTAAGACAGGATTTAATTCAATTTTAATGGAATTTCCTTCAAGCAAGAAGGGTGGAGATTTATTGCAGCGAATGCGGGCGGAATATAAAATTTAAATTTGGGGATACCTTCTTATATGAATTTATTTCGTGTTTCGCTTTTCTTATTCAATGTTGCTACATAGAAATTACAATTCTTCGAAAAACATGTTTAAAACGCATGTTCAAACACTTGTAGTCACCGAGTAACTAAGGGATGGACTTATGTGGGCCAAGTTGCCAAGGCGCCATTTTATCTTTCACGCGTTTATTTTTTTAAATTCTTTTAAAAATGTTTTTTATGAACAAGTCATACATGCGGGAATTCACCTGTCGACATTCGCTTTTTTTTTGGTCCGTTTTCCATACAAATTTTAAATATTGCTTGGTTGGTTCCAGTTTGAAAAATATGATAGTTTTGGATAAGCGGGATGGGAAAACGGGTTGTAGCACCTCCCTTAAAAAAAAAAACAATTCAAACGCTTTTTCTAAAGTTGTATAGTTGAAATTATTATTGGACATTTGGAACTTTGCGAAATCTGGGCGGGATTTAATGCGAAAGGCACAGGCAAAACCGGATGGGTACAGCTATATGCAAAAGAGACTGACTTCCGTATGTGCACTGATAAAGCGTAGTACGGACCTGTTCCGAAACGAAAAACCCCATACGAAAGACACACCGAAATCATGAACGAAAAATGTCGCTCTCCTTTTCGTTTTGCAGCTGCTGGGAAATGATGGCGGAAAAGTGGGTAATTGTAGTAGAATGCTTGTTACAATTCTCCACTCTCTTTTCGCACACCTTTATTGTCCGGGAAATTAATTGATTGAGAAAATTTGCCATTTGTTCAGTGTTACCAGCTTTTATGAGAGGTTTGGAGCCAAATTGAGAAGTTTTGAAGCCGAAAATATCCAAATATGAAAACTAAAACTGCACATTTTTTGGCAAAGCTTATTACCTACGCTGCTCGAGCTAAATAATAAAAATTTTGTTTCAGAATGTACCTACTTCATGTATCTGTCAAAACTTAGCGTACCCATTTAATGGGGCGGCACATTTTCTCAAGCTAAATTTTGACAGATCATTGTGCTCTGTTGTTTTGTTGCGTTTTTGTATGGCGGAGAACGGGAGAAGTTAGCAAGGATGACTGTTTTCTTAATAAATACTTCGACGAGGAGTATATCTAGAATCGGATATGGTTGAAATCAGAGTGTTGAATTTTTGAGGTAAGTTTTTTTCAAAGAACAGCTGTTTTCTGTGAAACTTATACTCTATGTCAAAATTTAGCTGGGATCTTAGCTAAGAAGAGAAAAGTTGGAGATCAGATAAAATTTAGTTTAGCTCGAGCAGTTCACTAAGCTTAATATTAAATTAAAAGAAAAACAACACAGACTTCTAATTGAGAGACTTTCCTAGTTTCCATTTTGCAATGTTTAAAAAAAAAACCAAAACGAGTTTTTATTGTAAACTACATATTTGGAAATGGTTGGTATAAATGTGTGAAAATCAATAGCAATGGATTTCCAGTGGAAGCGAAATATTTGCTTTTTGCGGCCAACTTAATACACAAAGAACCAAAATTCGGTTTTAATGTTCGATTTGGGGGCAGAAATCTGAGATCTTGGATCTCCAATAATCTAAAAAGACATACCTAAGGCTCCTAATAATCGCCAAACTTTAAATACAGTGAATAGCGTATACATATAACGATGAATCCGAAATGACAATTTTAAGGAGCCAAATTGGAAATAAATAGCGAGTGCTGGTAACACTGCTATTTGTGTATCAGCTGATGGAAATCTCCATAAATTATTTTTCGCTCCCTTTTCGCAGACGTTTCGCTGTCCATTTTGAGACCACCGGAAAATTTCGTTATGGAACAGGTCCGTAGGCACTAAGCTTAAATGGATCGTGCTTGGTGGAATTGTATTGAGCCAAGGAAAGGACATTTATGCTACTTTTGAACTTTGTATGAAGAATCGCACTTTTACGAAAATTGATTGGATAGAAAAACGATTATTGTCACTTCCAATACAACAAAAATTATTTAAAATATTTAATTTTTAAATTACTTTGACGTTCCGGGCTTACTGCTATACAATTTGAATTTGAAAGTCGGCTCGGTTATAATTTTGGTGCGCGACCTCAATGCACCGAAAGTTTGAGACGCAACGCGTCTGATTTGATTGTGCAGAACCTCAAACCAAATATCATGCAAGCGACGGGTTTAGGGGAAATTTCAAAGGAAAACATTCTTATTCCACGGATTCTGTTTATTTAAAACGATTTGCCATTCGTATTAAAGCGTCATGTACCGTAAAGCACTTTATTGCAAAAGCAGAAGGTTGTCCTGCACGGCGTCAATCACTGCGGTTTGATTGAAATACATCGCTTTATATGTTGCTATGTTTCGGTTATTTTTGTTGTATAAGTGTAAGTTTTGGATAAACAATTTGAATTAACCGAATTACAGCAGCCTTGCGCAGGCATACTCGAAATTATTATTTTCTTTACATCAACGAATTTGGGAGGAACGAAGTTCGCCGCGTCAGCTAGTTGTTTATAAATTCACGGAGGCAACAAATCATGGCAATGCCTCTACCATTAGACCTACCAAAAATGATGAAATGGCTTCCAATGTAAATTTGAATTTATCCACCTTATGCCCAAACTCAACATGCCTGACAGCGCAATGTCCAAACCCACGTTTAAACGATTGAGTCCTTCTAAATGTAAAGACTGTAGATACACTCAAAAAAAAAAAGAAAAAAAAAAAACGATTCGGATATTTCCCCAAGCGAAACCCTCGGTTCGTCTGATAGTTTTATAATTGACGGCTAATTTCCGTGACTTGATCCGATTCGAGGGGGAGTTGGTATGGCAGCCGCGTATACAGATCAATCCGCTTTCCGCCGCATAAGTGACCTTAATCGCTTCTAATGTCCGCACCATCGAACGAATCAAACGAATGATTAAAAATCCATTTGGTAGCCAACACCTTGGCTAATTTGTTATAAATGGCCCAAAACTATTATTAGGGATGTTATACTGGTCACTGGTCAGTACTTGGATATGCACAGCACATGTGCCGTCAGTGCGCGTCCTCCATATGGTGAGGTGTTGGTCGGGCTCTCACACGCTACGAGCAACAAATTCTTTTAATTAAACTCATTTTGGAGCGATGTTGCTAGTATCGCCCAGACACGCACACTCGGCTGCATTTTTAAAATATTATATCCCTCAAATTTTGGTTTGAATTGAATTTTAGCGCCATGTGCGGGTGGTACGGTCAATCAAGTGATCACATCACACCACGACCATATGCTGGGTTTCACAAGGGTCCGCGTGTACTTCGCTCTTCGTGTCTGGCCCGTGGAATTTAAGCGTGAAATGTACTCCGTGAGGATGCGGTCATCTGGTGAAGATTCGGCGGGGTGCTGCTTCACCAGGCACTGTGCCCCATTTAGCGACACTGTATCCTGTCAACGAAATTCGCGCATACAGAAACGAACGTTTCACTGAATCAATCTTCGGCGAGCGTGTGTACTTCTCATTTCATAAAGTTCTTATTAAGAAGAGCGTGTAATTAATTGTGACATAACTCTGGCAGTTTCTCTGACAAGTTTCGTGTTTTTGCATCCAAGTTGCATGTTCGGTGTACGAGTGTATGCGGCGCGCATCATCGGTGCAGCGCTTAACCAGAAAATCACTTACAGCCAGTTAAAAGTCGACAGCGCAACCAACTGAACAGCGGCGAGGCGATAGCTAAATTAAGATCCTCTGCGACTACACGACGAGTGTTTGTGTGTGTGTTTGCTGATCTTCGTTCACTGTATTACACGGGAACGGGACGCTTTGCAAAACACATTCAGTACAGATGCCAGTTTCGGGCCGGGGTTGACTTGCAATTAATTGCGGATGAAACAGAATTATTAATTGCTGAGTGTCGTCCCCCTTCGCCCGGTCTTATGCGACGCGCCTAAGACTCTCGTTTCACTGCGCGCCTAATTGTGGCAGCTTTATTAATAGATGAAAACCGAAGACGCAGAAACGGCACTGAGTATGCCACATATCCCCATGTATAGAGAAAGCGAAGCTCCAACTACAGCGAGGTACCCGTGATTGGGTGCATTCATTCATTTGTACCGGGCCAGGAGTAGCTCTCCCATATTGTAGTTGCCACAGACAACAAAGTAGATATGGAGGTACGCGTGACGCTGTACTTGCTTTCGCTTTAGTGATTCTTTAATACCATTGCCATAATGAGCAGCCTCGGGGTTGCAAATTAATGAATGACTCGCTTTGCCACACATACGAGTCGGGATCGGTATCGGGATACTGCATACAGTATACCCAGTGTGAGAGTGCAGGGAAATCTTAATTAAAGGAATAATAATTCAGTTGCACGGAAATGCACAGCACCGTCACTTTGATTATATTTAATTTATAAACGCTCTGTACATAAATACTCGGGGACTCGGCGCTCGGCGGCCCGGGGCATCCAACACACTTCCCGAAGCTATAAGGATTAGTTGCGATTTTGTTTACTGTGCAAATGGAAGCAAAGCGGGACTGACTGTTTTGCGGAAATGTATTTGACAATTGCCGCCGTTGGTCTGAAAAAAAAGAAGAAAAAACGGACCCAGCATTAGGTTGGGTCATTTGTATGTAAAGGGCTCTAGAGTGCATGGGAGAACTGGATCACTTGAGTGAATTCTTTTGGGTTTTAATGTGTTGTTCGAGAGATCAAGGAACTACGCCTGAAAAAAGGGACATTTTAAGATACAGCTCTAAGTCATCAAGAGATCTCTTCAAGTGCTTGTATGGCCAAATGATATCTAATAGTCAGTTCTCCATAAATCTTTTGGAAAGGAGTTTCTGTTTTCTCCATCAGGAAGTGAACATTCCACCTCGCATCGCTCTTAGTTGACCAAGCCTCTACAACGTACAACTTCCTCCAATTGAAGGATGAGCACTTGACGACAAATCAGTGAGTAGGTATCGCATAGCGGATGACAAATGAAATGATTTTTCCTATGCGTACATAGCTTCTCCCGAGTCTTCATTTCCTTTCTTTTCTACTTAAACACAACCCGAAATATATCTACAGGTACTTACGACCTTTTATTAACAAGAATTTAGTATTGGGCTATAGTTAGGGAAGGAAAGAATATCCTAATGGTCTCTCAGATCAAGAAGATCAAAGATTCCTTATTATCGAAAACTTTTTTTTTTTGCAATTACTCCTGTTTATTGTCTAGGCCAAAACGGTAGGTATATCTGGTCGAAAACTACTTGGAAAACCAGATGCATTTGGACCAATGAGCTCAGAGCTAGTGACCCGCTCCAAATTTTTTAACTTTTTTCTAAAAGATCTGCCATATGGCTGGACAATGGGTACCGGTGCACCGATATACTGTACCCATTTAAAGGGGTAACAATTCTGGAAGGGTAAACATTTTTCTTACAAAATTCTGCCAAAAAGCGCGCGCTTTTGAACATTTTCCTAACCTATTCTTATTGTTTGTAGAAAACATTTTCTTTTTAAATTTCTCCATTACGTGGTAAGAGAAAGATATTGTTTTCGTACAAAATTTGGAACTCGAGATGTTAATAAATTCTGACATTACGATGATAGACGAACTCAAAAAAGTGGGTCGCAAAATTCTTTCCGTCGGTCGGTCCGGTGGTCCGTCCGTCTGTCTGTCCATCTGTTGTCTGTCCATATGCACCCGAGGCCTACAAGAAACGGCTGCCCAGATTTAGTTCAAACTTCGGATTTGGAGTTTGGGCGCTTAGATTTCGGAATGGTAACATCAATATTAATGGTAGGTAGGAGGTAGGTACTTCCCGCACCGAATTTTCGTACCAGCTTGATTTGTTCGAAAATGGCTCTAAAGATTTCAACCAAAATTGATATTTAAGCTTAAGTAGGTGAGGTTACCATGACTGCATACCTAGTTTTTGACTGAAAAATCGAATAGCGGTACTTTTGAAATTTAGACATATATCTCAAAAACGGTCCATAGGATTGAAACAAAAATTCATTTCTAAAATTACATGGTCATTTCAAACTTAGTTACTTAGTTTTTGTCTATATTATCGTGTAATCGATTTTTGAAAAAAGTAATTTTCCGCTGTCAGGCAGAACAAACCATTCAACCTGGACGATGAAAGCCAAGATTTCCGTCCACCTGACCAAAATGGAGTGAGGATAGCAATATCTAAGCTTAAATCCAACAAGGCTGCTGCAACGGACGGCTTAACTGCCGAGCTGTTTAAGGCAGCGCTAGATGACCTGGTAGAGAGCATACACCAACTCGTCTCCAAGATTTGCTCAGACGAAAGTATGCCTAATTTTTGGAACCTTAGCATCATTTGCCCGATCCACAAGAAAGGAGACTCTCTAAACTGCGCCAACTATAGAGGCATCAGTCTCCTTAACACTGCGTATAAGATCATGTCTGCTGTATTGTGTGAACGCCTGAAACCTTTCGTCAACGATCTGATAGGTCCCTATCAGTGCGGTTTTAGGCCCGGTAAGTCCACGACCGATCAAATATTCACACTACGGCAGATCCTGAAGAAAACCCAAGAAGTCCAGATCGATACTCACCATCTTTTTATCGATTTTAAGGCCGCATATGACAGCATTTATAGAGACGAGCTATACAGAGCCATGTCTAGTTTTGGGTATCCCTGCCAGCTGCCAAACTTGTCAGATTGTGCAGAATGACGATGGAGATCGCTCGCTGCTCCGTAAAGGTCGGAAACAATCTCACCGAGACCTTTGATGCCAAAAAAGGATTTAGACAAGGTGACGCGCTGTCATGTGATTTCTTCAACGTCATTCTTGAGAAGATTGTGCGAAACTCACAAGCCAACACCAGAGGCACAATTTTCTATAAGTCTGTGTAACTGCTTGCATAGCATACGCTGATGACATAGACATTGTTGGCAGAACACAGCGAGCTGTTACTGGAGCGTTTGCTAGTATTAGTACAGAAGCGGCAAAAATGGGTTTAGTGGTGAATGAGGGTAAAACAAAATATAGTGACACACAACATCGACGAATCGGACAGAACGTCACGATAGACAGCTATAACTTTGAGGTAGTTCGGGACTTGGTCTACCTCGGATCTGCTATAAACTCCTACAATGACATCATATCATAAGACGGTAATTGATTAGTAAGGCCATGTCAAGAAGCACTAAGGAGATTCTATATAAGACTCTCATCATCCCTGTCCTGCTCTATGGCGCAGAAGCATGGACCCTAGCAAAAACGGATGAGGATCTTCTTGGTCGCCTCGAACGCAAAATTCTTCGAGTGATTTTTGGTCCCGTTTGCATTGACGGGCTTTGGAGGAGAAGATTTAACAGCGAACTCTACGAGCTGTACAGCGACATCGACCTGGTCAGAAAAGTACGCATTAGTCGTCTAAGATGGTTAGGACATGTAGAGCGAATGAACACCAACGCTCCGGCCCGGAGAGTCTTCGATTACAACCCGGAGGGACAACGCAGTAGAGGAAGACCTCGCCTTAGGTGGCGCGCGCAAGTGGAAGGGGACCTCAACCAACTTGGAGTGCGCAACTGGAGGCAGTTAGCCAAAGATCGCGCTAACTGGAGAGGCGTATTGGTTGAGGCCCTGGTCCACCCCGGACTGTAGCGCCACCTTAAGTAAGTAAGTAAGTCATATCTCGAAACCCGCATTTTCGACTTCGATGAAACTTTAAAAACCAAGTAATGCTTACATCCCGAACATAAACTTATACTCTGTTTTCACAGACAAATTTTTCTCCACTGAACGCTGGGAAAATCCAACGATCTAGCATCTAGTTTATTGCTTATTGCTCGACTTCAGGTTTCAGGATAACGTACAAAGATGATTTATAAATATCTTAAAATCTTTGTACATAATTGAATTTTATATAAAAAATCCTATTTTTGTTGGATGATTCATTCCAAAGCTAGGAGCTAGATTGCATTCGATAATTACAACTTTTCTTAGATATCAGCTAAGATTTCCGCTTTCGGACAGCGGATAGTGGTAAAATGTATCCTATAATCTAATCTCAACAATTTTCAATGCAACTTTGAAAACCGGTATCAATTTCGTGCAGTACTTTTTTAATCTATTCCAAACATACACCTTATAAAAAATAATCCCTACTTAGTTTTTCTCAAAAAATTCTAGTATACCTATCAGTTTTTTAATAATTTCTCAAAATGATAAGCCGATCTGTCTTCATATTTATCTTAAATCTCAATGCCGCACTTAAAAATTAAAATCGCAATTGCCATTAAAAATGCAATAACAACAACGCAAAAGTTATTTTTATCAAATTTTTAACAAATATTACTCTTTTATCTAGCATTGCTTCTCGGATCTTCACCTACCTATCTAATAAAATAAAAAAACAGCCAACCAAACTTGTGGTCAACGATGAGTTTCGTTCGACCCAGTCGTGCACTTTATTTTTTTTTCCGCTTGCTATTTTTTTCAAGTTGGTTTTATAAATTTATAACTTTGACTCAACCATTTTTTAATAGTATTTCTTTATATTTTCAATATTTAATTTCATTTTTACTCTTTTAATTTTTTCAATTTAAAATTTATACTAAAAATAAAATTAGAATTAAATGGTTTTTAAATTTTTTCTCTTTACATTTTTTGGTTGGAAAAAGGGAGAATTTTATTGCTAGAAATTTAAAAAAAAATAATTTTGGAAATCAGAACTGAAGAAAAACAGAACTTTTGTGTATGAAGACAGATTTTACCAGATTCGGCTAAAATTTTAGCTTGTAGTTCGCGTCAACAAATTTTCTAAATAATACAACCTGTTATGCTAGCCATGCGCAGTAGAGGGCGTACAAAATGAGCCTAATGTAGGAAATGGATATTTGGCAGAGCCTTTTTATCTTCTGTAATCTATGTATGTACAACGTCTCCAAGATTAACCGTCCCTCTGCATAATTTTTGCCATCCCAAGGTACACATGTAAGAGTCATTCAACAAGCCTCCTCCCTAATTTCCGATTCACGAGTCACTTTGTTCAATTTAAATCAATTAAGTCCAACCTCCTAAAGGCACGGGTAGAACAAAATAAAACCTGCTACCTCCCTCAAAAATTGTTTACAAAGCCTAAATCTATCTAACCATTATGCCTATGCAAATGCGACCTTCGTCACGTAAAAAAAACTTTCTGTATCGGGAAAAACATACACAGAAGCGCCAACACTTATATCAACCTACTTTGCCCCGAAACGCTCCGTGTCCTTGGCCAAATTGAAAACTTAAAACTTTTCCTATCTACCCTCATCTATGCATAGAATTTTTATGAGATTTCAGCCAGCGTAAATCACAGCGCCACCGAAGGATTGCGCTCTGCTCCTTTTTTTTTTCAATTTTCACGCCGCCAATAAAGGAAACTTTTTAATCACTTTGTGCAGCGACGTGCTCGTCTTCATCTTCTTTGTCGTCGTGAATCTCTTTCTCTCTCGCTATACTTGGAAGAGATAAAATTGAGTAGTCCGTTTCGGATATTTCAAGGATTTCCACTTATGACACGGAATCCTGGAACGCGCTGCTTCTTGCGCACGACAAATGACTATACACAGACAGTGCGCCATAAAAAGATCAAACGTTCATCGATTTTATGTCGTTTCTGGCCTCCGTCAAACTTAATTGCATTCGCTGCGTGCTACATACAAAGTCTGCGTTTATATCCTGGAGGAGGTTGCTCTGGCGGAGCCATTAACTCGATATGAACTTCTCATTCAGAGATGTACCTACCTATTCTACAACAGATAACCCCGCAACTGAGTAACTGAGTGTGTGTTTCCAGCGAGAGGATGCGACGGCCGGCCGGCGACGACCATAGTACAGAACTAAATAATGAACTCTCCGAAATGGAGGCTGGACCCATTGAATGACCCATTCAAATGGTCATAAAGCTGACCATTAAAGTTCTCCAAGTTGGGAACTCTTGGCGGCGACGGCGGCAGCAGTGGTTATCCATCCGGCATTCGATGTGGTATGGGACAGAGGGAGCGGTAGACATATACACACAACAGTCAAGGGGTTAGCGCAGTTAAAGAGAAGATGAGGACGTTGATGAGTTCCAGATTCGGAGAGTCGCACATTAAAGTTTGTTATGTCGGACATGTAGTGTGTGCTGGGGTGTGTTCGGGGTCAGTTTTTTGCAATTTCAAGGAACCGTGAGTTTTATGAACACTTCCACTGTGAGAATAATGCAACATGGTGCGATAATGATTCATTTTATTAAGCGAGTGCAAGGTGGGTATAAAGTTGGTTTGTGCCCCCCGATCATTATATAACCGGGAATGGATTTTCCTGTTGCAGTTTGAAGAGGTGCAACGGGTGTGGGTAAGATGGATGGCTATTCCTCTCTATTGACAGTAGGATATGTTGATTGACACGACGACTTTAATATGGCATGGCAAACCGATTATAACTGTCGGTCAAAGGGCATCTTCTATGACCATTCATAGCGCATAGAGAAAGCAGTCTCCAGACCGATCATTTCCCAAGCGATAAAGGCAGACCGGGAAGAGTGTGAGCTGCGAACAAATTTTACTGAATTTTACTTGGCACATCACCGTCGACTTTGTGCTGTGTTCTCTAAACTCCATCTTAAGTCCGGAATCTTTTTGAAAAATACGTTCTTAAAATTTGTTTGTATACCCTCTTACAAAATAAAGCCTATCCTTGTGAGAGCAATGGTCGCTAAAACTATTCTGAAGTGGCGGACGGGTATAGCGCTATCTATGGTTGTGTCAATGACTCTGCAGGCGACAGTTTCCACATCAATTCTCTTTATAATTCTTTCCAGTAGGTAGGTAGTAGGTATACACCTCCATCAGACTACTCGTTAAGCTTTCTTCATTTGTTTAAGCTTGGCGGTCCTATAGTTTATGCCTAACATTGTAGGCCTCATAAAGGGCCCTTTTTCTTTGTGAAGAGTCCACTTTTTAGAAGAAACCTTTCAATTTGCAACATCTTGTAGATATATACAGGCCTTAGTTATAGGCATTGTTGACCGCGTAGGTCTAAAAACTTATTAGGCCTGTTGCAGGATCAATGTCCACACAATGAGTTTAAATTAATATTTTAAAAATGCCCTCCTAAACGGATATATCCGTCGCAAGACATTTTCCTACTTAATGCCTACTTTTTGGGGGCGTTTTTTTTTTTCAGAAGCAAAAATGAACCTCAATTATGTAACACCCCACCATCACTAAACGCTTCTCAGTTAGAACTATGCTCACCTCAAATTTAAACAAAAAAAAAACAAGCTTTCGTATAATCAGCTCCAGACAAACTTTAGTCCCTTCGGATAGTTTCATTTATTTCTGAACAAATTGTTTGACAACGAACGACACTCACAGCTCGATAAATACAATATACCAATGCGGACATGAGTCTCAGCAGCTTATGTATATATACCCACTCCCCTGGTAAAACGCAACCCCCACCATTTAAATTTGTCTACAAAAATATGGCCACCAAAAATCCTTCCCAATTACAACGACGGACGTTTAATAATTAAACGTCAAATCACAATTCCATATTCTCCGTCCACTTATGCCAGATATTTGAAGGAGAAAAAAATAAATAGGTCCTCGTCGTTTTTATGCGATAATTGCCTTAGATTTCTAATTTCATGGAGCTCACCTTAAGCCCAACCCCACCCGCACGCCCCGAAAATCGTTTTTGTCTGGTAGGTACTTACCCCCATATACAACCGAACAAAACACACCGTCAAGGACCCTTCACCTAATTGCCGAAGCAATTAAACGACGCCCTTAGGACAAATAACATGAGATATATCCAGATTCTACCAGGCAGCAGGCACACACATTTAGGCCATAAAAATAATTATAATTGCCGGCGTATAACGTGCACATATACACAAGGAGATCAAATAGTCTCAGCGCTCTCAGGACCCAACCCAGCCCACTCCAACCCCCAGCCACCCTTGAAGCGAACGAACAGAGGCCATCAAACGCAGACTCATCTGTGAGTGGCAGTTTTCGCGAAGGATGGATTATCCTTACGCAATTATCCTTCACGGCAGGGTAAACAGGACAACACACAATATGAGGAAAAAAAAAAATACACAAAATAGGAAAAACTGCGCGACAGCGCAATTTCCACCCCCCAAACAACAGGCAAAGCCAGACAATGGCATGCAACATGTCGCCAGCGCCACGCGTCGCAGAGTTGTTATGCCATGCTTCAGCTCCTCCCTTCGAGCTGCCGGCAAAATGTTGTCCTGTCCGCTGTCCCCATATTCTAGAAGTTACAAGGAATGCAGATTCCCAAAATGCCAGTCACAGTGCTACGACCTACGAGTAGCGCTCTCTATCTCGCTCCTGGAGGTGGCCATGTTGCACAAGCGTAAGTACATCGGAAGCGTGTTAGATGGCGGCACGATCTTGCTCGCAGCACATTAAACGTGCCAAATCGTCTAGTGTGTATGTGTGTCCTTATGGACACCTCTCGAAGCGGTATAGACCATAGCATTTGACTTGTAAACTCATTAGGCGGAACCACCTCCTCACCGCAGCGCATCGGCGTGGCGGCCAGTACTACACATGTGACCATGTGTCACGTTTCTGGAGCTACCTCCGAATCACTACAATTAGCGAAAGTGTTCACAATGAGCACATTTCGGTCGTGAAGTGGATGCATCTCCACGGTGTCCCGTGTCGTTTCATCGTCTGTTGTCCGTCAGGTCTAGTCCATCGAGGAGATGGTGATAGTTTTAAGGCGCGTATACTTCAACGGTGGCGATGCCACCACCTATATGGATGTGAGGAATTCTGTGTAATTAGTGTGGTCCGGTGAGGTACTGGATTTGCATACGCAAGTTGGTTTTGGGTTTGCGCACATATTCAGGTGTATTTCTCTGCAGGTTATTTGGACATGTTGGTATGAGGTTAGATAGCATTGCTGCGGTTGCAATTTTTTTCTGAAACATTCATTTTAAGATCCACCGCCGTTATGAATGGTACGAGAGCCGATTTTGAATACCTATCTCAGCAAAGTGAGGTAAAGTAGAAAAATGCTCGTTAAAACTCAACCCCGAATAGCTCTTTCTGCAGCTAAAGGAATGCAAGTAGTTTTGATAATATGGCTGAGTGGCTGAGTCACTAAAAAGTTTGAAAAAAACGAGACGAAAACCCCCAACATATGCTTCTAGAAATGCGACAAAAGAGGTTCCAAAAATGCGGCAGAACTACGAGCTCTACTTTCGAAAAGTCTTCTGAAAATCAGTCCAAAAATGCGTCAAAAAAACCGTCAGAGGTCTTTAAAAAAGGTTAAAAAAGTATTCAAAATACACATCAAAAACATTTGGTGTTGCAAGAACGAGTTAAAAAAAAAATTTGAAAACGCTCCAAGATCATTCCAAAAGACGCGTCGAAAAACGTATAAGAATCAAAAAACGATCTCAAAAATAATTTCAAAAATGCGTCGAAAAGTCATTCCAAATACGCGTCCAAAAAACTTTCTACAACTCTCAAAAGACGTGAGAGAAGCCTTCAAAATAGACATACATAAAAAAACATGTGATGTGCTTCTACATCGTGTTTCTACATCACGCTTAAAACAACTAATATCACATCAAAGACCCGTCGAAAAACGCATTAAAAAATGCGTCGTAAACGAGCTCAAAAATACTTTTAAAAAGACGTCGGGAAATCTGTGCAAATATGGGTCAAAACAACTTGTCAACAACCATCAAACGTGTTAAAAGCCTTCGAAACAGATAAATAAATAGTTGGCGCAACAGGTCTTTAGAGACCCTAGGCCTAGCTTCTCACAACCATTCGAAACAGATACACATCAAAAACGTTTAGTGTTCCAAAAACGTGTCAAGAGACCCGTCGAAAAACGTATAAAGAAATGCGTCGGAAACGAGCTCGAATAGACTTTCAAAAAAGCGTTGGAAAATCAGTCCGAAAATGCGTCAAAAAACCTGTCAACAACCTTCGAAAACCCTGTGAAAAGCCTGTAAAACAGATACACATAAAAAACATGTGATGTAGAAACACACGTTAAAAACAACGTCAAAAACGACTTAAATATCACATTACAGACCCGTCGAAAAACGCATTTAAATTGCGTCGAAAACGAGATCGAAAATACTTTCAAAAAGACGTCGGAAAATCAGTCCAAAAATCCGTAAAAAAACCGTTCAACGACGACGAAAGATTTAAAGTCTTCAAAACAGACACACATCAAAAAACGTTTGGTGTTGCAAAAACGTGTCAAAAGACGCGTCGAAAAACGTATAAAGAAATGCTTCGAAAACGAGCTCGAATAGACTTTCAAAAAAGTGTTAGAAAATCAGTCCAACGATGCGTCAAAAAAACCGGTCAACGACCGTCAAAAGATGTGTGAAAAGCCTTCAAAATAGACACACATAAAAAAACATGTGATGTAGAAACATACGTTAAAAACAACGTCAAAAGTGCATTAAATATCACATTAAATACCCGTCGAAAAACCCATTAAAAAATGCGTCGAAAACAAGCTCGAAAGTACTTTCAAAAAGGCGTTCGAATATCAGGCCAAATATGCGTCAAAGAAACACGTCAAAAGCCTCAAAAACAAAATGGTAAGAAGCCTTCAAAACAGACACATATTAAAAAACATTTGGTGATGCAAGAACGAGTTAAAAAACAGGTCGAAAACGCTCAAACATCGTATCAAAAGACGCGAGGCATGCATTCGTTCATTTATTTATTTATTCAACAAAATAGACAATAACTCACAAAGCATATTCCAGCGCAGACAGCCGAAAAGCCGGCTACCCAAAAAATTCGTTTACATTCTCCGATCCGTTAGTCGAAAGGAGTTAAAGAGCTTTGCACATTTCTCCCGCTGAAGGAAACTTTTTAAGAAAAAAAAAAAAAAAAAAAAAAAACAAAAAAAAACAAAATAGAAAACCAAGGCAGAAGAATATATGCAGGAAAAAAGAAAAAAACTCGCACGCCTATCGATAGTCGACAGGGATTTCTCTTTTCTCCTTAGATAAGGGAATTGGTCTGTCAACTGGAGTGATATATGGCCCGCAAGGACTTAAATGAAATAACGTAAGAGCCATGTAAGAGGCCAGAAAAAGAGTTCCCAACGTATAAATGGAAGAAAGAGGCAAAAAAAAGGACGAATTAACGAGACGAGTAAATTTATTTCGTTGGAAATTATTCATAGATGCAGAAAGCATAAAAGGAGAGCGATTGAGCAAGGCAACGAGATTGTTATCGCCCAAGTCCGCGCCATAGAAAATTTTAATTTAATTATGTCGCAGCGAGATACGACTTCGAATGCTTCTTCATTTCCATAAGGTCTTTGGGGTACCAACTTGCTGATTGGTTTGAAAGAAAGATCCAATTGCCTCATGGGGGCTTAGCTTTGGGATGCTGCTAACAATTCGCCAGTCTACCCGTTTTTGGGAGCGAATTCCAAGGTATGACTCCATTTGCATATTCTTGCAGCTAAATCCTCCTTTGCGGTGTAATTTTCTTGAAAAAAAACTTAAGGAATGATGCACAAAACTCTCCTTAAAGTCGGTGAGTTGACAACAACTAGGTATCTACATTCAAGGGAGATAAGCTGCTGACGATTTTTATAAAAGGTTTTAAGAAGCGAAGATCGAGTCCAAACTACGACTCGATCTACCTTTAATCACGCATTTTCAACAGACTTCACTTCACTGTGCAGTCCTTTGCTTTCCATGCTAGATATTGCAAGCTGGACTCAATGTGGATTTTTGTGTACCTACAACCTGCGAGGAGCTGCTGTGTCGCGATTACCTCCTCCAACCGACACGTGGTTGGTGAGGGTGAGTTTTCCGCTCTTCACTGAGGCTTTTGATGGGCCCGTTGTGAGAAGTCTGCTCAACTGTTCGAAGGACTCACCTAAGATTTATACCCCTAGATCCCAACGATATGCAGAAACACCCTTCACCCAATCAATCTGGACATCCTTGCCACAGTAAATATACCCAAAAATCAAATCCATGTTCCGAGCGGAACAGAAAAACAATTGAATTACACGGAAAGTGCTTCTCCCGCATAATTGAATCATTGCGCGTCACTTCGTTACGTCGTTCGTCCAAAATACTTCACAAGAAGCTATTCCACACTCCATCCACAGATCCAGAGATACACTGTATGTGCACTTGAGTTCTCGCCACAGTCTCACTCTCACATAATAAATCACCGCACCGACCGCCACCACACGGCTCGATAGAAACCATCGACTTCCTGTTCCACTTTGGAGTTAATCAGATTTCCACTACAAAAGTTTCTCGTGGAAATTGAGCGCGCTTCTTGCTCAGCTTGCACAACTATATATCCCGTACACCAGTTCGGGGCAGCACAATCCGAGTAATTGAATTCGAAACCATTATAGAAATTAAGTTCCATCATCCTCGCCGGGAGAGAAGGATCTCTCCGCCTGCGAACCTGCTCTGCTCTATGGGTGAATTTCAATTCTTTACCATCCAGCTACGGCTACGGGTTAAAACATTGGATTCAAGTGCCGTTTACATTCAAGTATGCTGAGGCCTCGGGACCGAAAAAAAAGAAGAAGAAGATAGAAAGCGAATACCCCAAAGGGGACTCAGTGGCATCGAACGCGAAGGGAAACAGATGGAGAAGCAGCACTCCTCTCAATTATGGTAATGAAACAATTGTCGTCTGAACGCGGCGGTACACATTAAGTGATTCTTGAATTTTAAATATTCCGCCCGAAAATTTAAGTCTACTTGAGTGGGTCGTATCTCGTATAGTCGTGGAGTTTCTTTTGGGTTGGTTGACTCGTGAGGGGAGCTGTGCCACTTCGTCGTCGCGGTGCGGTTATCATGCTGTGTGGGAGTCTGTCTGGTATGACAACTCCGAGTCGGGTACGTGAACGAAGGTCAGTTTGGATGTTGGCACACAAGTGTCCTTAAGCGGTAAACATGTTCAAAGTACCTGACCAGTCGAGTTGACAAGTATTTTGGGATCTATCATAGGAAGGAAATAGCGGACCTGGAGTTGAAAAAGTTTAGCACCTTGCATACCTATGAACCAGAGTTCCTAAGCAATTTTCCTATACAAAAATGTAGGCAACAAAATTCGTATTCTTGGGTCTTATTCAAGCCAATCTCTCCACAACCATGAGCCTTTGCCTGCCTTGTCAAAAGAACTCATGTCTTCCCATCAAGCATTTTTCATCCTTCACAACAATCACACTCCCGGCACATTATCCGCCCAGCGGTCTAGACACATCCGATGTGCGTTTCTATTTAGCACATCTGAAATTAAGACTCAATTCAGCCCCATTCTAGAATTAATGGCCGGCCCAGACCGTGGTTCATGGAGTTAATTTCTGTCTGCAGCTAGTCTAAGGAACAGTCTAAGACTCTGTCCTAAATACGCGTCGGTTAATTGACTTCACGTCATAAGATATGGCTGAATTCTTTTCCCAATCTACACGCAGTGTGTATGCGGAGCCACCTCCGACCTCCAATTGGAAACGCTCTGGCCCGAGGCATTATGCAAAGCGAAAGTGAAGCTTGTAACAATTGCGTATGCAAACATTGGAATTCAACACAATATAGCTAGCACGGCGCGACGTGTCGTCGCTGTCGCCATCGCCATCGGCATCATCATCATCATCATCATCATCATCATGATCGTTGTCAGACTAGATTCACTTACAAATCTAATTAAGTCCAATAAAAGCCTCAGACAAGTGATACCACAATCTAAGCTGCTGCAGAGCTGGAGCACACTCGCCGGCCACCAGAAAGACAAAAATGAGGCTGCAGCAGCCGCCGGATTATACAATTCATTGCTCGAATTTAAATTGTCACGCAAACCACCACTAGGCGAGTAGTTGTCAATACGGCATACGGCACTCGTTTAATTGAATTTGTTCAACAATTGTATGAGTATGCGGAGTGCGGAGTGCGGAGGAGACGGCTGCAGATGCTGCAGAGTACGAGTAGGTATATTTTATTTATTTATGTTTTTCATTCAGTTTTTTTTTTTTTTTGTTAAATCAAGTCCAATGAATTGATAGATCCGGTGGTGGGCTTTGTTTTGATGGACGCCCGCTTCTCACTTTGGCCATAGCACAAGTAGTAGCATCATCATCATCATCATCATCATCCCCTCAGTGGGGGGTTGAGTTAGCGACGAATGAGTTAGTTACTCGTAGTGGTGATTTGTCAATTGTAGATTTATACGACACGATTCAGAATGCGATGTGAGAATGAAGGGTGATGATGGATGTGGTTCAATTGATGTGGTATTGCGCGAATTGAATTTTTTTTCCTTTGCTCCGCTTTATTATTTTCAGCTTTGTAACATATTGCGTACTGAAAGTCAGAGTAAACGTGTGAAATGTAACGCTTTTTAAATGTGTCACAACATTTTGTAGGGGGTACTTTAATGTACAGATTTAGGGTATCAAGTTTGAAGTAGCACCGAGGTGAAAGTTAACAACTTACAATGGGAAATACATGAATCAGTGCTGTCTGCTGACAAATCATGTAAATATGTCCCACTGGTTTAGAATAAGGGTGAAGAATGAAGATGAATATCTAATTGGCCCGCCTATGATATTTTATCTACTTGCTGCATGAGGGAGCTCTATTTTTTTTTTTTTTTTGACTCTAGATTTAAGTCTTATTCTAGACAAAAATTATTAAATTAAATTTAAAACTAATATTTAACTTATTCTAACTTACTGGCTCTTAGCGCCCGCTAACTCTAAACTAATAATATCCTTAAAATGATTGCCTTTCGGCCTTAAAACTATCTAACTATACCAGCAGGGATTCACTCTTTCATGTTGGCTAGCCCGGTGCCTCCCAAAGACCCCCTACTCTAAGCCTAAACCTACTAACTTAATACATAGCTTAAAACTAAGGAGCCCACCGGCCCGGGAGAGCGTATCCACCCTCACCTCTTCCTCAAGCCACCAAAATTCGGTGAACTGCTTTACCGTATGTATGGCAGACCACTGTCCCGTCCCCAATGACGGTACTAAAACGGAGGAGCCCCTGAGAAGTCGCGGCGTACAAGTCGTAGATGAGTCGCTTATCCCTCGCGCTGCGGTGACTGTGGTACAATACCGGCACACCATCTTTTGTCTGGACTAACCCTTACATGTCTAAATGAAGAAATGCCTCATGCGGGATAGAGCCAGATGTAGCGTACTCTCGTGGTACATTAAATTGGGGTAGTAGATAAGCCTTTGAGATCAGGATATTATCACTGGCCATCGCTCTAGCAACGTGCCTCCGAACAACCCTAATAAGTAAATTGTAAATCCTTTTCAGTCGAGCCCCATTGTATAAGGTCCTGATGGGATAGTATTTTGTGTACTGAGATTCAGGAGTTCTAAACAACCCTAGACAGGCCCTGAGGCATTGCCTCTCAAACACCCGAATCTTTTCCATATAGTACGGCGCTAATTGAACCACATAGGGACAGCCATAAGCGATGATAGGCCTTATAAGGGTCACAAATGACTTTCGCCCTGGAGTCGAGTTGACTGCTGCAAAACAGTCTCCTCGTCAGAGAGTAGGCCCCTTTAGCCCCAGCAAGACAAGCTTCTACATGTTTGTCAAAATACGGGTACTGGTCGAGCCGGATGCCGAGATACCTGACCACGTTTCTCACCGCCAATGGTCGCCCCTGCTGTGAAAAATTTGTTAATTTTCTCCAGTTTTTCTGGTATCCCTAGAGGCCCCAGCTAATGAAGTTCTGAACAGGATTGTTTCCGATTTTTCGAAATCGAAGTCACGCTGCAGAATGATGCTGATGACCTCGATTTTTGGTCCTCACCTGTAAGCTATCGTCCGCGTACGCTATAGCATTTCATTTCATTTTATTCCAAGCAATGACAACATTATTAAACAATCTTTTTATAAACTTTTGCAGATATTAGGTCAATGTACATTGAGGGCCAATGTGATGTGCTTTTTGTCTAGGCTGAGGCTAGCTCGCCGGATGCCAAAGTCCTTCCCAAAGAAACACGAACTTTAGGTAAGAAAGAGTACCCTTTATTACGCTTCTTTACTGCTTTTCAAACAATTTATAAAGTTAAGTGCTCTTACAAATTCAATGGATTCTAGAATTCGAACAGTCTCGAGTAATTCAACGATTTAGTCAATTTCAAGTCGTTCTACAATTTATAAATTTCCAAATGTCAAATGATATTATAATTTAGATAATTTCAAATAATTTTATAGTTTGAATGATCTCAAGCAACTCTACGATTTTAAACAGTTTCAAGTTATTTTACAATTTACACAACTGCAAGTTAGTTTGCCTAAGGTCTACAATCCCACGGCGGCGGTTCGGCCCTTGGTTGGTAGGGAGGTCGGGGTTACGGATTTCGTCTTGCTCCAAGTTCTGGGACCACGTTTGCTCTAGGTCCGTTTTGCCACAGTCCCGGTGTTCCACAAGTCTATACTACGACTGACTCGGCGTTCCACAAGTCTATCTTACGACTGACTCGGCGTTCCACAGGTCTATCTTGCGACAGTCTCGGCGTTCCGTGAGTCTATCTTGCGACTGACTCGGCGTTCCACAAGTCTATCTTAGGACTGACTCGGCGTTCCACAAGTCTGTCTTACGACTGACTCGGCATTCCACAAGTCTATCTTGCGACTGACTCGGCGTTCCACAAGTCTATCTTGCGATTAACTCGGCAATTCACTAGTTCACCCGCAGGCTACTAGTAACAAAAAATTTATCAAGTGTCAAAGACCCCTTGAGGACCAATTTCAGCAGTACACGAGATTGGTATTTTTTCCGCTTCTGAATTTGCACCCGATCACTTGTGTAAATATTAAACAGGACCGGAGAATTCGCTGCTCCGTTTTTAATTTCGAAAACCCTGCTCGAAGTCACGTTGTCAGCTTTGACGAACGAACTTCTTTCCCATAAGCATGTCATAAATCATATAGAGCAAAGGTTTTTGAATGCCCATTCTAGTCAGCTTATAAAAGAGTCCCTCCAATATACGGTACCGAAGGCCTTCTCAAAGTCGACCAGACAGGCACCCGTGCATTGCTTCTTACTTTTATTCCACTGAATGTCGGAGATCAGCTTCGACGCGGCATGAATAGTGTCATGCCCCGCTTTAAAGCCCAACTGGTTGTCCGGAATAATCTTATTTTCTTCAACCCATCTTAAAAGAGATCTATTGACGACTTTCTCGAATACCTTGCTTATATTCGGGAGCAAACTAATTGACCGCAGATTAGCAGGCTTTGTCCTATCTTTATCCTTTTTCGGGATAGGGTAAATATGCATTATTCAACGCATTGTTAAAAGCGTGGCGCAGATATCGATCGCTTCTAGCGGCAGGTGTGTTAATACGACGTTTGGGACACCGTCAACTCCCGTCGACTTTTTGTTTTTCAGTGACTCTTCCACAGGCATAGTGTAGTTATGCTTTTTTGATGCGATCGTGTACGTTTTCCTTCCAACTCAGCTTGGAATCTACGATTATGCTAAGATATCTCGCTGTCTTTGAGATTTCCAATCCACCCCGACCATTCTTGGGCAATCATCTTGTAAACAGTAGAATTTCCGTCTCCGGAACTCCAAGTCCACGGTCCGTAACCCAGTTATTGACTAGTAAGAGTGTGTAGGTAACTAAGTCTTTCGCTGAGAACTGGAATGAATTTACCTGGGTCCAGAATCGCGACATCGTCTGCGTATGCGCTCATAATGAAACCTTCCTTTTCCAGTACTTTTTAGCAGTTCGTCAACTACGAGGAGTCATATGAGCGGTGAGAGGACTCCACCTAGACGTGTTCCCCTATATGCACCTTCCGTTCAGTGCTCACGTCCCCTCGCTGTGACTTCATGAGTTCAATCCAGTCACATAGGCTGCTATTTAGGTGGGTTCCACGCAAGCTGCGTAAAAGGATTTGGTAAACAAAATAGTTTTTTTTTTTTTTTTTTAGAAAGACCCTTGACGAAAGCCTGTACATTGAGAGGGTTCAAACTTCAGAAGGCGACTTAGTTTTGTTTTTGTTTCTGGAACGCTTGATGTCTATAATTTTATGGACTTACTATGAGGTTTATAAGACATTTAGGTACAAGTACCTACATCAATTATTTTTGAGCTCGAACAGTAAATTGTGCCCGTGGCTCCTTTACTACTTTTCCTAGCTTGACCGACCTTTTGCGAGTAAATTTCGACCCGCACATGACTTAAGTTTTGGGAAATAATGCTGGCGGGGAATGGGAATGTTATCGATGCAATAAGTTTCGAAGTCAGCTCATGTGCAGGAGGGTATTTTACGGCTATGCATCGGCTCCTATTTACACTCAAGACATGTTGTAGTTATAAGCTTCTACCTATAAATTCTATCTCTACGATTTTTCCAGGACTCTGTGAAATGACCCAGGCAATTTAACGTTAGTCTAGGTTTATTGACATTACTCCTGCTCACCTACTGTATGAGGGCACGGGTAATATAATATACCGGTTGACTCGAATCTTTGCTGGTTAGAAGTCAAGCAAGATCTGTGAGGTATGCTGTTTTATAACCACTTGGGACGTGATTTTCTAACTATTTTCTATGACAAATTCAACCCAATAAATGCAGTGCTGACTTTCTCTCCCGAAAGTTTGGCGGATCTACTCATAGGTATAATTACTAAGAAGAGCAGAGCTGGCCTTTCCATAAGTATAGGTACCTAGTACAAATCGTACAGCTACTTAAATCTTTTCCAGCCAAAAGTCATTTTATTACGCACTCGTAAAACCCCAATAACAATTAACTGAAGTAAACCTTTTTTTTTCAAATTAAGATAGATTCTGACTTTAAGTTCAGTTCTCAGGAGCATTCGCATAAAGAATACTCTGACATAAGAACGTCCTCGAGTCACTGCACCCGCAGCCAAATGAAACTTCTGGTCTTTTCCATCAGTACGCTGTGTTTATGTGTTCCCATTCGTTTGTCGTAAATTTCAATTTACGGGTACAATCCCATTAACAAACTTTCATTTAGCCGGACGTGTCCAAAGGCGCTTTCAATGCAATTCCTTGGTCCACGTAACTGACATCACCTATCTGAGGCCGGCGCCACCATTGCAATTGCAGTCATCACCGTCCGCCATTCGAATCGAATTGCTGCGTTACGTGCGAAAAGGGTTCAATGTCGTGCAGGGCCGGATGACATGTTCCCGAAAGTTTCGCAAAACATTAGACACAACAGCACTGGGATGCGGACTGCGGACATGCGACAGCCCAGATGAGACTTGCATTCAAAGTTTGAGGACAATTTTGAATTTATTTTTCTGTTGTTTTTTTTGTTTGTTTTGTTTTTTTATTGTGTGTTGCTGTCGTCTCTGTTAACCTAGGGCGATAGGTATAGGTGGTGCCAGTGTGACTCACTTACTTACTTGCGTTGCAAGACAAACATAACAAACGTGACATTCTAATTGCAGAATGCAGTCGACACTAAAGTGCAAAATCATGTCACCAGGAGCACTTCCACACACACACACATATAGACGCATTTGTCGCACACTCGGCATAAGTAGTATAAGTACTCGTACTCGGTATAGTCGCAGTTGAAATGAAGACGTTGTCTATTTTACTTTTATGTCGTTGCTTCGTACTTCCCTGTCCCATTGTTAGACATGCCTGATGCCCTCACTCTCGCCAGCACCATTGCTAAGTTGCGCTGCTGGAGCATAATGGCCGATGTTCTTGTCCTGAGTGCAATATTCGTATTATTACTTTATTTAGGAATGACAAGGACACAGGCTGCACAGATTTCGCCTCCGAGTGTGCAATGGTTATATGGATGGTGTCGATGGACGTGTGTGTCACTGGAATGGCACGGTGGGTGCGGTTGGACGGCTCGTTGGAGTACAGTCGAAGAGTGCGTAAATTGCAAGTGCACCGTAGTGGTGGAGGTGCTGCTATATAGTGGGGCAGGTGGATATCTGAGAAGGACTAATTGGAGCTGGTTATCACGTGGCAGGTAGATGGCTAATTGATGCACTCAGAGTTTGCTCAGTGACTTCACTTTCTATATACAATATACACAGCATGTTCTGGGTTTGGTGCTGGTGAAAGTTCCATTTGCCATTAGTGCATCATGGTCACGTATACCTATCTATTGTGTGAACAGTCATAATGGCTGGTGACTGGCTTGAAGTTGTAGATATGTCGTGAAATTGGTTTATATTTGCGATTAAATAAGCTTCGTTGGCTCGATGACAGTGCTATTGCATATCGAACGCAGGTGAAAGCCATTCACATATTGAGTGTGCTGGAGCAATGTGTTTGTCAAAATAAATGTATGAATGTACTTAATAATTTATGCTGCAAAGGTTTTTTCCCTTGCTTGGTAAAACGAAAAGAATTTTCGTTTAGACTGTTTCATTGACGGATTCGATTTTTTTCTTCGTTTTCTGAAAACGAAAATCACTTTCGTTTCGTGCTTTTGGAAAACAAACAACGTTTTTAATTTTTATTGATTATTCCTACGGTTTCGAATTTTTTTCTTCGTTTACTGGAAACGAATATTTTTTCCCATTTTCGTTTCTGCGATTGGAAAACAAACACGGTTTTTTATTTTCTTTGATTATATCTAGGGAATTAAACGTCTTTCACAACCAACTAATTTCAACAGGCATGGCGTGAAACGTGAAAATAAGAGGAATTTTTGCAGCAGAACCGCAACATTGTTTGTCCTCAACAAATCAATCAAACTTTCTCCGACTCTTAAAATTACCCTCAAGGTAGATATGCAATTTGAATTATGTACACGTCCAATTTTTTTTTTTTTTTCTAAATTCGAATGTTTTTTCGTTTCGTTTTACACAGAATCCCGCTTTCAAGGTAGATAAGCAATTTTAGCTACACATCCGCTTAAACGTTTTCAAATGGGAAAGGTGCAAACGAAAGGAGAAAAGACTTGAAATACTGTTTCGCTTTGGCATGATTTCTTTCGTTTTTCCAAATGCGAACGTTTTTTTCGTTTCGTTTTAAACAGAATCACTCTTACAAGGTAGATATGCAATTTGAATAACACTTACACTTAAACGTTTGAAAATGAGAAAGATGCAGGAGGATATACTTAAAACAATGTTTCGCTATGGCATGAATTTTTTCGTTTTTCCAAATAGGAACGTTTTTTTTTTCGTTTCGTTTCGTTTTTTTCTCGAAAGGAGATACTTGAAATACTATGTTGCTTAGTCATGATTTCTTTCGTTTTTCCAAATGCGAACGTTTTTTTCGTTTAGTTTTACACACGTTTTTCCCACTTTAAAGGTTGATGTGTAATTTGAATTACACTTACACTTAAACGTTTGCAACTGGGAAAGGTGCAAACGAAAGGAGATACTTGAAACACTGTTTCGCTTTGGCATGATTTCTTTCGTTTTTCCAAATGCGAACGTTTATTTTCGTTTCGTTTTACACAGAATTCCACTTTCAAGGTTGATGTGTAATTTGAATTACACTTACACTTAAACGTTTGCAACTGGGAAAGGTGCAAACAAAAGGACATACTTGAAACACTGTTTCGCTTTTGCATGATTTCTTTCGTTTTTCCTAATGTGAATGACTTTTTCGTTTATTTTTACACAGAACTCCGCTTTGGCTAATTTGTCAAACGCAGAAAGTTGTCAGATAAGTAATAAATAAAGGAACCATAGGCCTTGAATCTCACAACCATTTTTGATGCTTGCGGGGGATTTACCATGACTTTTTAAAGCTCGGAAAAGGTATAAAAAAAATATGAAAAAAAAAAAACTTCATAAAAACTGGAAACTTTAAGGAGTAATAAAGGGGTTCCGGATATTCCGCCAAATAAAGCTATTCAATTTAATAAATTACGATACCTACTGACTTTCAGATGGGCGGTTCAAATTGAAACCTCAAAAATTACCCGATCATCCCTGGATATACTTAAAGGTAAGCCACTTTTTCTAAACCTAACTTTTTCAAAAGAATACTAAATCCTTTACTACCCACCATACACCAAATTCATGAAGAGCGCCACTCAAAAATTTAAACTGCTTAAAAACGCATTTTGGGCACTCGAATCAGAATGACATATCCACATATCCTTTCAGTCGTTTGTAATATCCTGTGTGTGGCCATTGCCTACACATTCCATCCAACTGGATCCCCAAAGTCATATATAGCGACCTAAATGACATACGATATACACAACGTATCTGTAGCATCTAGCTGGAATGGCCTCTTTCATCGTCACTGACGCGTCGTCGTCCTCATCAGTTTCCATCCTCAGTCGGTTGGTTTCTTTGCGAAAATGGTGGAAATGAAAACGCCTGCACACACTTCGAATCACAAACATACAACAACATCAGAGCAGCATAGCCGTAGTCGGTCGGCCCGAAAAAAGGATCCAACAGCCATGCCCATGAGCCGTACACATTATATATGTACACCGTCGAGCACCAGTGTGTCGAAGAGAGCTCGCGTTTATTTTCACCAACAGCATAGCCAGGAGTATAACAGGCAGCACAACCAGCCAGCCAGCCAGCCAGCCAGCTAGCTAGCAGCTCAAACAAATGAAAAAAGGGAAAATCCATTCACCAGGATGGTTGGGTAAGTTTTCCCAATTTGTTTGACAACCATTAATCACTCTGCGCGACAACTTCTGCACGGATGACTGCTATCTCCGGCGTCGTCGTCGTAGTCGTTGTCGTCGTTTTCGTTACCTCCTGTGCGTCCTCCTCGGTCCTCGCCTCGTAGTCCTTCTCCTGCAATGGGAAATCCACTACATCAGGAATTTTCGGGGTGAAATGTTTTTCCTTCATATTACTACATTAATGGCGGCAGCACAGTTCCATATAGACGAAGGAGCGCGTTGCCTGGCTGTGTTTCGTTTTTTTTTTTTTTTTTTCCTTTACTTGCTATGAATGTTGTATGTCCTGAGCCCTTATTTTCCATTATATGCACACTCCTCTATATCGGAGAATAAACTAGAAAATTTTTGCTTTATTTGTTCTCGGAAAATCCTGCAAAAAAAAAAAACAAAGTAAACTTGTACCCAAGAACGGATCTGATTGCCAGGACTTTAGCTTCATTCGTTGGTTGTAATTTAAGTAATGAAACTGATAAGAGGATTCTATCTTTTTCTGTTACTGCTGCTGCTGGATGTTGTTGCTGTTGTCCTGGGTAGAGGGTTTATCTGGTAAAAGACGAGTAGAAAAAAATGAAAACAAAAACCTAAACCTAAACCCCAGAGATGAAGGAAAGGAAAGGATTTTTTTGGTTTTTACCCCAGTTCAACATTTTTGGGGGGACTTAGTCGAGAGAAATGAGGGATTGCCTTTCAGAGGCGATTTGAAATTTGCTTAGATTAAATAGCCTTTTGTTATTTATTTCCTTTTTCGGTGTCCTGTTCCGTTTGTCTGTATGTAAATCGCTTTAAAAATAAATACGGCGCGTAACTGGGACGAGTGCAAGTACGAGTATATGACGACTGTTTAGTATCTCAGCTGGCAGGAGTTTAAAACAAATCGGATACTTTTGATACTTTTGATTTGAGATAGGTATTTTAAAGAAGGTTTCCACGAAGCGCAGAGGAGCCAACGGCTTCCAAAGGGTCAAAGCGGGAAAAAGGCTATGACACTCTGCTTCCAAAAGATTCACAATAATTTTCAGAAAGTCCATGTACAGAAGGTAAAGAAAGATATATGTTCTTAATGAACTCGCGAGAAAACACTTGTTTTAAGGAGTTCTCAAAGCAGCCTCTGATACCCTTGGTTAAGGTCTAATGGACTTTCAGAATCAATTATACCGTAGAGTTGGAAATGAAAGTAAAGTTTCACACCATCACTTAGATACAAGCGCAGATTTAAATGCGTTAAAAAAATGAAAGAGCACTACTGCATAAATGTTGAGGAGCTATCTTATTTATTAGTCAAGTTTTTTTTTTTTTAACAACATTTCAGAGCCGAAATTTAGAGCGGAAACATTTTTAACTGCAAATGCATAAATGTAAGAAAAATATCAAGCAGAAAAGGAAAAGGAAACTAAACGGAATCTTTTTTAACTCCTTGAAAGAACCTCCTTTTTTCTGGGGACATTGAGATAAGGCCCTTCTAGCCTTTAAGTAGCACTCAGGGCTTTGAGGCTTTGTGTCATTTTGGAACCGCTTTCTGACGATATACAGTAAGAAAAATAGGTGGATGTATAATTTAGAGCTCCCTAGGTTAATTTAGGTTAGGTTAAAATGGCTGTCGGCTAACTGGTTAGGTTAGGCGACACACTTAGACCATTATAATGTCCCTTGTGATACCACGTGAATCTGTATTCATTCCTCCTACTCGTTGAACCAGTTGGAGCTTCTGATGAAGCGTAGTAGATTTCGAATGTCTATGTTTTTTAGATCGTTCAGATCACTATGGTAGAAATCTCCTAAGTGGATTTTTCGTCTATGTGAGAAAGCTGGACAAGTACAGAGAAGATGGGGAATTGTTTCTTCCTCCTCCTCGTCAAGGAAGCTTCTGCAGAAATCGTTAGAGAATACGCCAAGCCTTTGTGCATGTCTGCCTATGAGACAGTGTCCCGTAATGACACCTATTGTAGCACTGATGTGTTTCCTAACGAGGCAGATTAGTTGTCTAGAACGTTTTAGATCCAGCTTTGGCCAGATCTGTTTTGTCGCTAGACAAGTCGAGCCGGTTATACACCTAAGATTTGTTCTTTCGATAGCGTCCAGCTTTATTTTGAGTTTGCAAGTAGCGATTGGAATATCTAAGGAATCCTTAACTGGAAGTATAGGTAGTGCGGTTCCGTGTTTGGCGAGTTCATCAGCCTTGCAGTTACCTGAGATGTCCCTATGCCCCGGCACCCAACAAAGGTGAATGTTGAACTGCTCCGCCATCTCTCTGAGTGACGAACGACAGTCTTGGGCTGTTATAAACTTCGTGGAGACTGATTCTAGGTACTTGATAGCAGCTTGACTATCAGAGAAGATACGGATATCTATAGCAGATATCAAGTTTTCCCTTAGCCAAGATAAGACTTCTTTTATCGCCATTATTTCCGCCTGAAAAAACGCTACAGTGATCAGAAAGACGGAAGGAGAGACTAAGATTTAGTCTATTAGAGAAGACACCGCCACCAACACCGTCCACAGTTTTCGAACCATCTGTGAAGAAATGGATCGATTCATCATCCACAACTGCTTCCTCCTCCCAGAATGATCTAGTAGGAATGGAGACCTGGAAGTTTTTATCAAATTGTAGTTCTGGTGTGGTGTAGTCGATGTTTTCTGGAAGGTTCCTAATGTTGTTCAGGATAGCGGAATGGCCAGTTGTTTTGCTTGTCCATTGTGAAATAGCTTTAAGGCGTACGGCTGAGCTTCTAAGTTCTCATGTTTAATTTCGGAGTGGCATATGAGTTTAGGAACTTGCAACAGTAGCTCAGACGAGGCCTTTGAGGGGCGACATCTGTTGTACAAATTAATACCTACATATTAAATTTATTCTTAAAGCAAGCTCCTCTTTATTCAGAATCTTACTTAGGACACTAAGAACTTTTACAAGTTCTCTTAGCTAAGTATATTTTATGATGCGATGACTAACTTGCATGTGGCTGGTGGAATCTTTCATGTTCCTGTTCGATGCTCTTTCTTTTTGACCACGTTCTGTGAGAGTCGTATAAAACAAACATGAGTTTAAATATTTCAAAAAAACGCAAGTTCGTTGCCGATGGCATGTTCAAGGCAGAACTTAACGAGTTCCTCACTCGTGAGCTCGCCGAAGATGGTTATTCCGGTGTTGAGGTGCGTGTTACCCCAGCCCGCACAGAAATTATCATTATGGCCACCAAAACCCAACAAGTCTTGGGTGAGAAGGGACGTCGCATCCGTGAATTGACCGCCATGGTCCAGAAGCGTTTCAACTTCGATGCCGGCCGTATTGAATTGTACGCCGAGAAGGTTGCTACTCGTGGTTTGTGCGCTATTGCTCAAGCAGAATCGTTGCGTTACAAGCTGACCGGAGGATTGGCTGTTCGTCGTGCTTGCTATGGTGTTCTCCGTTTCATTATGGAGTCTGGCGCCAAGGGTTGCGAAGTCGTTGTATCCGGTAAATTGCGTGGTCAACGTGCCAAGTCAATGAAATTCGTTGATGGTTTGATGATCCATTCTGGTGATCCTTGCAATGACTACGTGGAAACCGCCACTCGTCATGTGTTGCTGCGTCAAGGAGTGTTGGGTATCAAGGTCAAGATTATGTTGCCATACGATCCCAAGAACAAGATTGGCCCCAAGAAGCCATTGCCAGACAATGTTTCCGTTGTTGAGCCCAAGGAGGAGAAGATTTACGAGACCCCAGAGACAGAAGTTGCAGGTTGCAGAGCCACCAAAGGCCCTGTAAGAGTTGACATGTGAGCAGTCTTTAATTTTTATTCGAAAATAATAAATATGATGCGGTAACTAACATATTTATATCTGCATAAAATCTTTGTGTGCCTATCTGCACTAAGTCGGATTTTGAGGTGCGAAGCTTATCACATCTTTTGGCTGCCGAACAGTGGCTTGCACTCGAAATTTAAAGTGTTTGGAGACTTGCTTCTTTAACATCTAGCCTACTCAAGCGATTAATCATTTTGAAAGTGGGTTACAGAAGCTTGTCAAATCTGGCCTTTTCCTAGATTTTAAACAAATAGTATAACTTTTGAGACCGAAAATGGAACAATTTACAAGAAAGCTCAGAGAGGGAACGCTAAACGAGAATTCCTTAGTTTTACTGGCTAAATCCATAGCTACCCTAAGTGGTGCTGATCTTCACAATAAATACAAAAGGGCACAGCGCACAGCTTCCATGATTCTGTTTACATTTGGGAGCTATTGGTAAGGTAAGGTGTCACTCTGGAAGTTTTTTTTTCTTTTAAATTGTCATTCCAACCTCATTATTCACATAATACCCAGCAAAAACCACCGTAATTCCTTACTTTAATAGCTTTTCAATAGCATTTGACCGATAGTCCCCATACACAAATGCGGCCACACAAAGAACCGCATAACTCTTTTCAATATGAAACCCCGCATAGCTACATAAACGCACTATAACAATAATAAAGTAGATTCCTTCATTGGCGGCCGGCGAATTCAAATCTTAATCCCGTAAATATAAAGCGTGACTAAATCTGTTACAAAGTCATAAAACACCAGGGGTTGAAATGTTATTATGGCATTTTAAACGATTTAAATCGAGAACACAAGTCCGGCGTAATCTTTGCGTCGGATTGCATTGTGTGTGTCCTGTAGGCGAGGATTTAGTTCTGGCTACGCAGATATAGTATACTGAATGCACCCCCCGCTGCTGTTAATAGCAGAGACATATATACAGTATGGCGTATTTTAAATCCTCAAAACGCATTGTCACCCCATTCCGCGCGTGTTTTTCCATCGAGTATGAGGAAATTGTAATTTTTATGGAAAATCTCCCTTCGATCGGAGCGCGATATGGCGACATCCCCTTGCTCGGTGCTGTGCTAAATCATATTCAGTGGACAAAAAACATGCAGTTAGATGAATTGTAATGACTGTACTGGCAACCTTTCGACTCTATTAGTTGGCATCAACATCTAATTGGAAAGGGTGGGTAATTTTTTTCTTTTTTTTAAACTTGCTTTTGTTGCATTAAATTGATGCACCCATAAGCAGTGGAAATGTATTCTCCGCTGCCGTGGAATATTATGATTTGTCTCTGATCGATACTCACTGTTTTTTCTAGTTTTTAATTTGTTGCCACAGGTGTGTACACATTTTAACTGACCACAAGAGTTATATCTAAAAACTAAAAGTATGCATCAGTGGTTCTGTTGAATGTCACTGGGAGTTTCGTTTCCAGAAATTTCGAGGTAGTTAAGGAGTCCGACTTGCACTAAGTTCAAGATGTAAGCACCAATTCCATGAATAACACCTGAGTGAAGTGAAAATTAATAGATCTTGGACGGTAATGTTTTAAAAAAACTTTATACACCTACAAGAGTTTGAAATAGTTATCTAGGTATTATCCCTGATTCCAGGACACTGAAACAAGTGTTCAAATTTAAAAAAATAAAGTGCAAGACTAGGTCGAGCGAAACTTTTGCGTTCATCAAAAGTTTGGTAGGATGTTTTCGTATTTCAATACGCAGGTAGGTAACGATCTGAGAAGCAATATCCTTACATATATATGAACGAGTATTTATATAAGAATTCAGAGATTCGTTTTTGAATTTGCATTAGAAGTTATAAACTAAATATCCTGATGGACGTGTGTGGGGGTGCAAATGAAGTGGGATTTTCTGATTGTGTAAATCCCAAGTGGTTGAAATTGTTTTAAGATGCATATTCAAAATGGTTGAAAAAAAGTAGAAGTGGCTAATATTTTATAAAAAGAAGTTTTGCGTTGCTGTTATTGCATTTTTAATGGCTGTTTGAATTTTAAAGTGCGGTATTGAGTTCTAAAAATGTATATGAAAAGAGATCGGCTTTTGGGTAGCCATTTTTGAGAAATAATTAAAAAACAGATTTCTTCAATTTTTTTAGGAAAAATTAAGTACGGGATCATAATTAGAATACTGACATTATCGTTAATATGTATTTTGATCGAAATCGTTAGAGCGGTTTTTGAAAAAATTTGGCAGACAAAACATTACCAAATATTGCAATGTTTATTTAAAAAAATACTATTTGTTAACTATATAGCTAAAAACCGGTTATAAGTTATTTTTCGGGATGTAAGCGTTAGATACTTGGTTTTAAAAGTTTTATTGAAATCGAAAATGGTGTTTTTGATACATGAGCAATTTTTTAAATTTGCGTTTTCGGCAATTCGAATTGAAAATTAAGGACGCAATAGTTTTGACAAGATCAATTTTACTCTAAGTATGTATTTTGGTCAAAATCGTTATCGCCGTTTTTCGGTTAACTAAAGAACTTACTTTTTTCAAAAATGTATTGTACGATAATGTAGACAAAAAACCGAGTCTGCGATTCCGAAACTGCGTTTTTGGACCCAGCTGTTTCCTAAAAGTATGTGCTATATTTTATATTACTGACATGTTTTTTTTTAAATTAAAATTGTAATAAACAATGAGACCGACAAGTAGTTCTAGGCAAGATCTAAAAAACTCTTTATACCAACCACCCATTGTTCGGACTCACTTTACTTTACTTACGTTATTGGAATTAAGGAACGAGCCAAGCGAACAAATGATTCACTGGCAGTCCATTTTTTGTAACATTTTCCCATATCAAAAGTAAATAAGACATTTTTTTTTTTCTTTTTATATATTATTTTCATTATCATCATTTTCTTATTACAATTAAAAATGTACATACAAGCATTTTAAACATTATATTTATAATATAATAATAATAATCATTGTTTTCAATAATAATAATAATTGTTATATTTATCTTGTTTTCTGTTTTCATTTTGCACAATAATGATCCTTATCATTTAAATATGTATAATCAATTTAGTTGTTTATTTATAGTTCATTCTGCTTCTTACATATAGTCTATTTTATATATATATGCTTTTTGTTCTTGTAAATTTATAATTAAAATTAGTTTTTTTTTTTTTTTTTAATTTATTTAAATATATATGTATACCTTATGATTAAATCATTCCTAAAATCTCATTCACAAAACACTCACTGCATCAGAATTTGTTCCTTTTTTCTTTTCTTTTTTGTTCGTTTCCACCCACGTGGAACGTATACGTCTTAACATCACAAAATTAAAGTTACGTAAATAAAATGATATCACTGAAAATAGAAAATCGAACCGAAAAGTATTCTCAAGAAAGGTAAATTCTGCTAAAAGAAAAAGCGCAAAATATCCACTAGTTGTTGAGTGCGAATGTGTTTACATGTTTAAAAAATAAAAGTTTTCTTTTTTAGTGAATACATTTTTAATTTAAATTGTTCCATTGATTACACTCCAATTTTTCAAGGGGGAGGTGAAAAAAATCGTGATAGACTGCGGATCAATCATTCCATTGGTCTTCACATTTTTTTTCCATCGTATACATGATTAAGGCGAGCAATGAATGATTTCATTTAATTTTTTGTTTAACATTTAAGTTACAGTATTTTACAAATTGTCTTTATTTTTATAGATTCAATGCCGAAAAAGTTAATTTTTTATACGAGAATTTCTAAAAAGATTTTTGGAAAAGTGTTTCTTTTTTGTTCAAAAATAAACTAAGTATCTATACATGTTTTAGATTTAAAAATTAATTAAATTTATATTAAATATGTTCGTATACATTTTATGATTGTTTCGTGATATTAAGTTGATTTTCTTTACAATTTCTTTTTAACGAAAATAATATTTTTTTTTACCATTGCTATATTGTCCCTTTTCTAATTTAATTTCAGTAACCATTGTTTGTGAGTTTAGAAAAAATTGCCTTCATTCCTATGACCCTGTGTGAAAAATATTCGTTTCTCTGTTTTTGTTTTGCTGGAAATTAATTTAAAGAAAAGATTTTTTTTTGTTTTCGTTTGTTCTAAAAATGGTATTGCGTATATGCACATTGACTAAGGCTTATTCCAAAAATCGGAAAAATAGTATACGAATTTTCATTTTCCAAGGGGAAATTTTCTATATAAAAGCGGATCTAAATATTTACAATGTATCGCGTTGAATAAGAATGTATTTGTTAAGCTTCGGGAATTTTTTTTTTTTTTTTTTTTTTTTGTGTAAGAACCTTAAAAATTAACAACTTGCCGCTAATGTACACATTTAGTTTTTAAAAAGATTTTTATAAATATTTACAGGCGAATCGAGTAAGCTTGCTTACGTTTTGTATTCAAATAGCTAACCATAGGTACTTGACTTTTTTTTTTTTTTTAAATTACGTATATCGTTTGTTTATCCATTTAAAATTCAGTTCAGAAGAATTGTGCTTTGGCTTAAGTGTGGGTTGAGTAATTCAAATTGATAAAAACTTAATGCAACTTTGAAAATTGTAGGCATAGCAAAAAAACAGAAACAGAAAGTTTGAAGATAATGTAACTGAAGAAAAAAAATGGATATTTTTAATAGGTAAATGAATTAAAAAAAAAAAACAAAAAATGTGAGCTGGTTTTAAAAAATACACTCGCAAAAGGTTAGAGTTTTAATGACCTACAGCAATAAACATTCTTTTTTGGTTAAAGATGACATTTCAGATTTCACAGAATTGGTTTCCTTTACCTTTATCGAAGAGGAAAGTATTACTCGCTGCAGAGAGGTAGGCCGATATCCCACAGGGTTGTGTGCTGAGTCCACTACTTTTAGATTGATTTATAAATTACTTTGCGGTGTTCCCTCAGCGTCAAAATCTGGAAGATTATCAATTCTTTTCAAAATAATGTGAACAGTCCTCACAATATTGAGGATCAGAGGTTGCGTTTGCACTCAAAGCTCAGCAAATTTCCAGATAGCTAATTTTCTGAGGACTCGTTTTCGCTCGAAGTAAATGTGTTGAAATTTTTGTATGTGCTGTCTATGCAAAGTTTCGAAATTTTAATCAGTTAGTCCCACCTTATTCCAGTAACACTCTGGCATTTAATATTAATAAAATAATCAGGCGTACCTGGAACGTAGAAGTACTCATTTTCTTGTACAGAACTACCATTATCAGTAGTAGTGATTAGAAAGTAGGTATGCATTGACGGAGCAAGTTCGGGTGACATTCTATGCCAATAGCCCCGTTTCGAATGCTTATTGAAGATTGTACTTAATTCCTAAATTAAATTGTATTACATAACACCGATAACACCGAGAAATGATTTTCGGCAGAAATTTGTTTCAACAATAAAACCAAGATAAGTATTCGTTGAATATGCAGGTGCACTGTATAAGTACCTACATGAGTGATATTTTAACCGTGCGTCTAAAGTTAGATTTTTTTTCTAATTATTATTTATTTTCAAGAATATGCAAAAATATGCCGTAAATTATTATACTTACTCAGCCGAAGAACCTTGCAACAGAAAAATCAAGCAGCACACCAACAACAGCGACAATAAAAAAGTAATAAACATTCCGAACCGAACCCATAAGAAAAGCATAAATAAAAACTCAAAAGTACATCTTGTTTAATTCCTCATTTAATTTTCTTTCTTTATTCAGTTATAATAATAATAATTAAAAATAATGCAAATAATACTAAAAACAAAGAAAACAAAAAAAGCTCTTTTACAACTTACAACCTAAAAAAAATACAAAAAAAAAAAAAAAGAAAAAAAATTCATAAGCTAAAATGTAGAAAGTTTTTCATTTATCGATGCTTGTTCCATTTGTTAGAGGTTGAGAACAAAAATAGAAAAAAAAGAGTTTTTCTGAAATTCAGAAAAAATAAATTCCGTTCACTGCATAAGCCAAAGCAAAGTTTCTTTTTTGTTTGTTCTATACAAATTCCACTTCAACAAAAACGAAGCGTTTCAGAAAAATCTACAGGGTGAGTGTGAAAAAAAAAATACATTGTGGTCTACCTTCCTCATGTAGTTTTAACGATTAAATTTGATTTAAGAAAAGAAAGGCAGAAGAAAGGCGAAAAAAGAAAAATTTCACATGGTATTCACTTCTTTCATTTCTTATTTTGTTTTTGTTTTTTTTTTTTTAAATATTTTACAGATGTCATTAACAATTATTTATTATTTTTAATTAATAAGTATACTTAGTTGCTCGATTTTCTCACTTCAAATTCATTTTTTTACGATTAGTGTTTTTTCCTTCACTATACATACGATTTTTCTATATTAGTTACGTTTGTTTTCTTATTTAAATTCATTTACTGATTTGATGTGGTGTATGTGTGGGGAGGGGTCAGTATATATATATCCATATACATACGTGTGTTAAGAAATTAAATTAAAAGTTTCTTTTTGGATTTCTTGTTTTACATATACATTTAGTTAAAAGTAAAATTCAAATTGTGATTAATTTTTGTTTTTGTTTTGTTTTTATCGTATATCTTCTCTATTCACTAACACTAGGTATAATTTAAAATATAGGACTTACGTGGCTAGGCATTTAAACTAGTTTATTTCTTTTCTTCTTCATGATTTATTTATAATATTTATAAGTAAAGTTATTTCATATAAGTATACACAAAAATTACACGATTTTTTCTTCTCTCCTTTTTTTCTTCTTTTTAAATTCTTTTTTCTTGCGATTTTATTTTAGTTTTGTGTTAAGTTTGAATTTTTCTATTGTTTTTTTTTATTGATAATATCATTTGTTTTTTGTATAAGTTTGTTGTTAAAGAATTTTATTTATTTATGATATTGCCACTTTGTTAAAGAGTTTCTTGTTTTTTTTTTTTTATTGTAAAAAAAGTATTAATAGTTGTTCGCCGTTTTCAATGTCGCAAACTATTGCTGTGGTTTCTATATCCAGGTGAGAGGAGATCCTTCTTTCATTGGATTTAAATTAGAGAGTAATTTCTTTCTTTAACTAAACATTAAATTAACTTTTTTTGCTATATGTACTTTTATCCTGTATTCCGTTTATAAAGCCGTAAGATCGATTTTTTCATCTATTTTTTTTGAAACAAAACATTAACAAACAAAATGAGTTGTTTTATTTTTTTGAAAATACATATATTCATTTGTACAAGTTTTTTTTTTTTTTCATGGTGATGATGATTTTTTTTCTGGTTTGGTTTGATAGAAATTTGTTATAAACACTAAATTTAGTAAATCACAAAATAATTAATTTAAAAATTCATGTGTTAAATAAGAGGATACAAAATAAAGGAAAACAAATTTCAAAATGGAGTGTTTACACTCGGCAAAGGGTTTTTTTCTATACAAACAATTCAATTTAAATTCATAATTTTTTTTTAGGAGGTTGCGTCAAAACACAGTTTTTTTTTAAGTATAATAATTTCTTTTTTGGTTTAACAAAAAAATATTTGTCTACGTATTAAAGCAAAGTAACCTTTTTTTTAATTTTAGATTCATTCCTTCTGACGTATGTAAAGACAGTGATCGGAGGGTAACTAGAGTTGTTTATCACTCGGTGAGAACTGGAAGTAGAAGAAGGAAACGGTTGTAACATTTTGTTTTGTAAAATTAATAGGGTTGGTAAATAAAAAATGTTTTAAATATTTTTGTCACAGACAACAAAAGACGGGGATTGGGTAGGCTTTTTAATCAAGGCTTACATTTTGTACTCTGTGTTTTGGGCTCATTAAAAGTTAAAAGAAATTTCAATAAACTTATGGAATCTATGAGGAAACTACGTGGACTTCAAAAATAGTTTTCAAGGGATCTTCAGACATGGACTCGTCTATAAAATGGCCAAAGGAGGGTTACTTCACAAAAAACTAATATAGCTAATAAAATGTCGCACAAATCGCTTTTGAGTACCAAAATTCATCGAGTCAGGCAAAGATAGACAGAGTAGCATGAGCCTTTTGTTATTTTTTTTTAAGGATCATACCTCACAGATCATGACTGCGTGGTAGTTAAATTTAAGGCACAGGGATATAAGTCCACGAGACATAAATCCATTATGGACTTATGCCTCACTTAAGTGGGACATAAATTCAAAATTCTGTTATGGACTTCTGTCCTACCCAGGTGGAACATAAGTCAATTAAAAACATTCTAACTTGTTTGGATTTTAAAGAAATGCTTTACCTGTTGCTTAAGTTAATTGAATTTAATAGCAGAGCTGTCATGTCAGAGTCTCAAGCATCCAGCGGCGACCATTGTTGGTTCTGCTGATGGTTCATTTAAGTTTGGAATATTTTGTAAAATTTTTAATTTGGGCTATTTTTCATATTGACTAATCGCCCAAATTGCGAGTCTCGTTTACGTCGCAAAGATGTGGATCAACTCCTGGATACTTTTATGATAGACTGTACTGTCAAAGATAAATGACCGTCTACAGCGGGTCGGCTTTTGGTATCCTTCTTACTGGACTTTCGTCTTCTACTCCGACGAGCCTGGCTCAATGGATATGCCGTCTCATGCAAATTTAGGGTCGACTTTCGTCATATTCAGAATTCGAGTCTAAGCCTCGATTGGGGTGTAGTCGAATCTTCACATCAGAAGGCTAAAAAATGAGCCCAGGAACCGGTGCTGATGTTTTTTAGACTCGTTAGACAAACATGCCCCTGTTTTTCAGGGGGAGACCAATGCTTTCATCATAGCTATCGACTACACCTATTATTAGGAGTTGCAAGAGGTCGGCGTAGCTGCGCTAATTCGAGCGACAGCATGCGCTTAAAACCTTGGTCAGCATTGTAACCCGTTCCAAAATAGTTTGCGAATTGCCACAAGGCAATTTGTCGTATCCAAGTTACGTCAGAGGCTCTAACGTCCCAACGCATAAACTATTTGGGTCTTGAACAGCAGCTTAAAAATGGAAATCGTAGATAATCGCGAATTAAAATTAACTTTTTCTAGGGCCTAAAGTGAGATCTTGTAAGATCCTAAAAAAATGATTGACAACCTTAATTCTAAAAAAAAAAAAAAAATCATAATGCAACTCACCTCTAGCGCTCCTCCAATCGAAACAAATAAATAAAAACCAACCAAACGCGCGCAACAAAATCCGAGTAGAAGCTCCAAAGAAAGTGTGTGTTTGTTTTCGGAAAACCGTCCCGAAAGAAAAGATCATGCTAAATTTTTACGTATATCAGGTATGTGCCTTAGACTGGAAATATTTTCTATGATTGTTGGACTGAATGCGGTTCACGCGAGGATCCACCGAACTGCACTCTCTCCCACTCTTGACGTAGAGTTGATTTTGACAGTAGGTATTGAATTGATTTTCATTCTGGTTGTTGTTGGTATGTGAAAAATATATATTTTTATATATTATATATGAATTGCGGTTTCTAGGTCCTTAAGATAAATGGTGTCTCTCTCTGTTGTGTGTGTATGTGTCTCTCTGGGGGGGGGCATTGGAGTGCGGCTATGCGGCGTGGTTCGTGGAAGGGGTGATTACAAATGTTGTCCATAATATTCGGCAGGTGGATAATGAGGATAACCTTGGTGGAAGCCAGGATCACCTGGCGGACGATGCATCATATGTGCTTGACTATCCATCATGTAACCCATTGCATCGTGTCCATACCCGGATGGGCCAGCATGTGGGGTGTAAACTGCAGAAGAAAAAACGAAAGAGATACATGTTAATTTAGGGCATTTACTCAGATAGAAGGGGATTGTTTTCTTTTTCCTGCTCAACACAAAGGATCACCATAAATCACTGGAAAGTTTATTATCCCTGAAACATTTCAATAAATTGACGGTCCTTAGGTTGTCCTCGGCACTCTTATACATACGACGAGTGTGCATCTGCACTCGAAAGGAATGCGATTATCGTAAAGTAAGAGATTGTCTCGTGCGCCTTATCCCTCTAAAGCGGAGGAACGTTTTTTTTTTGTTCTATCTTGACGATGCACAAAGTTGGGAATTTACAATGTAAAGCTCTATGCGTTGATTCCGTTTAATAGCGGAGACGTCATTAATCAAGTTGTCGTTGATTTTCGTTTATTCGCACGACACACTTGGATGGCGGACATAAAAGTACTTGCATGACCTAAATGTCTTTCGCAAACATAAAAATCTAATTACAGCCTCTAGTACTGTAATTATTTCACCTATTTAAGGAGATCATCCGCACACCATACCCATTGTCATTATCATCATCATTAACATCCGAACCGAGCACGCAAAAAGGATGTTTTAGTTATGGGGCAAAGTCGAATGTGCTTCCTAGTTCCGGTAAGAGGACTATTCTCCCTATAATACGCTTCTAAACTTGAGAGTTGATTGTCACGACAGACGGTCGTAAAAACTTCTTACACGCGCGTAACGTCCAGTGCGTACGTTTGGGAGGTTTTCCCAAAAAAAAAAAATTGAATGCCGCACAAGATTGAAGAGTCCATATGAAGGGATATTTAAGGATATTTAATGGATAGGTGGTGGCTACACATAATTGACTCTTAAAGGATGTATTTAATGGCGTGGAAGTCTATTCTAAAGAGCGCAGAATGGACGAAGTTTTCTTATAGTATTGTTCTTCGTGGCTGAACACAAAAGGATATGGTCCCGAAATTAATGGCGTATGGGAGTGTTTATGTTATTTCAATTGGTCTCTCGAGGATATTTCGAAGGACATGTTGTTGTAATGGTAGCTGAGTATGAATTTTTGTATTTCCTGTGGATGCTAGGAAATACATCACATGCTAGACCGAAAGATCTGAGTGATGAGAACAAGGGCACCAATTTTTTTAAGAACGCGGTTCACAACTCACAAAGTTTTGTCCATCTCTCGGGTGTTTTACTCCCTTTTTCTTGTTTACATAGGTAATGCAATCAGAGCGCATTAAAAAAACAGTTTGTTCAAATTCCATACAATTGGAACCATTCAAATTTTGATTTGTAACACGATTGGAACCATACAACTTTTAAACCGAATTTTTAAGTCGATCTATCGAACCGATTGGTCCATGGAACCATACAACTTTTGAACCGAATTTTTAAGTCGGTCTATCGAACTGATTGGTCCTTCAAACGTATCGGTCCGTCGAGGAGTAGGAATCTATTTTTTTTTTTTTTTTTTTTCAAATTTCATATGATTGGAACAATTAATTTGTTGGCCCTAATAATAATAATGAAGTCTATCTACCGAAAATATAGGTTTATCGCACTTAGCGATCCACCAAAGCATATTCAAAAAAAGTGTGTTCAAATTCCATACAATTGGAACCATTCCGTTTTTGATCTGTCACACGATTGGAACCATACAACTTTAAAACCGAATTTTTAAGTCGATCTATCGAACTGATTGGTCCACCGAACGTATCGGTCCATCGAAGAGTATCTAAATATATTTTATTTTTCAAATTCCATACGATTGGAACCATTCAAATTTTGATTTGTAACCCGATTGGAACCATAAAACTTTTGAACTGAATTTATAAGTCGATCTATCGAACTGATTGGTCCTTGAAACCATACAACTTTTGAACCGAATTCTTAAGTCGATCTATCGAACTGATTGGTCCACCGAACGTATCGGTCCATCGAAGAGTATCTAAATATATTTTATTTTTCAAATTCCATACGATTGGAACCATTCAAATTTTGATTTGTAACACGATTGGAACCATACAACTTTTGAACCGAATTTTGAAGTCGATCTATCGAATTGATTGTTCCATGGGACCATACAACTTTTCAACCGAATTTTGAAGTCGATCTATCGAACTGATTGTTCCATGGAACCATACAACTTTTCAACCGAATTTTGAAGTCGATAGATCGAACTGATTAGTCCATCTAACGTATCGGTCCGTCGGGGAGTAAGTACCTATTTTTTTTTTTTTCAAATTTCATATTATTGGAGCCATTAATTTGCAGCAATTTAAGTGCAGAGCAAACATACATATGCAGGCATCTCGGGGCGCTGTTGAAGCGTTATAGGTTCGCCTTTCCCGGGAGAAGTATATAAAAAAAAAAAAAACAATGAAATCTTTCTACCGAAAGTATCGGTTTATCGCACTTATAGCGATCCGTCAAATCATTTTCAAAAAAGTTTGTTCAAATTCCATACAATTGGAACCATTCCGTTTTTGATCTGTCACACGATTGGAACCATACAACTTTAAAACCGAATTTTTAAGTCGATCTATCGAACTGATTGGTCCACCGAACGTATCGGTCCATCGAAGAGTATCTAAATATATTTTATTTTTCAAATTCCATACGATTGGAACCATTCAAATTTTGATTTGTAACCCGATTGGAACCATAAAACTTTTGAACTGAATTTATAAGTCGATCTATCGAACTGATTGGTCCTTGAAACCATACAACTTTTGAACCGAATTCTTAAGTCGATCTATCGAACTGATTGGTCCACCGAACGTATCGGTCCATCGAAGAGTATCTAAATATATTTTATTTTTCAAATTCCATACGATTGGAACCATTCAAATTTTGATTTGTAACACGATTGGAACCATACAACTTTTGAACCGAATTTTGAAGTCGATCTATCGAATTGATTGTTCCATGGGACCATACAACTTTTCAACCGAATTTTGAAGTCGATCTATCGAACTGATTGTTCCATGGAACCATACAACTTTTCAACCGAATTTTGAAGTCGATAGATCGAACTGATTAGTCCATCTAACGTATCGGTCCGTCGGGGAGTAAGTACCTATTTTTTTTTTTTTCAAATTTCATATTATTGGAGCCATTAATTTGCAGCAATTTAAGTGCAGAGCAAACATACATATGCAGGCATCTCGGGGCGCTGTTGAAGCGTTATAGGTTCGCCTTTCCCGGGAGAAGTATATAAAAAAAAAAAAAACAATGAAATCTTTCTACCGAAAGTATCGGTTTATCGCACTTATAGCGATCCGTCAAATCATTTTCAAAAAAGTTTGTTCAAATTCCATACAATTGGAACCATTCCGTTTTTGATCTCACTTTTTAAGTCGATTAGTTGATCGCATGTTGTTACCTGGAGTACATATGCGCGATAGCAGGGCTTAAAAACACCTAAGCGGGAACAAACAGCTTGGGCTATAAAAAAAATGTTTTCAATTTCGAGAACATCAACATGAAATTGGAAACCTAGCATTTGTCAAGTTTCAATTTGCATTTAAAATATAACTTCCCTTCCAGGTGACCCTTCGTTGACAGTTACTTAACTCTGTGGAAGCAAAATCTCAGTCTTACCTGCTCTATTCGATTGGTCAATCATTGGTTGCACGATTCTCCGTCTCGCATTGATAAACCTGAAAAGGAACAGAAAAAAAATATATATATTAGTTAGCGGGTTTCTAAAAACTCATTAATTAGACTACGATTAATGAAATATTCCTATTCTAAGAATTTTGCACCAGCTCCCTCATTATTCCCAGACCATTGTCCTTGATATGTCCATCATCATTCAACGAACAGCCCTTTTCAAACTGAATTCAGGCCACCAGACACTTTGGCTGTTGCTTAATGAGTGTGATTCAGATTCTCCGGAACAAAAGAAAGCCAAAAAAAAAAAATTCTTTTATAGGGTAAATTTTAATTCACAGACAAATGGTACAAGCATATCGCATGTATCCACCAAAGTCTAGTCAGAGATAGCGATGAGATGAGTTTCCACTTTCCGCGCACTCATATGTGAACATTCTTAACCAGGCCAAGCCTGATGAAGGATTTTTAATTTTATTTCATTTTTGTCGTCCTCTACCATACAAAGGCTAGACGGCATTATCATCACCATTCCAATCCCACCATCCCCATCATCAAAAAGAAAAGCAGTGAAAAAAAAAAAAAAAAAAAAAAAAAAAAAAAAAACAGAAACGCAATATACCCGACTTACAAATGCAGTCGAGTTTTTTTTAATATATTTCCTGCATTTTTTAGGCCGTCAGACTCCCTAAGGGCATCCCATCCACCAGAGAGACTGTTTTTTTTTTTTTTGCGCACGTCAGAGATGAGAGAGTTCTTCCTCTGATGATGCACATTATGTCATTCGTTTTTCCCTCGAATCGAAGGAATGTGTATCCATAAGAAAAATTGTTAACAAGTGTATCAAATGCGGTCCTTTTGACGCGCACAAAAAAAAAAAGAAAAAAAGACAGAAAAATATTTCCTCCTTACGTAGGTACCTAGATCGATAAATTATTTATAAAAAATGAAAGCAAAAAAAATTGTTTTGTTGCGTAAACTGAATACGACTCAGGGATACACAGTTTTTTTTTTACGTCACAGAGTTTTTGTGCCATCCAATCGTTCTTTGTTATGAAACGAGGAGGAACAAGGATATTTTTGTTTGAACGCAAGGAAAAAAAGATGAGGTTGCCAAAATTATATTCTGTTTTCGATACTGATATCAGCAAAAGTCTTCCAATTTTTTGTTGGCAACGAAATTATTGAGAGCAATGGCACTGATTGGTTTTTGATGATGGTTTATGCATTTGCAGCCAAAGATGGGATGTTTTTGTGTTTTTTTTTTGCCGAAAAAAGAACTGTATAAGTGAACAGTGGTTGAGTAGAAGAGTCGATATCTGCAACGCCCCATTTCATGATAGACGGATATTAACATTGTTGTGCTGCCAAAATGGATGTGGACGGTATTCAAATGGTCAATAATAAGAGGTTGCGAATGTGGTTACAGATTGTGGGGTGACTGGTGTATCAAGATTGGTTTTGGTTACGGTTTTATTCGCGAATACCTTGTAAGCTCAAAATTAGAATGATGTTGAGATACCTACCAACAACCTTGCTTTAGAAGTAGACTCTTCAAAGTCGTATTAAAGCATTTAAAGCCTTTCATAGTACTATGTGAAGCAGATGTATAGTATCTATCCATCTTTAATGTTACCCAACTCTTAATTATAAGTTTTGGTATTGCATTGGAAAATGTATTTCATGCTGACTGTTGGACAAAATGAATACACGTGGTATGATGTAAAATCACTCACTTTTGAAGCCAAATTGAAAAGCGATTTAATTTGGTGAAATTCATTTCACAGGACTACGTATATTTTCCTGCCATGTAAACTTTACTTTTGGGGAAGCTCTCATGGGTTTATATATTTTTTGTTGTATATATATATAAACACTTATAATGCCTTGCAACGCGCGTGCAATACTTTTAGGTGGCGCCTAAGGGTAGACTTATTATTTGGGTGCTTGCCTTTGCAATTATTGGTTTAGGTACAAGCTAAACAATGATTTAATAGACGTAGATGCAGTGGGTATTTTCTATCTACTGAGGACCATCATAAATTGAAGTGCCCGCTTATAATTCACAGACGGTATTTCTACAAAGTCAATATTGCTTTTCGTAGCATTTCCGCTGAGCTTAATTTGTATTATTTTTAGCAATGTATTTATAATGTACTAGAGTTCGCCCAAAGGTACAAATTCGACCAACCTGGCTAATGCACAACGTATTAGAAAACCAATTACAGACATTATCGCATCGCTGCACTATCTTCCCCAAAAAAAAAAAACGTATATGTTGTGGCTATAAGGCAGTGAAAGTGGTTCTTAGCTATTTCCCTTCGCCTATTTATACCTATATAAGATGTTTTAGACCATCGACTTGAAAGCTTGTCCCGGGATTTTCTGAATGGTATTTAAGATATTTTCGCCATAGTCGGACTTGACTGCAATTGCAGTAGATCTACTCCGATTTTAGAAAAATGTTAAAATTTACTGCGCTTGACTAGCTATAGCAATCTACTGCAATTTTTCGACTTCCCGTATTTTGAACATTCATCTGAAATTGAACGCATCCAATTACTTTTGTTCTGACTGTATTTTTTAAAGTTCGCAATAAATAATAATCGGCTACTGGCAGCACTCGAAAAACTTATTTCAATTTAAGTTCGCCTTAAAATCTTATGTGACAGTTTATGACATAGAAAAAGTCTGATGATGAACTAGTGGTGTAGTTCATTTGTACCAAAGTGACTGTTTCTACGAGTTGTTATTAAAAGTTATTCTCTCAAAAAAAAAATTCAAAAAACTGAAATTCAACAAAAATTCCCAACAGAAATTGCCAGGGTCAACCCCAAAACTTCCTCAAAAGTTGTGGTACTATACTTTTTCAGTAGAAAAAGGTCCCCATAAGTTATTTAAGTAGACCTTAAATCGCTATGAGTAGTATCAGAAAACCGGCCTTAGTAAACCAAATTTAGGTCACCAGACACTTTGGCTGTTGGTTATAGAGTGTAGGTAATTCAGATCCTCCGGAACAAAAGCAAGCCAACTCCTAACCCAGTGAGCCAAAGGTGGGCTTACCAATCAAAAAGTTTGGGTTCTTTTTATTTAAGTTATATTATTTGTCCCAATTTGTCGGCCGTTGTCATTCTACATAATCAATTACGAAGTTCCTAAAACTATACCACGATATTTCACTGTTCAACTAACCACAGTTTCTGCATTCATCCGGTGTTCAATTTTGCCGCTACCCGCTCTATAAAAATAATTTAAAAAAATGTTCACTACTGTGTCGCACGGAACTTGTTTTCCTGTGCTAAATTATTTATACGAAAATCTCAGTTTAAGAGCCAAATTAGTACTCCTAACTGATTGAGTTTTGGGTTGTGAATCTTAGGTAGTCAGAAATGAAGTTTGAGGCAAATCCGCCAACCCATTTAGGCTGCTTCTAAGTGTAAGTACTTACGGGGCTGAAAGGCAGTTTCTAAGAACCTTTTTCTGAAACCTTAATATGTGAAGTATCGCAACTCTTAAAGCTGTGTTAAAAATTCCGATTTCCCATTGCAGTTTGGCTGACACTCTTTCTTGGTTCTTCGTAATACTATTTCGACGACTATAACCTCAAGACGAAAGCTATTCGTGAGGAGCATTTTTTAGTACTTACTCACTAAGAAACATGTATATAGGTTGTCAGTGCATTTGGAGAAGAGTTAGTCCTAAGATTCAGAACCCAAAGTATGTGGTACCATTTTTAGAAAATATTTGTACTTAATACGTTATCCAACTCTTGTTGCATACGCTAAGGGGGGTACTGTGCATTTTTTTGCAAATAAGAAGCATTTTATGAAAATTGTAGTTGTCTAAAAGTAGCATTTAAAAAAATCTAAGGCTGTAAACTTTGAATGGAACAAGGAGTAGATACCTTTTGTAACTCCACACCTGCTGAATCAAACCAGTGACATAAATGCCACTCAAGCTGTCTTTTGTTTAATGACTTAGGCTCCGTAAAATATCTGCAGCTATATCAGTACCTTTACCCAAAAGCCCAGTTCTTTTTTAACTAAAATTATTCCCAACCAAAACAGGGGTCACTGTGATAATTCCCATCATCCCGATGGCCACTATCCCTACTAACTATTGACCATTGTTAAAGCACGTCCTTAACTCAGGTCCCACTTGCTGATGAGAAAATAATTCCCTCGGAAAAATTTCTCGACGCGCCCATCATCAGCAGCAGCACTATACATACCTACCCAACATACAAGTTCAATCTGGCAGAAAAATACGGAAAAATAAAGCCCCAAAACAAAAGGAAACCATCCAGAAAAACTAAGTAAAATTTATGGCGATTATCCTGTCAGATGTTAAAAGCTTGATAACCAACAGAGTTTCTGTCCTCCTTTTATATGATAATGTGCAGTGTTATTAGTTGAAGATAAAACATTTTCCCGCTGCCGAAAAGTCAAAGTATAACAACACAAAACCGTAATAAGCCCGAAAAGAAACTGAAATCAGAAATAATGGACCAAAAATTGTCAGAGCTCAGGCCTATTTCTTTCGCATCTAACGATCTAACCCCAAGCGCGCACACACTCGCGTCAAACAAGTGTATGCCTCGAAGTATCTGCAAGTAAAATTTATGGCAAAGTGAAATTAGTGAAAAGAACCGCAACAAAGTAAAAGGATAGGTTGTTGTCCAACAGAAAAAAAAATAAGAGAAGGGGCTCCGAAAACTTGAAGAGGGTGTAGTTACATTGTGTATAGAACTTTTTCTTTCCACCTTTCCCATTGCTAAAGACCAAAGGCTGAAGACTAAAGACTGTGTGCATATTTGGTGTTAATGGAAGGCGAACAAATTCCACCTTAGATACATTATTCTGCTGTTCTGCGTTGGCTCCCTCTTGACGTCTATTTGCACTTTCCATCCTCCCGGAAAATGGTTCGTGTTTGTTGTTCACTGAGCGGAGTTGCTCTCTGGCGCGCTGTTTGTTTACGAAAATAAAATTCCCAATGGAATCACAAATATTCACAAAGGCGAATCGGAGCAAGGTGCCGGGCAATAAATTATTTTGCCCAGGCAACCTGAAAAATTCTTCACCAGATTAATGGGCAGGGACTCTCCAGTTCACTCTCTCGCAAGAAGGGAAAGTACACCTATGGACACAAGGAAAATTCTCAAGATGTGTTTTTTTTTTTTTTTTGGCGTAAATCATTCCCAGCTTGAATGTTACCTCCCATGGTTGGCTTTAATTTTGTTGTTTTCCCACCAAAAGATCCCCTGCGAAAGAGAATGTCCGCAACGTCTGTTTGTCCAAAGATAGGTCCCGATCCTGTCGCCGCTGTCAGACATCAACTCGATTGCGCATAAAGTTGCCAAGAAAATTGCATAAAGAACGTACGAGCTTTGTGTGAGTGTGTCACGTGAATGCTGGATGCACTAGCCTAAAGCTACACAAGTATCTATATATCTATATCTATGCGACATCGCATCAACTGCTTCAAACATCTCATGTTTCATTTGCATAAATCGACGAAAAGCAAAGAAACCAGCACACAATTTCCTTGCAAATCGTTCACGTTTCCCCGTGTTTGATGGAGTGCTCGGCGTGAGTGTGTGCGTGCATTGCAGCAGAGATATATTGAAATTTGAAGACTTTTCTGCATGTGCCCCAAAGCGATATCATGATCACAGCACAACTTGGATGCAATAACTTTGCCATTCGGTTGAGGTGTTGATGACGCGCTTCTTACGGTGGAACGTTGACTGTGAGTCGCTATCTGCCTCATGTATCTTTTGATGGCTTTTCTTAGAATTAATCGACTTGACATGCCGGCAACTCATAAGCATAAACGTTGTCATCGAGTACACACACCATAAATTAGAAGCACAGTCCCAATTAGGGGAAACAACCCTTATCACTCAATTCGCCATTTTATCGCAATAAACCTAATAATTTCTGTCCAATAAAAATGCACAACAAATCAAAATCCCCTCGCAGGGATAAGCCCAGCACAGCAGAATTTTCCACCCCCAAAAGGTGCACAAACACACACACGCAGAGGTGGATACACCAAGAGCGAGATATAGCGTTTGCTCTCATATTGAACACATTCGTCATGTGATTTGTTTGGCTTTTAAATCTTCAGCAACTCTCCGGCGGCAGTGAAAGATTTATGGTTGCACTCAAACGCGCATTCCTGTCACGGATATATGGAAAAGGAAAGGAATTTCATATCCTTATAGTGGCATGGCATATCACCCCTTGGATGGGTTTCCATTTCCCGTGCACAGCCGAGGGGCTTCTCTGCAGTGAAATAGAAAAAGCAAACAAAAACACACAAAATAGAAATCCTAATGCCAAGGCATGCGTAATCCTTTGCAATATCCTGCTAGATGTTGCGTCTCTTTCCGTCGCGTCGCTTGTGCTCTCGCAAAGGAATTACATTCAGCTAGCAGACCATCTGAAATGAAGGAAAGGAATCCTTTTCGCCATATATATATAGAAATGGGGGATAATATTAAAATACCCCCTAACAGCCCATACCGTTGCCATTCCAGCAGTGGCCTCAACCACACATGAATAGATACATTTTCCATTTGCCATATAGGTATAGTGGAGGGAAATTCCTTTTGTGTGGTATCCTCTTTAATAAAAATGAAATATAAGCAACACATCCTTGGATATTCTCTCATGTATGCGCATGCAAGGGATTGTGTATAGGAAAATGCCAAATTTGGCAGAGTCTGGTCTGGCTTTGGGGCGACTACTTCAGTGTTGTCTCCTGTGGGTGGGGCGGGTAGCTAATTTTTTCCCCGTTCTTTTGTGTTTGATGTGAATTAAAATTTTGCATTTTTCCGTTAGGGCTTACTTACTTACTTAGGTGGCGCTACAGTCCGGGGTGGACCTGGGCCTCAACCAATACGCCTCTCCAGTTAGCGCGATCTTTGGCTAACTGCCTCCAGTTGCGCACTCCAAGTTGGTTGAGGTCCCCTTCCACTTGCGCGCGCCACCTAAGGCGAGGTCTTCCTCTACTGCGTTGTCCCTCCGGGTTAGAATCGAAGACTCTTCGGGCCGGAGCGTTGGTGTCCATTCGCTCTACATGTCCCAGCCATCTTAGACGACTGATGCGTACTTTTCTGACTAGGTTGATGTCGCTGTACAGCTCGTAGAGTTCGCTGTTAAATCTTCTCCTCCAAAACCCGTCAACGCAAACGGGACCAAAAATCACTCGAAGAATTTTGCGTTCGAAACGACCAAGGAGATCTTCATCCGCCTTTGATAGCGCCCATGCTTCTGCACCATAAAGCAGGACTGGGATGATGAGGGTCTTATACAGAGTTTCCTTAGTATTTCTCGACAAGGCCTTACTTATCAGTTGCCGTCTTAGGCCAAAGAAACAGCGGTTGGCAAGTGTGATTCTTCGTTTGATTTCTGATGTGATGTCGTTATCAGAGTTTATAGCGGAGCCGAGGTAGACAAAGTCCCTAACTACCTCAAAGTTATAGCTGTCTATCGTGACGTTCTGCCCGATTCGTCGATGTCGTGTGTCCCTTCTTGTTGACAGCATATATTTTGTTTTACCCTCATTCACCACTAAACCCATTTTTTCCGCTTCTGTACTAATACTTGCAAACGCACCAGTGACAGCTCGCTGTGTTGTACCAACAATGTCAATGTCGTCAGCGTATGCAAGCAGTTGCACAGACTTATAGAAAATTGTGCCTCTGGTGTTGGCTTGTGAGTTTCGCACAATCTTCTCAAGAATGATGTTGAAGAAGTCACATGACAGCGCATCACCTTGTCTAAATCCTTTTTTGACATCAAAGGTCTCGGTGAGATTGTTTCCGACCTTTACGGAGCAGCGAGCGTTCTCCATCGTCATTCTGCACAATCTGACAAGTTTGGCAGGGATGCCAAAACTAGACATGGCTCTGTATAGCTCGTCTCTATAAACGCTGTCATATGCGGCCTTAAAATCGACAAAAAGATGGTGAGTATCGATCTGGTATTCTTGGGTTTTTTCCAGGATCTGCCGTAGTGTGAATATTTGATCGGTCGTGGACTTACCGGGCCTAAAACCGCACTGATAGGGACCTATCAGATCGTTGACGAATGGTTTCAGGCGTTCACACAATACAGCAGACATGATCTTATACGCAGTGTTCAGGAGACTGATGCCTCTATAGTTGGCGCAGTTTAGAGGGTCTCCTTTCTTGTGGATCGGGCAAACAATGCTGAGGTTCCATTCATCAGGCATACTTTCCTCTAACCAAATCTTGGTGATGAGTTGGTGTATGCACTCTACCAAGTCATCTCCGGCTGCCTTGAAGAGCTCGGCAGGTAAGCCGTCTGGACCAGCAGCCTTGTTGGATTTAAGCTTAGATATTGCTATCCTCACTTCATTTTGGTCAGGTGGACGGAAATCTTGGCTGTCATCGTCCAGGTTGAATGGATCGTTCTGCCTAACAGCGGAATTTGTGTCGTCTTCGCCGTTTAGCAGTCTGCAGAAATGGTTTTTCCATGTCCTCAGCACCGACTGTGACTCTACTACAAGGTTTCCTTGCTCGTCTCTACAGGTCTCCGTTCGGGTCTTGTTGCCATGACACGTTCTTTTTACCTTTTGGTAAAACTTCCGAACATTGTTCCTGGAGTAACACCTCTCTATATCCTCGATCGCGCGCTTCTCATGCTCTCTCTTTTTTCTCCGGAGAAGCCGATGTTCTTCCCTCCTTTTTTGCTCGTAGAGCTGACGAGCTGCTCTCGTCCTTCTATGCAGCGACGCTTCGTAGGCACTTTGTTTTGCTGCATGTGCTTGCCGGCACTCTTCGTCAAACCAGGGGTTTCGGGGGGGTGGACTGGTGAAACCGAGCACATCAGTTGCGGCGTTTTTGATGGCTTCTTGGCATCGGCGCCACTGGTCTTCGGCACTTGATGCTGGCAGCATAGGACTTCTCGAGAGGTTGAGGGATACGCGATCGGCAAAGGTTCTGGCGGTTTGTTGCGTTTGTAGTCGTCCAACGTTAAATCTCCTCACAGTATTTTCTCGTTGTTGTGGCGTCTTGGATATCCGCATCCGTACCTTGGCTACAACAAGGTAGTGGTCCGAGTCTATGTTGGCCGCTCGGAAAGTTCGGACATCTAGAATACTGGAGGAGTGCCTTGCGTCGATCGCAACGTGATCAATTTGGTTGACGGTTTGATGATCAGGTGACCGCCATGTTCCTTTGTGTATATTGAGGTGAGGAAACCGTGAGCTAGCTATGGTAACATTACGTCCCGCAGCAAAATCAATCAGCCTAAGTCCGTTTCCAGACGTGGTGTCGTGTAGGCTGTGTTTTCCGATTGTGCTACCAAAGATGTCCTCCTTTCCTATTTTGGCGTTAAAATCACCCAAGACGATTTTAACGTCATGCTTAGGACATTGCTCATATGTTTTGTCGAGGAGCTCGTAGAAACATTCTTTGGTAGCATCGTCTTTATCTTCTGTGGGGGCGTGAGCGCATATCAGGCTGATGTTGGCGAATTTAGCCTTGATGCGGATAGTTGTAAGGCGTTCACTAACGTGTCGAAAGCTCAAGACTTCTTGCCTAAGTCTGCCGCTTACAACAAATCCGCATCCAAATAGACGCTGCTTTTGTTCTCTGTAGCAGTCACCGTAGTAAATGTCACAGTTTTTCATCCTCCTTTTGCCCGGCCCATCCCACCGCACTTCCTGGATGGCGGTGATACCTGCTTTGTAGCAGTCTAGGGCCTCCGCTAGTTGTTCGGCTGCACGCGGTCTGTTCAGAGTTCGAACATTCCACGTGCAGATCCGAACGTCATTGTCCTTTTTTCGTTTTGCAGGGTCGTCAACAGTGAATCCGTCCTTATCCGAGGCTTTTGGTTGCTTCGCAACAATTCTTTTTTTTCCGTGGTAGGGTCGTTAACCCCACGCACAACCCCCAACCTGGAGGACCAGGCCCTTTCTGTAACCCCTTGGGCAAAAGGAGCCGGAATATTCCGGAGTCAGTAACCCGCTGCGGGGATGTGAGAGCTGCCGTTGACCCATTAAGGGCTCTCCGTTAGGGCTAGGGGTGCTGAAACACACCACCCAGAACACAGAACCCGAGCACCCAACGACAGAGGCAACGACAGAGAATGGTCACAGCTGTAGACAGTTTGGTTGGTCGGTGTGCAATCGCTTCGGGGGCTTTGTTATGCGAGTATATACAGTTTATATCTGGCAGCGTCTGTAGGGAGGTTTTTCTTCGAGGTACGTGAGCATTTTTTTCTACAAATGGAGTTGCACATGTCGTGCAGATGACCCCTGATAAAGCACTGAATTTGAGTACGTATGGCTTGCATTTGGCCATTTGGATAGATTTGCAAAGATGTCCATTCAAAAGTATACCAAAAATTATTCCAATATTCAGAACTATGAGTTGGAAATGTCAAAGTCGTCGACAGCTCTTGATAATATAATTTGTGATTCAGATATTCGCTAAATGAAGGATCTGGCAACTATTAAAACCTTGTTTGAATTGTATAGATCCGCAAAGGCGTCTGCTCAAAAACAGCATTCGAAAACCGACTTCCTAGCATTTAAAGCAACAGTCGCTGAACGTTTTAACATTCATTCGCTGAATGAACGACCTACTTATTAACGAATGGTTGATGTATTAGATGTGGATCAACGTGCAAAAGAAATATACTCAAAAAGAGAACCTAGGGCGACTCAAATACGCAACATACCAGTCTTTAAAAATCGTAATACTTAACAAGATGTTATAGGTTCATTTGCAGCTCTGTAGCCTTTAAAAAATTGTATGGGTCAGAGTGGATCGGTGTAGTATTACTGGTTTATGTATTCGCTGAATGAACGGCTTGTCAAATAATGGAAACAGTGCAATGGTTGGTATATTAGATGTCGATATCTACTCAAAAACTTCAACCCAAGGGGATTAAATTTATGTGACAATGGCTTAGGAAATACATTACAGTCACATCGAGTTGATGTTGTTTAAGCTTTCGCTAATAATAAACATAAATAAATAGTTGGCGCAACAGGTCCGTCGCCTAGCTTCTCACAACCTTTCGTTTTGTGTGAGGTTTTCAATAGAAGGGAACTCGAACACCACTAACCACTGAGTCACTGCGCCAAGCTTGCTTAGTTCGCTTAAAAGGTGATCCGTTAACAATACCAAATTGACTAATTTACCCATTTGTAAAACGTTTAAGGATATGGGGACTCCAGCCTCGAATTACATATTGGCTATATGTATCCGTTATCAGACCTATACTCACTTATGGCGTTATTGTATGGTGGACTGCCCTCGAAAAGGCCATCCATCATAATCAGCTTAGCCGCGTCCAAAGAACGGCATGCATATGCATAAGTGGAGCCCTTAGAACCACTCCAACAGCGGCCATGGACGTAATGTTCCACTTGCTACCGCTGGACATCTATTGCAAACAAGTGGCAGCAAATGCAGCCACTCGGATGAAAGCAATTCAGTTGTGGACCAGTCGCCAAACTGGTCACTCATCTATTCTAAATACATTGGAATGCATTCCAAAAGATACTGATTACACCCTCCCTCAGTTTCAATTCGAAAAGAACTTCGAAACCTACATACCTTCCAGGAGTGACTGGGAGAACGAAATAGTACCCCGCAAGGAGTCTGTCTGCTTCTATACAGATGGGTCCAAAACTAAAACAGGAGTAGGGGGGGGGGTGGTGTTTTCTCCTATGATCTAAATTGTAAAATCTCATTCAGCCTTCCTAATCACTGTAGTGTTTTTCAGGCGGAGGTCATGGCGATCAAAGAGCCCTGTCGTGGCTTCGGTATAATGTAATATCTATAAAGGATATCACCATCTTTACCGACAGTCAAGGCGCGATTAAATCCCTGGATTCTGTCGTCTTCAATTCAACAACTGCCCTCAATTGCCGACTATCTCTGAACGAGATGGCGAAACAATTTAAAATTCACCTTATATGGGTGCCGGGCCATAGAGACATTCCAGGTAATTGCATCGCCGATGAGCTCGCCAGACAAGGCACTACTATGTCGACTCTACCAGAAAAAAGGAGTCTCTATATGCCTCTTGCTACTTGCAAGCTCCTAATTAAACAAAACGCATTAAGCGCTACTAATCGCAGGTGGTCTAGCTGCTTAACGTGCCACACCTCGAAACAGATCTGGCCTCAGCTGGATTCCAAGCGCTCAAAAAGTCTCATTACACTGAAAAGACCCATAATAAGCACTCTAGTAGGTGTCATCACGGGACACTGCATCATAGGGAGACATGCTCTCAGATTAGGCCTCCCTTCAAATGATTTCTGCAGAAGCTGTATGGACGAGGAGGAGGAGGAGACTATTCTTCACCTTCTCTGCACGTGTCCAGCACTGTCACTCCGTAGAAAACTATACCTCGGAGAATATTTCTTCGACAATCTAAGCGAACTCGCAAACATAGGTATCAACTGCCTCCATCGCTTCATTCTTAGCTCCGGCTGGTTCAACGGGTAGATAAGGAGTCGATATCGATCCTGTGGTAACACAATGGGCCTAATTTGGCCTAAGTGAGGCTGCACTTGTGGCGGCCTGCCACTCTAACCTAACCTAACCTAAGGATATCTGCTCAAAAGGTGTGCACTAGGAGAGAAATATTCAGCAATTTGTAATTTTAACTATTTATTTCTTTGATTCATGCATTTGGTAAACCAATGACATGGCAATTGACTTACGGATTAAATCTGAATAAGTGTTCCTGAATTTTGAACTAACTAAGAAACTAGGACAGTTTGTTGGAGCCCACAACCCTAACTAACACTCGGGTTTGTAAAGAGTTTCAACTCTGCCATAGGTAGGTAGGTATAGTCGACACAATTTTAGTCACACAGTGTTAGCAGACTTTTCTGTATATACAACATTTACCCACTCATCAAAAGTCTTTGGCAATAACCACTGGGAGCATTTCTCTATTTCTCAGACTGGCCAAGCTGTGGTCAAAGCCTTGGGCATAAGGTACGTCACCGGATGTCGAAAACTGTCAGGAAAACCTTGACCATCGTATTTGGAGTCTAAGTAAAGTACTAGATAAGCTGCACAAAGCTCTATCCCCCCATTTTGGTTATTTTGGTACTCAGTTCGTTCCTTTTACGAAGCCCTATTGTAGAGCCCTGAACTCCGGTCCACAGTCGGTATATTTTTGTACTACAACTAACACAAAATAATCTACGTGAAAATATAATAAAAATATGTATCTCACTTACCAATTATTTACTTGCAATATCGTTAAACCTGTATCTTGCGCTAATTGTTTTTTCTGGTCCTCTGAGGGGTAGGGATGCTGCAATTAGAAAACAAACAAAAAAATTCACTTTATTAAATCGCATTGGGGTCCAATTACAAAATACAGAACAAAAATAAAAAGAGAAATCCATAAACAAAGGCTGAAATTAAATAGAGTTCTCATTGACGACAAACAAGTTGTGTGTATGCAATAGAACTGAATGCGGTACTCCCACATCTGGCGGAAGTATCTTTTTACGCGTGCGCGCGTCAACCTTTTCTGTTCTTTCTATTCCCAAACAAAGCCAACGCAAGTTCAACAATCAAATTAAAGCGCTTCAATCACAATAAACTCTCCTACATCGCATTTTGTTGGCACAAAGGATTTCATGGCTTCAACAATGCGCGTATTGAGTACCATGGTGCAAAAAAGAGGTTTGCCGCCATTAATCCTTTTATAATTCAAACAATAAAATAAAATAAAAAAACAAACACACAGCGAATTTCGCTGGAAAAAAAGGGCGGGACAACAACAACTGGTGAAGGATATAATGAACTTGAGGATGTCGAAAGCAAATGCACCTTCAATCACTCGCCTAATTAAAGTACCTTTAGGCGGATATAAGAGCGCTGCGGCCATGGCTTAAAACTGTGCAATTGATGATGACATTTTGTTTTTTTTTTTGGCTTTCATAAAAATGAGTATACCCCTGGAGGAACCATGCAGCTGCATTTTCTCCTCTAATTGGAAGAGGGCATGTCAGAAATGTCAGACGAAAAGTAAGTGAACAACTTTATTATCATGTAATACAAGATGTAAGCTGATACCTACTTACGTGAGTACAAAATGAAACAATATGTCGTACAAGTTGACTTAATTAGACAATGCTACTCTTTATGCTGACTTTGACACCGGTGAGAGTGTATTCAAATAAAATGCACTAAGCAAACAGGGAGTTGGAAATGATATGTCAACACAACAGTGATCCGGTCAAATTCTGACGCGGTACAGTAGAGGTGCTGATTAAGTGTGATTTTAAACGAGTTTTTTTCTTTTTTATTTACGGATACTTGGTCACATTTCAGCGATTGATTGACATCTTCACTCTACAAAATTGTAGCCCACGAGATTGTATCTTAGGCTGCTGAGCAACAGATATAAAAATAAGAAAGAAACGGATAGCATTTGATGGAATCAAGAGGGGTAGGTACATCTGATTGCAACGCATTTGATCACAGAATTTTCAACTGCAAAAATTGATAGCTATCCAATTTGTAGCCCAAGAAGGGCTCGCTACATGTGTGGTAGACACTTCAAAACTACCGGATTAATTAAAGAAAGCAAGTAACTAACAGTTTCCAACATCGTTCGTAGTCGATGCAGTGAAAGCGACAAGTGTTGGGGAGAATGTTCTATTCGGTTGTTATATTTTTGATAATATTAGTCGCTGTGCAGCACAGTAGGTATCTATGTGATGGCGACAAAATTAGTTGCCTACAAAAATGCTAGGACACCATGCGTAGATGTTTAGATAAGTACAATTGACCGACGGATTGGATGTTTCTGCACATATCTAATACCTTTAAAACGAAAAAAAAAAAAAAAAAAATATCTATCTCGTTAGAGATTTAAATCCCACGACCCCTTTAGAAGCGACAAATTTTGTTGCTACACATAAATAAAATATGTAGTAAAATAGCGAATTCATTGGAAGCACATGTATAAGTATATTATGTGGATAGAAACAAATGCAATATACTAACAGTTATGGTATGATTGTAGTTGTAGCTAACGAGCGACTTATCCCGTTTGTAGTGCACAATGAGGTATAGCGAAAAAGTTGCAGCTCTAACATTTGCGCCACAAACGGAACACAGAATACAAAATTAAACTCAAATGGCATCGGCATGTGAACTATGTCAGAGAGAGTTCGGTAAAGTGTAAGAAGGTCGAAAAAGCAGTCTTGCAAATTTGCTGCCGAAATACAAGAGCGAAAAATAGCAAAAGCCTAATGTGCGACCGTAAGTATACCGACCGCCAACCTTGGGATCTCTTTGAATCATTTGATTAAGGAAGAGCTGATCCTGGTTATGTGCATTGGCCGAGTGTCAACGGATGAAGATTGTATTTCAAAAAAATACTCAACCACAAGGGAATTTACCGGCTTTGCGACAATGACCTTAAGTCGACCGATGCAACGACGAGGAGAAGAAGAAGGGAAAGATACGATTTAAAAGACGGTTCTTTCCCCTTAAAAATAAGGGGGTGTGTATTAATACGTCCGCAGTATTACAGGTCTATGCAACACAAGAAAAATTGGTCTTTAATATTTCCAGTTTACTAAACATTTTCTGTAATATTTTAATATTTAAATTTAATAATTGTTTCATTAAAACGCTCATTTTAATACGAATTTTCTGAACTTTAATCTCTAAGGATTAAAATCCAAGATTTTTGTTCTACAATCTAACCCAGTTTATATTAAAATAATATTTCATTCAAAGGTCTTGAAAAATATACCTACCAAAGGGAGCACAGCGGCACTGTATAGAATTATTTTCCAAGGGGATAGGAAACCACAGAAATTTGCCAACGCTTGCAAATTTTCTATATGCGTTGTAATATTTAAAACCAATAACAATTAGTATTAAAAGAAAATATTTTTGGTGTTGGAGCATATATATATTTATAGCAAATCTAACGAAATATTAAAATATATTAAGATTGTATTTTATTTTAATATTCCATGGTTTTATAAAAAGCAAAAGAAGTATTGAATTTGAAGCCAAAGTATCATCACTATATTAATACGTGAACCTCAAAAGTTTCCGAACACTTTTTAAGTGTTTATTATAAAATGAGAAGAATAAAACTTATATCATTCGCAAGGTACTGTGCCATAGATGTGCATTAACAAAAAATTGTGGGTATATGTCGCCATTAAGGCTGGTCAAATTAAGTTAATTAAATATTCCCCATACAAAATGCTTATCAGTTAAGTGAAAGCATTTTGTTGACATTCAATTTTTCGCCGCCGTGTTACCATTTAACGTATTCGAATAAAAATCATCTTAGATTAGAACCTATTTTCAAAGAAATGATATTTACCTCTCCCTAAAAGTAGACAACTGTATAAATTTCTTTCAAAGATGTTAGGAAGGTACCTTCCATGGAAAATATTTTTCGAAATTAATATTTTTTTCTAAATTTCCATAGTGACGTATTAAAATGTAAATTATGAGTAAAACTTATTTTCACAGGACCTATTTTTTCGATATCTAGATGTCGCTTTGTCGTTTATAAAAAAAAAAACAACATAAAAGTAAAAAATTATTGTACGTTTTTAATTATTAAATAGGTATTTAAAAAGTGATGGCCGATTTTCGACCACAAGCGAGATTAATTACATTTTAATCTGCAGTTTATTTATTTAGAATGCAAATGTATTAACATTTATTAATTTTTCAATATAAATAAAATTTATTATTTCAGACATATTTTTAATAGCAGACATTACTAAAATTTAATAAAACTTTTATTAGTTGTCTAAATTGAATATATGCAAAATATAAAATATTTTCTCGGCGTGGACTCGTATACAACCCCAAAAATATTGCGCCGTACCAATAACCAATTTTAGTTCGACTTTAAATTTACAGAAGCTCCCAATTGCGAAATTGGTATGATAGCCACTGTGAACTACTTAAATTTAAAGTCGACTCTAAAAATGTTTATTGCTAAGTTAAATTTAACGCCAGGATTTATAACCGTGGGACACTTTCACGGCTGCTACTGTCCCCATCTGAAGTAGGTTCCCACTCCGTATCAAGATGGCGTTATCATGCCCAGAATACACCACGTACTGTGTATATCAATATTTAGATAGCCACTGCCTCTTCTAGCTGGCAACCAAATAGCAGCAGCACAATCTACAAAAGGTAGCTGAGCATTTAAAAAAAGTATCTGCCCACCTTTGAGTGTACTCAAAGTACATTTTTTTTTTATTAATATGTCAAATTGATATCGATTACAATTCCTGTGCTGCTACTTTTCGGCAGTTTTCCAATAAATCATACAAGATAATGCATTGAAAAGATCTCCCGCCCAAAAAATGCATACGGCCGAGGGAGATATACCTACCACCGACCTATACAATGACTAAATATTTACTCTAACTTCATTGTAGCGCCATTTGATCAGAATTTGATTAGATTTTCAATTTCGATTAATTTATTTAATCGAATGGAAGAAAATTCATTCGAAAGAGAGCTGCGCGCAGAGAATGGGAAAAGTTCCAGATAATCATTGTTTGTGCGGTGGGGGTACGTTACGGGCTGGGTGATGGGCGAGTTTTGTTTAATGTGGGTAAGTGCAGTGGCATATTTTGACGCCACCAAGTCGGGACCTGCAGGAAGATTTATGGTATTTGAACTGTAGCCGGCCGCCAGATCCGAAATTGCGTTTTTTTTCTCATGTTGTGAGTATATAGTGCGTTGTTGAAATACAATCGAAGTCGTATCTATTTGATTATATTTGGATTAGGGATTCGCCTGGCTGCTGCTACAAGGTATACGCTTGTGACTGCAATTTAGGGCAGATTAAGTAAATACAACGTTTTCCCTTAATTTTGTTGTTTCTCTGTTTGGTTTTGCTGTGGCGTTAACGATAAGTTCGAAAGATTGATTGCATTTTGAGCCCTGGCAAGATACTTTCAAAGAGATAGCTGTGGGCTTTTGGAAAAAAAAAAACGCGCTCGGATTATCACAGTAGCTTAGGGAAATTACAACTGTCGGTCGATAGTTGAAAGGAATACCTACTATCCGAGACATAAATGTGTCAGAAATGAATTCGACTGACTTTGGGTGTTTGCAATTGATTCGAAAGTAAGATGTCTGAGAGGGCCTTTGCGTCGATCACAAGACGTCATGGTGTGTTTTGCATACAACAAAAAAGCAAAAGATTGAAATGTAATTAGGGACGCGCTAATCCCTGGCGACAGCTGGAACAAAGTTGATCGATCGAGCACTAGTTCAGTGTTAATTTCGACATGTGGATGATGTGGATGTTTGTGGTTTTGCTGTGAAAATTAGCGTCAGCCCGAATAGTTAAGGTAGGTTCGGTCTTTGGTCGTGTAGACATTTCACGGGTCAGATATGTTGGAGAATGCTGTGCTGACTCCAGTATGGACCTTCGTTAGAATGATGTAACCCTCATTTTGATGCCGGTGTTGATGGCTTAGTCTATTTTTACAATACCCATTAGGTTGTATGTGGGTTAGCACCTTGTGAATCTTCCTACTTTCCGTCACTGCAATTACCCCTCAATTACAGCACTTGAATGCCTTGCCCATCATTTGGCTAAACGCGAGACCCCATCACAATCTTAGCCCTCCCTCTTAATGGATGCTCGCACATTTTAATTATTCAAAGATGGCGCTTAATTCACTCAAAATGCACCACCCCTTGAATTAAAAGCAAAAAAAGGCCATTAAAAATATATATTCCAGTGCAAAGACCACAACCCACTCAACAGCTATATAGAGACCGCGCGCCATACCCTACCTCCAATCGAAAGCACGTCTCGACTGCAAGTCCCCGACTGCTGGCACATGTACCTAACCTATAGTATGAAATGCCTACTGTATCTGGAACCACATGCACGGCAAATGTTGCTCATTCCACGCTGCTCTGTTTTGCACATAATTAATTACTGTCACGCCTTTTTATTCGTTATCTGAGAATTTGAAACAATCATCTCAAGTGTTTGTCATGCCATGGCCAACTGAAACACTGCGACTGCGACTGCAGTCAACTGAACGCTGTCCACCGGTGCGATGGTGCACAACGAGCGGGTTCCATGTCTGCGGCGATATAATATGCCCCTCCAAGGCTATGCCACCGACGATACGAGACGACATTCGCGCGGATATAGGTACCATGCCAGTGTTCCAAGTTGCCATCAGAACTGTAAGCAGGTTCAGAGGTTTAATTTTATACATTCTGCCGTCTAGCGAGTCTAGTTCGTGTTACCTACCGACATTGCACATGGAAAGACCCAGAAAATTGCACAGGAGGTCGCTCCCGATTCGCTAAGCACCAGTCATACATATTTATTTGAGTTCCATGTGTCCATGTCGGTTGCGCCACCAGACACAATGCGGACACAGGTGGTTTTATATTTAGTGACTAAAAACGTCAAAAAATCTTAAACGTATGGGGTTGTGCCCACCAAGACGACGAAATGGTTGGTTGACTTTGAAAAATCCAATTGTGTGCAATGGTATAGTATCTATTTAGGGTTGAGTCTTGGAACTAATTGAGGCATTAGCAGGGGCATTGTGATAGAGTCGTCCGGCGCATGCGATCGAGAGAGTGCATCCGCAGGCATGTTTCGCTTCAATCTTTGGTTGTTTGTACCTATGTTGTTAACGTCGGATGGCATTGATCAATTTATTAGTTTGAGGGCCTCGCTTTTTAAAGACTCTTCTTTTCAAACGGAATAGAACGCACAAAAGGGCTTGAGTCTTTAGATTTTAAACTGAGCAGGAATTTCAGTCACTCACGACAGACTCTGTAAGCGTCGGAATAATTCGAATTCTAGTCAAAGTTTCATCAGATACCTACCTTCTATTATCATTCGGAGCTCATTAAGGAAGCCTTTTATACAAGCGGTGCAGTGTTGGCTAGTTTCATGTAAATATCTGACATTCAAAGAAGTGCTTTAAGCTTCCGGCTTTAAATACTCATTCAGAACTAGTTGGTATTGATCCTTCTTCAAAATTCATAAAAAAGTTGTAGGTCTATCTGTCTACCACAAATAGGGTCTACCTATGTTTTTTTTTCTTATGTTACTTTTACCCAATCTTTCCAATAAGTGAAACCCACGGTAAAGTACCCCAGACTCCTATAAGAACCTGAAGCGAAGGCCGGAGTATTCTAGGCCGGACATAATAGTGGGCGCATTGCTATCTTTGTGCTTATGACTATTTGTCTTCGTTGTCTATAAATTTTCTACGTCTCGTGTAGAGAATCGGGGCAGTTTATGCTCGGATGGGGAAAGGGTGACCGAAACAGTCTTCCCCTCGCCTAAAATCCTCAGACAACTCCATGAAGGGAGGAGACTGGAGATAACTAATTGGACGATATGTCTTCGGATATATGCGCCGGGTAACCGAAACAGTTTACCCTTCGCTTATAATCCTTTGACGTCTCGTCATAATGGCGTAAACCGTGTGCGCCAACGGTGATTAGTAGATCGGCCCTTTCATTGTGTACCTTACTTGAGGTTTAATAAGGCTGGTCAAGGAGGAAGTGACCAGTCGACAGTATGCCTTCGGATGGGCGGGTGGTGACGGTATCTGTTAGACCCTCGCTTGTGTCCTCTGTCAACTTATCAAATAGGACGTATGTAGCAAAAAGCGCAGTATTAGTGGCGAATGCAGCAATTAGCCTACAACGCATATTGCGGGGTGTTACAACATCGTCAAAAATACCGCAGTATTCCAATGCCTTGATTGAATATGACGACTTGTTAGCTAGACAGGACTACAACGAATATAAGCCCAAGTTCTCGAAGAAGCACCATATACAGCTTTAGCATAATAATATGGACCTGGAAGCAAATATTATTCCTTGTCTATAAAGGCCTTGAAGAGGGCATTCAAATGAAAGTTAAGTTTAACCACTAAAAGGGTCTTAAGCCCAGCAACAGGTAAATCAGGGAAGCACCTTTGGAAAGGCTTCTTTCTTGCCAGAGAAGCGTTCCCAAAGAAGCTTTCTCAAAGAAGCTTTTCCAAAGGGACTTTCCCTACTACTTATTTGAAGTTTCGTATAAAATTCCACAGTATACCGACATTTTTGATGTCCCAAATAGTTAGTACTATTCAAATTCATGGCTCTTTTCTCTTTTACGAAATTTAAGGTACTAGATCAGGGGTCAGATTCTGTAAGGCAAAACGATCAAACGTTTTCGTGCGCACGAATGATTTGCCATATGTTGCACCAGAAAATTTGTTTCGCGAACCTAAGCTATACAGAAGCTTTATTCAAAATAAAATAAATCATTTCATCGAGTACAAGGGACTTGTCGAGTGAACTTATATCCCCTTTTGACTCTAGATTATTAGGTATTCCTTTAAAAAAGATGAAAAACAGCTTTAACAGCGCTGAACTTAGATACAAAGTCAAAGCTAAGAACATAGGTGCTCAGAAACCATCGCAGATACCTTCAGAGCCTGTGCTAAATGCTTCCAGTATATTTATAAATATTGTCTTCCAATGAACACAAAAACTGTCAGCGAGCTGTTTCAAATATTTCGGCATTCAAAAACAGACTAGAACAACATTTTCGAACTTTTTATATATAAGTCTTAAGGAATGGAGAAGTTTTTGCTCGGTGCGTTTCTGGAAATGCAATATGTGACATTTATAGGCAAACACACGAACCACTACACCACGGCCATTTTAAATGGGATAGAGCTGACGTTGGATTCCATAGGACTCTAGACCTAGGTTCCGAAAAACTAGTCACTTGTGTGGGACTCACTTTTTGTTACGAACGCAAAGATGGGGATTTCGAAGAAAAGCGTCCGCATATAGGGAAACGTCTCGTCACCTTTGATGGAGCTAGTCCGGGCGGACTTGGGACTCTACCCACATGCCCCTTGTTTAGAATAAGAGGACAACCACTCTCTGGCAAAGATAAGCATCCAAACAAACCATTGGACACCAAGTTACCAAAGGGGTACGTGCCATAACACTGGGCAGACTTACGATGGGTTCACAAACATACGCGCACCTAACCGTATCATAGACGATCATGTGTCATTTATATCCTTGGCTAAAGTGCAAAAGTGAACTCGTGCGTCTAAAAGAAATCCATCCATCAATGTTTGCAAGTCAAACAAAGACCGTTTAACTGAAATTCAAAACAGGACAAACCACAGATATCCTTTGCACATATTACAATCAGCGTTGCCACAATGTTACAAGTGTAACAAAAGTGTTACACTTTTTAACTATTTTATAATTTTGTTACAGTGTTACTTTCTTTTTCGCTTTGTTACATTTTTTCCCATTAAAATCCTTTTTTGTTTTTCTCATTAAAAATATTGAAAAGTTGAACTGGCAGCACTTTTTTCTTTCGAGCAAACTTCTACCAATTTCTGTCAATGTATTTGTTTGTTTACATAGTTCAAAAGTTGTGCAAAACGTTTAATTTCAAGTGGGAATGGGAATGGGAGGTCACAAGAAAAGACAACAATATTTTTCTGTCACGCCGCGTCGCCGTTGACAATTTTCTACATCTCATGGTAAATAAAGTTTGTGAAATAAAAATTGAAATCTACTACGATGGTCAATAATTTTGTTTCTTATTTTGTTTTTTATATTTGTTAAACACAAAATGGAAAGGTAGGTTAAAAAAAAGAGCTTTTTTTGAAATGTGATAAAGAGTTCCCGATAAAGATTTTTTTGAGTTGAAAAACGATGATTTTATAGTTACAATTTTTTCCAGTTTGTTACATTTTTTATCCATTTGTTACACTTTTTGAACAAAATTGTTACACTTTTAAAAAAGCTTGCGGCAACACTGATTACAATCATCACACACACGTACACGTGCCACACATCCGCACTCTTCTGCAGTTAAATCATAAACAAATATTTGTGGTTAAATAGCATTATTGCGAGTGAATATTTTATGAGGATCTGCAGATGGACGGAGGTATCACTGGTATAGCCAGCAGTGCAACTTCCCGCATGAGGACACCTAATATTTGTGTGCTGAAGGATGGATTTCCATCGTGTGCCCAGTTATTGACTATTAAACGAACGTAGTTCGTTTTTATTTCCATCCTCCCAGAGTTGCAATCTAATATAATATGCGTTAACACGTTCCGCCATGTGTGCGCTGGTGGTTGGTTTGCCTTTTGCGGTGTACACTGTATACAGTATTACAGTGTGTTTGTGTGCAAAAGGACGATAGTCATGCGAATTGAATTCAACCATTGTCCGCCTGTTTGGCTACTGATAAAACCTACAAAACCGATGTATCCATGCCGAAATAGTGGACAACACAACAATCTCCTCCAAAACAGAGAGAGCGAGAGAGAGAGGTAAAAAAAAAAAAACGAAAACAGAACAACAAGTAAAGTCAACCTCCTGTGCATCCCGATAATTGGGAAGCTCTTGCAATATTTATCCTGTCGCAGCCCTCCTTTGCACACACAATTCGGATTGAAATTATTCAAAATGTAATTTCACAAACACCAAGCAGCAGAGAGAAGGGCACACAGATCGAAAAGGATCTGAAAGCGGTCTGGTAATTTATTGATTGGTTTTGCATGGCTACTATCTACGCGTGCATCGGCCGTCTTATGTAGCCTGGTAGTCTGTGCATGCTACAATTGTCGAGGATTCAATTTGTGCATATGCATGGCTCCTGTTTTGGCTTTGAAATAATGATTTCACTTAAGGACTTCATTGCGCTCGAAGGGAGTGACTTTGGACTTTTCGGAGGGTGTAAGAAAGCACTAAATCTAAACGACCATGCACTCGTGCAGTCCCAGCATCCGGCATCCCAGGTACTGAACAAGTTATACGAGTACCAGCACCTATACCTCGACTGGTGTCAGAGGTGTTCCGCAGGATACACAATGAAACATCGGTGTTTTATCTTGAAGGAGTCGCACTGGGTTGGACCTGAAACAAGCTGCAACAAGATGTTCTGTGTTTCGGGGTTTTCCTCAGAAGGTGTACCCTATAGTCTCGGCAGGACATTCAGATAAACATTTATTTCGTCTTTGCACACATATTAAATATAGTCGAACACGAGTGTAGCCAACCGAGAAAATTTCATCATGAGAGACCACCGGCCAAAGGTGGTCGAACATGCCCCAAGGCCGAAACAGTCCGACATCGGGGATGCGTTGCAATATTCTGCATGTGCGTGCATCTTGTAAGGGTTCAGGTCACCTTGCCCGTTGAAATTCTCGTCCATTATGAGGGATGGAGAGGGAGATATACAATCTCCATATGTATACGCTTTCCTTGGGATGATCTGACTACATACATGTGACTGGCGGTGTATCTGCCGGAGTGTGGGTAACATTGTGTGCGGTTAATTAAGTGCACCTTATGGATTGGGTGTTACCCAAAACCATGTAGAAATAGAAACTGATATGTGATGTTCAAACCATGGTTGGGGGAGCGGTGCACACTAAGGGTGGTCAGTGGTCGAACATTAAAGCCCTTAAAGGTGGAGATGGGTTTTGCTTTTTTGCAAAACGATAGCAAATCCCTAAACACTAAGCCGAGGTACAGTAAATCCTCAACATGTTATCCCTTGCATGGGTATAGGTCTTGGTAGGTATATGGGACCGAGCGCAGAGAGCTCGACTCGTTAGCTGTCAATGTGCTTAGCCCTCATCATACGGTTAAGGTGGGGATTTCGACGGATAAAAAGGATCAGGCGATGGGGCTTTTATTTTCTGATATGCCCCCATGTGAGTTGGGCGTTCTGCTTTAATTCGAAACATTTAAAGCGAATTGATAGTGTTTTTTTTATGGAAGGGCGATATTTCACTTCAAGTCGGCGTGATAATCGATTGGTAATTACGCTTAAAACTAGATCGGAGATAAGTGGCGGATTACTAGGTGGCAAACGGTGTCATTTGTCATAATCACAACCAGTACTTGGGGCCGTAAAGTTGACACTTTTTTTTGCATCGAGCGACACTTTAGAACTTATTAATGGCGCGAGTTGCAACTGGTATTGAGTTAGACTAGATGCGGGTCTGAATCATGATCTAAGTTTTGACACTAATAGCACGAAAGAGATACACGATTTGCATGAGAAATATACCTCCTGACGAGGCCGACAGGTGATGTGATTTATCATACCTATCGATGGGATAAGTTGAAATCCAGGTTAACCTTGGCGACAAGTTTTTCAACTTGTAGCTTTAACCTGCAGTATACAGATTGGGAGTGGGACCTTTACACAAGTTTATGTCTGTAGGAGGGTTGAGGTGAATTTAAATTTGAATTTTAAAAAGAATCGTTGCAGATACTTCCGCGTTGAACCGCATTAACTATCGAGGATGTAAAGCATAAAGCAGATGAGTAGCCTGAAAGCTCTAAAAATTGAAAATGTTAAAGGTAGACTAAGGTTATAATAAATATAAAAATACAAAACCGCATCCACCCCTTCTCTTAAGAATTAAATACGGCTGCTATTTCAGAGGCAGACAGCGCTTTGTAGGCACATTCCCCGTCACCTGTGGGAAGACCATAGTTTGAGGCTTTCTAGCAGGCGATTGATCGAGCCAGAAGTGTGGTTTCAAAAGTGTCCCAATGTCTATACTTTATAGGAGCCGCTGGTGTAGGATGCTCAAGTGGACCGTTGATCTACTTCCATCGACTAGAAGTCCCCTCCGTAGCAGAGATATAGTTACATGATCGAAACGTCTCATACTGGACCTTTCCAGGTAAAGCTTACCTTTGTTGAAAAGAGGCTGACTCCATTTGCTTTAGAAGTTTTATCCCCGCATTCGCAGGCCACTTTGACAACACTTAAGCCCACTCTTACCCGCTCTTCCAATAAAATCCTAGACTTTTTTTTGCCTGATTTCATTGGCTAGAGCACATTTGCCAAATTTTAGCGGTTTGATCATCAAACTTACTTCCACCAAATAAAAATAAATAAATAGTGGGCGCAACAGGTCCGTAAGGCCTTAGGCCTAGCTTCTCACAACATTATTTTTGTGTTTGAAACGAATAGAAGGGATCTACAATTTTAAGACGATTCCAAACGGCTAATTGAGAAGCTCTTTCAAGATAGTTGTACTCTTTTTACGGGAATCGAACCTTTGACCCCTCTCGAATGTTTGTCGGACGTTCGCGAGACGTAGCCCTTATATGGCCCATACTCCATACACGACACAGAAACGTCGCTGATGCAGACCAATGTATTTTGTCTCTATCTGTCTGTGTCGTTTATGGACAATTTAGTTGGAATTTGAGTTTTTTATGGGATTCGAACCTGGAACCCCTCGCTTAGTAGTCAACACACTAACCACTAAGCCACTGCGCCTACAAACTTACTTCCTTTACTGTGAGTTTAATATCCGCCCTACTCAGAAGGATCGATCGGTCATCCTCAGTACCCACGTTTGAGTCGAGTATCAGCCTTGCCATACCACTTCAGTCCGTTAACATTTCGGGAAGATTCGGTCAATGCTAGTGTATAAAATAAGTAAAAGTGGTGTAGCTCGAAACAGCTTTCAGTTGTTGTTAAAAAAAGTTATTCTCTCAAAACAAAATCACTCACTTCACACATTTATTCAAACAAGTCTGGAAGCCTGGAAGCTAGACACCTATATGAACCCTTAAAAAGTCTTAGGCACTCTTGCGTGTAAATACGCGGCTAACAAACACTAAGCCTACTAAACTGAAAACTCATAAAAGGTATGGCAAGTCTTCGAACCCCCTATACCTAGACGCATATATGGTGCATGCCCAAAACGTTAGATTTATAAAAGCTCCATGAAACAACGGTTGGCCATTGGACATTTTCAGGGAAGTCTTGATTGAACTGTAAGCACGTCGGGTATTTACAGGAAAAAAAAAAAATGTATGGCCCAGTCAGGGGGTCCTTCCATAAGCACAATTATACACCTGCTAAAAAGGCAACCCATTTACCCAGAATACACAGAAAAGGTCTAAACACAACCAAAATCTAATCATACATCTATAAAAGTGGGAGGTGCGGTGTAGCTCAACTACTCCACAATAAGTTGTTCCGCCAATGAGATCACTATTTACCGATTATAGCAAACAAGCTGAAGGCAAGAGTGCTCGCACCAAAACCACCCCACACGTACAACATATAGGTAGATGTAGGTAGTTCGCGAACTACCAGAAATCAAAAGATCTTATCTAGCACAATTTTTCGACATGGCTCCTTTCATTACGTTGCCTCGAATAGTACACACATCTCCCTTGCAACAGAACCGTACCCGCAGTCCCCAGTCATCGGACAGCGATATCTCCCGCGTTTTATCGCAAACTTTTTATACCTACTCCCTCTCCCAGTTTTTTTTTTTTTTTTTTTTCCTATGTACTTTTACTTATACTTTATTGCTATAGTGAGCTTTTCTGATTCGTAGAATAGTTCAAGTATGTCGCAAGATTAGATAAGACCCATAATGGCAGTCTTTCGGTCTAATATGGCGTAGGTACACCTCGATAGCAGTTTAAAAATGAATTTTCGATATTGAACGACACAGAAAAAACCCCGATAATAACTTGACCAACTACCCGACATCATCCAGTAGATATAGATATAGAAATAGATACTTTGGGTTCATCCTTTTCGAATTTGCACTCGTTTATGGAAATCCAACCGAATGGGGGTCGTCTACTCGCCGTAGTTACATTTAAAATTCAAAGTCATCGCCCGCCCCCACACATCGAAGGGGTTACACAACTGACAATAATACACTTACACTCGTACGGATATCCTTTGATATGACCAAAAATGTCCCTTCAGATACATTCAGATACACTTTATCCGTACTTTGTACAGATTATTCTCATCTTTATGGATTTGTTTTTTTTTTTTGCTTTTGTCATTCCCGTCGAGTTCATGCAGGATGTCCTTTTTGGATTTGTTTTGCTGGATATTAGTGAATGGGGAAACTTTTCGACGATTTGTGTCTCAAGATATCCGGTGGACAGATATTTTTTTTCGACAAAAATTTGTATATCCGCATGTGGGGTCAAACTACCTACGCACCGGGCCGAATGGAATGAAAACTTCTCATCCAACTGCACATTTTTATCGTGTGTTTTAAATTTCCTGGTATTTTTTCCGGTGTCCCTTGCAGATGGATACTGCTTCCCCTGATTATATCTTAATGGGGATGTTCTAATGGTCAATCGGCAGTTTTGGATTTAAAATCGATTTAAACCAAGCCAAATGGACGTTGTTTCGAGGATAATGAGTTTTTTTTTTTTTTTTGGTCCATACTTTTGCTTGGGGGTGGGGCGAAGCCTAGAACAGCATATTAACTGCCGGGTTGGATGACCATTTAAATAACTGTATATATACCCGGGAGATTACCTGATTCGAGATAGAGAGCAAACGAAAAATACGGAAATTTATTTTTTTCTTCTTCTTCCGCTCGTTATATTGGAAATGCATTTAGATACGGGATATCGCTGAGTTTCTTTCGTCCTTGTTCTACCACCCAATTCTGCTGTTAACATCTCGACATTGATGAATTGCAGATTAAGTCGAAAATCACTCATGCCCTCTGGAGCGGGCGCGTGTGTATATGCGCGTATCTTAAGTAATAGGAAAGAACACAAAAGGATATACAGTCGTACACCAGGAGATTCCTTTTGGGTTTAGTGAAGAGAAAAGAAAGTGAAATGAAAATCGTTCCATTTCATTTACAGGAACTTAATACCTAATAGGATATATCCTCAAATGCGGTCCTTTTAGTTACGCATACGATCGTTGTTGGCTGGGAGTGGAGAGTTGCTTTTTCTTTTTCTTTTTTCAATTCGTTTGCATTGTTGCAGAGGGATACCGCTTGTGCTCTGCTCATGCTGTGGGGTGAATTTTAATGAAAATTACCAAAGCGATTTGATTTATTGCCGTGTCTTGTGTAATGCTATTGGGTGTCGAGATAATGTTACCGCACTGATTCCGGCATTGTGCGGAGTGAGCCTTTCACAAAATCGGATAAGCAACTGGAATGGGTGGCATCAGGAATTAACAGTATTCAGTGTGGATGATGAGTACCTATATGATGTAGGCAAGCTGGAAACTTCCATTTGGGCAATAGAGATGATTTTTTTAAAGTTTTTGTCGCCAAAATCACTTCGAAACTGCAAGAAAAACAGGGGTTGATCTACCGCATCCGCGATCGAGTAATACGTGTCTGATTTTGTTATTGTTTTGCTTGTAAGATCCACAAAATTCAGTGACGTATGGCTCGTTCACGGATGCGGCAATTCCGCCCCAGTATGAAATTTCATGGAAAGTTTTCGTCTCGGGCAGGGCCTATATTCAAATCACACTTACCAATAAAATCTGAGGTATCTGAGAAATAAAAATGAGCTAAAACTTGCTAATAGTCGACTTAAGATTTGTGTGCCTGCATGTGGTTGTCTAGAATAGGGAATTCGCCGATATCTGTTGCTCGTGCGGGACCAATGTTTAGAACTCAAATTTCACAACTCAATTTGACGAGAATTTCCAGCGACTAAAGTCGAGGCGATGTCTTAAATTGTTCATAACTAATAAGGTTTAAGAATCCCAAGGACCACTTTCCTCTAGGTGTTGTCTATACCGGGAAAATACTGTCGTTGTTACGTATGGTAACACTGGCCATACGTGTATTGTAATTGTAATTTTAAATGACATGTAGTTAGCGCTTGATCGGTCTCTGGCCGAGAGGGACGTACATATTTATGCTGCGAGGAAGCGGAGAAAATAAATGTGGGATTTTTATATATTTTTCGCACAATAAAATTCTTAACGTGTTTTATAATCGGCGTCCTATATACAGTCTTATATATTTTTCCATTTCCTTGCGTCCTCATGTCGTGTTTGTGAAAAAAAAACCCTCTCACTTTACAACGCACATATCGATGAGCAACAAAATCGTGCAGTTAATCATGTCTCATGTGACCTCCACTTCAAGTCAGGTATCTACTAAAAGTAGAGAGGTTCTATGAGACCTTATTCGTCAAAGATGTTCATTTACAGACCGGCCGAGAATATTTGTTTCTGAAGGTAAACCAAAGAGCGCCTGTCATGCCGTGTGGAACTTAGACAGTGCTAGCTCTGCGTCAACAAAAACACTATCCTAGCCTAGTCATGCTTATAAGTAACTTTCAATTTTGAGTCAACAACCTCCACTAGATCAGGTGGAAAAGACAACATTTTAACAAAGCACAGTCACTCTTTGTTGTCACTTGCGCCTTGTGACAGTTTAAGCCACATTGACCTTGACATTAAATATTCGTGTTTCATAAAGAAAGGTCATAAAAATATGATCCACCGTTGCCTACGCTACAATAAAAAAAAAAAAACGTTGAAGCCTTCTTGGAGACGAAATTCCTGAGGACTGCAACTTTCAAAAACTCAAGAGCAGTAGTAGCACATATTATGTTTGCAAAATAATAAAATCAAAGCTCGTGAAATGCTGTCGCGAAGAACTAAGGGTTCCTGGCACTCAGCATAAAGTATTGCTCTACTGGGTTCCGGGCCATGAAGGCATTCCAGGCAACGGGAAAGCGGACGAATTAGCTAGACTCGCTTCGACAATCAGAACAAATAGATCCCTCTGTGAATATCCCGCCTTGCTCACTTAAGCTTGAAGCAGCGAGAAAGGCCACATAAGAGGCGAACGCTAGATGGACTGCACTAGAAACTTGTCATACCTCAAGAATGCTATGGTCAACCTTCAATGAAGCCAGAACCGAGAGTCTTATACGAAAGGATAAAAAATCTGTTTCCACCTTCGTAGAAATCCAAAAGGGGCACAACACTCTGAAGTGAAGACTGCGGTGATGAGGAATCTCTTGAGGACACAGGCCAGCGTGGCCGTTATGCGACTAAAGTTGTAATTTGGCACTTTTTTTGAGAGCCTGCCTGCAATTTTTAGCTATTTTGGCCCTTTTTTTTTAGTTGAAGAAGGCGGTTCAAATTTTGTTTTAAATGCTGCTATTTCCGAATAAAAACCTTTAAAATAAAATGCAGTTGTCTATCCCAACACTATTATAGTCTTTAACGAGCCAATGCTCGTTTAAAAATACTAAATGTGCAAAATAGCTTCAGAAATGACACTTTTTCTCTCATTGGCTTTCTCATTACTATTGGTCTTCACACGATGACGCTCACACACATAGGTTCCACATCAAAAAAAGGAATAAAACTTCTTTAGTAGGTATATTTAACCTCAGTAGTTCATAAAATGTCTTCGTCAATGAAGTTCAAGTGTGCAGCATTGATACCAAAAGTGAAGACTTCACCAGGACAGACCGGATCAATTATGCCATCTATAGAACGAACAGGTGGTTTACAGACTATGAAGAGTAAGCTAACCGGGTGCGGGTGCGTTCACAGCCATAGAAAATACGTACATAACTGTTTAGTCTTCAAAGGTCCCTCTTTTTAATCCTTGAATCTCAAGTAAGCCATCTAAAATAACCTTTCGAGCATAAATCAGAATGCAACCCGTCTACTTCCATTCCATACTCACATACCTAGTCCGTCTACGAACCACTTGAACTGAAGGCAAGGACAACTGATCTACACGACAACTAAGCGCTGTCCCACGTTACTGTAGCTGATCGAGTACAACTAATAACCAGACTGGTGATATAATAATTGTCATTTCACTGTCCATCTTTGAATCAATTCAACTGCTCTACCTCCAAAATTTAGGAACGAATGGTAAATTCATGGACAATTTATCCACATCGCCGTTTTTATTTACTTGACTGTTCGCGGTACTAACTTTGCGTCCCCTATTTAACTTTCTAGCTTACCTGAGTAGTGAAGGCACAGCTTTCGAATTGTTCCTTTTAAAGCAAGTCCGCTGTTCAAAAATTAACTGTGGACGAGATGTCCTTATAAAATAAGTCAGGTGAGGTGTACATAACTTGATTTGGGTGAAATATATCACTGGCGATATAGGATCTGACCATGTTGCCCTAAATATGATGTTTACATCAGGTGTGTGAGTATAGCTCTTGAAAGCAAAGGTATGGTCAGTGTCCGTCGCTGCCAATGCCAAACTATACCCAGTTGACTCCCAAACTGTCCGCATTGCGAAACGTTCCCAAAAACGCGGAACATGTGCTTTTTCATTGCCCACGGTACGAAACCGAGAAAAGCGCGCTATACGGGACAAATTTGGGGAGTAACCAACTCCCAATAAAGTCGTAAATTTCATGCTCAGAATAGTGAAAACTGGACCATTGTAATTGACGTGGCGGTTCGAGTACTCAGCGACCTCAGGCGTTTAGAGCGTCAACGCAAAGCAAATGATAGAAAAAGCTAAGTCTTCATTACGCGGGGGACCCAAATCGGTCGGTTCGGGAAGGGAGGTGGTTTAAGCCGGTAGGAATCCGGCACTACCAATGGACGTTGGCTACAGTTGACTTAATGATTCCGTATGTTTAAACATTCCTCTGCTGCATCGCAATTTAAAAAAAAAAAAAAAAAAAAATAGTTACTCTCAGTCTTCAGTTCCGTCAGCGTCTTCGGTTTAGGAATGCAAATCGCACAAGACTATTTTTAATGTTGACATAGTCACGTCTATCTGGACGCGAGGTTGTAACGTGCCAACTGCCAAATCAACTAAATTCCCTAAGCCGCCAATCATAGCGAGTCTCACTATTGAACATGCAAACCTACCAGACGATAGTTTGTTGTACGAGTATGTATGGTATCCCCGACTTGAAGGATGTCGAATTTACTCGACCGCTTCACGCAACTGCATTCATTGAACCGCGCATTCAACGCTAAGAAAAATAAAATCGCTTACGAACAAGTACTTACCGTTAAATGCTGAAACAGCCACGCTCTTAAAATATTTGTTGCTACTTTTGGGAAAATGCCACGTTTCTTTTGGTTCTTTTTACCATTCGCATCGTCGTCCTCTTCGCCCGTGCCCTCGCCGCTACCTATACTAGCGTTACTGGCATCACCTGAAAATGCAAGAGTTGAAAAACAAAATTCAAATTAAACACACTTGAGGGAGACATTTTGAAAACGAATTGTTTTTTTTTTTTTTTTTTTTTTCTATGCTAAGATACGCACAAGTCACACAAAAATACACATACTCATCCGCCGCCGCAGTAAAATCTCATGCATATGTATGAATGGGAGTTTTCTTTTATTTTTTTTTTTTAAATCAAACACCACGCACAACATCCTGTATCTGTATCTCATTTTCCGCTTGGATTCATGGTGGATTCTTATTAAAATATTAACTTTGCTGCCATATTATGCTCATCAACACTATGCGCTACTGTGTGCGCTGTGAACGGAAATCTGTGAACGCACCCCAACCGAAATGATTAACTGTAGGTAGGTGGTTAGCTTACTGGCATATCTATCCTTTATTATCGCAGCAGCATTACAAATATTTACCCGTCAACCCGTGGATGGATATGGATAATAACTATGCCACTGCTCTGGAATGCTTTCATGGTCTTATCCAAAAAATAAATGAACACCAAGAAAAGCTGAGAGAGAAAAAAACAGAAATAAAACAAATAAACTACACGGGACGGGTATAGTTCACCTCGATTAGCCCTTGAGATGCGCTGGTGTGTATGTGTGGAATGGAAAAGGTGGTCATCTCGATAGGAGCTGCGCTCTTGAGTGGGTGAGAGGCTCCACGCACTTACCTACACCTATATTTGCCTAATTAGTTAGCCGAGGGTAAACTCTTTTGTCATCCCCTTGGAGTGGCGGCGGCAGTGGCAATGGGCCAAAGATTCTACCGATAAGACGACGCGGGCGGCTCGTAATGTATGCGGCCGATGCTTATGCGTGTTTCTAACATCAATCTCTTCAGGTTTCGGATGAGTGCCACTTGAATGGTGTTTTGTGGTTGTTGTTCTTTTTTTTTTGTGGTGGATTGTTTTGGACCGTTGACAAGGAACGCGATCATCTTTGCCTTTGGACGGGGGGCGAAGTGAGCATTGCATACTCCAGCCCAAGGGGGAATGAAATTCGTTGAACTGTTACCCCAAATGCGGTCTTTGATGGACGGTTCCGTTGGTCGCAGTCTATGAACAACCGTCGCAAAGAAAATTGTATCCATTTTAGAGGTTCGAATGCGCAGCAAAAGAGGCTATAAAGGCTGCGCACTTGTTCGTATGGCCATTGTGCCGTCGGCTGTATGGAGTGGTGAGACTTGCCTTGATGAATCACCTTGGTTAATTGAGAGTTTGCATAATTATCACATTTTATTCCATGCCATGGGTTTCGATCGCATTGTTTGCTTTGGCTATGGAAATTTGAGACCTCATTATTATATGGGCTAAAGATACTTTGAGCACGAAGCGGGATCAGAGTTGTTAAATAAGTGAACAATTAACTTTTACAAGGGTAAACGACTGGCGCTGTCTGGTGTCTTGTGTTATCCAAGCGAAGCTAATGCAGGAACGCGAAAGTTTCGAATTGGAAAATATTTTTAAAAACCTTATTTAGGATATTGGATAATTTGCTTCAGCTGCAGTTCCAGCGCTTTTTGTTTGTAGACCAATTTACACCCAGAAAGGCCAAAGAACCTATGAAAGTTTCATACGGCCTTAGAAAAAGTCGAGTTCCAATCGTGCTGTGTAGAGAACCACATGTCCTGAGGCGAGTCTGGCACCCTAAAAGTCATTGTCACGAATACTTGCGTTAACATTAAATGTGGCAGATGGTTTACTTGATACGTTGAGCCCCATATAGCGGAGGTATTGTTTTTTTAAGAAAACAATTTTAAAATTCAGACTGGAGTGGTTGTGGAATCGGCTACAATGGTATTTGAAAGATCGGGTTTAATGCACAGCAAGCTTATAATTTATTGTGCCCTGTCTACTCTTAGTGGCCTATTTACTTTATAATCAGATGCGATGTTTAAAGGTGTATTATGAGTATTATACAGTTGGGGGCTAGAGATTTTATGTTGCAAAATTTCAACACGAGTAGTTTCTTTCTAAGCAAAGTAGATAAGCCAAACGTCAGTTCTACCGTCGGCGTTATGCATAGCTACAGCTTGACAAAAATGTGATATCTGAAGGAGCTTTCAACGATTTTTCAAATTGCTGGTTTCCCACATTCGCTAAGAGCTTAGTTAAGGCTATCTGGTTGATGACTTAGCTAAATCATTTTCTTTTTTTTATCTGAAAATTCATTGTGATAAACAGGACAGAAAATGTAACATTAAAATTTGGTTTCAAAGTGTCGGTTGATGTCTCAACTAGTTGGGGCGTGAGTTAAGTGTGGTTCTCCCTCCTTTGTAAAGGAATTGTAAGGTTCAAATTTTTTTTCAAAGAGGCGGTTGATGTCTCAACTAGTCGGGGAGTGAGTTAAGTGTGGTTCTCCCTCCTTTGTAAAGGAATTGTAAGGCTCAGATTTTATTTCAAATAGGCGGTTGGTGTCTCAATTAACTAGGGCGTACGTTAAGTGCAGTTTCCCTTTTTGTAAAGGAATCGTAATGTTCACATTTTATTTCAAAGAGGCGGTTGATGTCTCAACTAGTCGGGGAGTGAGTTAAATGTGGTTCTCCTTCCTTTGTAAAGGAATTGTAAGGTTCAGATTTTATTTCAAAGAGGCGGTTGGTGTATCAACTAGTTGGGGCGTACGTTTAGTGCGGTTCCCCTTTTTGTAAAGGAATCGGAATGTTCAAATTTTATTTCAAATAGGCGGTTGATGTCTCAACTAGTCGGGGAGTGAGTTAAATGTGGTTCTCCCTCCTTTGTAAAGGAATTGTAAGGTTAAAATTTTATTTCAAAGAGGCGGTTGATGTCTCAACTAGTCGGGGAGTGAGTTAAGTGTGGTTTCCTTTTTTTTTAGTGGAATTGTAAAGTTCAAATTTTGTTTCAAAGATGCGGTTGGTGTTTCAACTAGTTGGGGCGTGCGATAAGTGCGGTATCCCTTTTTGTTAAGGAATCGTAAGGTTCAAATTTTATTTCAAAGACGCGGTTGGTGTCTCAACTAGTTGGGGAGTGCGTTAAGTGTGGTTTTCCCTTTTTTGTAAAGGAATTGTAAGGTTCAAATTTTATTTCAAGAAGCCGGTTGGGGTCTTAACTAGTTGGGAACTACGTTGAGTGTGGTTCCCCTTTTTTGTAAAGGAATTGTATGGTTCAAATTTTATTTCGAAGAGGCAGTTGGTGTCTCAACAAGTTGGGGAGTGCGTTAAGTGTGGTTCTCCCTTTTATAAAGGAATTGTAAGGTTTAAATTGTATTTCAAAGAAGCGGTTGGGGTCTTAACTAGTTGGAGGGTGAGTTAAGTGTAGTTCCCTTTTTTTGTAATGAAATTTTAAGGTTCAAATTTTATTTCAAAGACGCGGTTGGTGTCTCAACTAGTTGGGGAGTGCGTTAAGTGCGGTTCTCCCTTTTTTGTAAAGGAATTTTAAGGTTCAAATTTTATTTCAAGAAGCCGGTTGGGGTCTTAACTAGTTAGAGGGTGAGTTAAGTGTAGTTCCCTTTTTTTTGTAAAGAAATTTTAAGGCTCAAATTTTATTTCAAAGAGACGGTTGGTGTCTCAACTAGTTGGGGACTACGTTGAGTGTGGTTCCCCTTTTTTGTAAAGGAATTGTATGGTTCAAATTGTATTTCAAAGAGGCGGTTGGTGTCTCAACTAGTTGGGGCGTGAGAGAATTTCTTGCAAAGGAATTGTATGGTTCAAATTTTATTTCAAGGGGCGGTTGATGTCTCAACTAGTCGGGGAGTTCGTTAAGTGTGCTTCCCTTTATTTTCTTGTTATCAAGGTGCGGGTGCACTGCTTAGCTTTCCACTCCTCATTTGAATTTAGAAAGTTGTCCATCACTTGATATATCCCACCGCAACTCCCATATTTGATTCTTACTAATTTCAACAGATTTCCTTCCCATCCATTACCATGCCGTCTGTATCTTGCTTCACACATCTGAACTGCATATCACTTGAGTCCTAAAAACCTGCCCAAGCTCGTCGACTTAAGATTAAAGTCTCCATAAATATAATTCAGTCATCTTCGCCCTTCGTGTAGGTACATATATCCTCGAGGAGCACACCCAAAGTACGAGTACCTATATACCATCGGCAATCGGCAATCGGCTAGTGCGCGCTCATAACTTGGGTGATAAATTACCTCTGCTCCACATACTCAATTATCAATTGAAAATCAACTGATACAACGATTTCCACCTTCTTTCTACCCCCGTGTGCTGCGAGTGTGTGGTAATCAATTTTCGCCCCGGAACACAGTAAGTAAATTAGCAACAGGAAAGTTTTTCCGTGTTACTTTTTATTTTTTATTTTTACTGTGCGGAACTGACAGACAATGTTTATGCATTACCACTGACACCGATGATGTCCATAAAAACGACAACGTATTTCATGTATCTTTATATGCGGCAGATGATTGCAGAATGGCGATGATGATGGCGCGCCCGATGATAATGATGATGATCATGATGCACTTGCCGTTTTGGGTCATTCCAGACGCCAAATGATAATGATTACATCTTGCATTATACCAACGGTCAGAAATGCTGAGGGATTTTTGTTGTTGCTTTTAATAAAACCTCATAACTTGACTCATGTTTAGAGCTCTATGTATGTGATGAGCAGTAGTAGATACATCAACCAAAGAGCCAGAGTGCAAAGTATAATCCTACGCCTTCTTGATTGCCGATGATCGTTAGTATGGTGTGAATAATAAAACAAGGCATCGCGCACCAGCGACCAAACAAGACTGACACATACACACACTGACTAACTGGAAAAAGGATGGAATTTATATCTTCATTAAAGTTATTTATTGACTTGAAAATTGATTATAAAAGTGTTTATTCAATTTGATTAATGCTATGCGCGCCGGACTAACCGATCGCAGTGGCTGATCTCGTAATCGGAACAACTTGAGTAGTCTTTGGCTGTTTAGTGTGATGGGAAGCTGTTTTTTTTTTTCTGTTCTTTTTTTTGTGTTGAATTGCAGATGCAATTTTAATGGTTCCTTTTGGATATGTGCGCGCATGTGAATCTGACTTTGAAGTGGAAAAGAACATCAACTGGTTTCACCAGGAAGGTGTTGATGAGATGGAGGAAATAAATTGTGAATCAAGACTGCCACCCACTCGGACAGTGTTATTCAAATGAAGACGTCGTATTTGTCAAGTGATTTAGCGTGGACGGTCGTAAATTGTTTGCCAAATAGCTACAAATTGTGTTCGACTGTGATTAGGCAAAGGCGTTCTCTGAACTATGCGAAGCCCACCCATCAGGATGAGGTAACATCCATAACTTGTCCAGACTGAGCAGATGGAGTTAGTTGGTATGGGTGATTCGGTTTTGTTTTTTTCTTTTCACAAAATGTCTCAGAAAACTAGTGGTGCTGGCGGTTTGAAATAGACTTCAATAAGTGTTTTGTGTTTATTTGGGGGCCAAGAAGAACGATCCAGATATATGTCCGACGGTGAATAGACACGAGAGTTCCGTCGGCAGTTTTTTTAACACGATAAATAACATTGCGTGCGGGTGTATATTTGTCCATTGGCTAGCCTTCCGTCGGCAGTTTCTGAAAGCGAATTGGCACTGCTTGCAGAAGTGCCTTCGGGCCTCAGGAGTAAAGCTGATTTTGTTTTTGAATGCGAGATATTCCTATAGAGATGTGTAGAAAGAATGGAAAGACCCAAGCGAGTGGTTGGTGCTCAAACCTATTGCCTTCTGTCGAAAGGTTGAATGAGGATTTCATTGTTTCACCTGGCGCCATCTATCCTGCGACTTTTGTACTGCTTTACATAATATGAACAGTTCCAGATAGACTAAAGCTCAGTTTTGAACCTTAAAATAGAGCTACTGATCTCTATCGTAAATAAAAAGCCCACAAAGTCGCCCAAAACACTGGTCGGACACTAGACAGTGTGAGACGATAGGCAACCTGCGGTCTGTGCACTAAACCAACCTGCGCTCTGTTTCAGTGCTTCTCACTACCACGACTTAGGCTGTCCGATTGATCACCATGTATCTGGAAAGAATGGTCAGAAATCGCTGCAAATACACGACGGCTTCGAACATCTGACCAACTGATCTTCCACGAACTTTAAGAGTGTATAATGTAGCAAGCAGAAAGAACTCGCCCCCCTATACCATAGTCCTATTTACACAATCCACACTTTGTTGCACAACTATAATTCTACTGAATCATAACAACATTACCTGGCTTATGCTCAGCACAGCTCTATCTCTGGGCGACATTTTGAGGCGAAAAAAAAAACTCACATCTTGATAAACCGATTACTGGCATCCACAATTAAAATTCCAATTCCACCTCCCCGACAACAACCAACAGCACCCGTTCGGATTCCTAACCTAACCCCTTTGCCATACCACAGCGTCTCCGGCAATTTGTAAATAAATTTCAAATATTTATTCACTTACCCACTCGAGTGCATCGGAGGCAGCAATATATCTGAGGCAAACGACGACCATCTCCGCGCGCCGGTCCTCTCCCCATATCAAACTGTACTAAATGGCATAAATCACCCGCTTGTAAATATTTGCGGCGATTTATTTGCAAGGCACAACTAAACATGTTTACTTACCGCCAAGTCAAGTGCGCGGCGGCGTAAACTTTCATAAGTGCACGTCCCGCTCGATGCGGCACCGCTCCACGGGGAGAGATCGCAGATCTCACCATCGCAGTTCGAAGATCGCACCAGCCCCAGAGAGAAAGAGATATGAGAAATTATTACTACTGCAACTACCGATAAGAATTAATGTGCAATCATCCACCTCCTGTCATCGACAGGCAGCCGTGAAACCAGTTGTATGCCAACTTCTGGAATTTCATATCGCATCTCTCCTTGTTGTTGTTCATCTTTGAGTTTGAATCCACCGTCAAAATGTGAATTATCAAGATGTCACATAGCCACAGCGTACTGGTCGCACTCATGATTAATTGGCGGCAAGAAATTAGATGCGCGAACAAAAAGAAAGGAATTAATTAAACACCCACTCGGTGGTGCTGATGCTGATGCTGATGCTCCAGTCCGAAAATGTGGTGATGTGTGCGCGCTCGTCTGGTGTGTCCCCAAACAGCGTGATTTTGGGGGGAAACAACAAAATATATAAAACACACTGATGGCTTCAAGAGGACATCTTGGAGTGCTTTTCACACATTTCTAGATGATGATGATGATGGGGTTGTATGGATGGACGAGTGCGCGCACCTTTATGCCAAAGATCATCATGCGATGGAAGAGACCATATCCAGATCGGGACAGGAGACCAGCCCGCAGTGTCTTTCTCTTAGTACAAACACTTGACAAGTGAAGTGGTTTTGTTTTATAACATATGTCCGCGTGTGTATGTTTATTTCGCTTGGAGATGATTTTTCAAGGGGGTCGACCACGACGACGACTGCGACGATGATGTTGATGATGATGATGATGAGCAATGAGGCGGCTAGGAACAATAGGCCATGGTGGTGGCTGTTGGCATGTGTGCGGTCTTGTTTGGGGCGATTGTGTTTATTTGGACACGGAGAACAAATGTGGGTAAGATGCTCATGTGCGTTAAGTGAGACCTCCCCCTTAAAATGCTTTTTTGTAATATTTCTCTGATTTCGACCAACATTATGTGGATAGATGTTGCGTGAGCATTACACTCAAACGAAGGCTGGCTAATTATTTTTGTTCGGGTTGTGTATTGACGTTTGAATGACATTGAATGAATGGTGGCTTGGGAAATGCTGCCTCAAGGATAAAAGACGAGCTTGGGCATGCGCAAATAATAGTTAGGCATTTAAGGGCTATTCTTCAAGGGGATCTGTGAAGAGTAACTGACATTCTTGCCTTAACATAGGTACAAACAAACAATATTGATGTCGAGTGTAGGAGAGTGTGCAGGACGGAATTTCATAAGGCGTGTACCTGAAAATATTTGTTCAACATGTACCCAGACACATGGATTTTCAAACATTTTTTCTTGCGCTACAATTAAAGGACCACATTTTTTCGAAATAACATGGATTTTTAGCAAACTCTACTTAATAACTTGATTTCCGCAGCATGTTGCAGAGAAATGCATACATAAATAATATAAATAGGCAAAGGGAAATATTGAAGAACCACTTTCACTGCCTAGAACGCAACATATTCGCTGGTTGTTTTTTTTGTTTTTTTGTTTTTTTGTTGGGAAGATAGTGAGGTTAAGACTCAGCAGCATGTTGCAACAATTTCATTGATATCGCTAAGAGATAATAAATACCTGTATAAAAATTGAGAACATTTGGACAGATAAACCAGCTCTAAGAATGTAACAAAATGCTTTGTATATTATTGGCAACATGTTGCAGGAACAGCATTTTGAAGACATCTACATGTGCATAGCAAGTCTTGTGTAGCAAGTTACTCAAAACAAAATGATGTAGAGTGTTGAATAAAATCTGAAAATGCTTGCAACATGCTGCCGAAAAAAATATATAATTTATAAGGTTTGTGCAGCAAGTTGCTCAATAAAGGGTGATGTAGAGTGTTCAATAAATTCGGAAAACGATTGCAGCATGTTGCGGAAAAAAAATTTGTTTATAAGGCTTGTGCAGAAATTAGCTCAACCAAAAGTGATATAGCGTGTTCTAGAAAATCTGAAAATTCTTGCAACATGTTGCCGAAAAAAATAAATATTTTAGTTTATTAGATTTGTGCAGCAAGTAGCTCAACAAAAAGTGATGTGAAGTGTTAAATTAAATAAGAAAATTCTTGCAACATGTTGCCGAAAAAAAAAGAAAATTTTAATAAACGTTCCTTCGTATTTAATTTAAACATATTTGCTATAAGAAGAATAGGTTGCTGAGTATAAAGTCCTGGCTAACTACTTAAACCAGTTTGTTAAATTTGTATGTGGGATGTGCCACTGAAATGTAGTACCATGTTGCTGGTACATGTACCTATGCATTGAAAAATAGTAACTTTCCCGAAAACATTAACTATAGTAAGCACAGTTCTACAGGGTGAGATATAAAATAGACATATTCGCATGCATCCACTACCAACTTGTAAAAAGAGGCCTTTAAATATTAATAACATCAACATGAGGCAGACTCACAATGCATTTCTTAAAATTTCTACACAAGCATAACAAATAACATTTATGTCATAAGAAATTTTCAAGAAATAAATTATCTAGGTAGGTATCTATCTTAACTAATCTAAGGTTGTTTCTCGGAAATTTTTAGAAATAAACACTGGCAACATTTTCCAGATACACATTTTGTTGTTCACCCTTTCCATTCGTTATATTGGCGGTATTTCTTTATGAAATATTTACGTAACAAGCTCTAGGATAAACTTTGCCAGCGAAATTATCTCAACTGATTAGTAGTTTGTTTGCTTACCTATATCAGCTGATATGATTTCTATTTATTTATGGCGGCAGTCTTCCTGTAACTTTTGAAATACACAAGGGCTGCCGCCATCCACCCGCCTTCAAACCTGATTTATTTATGCAATCAGATAATTATTTTCATAATTCACTTTAACAAACATTAAACTGTCTGCTCCCCATAACACACTTTGCGTCGTTGATTTGCCACAGACATCCCCAGCCGCACTATCGAATAATCCTTAAAATAAATTTCAGTTGAAATAATTTTTTTTTTTTTTTTTTTGCAAAAAACCCCGATTCATGAGATTTGATTTTGCGGAAGGGGCAGCCTATACCTACCTACATAACAAATAATACCGCACAACAAAAATCAATTTGCAATAAATTATCAAATGTCTGTGACAGTTTGCTCAATCTGCTTGCTCTCCGTGGACTGGCTTTGCTCGCATGGCTGTCGCATTCTTTGCAGATTATATATTATTGTATGCCAAACCCACATTGGACTTGGACATTGGGGCGAATAATTCCCCAGATTATCATCGGCGTGAGAATGTGTCTTTTGCGGGATCAAAAATTCGCAACAATTATACGGAAATGTTACGCGAAAACAAATTATCAATATTTTGTGCACTCGTACTGAGTGGACACTAAATTACCGGATTATTGGTGATTTTAAATCGACTCCCTGCCGAACACTTTGTGGTGTTAAATTCCACTTAAGAGATACAAAAAACATTCTTCTACGTCTCCGCAGAAGGATATCCCCGCCGAAGAAGACGGAGCCTTGGAAAAAAAAAGAATCCTTTCCACAATAGTGTGCATGGTGAAGAAGGGGAATGGCAATGTCTGAGAAAATTTACTGCAAATTGGAATTTTTCTTGTCCACATAGAAATATCGGTGGCAGAGCTTTGGTCTCGTCTGAGTTTTTGTTGCTACGCCACGCTTAAAATCGCCAAGGCGACCAAACGTCTGCCCCAGTATCTCCATACGAAAATAGTTACCCTTATGACAGCTCAGCACACCATCTTATGAGTTATGAGGTCATTTGAGCGATTCAGTCATGGGACCTATACGAAATCTCAAAATAAGTAGGCTACCCCAAGTTTAAAAATAGGAGCAAAATAAAACCGAAACCAAATCAACCATTAAAATGCGATTAGACTAAACAACTGAGAATGAAGGTGGCGTAGTATATCTTGAACAATAAAACGACTCATTATCGGGCAGGTGATTTTTACAATACCATCTCGCATAAATCATTTGGCAAATAAATTTCTTTCAGCGGATGGGGACTTGGTTTTCAGATTTATTATACACACCGCACCTTACCGCGCTGTAGGTATGTTGTTGTGTGCAATTTTATTTGTTTACGTACTTTTATTCGAATTAGGAGCGAGTATCTAGGGGTTGTAAACTTTAATTGGCGGGAAATTTGCTGTGCGTATCTTGTTTGGGTAGGTGTTCGGCGACTCTACGTTGGACTGTAGTCAATGGAGTGATTTTGATAGCGTGTTGCATGTGCCGCTATGTGATAACCACTATAAAAGCCGATTAGATCTGGGGTTTTCCCCACAGGTGAAGTGGCATAGTACAATGAGCGAATCGAAACGTAAGAATGCGATAAGAGCGGCAAGATGGATTTCAGATACTCTACTAAACGCTGTCACATGTAATGTTTTTGTTTTCAAAAGAAAATGTAAAGTTCCTAGTTTACCTGCACAAATCAGGGGCCGAATTACAGCATCCTTGAGCAAGCCACACGTCACTGAAATTCAATCACGTATTACTCGATCACGGATGCGGTAATTCAAATTGAACCCCAGTATTTTTGCTTTAATTTTACAGCGCCATCTCTGAGTATATGAAATAGCGAACAAAGTACATATTTGAACCCGCATCATTGAGCCGTGTCGAGTGTATTACAGCCACATCCAATTTACGCATATTGTCAAGAACGTCTTAAACAAGAAACTTGATCAAGCAGAGAGAAGGATTTTTGCCTCGGGTTTGTAGCGCCATCTATTTAAATAAATGAATAAATACTGAGTGGGGAAGGGAGGAGTAACAACTGTTCTTCCTTGTTTGGGGGATACCCTGACGATTTCTGTTGGGAAACTATGTCGAATTTCCTACCAAAGTGACTGTGTCTACGAGTTGTTGTTAAGAGTTGTTTCCTCAAAAACAACAATTCACAAAATAAATAAATAGTTGGCGCAACAGGTCCGTAGGGATCCTAAGCCTAGCTTCTCACAACCATTCGTTTTGTGTGGGTTTTTCATTTTTGGAACGAATGGAAGAGTTCTACAATTTTATGCCGAATCCAAACGGCTAATTAGGAATGGTAAAAACCCCCAAGTTGCAATTTGGATATTTGAGGGATTCGAACCTGGGACCCCTCGCTTAGTGGTTCAACACAATCACCACCAAACCAATGCGCCGACAGCGCCATCTATTTGCTTATAAGCAATCGACAAAGTAAATATTCAACCCATGAAGTGGGTTTAATTATGTACTATGGTATTTTGGTCGAGAGTATCAACTTTCTATGTGTATTTCCTAAAACTATTCGTCACTTTGGTGTCTGCTTTCACCCAGCTCAACATCAGATGGAAACATTATCGACAGCAGTAGTTTTCCCTTGAAAAGATACACAGCGAGTACACGGAAATCCTCACTCTAACCATTTCCTCCATACCTATACTAACACCCGCGCAGTCACATCCCCATCGCCATTAAGTAAAATTAAGTTTACTAAATTCAAGAGAAAATTATAAATCACGTTTCCAACTCAATTATCCACTTGGCTAGAGAAAGGCTTAAACGAGCAACTTTCCCCCTCCGATCAAGTGCAACTCGCCTGCCGCCCGTCTCTATACACTCTGTGGTTGCATTTTCCTGATGGCAGGAATAAATTCTTCTAGCATATAAGAAAAATCAATGCCACCATTGTTCGCAGGCACTTCACATAAAGTGCAACACGCTTCACTGATTTTGATTCGGATTCCTCTTTGAAAAACTGAGCAGCATCGCAGCTACAAGTATCTATAACCCGGGGAATGGTGCAACATCATCAGCGTTTTTTTTTTCCATCCTTTTGGTGTATTAATTCCTTTTTATCTAACAACCGTAGATTTTCTCCTTCGCTTGTTGTAATGTGCACAAAATAGTTCAGAAACTTAAACGATATCTATGGAGTCCCTCCCGCGCTCGATAGGCCCGCGCACTGTGTTGACGATGACGAGCTGAAGTATGATAGCCTAGATGCGGCTATATGTGTGCTGTCGTGCCCTCCTTTGGGTAGATGTTTTGCTGGAATTCCACTTCAGAGACCCACATCAACCAATGTATATATAATACAAATACCGCGCGCGGCGAAACAATTTCGAAAATCCATTCGCTCATAATAATTTTCAAGTCGAATGCTCGCACTCTCGAGAGTTGTTGCATCGCGAGAAGCGCCGCGCCACACCACGCCGGCCGCCACTATCCCATTCAGCTCTAAATGAACAAAGCATCAGAATAAAAATAAAAATGAAAATAAAACTAAAATCCTTAATCCCACTAGAGTGGAGTGTATCTTTGGCTATACAATAATGGGAGGTGGCGGCGGCAGCGGCGGCTGTCGGTCGTGGCGAAGTGGGAGGAAAATCCCTTCGGATTTTCTTTTCTTTTCTTTGCGCCTTTGTTTTCGTTTTGTATTAAACATCGATTTAATAAACTCGTATGTACAAAACAAAAGTCGTTGTGGCCGGCGTTGTTCTTCTTAGTTAGGTTTTCATTCTTTATAAAACATGTAGACAGAAAAAAAAAAAAAAATAAATAAAAAAACAAAGGAAAACTGCTCGCAAGATAAAAATTGTGAACGGGAAAAACAGAGAAAAAACCGGGAAACATTTTCTTGTCTGTTTTAACATTTTGTGTGCTCCCCATGCACTGGCGGCGGGACATGATGGAAACGCGTTGCCACCATCGTCACGGCTTCTGCCGCAAATAAACTATACACTTTGTGTATCTGAGGCTTGTAAAATGAATACCATATAGCGCCCCTTGTGATAAGGCGGTAGCCAGAGAGCAGGAGGCCCACATCAGCCTCGAACAGGAGGAGTTGTACGAGTATACACATATACATTTATATATGGGCTAGCATCATTGCGCGCACTATACCGACAAGTTTGCTTCAAGGAGCAAAATTATCTACCAAAGAAAATCCAGTAGATCGTAAATTATCAGTTGTTGTTGTACGTTAATTTTAAAATAGAATGAATGTGTGTGGTTTCGAGGATTAAAAAAATAAAATGGAAGACAAAAGTGTTCTTTTATTTTTGTGCGTCAATATGAAAGAGCACTTGAGGAATTTCTGTTAACTTGCTGCATAGGGTTTCATGAATTCATCAAATGCATTTTGTGCCATTTTCAATTATTACATGCATCGTCAAGTGGATGTATACATATGGATTGGAGGCCTGCTGTTCTGTGTAGCGTTTCAATGGGAGATTTCTGATTTGCTTTGGAGAGATTTGAAAGGAATTTGTGAAATTTTGATAAACGTTTCGTAGAATACTAAGGACTGGAGAGCTCCAAGCAGACGTAGGTATCTGCAACATTTTATTTTGACACATTTATCTGAACACTTTCGAGAGTTCCAGTAGGTAGTCTAAATCCTGAATAGCTCTACGTAAACGATTTGCCAACTTTAAGATACATGGTATATTCGTACTTCTGTCAACATTGAGGTAGTAACACAAATATTTTAAAAATTGCAACATGTTGAGAAAATTAAAAATACATCGATGAGGTTTTTCTGTTTAGTACCCACTTTTTACTTATTCGAAACAGACACCTTCACCAAGACACACCTTGAAGAAAGAGGCAATCAAAATTTGTGTTTGGAAGTGATTGCTGTCCAGCAACATGTTGGTGAAAATTACAAAATGTCAGCATATCTCTCTTCTTTTCATAAATTTTCTAGAGCATGTTAAATTCGAACGACAATACTTCTAGGCTATTCAACGTCATCTTGACAGGAACTCGAATGAAAGTTCACTCAACAACATGTTGCAAGAAATACAAAATGCTCTTAACCGCCATATTACTGACAACTGTTTGCTTAATTTGTATATACTAAACATATAGTTTATACATAAATGAACTCGTTGCGGCAACATGTTGATTTCAATATAAATCAGTTTCACGAAAACATTGGTATTTGTTCTTGCAACACTTAATTAGGTATGAGTTTCAGATAATATGTCTGGTTATAGGATATAAGGGATGAACCCAAACTCGACTGCATTTGCATAGTTCAACTCTTGTTTCGGGGAAATTTATGGATTATTGATTTCAGTTTTTCCAACATGTTGCGTTAATTGTCGTGAAAAAGTCACAGTCTAGGGAGATGAATCCAATGTTTTTAATCCCTGACCGTGGCTATTTTTGTTTAAATTTGTTAATGCCTCGCAGTTTGTAGATCCTCGACAAGCAACATGTTGAGGGGGAGATTTTTTTTAGATTTGCACAACCAGCAGATGTAAAAAAAAAAAAAAACGCTTCCCTCTATACTCTATAGAGACCTACGATTTCTTGTACAACGCCTGGCAACATGTTGATCACCTGAACTGAAATGACAAGATCTCTAGAGTAATACCTCGCAACATGCTGATCCTCGATAAGCAACATGTTGAGAGGAAATATTTTTTTTTTAGATTTGCACAGCAACAGGTATATATAAAAAAAAAAAATGTATAACGACCGACGATTTGTTTATAATGCCTAGCAACATGTTTAAGAATCGAACTGAAATGACAAGATATCTAGTTTAGATATCTCCTAAAATCAAACATCCACTGAGTCCTTAATTAAATTAAATTCCTGAACGCTTTTAAATTGATGCTATAAAGTCTGATGAACCCCAAGTGCCGGGCAACTTGTTGAGAATAATATAAATTGATGGAACAAAGTCTGATGAACCTCAATAGCCAACTATGCCGTGCGTGAGTGCCTTGAAGCATTTTTAAAAAAGTTTAACAAAGTTTAAGAAAAGGCAAATAACCTCGCAACATGTTGCTAGGAAAACCAATAGATCAAAATGCCTTTAAGGGCTACATTTGGAATGGAAATACATTCGAAAACATTTCCAAACTAGTTAAACAAACATACCGAAACCCAAATTTCATCGCAACATGTTGCAAAGCATACTAAATGCCAGAATTAAATCCCCGAAGCAAACTAACTTTCATCACACAATATATAGCTACAAGAACGAAAACAGAAAGCACGTCCATCCAAATATATCAAACTCGCCATCCCTTTACCCAACACCAGTGGAAATTACTCAAATTCGATTGTTTCCATACGAAAATAATTATATTCCATTTGCCGCAACATAAATCAGTGTGTGCAGAAAAAAAAAAACCCAGAAAGAACTACTTCAAAAACCGAAATAACAAATATCCTCATCGAAGTCACACAATACGCACGGCATGTGAAGTGTAGATACATTCAAGCGCCCAAGCCCAATGCATCACTGCAACACGCATGCCACCCAGGACATTCACAAAATAAAAAAACGCCGAACCCCAATCGCAGAGTCTGCCATATAACAAAGTATGTGCCTACATTTTCAATTCACTTTAAGCCTCCTAAATCTTTTTTCCACAGCCAATCCAAATGCAATTTATAAATGGGCTAACAAAAAAAAAAAAAAAAACACACTCACCGACAACTACAACGAATAACCAATATTATATGCAGAGCAGGGAGCCCGCAACATTTTTTCTCGATTTTTTTAACTGACTTTGTTCCCATTGAATGGAAATAAATAAAATTCACAAAATGCATGATGCACGAAAAATTGGAGCACGAACAACAACAGAAATCGAAATCGCCACACACCACCTCTATAACATAAATAAATCAATTCGCACTCAATTACAATTCTTTGCTGCTTTTTATTAATTTTTCTCGGATTTGGGATTTTTTTTTTTCCATCATTGTTGGGTGAAGGGTGACTTTGCGACCTTCTACCAGATGCAAACGAGTAGGAACTACTCAGATTATTTTCATGGCAATTTAATTTCACTTTCGGTTCATAAATTTCCGCCGAATCCCGATGGCAAGTGATTCCTGGATTCGTTCTCTACCCTCAAAACAAATTGAATTTTCAAATTTGATCGTAATTTATTTATTAGATCTGTGTAGTGAGTGCGGAGATGCAGCAGCACCAGCACCAGTAGAATAACAACAACATAAATGCTGGGCGGAATGTTGCTTGTACCTTTGCCGACGGTATGCAAATTCCAGAAATGAACCCATTGATTGGAAGACGAGGAGGAACACCATCGCTCTCTCTCTCTCTCCCTGTCTTTTGTGGAAGTTATTCTCGTTTGGGATCACTTCATGTGCATATCCAATTTCTTTGATTTGTGCACCTTTCATGTCCTGCAGTCGTTTCAATCAAGTCCTGGCTCATTCGGTTATTATCCGCATCTTTCAAGGAGATATCCACACGCAGATCGATTCGAATGGTTAGTCAGGTTTCTCGATATCTGTTTTTACGTTTTTCTGTTTTGTCGTTGTCGGTCGTCATCATCGTTGCGGCAGCAGCAGCAGCAGCATCGTCGTCGTGGGGTACCTTCCCAGACACACCAGACACACTCCTTCCCTACACTTTGATTGGATTTCTTATGCCTTGAAACCTTTCGGAGTCACCATCATCATCGTCGTCGAGATACTATTTTATTTTCATGGTTAAATCATTGAATTAACAAAATAAATAAACGAAACCGTCCGAGTCCGAACGCAAAGTGATAATAAAATTCCGCATATGTTTATAAAATGACCAGCGTTTCTGGGTATAAAACATTTTATGCAGTTCCACAAATGGCCTATAAACAAAATAGAATCTACCTGTTCTGGTCGGAGCCCACGCGGAATGTGACGGCGAAAATCTTAATTTACTAAACTTAGTGCGCGAGCGATTTGTGCTTTCGGCGGGGAATAGTTCCCGTCCTTAGGAAATGCGTGTATTTTTGCGAGGGTTTTTGGAGGAGTCTATTGTGCGATTTCAATGAAAGATTGCAGTCAATTTTCGCATGTTGACAATGAGAAAACTTGCGTAGCTAAGCAGGCATTTTGAAATATATGCTCTGCCCTTTCCCGAGAGCGTAACTCAAATCAATGTGTTCAAGTAGAGTGCAGTTTTGCAACGGAATCCCTTTGCTGAAGATGACAAAAAATATTATACACAATATTCGATATAAGTTTGGGAAATACTCTCCAAATACTGAACCCCATCTATCCATATCTTCCCAGATTCCAATCTCCCAACAGCCGAACTACGACCTTTGTTCGAAAATCACTTCTTGAAGTATCTATACCCTCTACAGGCTATCTAAAATCATTCACCCCGAACTACAGCACTTGCTATCGTGCAGACCAAACAGCTAAATGATGGATCACCAATCAGAAAACCCTTCTTGGGCTCTCCTCCTTCGGATTGTTTTCATCGTCAAACTTCCTTATAGTACTTTTCCATCGATTTTCAATAATGCACTCAATGTTTGACTACACCATAGCCAATACAGTGAAGTTATAGACTGTTGTTGAAGATTTCGAAAAATGGAGCGGGAAATGATTTAGCTGAACTCCTTTTGGCGATGAGTAGTTTGCAAAAGTTCCATCTCATTTAACACCTGTCCTTTTGTACAGTGGAATGTTTAGACAAATAAAAACACAAGGCCCACAGAGATCTTTAAGGAAGACCCCCAAACGCAATAAAACCATATGAACATGCACACAACACCTAATGGCTGGCATCCGACACAAACAGACACACGTACTGTCACACCATATACGGTAATCTTTTGTCGCCTACGGTGACATTTATGTTAAAAGAAACGATTTTTGTACGTCTAGTCGTACCTACACCCTCTCCGACCAGGGGGTCCGAAAACAACGACTATATGATGATGTTGATGACGACAACGTAGACGATGATGATGGTATGCACCACACACCGAATATACGCGCACTTACAACAGCAACAACGAAACGCAACATCCCGACCATTAATCTTGTGCAGTGTTAAATCCACCAAATGACAAACACATGCTCCAAAGATATACCCAAAGAAAGAAAAAGACTTTTCAATACATTTTGCCCACCAGATACAATCTATCTGTACATGTAATCAAGGTGAGATACATTTCAATATGCCTCATAAATTTTAGCGTGCGCATTGGATTCAGATTAACCAGACGACGACGACGATGACGATGATGATGACTATGTATATATATAACATATACAATGGCCTCCTCGTTGGGGAGTCCGAACTGAGCACAACAAACTTTAGACTATACACGAAATGGTTTAGTGAGGATCACAACCGGGCCGCCATTTGATGGCCCGACACTTAACACCAATAAATTCACGACAATTTGACAATTATGAGTGTTATTAGTGAAATAGACAATAAATTGTCTCGAGGTTTATTGCTGGCAGGGAAATTCTGCTCTAGCAACATGTTGCAGATATGGCTGTCAATGTGCACGCACTAAGTTATTTTTGTTGGTTTTGCTGCTTGGTTATATGTATTTTTCGATGTAATTGCGAAAGGTGAACACCTTGATATGGGTACGTTTGCGAAATGGCTATGTGCCGGAGGTTTATGCTGGAAGGCGGGAGATTAAGATACAGTGAAGACTTAACATGTGTGCCGAGTTTTTTGGTGGGTTTAAATAAAGAACTCAACCGAGAAGGTTTCGTTTTTGTTTTTTTTTTTTTGTTCCGTTGTCTAAAAATAATAACATATAATGTTGAAGGTCTGTCTGCTTTATGGAAAGCAGCCTGGAGAGCGAGACTTCCTCCCATGGAGTGTTTATTATTCAGGAAATCTTGAGAAAAATAAAAGATTGGGTTACAAAGATGTATTTGGTTCGAGAATCTGGTCTAACATGTGGGTATTTATGAATTTACTCCACTTGGTCACATATTTAGATGGGGGAGATCAGTGTGCTGAGCTATTAGCTGCGATCACCATCGTGGCCCAGATGTTATACAAGATATACGATATTACAGTCGTCGATCAATTGGGAACAAAGCTGAATACCAACGCCCACGAGGTTGTGTTCAAAGCAGGTTCGGTTGGAGTCGGGTTATTTATGGAACTGGGGTGTTTTCCCTACAAAAATGTGAGCTTGTTCTGTCAAAAGTGTGAGAAGATGCAACTCGAGTAAGAATTGCTTAAAGAATTTTTTTTTTCCATCGAGCAAGTAGGTGTTCTTCACAGTATGCGATTGGTTTTGGACTCTTGTTATAGGAACCTGCCGCTCAAGACCTCTAGCTTGAGAGAAATTCATCGACTCTTAAAATTGTCTTCAAGCCATTGGGTTTTCAGTTGTGATGTGTTTACAGGTGAAAACAACTTCCCCGCCTACCCGTAGAGAGGGTGCCGTGACATAAAGCCAAGTGTCATAAGGCCAAATCTCGAAATTTGGCCTTATGTCGCTTTGTGAAAGTTTCACTCTCCTGGGCCCTATGTCATGGCACCCTTTCTACGGGTAGATCAAAAGGCGGGAAAGTTGTTTTCACCTGTAAATACACCACAGCTGAAAAATTCACATGCAAAGAAATCTAGAAATTTTCTTAACAACATTCACAATTCGGTCAGTAGCAACATTGGGGCAACATGTGTATATTATTTGTACAAAACAAATAAAATATTCCTCTCAGATATGTACTTTTGTAAAGCTGATATAAAATGCGACCTATAAAACGCAAGTTCACGACTTCAGTTAGCTTGCAAAATTGTTAAAATGCTTAGCAACATTTAAAAATTGAACGGCAACATCATACAAATTCAAAGTTCGGATCGCACGAGCATAATATAGCGATGATGGATTGTGAGACTGATGTCTTTGATGTTAAGTTTGATCTGAAAATTCGCAAAAATTCAGAAAAATTAACTAGGACCAAGTGCATTTTTTTTGTTATTGCCTAGCAAACACTTATGCGAATTTAAGTGTCATTCTTCGGGGTTCCTATTGAACTGACGGTTTCAAATTCAGTACTTTCTGTTGCCAAAACCATAACCGTCGTTCATGTACTCCAACAAGGCGTCCATTGTGAACATAGAGAGAGTGCTTTAGGACGGAGATTCTTCCGCCAAGGAGAAAAAAGAGTACAAAGAGCCTCTAATGATTCCGAAAGGGACTATAAATACTAAAAGGGGAACTTTTAAGAGGGAGTATACCTATCTGAGGCGTAAGCAGGGGATACAATAGACCAAAAGGTCGCAGTACAACAACCCCTTTTACATAATAATAATGCACCTTTTTGGTAACCAAATTTCCATGTTGTTTAAAAGCTAGAGCCAATCAAAAGATACTCTTCTTTTTCTGCTGTAATCCTACAATTACAGTTGAGTTTATTTCTTCTGTCATTTTTGGTTTCAAGAAACCTTCTCCACATTTTCGTGCAGAATCGATTGCATTTTTTTAGATCCCCACAGGAACAAAAAAAAAAAAAAACCCTTTCGCCACTTTTCTTCACTTGAATTAAGTAAAAACTTAAGCAACACTCATGTACATACAACTCCACGGATCTAATTAAATTGTGCATTAAAAATGCAAAGCAAAAGCCAAACCTCACATTTAAGATAAGTGCTTGACATACCCACCGCCTCGGGCCAATTTGACGTCATAATTGCTCAAAATATGAGATCCCATCAGAGGCTTTGTATTTTTAGAGCGAAAATTATAAAAATTAAAAATACACTCATCACGATTATCTGTATCTGCGTGAATGAAAATGCAATTTTGCAAAATTCATAAGTCACGAAAGAGTGTCAGAAGACACATAAAAAAAATATTGTTATACTCGTAGATATGAGTACACACGCAGATATAAAACCTACGTTAAGGAAACAGCCATGGCTGGTGGAATATATTTTTTTTTGTGTTTTGTGTTAGTCTGAAGAGCCATAATGAGTTGTTAGCCTTAAGCTATGTGCTTGTGCATACCACATTTACTCACAGCATACAACACGAACTTGTGGTCTTTTTTATAATTTTGTCTGTTTTGTATTTAAAAATAAAAATTAAAACAACAACACAGCACTAATCGTCTTTAATACACCATCGATGCTCAATATGGCACCCATATTGTAACGCTGGCGGCTCTTTTTTTTGTTCGAATTTTGTTTTTTGTCTTTCATTTTTTTAAATAAAGAAAAGATGGAGTTTGCTGGATTTTTTTTGTTCGGTTTCGCTTCATCTACGACGAATATATAATTCGATAGAAGAGGAGAGAGGAGTCGGGGAAAGACAGACGTAGAGTAGATATGGAGAACACATCCAAATGACCCCTTTGGGATTAGAGAATATTTTCTCGAAAATATTTCACACACACTGTCGGGCTGGTTGTTTTTGGGACTTTTGGTCGAAACCTTCAAAGCGGCGCGACAACAGGCGAGATGAGTTATTTCTGGAAATTCCTTTGGATGCATTGCTCGCCCTATCGCTCTATTTGGGTTACCTAATCGGGGAAAAATCCGAAAGTATTGGATTACGAACGGAGAAAATAGTCCCGAACCTATACAACACAATGTCTCCCAATCTCCCATGATAAGGTTATTTTTTTGTTTGATCAGAAAGTGTATATCCCCGTCCCCACACATTGAATAATTATAGGGCTGTCAAATGGAGTGGTCCAGAATATATGTAGATACTGATGTAGGCCAATAGCCGAGAGCAGCAGCATGTGAAAAACAAAAGCAGATCGTGTCTGAAAAAAAAAAGGGAATGCGAGTGTCTTCAAGTCCTTTTTGGAATGGTTGACCCAGACCGAGAGCGATATTTAAAAAAAAAAAATAATAATAATAATCCGATCATGCACCTTCGGTAGGCAACAGTCGATGCTTTGATTCGTGGAAGGGGGATTTGTTTTTATTCCTCTGCGTGGTGTTTAACTCTAAGTGGACCCCTTTGAACAGATGGACAGTTTAGTTTTTGATTCGAAAAGGATTAATGATATTGATTTGTTGATCGGTTTGAGGTTGGACTGATTATAGGTTTGGATTGGACGTGATTCCGAAACTTGAAATTATTTTTGAAAGATTCTTCTAATTGTGGTGGTAGTTTCCGATAGAATCATGCACGACCTGCTGATGATGACGAGCTCGTGAGCAAGTATAAACGAAAGAAAAGACCAGAAATGCATCAATGGGTCTTGACAACTATTCAAGTCGAACTTGCGAATTTCGCTCAGTGATAACACAACAAGTTTAGTATTTGTCTATCACTCTTTATTGGTCCACAGAACCCTACACTTGTACCACTTACTAATGACTGCCCTGCGAGCTGCGACCTCGAATGTGCATGAGATGAGATCGCGAGAGAGCGAGAGTCTACAGTGTACAGAGCTCAGAACTGGCCGCTTGCGGGTCGCCACAGTCTTGTAACTCTGTGTTAGAAAAAAGTGTGTTACACTTGGCTATAAGCGTGTCTTGAGAGAACAGCAAGACTCCTGTGATGCTCCTTGGCCATTCAAACTTAGTTAGCATACCTACGGCTATTTTGGAAATACCTACAGTACCTATACTCCCCGGATTATAGCACAATGCACATGGGTATAAAATTATAGTGCTTATAGCCGGATTTTCAATTAAATTCCTACTTAGCGGAGACCCTTGTAATGCATGAGATGGGGCTTCTGAATCCCAACACTGAATAATTTGTTGCTATTAAAAGGGTTTTGCTATATCCGGGGAGTACTATAAAGAGACCCACCAGTGGGTTCTGGAACTCGCTGAACATACGCCAACCCATATTAATTCGACTTCCATAAACAGGACAAGCGTTCTTATATACAGACACTTCAACTCGCTACAGATACATGAATTATTTTTGACTCCTTTCGATTGGAACAAAAAAAAAAAAAAGCCTTGACACATCCGAATAGCAGTTCATAAATAATCACCTCAAAGTGACGCGATAGTCACCGATAAGATACCGCTTCTTCTCCACCAACATCCCATTCGCACCTTGGTGGTATATTTTCAAAAACTCTCGACAAAAAAAAAATATGAAAAACCCCTCAAAAAACAACCACAACACTCTTACCAATTCTCCTTTCGGAATTTCGTCAGCAATTAGATTATCCTTTTGGGCAATCGCGCCTTCAAGTCATTTGAAATGAAACGCGCACCAGTGTCCACTGTCCAACCTATAGGTACGACCTCCTCTTACAAATTCTGTGTGCATTTTACAATGAGTCTTCTGTCGCGTCTTCTCAAAATTCACATCATGTTGCTGGGAATCCATAAACAGAAAAAAAAAAAAAAAACCAAACTAACGAAAACTGTCAACAAAAGCCTTATTCTACACCAAAGGCATATAGCCACTTGCAGAGTACATCATCATCCCGGTGATCCCTTCTTCGTCGTCGTCGTACCTTTCTTTCTGCGCTTTGTTGGCCCCCAACTCACTCGGTGTCGGTAGTGATCCGATTTTAATATTCTAGATAGTAGTTTGTGTGTGATGAATAAATATACCATTCGTTTTACGTTTATTGTTTTGTTAATTGATTATACATTTTCAACGATTGTTACGCGTGCATCAGGTGGCGCGGCGCAGGGGAGAGCGGATCGCCGATTTAATTGAAATTTTAAGTGTGTTGCGGCAGTGCAGTGCAGGTCGGTGTAGTTTGGGTTTTTTTTTTTTTGTTTTTGTCTGCACCCCCTCATCCTTTTACGGGCAAAAATACGTGCGCTTTGCATGCTGCTGGGTGATCGGTGCGAAAATCATGATTATTACAAAAGGAGGGAAAATACCATTTTTAAGTAACGTACCTAAGGTCGTTTGCGATACGCGACAAGCCATGCGACAGCCTTGAAGAAGGGATGGGTATATCGTTGGATTGGAATGTGTCTTGTAAAGCATGTGTCACATCGCGGATACGTGATTGAATACATAGAATACAGCATATCAACGCTGCTGGCGGAGTGGATAGGTAGGTGGTTTTGTGCTAACTAGACGTAGACTACAGCGTCTGACATGCAAGTGTTTTTCTTCTAATCACACGTGAAATGAGGGTCTGGATCACCCAGCCGCAATATACGTGATTAGAGACAATGATCCAATTCATTCGGCGAAATGTGAATCGTCTGCGCGAAATACATAAGACAGTGTAGACATACCGCCGGTATTCTAATTTGAATAAGGGACAACGAACTTTGAGTGCGTAGTTGGGTCTATACATTTTTAGTCTCAATCAGAGTCAAGATACAGTCAGAAAATTTAACTGAAAAGGGATTATGACGATTCTCTTATTTTACATAGATCATTTAAAATTTTGTACAGCATTTAAAATTCAATTTCTCAAACAAAATGATAAATTGAATTTTGAATGCTCGCGCTCATTGAATAGGTATTAAGGAAAATATGGTGGATTTTAGCAACACAGTCAAAATGGCACTTAAAATGCGCCTTCTATAAAAATCGTAGAGGGAACATTCTGCCATCCAACAGATGTAAAATCAAACAGTAGGTACTGTATCTTTGGCAGTCAGTTTTGTCAAAAGTTAACTTTGGGACGACCCACTGTATTATGCTTTCAATGCCATCATACTGTACCATTCGGGCAATAAGCGCGCTTGAATATCCATATTCGCTGATTGCGCAAACTACAAGTTGAACAACTCATACGCGCCTTTGCGTTAGAAACTTTTTTTACACCACCAATTTTGAATACTCCACTCACAGTTGTCTGACCGTAAATGGTGGATCACTGCGGGATTCTTCAAATATTAAGAAATATTCCTTACACAACATCAAAGCTGTCAATGCTTTAAAAGATACTGCTTGAGCTTGGTTATTGGTGAGGTAGCATAGAACTATCTACCGCCGTTCGGTTTGTGTCTCCGGAAAAATTAAGTCTGCAAAATAATAAGTTGGAGAAATGAAATGAACTTTTCACTGTACCGATCGATTTCTGAAAGATTGCAATTTAAATATTATTTAAATCTGAACCACCTCGTAAATAGCTAATGCACAAACCTACAAAATCCAAATCTGGACATGTTATGTTTGTTGAACTGTGTACTATTTAGTGAGCCATTAAGCTCTAATTTACCTCCAATTTGAGTCCAAATTACTACCAACATCAAATATTCTAGCTTCTGTGGAACCTATACTCTGTACCTTTGTAATTGGGAACGTAGCTGATGCATAAACCTGAGAAATGTAATTACTTCACAGCGATTTATTTGACTGTGTTTACCGATAAATAGAGAGAGAGACTATGCGAACGACTATTCACTGCACTGGGTCGTAGCAAATACACGAACCTAATGGGGTCTTATGCTATTTTAGTATTGGAATTCCAATTGCTTTACTTAAGGCACATAGAGGTAGGAGCTCAAATCCCATATTATAAATAATGAAATATCCAATACATGAACCTGATAGCTGGTTGAACCTATCCCCACGTTCAAAAGCTCCAAATTTACCTTAAATTCCATTGCTAATAGTACCCATTAATAGAAGATATAAAAGTAGACTTGTTTTCATAAAGTCACTGCTTTACCAACACCCGGACTTGAACACCCTGAGGTCAACCCGGGCAACGATGCATACCTACTACGAGTATAAGTCCAAGAAGACAGCCAAAATATATATATAAAACATATTTAAGAAAATAAACATAGTATACCGTTGGGCCCCTGTTGTTGAGCCAACGCTTTTAAATATTAACTATTCACCACCATTTATTAACTAGCTTTAAGCCAAATTGTACATACAAAAAGTTTAATACAAGCAAATGTAAAATGTAATAGTCAATGCACCAACCTGATAGATGGTCAAACCCAATTAAATAGAACAAAATGTACTACGGTGGAGCTGAGCCTTATTAGTGTTGATTTGGTTTCCATTTACCCAGGTGAAAAATTGGTGGAACTTTCAACTCTGTGGCGGACTTCTATGATACCTATGTACATCTGTACATCTAATAGCCAATGCACAAACCCGATACATAAATTGAACTCAGCTGAACTTTACTGGCATACAATAGTGGGACAGCTGTAGAGATTACCCTCACAAGCTTTAGAAATGATCCGTGCGCTCTACAGTTGATCACAGATGAAGCAGTTCTATATCCATGACATGAACCATTTGCATTGAAAATTTGGTAGAATGGAAAGTTTGTCCGTGGTTGGATAGAATGATGCCTGCAGAAGAATGAGTTGAAGTTGTTGGATGTTAAAGTGCTTGCTAAGTATGAGACAAAAGGCTCTGACATGCTAGAGTTTTTGGCTAGCATGAGATGGCAAGTTCAGCATCTCTTCACCTCCTTTGTATGGGGATTGCGCTTGATGATTGAGAGACGGTTGAGGAAGAGCAGGATTAAAGACATTCGGAGTTATTGAAATGCACAGATGGACCATTGAAATTGATGATGATTTTGTAGGTCTTCTCAACCTTGGTAGGTACTTAAGCATCCATATCCAAACGGGCACTGGCACACGAATGAGTTAGAGCAGTGTTGCCTTTCCGATAACAAAACCATACGACAGGCCACCTCAAGGATGACAGTCATTAAGGACGTGTATAGTCATTCCGAAGTCAAAGGGCCAACCTACCCTTTTATTTTCCAACAATTTGTTTTGTAATTCACCGATAAAAACAGACACCTCCTGATGGGCCCCATGACATCCCGATCCCATGCTATTTATAACATCCCGTGTTAGATTACTCCAAAGCCAGAACTCATTCACAAAACGCAACCGCAATCGAAATCAAATCGAAACCAAACCAAATATTATTACGCCGCAGACAGTTGGCAAATTTGTTCCATCGAATCCAATGACCCATGAACAACAGCCAAAGAGGTGGTAGGTATCTCCCCTTTTTTTAGTTCGTTTCGTCCGCGTGCAGATACTGACACCTTATACGAAATAAAGAATTGCGGTTGCACACTCTACACCGAGAGGTAGATACTGCTGCGCTATCTACTCTCTGATTGATTGAAAGTTGGCCAGAAAAAATAAAACCCACAGAATGCAAATAAAATTCGTTTTACAAAAATATCCATAGATACACATCACATCATGCTGCAGACTGCAGAGTTGTATGGAGAGTACCCTGCACCAAATTCAACATCAACATCATGCGAGTATCTAAAGCATATCTTTACGAACTTAAACACACGCAATACGAAATTACAGTTCGTTTACTTTATCTAGATAAGTTGATCTAAGAAATTAACTTGCGAAAAGATACACACACACTGTTAAAGGCACGTTGTGCTCACCCCAATTCTACATCTTACAAAAAAAAAAAAAATAGTGTCCCTTGGGACTGCACTTAACTCTTTCATTTTTATCTTGGATTTTCTTTAACATTTCGCCAGCACATTCAAAGAAGATCGAAGGAACCAAAGCAGCAAACACACACAGCACCATCAGATACAAATCTCTTCGCATTACCATTAAATGAATTAAGTTGACCGCTCTCGAAATGCGGGTGATTGTACAATTTTTACTTCAATGTTTACAATGTTTACTTCTCTCAGATCCTTTTTTACTTTAACAGTGTGTATGTGTGTTTGGTACCTATATGCCATTGCTTATCTTTGAGAAAATATCTAAAACTCATTTGATTTGGTCAATTTGATAAAGCCCGCCGAGAGCTCGTTGCGGATTCCGTTTGGTCTTGTCCGGGCGCACTATTTGACTCGGATAGCCAGGCCAAGGTACCATTTGACCAGGCTTTATCTTGAAAAGTTAATGGTTTACCGTAAGTTGGGAATAAATCGGCCGCAGATACTCGGCGAGGAAATAATTATGCAACGCAAAAGAACCCGACTTTGAATGGTTGTATCTATGTAAAGGGTATCTATATATGCACATTTGACTGTGAATTACAGAAAGATCTATTGAAAGTCCGTAATTGCAGGCAGCGATCATTAATCTTGGGATTCTGTTGTGCTCGTTTTGGAATGCCAATTGGCTTATGTGCAATGTGCATCTATGACTATATGTGCTCGCTCGCCGCATATTATCAAATTACTTCGATTTCGATCATGCTGCGCAAAATCACAGATAAGTATGCGCAACACAGCACCGCGACAACAAAGAGCCTAATCCCCGATGCCGATGCATGTACAGACTTCATTATAGTCTATCCTTTCGCAGCGCTCATGAGAGATGTCTGATGTTACAACAAACTGCTGTCCGCTGTTCCCAAAGTCAACTTTTCAACTTGAGTTGAATTTTCCCTCGCAACAACACGCGAAAAAAGTCTAGCAAAAGCAAAAATAAAAACCCCAATTGCCGCAGCAACAAAAAGTTCTAAAAGTCAAGTCAAGTCTTGCGGCGAAATTGCTTTGATTTTTCGTATTTCACTTGTATTATTTTTCGTATGTTTTTATTTTTGCGCAACAGTTTTTCTTCCTTTTTAAACGATGGACGGGTGAATGGGAGGTGGAGACACAAAAAAAAAAAAAAAAAAACTCACACAAAAACCTCCACAAACCTCGAACGAAACGTTCTGTATAAGTTGGTACGGTTCATGATTTTCAAGCAGCTCTGTAATACGGGCTGTATGCGGACCTAAACAACAAGGATAATCAGCAACAATTTAGTATTATTGCACTAAACTATGTTTGGTCGAAAAGGAAGGGAAGCGCGGAGAGCTCTCTCACTATCTATCTCTCTCTCTCTCTCTCCAGCGGGATCTTGAAAAATAGTATACCCGTTCGACTGATCTCCTCTCGATCGCGCGATCTATTCGGTCGCCTTTGTGTCAAAAGATACAAATTTCCATATCATGATCAAGACAGAATAGAGACGCAGGCGAATGTAGATATATCTGAAAGTGATTTGCAAAATAGGCGCTGAATAGATTGGAGTCATACAGTAAGGAAAAAATCCCAATGACTGGTTCGAGTTTGAGTGTACACGCCGGAAAGGGGGTTTAGAAGTAGAATGCAAAAGATCGACTTGGTGTTTGGCGGCATAGAACAAAACGAAAACCGTCAAAAGGTATTCAGGTGAAATACATGTACCTATGCTATGTACGGACGGATGAATGTCTAAACGATGTCGAAATAACACTATCTATTGTAGGATAAAAGGTGAACAGTAATAGCCACGGGCTAAGCGGTGTGAGTGGATACTTCGAGCACTTAACATGTTTGAATTCGGTTTTCGCGGGGTTTCAGGAAATCTAAATCGCTCATTACATGGAGTAGGTCCTAGGTTGACAGCGAAAAGTCAAGAGATCTCGTAGTGAGGATCGGTTTTTCTTCATTCAATCTGCTGCATATTGTAATTTGACATGTCTGAGGTAGTAGCGCATTTTCAGTGCAAACATGCTGGGGAGTTACAGAGGTCAAAGGATCGTGAAGTGATCGACGGAATATCACTTTGAGGTATATGGTTTTATAAATATACCACCTTCACTATAGAAGTGACTATAAAAGCCATGGAACCAATAGAGATCGTGCTGCGATCTTGTCAAAGAATGATCTTGGAAATATGATAGCAGCTCGAACTTTTCTTAGAGGTCACAAGATCCTCCCATCGTAGAATGATCCTGGAAAAATGATCTGCTCTAACTTTTCTTAGAGTAATATTTGGGCGCCATCTTTATAATTATTAACGACTCTGAACTATCGAAATATCCAAATAATTTTTTTAAGACAGATCACAAGATCTATCCTCCCATCGCAGAATGATCTTGGAAATATGATCGCAGCTCTAACTTTTCTCGATCGACTCTCAACTATCAAAATCCAGGACGCTTTTCTAGGACAAAGCATACGATCAATGCTCCCATAAAATATTGATCTTGGAAATATGATCTGCTCTAACTTTTCTTAGATGAATATTTGGGCGCCATCTTTGTAATTATTAGCGACTCTGAGCTATTGCAATATCCAAATCATTTTTTTGGGACAAATCACATGATCTATCCCCCAAAAAATTTGACCGATCATAAAAGTATTCGCAGATAAGTTTCAAGAGCAGGTAAGTTGAGTTGAATATTCCGAAGATCGCAAATTTAAGATATGAACTCCTTAGCTTTGATGTTGTAAGATCGAACAGCTCACTTTTTTCAGTCGCCTAAGAAAAACAGAATGTTGCTTATGTTTTTTGTTTACATACATGTTGCATGAAAGGACCTGCACTGCTAAAATTTTTTTTTTATAATTGAAATATTAAATTTTAAGCTATCCTCGCCATTTCTTGGAATTTTTTTCTTAACTCGCGTCAGTCCACCTTATTCACCAACATGTTTAGACACATGTTGCCACGGCAAACCTCAAAAATAGTTTCTTTTTTGTGAAAACATAGTGCCACCCCATCAATAAACCTAAATGAAAACCCCCCTCTCAGTAGTCCCAGTTCCAGCCCCATTGTGCCCCAAAATCCCTACAACTATTTTTAACAAATAAATTCTTAAAAATACAAAATATGTATCTGGCTGCATTCAACACTCGTTCCTGTTGTTGTATATCACATTCTAACATCGCGCGCCGTCTGCCACTCCTTCTAGGTTATGAACCAATCGATAGTGCCTATCTGCGTCGCATCTAACCTGCATGAGTAGTATCTATGCAAGCAATTTCATCGTTTATACGAAATTTCTCAACCGAACATATAGAGAAAAAAAGAAAAGAAAGACAAGAGTCTTCCCAAGCCCGAGGAGATTGTTCACCATCACCACGTCGGTTCATGACGATGATGATGAAAGAGGAATAAAGTTCCGCGCAACCATCTTGCAACACACTACATCTATCTATGGTTTATTCCCGAGTGCGTTTTCATAGCACCCAAAGCACTGCGCTCTGCTGCTAATCCCCACATCTGCTGCAACATACAGAAAATGGAAGACCTACACAAATCGATGTGGATGGATATGCTTCGGAATGGATGGATGAGACAAGAATGGCAGAAGCTGCAAAAGCGACGAGGCCCTCGCAAAGGCACCAACAAGAGTGAGTAAATGAGTGCTGCGCGGCTGGGGCGTCCGCGTTCGAACAGCGATATTGCTTCTCCGAAGAAGAAGCGGTATACGATACCGTATACCCGGCGCGTATTCTCGTATACGGAATGCATGTATGAACCAACGTATCTGTTGTTGTACAACACGCGAAACGCAGGAAATTGCAATTCCGCAAAAGTTTCACCAATGTAGATGCGAGATGTTATACAGTAAATGGATGGCGATGGATGATGATGATTTCTATATAGGTATAGATACATTGTGGCAAATGTAGAAGCGAGAAATCATTTTGTCCAGCTCGCTCTGACTAGATGGCGGGGGGAGGGTTTTCTTTTTATTTTCTTCCCATAACATCAGTGTATTGGAGAGGAGGAAACATGTCTTTTTAGTTCTGCGTGCGCCATCTCTTCTCTTGGTGCCCCATCATCATCATCATCATCTGCAGCAGCAGTACAAGCAATGCTTTTTCGGAGGAGACGACGACGACGACGACAACGTCAACATCATCATCATCCTGTGCTGACTTTTATGGGCGACCTATGTCTGTATTTATGTCGAGAATCGATTGCATACCAAAGAGATGATATCGCTCGCGCATAAAATGATGGATACACTTACTACCAGAGTTTTAGGTATTGGTATGGTATAGAGCAGTAGAAACGCCATTTCACTATTCTGATGCAGTTTTGGGATAGCTGTTCGACGTGATTTGACAGAAATAAAGAAGTAAAACTGACATGTCGTGTGTAGCAACATGTTGCTAGGGTCTATTTAAAAAGATCGGTACCGAATTTAAAGGGAGCATTTTGAATGCCACTAAGGCAGTTAGAAAATACCATTTAACTAATCTATCGAACTAAAAATATTTCATTTAGTGTTTAGCAACATTTTGCCAGAATCCAATTGTGTAGTTCAACTTTTATATAAATTTAAAGCAATCCTCGCAACATTTCGCCAGAATCCATTTGTGTGTTCAACTTTTATATAACTACAAAGGAATCGTCGGACTTGAATGGTTTTATTTGCTTATCAACATGTTGCAAAGAACTATAAACGAAGTCAATATGGAACTCAACGTATATGTACCTTATCAGTTTAGTTCAAAGGTACAAAGGAATCGTCGGACTTGAATGGTTTTGTTTGCTTATCAACATGTTGCAAAGAACTATAAACGAAGTCAATATGGAACTCAACGTATATGTACCTTATCAGTTTAGTTCAAAGGTAACAAATGTTTTGCAGAAATGGATAATGCGATTATCAAGGGCAGTCACTTTTGATCTCATATCTCGTTACTCCGAAATGAATTATAATATGAGTCATGGAACACTTCTGGTCTCACATCATTGCATATAAACACAGTCTCTATGTATACAAAGCTCATATGCATTCATCGGCTGCCTTGACGCAGTATAATGATCTTATTACCTATTGTTCTCAAAGGCACATTTCTAATAATTTCATCATTTCATTGACTTTATCCTGGGAAACATGCTGCAGAGATATTTACAAAATTTAATAATTTAATGCTTAGCAACATGTTGCAGAAAGCTTTTATTGATACGCATCTACATTATAATTATGGATCATAATTTCAATTATAGGAATGTGTGCTCAGCACGTAGTAAACTAAATGCCTATCTATAGGAATATGATATGTTTACTATTTGAAAAGTTAGCATCATGTTGCTTGAAAATGCTGTTGCAAATCAATTGTTGTATTGAATTGGTGTATAACTAACTATTTGTCTGATAGAAAGTACATTAAACAAGAGTGGAATTTCTTTTTAAAATACAAATCTGATTTGGTTACCCACAATGTTGCATACATGAGGCTGAGATGAATACCAATTAACTCCAAGAGTCAAAGTTCACAACAAGTTGCAGCGAATATCACAAACACGTAGATACTGCATGAATTCCAAGATTTGTCCAATGGTTTAAATAAAAAATAAAATAAAAATTACAAGTAAACGTCTCCTAACATTCCCTCGCAACATGTTGCAACGAAGCAACATACAAATTGCCCTTCCAGAAAATAAAATAAAATTCGATTCCACTTACCAGGACTACCTAGGAAGACTGAGGAATATAACCGCCGGGAGGCATCAGCATTTCTAGCGTCTGCAGGCGATGACCATTCTCTTCGACTCCATCGACCTAAAACAAAAACAAAAAATTAAAATTATTAATTACCATAGCATCGGGTCTTAACTAATATTCCAGTCTACATAGGTAGGTTCTACATCAGGAGAGTTGAGTCTTGAGTGGCAAAATGAGAAACGTGATTAATTACACACACAATACGAGCGGACGGACAACACTATACCAGTAGGCATTTTCTGCCACCAATCAAGTTTCAAATGAATTCTACATGAATCCAAGAAATAAATCACTAAACAAGCCGTATGAGTATCTAAATATTTGATCTCGCAACAAGTTCAACTTTTGGTGTTTCTATCTTTTTTTTTGAATTTGTTTTTTTTTTATTTTTTCTTCTTGACATATCGTAACAAATTCACTGCGTTACGTTTGTCGTGAATATGATCGATGGACATGAACAAACTGTCGATCGAATAACGATCGAGAGAAATTAATTTCTATTTTCGTGCAAGACGAGGCGAAACAGAAACAACACAAATAGAGAAACAGAATGCTATTTGATGATCAGATGATCAATGGACGTGGTTGCCCATTTAGCCTCATCGAGGCTTGTGGAATTTCTATATTTATCTAAATTGTGACAGGTACGATTTATTAAATTGAAGTGAAGTGTTTATTAGCGCATTGGGGACACGCAAAGAGATTAGTGCAAAATCAAAAGGTAATGGATACTCGTCTATGCGCGGAAGGAGTAGCTGTTTGGCAGGAATTATTTTGTTCGTCTATTTTTAGTGGCACTATTACAGTTGTACTTTGATCAATGAGTTGAGTGTGGTGGAGAGTCTAGCTGATTGTGGGTTGATTAGGTACAATACATGTGGTGCGATTGTTCTTGAGAGCGGAGGAGTCGTGATACGTGATGGAAAAGTTGTTGGAAATTTTGTTTAGACTTTTACTTAACCCAAGGAAATAGTAGCTTTGAGAATTTTTACAAAGATTTAATCTGAGGGAACTTAGTCAACACACTAAACAATGATATATACGCTGAGATGTTGCAGATACATGTTCGCTTAATTTTTAGAATTTTATTAAACCCAAGGAAACCGTAGCTTTGTGAATTTTTACAAGAATTTCAACTGAGGGAACTTAGTCAACACACTAAACAATGATATATACGCTGAGATGTTGCAGATACATGTTCGCCTAATTTTTAGAAGCTTATTAAGCCCAAGGAAACAGTAGCTTTGAGAATTTTTACAAGAATTTCAACTGGGGGAACTTAGTCAACACACTAAACAATGATATATACGCTGAGATGTTGCAGATACATGTTCGCCTAATTTTTAGAATTTTACTAAACCCAAGGAAACAGTAGCTTTGTGAATTTTTTCAAGGATATCAACTGGGGGAACTAAGTCAACACACTAAAAAATGATATAAACGCTGAGATATTGCAGATACATGTTCGCTTATGTTTCAAAATATATACCTCTCAGGCAATACTGGGTTACTGGCTTTTGAGAATTACGACATTCGATTTCAAGATCATCACGACAAACAATCAAATCGAATCGAGAATATATGTTGCAGACACAGTCATGTTTCCTGTACTAAATTTTATGAATGTTTCGTAACTATAAGTAAATAAATTCTAGCACCCACCGGCTGAAATTTGTGAGTATTTTAGAGAGAAGTTATATTTTAATTATTCTATAACTATATCAATAGTGTCCTCTCTTCCACTTTTTAAGTTATAGATGAATGAAGCGTTTTATTTCCAACGGGTGTATTAATGTTGCAGATACATGTTTCCTGTGCACAGAATTATGAATTGACTGCAGATAGTTTGAAAGTATAAGAAGCTCGTTTAACATAGTATACCAAAAACTTCTGTTTGCTTGGAGCAAATAAGGCAACATGTTATTTTCAATTCAGCATAATGTTGCTGCAACATGTTTCGAAAAAAAATTCGTCGAAATTTTTAGGTGGAAACTTGTCAACTTCTCTTAGCCACCCACAAACTTAAATAAACACCTACGGCTAAGCAGCAAACAGAATTCCAATTTCAGCTGCCAAAACAAATCTCTACTAAGACCCATTCCAAACGAGACCTCTAGACAACCCAAATTTAAGACCAAAATCCTTTAAGTTATCAACAAAAACAACCACACAAAGCTTCAGACTAAAACTTTTCATTTTCATCCTCTGCTAAAGAAGGTGAAAAAAACATTACAAATGGAAATTAAAAACAAACAAAATAAACACATTCAACTTAATATCTAAATAGACAGATGGAATCCTCAAAGGATATCGCAAAGGGGGGGAAATATAAAAAAAAAGAAAAAAAAGTACGAAACACCTAACAAGAAGGAAAACAATAAATCCTTATTTAGTTTATTCTTTCGCGCCGCAGAACTTTGACAAAACTTGAAATTACATTTCTTCTTTTGGTCCTTTTTTTATCCAGAATTATTATTTTATATTTCCTGAGCCATCTTGTGGATTTTTATTTCTACCGTTAATGTGGTGGCCCCTAGAGAATTGGTGGGCTGAAGCCGCCAACAAAATATGAACTGTTTAGTACCCCATATTATATGCACAGCGACAGCGACACTTTTATTTTCCATTAACCGCCGATGGTCGCTATGGGGGTGACGCAAGGATGGCGATGGTGGGTAATTTTCCATCATGCAAAATAGAAATAATAATTTTCTTTATTTTCGTTTTATTTTCCTTGTGGTGCTACCCTACCCTCAAGCTCTTCGTTTTCTTTTCTTTTTTTCTATGCACGATAATGTCTGACTTTAGGTGGGTTAACTCACCTTTATTTAAATGAGACCGCCTTGTGCAAGCGAGAAATGCATTGGCGAACGCGAAATGTAATCCAATAGTGTTAAATGGGAACAAGGCACAGCAAAAAAAATTAATGTAGGCGTGTGTGGGGTGTCAGTTTTGAGTCTTAGGGGTGGCAGGTTGTTTGTTTTTATTTATTCAAAATACCCGGCCTTGTATATTCTCTGTGTCTTCTGTCATAAGAAGGTGGCATTTCACATCTTTAAGGTTTGTTAATTTTTAATGGAACACCACAGTCATTCCTCGTCTCGATTACCAAGTAAACACACTTTTATGCATTATCCGTATTTTTTTCCGAGTCACCGTCTCCCCGGAAAATAAAACCAGCACAAAATAAAAAAAAAAAAGTATCTAACGAAACTGTCACCCTCACGATGACTGTCGTACACAAGCAAACCCTCGTGTATACCGGGTTCCAGGAACAGCACCAACAACAACACCAACAGAAAGGAAATTTTAAAATTGCATTTTTTATGAATTATTATTACATTTTTTATGGAGCGTTTAATATTAAATTTCTCTATTTCCCAGTAGACAATAGGAATGAGGGGGGGAACGTGATACGTGCGAACAGAGAAAAAAATACGTTAGCCGACGTAATAATTGGCAATTGCAGTTTTATTCTATGGCGTGGATCGTCGGTTATTAAAGAAAGTGCATATTACGCGGTGGATTTGAAAACTGATGATGGCTGCCCCAATGGTACACCCTTCAGAGGGTAGATAGTTGTATATAGCATTTGGAGTTGTTTGCTTCGTTTGCAGTGTGAGTAGTGCGATTTGGAGGTGGATACCTGGTGTTATTGTTTATTATATGGTTAAACATTTTAATATAGGCTGGGGTGGCTGGTTAATTTTGTGGGCTGTATTTGGGGAGATTTTAGCTCGAGGCAGGATGTAGTATTTTTAGAAATTCGGTGGTTACCCTTTCTTTGAGAAGGCATGTGGGTCACAGTAACTCAAAATCATCCTTCTTAAAATTTGGGAAATCTCTTGACTTTGAAGGGCTTAATGGCTGTTTTACAGCCGAAATGTCAACATTTTTTCAAACCCGTTTATAAGATACTTTCGTATTTCGTTGCCCTTAACGCGGCCTCATGCTCTGGAACCCAGAGCATTTCTATTTATTATTCTTTCAAAGTAAATCTTACATGATTGTTATAATGGTTAAATTGGAGTCTATCTAACTGGTGCCTGACAGCCCGTAAACATGTGGATTGGCTATCAAGGACACCTAGCCGAAGTAGTTTGCTCTTGCAAAGCTTGCTCAACATTTCCGTGGACCCTGAAAGTCTTGTTAAAAATCCATGTAACAAAACACGAAAATGTTTCAGATTTATTTCGCACTTCTGGAGAGGGAAATCAATGGTGTTGCTATCCCTTACTACTAAAGTAATAAAATAGATCAAAGCAAGCGAACCTTAGTGTGAGCAAGTCGTTACAGATCTCATTTGACAAAGCCATTCAACGAATTCAGTAAGCTAGCCGTTGCTATCAATTTTCCAAACACACGCTTTTTTACCCAACTGGACAAAGGGAGGTTATGTGCTTCGCGCGTATCCTATGTAAGTTCCTACGTGACGCCCTGTAGCCCAAACAGCTTGACCGATTTTGAAGAGTGAGGTGTCATTAAATTGGTATTCTTTCCCGGAGTGTCATCGGCCAAACAATAATATAAAAATATAAATTTTTAAAAAAAAAAACGTCACAAATGTCAGCGAGATCTTTTTTACAGTCCGTCGGTTTTTTTTTTTAATTAATTACTACCTATTATTTAATGTTATTTTTGTGAAATATATTTTCTTTTTTTCTGAAAAACTGTCTAGGTATTTGTTGTTTTTTTGAGGCTTTGATTTCCGAAAAATATTTGGCATGATTCTTAGCACTTTTTTATGAAAGAGAAAAAAAAAAAAGAACTTATAGTACCTACATTTACACTGCACTCAAAGTCATCGTTTCGGCTAGATTCAACATTTCAGAACAAATGTTCAACATGACACCATATCATTACCAAATGTGGAATCTAATCGAAATGTTGAATTTCGTCGCTGTATTTGTAAGTTTGTCAAATCGAACAAACCTCTTTACAAATTCCGCACGTCATTTTAATGATTTTCAGCCGTTCATCTGTCAACAATCGAATCAATCAAAATGAGTCAGAAATATAATCTATACATATAATAAAACTGTAGGCATTTTCTTTGTTACCTAATGGCGTGAAAACTACTGCACAGATTTCGACGAAACTTTTTTGAAATGTTCCTGAAGATTCTGAGAAACACATAGGCTATTCCTTTCATTGCCATTGCCATGCCTTTTTTTTTCGAGCGTTTTTGACCAAAATGTGTGTTTTTTTTCTGACTTTACTGCCTTTTACTCGCCAAAACTCAAACAATTCTTAATCAATGCAAATAAAACAAAATACTTAGGAGAACCAACACTTTTATTGTTATTTCAAGCCATCAATCAGCTTTCTATGTTTTCTAGAAGCTGAGCTACAACCTAAAATCTAACATGAAAAAAGTAAATTTATTTTCTCAAATCGAACATTATCAGCAGTCGCGGTTCTTGATCGTTGTTCTGCTTTGGGGTGGTTGGGTGGCGCACATCGCACAAGCACGTTCGTATGAAAAAAAAAAAACAAACTGCGTGGTGTATACGACGTGAATGTGTATGTAATCAACAGCGACAAAGTGTTTCTGAGGAAATGCGCAGGTGGCTGATGGACGTATGGTGGTGTATATAGAAATTGAGTTCAAGGTTTTTGTTTTAATGGTTGTTATAGTAGTATAGAAGAATTCAAGAAGTAAAGTTGGTGTAGATACCAATTTCCGCTAAGGCTTTTGTTTTAGTGGTTGTTTTGATATTACCTACGTTGATACCTACAGTAAGGAAGTGGAACTTTAGGACTTACGCTGTTGAGTTTAATTTTCTTAAATTGGTGTTTTAGATAAATAGATTTGTTTGATTTATTGTTTCACATTGACAATGTTCACTTTTATTGGAAATTACACAGTCTCACGCCGCGTACGAAGTTGCGGCCACAGCTAGTATTTAATATGTCTGAGTTAGCACTTAAATTGATAAAGATAAAAATATACATTCTTTGGTTTTAACCACTTCTGATTTAAAAGCAGAAAAAAAAAGATCAGTAATACTAAATTCAGACAGTAGATGTTATTGAAATGTTGAAGTTTCAGTGGGAACACAAATTTTGATAACGAAATTTTATTCCCGAAATGTTGAATTTATGTGCAGTGTAAATGTACATTTAGTTTGATTACAAATATTGAATTGGTCACACTGATCGATCATGACAAATGCATTCAAAAATAATAATATAAAGATTCAGATGTAGTATGTAATTTTGATGCAGCAAGATGGCGTTCTTATTTTTTATTTTTTTTTTTTAAATCGAAATTGATATATCTGGCAATGGCTGCATTCAAAGAAAGAGAGAGAGAAAAAAAAGGCGGTGTGCAGCGGCAGCTTAAAAAGCACTAAAATATTTTAGCACTAAAAAAACGTCCAAGCGCTAAATCTACTTTGTCATCTACTACACAGTTTACTGGGGCACTAAAACTAAATTTTGGGCACTAAAATTAGCGCTGAAAACACTACATTGGGAACGCTGCAGGTCGTTAGAGTCTTTGCACATGTTACTACGTTTAATTCAATTTTGAAAAAATGTCGGGCGATACTGTTTATAATGCAAAGTTTGTAGAAATATCCACCATGATTTATTAAATTATTAAATGCAGGGTGCACCCAATATTTCCGTTTATTTTGTCTCATTTTTTCTTAAATTCCACCACATTATTAAAATCGTATCATCGGATGACATGTGACAGATGGAAATTTCCGGCAACACTGTTGCTTCAATGTGAGAATAAACTAAATAACAAAATAAATAAATATTTAGTTGGAGCAACAGGTCCAGAGGGACCCATTCGTTTTGTGTGAGTTTTTCATTTTTGGAACGAATGGAAGGGATCCACAATTTTATTCCGATTCCAAACAAATAATTGGGACAGCTCTTTCCAGACAGGTATACTCTCGGATGTTTGTCAGACTTTCCCGAGAGGTGGCGCAGTGGAAAAAACCCTAGGTAAGTCGGAATTTGGGTTTTTGCGGGATTCGAACCTGTGACCCCTCGCTTAGAAGTCCAACACACGAACCACTAAGATACTGCGCTGTGAGGATAGGTTAAAATAAATGTTGCATTTCTAATGCGTATTGCTTGTTGCTTAGGACTTGTTGCCTCAGTGGGAGACAAAGTGGGAAGTTCAGAAAACCGCAGTATATCTATAGCTTAGTGGCAAGCTGATAGTTCCTTGTATCCCTACGTCCAGTACCTACCATGAAATATGTAAACAGCGTACCTATCCAATTTTTAGCTGGCAGCACAACCTCTTCCATGGTCTCAAAAACTTCCAGTGCGATTCTACAACAAATTTGACTCAAATATCAACGTTACCTCGAATTCTTTAGCCACTGATGGCCCATCAGTCCCAACCTATCTAAACACACATCTAAATGGCGCCAATCATTGAGACATCATTGCATTGACCTCATTCCGAGTTTCCTTGCTCAAAATGTATTCCTTAACGATCTAGGTATACTCCCATTAATCAAATCCATATTTTTGTTGGAATTCCATAAGATTCTTCAATGATAGGTAAAGATTCACAATCCATACCTATGTCCAACAAATTATTTTCGTCAAACAGCGTCTTTAAAAATTATTAACCCGTGCATCCAATAAATTGCTAAAATCCCCAAATATAATAACAATAACAACAAATGAATTTAAGATCTCTAGCCCGCCCTCGAAAATCGAGAAGAAATCAAAACATCCGAGAGCAGCGGCGGCCCCCAAAGTATCTCGAAAGAAAAAAATTCACACATAAATCTTCATAACGTCTAGTGCTGCCATTCTGTCTACAAGTGACTGATACGAGAACTAAATCAAAATTCCCCTCCAACCTGCTGGGGTTTCTTTTTCTTATAGGAAGCCGAACACAAAAAAAAAGAAAAAAAAAAAGAGCCGATTGCTGCTGCTGCTGCATACTGTGAAACAAGTTTTGCCATACTCTTGTGAGACACTTCCCCTAAAAAATATAATACTTCTCAACTTGCGGCGAGGGCAAAGCTGGCTCTTGCTTGGTGTGTGTTCGAAATGAATAAAAAGAACTACGCGAGTATCTTTTCCATGTGTCTGTTAGAAAGGCGAATGAAAATTGCTATTGCTATTGAGTTGAGTTGAGTTGAGAGTTTTTCTTTTATTTTCTCGAGAAAATTGCATTTTTCTTCATCATGCATACACAACCGTTCTGTGAAAAGTATCTAATAATGGAATTGCACTTTGTGGCGGCCACCACCACCACCATCACCACCATCACCACCATCATCACCAGCAGCACTGTCTGTCGGTCTTTCTCTTTTGCACAAACAATTTTCATCGCACTTTAATTTTGTGTTTGGAGCGAGGTACCTCTATTCGACAAACCCGGACTTTTGTAGATGGATGGAGCAGCAGAATACCAGAAAAAAAAATATTATATTCAAAAGAGAAATAAATAAATATAAATGAAAATGAGATAACACTCAACCGTTCCATCACACATAGGTGGGCAATAGATACGTGTGTAGCCTAGCCACCACCTCATAGATACTATGCGAAAAAAAAGAGGCAACCCAACACAAAAAAACTGTTCATTCCTATTGAAACTTGTGCGAAGAAGTACAAAGTGCACATAGTATAGGTACCCACGTTGTTGGCTGTGGCAATGGGTGGGGAGGAGTTGCCGTTTCTCTTGTTTTTTTTTTTTTTTTTTTTTTGTATTAACAAGAGAGGTGGGCTTAATTTAAGACCCAACCTGCCATTTTGATATTTGTAATGAGAGTGTTGTTTGTGGAATGGCAAAATGAAGGGGGATAGACAACACACAACACACAACACACCATAGCGATTTATATACGACGGAAAATGGTAGGTAGAGGTATGAAGCGGATAGGAATATTCACAAATAGATGGCGGGAGCTTAATTGGTTTACTTTAGTGTTTAAACAGATTAAATCGTGTATTTTAGAGAGGAAATTGTTTTTAATATTTATCTTGGGAAAGGAATGCTTCAAGTGTTTGTTAACTGCAATCCTGCTAGTGTTTTGTATAGGTATGCCAGTGGAGTAGATACGTCTTGCTTTGTGTTCCGAGTGAGAGGTTATTGTGACCGTGGTACTAATTGAGACTTCAATCTGACGCAAGAAGATCTGCCTCCTAATGCCTCAATCTGATGAGGGGCGATTTACACCACGAGTAGATACATATCGGTACCCATTCCTTAAACTACATTTTTGAGATCTCCAATTAGGGTATAGGTATCTGTGCCTAAAAGGCAAAACATCTTAAGTCGACATAAGTTGTTTTAGCTATTTAACGTTTTTTGAATTCTGTTTTTCATACTCAATTTTCAAAGCCAAACCGGAGGAAAAAGTTTCAAATAGTGAGGAAGCTATAGCTATTTTAAAACAGCTTAAGTTATATACTGTAGTGCACCACTTAAAGTTTAAGATGGCTCTCCTGAAAAGTATACAAAATTGACATAAGATGTTTTACCTCTTAGGCACAGATATAGGTAGGTAGTACCTATCAATCTTAGGCAAAACAGATGGATGCATATACCTCAAGCTCAAATGATCTAAATTTTGTAATATTTTTTTTTATAGCACTTAGTATTCCAAGACAATTTTGAGACAACCTAGGTGAACTGCTGATACCTATTACTTTACAGTCTTGAGGTCGAGCAGCTCTTCGATTCAAGGCGACGGATGCAGAAAAGTTTGCCGTTTAAGGGAGCTTCCAGCTTCCACACTGGATGGAACAAAACGCTTTAGATACGAACAAGACTGTTTTTCTGTGTGTTTCTGAAATTTAAGTACCTAAACACATTTAAATACGCGCTCCCACACTGAATAAGGTAAAATAAAGAAATAAGAAAACAAAATAAGGCGTTTTGTTTCATCCGGTGTGGGAGCTCGCTAAGTGCCAATCATTGGAATTGAGCAGCAACCTGACATATTTGGGAACAAAAACCAATCTATTGGCTTTAAAAACCAGACGATCCTGGCTACTTTTGGTCCACTTTTGAAGACAACGTAATCGCTGAAATTTCCTGTGCGAAAAACTTTATATTTTGTGGAGCTCGCACAAGTCTTTCCAAAGTTATAGAGTGGTTGACTCTTTGTAAAGGGTGGTTACATTTTTTTAAATTTTTCTGCATTTCATTTGACATTTCTCAATTTCAGACAAGCTCAAGTTGAACCATGGAAAGATACACAATCCAGCAACGCGTTAAAGTTATTCAGGCTTATTATGAAAATGGGCGTTCAAATCAAAATGCATATCATGCACTTCGTGATTTTTTCGGTCAATTTTATTCGTCCATCGTGAGATGATAACGAACTTTTTATAGCCCGAATTGGAAGATATGGATGTGGACGATATGTGGTTTCAACAGGACGGTGCCACTTGCCACACAGCTAACGAAACAATGGCTCTTTTGCGGGACAAATTCAATGGCCGTGTTATCTCACGTGGTGGCGATGTCAATTGGCCGCCAAGATCATGTGACTTGACACCGTTGGACTTCTTTCTTTGGGGTTATTTGAAAGAAAAGGTGTACGTTGATAGGCCAGCAACAATTCAAGAGCTAAAGGATGAGATAATTCGGCACATTAACGGCATAGAACCCCAATTATGCCTCAGCGTCATCAAAAATTTGGACCATCGGATGGAGGTGTGCCGCCGAGGTCGCGGCGGCCACTTGGCCGATATTTTGTTCCATGCGTAATTGAACTATATCAGTATTATCATAATAAAAAGAAATTACAGTAATGTCCCAAGTAATTTGTGTTTTATTCAAAATCAACATCGGCCCTTAAAACTTAACCACCCTTTACAAGGTGTCTGTGCCAGATGGAGGTCTAGGTATCCGCTTCCACTCGCACAGTTTTTTGCATCTCGATCGAAAGATGTATAGGGTGATGGCACTTAAGTTCAGCCCCCTCAAGTAGTCAGCCTCTGGAATAGAAATTATAGCACAATAGTGTTTATCCCTTGTTCTTTCTTCCCAGCGAAAAATATTATTCCCATTTCATTGGAAAAGTGATACAAATACTAATAATCCATTTAAGGTATACATACAACAGAGGTGGCGCATTTAGTAGGGCTCTCGTAGCTCTGTAGTTGTACCTTGTACCTTGGTGGATTGGATGTATTAGGCTCTTAGAAGCCTTAGGTGTATGCCCCTTATATTTAGCCTGACTTCTTTAGAAATTTGGAAAGCTATGAAATATGACAGCTGTCCTTAATACCTACATATATGTTCGTCCGTATCTGAAGAGGCAAATACAAATGAAAATGTAAAAATAAAATAAGACTCGGTATATCTTTTCCACTTTTCTAAAATGCATACAAACATTTTAAGCGTAGTGGCTTAGTGGTTAGTGTGTTTGACTACTAAGCGAGGGGTAGAAGTCCCGCAAAAACTAAAAAATTCCAACTTAGGGTTTTTTCCACTGCGCCACCTCTCGCGAACGCCTGACAAACATCCGAGACTATAACTTGAAAGAGTTTCTCCATTATACGCGTTTGGGCTCGGCATAAAGTTGTAGATCCCTTCCATTCGTTTCAAAAATTAAGAACTCACACAAACCGAATGGTAGTGAGAAGCTAGGCCTAGGGTCCCTCCGGACCAGTTGCGCCAACTATTTATTTTCTGTACAAACAATTTAAAACAGTTTTTAAAATATTAAAAAAAAATCTTACCTGGCGAATTTACTAACGCGTCTGAACAGCGCGATGTCTTCGATACTAATAGCACTAGAAACGAAGATAGAGGATTGCTTCGAACAACACAGAGCTGTCATAACCGCATGTCAGTTGTTATACTTAGAAACGACTCAGTTGTCACTTATTCTGCGAACCAGACAAACCTTACCCTATGCAAAACTGTACAGAAAAGAGCTATCATAGCCGTATGGCAGTGCTTGAACCGTAACGACTAGGTAACGCAGCTGATTAAAGGTTTTTGCAAACAGGCATAGCAAGCTTAGCGGGTAACAGGACATTGGTGTTCATACACGACCCAAATTGAGTGCGTTAACAACCGCCTCTTAAAGAGCTTTGGTAACTATGGTCTTTGTTGGCTGCAATAGACTCGATTTGGGGATGCCATCCAAAATATGGATAAGCTAGCCAAGTTATGGGTGTAGGACCCATATTTTTAAATTTAGTTTTCTCAGTCTAGGCTCTTCAACTGGTACCTTTGTGAATGCTATAACCAAAAGTAAGGTGGGATGCCTTCAGTAACATGGGTACAGCACATTAACCGAGCTGCGCTAACCAACAAATAATATTACAAGACATCCAAGTAAGCTATCAGACCCGCATATACAGAGCTGTTAAAACCTCCTCACAGAGCTAATGCGTACACAGCCTCTTAACAGATTTGTGATACCCATTATCAGAGCCGGTAGAACCTCATAAAAGGCTGCCACAGATAATGCTCAAGGAATTGTGGTAGCCATATGTAGAGCTGATCCTCACGAAGGCTGTTACAGCCTCTCAAAAAATGTGTAGTACCCATATACAGAGCTGTCACAGCTTCATAGGGAGGTTGTGAAGTCAAATGGGAAGCTGAGATAGCCTATAGTGCAAGTATTCTAATTCCTGCATAAAAAGAGCCTACTGCTGGAGCTCGTTTTTCAATAGCTTCCAAGGCGTTGAGTTCAACAAGGCGATGTATGATCTGAATCTCTGTCAGCATTTCATATACATAGCATGGGTATTCGAACAAGAAAATCGCCGATTCCTAGGATTGTGCCATACAAATTTGACTGCCAATTTAAAGTCAATTTTGACGGGCCACCGACGGGAATGCGATATAGAATCTCTCAAGAAGACTGGGGTGATCACATTTATGATTTCCATGATCATTTTCCAATATATTGTTCAAAAGCTTGATTGCAATCTATTTCAGCATTGGTATTGTTGGTATAGTTGGAGCATAACTCACAATATTTAAATATAGAAATTGGAAATGCGATGACAAAGAATGGCCTCCTTTTAGCATTTGAAAATAAGGTAGGCAAGCCACATAAATAAACAACAGTCATACAAAAATAAATAGTTGGAGCCACAGATAGAGACCCTAGTCTTAACCTCTCACAACCACTCCGTTTGTTTTGTGTTAGTTTTGAATTTTTGGGACGAATGGAAGGAATCTACAACTTTATGCCGAGTCCAAACGCCTAATTGAGAAGTTCTTTTATGACAGTTATAATCTCCAATGTTTGTCAGAAATTCGCGAGAGGATAAAAAAAATTTCTTTCCCTTAAAGGTCTAGCCGGGGTATAGATTGGTACTTGGGCTAAGAGAGATGGACAGTTTATGTGATAGCTTAACAAGTCCCTTACAAACATGATGTCAGCTTTTCTTCTTGAGCTTAAATGCCTAACAATTGACACAGAGTTTGGTAAGGAATTTCAAAGTCCCATCTCATTTTGCGGAAAATGTATTTAGTGAAACGCCTTTGGACTTTTTCAATGCGGTCAGAGTGAACTTTGTATAATGGGTTCCATATTACATCAGCATATTCTAGCAGAGACCTAACTAACGCAATAAAAAGAGAAATGACGGTATGAGGATCCGAAAATTCTTTGCAATTTCGTTTTATAAAACCAGAAAGTTTATTTGATTTAGCAATAACTTGATCCACATGAGATGCAAAGGTGAACCTCGAATCAGTTATAATACCAAGATCTTTAACTTCTAAAACTCTTTTTAGTACAATACTGTCGATTTCGGATTGAAATTCAAAATGAGACGAGCTTCTATAAAAATATATTATAAAGCATTTTCTAATGTTTAACATTAAACAATTACTGACGCACCAAACAGATAGATTAGTTAGATCATGTTGCAAATACTCACAGTCAAGTGAAGTTTTTATTTTAAGGAACAGCTTTAAATCATCAGCGTACATCAAACAATGGGAATATTTTAATACTCGTGAAATATCGTTGATAAAAAGTATAAATAAGAGCGGACCCAAATGACTACCCTGTGGTACTCCTGATCCGCACCCAAAAGAACGTGAAAAGTAGTCGTCTATTTTGACCTTTTGATTTCTGCCAATCAAGTAGGATGCTAACCACTTATGCATTGCTGAGTGAAACCCAAGACTTTCAAGTGTTTTTAGTATATGATGGTTGACGGAGTCAAATGCCTTACTGAAGTCAGTGTAAGCACAGTCAACTTGATAACCATCCTCGATAGCATTAATGGCATAGTCTGAGAAGCAAACCAGATTAGTGGTACCAGATAAGGCCATGCTGCGCATCACAAACAATTTCCTTCGTAAAAAATGCTAGTTTTGATTTGACGATACTTTCAAGAAGCTTAGGCAAAGCAGATAATTTGCAGATTCCTCTATAATTGTCAATATCATTCTTAGATCCCGATTTGAAAATTGGAATAAGAAAAGAGGATTTCCATTCTTCAAGAAAAATTCCTGAGGATAGCGACAGATTAACAAATATGAAGAAGCGGATTGCATATTTCTTGGGAACACATTTTAAAAATAATCGAAGGAATACCATCGGGTCCCGGAATTGAATTGGGCTTAAGATCATTAAGAGCCCCCATAATGTCATGAAGACTTAGTTGAATGAGGCCAAGGTCCAGTCTGCATTCTGTAGGGAACAAAACTTTGTGTATCTGGCTTTGAGTACACAGATTCAAAGAATTTAGCAAACAATTCTAATGTTGTATTAACATCTTTAGATTCAAAATTTTTATAGAACATGGATTTGGCCAGACCTGTAGATTTTCTTTTGCTATTTATGAAAGTCCAGAAGCGTTTGGAATCTGTCTTTATTGCATTTTCTATTTGATTTACGTAATTTTTCTTGTCAAAATGTTCATAATCCACATCAGGGCTACCGGACAGTTTGAAATTTGTATGTGCCTTATTTTTAAGGTTCTTAAGATGAGCGAGCCTTCTATTGTACCACGGAGGCTTAGATAAATTCTTCTTCGATCTATAAGGAACAAAAGAGTTAAATCCTTTAAGCAACACAGACTTGAAAAAATTATAAGAGTCCTGAAGGGACAGACAAATGTCTCAGATTACTATTCCAATCGATGTCCTGAAGGTAACAGTTAAACCCATTAAAATCGCATTTTGAAAAATCGAAAGTTTTAGCTAGATTAATATCAGCTTTTAAAAAATCATAAACCTTAATTTCAATAGAAGTTTGATTATGATAAATTTAATTATTTAACAGAGGATATGGGGCTTCAAAAGTATTTGCCTTGATATCATCACAGCAGATAAAAACTAGATCTAATATTCTATTTTCTGAATTAACAATTGAGCTTATTTGACACAAATTAAGAGAAAGTAGAAAACCTACTAAAATAAATTCAATATCTCTTTAAGTTACATGGTATAAGCATTTTTTCCTCGTCGGACCAAGACCAAACAATGTCACCGACATTAAAATCTCCAAATACACAAATACTATTTGAGACATTATCGTGAATAACGAAAATAAAACCTATATTACATACGTGTCTTTCATAGACATCTAATCCACTCTCTGAAGAAAAGGACATAACTTACAATAAAAATAAGTGAGCTCACAACACCTGTGACTTCCAAAAAAAGCATATTTGTTCCACTTCACGATCTGGTAAGGGAATCTCAAAGCAGGTAATACCTCAGCGAACTGCAACTAACTAACGGGTGATTTTTTAGCTGGTTTGGTTTTGGCAACACTGGTTTTGACAGCTGACGTGTGTTTAGTACCTTGTGTCACTGTCAAACAGCTTCAGTTTGGTTTGCAATTTAACCATGGATCGTCTTACAAATGAACAACGCTTGCAAATTATTGAATTTTACTATCAAAATTCGTGCTCGGTTCGAAATGTTCATCGCGCGCTGCTTCCATTTTATGATCGGCATTCTCGACCTTCTGAGCAGTCTATTCGGAAGATTGTGACCAAATTTCGCACCAAATTTACTTTGTTGGACATTAAACCACCAACACGTTTACGTACTGTGCGTAGTGAAGAAAATATTGCGGCCGTATCAGCTAGTGTGACAGAAGACCGCGAAATGTCGATTCGGCGCCGTTCCCAGCAGTTAGGCCTTTGTTACAGCACTACGTGGAAAATTTTGCGGAAGGATTTGTGCGTAAAGCCTTTTAAGATACAGCTTGTGCAAGAACTAAAGCCAGCCGACCTACCACAACGCCGAATTTTTGGTGAATGGGCTCTTGGAAAGCTGGCCGAGGATCCGCTTTTTTATCGAAAAATTGTGTTCAGCGATGAGGCTCATTTTTGGTTGAATGGGTACGTAAATAAGCAAAATTGCCGCATTTGGAGTGAAGATCAGCCAGAAGCATTGCAAAAGCTACCAATGCATCCCGAAAAAGCCACTGTTTGGTGCGGTTTATGGGCCGGCGGCATTATTGGGCCATATTTCTTCAAAGATGATGCGAATCGCAGCGTTACTGTCAATGGTGAACGCTACCGAGCGATGATAACAAACTTTTTTTTGCCCGAAATGGAAGTTCTTGACTTGCATGATATGTGGTTTCAACAAGACGGTGCCACATGCCACACAGCACGCGAAACAATGGCGCAATTGCGAGGCGAGTTTGGTGAACAGTTAATTTCACGTTTCGGGCCGGTCAATTGGCCGCCTAGATCGTGCGATTTGACACCATTAGGTTATTTTTTGTGGGGGTATGTCAAGGCTAATGTGTATAGGGACAAGCCCGCTTCTATTGACGCACTGGAAGCCAACATCCATGCATTCATTCGTGAGATACCGGCCGATATGTGTGAAAGAGTATGCCAAAATTGGACTCAGCGGATGGACTACCTGAGACGCAGCCGCGGTCAACATTTGCATGAAATTATCTTTAAACATTAAATTGCAAGGTTCAAACTATCGATTCAAATAAATATTTCATTCATTTTTCCGAATTTTTTGTGTGTTTTTTTGTTTAAGTTCTAAACCTCTTAAAAAATCACCCGTTATATATAGCTATATACATCCATCGTACTAGATTAAAACTAATCCCATAAACATTACTTTTTTACGATTTCCCACTACTTGCGAATTTCTACGAATGTTCCAGTTATAATTTAAAAAAAAAAATCCCCCAAAAGAGTTACAAACATCGTGACTCATTTTCCCTCTCCTCCATCACATGCTCCATATAAGCCTACACCTACTGACGATATCATTTAGTCCAAAAACACCTTGCACGTCATTCAGACTCATATCAAATAAATACTCCCAACTAAGCTCCCCGAAACCCCACAAGGTAAACACTGTATCCAGTAGCCATTACTCGATATCTAATCAATATTATTATTGCAGCCCATACCCAACTGAAACACAAAAAAAAGGTCTGTATTCGACATTCGTAATACTTTTAATCCCTAGTCCTGCTATAATGAATATTATCAATAAAACAATTTTCCCTGGTCTCTTTTCACCATTTCAAATGACGCACCTAAGCCCTCTTCCTTTCAATCTAATCAGAATCACATATCTTCAAATGACTGTCAACAGGCGCTCCAAATAGTCCAAGAGTCTTATAGTTTGTGCTTTTCAGATACTAACTGCAATGTAATACATTAAATTAAGTAATGTAATTAACCCCTGCCATAGCCAGTCAACAATCAGTTCATCACAATGTTACACCACCACAAGTGCAACAGTATTTATGACATTATAGAACGAAACATAAAATGACAAATGGCGCTAAGTAAAACATTACAAAATGAATGACTCTGATTCTTGGCATTTTAAGTCCAGATCCAGTGGCCCTGATAACAGAAAATATTTTCCCTCTTCAACTATCTGCGGCTGAGTTGGAGTTCTTCTTCTCTATACTCTATGCGCCATCCGTCTGTACGCCCATGTATATGTATATGGAGAGAAAATTAGGTCCCGTGAATTGGAGTTGAGTAGATATTGCACTTTCAGGGTAGGCGAAGAGGGTTCCTCCATAATGTGAAGTGCCCATCCATTTCCAAAGCAGGCAGACGCGCGATGAGGAAAACGCAACCAGATAAAATTGTTTCGGAAAAGTGACATTTGAAATGATTTATCACCCGCCACCGAGGCGATAAAAATATTCTACTAGTCGATTTCGAACTGGAGGGTGTGAGGATGGAGAGGGGCTTGTTTTAGGACACTTTGTTTTATAAAAATAAATTTTCAACAAAAAAAATAAATTGAAGGCCACATTCGGGGGGTTAATGCGATGACACGAACATCGAGAGTGTTATCATAAATGCGAAGAGCAGTTGGGATTCTTTTTCTGACTGATAGTGTATAAGGGGCATGCGTGTTTTTCTTATATGGTTTTCAAAATTGTCCTCATCTTAGAAAATTGTTTATGCGGTTAAATTCACTTGATTTATCTGTAGCAGCATTTTTCCTATTGGCCACGGGATCGATAAGAGCTCAAAAGAGGTTTCCTCTCCTGATTTCTCTGGGTTTCCTCGATATTTTGAAGAAATTAAAATTTGCCCATAAGTTAGAAAAAAAAAAAAAACATATTGGACTCAAGAACTAGTCTCATCTATCTCTAGCAACATTTTTGCATTATATTCGGAAAAATAAAATAAGAACACCACAAAAGGAAAAAGTTCAGGCCAAGAGTTTTGTATTAGCAAATTTTGAGCTTACTATTTACTTTTCGAACATTCAGGAAATTGAAATGTTGTTAGAAGTAAGATTCTAAAAATTGCAATGTTGCTAGTAGCCTTCCTTTTTGTACAGTATAGCTAAATGTATATTATTGGATTAAATGTGCCAGAAGAACGGAGGTGTTGTCCCAAGTTCCACATAAATATGATTTCTATTTAAGTGCTGTTTGAAATACTTCCATTTGCAACATGTTGCGCTTCAAAATGCACACGTATCTGTACAAAATATTACCCAGCAAGAGGAAGCTTTATTATTTTTGAGCTGTTAAAGTGTTCAAAGTTCTCGAAAAACATAATTTAAACTCTAGCAACATGTTGCTCAATAACAAAAATTATTTCAGCTATGTGGGTACCAACAAAATGTTGCAAGTTAATATGTACAAAAAGAGTGATAGATAGAACACAGTGTTCCTAGTTTTCAAGAGAAAGATAGGCATACCTATACCTTGACAACACTCATGATCATGATCATGCTTTGTATTTACATTTTAATATATTGCAACTTAAAAATATATTCACATGCCTACCAGAGTCAATCGGGTATAGAAATTATTCTTCCAATCATTGTAATGCGTCAGTGAACTGAAAAAATGCCCCTATCCAAATTCCAGCTAACAATCATCCAGCAACATGTTTCTACCATACTTTTACAACATCATTAATTTTTTCCCCTTTCGATGTAGGAAATGAATATGTGAGTAATGCTCCCAAATAACACTTTTCAGCCTGCAACTAGTGATCTGAATTTTGGAGAGCAAGCGCAATCAATTTCTATATATGCAGCATCATGTTGCTGACTTTTAATACGCGATTTTTCATCGCATTGAGTAGGTAACTTTTTAAATAAGCCAACGGAATTTTAATAAAAATACAGTAAACCTTCATCTGATGCCAAATTTAACTGCTCTATTACCCACATAAAAAAAAAATATATTTAAAAGTTATTTTTATCCTCTGAGGGTGCAATTAAACTAAACCTTTCAAGCGGCAATACAAATCTATGCTTTCAGCACATGCCAGCCCCATAAACCTTATAAACACTATGCCTTCGTTTCTTTTTTTTTTTTTGCCCAAAATTTGTTTATGTATATAAATTTCCAACCTTTCAACATCTCCTTCCACACGTTGCAATAGCACACACAAGTACAAAGTGCAGCCATTCTGATAAATGCATCTAGATACACCTTTAAATTTGAAAACCAACCCCTAAACAACCCGTTTTGTATTAGCACGTGTACTAGAGCTCGTCTGCGTTGTCATGACATCGTTAGCGCCCGCTGTTAGCCTGACGTATGTGCAAGTTTAAGTTCGTGTTTGAAAATAAAACACGATAGTCCTTCCTTCCCCAACCTGTGTGTTGGTGTGTATCCATTCCATTCAATTCCTTTGTTGCTTCAGATAAAAGCAACAATTTCGCTGCATTTGCACCAAACTTAAAAGGAAGTGCAATGACAAAGCGGCGCAAAAAATATAAAAAAAAAACAAAAACAAAAAACAAACACATACACACATCCTCTCTCTGCCCAGACCCTCTGCCCTGTCCGCATCCAGCTCTTTATTACATTAGGGTTTTCGCCATTATTCCATAACCCCGAAAAGCTTTTCCATTTCATTTTTAAACCAATCCCATTTTTGCTGGCAGTGGAAAAAGGATATAACAGCGAGAAGGAAAAAAAGGGAGAAAAACACAACGACACAAAAATCCATGCAGTAGACTAACTTGGTAAGGGAAATACTGAATTTTTTTTGTTGTTGCTACCCTTCTGATGCAGTCGCATATGTGCAGCAGTGTGGGGAACTTTTTTTTCTGCTTACTGGAAAAATTCGCATTTTGCATTTATACCTCATACTCGCCCCGCGGTAGGGTGAGCATTTTTCCGGGTGACCAGTGTTTTTTTTAGCCAACACTACTTTCGACGTTCCACTACTGATACTGATAGTCATATAATGTACGTAGGTACATTATGTATTGTGCATTTTTGTTGGTTAAAAAAAATTAAATGCATAAATTTATATTTATAAAAATATATTTATAATTTTCTGTGGGATTTTCGGTTCCGATTACTAATTAGGATATTAATCTGTCAGGTTTTATGACCGCTAACCAAACGTGCGTTGGTTGCAAAAACCCCACCCCGGTTGTGTGGAAAGTTTTACAAAATGCAACCAGCAGGAACAAAAAAAATTGACGGGGACACGTTGAAAGAATGGGTACAGTAGCTTCAGTGGGATAATGGAATTAAAGTTCAGTGAGATAAAAAGGCACCGAAAGGATTAAATTTCAATGAAATTATTACTGTTTTTTTTTTACCAACGCTGAATGGAGATAAACATTCGACAGAGAGCTGTATATATAATATGTTGTCGGAATGGATTAGGCGCGAACAACTAAACCGATAGTTCGATGTCATATATCTACTCTTTTTTATTTAAAGAAAGGAAACAATTGCTTTAAGCTTGACGTTTTATTTAACTGCAATATATACAAAATTATTGTTCTAAATGAACATAATAAATGTTTCTTTAGAAAAAAAAAAAAATCAGTGCAAAACTCTTTGAAAATCAACATCAAGTAAGAACCAGCAACATGTGTCTATAACTTTTGCAATATGGTTCAACTTTTAGTTGGCGAATTGATTTAAAAAATAATTTCCACAATGTCGTGTCTGGATGAATGTCATTTATTCGACTCAGTATTTTTGGCATGTTGAAACAACCAACACAATGTCAGCAACATGTTTGTATCAGACTTGCAAAAACATGCAACTTTTACAACGGTTCGATTTTCTTTTAGAGCTTCCATTCCAGAAAATGGTGGGCGCAGTGCATATAGACAGACGAACGAATATCGTGTTCCCAATTCAAGTTTTTCCGTATACAAAGATAAAATGATAGATAGTAGCTGAAAAAAGGCTAGCAGCATGTTCTCGCAACAGCATCACTTTTTTTGTTATCCATCTCCAATTCAAACTTAAAGTGGTCAAGCCAGATAATTTTACCACTTGGTAATATATCGCATAATTTAGCAAACTCACTGGAAAAGGAATAGTTGCAAAACGTAGCAACATGTTGATAAAACATTGAACTAAATTTTAAAATTAGCCGTTTACTAAAATAATGAAAGCAAAATTGTCTGTCGCGAAAAAGGTTAGGGCGAATGTTGGAAACAACACCCAACAGATACTGAAGGAATGTGATTTTCCAAAATGTATACTAAGCAAATAAAACGTGAAGCATTTTATTTATATTAGCCAGACGATAAATATTATACGATAGGTATCCATCACGACTTCGAAAAATGTCTGAGAACATGTTGATAAAGACTTCGACTGGAAAAATTTGTCTGTGACTGTGTAGAGTGGAAGAAGACAATGTAAGATGGTAAATATGGTTTATATAGTTCCAGCATTTGTTGCTGATAAGCAACCCATGTTTTGCAACATGATGCCAGTGGGCTTTTTAATTGATTAACATCGTCCGCAACCACAATAAAATGAAAGAATCTCATTAGAAGTCCGTGTTCCGGTCTTTTCAAACTTTATGCCTCGCTGGAGCCCCAAAATCTCATGGCAAAGACTCCTCAATAAAACAAATCACATACAAATTTGTCGCCTAAAATGATCAGCTCGTGCAAACCGGACGACTACATGTGCCACCCATAACAATTCAAAATACACATATGCGAGTAAGTAATCCCCATCACTCCCACTCGGAGATCAGTCCATAAAAGCAAAGTGTCCAGCGCTCGCCGTTACAATACTCTTGAATGGGACAACAGTTTTGCGTGCTTTGCGCTGAGACTGAGATGTCGTTTCTCATTTTTCAAACGCAGTCACAAGAAGGAAACGAGAAAACGAAGGCTGACTAAATTTGTACTCCTTGTTTTTTTTTTTGCTCCAAAGGTGCATGAACTTATCGGACGCGCGTGGTGCTGGTGCATCGGTCTCAGCTCATACCACACACACTCACTACATCGGGATGCTTAAGTTTATTGTCGCCATCAAAAGTGATCAGTAATCCGCCACCACCTACGCTCGATGCTGTCATTTGCTTATACGTGTATATTAGTCATACAAAGGCCTGCTCTCAGACTGCGTCCGGAGAGAGAGAGAGAGAGAGTGGACAACATTCGAGGTGGACGCGCATCCCAACCCAATCCCAAAGGCATGGTACCAGAGGATATAAGAAAAAAGAATCATCACAGATACGACACCGAGAACGTAATGGGTGTGTGTGGGAACAGGATACGGATACCAGTGGACAGTGGCCATACGATACTATTGCTGATGCTGCATGCATCACATTTGGGGGACAGTGTCAGTGTCCAATGTCCACTGTCGTCTGCCTTTTGCAGTGTGTCGTCTTGATTGTGATTCCCTTTTTTTTGTAGACAGTTATCGCCCGAGAAGGGGGTATAGTTGTGCATTTTGGCCGATGTTTTTTCTTGTTGATGTGTCCAAGAGATTGCCGATCAACATGTTGCCAAAGCAAGGTTTCAATTCCAGTTTCAGTTACACACCACACGTTCAATGATCTCTGCAATACGATATGTCACCACATGTGACACATTGTGTCTTGTGGCAAGGTGTGGAGCACACTCGAATACTATACCGCTGCGGGTCGTTCAATCAAGATTACTCACCACGGACGACCGACGGCCGAGAGAGCTTGATGATGAGCGAAAAGAGGTCGCTAGATGTCAGGGTTTTTGATTAATTTGCCCAAATTACACCACACACACATCACTGATTTTTTTTTTTTTTTTTTCGACAACGAGGACCGCTTGTCGCGTACTCAATTAGCACGTGTCACCATAAGGTCAGCGAGACGGGGAACTCTCTATTGTCTGATCAAACAGGGTTGCATATACCAGGGTGTTGTGGATATCGTAAATATAACTGCTGCCGCCGCCACTGTCCTATAAAGGGGGCATTATGCGCGACGCATTCAACTGTGCACCTCTGCCACCATTGTGTGTGAACGCCACCATTGTGTTTCAGGTTGGGTTCGGTTCGAAAATGTGACGGATATTTGAATTTGCGTTTGCCGTTTGTGTTGGGCGCGTATAGCGAAATCAATGATGCGCGAATTGCCACTCTATACGGAATGGTTTCGGATTCGGTGAGTGGTTGTGTTTGGGAAAAATGGAGACGACCGACACGCGGGTGGATAGGCTATAAATGAATGAATGACATGACATGACGGTTGAGTGAGCGAGGGCAGCCAATTTAAAATCACACTTTGTTTGTTTGCCCGGGTACTGCTGTTTCTTTTGTGTGTATATATACTTTACGTGAAAATTGGGCTTTTTATTAGGTTTTGATTGGTGAAATGGTCTCACCGGTTTTGTGTTTTGTGCTCGGTTTGAGGTGCTATGAAGTGGCTATTAGGTGCGATATTACTCGCGCTCAATTTTATAGTGAATAAATAATTTGGCGGTGGATTTGGAATAGAAGTTTAGGCGGCACGGTAATTGGTGTTGCTTAATTGTCCTTGACTTTGTTTATATTTTTGAACCAATATCAAGTTTTGTGATGGGGTTATAGTTGAGCAACATCTTGAAATCAGTTCTATGATAAATTTCCTGCGAATTATTTGACACATGTGCCCAAGAGGAGGAAGAGATTAGTTCTGAAATATATACTATAGCTACTCTACGTTTCTTGGTTTTAAGAAGGCGGCTATCATAAGTTGTGCTGCACATGTTCTATACAAAGAGTACAAATGTCCTACATATACAAAAGTCTTGGGGATTTTTCCTTTAAAATTGTAAAATTACGCACACTCAACATGTTGCTAAGGAACTGGGGACAATCGTAGTCCTTAATTTGAACTAGACGTTTACACTTAAGTGGAAGAACTGATTTTTGCAGCCATTTCAAAAAGTTGCAGATGGAAGGAGCACTAGATCTACAGGTAAGCAATATGTTGCAGAGGTATTGACGCTGATATTTCAAAATGTGTTGTGTGAAGTACTAGTACTAATATCTATTATTATTCCGCACCTTTTCACATAGAAGTCTTGATCAGGCTGCTGTTGCTGCAACATAAGGCTTAATGCCCCATATTCAGAAGTTTAAAAACGCCAGCAAACATAGCATCATTATGGAAGTGGATTCAACGCTTTATACTATCATCCTTGACTTAATTTTGAACAGCGATAGTTTGCCGGAATGTCAAACCCATCAGACTCTGTAGCTGGTTGTTGAATATACATCAATTGAATGCTAAAAGCACAATAAAACGCTGCAAAACATGCTTTTACTACATTTTGAATAGAATTCCCTACTTGAGAATACTTTTTTTTTTTTAAATACACTCCTCGCCACTTGAATAGGACACCCTGTACACTCTCTACGCAATTGCTCTTAACTCGAAAGTTAAATGACAAAATAACTGTATTTATCTAGCATGCTTAGTACGGGAGCAGCGGGCGATAGAAAACAGAAATAAGAGGTGTCCTATTCAAGTGGCGAGGAGTGTAAGTCCAATGCCCATTTCTCTGATACTGCGACCTGAAAGATCTGTTGTATCAGTGGGGAAACGTTAATTTAAGAGACGTGCAGAGTCCCTGTCAGGTCAGATCAATAAGTCCTTAGTAACAGGGTGCACTATATATGCTGGTGTACGAGCCTCTCTATTAAACACGCGTTTTCTTAACGAAAAGCCGGTCTGTCACAGAAAATGTGCTCAGAGGATTCCACATCCTCCACACAGAATCTGCATTCTCTTTCTGGACAAAGGTTTATTTTGTTGAGGTAATATCTGAGGCCATAATGACCTGTTAGGAAGCCCACTAGCTTTCTTATATAATCCTTACTGGAGCATAAGAATTTCCTTGTAGAATTAAGGCTTTGGGGTATCCTAGACCCGGGACATGTTCCCAGTGTTCAAGGCGAAGTTGTTTTTCCCATTCCCATTTTATTAAGTAGTCCAACTGACTGTGCTGTAGGGTTCTGGTCCACAGAGAATATATTCGGAACCTGCCCTATCTATAGTTTGTCTGCATGTTCGTTGCCTGCAATGTCCTGATAACCCGGTACCCAGCAAAGTTTTACCTTGTTGTGTTTGGCAAGGGTTTGCAGAGCATCGTGACAGCACTTAACTGTTGTGCAGTCCATTGTATTGGACGCTGAAGCTTGTAAAGCTGCCTGACTGTCTGAGTAAATTTGGAGATAAGGTTAGCGCAAATTTCGACCGCATGGATTTACAGTAGAAAAAAAGTAGGATACATTCCCATGGGTATCGAAACTTTGGTGTCGGGTCCAAAGACAACAACTCCAACTCCAGCGTCCATTTTTGATCTTTCGGTGTACCAGACTATGCTTTTTGAGTCCATTGTCGGAACACAATTGGTTCAACTAGCGCGATCAAGTACTACTTGTACTTCGAATAATTTGCCGAAACTGTACTCCCTAAGCATAGTGTCAGGGACGGAGCAGAACTTGTCCAGGTTCGGGATTAAGTTATGTATTCTCAGTTGTTCCATATGTTCGACTGATTTAAACCTACAGAGTAGAGAACCCGATTGTTAAAGATTTCCAACAGTCATTGGAAACATGTTGCTGAAACATGCTGTAAACATGCTGCAAACATTATTTCAATTTGACTAAAAACTCTCTTGCAACTATACATTTTATTAACATATTATACCATTGTATATAGAGACTAGTCTCTATATACAATGATTATACTCAGCTTCCAGCAACATGTTGCAAAGCGCATTTATCTATTAGAAAAGATTTAAAACAGATTATTGGATATTTCGCACAAAATTCACACACAATTGATTCACAATTGAAGTGGTCTTGAATATGTTGCATGGATTTCAAAGTAAAGTTTTCTATCAAACTACCAGTGTTTAGTTATTTTTGACTGGCATAAATGTCTCATACGTCTTACGCTTTTTGTTGCAGGAAAAAGAGACATCCAAATACGCGAAATGTTGCTGTGAAAATATTGAATGTAGAAAGTGTTGCAAAGTACACTTAAAATGTCCAAGAATGTATATATCAGGTATATCCCCTTCACCTCGTTTATTAGATGATGACTGTTAGAGAATGTTGCCGGACTTATATCTTCTCATAAGCCCACACAAATTAGTATCACCAGCCGCTTGAACGCAAATTCCCTGAAGCCAAATGAGACTCCATATTATCATCTGACTCAGTTTTTCAGAATTTCCGCAAACACCTCCACTACGGTGTGGTTTGGTGCGTCCTAATTTATTGCCATCTTTCAGCCGAAACTTCTCTCTCTTCCGCTTAATTCATTACATACCGTAGGTGCATTGACTTTTGACTTCTGCACCAATCATCCAGTTCATTGTTTAGTATGGGGTCTCCTAAAGTATACGTTTTTTCAATAAAACTATATAGGTATCCGCTGGTGAAGACGTCACTCAAAAATGCCCCTGAATGTACTCTGCCCATGTCCGACACACTCAGGGGCGATCCCAAATTTAAGCTTCTGCGCCTCAGCGGCGCTGATTGTAGTATCATAACAATCGCCCGTATGCATGCGGTGAATTAAATATATCGACCACTGCTCCTCTATCCTGTACAGTAGACAGTACTCCTTTTTTTCTTTTTTTGAAATTCGTCCGTTTGACGGTCACGTGACCCTCATAAATCACAGAATTAATGTTACGTGAAATGGTGTGTGCGAGAGTATAGTCCTATACATATATTCATGCACCCTGCGCGATATGTGTATATAGGTACATATATCCTTCGCCAACAATCAATGCAAGTATAGACGTCCTGCAAATCAGTTCAACGTGAGTACTTTCCCTGGACGATGGGGCTTTCGGCAATGTAGCCGCCTATCCAAGGGGTGAAATAAATAAATGATGGCCAACATAAGAGCGCAAAAAAAAAATCAAATCGGAAAAGCCATGCGGGAACTCATCGTGGATTTCATCGATTATCCCTACAGGATTATGAAAAATAAATTCTCAAAAATAAAACACCTCAAAAAAATGGATAAGAAAGGACCCGTATTTAAATTGTCCTGCTTGTCATTACCCGACGGAAATTGTTTCATTGGTCGTTAACCTTGACTCATGGAAGTGATCCAAAAAATGGAGGCAAAGTCAATGCCGCCATTGACACGAAGCAGAAGCGCAACCAACCCCCAAAAGCCTCTCAGATTTTTATTTAGTATTAGTAGGTGGATATACCCAAGGAAGCAGTGTTTATATTGTTTTTTAATAAAAGTAACAGTTATTGCTTCCCGCATTTCATTTACTGTTTTGTCAAGTCTCGTATCCTTTTTAGAAACTGTCGGCACAGCATATGCTCCAAGCTCCACACGAACATTGACACCGAAGTCTGTTGTTACCCTTTCTGCTCGTTACTTTTTTTTTGTTTTTTTTTATAATCTCTTTGTTGCCGGAACGGAACCGGCTGGTGCCTCGGTTTTACGATACAATTCTCACTCATACACAGGCGGCAAATAAAGCTCATTTTCATAGGCCATAAATATCGTAAGGTAAATCGTTATCGTGTATCGTAAAAATCTTCGTAACCTACAAGCAGTTAAATCCACCACCAAAGGGATAACCAAACATGCACATACACAAACGCAGATAATATCATTGTAGAGGGAGAGCAAAAGTCGGTACGACTACGAATATAGGACAAAAATTGAAAAAAGGACGATGTACTGTAAGATTAATTTTTTGTTTCTCCTTTGATTTTTGTTTTCCCGTTTCAGATTGTATTGTGAATTTGAAAAGGTGTTTGCAGGTAGAGTTTTATTTATAGTCAAAGCCTCAAGGTAAATGAAACATTGGAGTACCTAGTGCATGAAACTGATGTGAGTTTGACACTTCGACAGCGATTTGGTTGGCTCTTTTATTTTGGTTTCATTGTTAAAAAAAAAAATAATTATGCACTTCTATGGATACTGCCTGTTGCTGCTATCGGCGCATTCGCTCTCCGACGGAGAAATCGATTTGCCGACGGTAATCTTCATATGCCGGAATGATTATATGCATGGCTATGGCGGATAGGTACCTATGCTTTAACCTTATAGGCTGTAACATTGATGTGGTCAATAAATAAAGAAAGGCTGGCTGGTATGTTGTAGTTCAGATATCGCCCCCAGCTTTGGGCAATATGTCGAAGTCGAATTTCTCAATGGTAACAGACGAAGTTATTCAATTTTCATCGACTAGCTGCGCACACATATCCTCGAAGATCAATAGAGTCTTGTTTGCCAATTCCAGCAGAATAAGCCCTTGTTCCCGCACTGTATCTTCAATAAGTCTTTACGGTCTTTATATATAGGTATAAAGATTTCGAGAGATATTCAAATCAGACCACCATTGTCGGGTCTCTTTTCATCTCACTACACTCTAAACGGTCTTTAAGGTTGCGCTCTTTTCAGAAAATATGTTCATACCTATACGACGTAGTTCAATAAAAAAGTCGTTTAGTAAATTTTGCTAGAAAAAGCGCTTGCACGGACCTTGAAGACTTATAACAAGATGCTTTAGAAACCGATTGACGTTCAGATAGATATTGTGAGGGTTAAAGCTGAGCTAATTGAGGAAAGCCAACGTGACCTTGCTGAAAATTCCAAGAGAATGTGCTGTCTGCGAAAAGTATATACCGGTTTCCAGGTATCGTTCTGGCAGTTAAAATGACTAATAGCCATCTTGGTCTTTTAATGGTTAAGATATTCTACAGTCTATAACTAAATGGTTTTGAAAAATGACACAAAGGCCGGCTAGACTGGTATCCACTCAAATCAAAGACAGAAAAAGCGTTATTTATTTAAATTTTAGAAGCAAAACACTCTGTAGGTGTAAAGCTGCATCGGCGATACTTTTCAGCACCCTCTGAAGTATAGCAGTCAATTTTTTTTCTCGAAGTTTTATCGAATCTGAAACGCATCAGAGAATGTTCTCAACAAGCTTTGTTACAGCTAACTGGTGCCAACCTGAAGGCAGTCGTTAGTTTATGCTGTGGGGAAACATAATTGCAAGCCTCAAGTTAGAAATGTTGACACTTTGCCAACAAGACACTTTCTGCGCTAATCATAAGTCGTATTTGCCAGTTTTGTCAACTTGCGCCCACCTGTTGCGCGAACTGGGATTACTCTGAGTCGGTAAATGGCCATGGTCAACATCCGTATTTCGGAGCCCTCAATCACAATCATTTCTGCTAAGCAATTTACGAACTTCGGCTATCCATCCATTCGTCCTGGAATCTATAAGACCGCCAATATATGGCAATAAACAGAGATCCAGTAGTGTATGCAGTTTCAACATCACTCTTGACTCTTCCTAGAACCAGTGCATTTGAATGGTTTGAAAGACATTACAATAAAATTAAACTCTGGCTTTACACATACGATTAGGTGTAACTTTGTAAGGCAAATAGTACAATAAATCACTTAAAACAGGGCCGGCATTCTGTAAGGCGAAAACGTTTAAACGTTTTCGTGCGCACGAAACGTTTGCCTCATATATAACATCAAAAACGAAAGAAATTCTCGCGGCCGCGAAAAAATAACAAAAGAACACATTTTCTTTGACGTTTTCACTTTTCTTGCTTCATGCAACCTTCAAAATAAACAGATTCGTCTTGATCTTCTCCACGAAAGAAAACAAACGACAGATATTTTCTTGGAGTTTATCATTTTCCAATTTATATTCTTTTTGAATTTGGTGGTGTTAAAATTGTGCTGAATATTTTGGTAGAAATGTTATTTGTTTACCATAGCAATAATAGACAAATTACAAAAACTCTGCTAGATTGTTCGAATCTTCTCACATTAGGTACCTGACAAAAGATTGGTTTATTTTAACTTGGTTCTTAGTTAAAAAGTTAGTTTTTCCTTTCAGTTGTGTGCAACGTTTTAGATTGAACAAAGCCGCCTTTAAGTAAGTTTGTGCGATGGATAATATTTATTTGCGTACGGGTACGGGTACCCGAACGACATACGTGCCTCATATTTTAAAACTTACCTCAACATTAGAGGTCCTGGCTGGAGGAGGTTACCAATGGTTAGTTGTAAACGATTTTATTATTATTCATTTTTTAAATGTCATTTTGCATTGGGGCAGAAAAAAAACATTTTCTTTTCAGATTCAGAGCAGTTTTTCTGTTCTCAAAATCAGCTGGCTGTCAGATTTCATGTTCCATTGGACGCAAAAAAAAAAAAAGTTTTTTTAAGATTCAGAGCAATTTTGCGAATTCCGATTTCTGAGCGAGATTTACACCTATTTGCACTAAAACCAACGAAATTTGTCATTTGTCAAATTTTAAAGTGTGTTTACTTCCGCTTTTAGACGAGAAGTCTGTGAAAAATATAAGAGAAAAATTTACATTTGGCCACTGCAATGGATATCAACATAAATTGAATGGATTTTTATAAACACAAATAATAATTTGAGAACCGCTTTTCCCGGCTGAGCGGGAGACTTGAGTCAAAAATCTGTTACCAAACATTTTGCACGTGGCAAAAATCGGTTGCTTCTATATAAAGTTTATGTGACTAACCTTAAAATAGATAAATGTATATTGAAAAAAATGTATTCAACATGTGGCTAAGATTAATGGAAAAGTTGAAGTGAACGATTTAACAAAAAGTGGCTCGAGTCTCCCGGTTTCCCCCTACATTTTCATTCCAAACGTCCGCCTTCGTAAACAATCAAATTCAATGAACCAAATGGTGACGTTCAAGTACCTAGTTTAATAAGCCTGACAGCTGTCTGACTAGATGTATCTCAGTTTTGATTGGCTGAAATCGGTCATACGACAGCTGATCTAGTCAAGTTGACGTGTATGGAGAGGTAGCCGACGAATCTAGTCAAGAAATTGGTGACTGATTACTAAGTTGACAGTTCGTTTATGTGGCTGACGTAGAAAAAGTGACGCTCCCGACCAATTCAGTTTTTGCGTGCAGGTTACATCTTATCCAGACCCAATCTAGTCGACTTAAGATAACTAGACTCTTGAATGTGTCCAATATTTGCAATTGTCAGCTGTTAGTTGTCAAAATAACTAAACGAAAATAAAATGACATACTGAGACAGCCAAACCATAATTTTTTTTGTCACACACTTTCTCAAACCTAAACGAATGTGAACAAAAAAACGTTAGGAGTTAGTTAGTTACATAAAGCAAATTTTCGCTTTCGCGTGATTTATTTCGTTTTTTGAAATGCGAAAGTGTTTTTCGTTTATTTTTTTTTACATTATCCCACCCCATGCTTTTAAAATGACTTGAAACGAATCATACCAGATAGTCCTGTTTTTCCTCTACACCTTACCTCCATGAACTGTATGCTGTACTTTATACCTGCGTGTTTGATTCACGTTGGTAAGGTCAGTCCTTTTAATTTTTTTGCCAAATGACTAAGCTGATAAGTTCCTCGTCCTGCCAAAATTACTTCATAGATGCGTCGTTTTTTTTTTATAAATTTCTAGTATTCACCTTTGCAAACAGAGCTTTTAGTGAATTTTAGTTCAGGAAACGCCGGGGTAGGCGCAGGCGCAGTGGCTTAGTGGTGAGTGTGTTGGACTACTAAGCGAAGGGCCGAGGTTCGAGTCCCGCAAAAACCCAAATTCCAACTTAGGGTTTTTTCGGCTGCGCCACCTCTCGCAGTCGTCTGACAAACACCCGAGAGTATAATTGTCTTGAAAGAGCTTCTCAATTAGCCGTTTGGAGTCGGCATAAACTTGTAGATCCCTTCCACACACAAAACGCATGGTTGTGAGAAGGTAGGCCTAGGGTCGCTCCGGACCTGTTGCGCCAACTATTTATTTTATTTATTAAACGCCGGGGTACTTCTTCAGTCAGTTAGTTAGTTTGTATGGCTTTAAATTTCGCACCTTCTCTGGACCAATCACCAAGAAAATTCCCACGGAAATGTGATTCTAATAACCCGTGGATATGCCGAGAACATAGTTGCAACTCAGTTGATAAGACTCAAATCATTAGTTGAAAGAATGTGTCTCTCAAAAACGCATAAAGCTCTGATGAAATATTTTTCTGGCACTGCAACTTTGCCAGTTTATACTGTCCCATATTGTCCCGTTAATCTGTATCAACTACTAACAGATAGCAATACAATTCTGAGACAAACTCAAAAGCATATAAATAGGTTTCTCTTTCTGTCTATATTGAAATACAAAACAATTTTCCACACATGCTTTCCGGAGTTCAAACAGGATCTACATAACATACACACCAAATAGCCGACATTCTTCACAACAAAAGCAGAAAAAGTATCTCTTTGTTGGCCTCAACCTCGTCCTCCTCCTCCTCCTCCTGCTCCTCCTCTTGTGTGTGTAAAAGAATTCGTTAATTTTCGAAAATATGTTCTATGGAATTCATTTTATTTCGTCGCTTGAATTTTGTGGAATTTTAATTATGTTTTGGCTTCTATTTTATTTCGTTTTCTGTGTTCTAGTCACCACCTCTTCAAACGGCCATATATCTCATAATTTCCTCTTTTCTGTTTTTCACTTATTTTCTTTATGTTTTTTAAAGTTTTCTGTTTTTTTTTTTTTTTTTGTAATTAATATAATGGCTTTGGCCTTAGTGAAGCACTCTGCTGCCCCGTATACCTATAGTTGAGTATCTTTGGGTACACACAATCACAATGTTGTATCTAAAGTGTAGCAACAAAACAAACCATCTCCGAGCGATTATAATTTCGTTTTAACATCTCATGATAACTGGTTGCTTGCCGCTGCCGCCGGGTGCTCGGAGGTGGGCGCGCCGCCTCGATATGTCTGTTTTGTATATCTTCTTTGTTTTTTTCTCTCAATTTCTACGTTTATTAATTTTTAATTGCCAGCGATCCCCCGTCTGCCCTTTTGATCGTGTTCAAAAATTCGGTGTAAAATGAAAATGGCGTTTGGTTTGCATGAAGGGGGTACTGCGCTCTCTCTCCCTCCCTCAATCGTTTGGACTACTTCAGACCACTTATCATATCAAAATGATTGATTTTTTCAATCTTGTGTGATTATTTCTATAATGAACAGTTATCTTTAGACAATTACACATGTAATTAGTTGTTTTCGGGAGGGCAAACACACGCAGATGCTCAATATGTGGATATACCCGCCGATGACGGTGCAGTCTGAAATAAGTACAATCGGTTTGCAATTTCGCAATGAGTTGAGTAGGAACATTTAGTCACATGATACAAGTACAACCGGTGTCGGGGTTGCAAATCAATAATTAAATCCTAAAATTTACTAAATTACTTAAATCAGTTTGAACTTTTTAATACTCCATTTACGTATATACACTTACAGTACATAATTTAATACCAATTATTATAATATGAGTATCTCAAGGTAGGTGTGGATCGTTCAATTCGCTGAGCTATATGGTGTGCCTGAGCATTATAGATAAACTTTGACGAGCGAGATACAATGCCTGTGTCTGTGTGATGTACAAATTGGCTGATTTGTTGATTTTTAGATACGAGGAGCATCGGGGTGGAGGGATATTTTGAAGAATAATAATATTTTATTATGCAGGCACTGCACTCGTGTCGTTATGATGAATTAAGTCTCATTACTAATGCAGTTGTTAATTCTGGGGTTAAAGCTAATGTGACACTTTCCGTACTGACAGTAAGAATATGCATAAAATTCTGCCTAGCAACATTCGGCTATGCAGGAGTTTATTTGCAGACTTTAAGCGAAAAGCAACATGGTGGTCAAATACCTATAGTTGGCTACGGAAATTTTATCAAGGCTCCATATTCTTAGTATACGCCAAAAATATATGGCGAAGCTACGTCAAACCACAAGTGGTGTAGTGCTAGAGAAACGCAGATAATTCTCTAAAACTGTACTACACTTGTTATAAGTGTAATCTCCCTAAGATTTAAAGACCATTTTAACAAGAGGCGACTGCCCTCTGCTGTTGAATATGAGAAAAACAATCGGCGTTGGTAGATGTCGTAGATAAAACTAGCGCTTTTCCAGGTCCAAATTTCGAAATATGGCCTTATATCGAATGGCCTTATGTCGGATGAGCTTATGTCACGGCACCGCTACCAATGATGTTTTGATATTTGATTCTTCCCTCCACCTGGCTTTCAAACAAGTTAAACGCATGCAGCAATGCAATTATCGTGATACACGGAAGTGTGTTTCCCATCCTCCGCCATCCATCATGGATCCATCTGTGAAAAACACTATTTCACCAATCCTTTCAATGGTGAATTAGTGATTTTTATACAGTCTCAAAATGAGTTTTGTGATTTATAAGAAAGCCGAAATACATCATCCAAATCCTGCCAAAGTATCATCTATACTGAATTGTCAAACCTGCAGCTTGTTACTGCATATATGGAGATAAAAAAAAGAAAAAAAAAAGAAATAAGAGCTCCTGTCACATCTGGTAACATCATGCCACAATAGCAACATGTTGCTACGAAATAACTTCCCATTCAAAGACTTTAGATTTGTTAAAAAAACAAAATGTTGCACTATTTCAGAGTGCTAAATAATTTCCAAAAATGTTGCTGCAACATTATAAATTAAAAGATGTTAACTCATGCTCTTTTTAATTTTTTTAAAGTCGTCACCCACTTTTCCAGTTAAATTCGTTTTCGCAACATGTTGCTGCAACAATTTGTTTTTATCTTCTGAGTTTGGTTCAAATAACATAAAAGCTGTTTCAAAAATGATCTAACTACAACCAAACTTAAGTTCCTCCTAAGCCCTAAAGGTATACATACATGGAGACACATTCCATTGCTGAATTGTTACAAAACTAACCGACGTCATCAAATGCTACCTATATCTTCTGCAAATATCCCCGCAATGACTTCCTCCTAACAATTTCCATTCGTTTCGTGTAAATCTAGATTTACTTCTATTTAGATGCCCAATAATAAAGACAAGGAAGTCCGTTACCAATAAACTTCCCGATACTTGATGAAAATTCAAAACATATACCGCAGATAAAACGAACAAACCAAAAATCCATACAAAGTACCTACCAAAGATGCGCCACCAGCCACAAAGTCCTTTCCTCATGTCATCGTCTATACAAAAGATCCCAACAAGATATCGAAAACTATATTCAAAACACACACACATATAACACCCTGTAATGAAATTTTGCAGCAAACCCATCCAAAACCAGGAACAAGAAGATATAGTTCCGGAAGAAAGATGGAAGCGCAATAACAATACTCTTGGCATCTTTAGATCTTACAAAAGTTTCCAACTCGCATCTCGACTCCCACTCAACGTATAAAGAAACCCCATACACCATACTGCACCACCTACCTCGGGTTAGAAATAAAAAAACCGCACAAAAATTGCATTTTCCATATATGACATTTTCTCTATACCTCTGCTTGTATTCTCACATTCAAGAAGTATATCTATGAGATACAAACCATATGGTGCCATACCCGTTCGCACCATATCCCCATACATGTATTTAGCAACAAAAATAACACCTATCGCTATATATGCAAAAAGAAAAAATGCAATCTTTAGAACTTTTAACACAAGCAAAGTGTATCTGCAGTATCTCCGAGCTGGGAAAATAATATCTAAGCGCAGAAATGCATATCTACGAATGTGTGCGGATCCTTAGATAAAGAAAACTATGTAGGTATACAGATGTGTATTTTTTTCTCAAGAAGAAATATGTAAAAAAAATACATCGCTTTTGAAATACTATGTGGCAGCGCAGCCAAGTCGGACAAACACTTCAACTTTTGTTGTTGCTTGCAATTTTTATTTTTTTCTTCTGCTAAAGTTCCTTCTCCTACATACTTTTTCCTTTGTATTTGCGTATAAGATAGGGTGGGCGAATAAAAAAAATACCTCCCTACGGAGAAGCTTCCTAGTTCTAACAGAAAAAAACCAAAAACAAACAATTGCCAAACGTACATAAGATGCAGAAGGACGTTATGTACTTTCGAATAGAGAAAGCTTTCATAAGGATACATAGGATCCCAGCGTACCTACACTCCATTTGCAAATGAAAGTGTGTATAAACGAGCATGGCTGTGTGTATGGCGTTCCTTATCATCCTTCTCTCATATTTTCGTCTCCGCCGAAAGCGTATGAATGACGCTTTGCTTTTGTAGTCAGTCTCAGCGGTGGCAATGGGGAAGTGGTAGAGACAGGCGCTTGAAGCATGAATGAATGATTTACCTATACACCTGCTGCTGTTGCGGGCTCTCCCACCCTCCACCGAAGTGTGTCTGTGTGTCGGCAGGGTGGTGAAACTCCTCGATGTAGACAAAAACAATATAGACATACTATAAACTTATCCCCAGGACTCATATATAAAGTCATTTGGTATGCCATAAAAGGACCTAAATACAGAGCAGCTGAATTGAGAAACTGATGGCTAACTTTGGGTGGTTTCAGGGTGACTTGTAGTCCCAGCAAAAATGTCTCTGATGGAGAATTTTTGCGAGATTTCATAGAGCACAACCGGACTAAGAAGACGGGCAACGGCAACAACGACAACGGCGATGATGTTGATGGTATACTCATGATGATAATGATGATGATGGCTATGACGACTGCAAGGACGAAGACTATACGACTATAGCTTACGGGGAGACACACGGCTACTACTCGTACGATGAGGAGTAAAGTTTAATGGGGTGCTTTGATGCGATTGGTTTCCATATAACGCAGGCGCTTAAAATCATCGAATCCAAAAGAGTAAGATGAATTAAGTTATATAGGGTGCCAGTAGACGTTTAGAAAATAAGGAACGAAAAAGAAAGAAAAATGAGTTCAAACTGCAAAAGAAATTTGTGTGTGCTAAAAGAACTACAGGAGAGTTGGCAGCTCTCAATGTCTAGATGTATTAGAGGAGAAGATGCAGACACATATACCCACACAATGATGAGACAGTATTGGGCTGCGCTACTGTGAATAGGAAAAATAAAAAGAATAGAAACAAATTGACGGAATATATACGAAGGAAACTTGAAGGATTTTTTTTTTTCTACCACCTTCCACCTTAGACGGTTGGTTGTTTTTTGTTTTATTTTATTTTATTTTTTTTTTGTATTTTGTTTTGCAAATTCTATATGTGTGCTGTATTTTTGTCTTCCTGGTGCGTGTCAGAGACTGCCCCCGAAAAAAGGAGTAAGTACGCTTCATTGCAGGATACATTTTTTAATATGAAAATGCTGTGTTAAATTTATGGAGAATCTTTAATGAATTGCAGAAGTAATTTGGGGATGTTTTGAAACATTTCCAGGCAGGTTGTTACCCGCCACACATTTGTTTAAAATATATTAATCTGTCTGATACATATGTGCTAAAAATGGGGACATAAATACGAAAGATGTTTCCGCAACTTTGCAAGTTAAGACGGATTCTATTTTTCATATCTTTGTGTAGTAAAAATGAAGTAAAATGAATGTTTACATGCCGACACAAACAGAGTTTCATCTTCTAGACTAGGTCATCACTTTGATGACCTTTCGGCCACCCAAAGTATCCATTTCATAACAAGATCATCAAATTTCTCAACTCCACAGGCTGGTTCAAAACCAACATCCCTCTCTCAACATCCTTCCCGGCCTCTATCTTCAGGTTCCGTTATGGTCTCAAAACGGCGCTTAATGCGTTATTTGTGTGTTCCCTCGTCAGAATACAGGGAATACAGCCACTTAAACCAACCGAATGTCTTCGTATGTAGACAAAGTAAAAGTCGATTTGGGAATGTTTACAAACATTCAGTGCAACAAATGGGTGCAACTTTTTCAACTTGTAGGGGACAATATATCGTACAAAAAAAAAAAAACGTTATCAACAGATGAAAGTTATTCGAACTTTGTTTATTAAGGAGTTAAACATGTGGTAAAAATTCCAAACTGCCTACGCTTGTTATCAACATGTTGATGATAGTTTTGTTGCAACATTACATATTGGATAGAGTTTTCAGTTAGTGTCTGTTCCATCGATATTTGGTGGAAATAAATTTAGTCAATATAAATATTAGCGACCAAAAATCGAGTAGATACCTATTTAAATCAAAATGTATATAAACATTTTTGGTGTTTGCTTCAGATGTAAGACTTTGCAGCATGTATCTAGCTGTAGGTACATACTAGTTTCTCACTTTCCATTTCTTTAAATTAATTTTGCTTCATTCGGAGCCATGCAACATGTGTCTACACATCATTTTTGAACGATTTGCTCCTAGTTCCTAGTTCAATATATAGTTACATAAATAGATACACCTACTTGTAGCTTGCTGGACCACTTTGTATTGCTCGAAAATTTTATTTCATGTCTTGTGATATGTCATATTTTTATGTTTACATATAATATAGCGAATGCCCAGCAACATTTGTACCCGTGTAAAATAATCAAAGTGCTGCACCCATTGCGAACGTGTATCATTTACGGATTAAATAAGAACACCCATTGGGACCAACGTCACAGCTCCTTACAAGCTAATTAGTCACAATCTCCAATTAAAAACTCACGGCGAGTCGTTTTATGTTCGACGATTTGTCATTTTATTTTAATTTAAACACTCGCATTGCACACAAAGGGTTTCCTTATGTTCTCCCTCTTAAAAAACTGTTAACGATATTTCCTATACACCCCATAACTCATTAAATAATCCCAAAAGCAATATCTACCTTTCGAGGACACATAATCGAAAAGACACAGAAAAAAACCCACACAACGACTAAGCGAATATACATACATACATAAATATTTAAATGATAATTACAAAGGCATTCGATCGTAAAAATAAATCGCTTTAGGGGGCGCAATTCACTGTACAAAACTGACCCTTTAGAGCTTTCTTTCATTACTATGCGGTCACAACAATATGCTTTATAGTTGCTCTGCCGTTTGCCAGTCCTATCTCCTAATACTATTTGATGCTGTTTATGTAAAAGGTGAGAACCTGCACAAAGGAGTATCCCCCTTAAAATTCAATAAACACAAAGGTATACGAATCCGAAAAGCAGAAAAAGATACTTTTATTTTTATGTACTCATTTACGACACAATCATGTTGCGTATACGACTTACAGTCTCAAACATTCGCCTGTGCATCTCAATTTGCATTGAAGCCCAGTGTAAATGTGCAAAAGAGTAGTTAAAATTAAATTATTCGAAAGGATGTGTTTTTACGCAGGGGAGGGCCATTAAACGGGGGTGGGGAATTCTTTCAGCTCTTTTTTCGTTGGGATTGTATTTTTATGGGTGTTAGATACTTTTAATTGATATTCGCAGAGGGGATATTGTGGAATTTTTGTTAAACTCTACGTAATGTGATTTTAATGGGTGAATTCTAGATAATATGCAAATGCAGTGGAATCAGATCCGGAATTGAGTTGTCGTGGGTTTGTTTTTGTTTTTTTCGCAAACTATAGCTTACCTAAATAGTTTTTAATACAAGATAAAATATTTATTTAAGTGAAATGGTATTCCTCACTAGAGAACGACACTTCAGCAACTTGGTAGATAAGTGAGATTTCTCTCATTATTTGCTTAAAAGCTCGAAATGTTTAAAGAGATAAAGGGTTTTTCAATTAGAGGTGTTACAATGAAAGGATATGGTCCTGTATGCGTGCTCGTGGTGGCCATTTGGCTGATGTTGTTTTTCATTATTAACGGCATACCTTTCTCTTTTTTATGAAATAAACATCCGATCATTTATCTCAAAAAATGGCATTTTTCTTTCAATACCAAAATAACACCTCTTATTGGCAAACCCTTTATGAACCAAATGGTGTACGTTAAGATAGCGTCTTCAAAAACACTTATCTGTATAGATATCTTTGGACAGCTAAAGATTTAATATCTAAGAAAACAAAACCAAGATCTATTTATATATTGCACATCGCAACGGAAGACGTTCTATCCAACGCAGATTGTTGCCGGGAGGGTGAGATTGTTTCTGTGTAAACCAAACGATATTCGAACGTGACGTTTATGACTCGAGCGCAGTGTACTTACTGTCCTATACTTTAAACAAATTTTAATTTAGAGAAAGACAGCACAGCCACGCTTTGTTCATCACATCCATCGGTGGACATCTCATTCACAATAGTATGTCACCTTTGAAAGTAAAAGACTATTGTTTCAGCTTTTCAGTGGGCCAAGAGTGTCAACTGCGAGAAATACTTTGAATAAATTGTTGGGCCTCTTATTTTGTAGATGAGTTGTATCTGAAACATGTCTTTAATAGAGAGACTCGTACACCAGCAGATATAGCGCACTCTGTTTCTAAGGACTTATTGACCTTCATAAGGGAAGCCACACGTCTCTTAGATTAAACTTTCCCCATTGACACAATAGATCTTTCAGGTCGCAGTGTCGGCCAAATGGGCATGTGACTTTAAAAACAAACAAAAATAAATCTGAATGGATTTTAAATGGCTGAATGTTTTAAGTGATAAAGACCGCATTTATTGGGTATTGCTACTCACGTACAGCTATGTGCTTTCATACAAAAACAGCTCATCAATGAAGGACATAAACTGTTGGACAATTCATCCAGGGACATTTCATCTACCCAAAGTTGTTGCACGCCCAGTGGAAAGGCTTCTAGATGTGGTCCGAAATCGGAAAGCCTTGAAGTGAGCCCACAAATAAAGCAATGCCAGCTGAAATGTCGGATAGACGAATTGGCACAGACTTCACTTGCCTGTGGATGAGTTGTATAATTGCACATGTCTATGAAATGGCAATCACATTTAATGAATTGTCCTGCAAAAACTCTCTTATTGGCATTAAAAATCCAAAGACTCATGTTGCAAAGGATCACTCCCAGAATTGTAATTTAATGAATGGCAAAGCACATTTGACGGAAGTGTTGGCAAACTTTTAAAAATCCCCGTTTATCTGACATGTATTTGCTGCATCTACCCAACTGATTCAAAAGCACTTTTCTCGATACATCAAGTTATCATTCCAATGGATACATCTATATCGACAAAATTCATTACAAACATGTTGACAGAAGGAAATTTACATTTTGTCCATCCTTGTATCTATTGCAGTTATTAGGTCTCAGACTGGACATAAAAAAAAAATACATTATGCGATAACAAACAATTGCCATAATTGAAATGCAATTGCGCATATGAATGCCATGCACTGCACACTGCACAGTGCAGCACATAGGCCATTTTCCTATAGTCGCCACATTGAGCCGGCTATATGGGCATGTTGTTGTCAACCAGACTATTAAGCGAAATTAACAAATACCACTGTAATGGATGCACAAAATAAAAATCCACATATGCATGCATCACTGTACATCTATATTGAAACCACCAAACGAAACAATAATGTCGCCGCAATGGAAAACCGATTGCAACACTATAATATGGGTCCAAAAAGGAGCCCATATAGCCCAGCCATATAGAGACTGTAGAGCGCCGCGCAGCCAGACGATTTTCAAAGTGCCAGAGAGGCCATGTGCTGCCATGTTGATGTTGGTTGATTATTGGCAATCTACGAAATGCGCGCTGTGCTACCGCCGCTATTAAATGGCGGTTGGTTAGTTCGAGGGATCGACAGATACTCATAGAAGTGTACATCACACGAGTGGAGATTTTTCGACTTTTGTGCCCACCAAATGGTAGAGTTTTTCTTTATTTTGACTGAAATTGAAAAATAAACAAAACGAATAAAAAAAAAATGCTTGTTTCGCTTATTAAGCCGGCTGTGTGTGTGTATATGGACTGTTTTTGTGCCAATAATTACCCATAAATGCGGGATGACGTAGGGGCAAGTTGCAAGCTGTGCGGAGGCAGTCGAAATCATCATCACCAATTGTTGGAGTTTTTTTTTTATTGTTTTTAACAAAATAACGATAATGGCCCCATGGAAGCAACATTGGTGTAGTAGGCATGCAACATTACTTTATACACCGGTAAATAGTGTGGCAACAAGTACATTGTGCGGTGTTTTAACTCCAGTTTAGTGTGCTCATTACAGTGGTTATAGGTTGCAAAGTTGAGCCTTTTTGTCTTTTACAGCGCCCATACTTATTGATGGGAGTTGAATCGGAGGAAGAAAAATGGTGCAAGAGGTGTTAACCGACATTTTGTGACTCTATACTTAGCTAAAGTGAGTGATACATGTTGCGAACCTCCAAAATAAATGGTAGACATTTTCAAAGACTAAACATTTTCATAACTCTTAATTGACCATAAACTGGCGAGGAAAGCATGTTTAGATTCATATTGCGTGGACCTAAGATGAATCTTTCTATATCACACTTTCTCACCGCCGACATTTTATGGGATACGAATCTTTTAGTTGTACAGATTATCCACGGCTGAAAGTTGGTCATCCACTGGCGAAAACAAAGTGTAAGATACATGTTGCGTGCGCCCAAAATAAATGAGTGGCCAATGCCAAAATACCTGCAGACCATTTTAAAGTTCACAGTCAAAAATAAAATAAGTGCTTCCCTACCATGCATTAAACTGTCCAGTTGTAGCTAGTGGCGAAATATAAAGACCGCTCAAAATATACAGCAACAAAAACAGCTAAAAATGTCCCGATTTGATACCCTAAGCTTATTTTTATCAGCAAACATCCGGGTATTAGGAGTATTTTTACCTCATGATTCATATACGTCAGTCAATCAACAGCAGCAAAAAAAAAAAATATTTTCCTATGGTTTTTATTTTTTAAGCGAACGTCAAAAATATACAAAAATAGCCATCATTTCACTTTGTTCACACCGCAACTTCACCGATAATCCCAAGACGAAGACGAGGAAGAAAAATCGTCAAAAATTTGCATTTAAAATGCGGGCAAACATTTTGTGAGAATATCGCTCGAACAAAAGTTGAAACGTGATGACAATTTCAACAATAAATTTTTTTTTTTTCGATCACAATAAGGCACTTGCCTTTTGAATAAAATATATACGTACTGCGTACACAATACCGCTTGAGTAGTCTGCTCTACACGTACAGTCCACAGCGTCGTATGGACTCGCAAAAAAAAAAAAAAAAAACAGAAACGAAATAGAAATTGAATAAATAAATTAATATTAAATCATAACAATATAAATTCCGATAGTACAATGTATCTACAGGCATTATAGAGATATACGCTCACAGTGATTGTATTGTAAATATATCACCCCCAACCGTAACCTTTCCCTGTGCGATCATCATAATTTGTTACGCTTGTCTGTAATAGAAATTGCTTCGGCTTGCCTATTCTATGCGGCGGCATAAGGAGACCCATGGAAATAATATATAAGTGACACATTTCCACGTAATCTATTTGCTTATGAGACTATGACGAGCGGCCGTATAGTCATCATCATTTCTATACCGAGGGATGCACGCCCTTATATCACTTTATCTACTAGATTTAATAATATGTCCTGTTTTGCTTGTGTTTCCTTTTTTTTTTAGGTGGATGGGCTCCTTTTCGTGTATTAAGGGATATAAATTCATCCCTTTTTGGGATACAGAAGTTATCCCAGTGTATCCCCTTCGGATGCCGAGGGTTTATGACCTTAAAGTTATGTGTGACCAGCATCGATAATAAGCAGAAAGGTAAGTTCCACTCGTAGATACAGTTTTTATTTTGCTATTTTGCTATCCAAAGTTGGGTGAATTTTGTATTTTTGTCATATCCGCCGCTGCATTTGCCGAGTGATTGCTTTGGCTTAATAATTCATTCAATCGATTCGTCAATATATTCCGAGATGATTTTTGTGTTAGGAAGTTGAGTTCCGAACAACAAACAACAACTCACTGGGGGCCAAACAGATACCCACTTCCACAAGAAGGCAAGTAACAAATTTAGTTTCCTGTTATTTTTATTAAGTTTTCTTTAGGTAGGTATATTCACTTATATCACCTATATACGACCGTGTCCTGCTTCTATTGCTCATTCATCCTCGAAGGAACTTGTCCTATAGTTCAACCCAAAAAGGGGAATATACGATATAGGGAATCGGCAAGCACACGCAGAAACAAAACACAACGCGCCGCCGCCTCTTCCATTAATGTAATAAATTTATAAATAATTCATATAACTAAAACACGAAAAAGAAATTCACTTATTTATAACTTTTCGGATCAGGTTGTTTTCGTATTTTGTACGTCTTTTGTTTTTGTTTTTTGTTGATAAGAGTTTTGTCCCTTTCGCCGGACAAGGGGGAATGATTAATATTAATTAAAGGGGACCTTTGGTATGGATTTAAGTTATTTATTTCTGTTGCGCATTTGATGCTGGAATTCTTAGAGACACCAAGTTTGGAATATATTATTGAGATATTTGTTATGAAAGGGCTAACGAAATTAAGTATTGGGCTGCAGATTTTGTGTATACCTATAGGATTTAGGTGGAACCTAGGTTTGGTTGTAGTTATACCATTTAAAAAAAAGCTTTTATGTTATTTGAAACAAATTCATAAGATAAAAAAAAATAATTGTTGCAGCAACATGTTGCGAAAACGATTTAACTGTAAAAGTGTGTGAAGAATTTCGTGTTCCATTTAATTTTTTTTTTTTGTAAAGAGCATGATTTAAGATCTTGTAATTTATAATGTTGCAGCAACATTTTTGGAAATTATTTAGCACTCTTAAATAGTGCAACATTTACTTCTTTTGACAAATTTATTCTCAAGACTCATAAAGACTTTGAATCGTAAGTTATTTCGTAGTAACATGCTGCAAGATTTTATTTGTGGCAAGATGTTGCCAGATTTGTTAGGAACTTTTGCCCTAATTTTGGTTTTCTGTTTTGTAGCAAAAGTTATTACTAACGCAAAAGTAGTTACAACATCCCATTCATCGTTTGTGCAGGGAAATAATTGGAAAAACTGAGGGACTTAGTTCCCACCTAGTGGGAAGTAAAAACATTTTCGTGAAGTGGACTTAGTTCTACTAGGTGAGGACCAAGTCCCCCTGTGGTGTTATTTCCCTGCACCTTCATTGTTCTTCTTCATAGGAGTTCATTTATTGACTAAAATTACTATAGATCTTAATATGTGGCTACACAAATGTTTGGCATCATTGTTGCAAGACGCCTTTTTTCGGCAATCCAAATACATCTAAAGTTCAAAGTACAGATCTCTTCATTTTATTTCAGAGCATCAAATTTAAACAAATGAGGTGTCAACTATACGAGAATTTCCAGTACCAGTAGGTATAGCAAAGACAGCTTCCACTTCAGAAAGGCCCGGAGTTCCATATACGTTCTCGCACGTGATTGCTCATCTACCTTCATCAGTAACATCACTCTTCTTTGAAACCTTTCGACAAATTACATTTCCATTGAAAAACGTCTTTCAATTCAAATAGGTATTCGTAAAACCACAAAACCATTAAAGACACATTTTCCCAAAAGCCATTTCATCGAAAATTGCCAAAAAAAAGAAGAGCACAAAAAAGAAGACTCACTCACCTCTCATCTCTAAATAGCTAAACATCAACAGAGATACCCATTTTGTACGTTCCCCCCGCCAACGATTACCCAAAAATCGAATTCCAGACCGAAAAACCTCTAATGAAAGTATAGTTACTCGTTCGCGTGTACCTTCAGTATTAATTGATTAACACACGCTCCATCAAACTACTGACATAGCCATTCACGCAGTACAACTATTCGCCTGTCCAATCACCATATATAGAAAGACAAAAAGAAAAAAGCCACACCGATTGTATTCACCAAATGGCCAGCGACACATTTCAGCGCTGGGCTCCATTTTGATAGAAACACATTAGCGTTTCAGAGATTTCAATTTCAGTTGTCCAAATTAGTTATACGTTTCGTGAATCAAACCATTTCCAACAGATATATGTACCATTTAGCCTACATACACCGACAGATACTCGCACATTAGATCTATTCCATTTCTAAATATTTCTATTATAATGGCGCAGAGAGTATGCCGCTCCGGCGAAAAAAAAAAAGATGCTCAATGTTGACCATAACAATGTTGCTATGGTAGCCCCTCGTAGATAGATACAGCTTCACTTCACCCCACCGCCGCAGACCGTTGTTCTATTTGGATGGGTTTGTTGTCGATGTCGATGTCCATGACGACCATGATGATGATGATGATGATGATACTGCCGATGATGGGTCCGTGTCTATTTTCCGTTTGTATCGGTTCTCTCAATTTCGTGCGGGCGAATCCATCTGTTTCTAAACTATCTATTAAATTATATTACAGATCCAACTGTAGTGAAATGGGGAATGGGATTCCATAGTTGAGCTATAATGGCATCTATCTCGTCATTTCAAATGAAGTGACGGCATTTAATCCATTGATTTGAGTTAAAACATCATTTTGTATATAGGGAGCAGTGGTGTGTTTACGAAGGGTGTCTGTTGTCTGACTCTGAGCTTAGGAGCTCGCTGATGTGAATGATTTTATGTAACGGCGGTATTCACTGTTGAACTGATTAACAACAGTCTTGGGGGAGGCGAACTGGCATAATATTACAAACGGTCTACCGTCAGTGGTATATAGAGGCTACTATAATTGTTATTATCATTAAATGCGTTTTAGACCTTTATAAACACGCTCTGCTCGGTGTCGTGTGTGTCTGATGGCGTGTGAAGACTACGGATAATATGGTTCAAGATGCGCCTAATGCATTTTCAAATGCAATCCCTATATAAGTGGGAGAGGCAGCAGCCTGCTGTTGATTTGAATGACGTGGTGGTATTAGATCATGTGGAGACTGGAGAGTAATCACTGATTATATGAATGGAATTTATGCATTCGTGCTCTCATAATTGGTCTGTAACGTCAACATGGTAGATGTATATTTATACTTGTTGAAATTTCCCACAAATTTTGGTCAAATGATTTTTGTATCACTTAATGGTGTCCGAAGAATAAATTTAATTCAACAGCAAGTGCTAAGATTACTGTCAGAATTTAAAGATACAAAATGTTTCCTTAAAAAATTTCTAGCAGCATGTACCTATCCTAGCAACATGTGCCTATGACTCAAACAACATAAACTCATATGAATTAAGATAGCAGAATCAACACTATTCCGCAAGCGGGGTGCTGTTAAGAAGTTATTTATTCAGATTTCCCAATAAAAGTATAAAAATGATCTAAAAATGTGTTCTTGCAACATGTGTCTTGAAACAAGAAAATAATAAAGAAGCAACACCATCCGCAAGCGGAGTGCTGCTGAAATTTTATGTATTCCGATTTCCCAAGAGGAGTACAAAAATACATATTCTAAAAATTTGTTTTTGCAACATGTGTACTGAGCCGATACAATAAATAAATAAGGAAGCAATACCATTCCGCAAACGAGGTACTATTAAAATTATACGTATGTATTCATATTTCCCAAGAAAAGTATAAAAATATTTTAAAAATGTATTCTTGCAACATGTGTCTTGAGCCGATACAATAAAATAATTTCACCTCAACATCGTTTCTTAAGTGTAAATTGCTTAAGTCGACAGCTCATGATATATGCTAAATATATAAATATATACCTTTATATTGCCTGCCTTATATTCATATATAATATCCATGGCAACATGTATCTTGAGAGAAACTTTTGATTGCCAGGACCGTCAGCATAAGATTGTGTCAAAAAATAAAAATGCTTCGGGTATTAAAGTTCGCCAAACAGATACAACCAAATCCACAGTCTAATTAGATCGGCTAAGTCAAAGGAGAAGATTTTTTTGTCTTCTTCTTGTGCTGGCAACATGTATACACGAAGCATTATGGCAAAATAATTTTCAAAGCTTAAGTTGGAGTTCATCTCATCGGCTGAATATGTCAGCTAACCTCAATGGATTACATAGAACAAACTAATCCGTTCGCCAGCCGCAACATGTATCCATCAAGTTTAATGAACTCCTATCAACAATTCCTGTCAGATTAACCTTTAACGACGACAGATTGATTTTTCAAAGATACATACTCCAGCATAAAATACAAATCGGTCAATAAACCCCTCCAAACATCGTATCAAACCACAAGTCATTACCCCGTTCACACCATAAATCACTTTCAAACTCATATAAATATATACACGCTCAATGTATCTTCATATACGAACAGAATCTAACTGACTTCACGTCAATAGACATAAACAATTCATTGAACCTTTCTGTCATCGGCGCCGAGGGTCAGACATTGATAATCTGTCAAAATTGTATCGATTCTAAATATTGCGTTTGTAAATACATACAATCAAGTGCCGTCGACGGCAAAGCCGTGTCGCGCGCATTTCAAAGATGTCAATTCATTTTGATGACAATGATGACACCTAATGACAGCCAGCCTGTTAACCCACTGTCTATCGCATATATACACCGCCGACGTCGTCGCGCCGCCGTCCCCCCGCCGCGATTACCCATCAGAGATGAGGTGGACAACTCGTGGAGAAAAAGTCAACATCATCGCGCAAAATAAAATCAATAAAATATAGGTTCAACATGGGAGATGGGGTGTATCTGTGTGATGCAGATGTCAGTGCGTTCCTGTCAAAGTGATAAATCTGACAGGAGAAAGCGTTCCTCGACCAAGGTGGCCGAAAAAAAAACCATACAGCTCTCCTTTTAATCGAAAGTTCGAAACCATACACATAACTGTTGCAGTGCAGTGACATCCTTTTGTGTGGCCCGGTGTCAGTCGTATGCCTCGTTCAAGTGACCTTGAAAATTTTATAATAATAAATAACAATGTGACATTACACAAACACACATCCATATACAAACTTCGAAAGCACAAGGGCACAGTCAGCAAGCCAGAGTCGCATAATGGATAGCCGAAGCCGTAGCCGCACCAACAACGAACACCAGAGCGGCACCGAAAAACCCGGTAGACACCCATAGTGCCATTAATTCTAGCGCCCGCCGACTTGTTTGACAGTTCTGACAGACTATTATTTAAAGTTGAACTTTCGCTTGCCACACTCGCACACACACACACACACACACACTAATTCACAGGCTACGCATACACACGCTATAATTCTGCATATAAAACGGAAAGTAAAAGTGAATTATGTGTGCGGAAACCTGTAACGCATCTTTAGGGTCAAGGAACAGCAGCAAAACATTTTTGTTTTTTACAGCAAAAATTGATCAAAATGTTCAGTGTTCACCTACATACTACAAAAATTGTCTGTGTCTCCTGTCTCGCTCTCTTTTCATCGTGCTGTCAAAATAAAAGATGACATTGCAAAAAGAAGCCACGTTCGAATGTTACGCTCCTTGTGTATTGTATACGCATGTGATATAGTATCTGAACAACAACAACAACAAAAATAGGAAGTGTAAACATGGGCTTAAACTGATTGATAAATTAGATTATGGGTCAGTCATCATCGTCGTGGTAGTGAGATGGTGTTCTGTGTTTTGTATAGCTGGTGGCTATATGGAAGTTGACGACCGGGACGCGCGCAAAGGGAAAACGAGGAAGAGAAAAATTGAACATAGTATGTCAAAAAAGGCTGACTTAGACAGTTCCCATTTGTTTTCAAGAGCTGAACAGAACAGTCTCTGGTCAGTCTGGCTCGGTGCGATGATGGTATGGTATTGTTGGTCAACGACCTTGGAGCATTACTTATTTTCACTGCTTTACGGTTTTTTTTTTTTGGTTCTGGTTTTGTTTTGGGATGTTGTGGAAGAAAAATTATGTTTTTGCGGGGTGTGTTTTATGTCATTTTCATTTCTGACAGATCTGGGTTATGAAGCGCTGCAGACGAGTGCAGACGATTAATTAGAAACGGACATTGACATTTTTGTTCGGCGGACGCTGAACGGTGGGTGTGTTTATAGACGGATTTGATGGATAGATGGCTTTGAGATTGAAAGTGATTAGTTGGGGATGTATACCGCACGTACCAGTGTGATGCGCTTTTAGTGTTTTGATGAATTTATGGGCTCCGCCGCCGTTTCCCCCTAATGAATCTAGGTTCAGGAATAGTTTCTGAGTGGCAACTGCAAGTGGACACGTGTTTTGATATGGGAAATCGTGTATTGCCAAGTAAGATTACTGGACATTGAGAATCTCTGATTGTAGCAACATTTTTCGATGTCAGTTACCCGTACAAGGGGACCCTAACCGACATGGAGTGCGTAAATGAAGGCAGTTAGCAAAGGACCGGGAGGATTGGATGGGCTTGTTATAGTGGATACCCAGGTTCACCCCAAACTGTAGTACCACCTAAGTAAGTAAGTAATTCCGCTGGTTTTATTACTTATCATGTGAGGAAATCACACGTCCTCGAAATTGTATAATTTTGTGCATTTTACAGCAAAAATCAAAGCAAATGTTTAGGGCACATGTTGCTAGAAAATTTAATGCGAGTTCTTGTCTAAATCATTCGTGAAATAATTTAAACTACACACGGTCAACAGTATATACATTTTATCAGCTTAACAATGTTGCACATAAATGTTGCTAGCAGGTAAAATTATTAACTTTAAATTTCCTTTCTCCATTAGAGGCTGAAATAACCACAGGTACGTACAAAGGAGATACAATCATGTGCGATAGGGCTGTACCTACTTATTTGACGTTTCAGCAGTGAAAACAATTTTAAGGACACATGTTGATGGAATGTAAATATCGGAAATGGTTGTGTTCGAAACTGTTACAGATCTGAATTTACAATCGACAGTATTTCGTCTCTTACCATGAAGAAATGATTTTCCAAACTGAATGGGTTCCTATTTGAATGCCCAAGAAATGTTGCAGACTCATGTTGATAAGCCATTTATTTCCTCTGCGCATTCCAATAAAGATTTATGACTGTGGATCGAAATTTGAGCACACAATTAAGTGTCCAAATGCATATGATTGAACTCAGAGAACAGTGAGTCATATTTCTTGCCACAAATGGCATTTTAATCGCATTTAAACAACTGAGGTCATTCCACTTAAAACTAAATTCTGTGGCAAATTCGCGCCTGATATAGAAAAGAGATGCAAATATCACTGCTCCAAGAACTCCATTTCTTCACAATACCTAACAAGACCCTCGCAGGAAGACTATGTTTAAAAATTAATTTCCCGTAGCAAGAGATACGCGACCGACGACGCTGCCCTCAGGCATTTCATTTGCGTTAAAAATTAATTTCATCACCAACGGAAGACGAAAACTCGTTTGCCACTCAAAAATCGCGAAAGATAATTAAAATCCCCGCCAAAAGCACATCAGCAAGACTAATTTCCTTGCACCTCCTGGAGAAGCAAAGCATTCCCCGGTGTAATTCTTCGGTAGCTGCGGCGAGCATAAATACTCGTATTTGTCTATACCGAAGTCAATTCACGACTCCAAAGGTGAACACTACCCACCCAAGTCTCAAGTACGCAAATCCAAGTCCAAGTCCAACTATAACTTTGAAGAGTTTTGGTTTCATGAACTACAGAGATACCGACTTTGAGGATTAACTGCGCGCACAACACAGAGGCGAGCACAAAAACCGAACGGGCGGAGCTCTGACAGCGCAAATTACCACCGACACCGCCCCAAAAAAATAAAACCACCACCAGATGGATTGGACAGAGCCACCAAAAGAGCCGACACAATCCGGCATGCAAATGCATTTGTTTCGACGGAAGACACTCTATATGCTAATTGCAGTGATCCTTGGTGGAAGCATTTCATGAAATTAATGTTCCATCGATCCGACGTGGACTACTGTTTTCAACTCGCTTCATCAGCAAATGGCCACAGTGCCACATCAAGTGATCATAAAACCCTAATCTGATCGTGTAGCACACGGATCTATGAGCCTGGGCACTGTGCGCAGTACAGCAATTTGTTCCACCTTGGACAAATGAAAGGAGATTGTGCCGCGCCGCGCCAAGATAATTCATTTTCACGTTTAAGAGCGTCATAAAAGGGTTTCTGCTGTTCTTGCGTTCCACATCTCAGTAGGATCCCCTTCTCGTTCTCAAACGATATCCACTGGATTTATGCACTTTCGGGTGGACACTCGAAAAACTCTTAAAAGCCTGTATGCACATAAATCAGTGAGTGAGCAAAATTCCAGTAGTCACTGGCAGACATGGAAGGACTATGCAATTTTTTTTTGTATTTGCTTATCTATATATCATTAAGAGATTATAAATTCATTAAAAGGGCTGCAGCACACGCGGATGCCGTGCGCTCAGTTTGTAGGCGTAAATGCTCACGTAGCAAGCGCGGTAGCTATAATCAGCACCCAACGGACGGCCGATGCTCTGACAGAAGTCCATCATCGTCTTCATCGAAGGAGGAAAATCCATCAAAGTGAATGGGTCAACCACCCAAAACTCATCAAAACTGGCAGACGTTCGCGGTCAACTTTGGGAGTTTTTTTTTCTTTTTTTTTTTCTCCTTTTGATGTTGCATCGTCGCGCCTCTTTTCAAGAAACGACGATACCAAAGAAGGGAGTCCTCGAAGATAGGACCCTTCACAAGGGAATCTCATTTTTGATCGATTAATATTGCGGACGCATTGGGCACACGTTTCGATGACTTTCGCCGATCGCCCACAAAAAAAAAAACCAATGGAAGCACCTTCCTCCTGTTTCCCTTTTTTTTTTTGCAGACATTTTGGGGAATTATTAATTTTCGTTGACGAAAATCAGGAATACCTCAAAATTAGTCCTTAGATCGGCTTGGTAGTGGCACACAATTCGACGTCGTCGTAAAGCAGCGCGCGAAACTTGGAGGCACGTCCATCAGATTGTGCCGATGAGGCTTCCTTTTTTTCGGTATTAAAAGTCAGTCGCCTTAATGAAAATTGATGAAATGCACCATCAGCTATATCGCATTTTGCCATCGATGCATCATTGGAAGTAATTAATTGGTTATATGCGCGTTGTATAGGTATGCGAGGAGGTATAATTAATATTAGCGATGGAGATGAGGAAGTGACTTCTGTTCTGTTCAGAGGAAAGAGAGAGTGCGTTTTTCTGTGGCGAATGTAATTGAATTTAGAAAATGGTGTTGGCTTTGGACGCTCTGCTAAGTGGCGATGACTGATGGGTGGTGATTTGTCTTATAAACTCAACCCAGCTACGGATAAGTCAAACAAATGCTGGCCGATTCAAAGTGACACGTATAGCATCGGGACTCATAGCAAAACCAGTCTGGGTTGTGATTAAAATCATTTCAGGTAATTATAGGCATTAGATGGCATTTACACTTTGCCGTCGCAGCGCTGAGTTCTTGTAGAGTAGCCGCAGTTTGGATTTGGCCTTCTTGGCGGAAATGCGGTATAGCTGGGAGGTAGAGTCTGGGCGATAGGAGTGTGTTAGCTGCTTGTTGATATCACAATTTGGTAAATATGTTGGCCGTGGAAGCAGGAAATTGTATGTAAATTGCACCTGAGTAACTGAGACTGGATTCATACTTTGCATTTGCACACGTTCCAGCTTTTGACTCCATTTGTTGGTCTTCTATGGTGTTGTTAGTAATAATACGAGAGTATCTGCGGTCGTTTGACACTTCCCTAAGGTGCCTAAGCTAATCGTGCATACATGTTCTTCATACAAAAGCTGCAGAGTAATTGTTGCCCACTGTGGCAGTGAATAAATAATTTCAATAAATTGGCGCCCAATGAAAGGAGTCGACGCCTTTTTTTGTAAACACTTCATAAGCGGGACAGTAAAACCCTGCTCGGTAAAGTAGTACAATTTTGAAGATTTGTTTACATAACCTAGAACTAGAGCCAATTTTTGCTCATCCCTACGTTGGGCGCCATTTTTATAAACAAATTTTAAACAGTTAAGATAATTCACTAGATACAGACTTCTCCCCTAATGGCTTTTGCTGATTTTTCAGTAATATCTTCGTGAATTTTGTCCCGAAAATTCATCACAACACTGACAGAAATTTTGGATAAAATTCCAGTGTTAAATATTCAAATGGTCACATTCATATTACATTTATGCAAGTCGAAGTGAAATCCAATACCGAATTTGGTATTGGGCCTGTTTTACTACCAGAATAGTGTGAGCTAATATTTAGAACAATTTTACAATTGTTTATTATAAAGGAAAAACTCTTTATACCGTACCTCCTAAAGACAGACTTAATCTGTTGGAATCCAAAACTTGTTGGCTGCCTCGTCAGACTGTGTAATTTTTATTCGTGGCGCCCAACGTGACACCTAATAGTAAATGTCGGAGTTCGGCACATAGGTGCCACGACTGAAAATTACACAGTCTGACGAGGTACCTAGTAAACAAGTTGTGGATAAAGTATCAAGAGGTTTTCCTGTATAATTTTTTAGAGTTAATTTTTGCTCCAAATGTCGAAATGGTCTCACTGAAAACTGAGTAATTCAAGTGGGGCTTTGTCCTCATAGATGTACATAGGATCAATTTGCGTAAGAAAAATATTGTGAATCTACTTAAGTAAGTAAAATAGTTAGGAAAACGCCATAAAGACTAAAACTTTCGTAAGAAAACTTCCTGTGTGAAACTTCATCCTAAAATATTTTCAAATAGTCCTCACGTTGAGCGCCAATTGTAATACAAAAAAAAAATAAAAAATATTTGGCGCAACAGGTGCGGAGGGACCCTAGGCCTAGCTTCTCGCAACCATTCGTTTTGTGTGAGTTTTTCATTTTTGGAACGAATGGAAGGGATCTACAGTTTTATGCCGACTCCAAACGGCTAATTGAGAAGCTCTTACAAGACATTTATACTCTCGGATGTTTGCCAGACGTTCGCGAGAGGTAGCGCAGTGGAAAAAAAACCATAAGTTGAAATTTGGGTTTTATGCGGGACTCGAACCTGAGACCCCTCGCTTAGTAGTTCAACACACTAACACTAAGCCACTGCAGCTACAAGCGCCAATTGTATGAAATTAAATATTTCGATCAATATAGAGTTATATACTTAAAGTTGTGGCGCTGTTAGCAAAACAGTCAGACCAAAAAAATATTTTCAAAAAATGGCTTCCACCATGAGGCTTCATACAAAGTCTTCAAGACTTATACCAAATACCTACAAAGTCTTCATAGTGGAAGCCATTTTTTGAAAATATGGCTGTTTTGCTAACAGGACTATAAATTTGTATATGTATTTAACTCTCTATTGATCGAAGTATATAATTTTACACAATTGGCGCTCAACGTGAGGCCTATTTGAAAATATTTAGGACTGAAGTTTCACACAGGAAGTTGGTTGCTTACAGTGCTATAAAGGGATTGTTAGAGTTTTTAAATAAAATCGTTCCCTATTGTAGCTATTTTTATCATCGACTTAAAAAGCTTGGCTATCGTAAAAATATCGCCTGGAATTTTAACAATGACAGCGTTTGCACATTTTTGTTAATAGATTCTTAATTCTCGCAAAAAAAAAACTAAGGTAGTATTAATTTGCAGAATCGGGTGATCCATTTCTAGTAAATAAATAAATAGTAGGCGCAACAGGTCCGTAGGCACCCTAGGCCTAGCGTCGCACAACCATTCGTTTTGTGTGAGTTTTTCATTTTTGGAACGAATGGAATTCCATTTATAGTAGTTTTTAATTTTCTTCTACCGATAGCCAAAACTTTATCGTGATTTCTTCCGCTAAAAGATGCTCGCTGAAAATTTAACTCGAAAAAGAAGTATATACCCGCCTACTACAACTCTCCTGATGTAATCCATAATAATATGATAATTTGCATTGAATTAACTTCCAGTTTGATGAACAGACAAATGAAGTGCACTACTCAACTAACTACTAATGAGTTAAATTGTTTTTTTTTTTATATTTTGTTTAGTTTTGTTAATAGGATGAGCATGGGGGACTTACCATCATATGTTAGTTCTGAAGGATTATGTGATGATGATAAGAACTTACCATCTGAAAAGAGAAGAAACAAAAATCAATTAATTATAAAATTAAATAAAAATACTGAACGAAGATTAAGAAACTCAGTCGGGAAAAAAAAGCAAGAACAAACGACTCAAAGTCCAAAGTCAGAGTTTAGGTACCTACCTACCATCTCCGACGAAAAGACGATTCACATTCGCGTAAGCTTGAATGATTTGTGAAAAGTGTCTTTTCGGATACGAATTAATAAGTTTTCAATTCTCATTCCATTTTTATCCATTTACAAAAAAAGAAAAGGAGAAACAACAAAGATGATGATGAGACAAACAACGTGCACTCGAGAAGGTGGAGTAGTGATTCAGTCCTTCCCGTTTTTGGTATTAAGTGGGATGGTATGGCCAAGTTTTTCTTTTCCTCTGATTGTTTTTTATTAGTTCTTCTTTTTGATAAGTTTTTTTTTTTTTTTTGCTCCCTTCGAACATTTGATGCAAGATGACTTTTCGGATTCACATCTCCCGCGGGCTTATTGTATTCGAGTCCATCTCAACCTTTGATACAATTTTATGCCCTGAATGCCTCAACGATGGAGGTGAATAAAAATAAACACAAAAATTTACCACTTTTAACTGCAAAGATACCTGCTCGAGCTGGGTGCGCGCACCCAATATCTTAGGAATTGAGAGAAGAAGAAAAAAATAAGACACCGCCGCAACAACTCCGAGCGCGTATAATGCGACAATTTTCGTTTTTGACTTGGTTGTAAGGAAATAATTTGTTAATTGCTGAGAGAAGGCTTTACACCTCACTGCGGGGACAGAGAGCAGAAATCAAAAACCAGGACCAACGAGACATCGATCGATATAAAAGGTTTTTGATACAATTTAGCGCTGCTTTATGGCAGATGATTTCCAACTGCGACGCAGAGTCTTGTCATGACAGTCATTGTACGTGCTCTCCAAAGTAGACGAGACTTTACAATGATGGCGATGGTGATGCTGATGATGATGGTGATGATGATGAGGACTTGAGGAGAACTGCGGCGGACACAACTAAGGCGACAACGACATCGACAGCGACAACAGCCGACAGGTGATAAATAAATCGGATGCCATATTTGGATCGGGACATTTAATTGCGCGCATCCAGAAAGGTGTTATAAACACAGTTTGGGAAAGTGTAGTAATGGAATTCCCTGTGCCTGTTTGGTTTTTCATCTTCAAAGTTGGATAGGAGTTTCGTTTCAGTTTTTTTTTTCGACTCGACTTTGCGCAGTCCATGTCGTTTTGTTTATTGAGTGCGACTAGGACAATCTCAATTTTAAATTTAAAAAATGATGAATGATGATTGCGCGCACAGATTGCACAAAATCGTGCAGTTGTAGTCAACTTAATTAAAGTGATACAAGTTGTATTGCTCTTTACCACCCATAAATGGTGACATAGTATCTGATGTATCTTTCTGGTGGAGTTTTTTTTTTTTTTGTATTATTTGCTCACATCCACTAACAGTACACTTAGTGTCAAAGATGGATACGTGCCACAGCCATTGGCAGGTTCATATATCTGCGACAGTCAATTGACTTACCAGATCGGCCATAAAGAATAAAGATCGCCCGTCAAAAACGGAAGACCATCTTCGGCTCTTTGGTTCTCATGGATCTATGGTTGCTACTAACTCTGACGAGAAATGTTACTTTCGAAAAGGGAAAAAAAGCGTCAAAAGGTCTCCGCCAAACAGGAAGCTTATACTCAAAAACAAATCGCACAGTACCTCTACCTATCCCAACCATCACAGAGATACCAATCTGGTAAAAAACACTTCCACATTCCACTTCGCATTGAACTGAAATTTGAGACCTTCCTCGCCAGCTGAGAAAAAAAAATCCCTTCTCACTCGCGCATCCACTCCATTCCACTGATCAGATTAAATACTTTTGATTACCCTGATGTGCACTTCAATTTTGATACGAATGCCATTTCGCTGCCGCAATATACCTGCTTGACTCTCATAAAGATCTGATAAGGCACTGATGATGCAAAAATATTTTCGCTGTATCTACAAATTGATCTGGCCATATAGGAGAGGCAGAAGACACCAAATGAGAAATACGCATGAAGACACTCGCAATACGATCTTCATCAAGATGTGTGTTCGCTGCACACCATACGACATCAGTTATGGAAAATATTTACAATTTTTCAAGAATGAGTATCAGTTTTTCTAAGAAAAACGCATTATACTCTCCGAACATTTGTCGAACAGAAAAACTAAAAAAAAAAACTAAAAATCCCATTTTCAAGAACTGTACAACATATTTTTTCAGATGTTCGAATCATGTTTTCGTTGTGAAGATTTATCTCAGCATCCGATCTTTTACTTTTGGTCACCAAAACATCGCTTGTTGTCATTTGATGTTGATGGCGTGACTCTGCAATGGTACTGAACTGACACTGCCAACATAACAGAGAAGTCGTGGGTATATTATTTGCAATTTGATCGATGGTACAAGCAACATCTTAATTTTTAGGTTTTTTCTTTTCTTGTTGTTTTTGTGTTTGGTTGGCTCCTTTGAAGTCAACAGAAACAATGAGAGAAATATGCCAAGTGTTTGAATATTTTTGGGTGTCTTTTGTTTTCCCAATCGAGAAGTCAATATGGGTGTAGGGTAAAATCGGGTGATATGGCGCCCTCTCAATGTTTCTTACTTAGCAATTTTATTTTAAAACAAAAAGATCAAAAATATATGATATAGTTTTACGAAAGTTCCTGAAGTGCGCATTCGCTACCTGATTTGCAAGTGAAAATTTTAGAACACAAAAAAACCGCCCAAAATCCCGGGGAGTGTCACTCGCGCACCGAAGGTTCCATACTTTTTTACAGTTGGAAATTGCGAAGTGCTTTTTTCAGATGAGGTAAACTACATAGAACATGAATGTGAGTGCAAGAGTAGAGAGCACGCTCTAATGGCCAAGAGTTATATAATGACTAGCGTGCCCGGTGAACTTCGTACCGTCCAAAATTGACTTTTTGACTAAAATAACACTATTTCACCTGAATTTTTTTTTTTTTTTTGATCCAAAATATCTTTTAAAAAATACGATCTCACTTTAACTATGATCAAAATTAAAAAAAAAAAAATTCCCGTACAAAAATTATGGAAAATCAATTTTCGCGAACTTTCCAATATACCTTTAAATTTTTCCTAAACTAATTCGGTCAATTCAAATTCTTCAAAAATTATATTACATACAATAGAAATAACTGAAGTACTGCAATGCATATTTGTTTCAATCAAACCGCAATAATTGACGTGTCGATCAACCTTCCGCTTTTTCACAAAATTCACCATGTGCGAAACATGGGAATTCAAGACGCTTAATTGGCAAATCGTTCAATGCTTGCCTTTGAATTTTCCCCTCAAAACCTTCGCGTCGCTGGCATTACATTTAATTTGAGATCCTTCACCATTAAATCAAACGCGTTCCGTTACAAAATTTCGTTGCATTAAGGTTGCGCAGCAAAATTATAACTGAGCCGACTTTCAATTGTATAGAGGTACATCCAAAGAATTCAAAAATTCAACGAATCACCATAAAGTTTTGTTTTCACGACACAAAGCAGCGTATGTCCTTCCTTGGGCCCGTGCGATTTTAAACAAAAAATCATAAAAATTGAACGATCCATTCCCGAGCTATGAGTGCACATACGTTCTCCAGTCTCTTTTATATGTTATATATGTACCCGGCATTGACCGTACCTTTCGTATAAAGTCCTGCTCACATTCGGAAAGTGCATTATTTGGACAATGTCCATTAATAATTTTAATTATACAACTTTAGAAATATCGTTTGATTTTATTTTGTAATGCCACAACCCGTTTTCCTATCCTGTCTGTGTTTTGTAAAGTACCAACAAAAGGGTCCATAACTATCATATCTTTCAAACTTGAAGCAACCATACCCATCCCGAAAAATTCAATTCACTTAATAAAACTGTTTCGGAAATCGACAACAGCGCCACTTATCGGGTCGAAAAGTACCCTATCTTTCAAGCTGGAGCCAACCATATACAATCGGTTGAATTCTTTCAGGGATCGATAACAGTATCGATAGAATATCATGTTTTTCAAGCTAAAACCAACCATATACATCCACAAAAATTCATTAAAATCGATTGAGCGGTTTCGGAGATCGATGACAGCGCCACCTATCGGGTCCAAAAAGTGCCTTCTTTTAAGGTTGCCTAAACCTGAAATACAACAATACGAACAAAACAAAAGAAGAACCATAAAAATTGGCTCAGTGGTTATCGAGTTATATCGTCATCGGATTCCACTCCGAAAGAATTATAGGTATAATAATTATTAGAGGATTACTATTGAAAATAATTTAATTTTACTGAAAAACGAAATATGCGCCTACAGCGCGACATGTTGATAATTTTCCGATATTTCTTTTTTCCTAAACCATCCCTGATTCAAGACGACAAAACAAAACAAAAATCATTCAAATCGGTCGAGTCATTCTGGAGCCTTTACCCGACTAACGCACAGGAATTGATTTTTTTTTTTGTTTTTTTTTTTGTATATATCTTCACGGCAGAACATTCTAATGATTTACAAAAAAGCAAATAGGTATCCATTTTTTTTTGTCAATCCAGAAATAAGCAGCTTTTTGTGCGAATGAAAATATTTGTTCATCAAATTACAAATTACTCTAATCGCTACCACACTGGTATTTGTCGTTTAACTAGTGGTTATACAGGATGTTGTTCAGGGGTCAGATTCTTCGTGCAAACGAAAACGTTTGATCGTTTCGCCTTACAGAATCTGGCCTCAGTCTTCTACGTCCATTGGTTTCTGAGATAGACCTAGGTACAAAATTAGTCTCGTGGGTTTGGATAAACGGACAAGCGCTTTGGGTTTGGAACCTTAACAAAAGCGGAACCTTAATAAAAGCCTAAACCTGTGCTTATTTCCATTTACCATTTTTACTGCATGTACGCTTTTATTCATGTTTTTTGTAGAAAAAAAAAAAATGCATCATCATTTGGGAGATATAGCACCCCCAAATACGACATATTTGTGGCACCGGTGTTATTTCTCCCGCTTTTAGTTTTATACTGTAAATTTCAAAACTTTTTTTGTATATTTTTAATAGAAATGGCGACTATTTATACATTTTGTATAGGTACTCGTGTACATCTTTTTTGAATACTTGCAGCGAGTGTGGGAAGAAAAACTCCGAGAGAACTTAAAGTACCATATCACCCACCTATGTGTGCCAAATCAACCTCCAGTTTTTTAGTTAACTTTTTTTTTTGAACTTTTACGCTTTTAAAAATGTTAGCATGTTGCAAACTATGAATTATATTTATGTTCCTAAGAGTTAATGTATTTATGTTTTAATTTTAAAATATGCCTTATTTTTTGAGTTGTAACGAAAATAAAAAATGGGTGCCATAGCTCCCGACTTTACCCTACCTGTTCGCTGTACCTAGTGCGTGTGGTGTTTCGAGTGTTGTTCGTTTGAATTCGTTCGTCTTGAATTCAGTGGAAAATTGCGTATTCGGATTTGAGCGGGTGAATAGTATTTAATTGTGAGAGTTATCTACTGTGACTAATTGGTGGATTTTCTTGCGTGAATAGTGCTGTCGGAAGGCAAGGCTCACGTGTGCGGTAACATGTTGCAATTGCACGTTGGTTCTGTAGGTTAGTCACCTGTTCTTTGCTGCACGAACACAGCGAAAGAAGCGCGAAATGTAGGTACTATTTCGAATTCTAGATGACTTTGGCATTCGACAGCCCGGATATCACAGAAATAGTTCTGCAGATAGCACTTTCCGCATAAGTGCGCGCTTGATATCACAAAGCAGTTTCCGTACTATAGCGAGCGTGCATAATCATCTGTTTTATCTATTAGGTACGCCCTATCTAGAGTGTTGAATCTCAGATTTATAGCCAGCAATTAACAGCCAGACACCCACTCACCTTCAAGCTGCCTTCATGTATCCTAATTCCCACTTAACCGCACTCACTTTGATCAACTCCGTTTAGAAAACAACTCAAGTTAATCGACCAACTTAGCCAAATTCCGGGATCTTAATTTCGACTTTCGCCATATAAATTAATAAAGGGGGACAACATTTTTTCGACAAAAAAAAAAATTAAAAAAAAATTAAAACACGCAAGAAACGTCAAATAAATGTCAGAATTTACATTACGTTATCATGTTAAAGTCAATTAAATTATAAACAGACACATAACTTCTGCTGACACTATTATCGACATTAAAAGCGAAAAGCCAACAGATCTACAAGATCAGTGCTCAGTTAAACTGCCATCCCAACATCAAGTTCATCTCTCTGATTAATAAAAACCTAATAAATAACTTTTATTCGATTTCTTTAAATGGCAGTATAGATACTCGCTGTAGTAGTCCGCACGTTTTCAGATTGCTTCGAATTTTGATTCAGCAAAATGTATAAATCAAACTGAAAATATTTTCCTGTGTATCTGTTCGTAGTTTGATTGTAAACGTGAAATACAAGATGGCATTCAAATTAACAAACCAAATTTACATTGAAACGCTTTTTAAACGTTTTTTTTAAGGTGCTGATGAGTAATCTTCATGCACGTAAAGCCGTCCGGCTAAATTGTTGATTTTTATTGATATACCTTGTACCGAAAATAAAAGCCAATCAACCAGATTTGTTTATTCAAACATCTTAAGGATATAAATTAAGTTTAAAGCTTCGGTTTTTTTTTTACCTTTTTTTCTTGCGACTGATTGACGGGAAAATGTAAATGGGTGAAATTAGCCGTGATTCAATCGGATGCTAATTTGTTTGTTGGTGATTATAAATTTTGAGCAACCATAGAGAAATAACATGGCTTTCCGATGGTTGTAGCAAGTTGGGAAGGACGGGTGATTAAATGTCACTTTACAGCGATCATGTGTGGGCAGTTCATGTATTTAATAGGCACTAATTCTTCGATTGAGCGGCGATAAGAATGCGTCGAAATGTGGGCTGCAGACCAATTAATTAGTATTCTAATGTATGGTAAGGACAATATTATACAAGTGACCAATCAGTGAGGTGAATATAGTTCCGCTGTATATTGAAATCGGTCTTCACAAATCACCTGCAGGAGGACAGTGAACTATTTACGACCACTTGAAGCAACTACAGACTCTGGTTGATATGTTGAAAGTAAAACGTGGGAAGTTTCCACATTTTAAGTGAGTTAGATCTATATGCAAACTTTGACCCGAAAACGATGTTAGTTGCTTCAAAGTGCTTTCATAAATTACTGCTGTGTAACACAGGGCTAAACTATTCTTATGCTGACCTGAGTACGAAAGCCAGAGAGTATGTCGAGATATTCTAGGGGTATTGTTCAAAAAAACCTTACATACTCAAATTTGTACCTAAAATGCCCTTTTACTACCCCAAACGACTTTTGCTTCCCGGCTTTTCTCATTTTGACAAAGATTTGTTAGATCTCCCGGGCGAATAGTTTCGATCACAACTGAAGTACAAGCGCAATCGATTTTCACAACTGTTACATTTTGCTTGAGATCACCCTGAAGACCTAAACTGATGTTAGAGTTTTTGTAGATGGAAGTCGGTCCAAGGCAAGCTTCTTACTCTAAAAAGAAAATAAAGTGCACGACTGGGTCGAACGAATATTTCTCTTTTTCTTATTTTATGAGAAAGGTAGGTAAAGATCTGAGAAGCAGTGCTAGATCAAAGAAACGGTTCCTAAAATATAAAAAAGAGGAATAGCATTAAGTAAAATTCACTTTTGGGTTATTCATCTAATATGGCAGAACATATCAAATTACAATGCAAGTTTTTACAAGTTGAAGCTCCCCGTAACATGCAGTCTTCGCAAGTTCTGGTTAAAGAGTTTTACTATACTATTTTAAAAACTTTTACACTTTACAAGATTTTTGGGTACAAGGAGTTTCAAGATTTTTGGAGTTTCTGTTTTCTGATCTGCTGGTTTAAGGTGTCTATGATTGAAATTGGAAGTAGGGTTCGCGATAGACTGATATCTTTCCAAAGACGTATAGATGTAAGAACTCAGGGATTTGTTTTTGAAATCGCATTTGCAGTTAAAAATTGAATATCCCGACGAACGTATATGGAGTCGTTCTGACCGACGATTATTAAACCATGTCATAAAAGACTTGCTAAATAAAAATGATTGTGTAACCCTTATATTTATAAACTAGCTGTGCCCGCAACTTCGTACGCGGCGTGAGACTGTGTAATTTCCAATAAAACAGATTTGACCGATTTCTCAATGGCATATTTGTTTAAAATCAACCGTCTAGCTAAAAAAAAGCGGTGAACATTGTCAATGTGAAACAATAAATCAAACAAATCTATTTACCTAAGACACCAATGTAAAAATGTAAAGTTCCACTTCCTTACTGTAGGTATGAACGTAGGTTATATCAAAACAACCACTAAAATATAAGCCTTAACGGAAATTTGAATCTACACCAACAATAAATAAATCAAACAACATAATTCACCTATATCTTCTTTACTTCTTGAATTCTTCAATTCTTTACTGTAGGTACTATAACAACCATTAAAACAAAAACCATGAACTCAATTTCTATATACACCACCTCCACCATACGTCCGTCACCACACCACACCAGCCATCTGCGCATTTCCTCAGAAACACATTGTCGCTGTTTTTTTTTTTTTTTCATATGAACGTGCTTGTGCGATGTGCGCCACCAAACCACCCCAAAGCAGAACAACGAACAAGAACCGCGGCTGCTGATAATATTCGATTTGAGAAAATAAATTTATTTTTTTGGTGTTAGATTTTAGGTTGTAGCTCAGCTTCTAGAGGACATAGAAAGCTGATTGATGGCTTGAAATAACTATAAAAGTGTTAGCTAAGTATTTTGTTTTGCTTGCATTGATTAAGAATTATTTTAGTAATGGCGAGTTAAAGGCAGTAAAGTCAGAAAAAAACACATTTTGGTCAAAAACGCTTCAAAAAATAGGCATGACAATGAAAGAGAATAGCCTATGTGTTGAACAAAATCTTAAGGAACATTTCAAAAAAAGTTTTATCGAAATCTGTGCAGTAGTTTTCACGCCATTAGGTGACAAAAAAATTGCCTACAGTTTTATTATAAGTATAAATAAAGTCAATATTCTATTCTACTCAATAAGAATTGCGAATTTATTATTTTCTTAAGTTCAATTATTTTAAGTGGCATATTTAATATGGTTTAAAAAGAAAGAAGAAGTTTCACAAAATTATATAAATACAAGTCTGGATTTGGGTCATTTTTGAGAAATAATTAAAAAACTGATTCATTTGAATTTTTGATTGAAACTAAGTATGGGATCCTAATTAGAATTATTTTACTATCCCAAATATGTATTTTGATTAAATTCGTTAGTGCGGTTTTTGTAAAGTAACGCAGACAAAACAGCAAATAACTTTGCAACATTTATTTTGATAAATACCTACTATTGTTCAATTACTTAGCTGAAAACCGTTTATAAGTTATTGTTAGGGATGTAAGCATTACTTGGTTTTTAAAGTTTTATCGAAATCGAGAGTGGGATTTTCGATATACATATAAGCAGTTTCTAAAATTAGCGTTTCTAATGATTCAAATTTAAAATTAAGGACCGAATAATTTTGAAAACATCAATTTGACTCTGTGTATACATTTTGGATAAAATCGTTCTTACCGTTTCCGGGTAAACTAAAGTTCAAAAATTCCTTTTTTCAAAAACAGTAATATACTCGTATATGAAAAACTGAACTTGCTATTAAGTTAGAAATTACCGTATTACCTTAGAAATTAATTTTTGTTACAATCGTGTATCGACCGTTTTCGAGATATCTACATAAAATATGTCCAAATTTTAAGACTCCCGGTATTCGTTTCTTAGCGAAAAACTGAGTAAGCAGTCAGGTTAGTATGACGTACTGAACCTCAAATATGAATTTTGGATGAGATCGTTAGAGCCGTTTTTGAACAAACCAAACTGGTATGAAAATTTTATATGGAAAGAACCATTTATATTGGGGTTACCTTGCAATCAATAAACGGCCCCGAACTGTCGGCCTATAAACTCCAAATCCAAAGTTTTAATGAAATCCGGGAAACCGTTTAGGCTGTAGACCTCGGAAGTATACGGACAGATGGACAGACAGACAGAAGGACAGAATTTTGCGACACAATTTTTTGAGTTTCTCCACCATCGATAATTCAGAATCGATGAACATCAATATCTTCTGTTACGTCTTGTTACGTAATCAAGAAAGTTAAAAATTGTTGGAGCTGAAGTGTTCCTTGTATGCTTAAACAAGGAACATGTATAGAAAACGCTAGTACTGTGGTTTTAGCAGTTTTAAGAACAGAGCACAATTGGAGTTACAGTTTCAATTGCATGGGAACTATTGGCTGTACGTATTTTTAAGTTGTTTGGTGTTTACAGAACAGGCGTACGTCTGCCTGATACCTTATATTCCACATCTTGCTAATGCAAATTCGAAAAGGACCCCTTGGTAACATTAATCTTCCAGATATATGCTGTCTGCCACATAAAATTGATTAAATATCAAGAAACTTGCTACGTTTTCACACTGCAGATACAGGTCCCGATAAAAGAGCCAATGCATGTACCAACAAAACGTTTTGTATGGCTATACCCCTTTGCCATTTGCTGTTTTAATGAATCTCCTCAATGGCAATTAATTGAACAAAATTCCTTCAACTTGGTATGGCAATCAGAAATAACAAAAAAAAAAAAAAAACACAAGAATTCCCATCTGCAACACGCAAATGCAACTGCAACTGCAACTGCAAACTGATGCCTTTCACCATACATCACATCGGAGCTAATTACGAGCTCCATTGTCTTTCAAATTTCATTCACCAAGTATAAAGCCGTCCGTTTTGTCGCGTGCAAAACTTCAGCCGCATGCAAAATCTATCTCATGCTTTGTCTAGCTCGAAAAATTTGTCAATTAACACTCTTTTGGTGGTGGCGATGAAGGGGCCACCACCACCACCACCACCATCGCCATTTATTCCCCAGACAAAAATATAGAGACTATATGCGAGAGGCGGAAAATGGACGCAATAAATTATCCATATGACGAGTAGGATTGCATATTTAGCCAGCCAGTCAGCCAGGCTTTCGCTCTCTGTTCAAATATAATGAATCAAAAGATACAAATGTTATTATAAATGATTTGGTGTTTCGCTTCGTTTTTCTTTTTCTGTTTTTTTTATTTTATCGCTCGATGTATAATGGTAATATTTGCATCTATTTATATATGCGTTTTACAACGGACAACACGTTGTATACAGCTGTAGGTGTAGATACATTATTCGAGTCTTTTAAGTGCGCCTTCTTGTTTGCAATTTGCACTAGTTTTAGCTTGAATTGAATCTTAAAATAGAAATTCATTAGTCTAACATAACAAGGTACACCTAACTGCTTAGATATGAGAATGGATATTTAAATGCAAGTCATTATTGTGTCTCTCTGCCATTTAGAGGCATAGCTCTATTTCTATGTCTACAGCGCACTGGCACGCCATATTAATTAGCATTTAAAATAATTTCAGCTCATTTGTCCGAACATAGATTTGCACTTTTTATTTTTACCCATATTTGGCCGGAGTGTATCTACAATTTTGCATTTTATTATTTGTTGCTGTGAGATGGTAGGTACTACTAAAGTGGAAATGGAAGCCGGTTGATGTTTTCTTTTCTGCTCTTTGAGTTGGAGCTAATTTTCGCCACGTTTCTGAAGTGTGCAAACAACCGATAAATATTTATGATGATCATCCCATCACCGTAAGGAAATGGGTCTATTTTGCCAGTTCTGTTCGTTTTTTTTCTGCTCCATTATCCCGTCAATAGAACACACACAAACAGTGAGTTCTTTTATGCAATTTTCCACCATCAGGGATGAATGTTAATCTTCATGCTTCAGATGCACATGTACCAAAAGTACTAACCAATGTATCTATATGGAGGCTGAGATGAGATTCATTTTCGTGGTCTCGTCTATATCAAGCAGAGTGAGTGATATAGCATATAATCGTCGTAATAAACATAAAAATAATCATAAAAAAAGAACACTTACGCCATGTTGTCTAGGCGGATGAATGTTTGCTCGAGTTTGTTTCTGGCGAAAGTATGAATACGAAACAAGAAGTTATGGCGTGAAAGCTGTTTGGAGGTTGTAAAGTTTAGGGCGGCTGCACGATAAGTCTAAGAACATATTGCAGTGTGCTTAAAGATAGCAGCGGTAAATTTGAGACACATTTTGGCGTGACAGTGGATCATCATGGATCAGTGGATCACCTATCGTGTCATTCCTGAAAGCGTGTTGTGCTACTTCAGGCAATGGACAACTTGAACGATATCTGCAAAGTTGTATTTAAAGGGCTTTGCCTCCTTCACTTGACTGCAGTGTTTCAAAGTAAACATCTGAGCGAAATCAAGGAATTAAAAAAATCAAAAAATGCAAATCACAGAACAGAAATTCAAAGACTGCACTCATGGATCCGGTTCGAAGGACCAATAGGTAATCGGGTCGAGCCAATGTTGAAGGCAGAGAGAGAAATCTAAAAATATAGCTGGAGTCTAAAAAGGTTGAGCAGAACCTTTCATACATTCTGAAAGTTAATAAATGGAGGACATTGGAAAAGAGAACTTCTTTTGAAACAAATTACCCACTGAGTTGTTGACAGTGGTGGCATCTATGAGTAGTTGATATCACTTCCCACCTAAGCATAATTGCGTTCTTTCCCGACTCTAGCTGCCTGCAGTGCCAGATTTATATTTTTTATGAGTGTAGGCCACTTTATTCCCGCCGCCTCATGTAAAGGGTTTTTCAACAGGGACGCTACAAAAGTAGAGCGACAGGGACAGCAAATAACGCCGAATTTCTTGCCGCTCTTTTGACATTTCTCTTCAGAAAGGCTTGCAATTTCATGATGGAAGGATATACGAGCCAACAACGAGCCGAAATTATTAAAATTTACTAGCGAAATTCGGAGTCAGTGGCCTCAACGTTAAGAGCGCTACATCCAATTTATGGTCGTCATAATCGTCCTAGCAGATCAACAATTGAGCGTCTAGTGGAAAAATTTGAAGCCTCAGGCACAGTACAAAATGTTCCCGTGGCAGTGAGATAAAGAAGTGCCCGTAGTGTCGAGAATATTGCTGCCGCTGAGGCTTCAGTTGAAGAAAGCCCAAATGTGTCTCTCACACGTCGTTCTCAAGCGTTGGGCATCTCTGTGACGTCGTTTTGGCGAATTTTGCGAAAAGATCTTGGCCTACATCCTTACAAGATTAAATTGACGCAAGAACTGAAGCTTGACCACCAGAAGCGTCGTATGTTCGTGAATTGGGCTGAGCAACAACTTGAAATTGATTCGGATTTTCATCGAAAAATCATCTTCAGCGATGAGGCTCATTTCTGGCTGAATGGCTTCGTCAATAAACTAAATATGCGGTATTGGTCAGGCAGAAATCCACACGTACTCCATGAGTCATCATTGCATCCCGAAAAAAATACGGTTTGGTGTGGTTTATGGGCCGGGGGCGTCATTGGGCCGTACTTCTTCCGTGATGATCAAGACCGGCACGTTACTATGAATGGGAATCGCTACAGTTCAATGATAACCGAATATTTTTGGCCCCAATTGGATGATATGAACTTGGAGGACATGTGGTTCCAACAGGACGGCGCCACAAACTACACAGCGAATGTCACAATCAATTTATTGGAAACCAAGTTTGGAGAATGTGTTATCTCACGAAATGGTTCAGTCGCTTGGCCGCCTCGGTCGTGTGATTTGACGCCGTTAGACTATTTCCTGTGGGGCTACGTCAAGTCTATGGTCTATGCCAACAAGCCAGCGACGATTAATGAACTTCGTACGAATATCGAACGTGAAATTGCAGCAGTATCGGCCGATTTATGCTTGAAAACCGTCGAAAATTGGGTTCAGCGTCTGGACTTCTGCAAGCGTGCCCGTGGTGGCCATGCAAAAGAAATCGAGTTCCATACATAATGGTATCGAACGTACTTTCACAGGAATAAATAATTTCATTGATATCCAAAACCGTTTTTGTTTTATTAAAAAAAAACTTTTGTAGCGCTCTTATTGAAAAACCCATTACCTTTCTAAAATAATAATTTTACATTTGTAGTAAGGCCAGCCAGCTTGGCTGCAATCTTAGGACTATATATAAAAGACTCTTCCAAGCTCAAATTGCTTAGTGGAAAGTTTTAAATAATTTAAGTCAAGCTGGATATTAATAACTGACAACAAATGGTGTTGCTATTTTTTTTTAGAACAGCAAACCTTTTCCACCACAATGATCATCAAGACGCTCTTGCTTTCCTCTTGGCTCTTGCTTTAAAAAAAAAAAAAAGTTCACCAAAGCTCACTTAATCCAACCAGAGTCATTATACTCTGTTCAATTCGTATTTTCAGTACAGGGAAGATAGGCTATTTGCCTTTCACTCTAACTATTATGGATTTTAATAAGCTGTCTCCATTTTAAAGCTCTCACATGGTTGCCATAGTGAGCACTATAAATTGGCATAATTCTCTCTCAAATATCGGTAGGGCTACCAAATACCAACTCTTTATTAAGAAAAAATGGTTTAACTGCATATTAACAGATCCTTCATAAATACAAAATAATTAAAGGAGTACCTAAAAACTGTATGGCAACATCCCACATAATCAAATTCATTTATTCGCTCTCAAAAGCTTTAAAAAGCACCAAAACCGAAAGTTCTGTGAAAATATCCATAGAAAAACCCGTAAAGATATTTTTGCAAATAGATTATGGTAACACTCTTCTGAGGTGCTTAAAACACACACATGTTTATTTTCTGCGATAAAATAGCAACCGCACACGAGAATATCACCATCGTCGTCATCCTCATTCTGCTCGCGACTGCCTGGCAGACTGGTCATGGTGGGATGTATGCGCCTCTGAGGAAAATTTGGTGGGTTTTTCGTAAATGACAACAACAAATTCTTTGGAATCACCAGTGGTTTCGCTTTTATTTCAGTGGCAAATCTTGTGTTGAGTGCCGTGAGAGTAGCTACAGGCACCATTGGTAGAAAAAAGAGCTTCCCATAAGGCCTGTACTGAAAATACGAATTGAACAGAGTATAGTAGACATTTTTTTGTTTTGCAAACATCTTAACCGAAACCGTAGTCATAGATATTCGAAAACTATTTGCTATGCGTTTCACTTTGTTATTTATTTTTTATTATTTTTTTTCTTTGTACAACCAAAATTAACAAAATCATTAGCATAAACAATTATCGCCTATTAAATCATATTTCTCCCCAAAATTCCATTAAAAAGCAAAACTGTGTGCGTATTTTTGTTTTGTGTAAGAAATTCCAACGAAAATTATTAACAAAATCATACACAAGTTTTAAACTGCTGAAATCGAGGACAAACGACCTCCTCGCTCCCTCTTTCTCTCTCTTTCTCTTTCTCTTTCTCTGAGGATGGTATTTCCTTTTGCAATTAATCATTAGGTATCTGCATGGTTCCGTATGTGTATCTTTCTCTGAATTCCCTTATACACATTTACAAAGCGATATCACAAATAAAAAAAGAAAAATGCAAAAAAAAAAAACAGAAAATTGACGCCCCACATGGGGTTAATGATTTTATTCGGCTCTGGCCTGTATTCTGCAACCTTTGTTTGCGACTTGAAAATCGATATTTTTTCCCACCAAAAAAAATGAATGTATCCACATCTAAAAATAAATAAATTAACTAAAATATATCAAAAATAATACCAGTATACACTTATACACGTATGGAGTCAATCTATAACAATTGCGAAATCAATCTGAATTTTTAAACAATAAAATATCCACAGCGTGTATTACAGACAATTAATAAATGTGAGTCTTGACATGTCAAACAGGTATGTGGGTTTCGAGGAGTTCGAAGGGAGGCGAATATTGCAAGTGATTTACTGAATTTTAATTAGGGGTTCGATTAAAAGCTAAGATAAGAAACAGACTACTTTGTTTTAATTCCAAATAAATGGTGATGTTCGTAAACTTCGCCAAATGTTGATGTGAATTAATGTGTCTTGTGTAGATTTACCATTTTGAACTTGGCACAAATGTCAAAATATTGAGATATTTGTCATCATCATCGCAAATAGGAGGTGGAAAGATCTTTGATGTGGACTAGAATGCTAGTCTGGGATAGACTCGGCATGTTCGTCAACAAAATCGTCAGAAGTGGTTTCAAATTTATGCGTGTGACGCTAAAAAATTAGGCATCATTATTAAATACCCCCGCAAATTTGACAGCAGTACACAGTTCGTAGATAGTATCTAAGATATTCTACTCAAAAATGTGGCTTCTGTTTTTGTATGAATCTGCATAAGTTTAACAAAAAGACGGAGAAATAAATCTAATTAATGGGTGGGACAGAAAAAGATTGAAGCCTTTTAGTTTATTGGTAGGAATTAATTTTTTTTTAGTTTATTTTAGGTCCCGGACCCGATTATAATCGTTGCAGATTGAATACTCGGCATCGTGCGGTTTGTTTGCTGACTTGTCTTTTCACTCCTGAATCTTCTGGCCTAAGCCTATCCTGGCTTTTCTGCAAAGACACGAGAGACATCGACTTAAGTGATGTGTTAGACGTTTTCTTGTATGCCCTCATGATCACTGATTTCCATGGTTTGGATCATATGAGGGCATATAAAAAAAAAACGCCTATTATGCAATTCTTGTGTCACAAAAGATTGACATAACATTTTTTGCACGCTTGCTTTCGCTGTATGCTAACATTTTCGTATTGAACTCTTCTTTTTTTTTCGTTATTGTTACGTATATGAAAAAAAAAATGTTTGTGAAGTTTTGTCATAATTGCAGATTTGTACAAATATTTTTGTGGCAACACTGATTGACACTGTCAAGTTTGTTTAAATATTTGTTGGAACTTCCTAAGAAAAGCAGAGCTGTGTGGTGTGGCAGTTATTTTAAATATGCTTCGCCTTACTTTACTTATCGCCTCAGCTCTTATCGACAAGTTTGCAGGTTTTTAAAGAATTTCCCTTTTTGCCCGACTGGACACAGGGATTGTAGTGTTTTGCGCGTAGGTATCCTATGTACGTTCCTACGTGACGCCTTGTAGCCCAAACGGTTTGACCGATTTTGAAGAGTGAGGTTTCATTAGTTTGGTATTCGTTCCCGGAGTGTCATAGGCTAAACACATAAATATAAAAATTAAATTAAAAAAAAAAAAATACAAACAAAAAAAAAATAATTTAAAAAACCAAAAAACCCGACTGATTGTAAAATAGATATAAAAAGATTAAAATAAGACACTTTCAAGCATAACTAATTGACTATCGGAGACTACCTACACAATCTGACAAAAATATATACAGGCTCCGACTGCGAATTAGTTATACTTGAAAGTGTCTTGTTTTAATCTTTTTATATCCATTTTGCAATCAGTCGGTTTTTTTTTTTAACTATATATTTTTTTTTTTTTTTTTGTGAATACAGGGTTGCCATGACTGTCCAAGCTAACCTAGGGAAAGCAGTTTTAAAATCCCGCACTTTGGAGGACATCACTCATCACCTACCTTAAAAAGAATACAAAATGAAAACAAAAAGCCATTTCCATTATATTTAATTTTTAAGAAATATTAAACTAAAATACAAAAAATAAATAATTTATAAATAAGAGAAACATTTCATAAAGTAATAAAAAAAAAAGTCTTTTTATACTCGTTTTTATCTTCAGTTTGATTTTATTATTTTTTTCAAAATATTATCATTGCTATTAAATTAAGGTCATAAAATGTCTCAGAGCTTGGGTTATTGTAATTAAATTTAGTTTAAATTATACCCTTAACAGTTTCGGGTAATATTCTTGTTCTCTCCCTTCCATTGTCCTTTATTAAGTCATTTATTAATTCTGAGTGCTATGCTTTTTTTATTTAAAAAAAATATGTACTTGTAGGGGAAAAAAGAGGACAATTTCTTACAACGTTGGAGGAAGTTTCGCACCGGGGTTAAAAAGAGGATATGGCCTCCAAAACGAGGACGCATGGCCAACCTATGTGAATGGCGCCATGCCAGCGTCACCGTTGTGCGCCTAAAACTTAAATTTGAGACTTTTTTCGAGAGTCTGCCACAATTTTTTGCTCATTGGCCCTTTTTCTTGCGACTTTTCAGAATTCTGCAGCGGTCACCCTAGCGCTATCTGCTATTGCCAGTTACACCCAGCGCACTATTACTCAACTGCAACCTCCATAGTGCCTTGATTACTATTTGTGGGATTATGTCATAAAAAGGTGCGACGTATGCGCTTTTTCACTTAGCCAAACTGTGTCATGAAAAAACTTAGCCAAACTGTGTCATGAAAAATCTTAAACCATGGCCATCAGGAGGTATCACGCCAATTAAAGAGACAATCCAATCCAAACATCAGCTTGACTTTACAGGCACTTAAGAGCAGTAAAATTTTTCTAAAATTAAATTCCACAGAATAGAAGATCCGATAACCTTCGCCATTATTTTGAATAAATGAACAGCCCCATGGCCGTAAAAAATATTTTAATACCTACATATAAACATTATGTTTATAATCAAAACTAATATTTATTTTAATTGACAAGCGTTAACTTAAAAAAAAAGAATGGTAAGAATAAAAACATTTTATAGTATCCCTGACATCCTTCCCAACTATACCTACTAATTGGGATAAAGTTTAATGTGCACATCCTCGAATGGAGTCATACCACACTATAAAATAAATAAAATATTTATTGCACGCATTAAAACACTCTTTGGTTGGCTAGTAAAAACAGGGGCGCGCGCACACACCTAACACGAGGCGCAACTAAATTAGCCAAAACATCGACTTCAACTATATATGTACAACAGCGAATCGCCACCATTGAGAGGATCATTTTCCACAATTAAACAGCAACAGTATTTTTAAGCTCGATTGCCTACTCGTACATATTCATTTAGCTGTCATTTTTAATTAAGATACAAAAACTTACAATCAGCCTGGTTTATAATTGGTCATGATACAGCTATTAAAAACGCAAATCGGATACAATACGTTTGTGTACCATTTTGCAATCGCAGTATCTACCTAGTGCATGCCTCTATTTCTACGTGTCAATAATGCAACAGGAAAATGCTAAACGGGGTTAAAATTGCCACAAAGCAAACAAAAAAAAATAAAAAATTAAAAATACAACGTAACTACACTGTAGGTATATCTTTTGACATAAATCGCAGTTGACTTAATGTGGCTTCGGGTTTTTTTTTCACAATTTTAATTGCACCGATGACATGCCGTATGTATCTATCAATTGAAAATTAGTGCTCTCCAGAATGGAATTGTAATTTTTTGTGTACCTCCTATACCATATGATCAATTTATTTGAGGTCTGTCCTGGAAGGTGGGGGAAAAGAATGCAAAAACCGCACTAAGCATTAATTGAAAAGTCATGTCTGGCATGGCGCCCCTACTACAATTTTTTTTTTTTTTTGCTAATAATAATTTCATTTGCGAGTAATTTGTGTATCTACCCGCTCGCAACAACTTTTCCGCACAAAGTGACGTTTTCTACACACTCGCGTACGAATGTCAATTATAAATAATTTTTCGCATTTTATATATGCGTGTGCGGTTGTAGAGAAGATATACCGAACGCATTGGACGCAGGTTTTTTTTTTTCAGAATCGTTGTGCGGCGTTAATGACCCTCACATGTCAATTTTATGAAAATAATGTAAAAATTCAATTATAGCCTCGGAATAGCAGAACAAAATGTCAGCCAGTAATTTACTATTATTAAAGCTAATAGCAAATGTATGTTGGATTTTTTTTTTTTTAGTCGAAGGCAAATAGGATCAGATCACCTGTATCGGTGGCAATAAATTTTGAAAAATATCTACCGCACTCTGGCAGGAGGATTCGTTTGCAAAATGCGCCCTTCTGCCCCCTTTATAGATACATGACATGAGTGCGTTCGTTCGGTCAATTAGGATTCTGACAGGGCAAATAATTTTGCAAATTTTATTAACAAAGTCCCTTTTTTTCCATTTGCCAGGGGCTGTGTGTGTTTGTGAGTTTTTGCGGGCTAACCGCATTGCGAGAGTGCTCAAATGAGACACTTTACGATCCTGAAACTAATGAAAAGTGATGAGAAGCCTATTTTCAGGCGCAAATAAATAAATTCATCGTGCAAATTAACATTACGTTTTTTGTTTTGTTTTTGTGTATCTGCAGATATGCCCTTGCCCTCCCATTTAAAAGCATTTTCAAGTACGAACTAAAAGAAGCCAACTGCACATATTTTGTACGATGAACGTAAATTAATATAATCCTCATCGGTTATTTTAATTTGTCAGGCGCACATTAAGCGAATAAATAACGCGCTTTCACGTGGGCCTGGGCACATGTAAGTGGAATGAGACACAGGGCAGGACCCAGGACACCGTATAAGTAAATTCGCGTATAGCGTTGAGATAATCTCTGTGGTCGTTGTGTGCATTTCCTTGAAACAAATGAAATTGAAAGATTGATGGAATCGATTCTGGGCGACGTGTTTTTGGATTTGTATCTGCGGCCATTTTCCAAATGCATTTTCGCTTATCTCACGCCAGATATATACCTACTCGCGGCCAACATCACATATCGCGGCGTCTCGGGAACTGGCTGGCGCAGACTACAGAGTTATGTTAGACTCAGCACTTGTCAATTCCAGGCATTTCACGAAGCGCAAATATCATGCACAAAAACAGCTGCACACTGTGTCCCGGTCCGCGGCCAGTGGTTGCAGCTAATTTACTTGTAATAAATATATTGAGCGATATGAAAGGTACCCTTGGGAATTTTCGGATTCTTTGTGTGTCTGTCTGGTGTACGTTAAGTTATGCCAAGTTCGAATCCAAGGGACATCCACTCCATTCATTTGCACTCGTATCTGTATACATATCTAGATATATTAATTGAGTATCTATCGGTGGTTGATGCATTTATATCTCGGTCTTTGTGGAACAAGTTGTGCTAAAAGGACAAATTCCTGTTATCGCCGCCGACGATGGCCAAACAAAAACAGCAATGCCAAGGGACCTAGCATATATACCTGCATTTATATTTTGAAACGAAACTACATTTGCAGAACGTAAGCGTGAAGCGCAGCTTTATCGAGATTCCATCCGAACGTAACCAAAGATCTCGCAGGGACTTCATCTTCAGTGTTCGGTTCGGTTCGACATCGCGTCTGTTTCTCTGCTGTGATGTGAGAGAGCGGGTGCGATCACAATTCGTCGATGTTGTCGATCGTCGTTCATTTTATTCAATTAGCATTGGAATTTATGCAAAGCATCTTCGGCGAGGCGATGAGGTGATGTTTTCGTGGTTTGCACACTCATCCGTTGGCGCGTCAACTGCGCGCGTTGATGAGACTAGGCACTAGGTTGGTCGTTGGTGTCTGGTGTGTTTTTCTTTCGTTGTCTCATTTACTCCACTGATGGAAGTGGAAGTCTTTATCAACGTTTCCGAAGCTGCTTGCCAGAGGCTCCTTGTATGATTAGGTGATTATCATGGCGTCCTGTACTTGGATGGCCGTTCGGCATGCAAAAATAACTATCGCTGCAGCGCAATCTTCTTTTGCAGCCGCCATGAAAATTGGGCTAAATTTTTGCTGCCAAAGTTGTGATGGCGAATGCGAATGAGCGAAGCAGAAGAAGAAGACGAACCATTTTTACCTCATTATCGCCTTGGGCGAATAAATTAAACTGGCTTTGGGTGTATGCATAGTATGCAGTGCTGCAGCCCCATGTCTTTGGAAGGATGTGCGAAAATGGACTTTTACTGCTGAATGGCGAGGTAGAGGTAGTGTAATTAAAAAATACCATTTAGGCAATTTGCACATTTTTACATGCAAATCGGAAGTCAAAAATTTGTAGTGAAGTCATGCACACCTTTTGTGATATAATTACGGTGAAGTTGTACGTATTGAAAGAAAGTTGGACGCGGCAGCAAAATTTTAGTTAGGACATCGATTGGTTGATTTCATTATAGTTTACAAGTTTGCAACTGGGATGTAGTAATTCTGCCCATAGTGAGTCGAGAATATTCGGTGAAGTCATCGACATATCTGCGAATAAAAGTGGGATACCTACCTCCTTCAAAAAAGAAGTCGTGGTCGTCTACAACAGTTTTGTAATATTTGTCGCATTTTTTAATATTTGTCTGTAAATTTAAGGAAGTACGATTATTCGATCCAATAGGCAATGGAAAATGCGAATATAATAATTCAACCGAATATGGTCCTCCGAGCCGCATTTTTGGTGAAACTGAAAAAAAACGTATCTCATCCGAACTTGTTCAGAAATTTTACTCCAAAAGTTTCATAAGACTCAATAATGGGCGTCCATATAGGCGAATTTTACGAAAGAAAATTTGTTAAAGCAAATTTTAATGTGAAAACTCAGTATTATAGATCTCAGGACATGGGTATCAAATATGTGTTCTTGTTATGAAAACTCTTGATTCTTGCGCCAGCTTCAACAGAATTAAAAAAAAAAAAAAACTTAATGCATAGGTACCTACGCAAAGACCTGGTAACATTTAGACGCACCTTACTATTAAAAGGACTATAGCAAATACACTCGCCAGACCGATTTCATAGTAGGATGTTCCAACCTGTGATAATTCAGTCTCTCGAGCCGAATTTATAAACCGAATAAAAGTAGCTCACGATACCAAGTGCTTGTTCGACATTCGGTAAAGCCGTCCTTCAAGGAATAGCTGGATCTGGCAATTTGTGGCTTAAAAATTTATGCAAATATGAACCTTCGAGCCTCATTTCAACAATAATTTTGATTGCATTATGCATACATGTAGATTCAGAAGAAGAAATATTTTAAAACATTTTCCATTGCTGCCTGCTCATGGGTGAACGAAGAAGTATTATCAGCAACTCAATGTGGACTTACTTGAAATCTTTCTACACAATTGATCCTTCGAGCAGAAATTCGTTAATGGATTGTCTAAGAAAATTATAATCTACATGTTCTAGATCAATCAAACGTCTGATGCAGTGTTTGTTGACTAGATCATTATCTTTATAAATATACTTTAAATTAACGAAATCTCACAATTGCGATTTTTTTTATGGAGAAAATAGCCTCTGTGAACTACTAAAATTTAGAGTCAAACCCAAAATTGTTTATTGGTAAGGCCCACTGTCATTATCTCTTTTATTTCAGTGTTGAACCAACCGTGAGTATACTGGTTAAGAACATGGGGAAAGTCCTTTTAATGCATTTTAAATGATTACTTATTATTTATTTTAATTTTTTTTTATTGTATTGAAATAAAGTGTTTTTTTTTTTTTTTTCAATTAAGACCTAGGTTCTTTTACTAAGACACAGAATACTTAGCGCAAGATATGAAATCATTAAACAACTTACAATAAAAAAAAAAAAACAATAAAGAAAAATAATAATAATTTTAATACTTGGAAATGAAAAGACTAATAATTAAAAATTGCTGCTAAGATATGAGATCGAAGAGGTTATTTTGTTTATTTTAAAATATAATTAATAGCTTTTTGTGTCCAGTTTTCTTTTTAGCGATTTTTAAAATGGTTGAAAAGAGAAGCAATAAAACTCCTTGATCCTACCATACGTCTAATTACGCATGGCAACTTATTCCACAACCTAATGGAGGACAAAAAAAAAAACGGCTTCTTTCTAGGAAATGATGAATTGGGAGAATAGTATTTCCAGTTCTGGAAAAACTGCAACTAATTGTATAAATAGTTTGGTTTCTGTTGTGATATTAATTTTCCTGAGAGCAGGCAGTTTCGATGGTTTAGAAATTCTCGAAGCGAATATCCTTAAATAGACATACTAAAAATTGAAACATCGAACTTTCTCAAATAAATAAACATAGTCTAACCATAGCGTTGAAAGCGAGCTCTAATTTTCTACACGACATTGAATCGAGGTTAGTGTAAAGTAGACAGCTGTAGGTTAATTGAGGTATCAGCAAAGTTTAAACCAATTTCAACCGAATGTTAATCGGAGTATAGTCAGCAGATGTCCACAACGTACGCAGTCTCATTTATATTTTTAACTACTAAATCAATGTGTTTGTTTGCAGATATGGAAGTGTTAAGTACTATTCCAAAAATTTTTTCTTTGTTGGAAAAAAAAAATCATCATATTTGCCAACAGCACCAATACTCCTGCCTATTAACATCAACTTTCATGATAAGTTGGTCCTTCGAGCCGTATTTTAATGCTCAATTCATCTAAAATATATAAAAAAAATTTAAGCCTAAGGTACACACGAAAGACCTTCGCTAAGTGCAGTCACCTTGACGTGGTGCGGAGGCTTAAGTCGCAAAGATTCAACAGGCTATGCTGTCGGAGGCGGTAGTCGTCTGAAGGGTCACCCATGGCAGACAGGCTGTTTGAAGAGTGACGAACAAAGAACTGCCAACCTAATTCCAGTGGTGGCGTGAGCGTAGTGAAAACCGTGCCGAAGGATGAAAGGTTGGAGGTTAAACCAACCGAGAACGAGCTCCCTCAGGTGCCCAGGCGAAGACCTGAAGGTATGAAAATGCCTTACCCCGGTATGGCGGCAATGCCGGGGCGGACCATATTTTCCGGCCTTACTCGTGGGATCCAAAATAGACCAATTAAAGAAAAAAACAAAGGACGAAAGAGGTGAGGGTACGATAAGTACCGAGAGTGAGACGGCGGCCGACACAATAACCGTGGAGCCATACGATCTCACCAAGATTCAAGAGGCACTAGAAGCCGGCTTAACCGAGGTAGAGATCTCGAAAGAGGAAGAGGAAAAGCTTCTGGCTGAACCCTCCGAGGAGAAAACTGGCGAAGAGAAGGCGAAGAAAAAGAGGTTGCCCCCAGGCCTGTTAAGGAAACGGGAATACCTAAAGGCCAAACATTTATATGGCATTCTCGTCGCCAAAGACCAATGCTCCCTTACGGAGAAAGAGCGAGCCTCCTTGGAATGGGCCAAGGACACTATCGCGAAGGACGTTCTTACGAGGCCTGAGCCTATAAGACCGTCCTCCGCTGTAGTGACGAACAGCGCTCCAGGACCAAAATACATGGCACATAGCGCAAAACGGCCGAGGGACGATGTCGCTAAGACAGACCCCAAAGCCCACCGTAACCCCTCAGTGAAGAAGATTCCAAAGACGGAACATCGGACGACCGACAATAAGCCGGGACCGAGTGGACTCCAGAGGATATCTATCGCTGAGAGGCTCGGCAAAAAAGAGCTAGCCACGAAGAGGTTGAGGTCGCCAGAGGACGTCCTCGAATCAACTAAAAAGGCAAAACGCAACGAAGCGAGAGCGGGCAGCCCCAAAAGAACACCCACGTGGGGCACAAGCGGGAGGTACAACGAGGTGACCAGGAATCCACTTCAGCTAGCTGTTGTGGACTCCAGGAAACCAAGTGGCCAGTACTCGGTGGAATGCGGTAGGATAATTGAGAACGCGCTAGGTGTTGCGATTATCTCCCGCATTCGGGCGAAGACTGGGGAAAAGGCCCCCGCTTACGGCAAAATGAGATGGTCCAAAGGCATCACGTATATCGACTGCAAGGACCAGGCGTCAAATGACTTTGCCAAACAAATTTTAAACGGCGCGAAACTATGGGAAGGGGCAATGCTTAAGGCCGTACCCATAGAAGAAGTCCCCGTCAAGGCAAAGGGCAGAATATCCGTCCCTGAGATGGGTGTAAAACGGGAGGAGATCCTCAGCGTGCTGCAGGCACAAAACCCACAGATCCCGATGAGGGATTGGGAGATTGTGTCCGAGGAGGAGCCGAAGAATGGTGCAAAAGGGTACATCATTATATTCGATGAACCACCTGCAGCATTAAAGAAAGACATGCAGATGCCGCTATCATTTGCAGCGAGTGAGGTAACTCTCAAGCTCCTTAAGCGGACTGCAGAGAAGACACGGGCGCCTGAGACTGTGAAGGAGGCGGTGGCTACATCCAGAGATGAAAGTAGTCCAAATCAACCTCCATCACAGTAAGGTAGCCTCAGGCAACCTGAGGCTGTTCCTCGAGGAGGAGCAGCTGGATCTGGCTCTAATCCAAGAACCATGGATAAATAAAGATCAGGTGATGGGATTAGGGTCGCAAAAATATGACATACTTTATGTCAAAAATAAAGGTAAGGTAAGGTCGTGTATTTTGGCAAAGAAAGAACTTCACGCACTAATATTGCTTCATTTCAGCACAGGTGACCTGACGGTGGTGGAGATCAGAGGCAAGGGTGAGAGCTGCAGAGTGGCGTCAGCATACATGCCAAATGAAGACGACACATCAGTACCCCCCGAACCGGTAAAGGCGCTAGTAACAGCGTCAGAACAAGGTAAGAAAAACTTAGTCTTAGGCTGTGATGCTAACGCCCATCATACTATCTGGGGTAGCTCAGATACAAATGCTAGAGGTGAGACTTTGTTTGATTATATCCTTTGCTCCAATTTGCTTATTTGTAATCGGGGAAATGATCCCACTTTCATTACGGCAAGTAGAAGGGAAGTTTTAGACATGACCCTTGCATTCCAATGTAATTCTGTTCAAGTTGCTAACTGGAGAGTATCCAGCAAGGCATCACTATCGGATCACTGCTGGATACTCTATGACTTGCATATGGTCTCTCAAGGTAGGAAACAGTTCAGAAATCCTAAAAGAGCGAACTGGGAAAAATTCAACGAGAAAGTGCAGGGTTACAGGAACCTCTGTCCGGTAAAAGATCTCATCTCTGCTGAAGAAGTAGACGCTGCAGTCGAATCTTTAACAGACGTGCTCTCTAGGTCTTTTGAAAAATCCTGTCCGAAAAGCGGGACAAGTGGGAAGAAACGCCCCCCCTGGTGGAGTCCCAAGATCGCGGAACTAATACGAAGCTCAAGGTCTAGGTGGAATCTCGCAAAGGAGGGTCTCATCGAGTGGTCAACATACAGGGAGAGCGTCAGAATCCTGAAAAAAGAGATCAGATTCGCAAAGAAAACCTCGTGGAGGACTTTTTGTGAATCAATTGAATCTAAAACCGAAGCATCTAGGTTGAGGAAAGTCCTTTCAAAGGCACCGACACCGATATCTTCACTAAGAAGAATCGACGGCAGCTGGACCGAATCACACGAAGAGACGCTGGAAATACTGACGGAAACTCATTTCCCAGGATGTACTAATGTGTCTGATGGTTACAATGCAGTAATACCAGACGCGAGAGAGGGAATGAAGCAAGAAACAATCGCCGAAATAATAGACGAGAAGAAAATAGCTTGGGCAATCAACACTTTTGCCCCGCTCAAAGCACCAGGAATAGATAATATTCGACCCATAATGCTACAGAAGTCAGAGGAAGCTATTATTCCATGGCTCAAATGCATTTACACGAGCTGTCTAAGGCTATGTTATGTTCCCAGGGCATGGCGTGAGGTAAGAGTGATTTTCATCCCAAAAGCAGGGAAGGCTAGTCACACCACAGCCAAGGACTATAGACCAATTAGTCTGTCATCATTTATGCTAAAAACAATGGAACGACTAATCGATTTGTACGTACGGCAAGTGATCGGCGATAACTATCTATCAAAATCACAACATGCATACATGAAAAGCAGATCAGTTGACACGGCGCTACATAGGGTAGTATCGGTAGTGGAAGATTCACTACAACACAAAGAATTCACACTGAGTGCGTTCCTAGACATTGAAGGGGCCTTCAACAACATCGAAGCTGACGCTATCTTACGCAGCTTGCGAGGGGCCCAACTCAATAGCAGCCTATGTGACTGGATTGGACTCATGCTAGGCACACGTATGATCAGGTCACAGCTAGGGGACGTGAGCACTGAACGGAGGGTCAGCAGGGGGACACCTCAAGGTGGAGTCCTCTCGCCGCTCATATGGCTCCTCGTAGTTGATGAACTTCTAAAAATACTGGAAAAGGAAGGTTTCATTGTGAGCGCATACGCAGACGATGTCGCCATCCTCGTTCCAGGTAAATTCACTCCAGTTCTCAGCGAAAGACTTAGTTACGCACTACTACTTGTTAATAACTGGGTTACGGGCCGTGGACTTGGAGTGAACCCATCGAAGACGGAAATACTACTGTTTACGAGAAGAAGGTCGGTCCCCGCCTTCAATCCCCCAAGGATGGGGGGGTGGATCTGAAAATCTCAAAGACAGCAAGATATCTGGGCGTAATCTTAGATTCCAAGCTTAGCTGGAAGGAAAATATAGAGGATCGCATCAAAAAAGCATACGTGGCACTTTACGCCTGTAGAAGAGCATTCGGTAATACATGGGGATTCAGGCCGCAAGTGGTGCACTGGCTATACACAGCTATAGTGCGGCCCATCCTAACATATGGTACAGCAGTGTGGTGGAAGGCCACAGAAAAGAAATACCATCTTTTAAGCCTCACCAAAATACAAAGGGCGGCATGCATCGGGATAACGGGTTCTTTAAGGACCACTCCCACAGCAGCTATGGAGGTGATGCTAAACCTTACCCCTCTGGACATCTACTGCAGCAGCAAGGCGGTTAAAACCGCTATCAGGCTAAGAGAGTCTGGATTATGGTCATCCAAACCCTACGGGCATGCCTCCATTGAGTTCCAATGGAGTGCGGCAAAAGAGAGGGTGACTACTGACTACCTACCCCCCACTCTCGTTTTTGACAGGAGATTCTCTACTAGAATTCCAAACAGAAGCGACTGGGACAACAAGGTAGTGACAATAGAAGATGAGCTAGCCCTATATACTGACGGTTCAAAGATGGATATCGGTACAGGCGCGGGAATCTTCAGCGAAGCACTGGACCTGCGAGAATCATTCAGAATCAGCGATGATTGCAGTGTATTCCAAGCAGAGGTAGTCGCTATCACCCAAGCGGCGAAGAACCTAAAGAGACGACACGTCGTCGGCAAACAAATCACCATCTACTCTGACAGCCAAGCGGCCATAAAAGCCATGGAGTCAGTCGTGGTGAAGTCAAGAGCAGTAAGTCACTGCAAGATCAATCTGGACGAAATATCACGAGCCAACGAGGTGACCCTATGCTGGGTACCAGGGCATATGGATATTCCGGGTAATGAACAGGCGGATGAGCTTGCAAGAAACGGGTCGAAAATGCATGCATCTATGGCCCTCAAATCAGTAAGAACTCCGCTAAGCACGCTTGCAAGGAAGATTGACATTGAATCCTGGAGTAGAACTAACCTACGATGGACCAATCTCATTACCTGCAGGCATACTAAAGAACTATGGCCAGAGGTGAGCAAAAAGAGATCTAAACATATGATCGGACTAAGCCGCAAAGATATTCGCATACTCACGGGGGTCATTACTGGACACTGTGCGATAGGCGTACATGCGGAACGGCTGGGGATACTGCATAATGACTTTTGCAGAAGCTGTAGGGACGTAGAAGAAATAGAATCTGTTCGCCACCTACTTTGCGAATGCCCAGCCCTTAAAAACAGCAGACAGAGAATTCTCAATAGTTACTTCTTCGATGACCTAGAGGATCTGAAGAATGTTGATCTCAAAGTACTCCTGAGATTCATACATAAATCTGGGTGGTTCTAGGAGATAGACAGACTTCTTATCAGTAGTCACTAACTCGTAGGAAGAACTAGAGGATCAGGTTACAACGGAGCTTTAAGAACCCATGAGATTCACACTAAATCTATGTGTCACCAATACAAAGCGGTATATTTCTTTTTTCTCGACAGGCTACACTGGATGGTTCCCGTAATTGGACACAATGGACCCAACTGATGGTCTAAGTGAAGCTATGGCAACCGCCACAAGAGCATCCATTTACCTACCTACCTACCTACACACGAAAGAGATTACTGTTAGAATTATTGTTTTATTTTTATTTTTTTTTTTTAAGCAAAATTATTTTTTCCATATTCACCACTACGGGCAAAAGAAATCACGCTTTTTTGTATGACCTTTAATATGAAATAAATAGTCTATTACTACTACTCATTGCTAAAAAAACAAACTTGCAGAACTATTCAAACAAAAGTGTATCCTCTCAAAATCTAGCACCTCCTTTCAAAAATGTGGTTCTTCGAGCCGCATTCTTATGAAACCTGCCCCCTAAATAAGACATAGAACAAATATCTTACTAGGACAATAGAATCCCATTAGGTCCCCAGTAAATACACATACATCCGAATAATAAACAAATGAATTGCATGACTTACGCAATCCAATTAATGAGGCAAGTAGATACAAATCTACCTCCTCGCACCCTTCCTTAAACAGAACGACAAAAAAAAAAAAAAAAAAAAAATCCAAAGTAATCATGAGTATTGTAGTCAAGGTCTTCATTTCTAAATGCTAAATGAATAGACCGCACATATGTGTCAGTTGTAGATTAAAAGCATACCTAACACAGCACCTAAGTACATGTGTTAATATTCTGTGGTGGGTCTCTTTCTCTGATGCAAGAGAGATATCAACCCGACCAGATACGTTTATATGCATTACTTAGCGCAATTAATGTTTCCATACAATTGTAGGTATGTCCAGCTATGGCAAGTTATAATATACCAGCCGCCTTCTTCTTCGTTATAGTCGTATATTTTTGTAGTTGTCAAAGTCTAATTCATTACCCCATCCACTCTGGTGCACATGGTGAAAATACTTCAATTTGTCGACATTAGTGTCAAAGATGGATGATAAGAGGAAAATGCGGTCGCTTTGCGTTTATTAACACAATTTTTCGTTCTCATATTAACTTGCTCTCTCTCTCGAGGCAATGGTATGCAGACTCTTGAAACGGATTCAAACTACAGGAAAAAAGAAGAAATCAAGGCGCGGTGGTGGTGTTACAATTCCGTTAGTATTTTCCCTATACCAAACTGGAAAGTTTCCAAGCCTTTAAATGGACAACAGTGCGTAGGAATGGAATTTCCCGTGTTCGATCAACACTGTTTGACACAATGAAACCCGACTTTGTACAGTAATAGGTGCTGCGGTAATAGTACTTATCCATGTCTGGTCGATATCCATGTCAGAAATGTCCCGCCCTGTCAAATGATCATACATAGAAACACAATGTCGACAGACTAGCAACATGTAACGCGAAGAGTTTTTTTTTTTTTTCTGTGTTTGTTGCATTTTAATAATGTTTTAGACACCATGTACAATGTAAATGTCGCGCTAGCCACCGACACAAGGCATACTATAGACAACGCAGGCGAATCCAAGAATTGACATGAAACATAGAACAGTGAGACATAACGCAGGAACACAACCAATCATCTAGTCAAATCAATGGATAGTTTTGCTTATGCATAGATAGATTTGTTGCGTTGACAGATACACATCCGCAGATACAAGTATTCCGCAATGTCTGCATATTAAACGCACAAAGTTAAACGGATTTTAATAATGCAATGAAGGCTGTGTCGGTTCGGTTGATTGGTTGCACTCGACTCGACGATGGCGTGTCTGTGTGGCTCTGGCTATATGGGAGGAGGAGGACAAAGCCTCTGAAGACCAGCCAGACAGACCAAAATCGTGACCATAATCCAAATTGAGCTATCCAACCCCGGACCTCACTCATGGGGTGTAGGTGTAGTTTGTCGCACCGAAACGTAGACTACTATTAGAAAAGCCAGGTACGGTACACCCCCGCAGGCTAAATTATTGTCAAATAGTTCATTATCATCAAATTTGTGTGCTTTACACACTGTGTGTCTAGTATCTGAAGGTAGCACTTTGTGGGTGGAACATTTCATCATTAACGCATTAAGGAAACCATCCCTAAAGGTTTCAGTACTTTTTTCTGTGTTTTGTTGTCTCCCACTGTCCTTGATGAACTTAATGAAACAAAATTCAAATAAGGACGACAGTGATAGTGGAATAATGTTTATTAATAGACGCACTGGGTGCCAGAGTTTAGCCCTACGTATATATCTGTCGTATCGATTTTGTGCGTCCTCTCCCTGATTTCATTAAATTCACTGTCGTGATTATAACTTCGCATTGTTCGGAATGTATTAAATCATTTTCATCCATGTAATTACTTTGGAATAATAGTAAGTTGTAGAGTGTGTATAAATTCGCTTTGTATTTCCAACACAAGACATTAGAGATACCATCCCCTTGCATAGTGTTAAATGGTATGAATAAATTTTGTCGACATCCATTTGCTGATATTAAAACAAAGAACTTGGAACTTCTTATCCTGTAGATTTTGTTCACAGATCTGGGGTTTGAAGGATGCGGGATGAAGTCACAAGTCGAGGAGGTGTTGTCAAAACTTTTGGTATATCCATATCCGCAGGAGAATGTGGGGTGGGTCTTGGATTCCGAGTGACCCGGCTCGAAGGACCAACAAAGTTGACTTTAGTTTACTTCTCAAAAGTGTGTAGATAACCGATTTCGCACGCCGTACCCATCAACAGAGAATCATTTAAAGCAATATCAACAAAAAGTATCTAAAGTATCCCACTCTCACCCCAGTGGCAATCTTTTTTTTTTCTGCTGGTCAAATTAACTCAATTGAATGAGATTTTTGTTCTAATAAAGAAAAAGCAACCGTCTACACCACTTACGCAAACACGCGCTACACTCGTCATCACCAGCGCACACATCATCATCATCATCAGCCTCAAGCATTCACCCCCTTATGGATTTCATTAAGTGAAATGACCAAAAGCGACGACTCAAAATATATTTATGCAGCACAACAGAAATGCTAAATAAATATCAGTGTGCAGCATGAGTGATAGTCCTCTATCTCTCTCAGAGACACAATGATCAGCAACAAAGAGCTCAACAAAAATGTAAAAGAAAAAAAAAACGAGAACACTTTCAGTCTTTTCAATTCATTAAAATCGGTCTGGTAATTACCACTAAATTAATACCATATGGGCCACATTGTAGCCGTACACTGTTATAGCGAGTGGGATATACAAAAGCACACCAACACTGACCATGCCATTGTCCTCAATTTCATTTTGTTATTTCTTTCTTTTTTTTCATTACGTCCTGGGTTTATTGAGTGCATTGTATGCAGACGAATCGTCCCTATGGTATAAAGTTCACACTCCAAATGAAATGAAGATACAAACAATCCAAGGGAATTAATATAATAAAAAAAAAGCCATGGACAAAACGGGAAAAAATAGTAATAAAAGTGCGAGAAGTGCAACCTGTCGTCTGAATCCCCTTTCGGTAGAAAATAAATGGAAAAAATGTAATATTACAATAATCATTATAGTTCCCCCATTTCAAGTGGCACTATCCTCTGGTGGCCGCGAAATTGTGTGCGCACTTAATTACTTGTTTACATTCGTCATTAGGGAGAGGAATTTTGTTGCATAGTTTTTTTTCTGCTTCTTTTTTTTTTCCACAGCCCTGTGTCTCAATTTTGATTTAAGTCAAGCACTGTGAAGACAGGCACACGATTTAATGGTGAAAAAAAAAAACTATCAACCTTATTCGAAAATGTTTATCAACATGTTTGCACGCAAACACAAAACTCGGATTTCATGTGGAAAATTTGTGCCAAGTTCAAAACATTTACAAAAGGCGATCGGTGATAATTGATGGGTGCAAAACTGGAAATTTGTAAAAAGAATTATTGATTCTAAATATGTTGCTAAATAAAAGAGCGACAAGGTAATGCAGTCACAGTTGCTGTGTGGAACCATTGTGTACAAGCAAAAGATGTCTACAACATGCTGAACTAAATATTCAGCTCAGCATGTTGTAGACACCTTTTAACATTTTTTTCTATTGTTATTCATTTTTGAATCGACTAATTTTAGGTTTTCCAGTTCAGGAATTGGCCGCAATACAGAAAATGTTTCCTCTTTTTGTATAGAAACATGTTCCAAGGCTGTAAGCTCATATAAACAAGTTGCGTGAAATGATGGATGTGTGAAAGAATACATTTTTCACTAAACTTAGCATACTGACTAATAAATACGGTTATTTGAGAAAATATTTATGTGGCTTACACCCACAAAATTGTATCTAAACAAATATGTAAGATGTATCTCAACATGTTGTTGACAACGATTGCTATCACGTTCACTTCCCAAATAAACTGTGAATACTCAGAAAAAAAAAAGTCTGTAAACATGTTTCTGGGACAATGTAAATGAAAATTCAAGTAAATAAGTGAATTTTGCGCTCAAATTGAGGAGCGGCTCCTCGCGGCAAGTGCATACACATCGTTTTCATGTTGTTTTTCAACAAGTTTTTCGCTTTCACAAAATTCAAAATTATTTCCTAGTTCAGCTTTTAATCTAAAAACCTCCCCATCCTCTACCCTCCCTCAGTGGCGTAGCGTGGGTTGGAGCCGCCCGGGGCATACCCAATTTAAGCCGCCCACTAACACCTTTGTAAACTTGGTAAAATTTCTGGAATCGAATAACGGTACTTTTGAAATTTCGAAACATCTCGAAAAAAAAAATTCATCAATATGGTCATTTCTACCTGAATAGAGGGGTCAGTTTTTGTCTATATTATCGTAAGATTACCATTGTTTTGCAAAATTCATTCGGTTTTTCTTTGGTTGCCTTTAGTCGTTAAATATTTCCTTTATTTTGCAATCCTGAATTTTAAATTCGGTTTTTTATTCCTTAAATTTTCAATCATTAAGCGATTACTAATTGGCGTTTTTATCCTTCGTAGTTTTTTGAAATGATTTTTGATCATTTCGCAAAAATCATTTGGCAATTTGCTGATGTTGTTATCAAGTAATTTTTCAACGAAATATCGTTTCGACGTTTTACTATTTCCCAGATTGATCATTTCGCCACCGCGGCGAAATGTCAATTTTCCCAACAATTTAAGCGAAACGTACCATACCCATTATCGTACAATAGATTTTTGAAAATAAGTTTTTTTTAATTTCGTTTTCTTTAGTTTTCTAAGAAAATGGATAACGGTTTTGACCAGAATGATATATATCGAAAACCCAAATTTTAAATTCGATAAAACTCTAAAAACCAATTTATGCTTACATCCCGAACAATAACTTATAAGTAGTCAGTTTTCAGCTAAATAGTTAGGCAATAGTATTATTCAAGCAACATTGCAAATTTTATAAAAACCTCTCTAACGATTTTGATCAAAATAGTACATAATTATTAAAGACAATATACAAAAAATTCAGCTAAATCATTTTTTTTAATTATTTCTGAAAAATTACTACCCAAAAGCCGATCTGTTTCCATATATTTTTTTAAAACTCCGCACTTCCATTAAAAATGCGATAGCAGCCAGGCAAAACGTATGTTTTGCAAATATTACCCACTTTTTCTTTTCTTTTTTTGCAACCATTTTGAATATGCATCTTAAAATAATTCCAACACCTTGGATTGTTGAACAATCGGAAAATCCCACTTCGTTAACAGCCCCACACACGTCCATCGAAATAATCACTAATCAGTTTATAACGTCGAATGCAAATTCAAGAACAAATCTCTGAATTCTTAGATATGCTCGTACATATATGTAAGGATATCGATCTATCACCAACACTACTTGCAATCAAAAAACAGAAACTCCTACTACGCCTGTCAATTTGTAAACTGTAAGAGCTTATAAAATAGTACAGAAGGCGCTCTAACCAGAACATGCAAAAATGATATTAATAAATATATATAAATTATTTATTTAAACAAAAATGATCTGCTCCAAATTTCAGCCCCTTGCAAAGTGCCGCCCGGGGCCGGTCCCCCCCCCTTGCCCTCCCCCTCTTGCTACGCCACTGTCTACCCTCTTCAAAGGAATGAAATGTCTGTTTAACTTGCCTCCATCTCAATCTCCATTGCGTCCCGTAAATTCTTCAGTAACTTCATACCTCATAAATTAATAAAGCTACCCCAGCAATAAGAAAAAGTGTCACCTCTAATTTAACAAAGGTGCATTAAAACGTAATTCGCTTTTACCTTCATTTCTCGTTCTTACTTTCACTATATACGCATACACAACCACCTACTGCCGCATCTCCTATTCGAATATAATTCCTAATTTGTCTTTAATTTATTATCCCAACCAAAGGACAAAGAGCACAGAAAAAAAAAAAAAAAAAACCGAAATAGAATCCAAAATAAATAAAGACATTCCTTATAATAAAAATTCCAAGCTAAAATTGGTATTTTATGCCACCGGTTAGCTCGGGTGCCTATCTCCTATAAGTACACCTTTATGATGTTTGTGTGTGGCAGGATCACCCCTATATAAACCCACCCACCCAAAAACGTACTTCACACAGAAAGCGTAATAAAAATAAATGTCAGTCGTTTGTTTTGATCAAGAACTACTGAGGCCTAGAGACAGGACAAGGTGTAGTGCCGCTATCCTCGTTCTCGTTGGCCAAAAATCAAAAAGAAAGCAAACGAAAAAGAGTACAACAACCATTCCTAATTCGCTGTATAGAGCACAATGAAGGAAGCGGAAGAACTTTCCCAGATCGAGCAATTCCTTAAAGAAACGAGGTAGTTTCAATCTAATATAATCCCCCGTAAAGGGATTTCTAATTCGACTTTGGGTCGTGTTGGTACCGCACCGCACAGTGGACCCTCGCACAATGAAATTCTATTTTACGACCACTAGAGATGGTGTTGTTGTTTTTTTTTTATGCTCCTGCTACTAATAAGAAGCATTTTTCTCTCATTTCAAGGATGACCGTCGGTCGTATTATCCTGTTGCTATTTTGTTGTACCAACACCGCACCACTCCTGCTGCTCCTTCATGTTATAGTCTTATCCTTTCGTTTTCCTGAGGGTGCCACAAATGGCCAAAAGACGGAAAAAAGTGTTTAATAAATAAACTCAAACCAAGATGCGAACCGGAGCCGAGAGCCCTTCCCAAAAAAAAGGTAAAGAAAGTCATTAGTTCGTTAAAAAGTAATTTAGGATGAATTTTGTTGTTGTTGGAGGGTTTTTTTTTTGCCTACCCGTTGATTAATATTGCCTGCGGGCTTAACGTGTTAATTATGTAATGAGTATGATTTTTTTTCCTTTCGTTTGCACAAGTACATGCTAAAATGAGGGCATGTTTGTTCGGTGTAAGGGTATGGTATGCGGCGCGAGAATAAAAATCCGAAATCCCTATTATTTCTTAAGCTTTGCACTTGAATGACCAGGTCACGCTTTAGATTTAAGTAAGATAAGACCTGCCGAGCTTCTGGTTGGGTGGTTTGTTCATAACTTGGCCTCTAACTTTATGGCTATTTGTAGGTGGGAACGGAACAAAAATCTGCACAGCTTTTCTCTATAAAGTGAAGGTCAAGATATGATTTTGACACCAAACTGTGGAGATTGCTTAAGCCGCTTCATGTTTTTAAAACTGAATAACTGGTCACTCTAGACAGGTGGAACAATAAAGGACCCAATCACTTTAAATATTTCAAGGCCAGTCACGTACCCCAACCTAACCCAGATACCGAAGCTCTGGATTAATATGCATAAATTAGACGTTGGCAGCTCTAAAACTTCCGCAGCAAGACTCATGATACCGATTCAAACGAAACCTGAACTGTATCCACATCCATGTCGGTGAAAGCTATAACCAACTGGCCTATAGGCCTTTATCTCCGTCAATAGTAAGGTTGAAATGGCAAGCAATCCTATTAAGAACACACATTGCTAATTTCCACAAATTTTTAATTTTCCTTAACGTGCCTAACTTTGAAATGAATCAATCAATGCAAAGAGCCGCATCCCTTGAACAGAGCCTGTCTGTCTTTGTAATAAAATAAATTTATAAAGTTTTATTTTGGCTTAAGAAAATTATTATTAATTTATATTATACCTATGTAAGTTTTTCTATGATTTTTTATTTATTTAAAAAGTAAATATTTTTAATAAATTGCAATAATTAATATTATAAATTAAAGAAATTTAGAAATAGAAATATTAAAGTCTTTGGTAATGGGGGTCAAGCAAAATGCATCGATTATAAGTACACGGAAGACCGAAGAAGTATCTCTTTGTAATATTCGCCTCATATCCAGTGTTGCCAGTTTGGGGGGTTTCTCCCCAGGTTAAGGGTTTTCTGAGGTTTTTTTTTTAAGTTTTATTTTATTTGTATTTCGTTAAAATTTCCTTCATGGTTGGCTTAAAATTTGTATTATTTAAATATGTAGTTAAATAGCCGATCGATTACAAGACGTTTTCAAAATGCAACATGCGCCGTTGACATTTTGCGTTCCATTTATTTTTCGCACACTTTTGCATTCGGAAAAGCAAACTTATGTACATGTTCGCATTTCGAAATCGAAATTCCTTCTTTTAAGTCGTACAAAACCATGTTTAAAAAAATAATGACGAAAAGTTGGAGTTTTTTGCAAAAAGTAGCCAAATCTGAGGGGAAATATTTTGACCGTGTGGCAACGCTGTTCATACCTTCATTTTAAAGTTGATTCTCGTTAAGGGTTTCAATATAGAGCGCCGGTAGTAAGAATTTGTCGTAGCTTGGCAAGGGTTCTCATCGCTGCAACCTTTACAAAGTCCAAAATCCATTAAGATTTGAACTTATTGCGTTTCTAGAATGCTGTAACAAACTATTAGAATCGACATTGGTTTTCTTTCTTCTTTGCCTCTGCACTTCAAATTAAATTTTAAGAAAATTTTAAGTTTTTAAAAAGACCTCTAGGCCTAGATTCTCTAAAATGTTGGTTGAGCTTTATTTTTGGCCTGGCTGATGTTCACTTTGGATATATGATTAACTGCTTCACTGCTTCTCTAATAGGTCTTAATCGACTACTCATTAATCACGCTCTAGTCTAAGAGTCTTAGACTACAGGAGAAGAGTCTTAATGTGTGCAGTGACCTTCAGATTCTAACTCCAACTAGCAACATATCTTCATATATCGACCTTCGCCTTCACGCCAATAGTCGAAGTAAATGATTGGGATGCGACGGCCACTATCTTATGGAAATCAAGTTCAGAGCAAGTTACTGATTACTGAACGCACAGTAGGTATTGCTTAACAGTTCCGTTTCTGATTGCACTCAAGCTATCAACGACACATCTTTCATAGTGCGACTGACCTTAAGAAAGTTGCATCCGAACTAACACTTTTGTACAATTTATGAAAATAAAAATCATCCCAAGGATTCCCAACCGCACCATTATACCAATTCTTCCTATGGGACATACCATATTCCACCAAAATCACCCCTGAATTTCACCTTTTGAAGCCAGCACCGCCTCAGCAATTCCCAACATATACCTAGACTACTCGTATATCTCACATCAAAGAACATTAGCATTTTAATTCGCCTCAAGGTCAAACAGAAACCGCTGCCAAACGCTTTGTTCTCCCGATAAAATATCCACATTTTGATAAACACAAAACCATTATCGAACGCATTCACGGAAAACCTATAAAATGCTCACGGTGTATACCCGATTCAAAGATGACCACCGTTAAAATACAAATCTGATAATCACCCGGTTAACCTTTAAAAGCTTCCGCGTATCTCTTCGTTGCGTCTTCATCTCTATAGATATGTGTATTACTAATACCCGATGACCCAGTCAAGTTCGATAATAAAAACAATTTTTATCCCCAAAAGATACTCTTTTTATGATGTTAACACATTTCGTTTGGCCTGTATATCTTTTGTATCTGTGGTTATGTGCTATCAACCCCAAAAGTATCGAAAAGACAACAAACCATCTCAAGACTCATTCAATATCAAAGTAAGAAAAAATAAAAAAATCTTTATGAATCATCATAAGCAGAGAAACATTACCATTACTATCATTGAAGGTGTATCTCAAAAGAAGAAAGCTGTAGCCACACCAGACACAGTAATAAAATCCGCCACCAACCGAAAAACGAGCAACACAACTCTTTTTCTTCTGTTTTTCTGTTGACCAAGAAAATTGTAAGCCTATTAAAATGTCGTAAAAAAATTATACAACTGTACCAAGTTCAAAATGAGATCGAAGAACCGCGCGCACACACTCACGCACGCACTATAGCCACAACACCAAGAGAACATCCATAAAATGAAAGATCAAAAACTCATTCATTTGAAGTTTCGTTTCTGTATCGATGACTGTGTATCTAGTAGTTCAATAAAAAATAAAATAAAAATAGTAATCATACCAAATGCCGCTGCTCGAATAAAAAAAAAGTGAAAATCGTAAAAATTACTCTCGTTCTCGTCGATAATATCCGTGAAACTAATGGCTTGGACTACTTTTTGTTTGAGGCTTTGTTGTGGCCGTTCCTGAGAGATGGTGGCAAATACTTTGGTTTTCATTGAGGAAAATAAAAATTGTTAGCAGATACAGAGTATCTAGCATGTGGTGCACACCGGTAGGTGTGGCTTTAGGGCGACCCGATGCCAAAAGTGGTACAAGAAATGTCAGAATAATTGTCAGAGGTTGTAATTTGTAGACACTCGGGCACTTTTGTTGGACCTACGAAGATAAACATGTTGCAAGGTCTATTCGAAGCTTAGCTACTAACTTCACGAAAATACATGCAGCAAGACCTGTTCATATTTTACTGACCGTAAGTAGATACATAGGAACTGCAAACAAAAACAATTTCAAAAAGGTCATCTTTAAAAGGAAATTCAAAAATAAAAGCATTCCCTAAATACATTGGTATTTACATTCACGAGGAAAAGAAAACTTGAACGGCCGAGGCCGGTAAGGATATCGGCAACATTACTGACATCATTCAATGAAGTTAAATATCTGGGACTAAACCTGGACAGCAAACTCGCGTGGAAAAAACACACAGAGGAGATTACCAGGAAAGAAACGGGGGCTTTAATGATCTGCCGAAGCCTGGCAAATCCTGGGGATGCAACCCGACCATCCTCAGATGGATGTATATTGCTATTGTGAGACCAATGATCACGTATAGCGCAATTGCATGGACAAAAAAAATACAGTCCATCCACCACAAGGAAGACACTCAATAAAGTGCAAAGACTGGCATGCCTATCTGTAACAGGGGCCATGAGAACTTGCCCAACCTCAGCTATGGAAGTGCTATTGGAACTAACTCCACTGCACCTCGTTGTTAAGGAATGTGCAAGTAAAACGGTTCTAAGAATGGCCAAAGCAGGAGAAGGAAGAGAAAAGTGCATCACACTGAGACAATTTGACGCACTACACAAGAAACATCAATTATTGGCCTTTCCTAGAGACGATATCATCAAAAGTTTTGATTTCCAAAATAACTTCATTGATAAGCTCAGCAATAAGAAGAACTGGAGCAACGAATCCACAATTTACAGACTGAGCAATCACACAACGAAGTGGTACACAGATGGATCGAGAACTGATGAAGGAACTGGAGCGGGAGTATTTGGGCCTGGAACCAAATATTCTGAACCAATGGGCAAAAATACCAGCATATTCCAGGCTGAAATCTATGCCATAGACAGATGTGTCCAAATCAACCTCGACAGAAAAAAAGTCAACTATGATATAGCTATAATGTCAGACACCCAGGCTGCTATTTTGGCAATTAATTCCTACATCATTAAATCCAAACTTGTGTGGGAATGCCTACAAAAACTTAATGACCTGGTTAGGAGTAGTAAAATAAGGCTCTGCTGGGTGCCTGGCCACGTAGGAATAGAGGGTAATGAAATGGCCGACTCCCTAGCCAGAAAGGGAGCATCAAAAACGTTCATATGCCCTGAAACATTCTGCGGAATAGGGGATCACACCCTCAAAGAAGAATTTAGGAAACCTGCCAAAACACTCAGGGCATGAGGCAGGCCAAGAAACTTCTGGGGCAATACAACCGAAAAAGATTCCAAGCTTACATCGGAATGAGAAAAAACAACCTCCGTATACTAACGGGGTTCCTAACGGGGCACTGTAGACTCAAGGAACACCTTAGGAAACTGGGTATGCCTGAAGAAGGTCTCTGCGATGAGTCCAGTGTTATCCCAGAACACTTGCTGGGATCATGTGGGGCACTGATCCACAATACATTGAAATACTTGGGCAAGTTAGTACCAACTATCTGATGAGGAAATATTGTCGATGTAGCCAGCTTTCATTCGTATATTCTTAAAGGAAACTGGACTGGAGAGAGTGCTTTAGGACGGATTTCTTTCGCCAAGGAGAAAGAAGAGTACAAGAACCTCTAAAACGATTCCGAAAGGAATTATACTGTGAGGGGAACTCTAATAAGGGATTATACCTCTCTGAGGCTCAAGCAGGGGGTACAATAGACCAACAGGTCGCAGTACAACAACCAACCCAACCCCCTCACATAATAATAATATGCTGCAAATCCTTTTGGAATACTTTGTACTCACCTAATACTTAAGTTAGACGTAGGTAAAGCTCAATGAAACGTGAATTGTTCCGAATCAACCTTAAAGTATGCAATATTTTTGTACTAAGTTGTCGGCCTGTGTCTGAAATTGTACCTACTACAAAAACTAGGCATGTGCAATTGCACTACGAAGCAGCAGTGCTATGACATGAACTTATCTCTGGAATAAGTCGTCACCATGAAGTATGCATTTCCCCCTATGGACTATGGTTGCTCCCAAGCGTGAAGTGTTGAGATGAGTGCTATTATTGTTATAATTTTTTGTCGACGATTTTGCGTTCCTCACTTTACTGAGGAAAAATGTTCAATTAAACAGACTTAGTAATTTATATCGCCATGCATTTTTTATCTGAACTTAGTTCAATTTGAAAGATGACCGTGGATGAGTTGTCTCTCTTTTCTCTGATCCATTGATAGCTCTTCGAATTTAACTCAAACATCGTTTAAACTTCTAAACAACTTCGAAACTAATATTCCCGTCAAGATCCTGCTGGAAAGGGCCTACGAAAAGGTGAAGAAGATACTTTAGAATGAATGAAACTTTAAGAAAGTGCGACTGTCTTTTAGTCCCACAAATCTACAATATAAAATAAAGTTGGATCCGTAAGACCGCCTATAACTCAAGAAAGGATCATCCGATTTCAGAAATCTTTTCTATTTTGTGTTTGTCTATACCCAAGGAAGGTTCGTACGGCATTCAAGGTCTCAAGGAGCTACAAAACTAGAGATCTATATTCCTATGAAAATTACATATAAATATATATAGAGCAACCATCAAGGCTGTATGCATAGAACACTCTGTATAAATGGGGCTTCTTTGTAATTTATATAATTAAAACTGTCCAAAAACGCAATAGAATCGACACTACACGCCCAAATCCCCAGCGTCTGCCGGGTTATATGGTAAAGCTTAGAAGTCAGACCTTTCCAAAAAGATCAACTTGTATAGCACCCTCCCAGTATTTAAATGACCTACACATTCCAAGCTGACCCCCATTTCACGATAGACAGATACCACCTCCCATTTCAAAATTCCCTCACTTTAGTGGTATACCACCATGCAAATTCCCGTTTCACTGTCATTTCCCATACAACAAAGGCGAAGTTCCCTCTTTCGTTTATTGTGTCTTGCTCACCTGTGAAATTCATTTGAGCATCATAAAAATTGCGGAAACTCATTTCGTGCTTACCACCTTACGTGTTTAATTTTTTTTAACCAACTTCCATAATTCCGTGCAACATCCAATAAAAAATCATTTTGCCGCGCGCTGCCGTGCTTTTATTTTATTTTTCGCAATCACAACAATATTATTTGCAGCTCTAAAACGATTATTGACGTATAAATCATTTGAGCTGCCGGAGTCCGAAGAGATACTTCTGTATCTGTAGCTAAACGAGACTGCCCCAGACAGTATCTCTTGCCCAATCCATTCATATAGCAACATGTATCTGCAAAAATATCAATATATATTTATGTTTTGTTCTTATTTTGCATGTACAATGTACATTTCATTTATGTATATACGGCGGGCATTACTGATAGCAGTCAGTGTATGTATAGTATAATTCTGTCTGGCGGTAGGTATAGGGTATTTTTGTTACGCTGCGCGTGATATTGGCTTTTAGCCGAAGTGTCCCATATTTATGGCCTTTAGTGTGAACAATTTTCATCCATAAATCAGTTTGAATTATTTGTCGGCGAATTAATAATTACTTGTCGTATTTATGATGTTTATGATTTGCCTGATGATATAGGAAATACAAAGGGGCACTGACGAAATGTTGCAAGACTTGCGATAAATGTTGCCAGCGCTATTATTTGGATGTTGCAATGGAAATTTTCATTTTATTTGAAATGTCGCCATTGGCGCCCGTCACATGAATTTATGTATATAAGTCGACCTAATCACGTGAAACTGTATAGTTACAGCGCACAGGGGGTTTGACGTTTAACAAAGATGCGCTCGGCAGCATCAGCATCACCATTCACCATCACCATCAGCGACAACGACGACTACGATGATGATGTCGACAGGAAATTCTCCTCGACTCTGAAATATCTTTAAGATTGTTGGTTGTATTTTTTGTTTTGATTTTATTTATTTATAATTTTTCGTATTTTTATAAAACAAAAAAAAAATAGATTTCTTTTCTTGAGAACTGAGAGATGTGTTATTGCGACAGAGGCGGCTGATGATGCTTATGGTAGTGGTACGGTTTGTATGGTGTTGTCGCTGACGTTGGTTGTCATTGGCCTCTGGTTGTTTCGTTAGAGTTTTAAATATAGATTTGATTTTTTTTTCCGCTGTATCCTCGGTTCATTTGGTTTCAGTTGAATCCAGTGCGAAGAAAGTTCATCGATCTTCGGGCTTCAGTAGACATGCCCATATAATAAGTATATGAGTATCTTCTCCCAGAAGAGAAAATAATTCAAGTGATTGTGATCGATTTTGAAATGGAAAAGTGTTGATTGACAAGGGTGGCCCTCGTGTGCCGGTCGATCCTAATGACACACACCAAGCAAAATGGAAACTCATTAAATTTCAGAGCTATTCTATCGCACATACTCGAGCAGCGGGCGACAGACGGTTTTTTTTTTATTTTGTGCCTGTTGTCCTGGGTGGTTAGTTTGTTGGTCGTCGAGGTGTTGACGTAACATAATTTCAAGTTTCCGTTCTCCAAATAAAGGAGCAGAGTTTTTATTTTCACCCGGCAAAAAGGTGGCCTAAAAAAGACGCCCTTACACGGCGAACGCTTTTCCCAAACGATTTTCTCTAATGATATAGTTGTAGCCACCGAGGTGGGTAATTGTGAGGGTGTATCTGCGGCACAGGACATAAAAATTACACCCTCGACATGAGAAAAGAGAAAAGCGAAACAGAAACCTCCTCAAGGTAAATAATTGATGTATCATTAGTAATTTTGATGTTGCTGGTTCGGGCAACTAAGTGTAATTTAATGTGTTTGCACAAGACAGTGTCAGTTTGTGACCAGGCCGAGGTATTACTTAAAGGTTTATATGATGTACTTAAGTCGGAGTTAGGTGGGTTGGTGGTAGCAGTGTTTTATTGTGTCGAACTTGATTTACAAGGATTGTAGTGTTTATATGAGTTGTCATGTTACTGTGTCTATTGATTTGTACGAGGTCGATGTAAGAGTTTCCGTGATAATGTGTCAGCAATTCAAAGGTGGACTCAGATTGAATCTGCACATATGTTTGACGCCAAATTTAAGTTTAAAGTAAGGGACTCCTTTGAGACACCAAAAAGGCACTAAATAAAGATTACTAAATCAATTGACGAACTTAAATGTAGCGACATTTTAGTTTCCCACAACATCTGTTATTTTAGCATTCCGTACACCCATTCGGAACATATTACGACGACAATTGCGGCGATGAAACCGTTCTGATAATTCGCCGAGTTTTAAACGTTTGCCAAACGTTGCTTAATAATTTGACGAACTTCAACATAGCGACATTTTAGTTTCCCACAACATCTGTTATTTTAGCATTCCGTACACCCATTCGGAACTTATTACGACGACAATTGCGGCGATGAAACCGTTCTGATATTTCGCCGAGTTTTAAACGTTTGCCAAACGTTGCTTGATAATTTGACGAACTTCAACATAGCGACATTTTAGGTTCCCACTACATCTGTTATTTAAGCATTCCGTACACCCATTCGGAACTTATTACGACGATAATTGCGGCGATGAAACCGTTCTGAAATTTCGCCGAGTTTTATACGTTTGCCAAATTTTACTAAATCAATTGACGAACTTTAATATAGCAAAATTTTAGTTATCCACAATAACTGTTATTTAAGCATTCCGTACTTATTTCGACGAAATTTGCGGCGATGACACCGTTCTGAAATTTCGCTGAGTTTTGTACCTTCCGATCTTGCAATACTTATTTACATGACTAATTTTTCAAATGTTAATTTTTGAAAAACCACTGAAACGTACATCTGCAATGTTCATGCCAAGTAGGTAATGCAAAATCAATTGAAAATGTCTATCAAAGGTTCTTAAGAATCTTAGTGAAATTTCAGTCTCTCATAGATAAAACCTAACAAACTAGCTTTCCAAAGACACATTTTCAATCAATTTCGACCGCCAATTGCGGCAATTACACCTGTTTGCAATTTCGCCGAGTTTTTATATCTTCCGGTCTGATTAAAATATTTACATGAGTCCGTCCTTCGTAAACAAAAGTAAATGCTCCTCGACCGCCACCCTCACCCCTGTAAGTCAGTTGCACCATCAGAAACCAGACTCAATTATCTGTTGAACTTCTGGCAGCCACACAATAATAGTTTCTTTCACACAAGACACAAGTCATCACATAAAACAGCTCATTTGTTTTCTATAAATGTCTATATGAAAGATCGTCATGCCGCAGGGTCATAATAAGGTTCGCTGCTGTTTAATAATAATTATCACTGATTAAAAGCGAAGCTGATGCTGCACACAAATCTCAATGCATACATATATGCTAAACAAGTACTTGTGCACAATTATGGTGATAATTTTTCTCTGATTTAAAATGATTTATATACAGTCCTCGTCGCTGCCCCACCTATCGATCTTATTCGTTTTAACTTGGTGAATCGGCGGAACTTATCGGTTCGGTGCTTTATCAAATAGAATTCCATAGGTACTAACTTTTCCCAACGACCCACCGATAATTGGTGTAAAAAAAATTGCCACCCAACCAATAAATCGATGGGTCGTTTATTTTTTGTCGCTGAATTTATAATTCATAATGATTTTTCGTTCCAAGTCCATATTTCTCACATATAAATTATACTTTTAATACATATAATTAGATTAATTGTTATTAGACTTTAATTGCGATAATAATTTTAATAAATATCAACAGACGTTCATATAATCTGAGTTTTTGTCCGTAGCACTATGTGTGCTGTTGTTTTGAGTATTTCTGTGTTTTTTTTTTTTTTTTTTTTGCTTTTATTCTGTTGCCACTGTGATTGTTGATTATTATTTCGAAAAAAAAGGGAAATTATAGACTCTGATTGGGGAGAGTCATAAAAAGTCGTGTTATTCCTGACTCTTATTATTTAATTATAAATTTATAGATTTTTTTTTGAGCTCTTTCAATTAATGGTATCATTTTTCATAATTTCGCGAATTTTTAATTAGTATGTGTCAGCTGAGAGTGGAAATGATTAGATTGGTTTAGAAGCGGTATTGTTTTCGCCATATGGACAAGTGCCTGTGCTGCGTCTACTTTGGATCAAAGGTTCTGACCGGGGAGCTGTTTGAAGTTTCGCTGAGTTTTTTTTGTTTTCATAAATTTTTATTTAGATAAATTTTAGTGTTATGGTTTGCCTATCAAATGGAAATGGAAAGAGGGGAAAATGATCCCAATATAATATAGTCCATAATTATCAAGTGATATCGAGGTATGATAATGATGTAGGTGCGGTACTATTCTGGATGTAGTGTCCGTTTTGGATCACAGGTTGTGTTTGGCGGAATGTTTGAAGTTTCGCAGTGTTCTTCTGGATTTGCTTGATTTTTTAAATATATTTCTGCACTCTAGCCTTTGGCAATCAAATTTAATTAATTAAATAGACCCATTCGATATTAAAAATTTGTAATTACCATAATGTAATTATGGAAGCTGAAAATGGCAATGATGTTGGCAATTCAGAAAGGCTGATTCCTCAGCTTAAATATTTTGTTAGCGACTTTGTTTTTCCACAAATGGTTCAGATGTAAGAGTTTTATGAATTTTCGCTGAGTTCCTTTTTTTGTAATTATTACTGGTATTTTTTTTTTTTTTTTTTTTCTGGTCGCCGGCTATTTCCAAATGAAACCCCACTTATTCCATGCAACCACATTCACTCTACCACCGTCATATCGTTTTACTTCCACTCGATTGCGAATGCAAACACTCAAATATCATTTCACGTATATCAAGCCTTGTCAGTTGCATGCGATTCTGAGAGGATCCATAACGACTCTTCTTTTAAGCGCGAAATTAGGGAAATAATAATAAATTTCCTTCCTCTCGCATCTTATCGCCATGCCAGCAGGAATCCAGCCAGACAATCGAAATCGTTCTACGAATTCAAGTGGAAGTTCCCTTCAACAAAAAAAAAAAAAAATAAAATAAAATAAAAATGGAAAAAAGTTGCGAATCTGCTGTGCGTATAGCAAAAATAACTGCCTGATCAATTATCTAACGGGCAATCAAACACGGTATCATCTAGGAGCACGTAGCGTCATCTTCGTGCGCTGCCACATTATGGGAAAGTGCTTGAAATTTGAAAATGAAAAAGAAAAAACCTCTCAAGTGAATTACACACGCCAATGAAGGTGATGGGGTCTTTAAGGAAGCGGAAAATTTCGCAACCATTCTTTTTTTTTATTCGAGTATTATGTCTGTGCAACCATTTTTGCAGTTGAATTTGTATTTTCCGTTAACAGATTTTATCAGGTTCCACTTAAGTCTTTTTTTTTTTTTTGGGATTTCCCTTTTTTATTTTTTTATTTTTTTACTTTTCGTGTGCATTTTCTCTAAGGGAATAGTGGTTGGAATAAGCACGGATTTACAAGGTTTCTTGTTAAGTTTTATTTTATTTATTTTTTCATAAAAATTTCGTCAATGTTTTGCTGAAAAATGCAGTCGGCTGTGAAATTATAAAGGTTTTTTGCACATTCGCTCAGATTGTTTCTGTTTCTACTATATGGTGATGTTATTTCTTATGGTGGTCGGTTGAGACTATTCCCAAAAGGTGTATCAATCCAATTAAAATATTATGCTTGCTTCAACAAACAACTACAGGTACCTAACCCGCCCGACCCCAATTCCTTCGAGTAATCGTGTTTTCCAGACTCTCACCAAAAAATCACCTCATAAACATCAACTTTGTGTCACTTTTCCACAACACATAAACAACTCTTATATCCAATCACCACTTAAAGTGAAAGATACAGTCTTAGAGTACAAATTAAAATAGCACGATAAACATCAGGGACGCAACCGTGCGGATGGATTTAAACACCCAAAAATAACAACAACATCACATCAGCTATCAGCAGTATAAGGAAAATTAAATATATAAACGGAAATTGTAACCGTTCCAGTTTTATAATCGCATTACAGTAGCAAAACGCACCCCTTGCTACTGGTCCGATGACAAAAGTCGTAACAATTTTCCCGTGTCACGCGTTTTTACAATTTTGACCCGCTCATCGGGGTATGGGGACAAACTGTTTCCTGTCAGTCATTCTATTCAGAGTGCACACTAAGAGGCTAACTACTTTGAGGCTTCTTAGCCATTCATACGGTTAGTTTAGCAATTTTTTTTTTTTTTTTTTCATTTCGAAAATGTGTTATTATTTCCTGTGGAAAAAAAAGGGACACCCTTAAGCTACTTCCAATCAATGTCACATCACTTTTCATGAGAAAAGGGTAGTCTCTGCCGACTGTACCCTTTCGATTTGCATTTTTTAAAATTCACCCCCTTCGTTGGCACTTTTGAATTTTGTTACATCCCGCTGATTTGTTTATTTGGAAAACATTCAGCTCTTCAAGCCAATATCCTGCGTGTGATGCATGCCTAAGTCCTTGGTTATTTGCATCTGTAGGAAAACATATTTTTTTTTTTTTTTATGTTCGTGTGGTTAAATCAAAGAACGACGAGCTATCGAATTGAGTTATACTGATTGCGTTTGATGTTGTTATCCTTGAGGTTGAAAGAAGTTGAATTTAAGCGCATTGAGATTGACAGTTATGGGGTGTTCTAAGTGGGAATTAAAAACAGAAAAGCGGGTAGACGAAAATGTTTGCTTAATTGGCTGGGAATAAAAATATACAGGTCAGCGAAAAAGTCGGAGAATGAAGGTGCAACTTTTTTATGAGCTTAGCAGTTATTATTTTTAAAACCTGTTGCGAAGGGATGGAGGTGTATGAAATGGGGCTCAATATGTACATAAGTTCATGAAGCTTTTGATCGTTGTGTCTTACAACTTTTATGATATCTGAAAATCTGGGGTGGGGTTTTGAAAAAAAAAAAAATCTACTTTCGCATTTCAAAAAACGAAAGAAATCACACGAAAGCGAAAATAACGTTTTTTTCTTCACATTCGTTTGGGTTTGAGAAACTGTGTGACAACAAAATTATAGTCTGGGCGTCTTTGTATGTTGTTTTATTTTCGTTAAGTTATTTTGACAACTAACAGCTGACAATTGAAAATATTGGGCACATTCAATAATCTAGTTATATTAAGTCGGCTAGATTGGGTCTGGATAAGACGTAACCTGAACGCAAAAACTAAATTGTTCGGGAACGTCACTTTTTCTACGTCAGCCACATAAACGAACTGTCAACTTAGTACTCAGTCACCAATTTCTTGACTAGATTCGTCGGCTACCCCTCCATACACATCAACTAGAACAGCTGCTCATATGAACGATTTCAGCCAATCAAAACCGAGATGCATCTAGTCAGACAGCTGTCAGACTTATTAAACTAGATACTTGAACGTCCCCAGTTTGTTTGTTGAATTTGATTGTTTACGAAGGCGGACGTTTGGAATGAAAATGTAGGGGGAAACCGGGAGACTTGAGCCACTTTTTGTTAAATCGTTCACTACACCTTTTCCATTAGTCTAAGCCACATGTTGAATACATTTTTTTCAATATACATTTATCTATTTTAAGCTTAGTCACATAAACTTTATATAGACGCAACAGACTTTAGCCACGTGCAAAATGTTTGGTAACAGATCTTTGACTCAAGTCTCCCGCTCAGCTGGGAAAAGCGGTTCTCAAATTATTATTTGTGTTTATAAAAATCCATTCAATTAATGTTGATATTCATTGCAGCGGCCAAATGTAAATTTTTCTATATTTTTTTTTCACTTCTCGTCTAGGAACGTAAATAAACACACTTTAAAGTTTGACAAATATTTTGGTGTGAGTGAAAATAGGTGTAAATCTCGCTCAGAAATCGAAGTTCGTAAAATTGCTCTGACTCTTAGAAAAAAATTTTTTGCGTGCCTCCCATGAGCATGAAATCTGACAGCCAGCTGATTTTGAGAGCAGAAAAACTGCCTTGAATCTAAAAAGAATGTTTTTTCTATCCCAATGGAAAATTACATTAAATAAATCATTCCCAACTAACCATTGGTAGCCTCCTCCAGTCAGGACCTCTTATGATGAGGAAAGTTTTAAAATAGGAGCATGTATGTATCTCGGGTACCTGGATGCAAATACCTACTTACAGGCGACTTTGTTCAATCTAAAACGTTGTAAAAAACTGAAAGGAAAAACGAACTTTTTAACTAAGAACCAAGTTAAAATAAACCAACCTTTTGTTTGGTAATGTGAGAAGATTGGAACAATCCCGCAGAGTTTTTTCTAATTTTTCTTAAGTTCACATGTTAGTTTTTAACTTTGGCAAATGAATGGTAGAACAGCTGATTCACAAATGGATCACGGCAGAACACCTGAAAAGGTGGTCAACTGTGGAACAATTTAAACAGGCTAAAATGGTATTTAAGTGGCCGACATGGCCCACTCAAAGAAGGGTCCTAAGCATGAGTCGATGAACATTGAAATGGGTGGTGGCTTTGTTAGCAGGACATGGTAATTTCGGGTATCACTTAAGGAAGGTGGGCCTTAGAGAGGATGATACCTGTAAACTTTGCCTGGAGGAACCTGAGACAGCGGCACATATACTGTATCAATGTCCGGCGTTGGCTGGCAAAAGAATGAGGATCTTGGGACATCATTGGGTCGAGACCCAGATAGTTCTAATAGATAGAGCATTTGTTACTCTGTCTGTTATTAGTCCGAATTACGTCACGATTATAGTCCAACAACACACCGACCAATGGGAACACGGACACAATGTACCCACTATATGTTGCACAAGAACTCTTCAGCACATTTAGTGTCATCGAAAAGGTCAACCAAAGTGTGAGATCACGATCAAGATACAAAGTCCCACGACTCCCCAGCTTGCAGATTTACGACAACGCGCACCTACATTGAAGCAGTACCTATGCTTGGGACTTTTTTGTAACCCATCACGCAAATTAAGTGCCATCAACATTAATAAAATCTCATCAACAACACCTCACTACGCGTCGTCGGCTGGCCTAGAGAGATGCATGCAGATACATCTCACCCGAACCACAAAAAACATCACATAAATCAATATTTATGAATATTCGTAAAAGAACAACCTTCTCGTTCACTCACTCCGCATATAAATCAAATATTTAATTACCCATTGAGTATTGGCCACTTTGTCTACAATACAAGACCCATAGACACCCATGTACTACCACTTTCGGCGAACTTTAAAGACGGCGCAGGGTTGTGTGAGAACAAAAAATTCGCCTATCACCGTAAATAATTCCAAGTGTTAAGAAGTGGCCCCTCATCTTCATAATTTGAAACAACAACAACATCATCATCATCATTGCCATCGCCATCGCCATCAACATGATCATCATCGTCGTCGTCGTCGTCGTCGTCGTCGTCATATCGCAACAAAGTCATGAAATCTTCATCGTCGTCGGAGAGTCTCGGATCCCAACGCTTCACCAGCAGAACAGAACCGAACTTGACTGTTGTGCTCCGCGAGAGATGAGGATGTTCTGTGTGCATGCAGCCTCAGACATCAGGCAACGTCCAGAGTTAGTTTTGGAAAAGACAGCTCTCGAGCCGACGGATTAAGCACATACCACAAGTCAAGTAAAGCAGAAGTTTTTGCTCTTTTCCGTTTTTTTGTTTTTCTGTTTTTCCTTCGACTCAACTATTTTTTTGTGCATCAGCTTTTTGATCGAAGCGGCTTATATATTGAGGAGGAACTCATCTCTCCATCGGGCCCGACTCGAGCGTGTAATAATAATAATAAAGAGGGAGAAAATCTTGGGGGAAAAATGTTTTTTAGATACACAGCGGCCCCGAAAGCGAGCCAGGCTTTTGCGAAGCAGCCTCTCATATGCGATCATCATCAACATCACAGCAGCATCCATGCAACACACATCGCACGCTCTCACTCTCTCTCGCTGCGGTGTATCTTCTGGGTTCTTTGTTTTCTGGCCCGTTGCTGGTGGTGTTTCCCTGTTCTTTGGACGGGCACAAAATGGATCAAAGTCACGACACACTGTGCCCGGACTACACTCGGATAAGATACAATTTTTCGGTTCGTCGGTGCACAGAAGATCCAACGAAAAAAAAGACGATTTGGAGAAAACATCTTAAGTGTAATATGAAGTTGATGGGGCCGTGCCGCTCCATCTGAAGCCGGTGTATCACCAAACTCTCGCTTCGGTTTCCGAATTCAGGCGAACACAGACGAACACAAAATCAATGAACGATTTTACTGTTAAGAAAGCATAAAGTGCACGATTGTGTCTTCTTGGTCTATTATGTATGAAGTGCACTTCTCTGGGTCGTCGCAATCGTCTGCTGCTTGAGCCGAGTGTATAAAGTACATCCACGGATGGATGTGGACCACGACCATGTTGATGATGATGATGAAGTTAAAGCCGCCGCCAAAGCCAAAAGCGAGCCGCACTTCTTATAGCTACAGCTATACTTTTTTTTGTATCTTCCTCTCTTCATTTTGGTCGTTCTTTCAGTTTATATTTATATACTTTTTTTTCTGTGTCCAGTGACTTTTGCTGTTTAGATGCTCTTTAAAGAGTAGGCAACATTGTTATTATATACCCATTATGCGGGCCCTTATGGATAGCTTGGCTTAGAATTTCCCCTTTTTGAGAATCACGTGCCCTTCAAAATGGAATTCAATGGAGAAAGAAAAGAAAAATCCATCTTCAAGTGCACCAAACAACGGATTCGCTTTTGTGTTCGGTTTTATAGGGACACGAACGTGAACCTGGCTCTCAGCATTCAGCAGCGGCATGAAAAGGCTGGAAAATTATAATTTAGTATTCAAATGCCAGCGAGATTGACGCGGACATCATAATTACAGGGGTTTGAATCGAAACCATTTTTGTAAGAGGGTCTCCTTCTAATGCGATAATTACCAGAGGTCCGGCTGTGTCTGTTCGGAACATTTTTTTTTTTTTTTTGGAAACCGAATCCAGAGCATGATGCGAAGACAAGGAAAACTGACCTGTGTTCATTATTCGAGAAATAAAAATGTGTGATACGGATTCGGTTCGGGGTTTGACAGGTGGGCGCATCATTTTAGGTATTCCTGGAAAAGATGATATCTGGGGGTAGGGAAACTGTATAATTTTTTCCTTAATTCTGTGGAAAGGAAAATCTGATTTTGTGGGATATTCGAATGATGGCATGAACGGAGCGTAATTCGATTTGAGATTTTTGTGCTTGGACCTTTGGGCAGGCGATTTTCAAATTGAAATTGTGTTGTTTATGGGAGTTAATACTAGGTTTCTTCATGTCACAAAGTCTCTCAGGGAACAGGTATCTTAAATGTGGCACACCATATCGCATGCGAGATGAAGCCATATTTAAAATGTTTTTTTGCCTCTAAACAAATCAAGTCCTAAAAATGAAAGCTGAAGCGCAAGAGTAGATGCAGTAGATATGAGATGTGAACAGAATTACTCTGGAGTTTTAATTTGGACAACAGATTCTTTGGCATTCCTACTGTAAATAAAAACGCAACCGAAGGGCTTGACCAAATGGCAGTTTGTCAAATTTTCTATTTTTCGAACCTTTCGAAACTGCGGAATTTCAACATGGCACCACTCGTACAGTTTTGAAGCCACATCTATTTATGAAGCGTCTGTTTATCCTCTTTTCAGAAATGTGCCAAATTTTGTATGTAGGTGTTACCATCTCAGAGATATTGGTCAATTACCGGCGACATTTCCCATGAAGGGTGCGGCATCTAGTGCTTTCTTTTTAAATCATGAGTAGGTATATATATTTTTTTTAAACAAGAATTATAATAGATCAATCAATCAATCAATCAAATCATTGGTTATTTTGACACTGACAGCTGTTTCTCGAAAACTTGAGTCGCTTAGAAAATGAGGATGGGAACAACGTTTCGGTCAACGGTGGACGTTACAGAGCCATGTTAACCGACTTTTGTTTTTACTGAAATTGAAGACATGGATATTGACGACCTCAGGTTCATGTAGGATGGCGCGTCATGCCACACAGCCCATGCCATAATCGATCTTTCGCGCACCAAATTCCCGAATCGTGTTATCAGCTTGGCGATGACAATTGGCCGCCTCGGAGCTGCGATTTGACCCCTTTGGACTTTTTTTTTTGTTGTTGTGGGGAACCGTGAATTATCGATGTTATGTCAACAATCCGGAAATGATTCAAGCACTTAAGGCCGATGTTATCCAAGCAATCCGTGAGCTACAACCCAAATGCATCAACGAGGTCTTAGAAAATTGGAGTGACAGAATGTGCTATTGCGAAGACAGCCGAGTCAGCCCCTCGAACGACGTTGTATTCCATAATCAATGGGAACGTTTGCTCTTACTAATAAAGACATGGAAAAAAAATAATTTTGCTCATTTTACTGCTTTTTTAAAAGGAAACTTGTTTTTTCCCACCCTGTATATTTTGAAAAAGCCTCTTAGTCGTCACAGTGGCTTTAGTGTGTTGGACCACTAAGCGAGGGTTCCCAGGTTCGAATCCCGCAAAAATCCAAATTCCAACTTACAGTTTTTTCCACTGCAGTGTGTCTTGAAAGAGCTTCTCAATTAGCCGTAATTAATAAAGCCCTTTTATAAAATGTCGCATGACACACTATAAAGGTCTCATGATTCCTGAGTTATAATATAGCAAGATATTTCAAAATAGACAAATCTGAAGTGCAATAAAAAGATACCTTTAGAAAGAGATTTGAATGGATCACAGACCAAATCTGTCTGTCATGAGAGATATTGCATGCTTTAGAAAAGTAGAGATATGCTGAAATAAAATGATGTAGTGAGTGTTGCCTTTATTTAGTAGTTCGGGGACCACATATATATAGTATTGTATCACATTGGAGGTATATATCATAAGACATAAGTTTCGCAAGATATTTGTATAAACAATATCTGATAAATATCGCATGAAATATCTATCAAGTTTAGGGTATAGATTATTTACAATTTCTGATCGATTGAAGGTTGACTTAACTCATGGGACAGATAAGTGACTTTTTTCCTATGATACCTATGGTATAAAATATCGCATGATACTACATTCACCATGAGAGATTCAAATTTGAACTAATAAAAGCAGAGCTCGAATATGAATGAATCTTCATGAAAAAGAAACGAATTATGTGGAGGTGGACCAAACCTACCTCTAAAACTTAGCTTCTTAAAAAAAATCAACCTCAGGCAGACTTCAATTTACATCATACACTGCTACTACAGTAATTCTGTGTAGACACACATTCAAGTCCTCGCAAAAATCACCCATGCCCGCTTTAAAACGAAATACCACACAAAAAGCTGTCTGCATCCATTGTTCTGGTTTTTATCTTTGTTTCAATAAAACGCGCAATTGAAACACAAAATTCGTAACATCCCATCGTACAGCGCGTGAGGAAAAAGGACAAGGAAATCGTCCTTTTAAAAATAGCGTTGTGTGTGTGTGTTTTTTTTCTGCGTTCGCAAACTAAAAAAAAAAACGACTCCATTCGGCAATGAATTCAAATGGAAAATATCGCATTAAAAATTACCCATTGAGTGCACTTTCGGTTTGCGATTGAAGGATGCGCAGCCACTGATTTAATTTCAGATATTTTTTTTTTCCTCTCTATACTTTTGCTTGTTATGTGTCCTTTTCCATTGTTCGATTGTGTGTTGTAATGAAAAATAATGCGCATTGTGGTTCGAAAAAGAAATTCATCAACCCCTCAAAATCAAACACAACCCTCATATCCTGTAGACCCGGAATAAGCGCAATGTTCCATGAGTTGCTCACTCTGTAATATACATTTCCCGTTTTTGTTTTGTCGACGGGAAAAAATGGTTAAAAGTCGAAATTTACTGGTGTTGCTTGTTTGTCAACTGAATACTCTCTACCACACGGGAAGAGTTCCCGGCAGTTACTGCATGTTGATGGTGTTGATGATGATGATGGTTATAGAGGTGATGGAATGGGGTATGCCGAGGCTAAAAAATAAAAATATAAATTCACCCTAGATCTCGACGTTTTCGATAATGAAGCCAAAAGACGATAGGGAGATGGATGTTATATTCCAAAACATCGTCATGGGTTGACGAATGATGAGACAACTGCAAAAGAGATGCGTCAATTCGTCAGGAGAAAAAGTAAAATAAAACTTAAGGGTTGGTCCTTCACCCCTATATGCTGTCACTGGCAGGCACAACATAGGAAATATGCGCACAAAAATTCCATTTATGTGTATCTGCAGCCATTGAGATTGCTCATCGGCGCGGCGTTTGCAATAAACTTGATTTTTCCTTCCCGATAAGTGTGTGCGGTTACTGGCGAAAAGGTTAACTTGTTAGCCCTAACAAAGGGGTGCCAGTAGATTGTAGTACCGTGCAACTGTTGCAGGCACAAATTGGGAAATATTTCAAACAAAATTCTCTGCCATTCGGCCGAAGAGATACTATACAGAAAATATTGTAGATACTTCACACTTTTTTCAAAGGTAACAATGGAAGCGCGTTTTTTATTAAATCAAGAGTACATCGAATCGATTCATATCCATGCATAACATGTTTCGTGTTTCCTTTCCAAGACGACAGCAGCTGAGGTGGAAAATATTACCAAAGGTGGATACTAATATATATTGGAGGGGACCAGGACCTTGTTGGGAAGTGAAAATGAAATTATTACATTACGAGTATATCGCATATGGTGCGACAGATACTGGTGATAGATGTGGAACAGGGGTGGCGATAACTTTGTTGGCTCAATATGAATATTGAATGAGGAAAAATTACATTTTTTTAGAGAAAATTTATGAATTATATCTGGTAGCGACAATCGGTTGGGTTTTGAGTGCGCGCGCGAGAAAGAGTTATGGTATTCGAAGTTAATCGATTTTCAATTGCGTTGATAGGTATCTCTTGGAATAGGGAGAAAACAGACGACTTACCGGGATCTGATGGGTCTAATACAGGTGCCTGTTGTGATAATGGTCCAGGTGTACTACCAGCGCCCGGCGATCTAGCATCATCGTTCATAGCTCCGCCGTATGACAGGGATGAACTAGGAGGCCGCTATACAAAGAGAAAAGAAACAAAATGGTTGGGAAGTTAGTTTAAAATTCAGTTTGGGATTTTCTTAAAAGTTAAAGTGTGTTGCTCCATAAATATCTTTCTTAAAACTTTACGAGACTTCTTTGTAGAGATGTGCGAAGTTCTCTTGCAGGTGAAAGGGGAATTTTAGAGTTTCTGTTGTAACGTTGGAATTGTCTTCACTCATTTTAAAGGTGGAGAAGTATGAACATGATGCTTCGTGGCCGACTTGTTTTTAAAGGGTTAACTAAAGGCCACTCTTCGAAAACTTGATATCTATCTTCTATCTTGTATCTTGTATCTTCTATCTTCTATCTTCTATCTTCTATCTTCTATCTTCTAACTTCTATCTTCTATCTTTTATCTTTTATCTTTTATCTTCTATCTTCTATCTTCTATCTTCTATCTTCTATCTTCTATCTTCTATCTTCTATCTTCTATCTTCTATCTTCTATCTTCTATCTTCTATCTTCTATCTTCTATCTTCTATCTTCTATCTTCTATCTTCTATCTTCTATCTTCTATCTTCTATCTTCTATCTTCTATCTTCTATCTTCTATCTTCTATCTTCTATCTTCTATCTTCTATCTTCTATCTTCTATCTTCTATCTTCTATCTTCTATCTTCTATCTTCTATCTTCTATCTTCTATCTTCTATCTTCTACCTTCTATCTTCTATCTTCTATCTTCTATCTTCTATCTTCTATCTTCTGTCTTCTATCTTCTATCTTCTATCTTCTATCTTCTATCTTCTATCCTCTATCTTCTATCTTCTATCTTCCATCTTCCATCTTCCATCTTCCAGCTTCCATCCTCCATCTTCTATCTTCTATCTTCTATCTACTATCTTCTATCTTCTATCTTCTATCTTCTATCTTTTATCTTCTATCTTTTATCTTCTATATTCTATCTTCTTATATATAAAAGGTCAATTGCTGTGCGTAAGTCGGGTAAAACCTGATAGATGGCGCTGTCGGCGATCTCCGAAACCGCTTAACCGATTTCAGTGAAATTTTGTGGATTTATATGGTTGGTTCCTGATTGAATGATAGGATTATTTTGGATCCGATAGGTGGCGCTGGTGCTGATTTCCGAACCAGCTCTTTCGCTTGGCCCAAGGAAGGACATATGCTACGTTTTTTCGTAAAAACAAAACTTTAAGTACCTAATAGATTGGGGATAGAAGTTTGTACGGAGAACCCTGCTACCACACTAAATAGAGAAACGGATAGTGTCCCTTCCTATAGAACAGAAATAATTTAAAATGTTTAATTTTTGAATTCTTTGGAAGTATCGGGCTTACCACTTCGCAATTTGAAATTCAAAGTCGGTTCAGTTATTATTATGGTGTGACTGTGAAACCTCAATGCACCGAAAGTTTCCATCGGAACGCGTTTGTTTTGATTGTGAAGAATCTCAAAGCAAATGTCATGCAGGCGATGATATTGAGGGGAAAATTCAAATGCAAACATTCTCATTCCGCAGATTCCGCTTTTTAATAATAATAATTTAGCAGGATTATTTTACTTTTAGCCTTTTATCAAATCATGCAAGCATTTTTAAGCAGGATTTTGGTTTAGCCAAATTATGAATTAAAATAAGAAAATAAAATCAAAGGTCATCAGTAGTTAAGGTAACTGATCGTGTTGCCCCAAACAGTTTGGGCTGAATGTACTGGCACGTTGCGCACCTAGAATTCCTCTGCAGGCGATTTCCATGTCTCTGCACATAACTCCCATTAGGTAACCAAAACTTGTAGGCGGAAAATAAACCCAAAAGATTCTGATCAAAGACCTGTCTGCCGCCCTTCATCAAAGCCGACCTCCTCTGGCCAACCTATTGCCACCCAAAATTTATATTACTTATGAATTCTCCTTATCGCCGCAGATTTTACATGTGTCGTGTATTCGAATAAGAAATTCCTAGCAATACACCGCACATTCAGTTTACGCAGTCTGTGGAAGGTGTTGACATTTCTTATTAGGTATGAATATTTTTTTAACAAGAAACTCTCCTTCGTTGGTGTGTTCCGTGGTTCTGTCGCTGTTAACATTTTTTTTTTCATTTCCAATTAAAGAACAATTTAAATAAAAATGAAAATTTAATTGGACATTCATGCGCGATTAGATGGAGCGAAATTAAAAAATCGTTACATTGCGGACGTTTTGAACGAGTCGCGCATACGCTTATTAGACCGCCACCAGACTGGCAACTGACAATGGCAAGTCGCAACATTGCGCCGCCATATACCGCGCATGAAGCACACTATAGAGAGCTGTCAGAAGCCCAAGCTTCAAAAAAGGTACGGAGAGTTTCAGAGACTTCTCACATTTGGAATTCTTTTACGCGACAAAATTTATGCACACTAGCCTGAGTATGAGAAAGTATCGTGCGCGTCTACATTTTTTTATTTTTTACTGATTTGATGACAGTCTTCGGGCATTGTGTCTCCTCTGTGGTGTATTTCTGGCCTCAGTCTGCTCTGGGCTGCTTCTTGTATGTCTGTCTGTTGGAATCGTCTGACCGGAGATACGTGCATTTCATATCGAAGATACTAATAATTCTGTGCGCACTCATAATTTTCAAAAACTACGAGCATAATATTAGTTTGTTTTTGCTGAGCGAGAGGGAGGCTTTTTTGTTGCAAATTTTTACAGACTAACGAGGACTTCATATGCAGTCCATAAATCCATGTGTGATTAGAAAACTAAATGAGCAAGACGCACTAAAAAAAAAAACGAACGCAGCAAATTACCAACCTCGTTAAACATTAACAACCTGTCATCGTTTGTCTAAACAGTAATTTTCATGTCCTTCCAAAAGACAGAATGTCGCTTCTATCGGTGGGGATCTTGTGCTCTCCGGACTCCGGTCTTGGTTTAGGAGGTTTAAAAATATCCTCCCGACTATAGCACATGTTCTGCATATTAGTGCACGAATTGCACACTAATAGTGCGCAACGACAACAGCGATATTATGGAAATAGACGACAGATTTGTGGCCTTTTTGCGTGTGTACCTTTAATCTGAGTGTGTTTTACTTTTTTCTGCCTTTTTCTTCGGTCGCTCATATAGCTACGTAGGTACATTCAAATTTTTGACCGAACGCAAAATGTGTGTACGTTTTTTTTTTTCGAACCAACATTAGATCGGTTTTTATGCAGACAGCGTTCGAATGTTTAGTTGTGAATCCTAATGGTGTCTGCTTGGCTGCGGTTGACTTGGTGTATGGCTGGTTTTTGGGATGTATTGTGATTGTTGCTTCTGCTTTTATATGTACACTCTTGGCCAAGTAGTAATATTTTACGAGCAGAGTGTCGTTTGGGAATTGAGATTTTATTTCGTCGCAATATATTAGGAGTCGCGCAATGTTTGATGGGTATCGACGGAGTGCTGTGGGGGTCTTGGCGGTATGGCGGTATGGCGGGACGGAGGACAAATATGAATTACGCGAGAGAATCACTATTAATGTGGTATTTTACAAAATATTATGGTGAAATGGTTTTTGAATAATAATTTGTTTGGTTAAAAGATTTTTTTTCTCCGTCTTGTTTATAAGATAATGGAATGGATGACATGTGTGGAGTGTGGGAGAATTTTATTCTTCAAAGAGGTTGTTAACCATTATGTTGTTGTTGCAGCGAAACGTGTGTTTTGTATAACGTTTCGTGGACTCGATTTGGATGGAGTGAGTCAGGGAATTCGTTATATTTAAGTGATCACATTTGGTAGGGCATCTTTAGATGCGAGAGGGGCTTTTCTGTTCTTTTTTTTTATTTATTTATTTTTGATATGCCATGATCTACGAATCGGCGGAGTTTATTTCTACTTAGAACATCTCAAGTTGCATTCAAAAAATGTCTCTTTCCATGTAAATCGATATAATATTACTGTGTGTGTGTTTCTAAAGACTAACCGAGCGTTCAACTTAACCGTCAGCATCAAAAGGATGCCGTCCAAAACAGAAAAAATTACAATAAAGTGCACGACTGAGTCGCACGAAACTTTCTCGTTCATCAAAACGTTGGTTGAGTCAATTAGTATGTAGGTAAGAAGTTCAGAAGCAACCGTATACAAAATGTAAGAGCAGGTAGTGTTAAATAAAATTCACTATTTTGGGTTATTCATTCGATATACGTTTTTTTTTATAAGTTTTGTTTTAGCTCTCAATAACAGGTACTTTTCGCAAGTTCTGATTAGAGACTTGTAGTCGCCGTGGCTTGGGGGTTAGTGTACTAAGCGAGGGGTCCCAGTCCCATGTTCAAATGCCGCAAAAACCCAAATTCCAACTCAGGGTTTTTTTTCCACTGCGCCACCTCTCGCGAAACGTTTAACAAACATCCGAGGGTCTTGAAAGAGCTTCTCAGTTAGCTGTTCGGAATCGGCACAAAATTGTAGATCCCTTCCATTCGTTCCACAAATGAAAAAAAAACACACAAAACGAATTGTAGTGGAAAGCTAGGCCAAGGGTCCCGCACGGACCTGTTGCGCCAACTATTTATTTATTTATTTATTTATCTGGTTAGACAGTTATAAGCGCCTAATGTACAGTGTACTATTTTATAAGCTTTTAGACTTTACAAGATTTTTGAGTACGGGGACAAGCGTAGTAGCAGTAGGAGTTTTTTTTTCTGTTGGGACATGCTTTTATTTAAGTTGTCAAATTTTATTGAAAAAAGTAGAAAGGAGAAAGGGGTTTTAAAAAATCGACATTTGGGTAGTAGATCTTGAAAAATAATTTAGAAATTGATTTATTCGAATTTTTGGAGAAAATATAAGCAGGAGATCTTATTTAGAATAGTTATATTATCTTTAGAATGTATGTTGCTTAAAATCGTTTTAGCGGTTTTAGTAAGTTTTGGCAGCCAAAACAGTACCAAATATTGCAAAGTATAGTTCGAAAAATGCTATTGGTTAACTATTTAGCTGAAACCCGAGTATAAGTTATTGTTCGGCATGCAAGGTAAGCAATACATGTTTTTTTAAGTTTTATCGAAGTCGAAAATGGGGTTTTCGAGATATGAGCAGTTTAAAATAAAAATGTTTCGGTGATGTGAATTAAAAATTAAGGAGGCAATAAATTTTACTCTAAGTTTGTATTTTGGTCAAAATTATTGTTGCCGTTTTCAGGTAAACTAAAGAAAGCTAGTTTTTTACGAAATGATTTTTTTTCAAAAATCAATTGAACGACATTACAGAGAAAAACTGACTCTGCTATTAAGTTAGAAATGACCATAATACCTTAGAAATGAATTTTTGCTACAATCGTATGAGCCGTCTTCGAGATATAGTTTAAAAATCAAACTGGTATGAAAATCTATGGGAAGTACCATTAATATTGAGGTCAACTTGCAAAATAAAAAACGGCCCCGAACTGTAAGTCCCTAAACTCCAAATCCGAAGTTTGAATGGAATCCGGGCAGCCGTTTAAGTTGTAGGCCTCGGGACATACGGACAGACAGGAAGGCAGACAGATAACAGACAGACAGACAAACAGACGGACAGACGGACAGAATTTTACGACCCACTTTTTTGAGTTTCTCTATCATCGTTATGCCAGAATTGATTAACATTTCGATTTCGAAATGTTGTACGAATATCTTTCTCTCATTACAAAATTGAGAAAGTTAATAATTTGAATGTGAACTATGTTTTTGCGCGTTCACTTCGATCAGCACGATGTTGTTGGAATGCCCATATCTGCTTTTGCAGCGGTTTCTCTAGATCGAAGACTCAGTTATTGTTTGTGAACGAATAATATTATCAACTTCTCGCGTACGTCGAAGGTTTGGATCCAAAAATAAACTGTGTGCATATCTCGGTAAAAATTTCGGAAGAGGATTGGTTTCTTTGTGGTCCTTAAACTACTCGATACATCAACCGATCGCTATGAAATCAGATTCAAGGATAGTTTGTAGCTTGGGAACGGACATAGACTTCATTTTGTCAAAATCATTGATAAAATTTAGACACCACTGTCGTTCGAGATGTACACCTAAAGGCAGTGTTACCTTTCGGGACGCTTTAGAGTCATTTTGACTCCTTTTTCAGCGCCTGGACTCCGGACTCATCTTTTTAAGAATCAGTGAATTCGGACTCCTTTTAAAAATGTAGGATATTTTTGCTATAATTCTAAATCAGTGTATTTAGTTGAATTCGGTTTAATCGGAATTTGAATTGCAGAGTTTGTTTACATAAAAAAGGAAATAAAATATTGAAATCGGAATGGGACTCCTGATTTCAACCAGGACTCTTTTTTCGACTCTTTCTGAAAATTTTCGAAGGTAACACTGCCTAAAGATCATGTTAACTCGGCGGACATTTTTCCACCTGCAATGGGATTTCTTCGAAGCTGTTTTATTCCGGCCGACCGCTGTGTCAAATAGGTGAACAAACTTCGTCGCATATCGAAGATACTGTCCCCTCGGTATAATATGTCTTCCCGAAGAATTACACGTAACCCAAGGCTAAGTTTCCCCTATAGCAGTAACGGAAATACTTTAAATGCGTCATAGAGATTACGCAAACGACAGTATCATGCTGTTTTTTTTAGGCCTGTTTCGCCATTTTATGAGCCACAGATAGAAGCGCAAATTGCTATACTACTTAGTCGAAAAAGCAAAAAACAAACCTCCAATTGATAAACAAACAAGGAACGTGCATAAGATGACCAAAACCTTCCAATCAAATTCGAAGATCGAAGATCGTACGTCGTACGTAAGGGACATGCCTGACTTAACCAGACCAAGGTCCCACGCTACAGCTATTAACATTATTTATACCCCCCAACAGATAATCATTTCGAATTACACTTTTACCTCGTTAGATGTGTTCCAAAAGCCTAAAGATACAAACCATTTGCCACCTTAAGACCTATACGTGTCTCAAATCCCAAATCCCGCACTGACAACACTTTTATTGCTGTAAAAATTAGAATTTAATGATAAATTGAGCCCCACGTCTTACAAGCCACCCATTCTCAAGCTGCCCAAGATGGAGAAACTATATATACAACCGCACACACCCGTGTAAACGTAACAAAAAACTACACCTAACCATGACCACACTATTCACTCGTGCACTAAACACTCAACAGCACACAACACAGCGAAATGGTCATAAAATGATTAGAGGAATCTATCTACCACAGAACAGCAGTAAAATCCACTAAATCGTTTAGCCCGAGGTTGTTGTGTTTTGAGTGAGGTCATAAAAGAAAAGCGATTGACCATAAAACCAGAAGTGGAACTTTGTGGATTGTAGGTATCCCCAGTCCCCATAACAAAGAACGGCCAACAAAATACTGTTGCTACCGAAGTGAAAATAATTATGTTTTTCGACGGAGGAAATCCCCAAGGATAAACAGATACCTCTAGGTATACAAATTTCAAGGCGGCAAGTGTAGATAGGCATACACAGCACACACCTTTCGTTCGGTCAAATTGAAATCGGATAGCGCTTTGCCAAAGTTGCCGCATATAAAGTAAAACGATCCTTATCCGCGTGCGCACAAGATCGGATTTTCGTTCGAGTTTCAAATTACACCCGCACATTTTGTGTGGGTATGCAAAGGTCCTTCTGCTTAATTTACTCAAAATGCGATACAAGCCAGAGGAACGAACAGGCAACAACAACAGCAGCAGAAGCAAAAAAAAAATGTCAATTTACAAATTTGTTGTTCCTGCCTCATCACGTGCTATAGGAAATTCCTTTCTTTGTCATCACCCAGGAGTCGCTGTCGCAGGTGGCAGTACACCTTTATTTCTCATTTTCATACAGTCATCTGTACCCCACCAGGACTCCAACTCCGCACAAACCGACTCTGTTCCGAGCTATGTAGTCGTCTTATCGTTGCGTTGTAACAGCGACAGCGGAGAAACGAGACGACATCCTTTTTCAGTAATTAAATTTGTCCTGGTGATTTATGACACCTGGAGCACAAATGGCGTGTTTTTCATTATGTGTATCTATCTTAAGTATCCAAGAGTATCTAAAGCCTTATATAGTGATGTAGAGGGTGTAATAAGTCCTTTAATTGAAGTATAGTGGAATTTGTGTCGTTAAGCTGACATACCTATACCTATACCACCCACCGCCACCGCCACCATCGCGCACAGCAGACGGGTTAGGTCCTTATTTCTTGGGATATTTTATTAAATATTATTATGTATGTATTATATCGAAGAGACAATGGGCAAAATGTCGCCTTGACACGCTCGGCGTTTCGCAGAGATGTCATCCGCATTGCATGTCCTTTTACAATAATCCGATTCGAAGGGCAAACGAATTAAGACATATCTAGTGGATGAATTAATTGCTCCTTGGTTGTGAGTGACCAATTTTTGGCATTTTATTAGCTAATTAGATTGATTTGGGTGGATATATTTTAGGGAAATATGTGGCATAACCGCATTCAGGGATCGGGCGGGAGGGTCTAAAGGCAATTTGTTATTTTGGAAGAGATTGTAGATTGGATTCGAGGGAGTATATCTGTTGGTCAAGGAGGACTATCCTATGTTTTAGTCTAGAAGTCAGAAGAAGGTGATAGCATCCTTAGGTAGTGTTGAACAAAGATGTCTGAAAGTGAGGACTATCTCTCATGCGGAAGAGAGTTGTTTACTCATTATTGGTGAGCCCAAAAGTCTGGCTGTTCTAAAGGAAGAATATCGAACCATTGGTGGAATAAGGCGATATAAATAAATATTCCTTGGAGCATGTAACATTCTCAGATGTGTATCCTGCTGACATTTACAAGAAAGTTGAATTTTTTCAATGAGTAGTAGTATCAATATTCAGAGACTGTTATAAGCATCCGTATCCGGATTGTTTCAGTTTTCGAGCACACAATTTCCACGTGATTATTTTGTTGGAAATTTTCTGAGTGGAAAGAGTCCCTAATGGAAAAGATAGTCAATATGTATCACAAGAGTGCTTACAAGCTGCCCGTTGATATCACGTGTAGGTGTGGTAGGTATGAGCATTGAACACCTTAGTGATGTATATGTCAAAAAAGGTAGTTACGGCATATCTTCCGAAGTTTTACCATCTCTTTTCTAACATGCAACATTGACGTTACATGTAAGTCACATCCAGATTGCTCAAAGATTGAACTAAACGTCTTTTTAATGCAGAGTCCACTATAATGCACCCCATAGTGGACAATTTTGAAGAGTGAACCTGAAAAGCTGTTGGAGCAACAGGACTGAGTGATTGAAACTCTGCTTTCGAATTTCCTCACTGAGCTTGAAATTTGACCAAGTGACTGAAACTCTGCTCTCGAATTTCCTCATTAAGCTTGGAATTTGACCAAGTATTTTAATAGCGAATGCAATACTTATTGGTTTGAGTCTGAACTACCCATTAATAAATCATTATATTAATACGCACTAGGCGCAGTGGCTTAGTGGTTAGTGTGTTGGGCTATTAAGCAAGGGCTCCCAGGTAAGAATCCCACAAAAACCCAAATTCCAACCTAGTTTTTTTTCCACTGCGCCACCTTTCGCGAACGTCTGACAAACATCCGAGAGTGCAACTGTCTTGAAAGAGCTTCTCAATTAGCCTTTTTTAGTATTTATTATGAAACGAGTTTCATTCTACTTAGGCCCCAGTTATAGCCATACGTAAAACGAAACCGTAAAAAATGTTCCTTTGCTTTTTTGAAAACTTAAACTTGTTTGTTGAACTCAATCTTGGTCTTAAAATGTTGCTTATGAATTGTTAAGTTAGTTTTCCAAAAAAAAACTGAGAAATTATCTTTAAATTTTCTAGAAAAATTATTTATTAATCGGAAAAAGAAAAATTCATAAATTCTTATTTTAGAGAAGTTAAAGGTAAGTTGCTAATTTTTTTTTTTTTTTATAAACTAACTTTCTAATTCAAAAGCAACATTTTAAGACCAAGATTGAGTTCAAAAAACAAGTTTAAGTGGTCAAAAAAAGCAAAAGAACATTTTTACGGTTTCGTTTTATGTACGTATGGCTATAACAGGGGCCTTACTGTGCCATAGATGTGCGCAAACAAAAAATTGTGGGTATAGGTCGACATTAAGACTGGTAAAATGAAGTAAAAGATTCCCCATACAAAATGCTTATCAGTTAATTGAACCCATTTTGGTGACATTTAATCTGTCGCCGCCATATTGCCATAGTCACGTATTATAAATATCATCTTAGATTAGAACCCTTTTTCGAAGGAATGTAATTTACCTACCCCTAAAAGTAAGCAATTGTGTATTTAGTTTTAATTCAGGGGCATTATATCTGCGAGGTCTTGACGACGGTTGATTTTAATGATATTACATACAATGAAAACGAATATTTTTGGACATACATTTTTTTATCTAAATTTTCATAGTGACATATTAAAATGTTAATCAGTGAAACTTTTTTCATAGTGGCATATTTTCGATTCCAATCCGGAGGGACAACGCAGTAGAGGTAGACCTCGCCTTAGGTGGCTTTTTCGATTATAAAAAAAAAAAACACCATAATTATTTAAAATTGTGGTACGTTTCTTAGTAGGTATTACATCCTTATAAAAGGTGGGGTCGATTTTCGACCACAAGTGAAACTAGTAAAAATAATTAGTTGGGCAACAGATAGACACCCTATTAATAGGTTTTCACAACCATTCGTTTTGTGTGCGATTTTCACTTTTGGGGCAAATGGAACAGATCTACAATTTTATGGCGAGTCCAAACGGCCAATTGAGAAGGTCTTTCATGACAGTTGTACTCTCGGATGTTTGTCAGCGAGAGGTGGGGCAGCGGAAAAAAAAAACCTTAAGTTTGAATTTGGGTGCTTCTCGGGACTGGAACCTGGCATCCCTCGCTTAGTACTCCAACACATTAACCACTAAGCCACTGCGCGACTATCTATAGGAACTTGATTATAATCGTCTAAGGTATCCGATTCTGCATAAAAAGACGCATTGGAATCCTCGACCTCGAAACTAAATCGGATACCTGCCGACCGAAATCATAAACACTCACCAACCGCACACTCACTCTCAGAATAACTATTAAAAAAAAATTCCAATTCCTTACTCATCGAATCGCAACAGCGTGCACCTTTTCGAAAATTCAAATGCAGTACCTCCCTCCCCTCGCGGACTGTTTATAAATTGCATATTTATATCAATTTATTGAACATGCTACCTCACACATAACCCATCATCATGATGCGAAAATAAAATCATTACTAAATGTCATTCAATAATCATTGCTTAAGGATTTATATAAATGGTTATTAACTGCACACAATTCGCATATTTTATCCGCGTATCTTCTGCCGCATTTATACAGCATACACATACACAACTACAACACACATCCAACATCGTCCCATTGGATCGCAATCGATAGACAACAAGACACTGTGCATAATATTGTGCGATGCGAAGGAAAAGATTCATTATATTGTTTGTTTCTTGTGATTGCTGCATAAAGATACACTCGTGGTTAGACAAATCAACAAGCAAACACACCAAAAGCAGAATCATAATAAAAATTTTATATAGAGATATGATATTTATAATAAAATTCACAGCACGCAAAGTGCAAAATGGAAGTGGACACCAAACACAGGAGGACGCGCACAAAATTAACACACAAAACCCAAGGAGACGATCAACTGCATACTGTGTGATTTGTACTTGGTGTGCACTTTTTTTCCCATATATACCTACCACTAATAAGAAAAACAAAAGTGTATGTACTTTATGGGCAAAGGATATGATGGCAGGAATTGTATTGTACGTTCCTTAAGTATAAACAAACAAAACACAAAAAAAAAATGTGAATTTCATTATGGTGAACCGTTTTAATTACCCTTTTTTAGAAAGAAAGTCATCAACATCATTCGATGGTTATTATACCAGCAATAATTTATATAACTCACAACGCACAGGCACACGGTGCAAGGATAAAAAAGGAGTCTGCCAAGGGCTTGTTATTGGTCACTTAGTCGTGATCGTGATTTAATTTCAGTATGTGGCCTCTGGAAGCGCACAGGTGGCAATTTTTTTTTTTTTTTTTTGACAGAGTATTTGTAACTGCGTATAACTTTTAGTCAGTCGAGAGTAGTTTTAAAAGAAGAAGTATGAAGTGCAGAGATGAATGGGTGAAAAGGGAGTGAATTATGACTTATGAATCAGTGGACCAGTAGGTTGGTGAAAGATTGCAAGCAAGTGGAGTTTTTTTTTAATTTAATTTAGTCCCTTCCAAAACCTCTTCTGATTTATAAGTTTCAACCACCTAACTGAGTTCAAAAGCAGCCAAAAATATTACGCAAAATCCAATTTATTTCTATGAACTACCCTCAAGAAGCAGGAAAAGCTCCTGAATGCTACAAAACTGCAAAAGTTAGAAAAAGTAAAGAAATTATTTTCAGAAAGTTTCCATGGGTCCTGATGAGTGCTCTGGAAAGTCGGTTGTAGATGAGAATAGTGTTGGATTCAACAAAAACGATAGTGATAACGTCACAGAAGGCAAAAGCAGACAAGGTCGAGAATACCTTTCCGCATGTGACAGCTGTATGTGTATAAGTATACAAACAAATTCAGTTATATAAAGTCGTGCTATTTTTGAAATAAAATAATTCTGTTATATAACGTTGGTGGTTATAATTTATCCGTTTTTGATGTGTAAACATCTAAGCGCGCATTATTGGAATCTGGTGGAGTAATTCCACACATCTAACTTGCGGGGACGGAAATGCGTCACGGAAACGCGTAACTGTGTCTTATCATTGCATACATTTTTTTGAATCTGGTGGAGTAATTCCAAACATTTAACTTGCGGGGAAAGAAAATGTGTCACTGTGTTTTATCATTGCATACATTTTACCATTGCATACGTTTTTATCATTGCATACATTTATGAGCTGGGGAATATTAATTTCAGCTTTTTGTTAATGTGAAATAGAGCAGAAATCACAGCTGGACAACAACTAACAAAAATGTCGTTGACCAGCGCCTCTACAATATGCAATGCAAGCCGAATGAAATTCCAATGACACTTTCATTTACTGTGTAACAGTTGATGTCATTTAACATTTAACAATATAATCAAGAATACGGTTATTACAATTCCCATTTTTCTCAATGACGTGTATCAAGCCACACACATACCGCACGCACGGTGTTTACACATACACAAATTTCGGGACTGTTGGATACAGTCGCACCAATTTTTATTTTTTAAGTACAGATATTTAAGTTCATAGTCGAACAATAGAATATTCAAATGAAAATTTGTTTAGGGTCTGCATGAGCTCCGATAATAAATAAACTAGAAGACTTAGCCACGCGTTGCTGTGGCTAAGATGGTTTGATTTTGTTTTTCTTTTTTTTTTATTAATATTTTTCAAGCGGGAACCAACCATATACATACACTAAATTTTATGGAAATCGGTTGTGTGGTTTCGGTGATGGATAATAGCGCCACCTATCGGGTCCATCGTAAATTATATTTTAAGTTTGAAATACAAACAAAATGATGAAAATCGACCCAGCGGTTTTCGAGTTATATCTCATGAACCAATATACCTATAAAGACCGTATGTACGTACGAACCATGGCATTAACTTCACCTTTCATGGGAAATTTCCCGAATCAAAATAGGTTCACGCATTAAAGAGAACATTGGCGACAAACACAATACAACTTATTTTTATATATCTAAATATTCTAAAATAGACTAGATAAAATAAATAAATAAATATGTAGTTCACGCAACAGGTCCAAAGGGACTCTAGGCCCAGCTTCTCACAGCATCTCGTTTTGTGTAAGTTTTTCATTTTTGGAACGAATAGAAGGGATCTATAATTTTATGCCGATTTCAAACAGATAATTGAGAAGCTCTTTCAAGACAGTTATACTCTCGGATGTTTGTCAGACGTTCGAGAGAGGTGGCGCAGTGAACCCTAAGTTGGAATTTGGGTTTTTGCGGCATTCAAACCTGGGATCCCTCGCTTGGTAGTCCAACACACTAACCACTAAGCCACTGCGCCAATGAGAGCTCTGATTATACTTCTAGAAATCGATTTAGGAGATACATCAACTAATAACCGAAAAAAAAATAAGAACTCTATAGAATACTCTGTAAGATTTTTCAATTCGGTTTTATACCACTTTCCAGAACTGCAAATAGAACTCATTCAAACTCTGCCTAAAAAACTAACTGCAATATTTTTTAAACAAGTTTTTTTGCGATTTGTAGACAAATATTCTTTTAGGTTTAAATCATTCAAAAATATTTTAGTATCTTTTATTAGGTATTTTTATAGTGTTATTTTTTTATATTCCCAAAATTTCTTTAATCCAGAAAAATGCAGAACTAGGTACTGGAAATATGTAGATATGGCTTCAAAGAATTTATTTCTCTGAAAATAAGGTCCAAATAAGTTTTTTTAAATATTAAAAACTGTAGTTCACCTCAATTAAGACAGCGAGTTGGGGCTCTTGCTGTCTAAGTCTAAGTTGTGCTATAGAAGAATAAAATATTTTTCAAAAGTATATAAAGAAACTTGAATTTTTAAAAAGGAATACAATGATCCCAAAACTATTAGTGAAGGGGAGTTTAAAACAAAAGTAATAGATTTTGCTGTGCTTGTGGTGCACAAAAGAAAAACTCATATACAAATAACAAAAAGTTAAATTTTGGGTTTCACGTTCACGTTCACGGACGTGCGTCTTGTCATAGAGCCCTCTGTGCAGTACAAAGTGTTGTTTTATTTGAAAAAAGTGTGGTCAGAAAGTTGCTCCATCTCTTCAAATCTATACGACGTACTATACAACACAGAGCAATACTAATGGGACTTTAGTTTATACCCTCGCACTGTTGAAATTCAAGTTTAATGAGATCAGATACCCGAGTCTGTTTTTGACGAGACTTTAGTTAAACACTGCTTAGAATGTTGTAAAAAATCTAGCTCTTTCCATAGCTTTATGAGTTACACCTAGTTGTCAAAGAAGTGCAATCAGTTATGAGTACTTGAATAGGTCTGTATTTCTACAATGAAATTAGGCGCAGCTGTTGTGTTCTCCAGGCTAAAAAGTTACATGAAGGACATACAATGTTACCAATTGCAAAATAGATGATACCTAACTCAGTTTGGTAAGCCAGATAACAAGAGGTCATATTTGAGACGGTGATGAAAAAAAAGCATTTGATGTTCGAGAAATGATCAATAGGTAATACTTGGTTCCGAAACAATGCTGACAACTTTTACAAAAGTAAGCCTATAGCAAACGTATCTTTTTTGAGAATTGAGCACACATTCTAATACTTTGAATGCGACTCACTTTCCACGTCCTAACCTGGCTTTAACCGTCAGAGGTCAGACCACTAGCTAATCTACAATCAAACAATGTTACTATCCAAGACGATTCTAACGAAAATATTTAGACCAGCCAATGAGCACTTAAGAGCCTACAGCCTATAGATATGCTTGTCATGTATATTTGAATTCTTCGCCCAGGATTATCTATATATCTTCAACAAAGTGTAGCGTAAATATTTTTGACAATTGGAGCCGATGGCGACGACGCTTATACTTCGCTATGTAGTCTTGATCACTCATTTCGAATCCATTTTGTCTAAAGTGCTCCATCCATGCGGACATAATCATCACCAGTCCATTAAGTCATTTTTCACACTCCTTCCCATCTGAATGCACTTAGCCGCAGAGTCGCCATCCGATCGTCCACTGCGCTCTCTCTCTCTCGATCTATGCCATAATCTAATCGGTTTTTGTCGCCGTCGCCATCGCCATTCTAAGCTTGTTGTCTTTCGTTTTTTAAACACAAATATACCTCCATATGTATATGGATAACTTTTTAAGGCAATATCCATCTGTGTGACTCGCAGTTAAATGGCTTTTCCATTATAAACAGCAGACAGTGTGGGCGACATCTTTGTATCATCCATCTACTCATAAATGCCTAAGCATCTCCATCATTCTTTTTTTTTACCGAAATTTCTTCCCGTCTGTTGTATCAATTCCAACCTGATGATGACACCAACGTCCGAATAACTCAAATGTCACAAAAGTAGTGTGTCTCACTCCCCTCTAGTTTACTAGACACTTTGAAGAATGGGAGATTTTATTTATTTACAAATGTGTGGCGCAAAAATTAATTTTAAGCGTTAAATATCAATAAAATGAGAATGCAATTAAATGTTTTAACGAGCGTTAAGAGTTCTCGTTTTCTTTTTAATTTTCCCTATATCTAACTCAGTGTTTGGATGAATTTTAATCGGAGGGAACACACGCGAAATGCGAGCTAGAGCTAGAGTCGGAAGTAATCTCCACCCGTTTAATGGCCATATGGGGGAATAGGGATAGGTAATAATTGCCCCGACCTACAGGCAGCAGAAGCAATTGTGAAATAGAAAGAAACATCAAGTTGAAAGAGCCATCTCAACATAAGTGGATTACTTTTATAGGTGCAATGAAATTCAATCGAACAGGAATAGAGTCACGCACGCGTCTATACGAACACAAATCTGTTTATCGTTTATCGCTATCGCGCAGTTTGAATTAAACCCGGAAGAAAGCAATTGTTAGTATCATTAAATTGAGTGAAAATATGCATTGAAAGAGATATGTTCAAATGGAGTGGACCTCTGGTTCCCCTTGCTAGACCACTTGAATGCACATATTGGATCTGTATGCGTATCTGGAGTTTTTTTTTTTTGGTTTTTCTGCTGTGTGTTTCTATTAATTACCCAGAAAATGTGATAATTCTAAGCACTTAATTATTAATATGCCATAGGATGAGAGTGTGTGGTACTTTTTTTTCTATTAATTGAAATTTAATTGTTTTTTAAGTACTGACCTTATTTGTGTATCTATACAGCCGTGACTGACACCCATTTCTATGATTCTTTTTTTGTACAATGGAAATCTCTTTAATGGTCAATTTGGATGTAATTGTTAACAGAAATATCAATAAATATTATTACTCATAAAAATATGTGTTAATGGATGGTAATGCGACGTTTTTTCTTATAAACTTGTTGCTGGGATGCTTATTGAGGTGATTCGCCTTGCATATGATATCAATTGGTTGGATATTCCTTGGCACTGACACTTTGACCTGCTGATGAAGAGTGGTAAATTAAATAACTCCGTCAGAGTGGTTTCAAAAACAATGCCGTATGAGCTACTTGTACCATCAGGCACACGTTCCTCTACTCGACTTCTGATCGAAAAAGTTGTTTTCTATTTGAGATTAAAACTATAGGCTACATAGTGCAACCTTCTGGTACTCCGTTTTATTTGTATTCTGCCAAGTTCCTTTACCCGACTTCTGATCGAAAAAGTTTCTTTTGTTTGAGATTAAAATTATAGGCTAAATAGTGCTACCTTCTGGTACTCCGTTTTGTTTGTATTCTGCCAAGTTCCTTTACCCGACTTCTGATCGAGCAAGTTTCTATTATTTGAGATTAAAACTATAGGCCAAATAGTGCAACCTTCTGGTACTCCGTTTTATTTGTATTCTGCCAAGTTCCTTTACCCAACTTCCGATCGAAAAATTTCTATAATTTGAGATTAAAACGATAGGCCAAATAGTGCAACCTTCTGGTACTCAGTCTTATGTGTATTTTGCCATGTTCCTCTGCCCGACTTCCGATCGAAAAAGTTTCTTTTATTTGTGATTAAAACTATAGGCCAAATAGTGCAACCTTCTGGTACTCCGTTTTATTTGTATTCTGCCGAGTTCCTTTACCCGACTTCCGATCGGAAAAGTTTCTATTATTTGAGTATAAAACTGTAGGCCAAATAGTGCAACCTTCTGGTACTCCGTTTTTTTTTTTTTTTTTTGTATTCTATGCAGAGGTAGCGTGAAAATTTCACTCGAAAACTTGAACCAAAAACAGCATTCCAAGTGCAGAATGATAGAACTCCAAGACTCTTATACTACCTAATCGTAGGCATCCCACCTTGTAAGTCGGTCCGAACACGACCCTGTGCAACGACTTTCAGCTCGAATAGTATTTTCGAAATGCGGTCCATATTTACCATGGAAAAAATCACACTTTCATAACAGTGCAATAGTATTTGAAAATATCTTCCACCAAAAGGAATGTTTCCAACTGAAGACCTTTTCGGCGAAAAAAAAACTCTCTACCAAACATCAGAATAGTTCCGCTCGTGTGAACTAAAATACACATGCATACTCACACTCAACTCCACTGACAACCCCATCTAGCGTCTGATGTCTTGCATACATACATTACAGATGCACGTCACACAGGAAATACATATCTTGCAATCAATGGTGATAAACTCCTTGAGTTTACAACATACCTACCGCATCCTTACACTCTGAGAGAAAAAAAAATATTCATCACGTTTCCTGCCGCACAGCCAGCTAGATATACCACAAAGTGAAATCCTTGCTAGTGCTTAATAATTCATCGCTCACTTTTCAATTTAACATGCTGTTTCCCCGATGCTGCCAGGAACAAAAAAAAATATTGAAATTCAACACATCGACTAGCGTCGATGATTTTTTTATCTTGCCCTAACCTCAATGCTATTAGTTCCATACCTGTAACCTGTTTGAATGTCGAATTTTACATCACTTCTCCTCAATCCTCTCAGCTCTCAGTTCTCCCCCACTTAACCCTTGCCAATGCGTAGCGAATATCGAAACATGTCTCACTTCACAAAAAAAAAAAAATAGCACGCCCAACACAAAATTGCAAAGGACGACATTTCCAATTTGTGTTAAAACTTTTTTCCAGCATTCTGCGGTACGAGAGCTTAATAATAAATTTATAAACTACATTTATCCTTTAAATACAAAGTGGTTTGTGTCGGCTTGTACATACGAACAGAATTCGCAAATATTTCGCTCAAGGATTCTTTTCAATTTTTAATAAACTCAAGGATGAAAAATAAAAAAGCAAAAATCGAAAAAAATGAAAACAATCATGCTTACACATATTTTCGGTGCGGGCGGAGAATGCCTACACTCTTAGTCCCTGTGGACATGAGCGAAGGCCGACAAGAGGCGAATTTGTTTCGCAACCAACCCAGGATAATCTTCAATGGCATTTTTAGAGTTGGTATGGCTAGAGCTTAGACTGAACGTTGATTTTTAGATGTTGGTATTGAAGATTACCCTCCTTGCGGAGAAGAAGAGACTAAAAGGCAGCAGTAGCAGCCAGTTAGTTCCCCAGGGATATAATGTACATACACAAGTGTACGAATGCGAATACTCACGCCTGACGGCATTGTGTCCTTTTTGCTGTTTAAATATTCGCAGGATGCTCCCAGTTGCGTTTATCGCATAAATAATTGAGAAAAGCAAAATTGTTTCTTGATCACTTGAGGATACCCCAGTGGAAAATTAGATATTTAACCGGGATATTTAACTTTTAACCAACATCATCGTTGTGTTAGTCGGTTGTATCAAAAATATAGGTAGGTACATGTACCAGCAACCCCCACCGCGCTCGCCATTGGGCTTAGCATTATATTATTGTTGCTGATGAAAATGATGATGTTACTTGGTTGTTGGTGCGTGCTGCCATTGGTCCCAGCAGACCTTAAGGAATTCATTACTGAACGCAATTTGCACAAGGATTTTATTTATTCAGAGTTCTTCGAATCAATCTAATTAGAAATGGAAAAGCAAAAGGAGGTGGTCGTAAATATGCGCCGCAAATGGAAAATGGTGGACAATTTTAGTTGAAGATTTTTATCGATGGGGGTGGGGGGATCCTTGAATGAACAAGGTTTTCCTATGCACTTTTGACTAGGGTGGTTCATACATGTATGATGAACTTAAAGAACTAAGCCGCCTCCAAAACAGGGAGCAGCTAGATACCTATACGTGGGATTTGAGCCTTTATTTTTGCGATTGCAAAATGCACCTACTAGACAGCCGCTGAAGGCTGAACCAAACAGGCTTGTAAATCAATGAGCACCGAAGTCCGCCTAAAAACTGTAAGATTATTTTAAAATGAAGTCCCACAGGGCTGAATAATATCGCCATTGCTTTTTCGATTGTCGACTATCCCAAGTGGGGATGGGCAAAAAGGAACGCAGCTGGTTTGGCAAAGATGAGACCTATTATGCACAATTAGAAGAGAACTGCGCGATCAGTGCTATCGATAAAAAAAGGGAAGATACGATGAAAAGAAAAAAGAAGCAAGAAGCAACATATAATTTATATTAAGCATTACACATGCAATTACAAGAATTACAAGAACTACTGATGCGCGATCTCTATCACCACTCGGACTTGAACACCCAGGTCAACCCTGACAACGATGCGCATACTTCGAGTATTAATCTAAGAAGACAGCCACAATATATGTAAAAAAGATTTAAGAAAACAAACATTGTAAATCGTTGGGTCCCTGTTGTTGTGCCAACACCCTTAAATATCAACTATAAGTCAAATTGTATATACAAAAAGTTTAATTAAAGCAAATGTAATGTAATGCTGCGCGATCTTTACCCTAGACGCTGCTCGGGAAGGAGCTTACTTAAAGCTTTACCGAATCGTAGACTCCCAAATATGGTACAGCTTGATTTTTCTAAGATATTTACACCTTCTAAAAGTTACGTACGAGTACAAGTTACCAATCTATACCTTCAAACTTCACTGCACCGAAACGTTACGCTCTCAAGGTCTAACATGGTCTCAACTGCATACAGCAGTAGGTAGGTATATCATAAATACGCCCAAAAGCAGACTGGAAAGTCCATACAATTATTTTGATTCATCTTATAATTCACACTTGCGTTTCGCATTAGATTTTTTGTGAACAAATTTGCGAGTATCAATCGAGGTAGCCTACGGTGTATCTTCGGCATAAAGCACCAACAGTACTTTTCTTACAAAAGTTAAGGTCCACTTGAAACTACGCCTGCTGCCGTTCAGTCACGTTCTACAAGCCAGACCCATGAACCAAGCCTTGGAGCATGTTCCTCTTTGTACGCCGCTTTCACCCCAGACCCCGAAACCACGCGCCGGAATGGGTTCTCTCGGAACTCGGTACAAAGCTAGTCCTTGGGTTGTTAATGATGTAAGTCTTGAGTTGGCAGTCATAACAAGTGCATTGAATTAACTTTGTAGGTATACCCGCGTTGCCATTTGGCACCTTTTTGAGCCTCAGGACCCGTTGAAAAATTATCAAAATGGCCCCTTTTTTATTTTAAGTTAGATTTTATCCCTTATTCAACGAAAAAGACTGCAAGCATTTGAAAAAAAGTGTTTCCTAATGAAAAGAATTGTGTTTTGTTAAAAAAAAAACTCTTTGTTGCTCGTTTTTTTTTTTTTTTTTTTTGCTATATTAGTATTTTATATGGTGGCCCTTTTTTGCGGCTCGGTCCCCTTATAGAAATTTTTCAGCGGCAACGCTTGGTATACTTAAACCAAAGTTCGTATATCTTTTAAAAAAAAGAAGAGCGTACTAGATCCAGCTGTTCACACGTCTGCCCAACATAAAAAGTATATTGAATGGCTGAGACGAAATCTTGCTGTACCTTTATTTGTTTTATTTGTTGAATTTTTAACCCCAACAAAGGTGGCACCTTTATTAGACTTCCGTAACAGGACTCAAACATTTAGAAGCTCTACGTCGATTCTACGATCTGGACAGTAGTCTTTTGCGCTAATTCCATTAAAATTTGGAGCATGTGACAGAGAAGATACGGCTTGAGAAATATAGATCCCGCTCTCATAATGTCTATGATCTCCTGAATCCTCTTAGCAAAAGCAAACCCCACTCTCGGAATCTAACATTGATGGTTGAAAGGCTGTTCCAATAGCAAAGATTAAAATATGCCCCCACCGGATTACAGCAGTAGTACCTACTCATTTATTTTATTTAACTCAACTTCATTTCCCCTGTTCTTTTTTTTTTTTGCAGTCCCATAAATAATCCACCCCCACCACAACTCGCTACAACAAAAGAAAAAAAAAAAGAAAAGAAAAACTTAATCAATTAGTAATGTAATCAAACCATAAATGCTCTCGAAAGGGAAAACATTTTCAATGTGGAAATAAAAACAAAACCGAATCCCAAACAGGACACTAGAGACTCAGACTATACCCGGATAACAATTAACCGCACGATACAACACACCAAAACCAAAACATATAGCATCTTCAGAAAGGAGCGAAGCAGCAAAACACTCCACAACCACAGCCATATCCTTATCCGAACTTGGGGAAAACTTTTCTCAGCATTTCTGTTATTTTTCTTCGAGCAACCCACCCCGCACCAACTTTTGCAACAAACAATCGAAACGTGTTTTCCCCAAAACCGACAAACAAACATCTGAAGCTGGATTTTGGACGTCAAAGGGATATTTTCACCATTGTTATTCATCACCCCAGTGGAAAATTGTTTATGCCACAAAATTGATTCTCTGGCGATGCCTGTTTATATCCTTTTAGTGCTGTGTGTTCCACTGGATGGACTAATTATTTTGTCGGGAATGGGATTTTAGCATTTCAATGGAGCCACATAACAGAAATGAGCGCGCGATAATCTTCAGGAAATGTTAAACCAATTGGACTGCGCTCGATTGTTTCCCCATGGGACAGAGCATACGCTCTGCAATTACGACGAGTGCGCGACCTTTCGAAGTGGAAGAAACTCCTTTTTGTTGAAAAATGAAAATTATTATTATATTTCAAGTGCATTCCACGTCAACGCGCGTGTTTGTCACCCTCGCGCACGCAGAACGCAAAATAATTGAAGGGAGACGAAGCACTTTTGTTCCTGACGTGTGCCATGTACACAAATGCCCCAAAGGACACAGAGCAACTTAGGTGGGAATACTCGGATTTCTTCCCACAATAACAAACAAGGTGTACAATGACACTCTTTGCAGTGCGCAATTGGCTTGGACCGCCTTGATTACAGTGATTACTAAACGTATGTGTGTGTATAGTTTCCATCGACTTTTAGCAAATTACATGTTGTGCCATTGCCATTGTGCGCCTTGTGAGAAGAACGCTTCGTCACACGGTTTCAAATTGTGAGTCTGAGCATCGTCCCATCCCTCTGCTAATCAAATTTTAATGATACACTGTGTATGTGCTGGAGGAGGTGGACCAGGACGATTGGCTGTATAGCAAACAAAAGTCGGTAGATCTGCATCTATCTGAAGGGATGATGTCGAGAGGTGGTGAGATTAATTTGCAGGACTTTTCGCTCGAATTTTAGTTCGAATTTTGACCAACGTTGAGATTCAAATTACCAGTGGGGTTGGGCCGACTAAGCCGGATTTGCTTAGTCGTGTGAAAGGAAGTTCCATTGTAATGTCCGTTTTGACGTTTAGCTTTCACTTTGGGTAGGTAAGTGTGTGTGTTTTTTTTTAACCAAGAGGGTGGTAAGGAGCGTATAGCCACTCTAATTGGGGTCTGGTGATTGAGTATTAAGTTGTAACTGATATCGTTAGGTGTCCGTGTCCCATTATTAATGGTCAAATTGTTGTGTAATAAGACGATAATTAATCCATAATGGTAATGGAAAGAAAATTGAGTCTCGTCGCTGCGGGGTGGATGGAACTTAGTCCTTCAAGTCGTTAGTTTAGTGTTTCGTTTATTACAATATGATATATTTGTGAAAGTCAACCATACAACCTCTTTATACCACAGCTTAAGTCTGCAGTGCGCGCTCAAAACACCGTAATGTTCAAGGGGATAAATAATAATATGTTCATCAGCCTTCCCAAGGAAGCGAAAAAGCGACATCTAGATATCGGAAAAATACTCCCCTTTGAAAACAAGTTTTACTTATGAGTAACATTTTAATACGTCATTATGAAAATGTTTAGCAACAAATTTATACCGAAAAATGTTCGTTTCCATAGTAACATCTTTGAACGCAACCGTCGAGGCCTCGCAGATAGGCGATATGCCCCTGAATTAATAAGTTACACAATTGCTTACTTTTAGGGGTAGGTAAATTGTATTCCGTCGAAAATAGGTTCTAATCTAAGATGATGCATATTTGAATACGTTACTATGGCAATATGGCGGCGTCAAATTGAATGTCACCAAACAAAATGCGTTCAAATGGAGAATTCCAAACTTTTTTTTACCAGTCTTATCTAATGGCGACATAACCCACGATTTTGTGTCTGTGCACAGCTTTGGCACAGTACCTTTCGAATGTTTTATTCCACTCATTTCATAATAAATACTAAATACGTGTACGGAAACTTTGGATGTTCACGTATTAATATAATGTTGATGATAATAAAGTAATAATAGTGAGAGTTGGTGTCAATGGAACCTCTTTTTTGAATAGTAAATAGATGAGTAGTAAAAACAGTTAATACGAAGCGTGTATATATTTTAAGATACATCCAATATTGAGCCAAATTGCTTGCAACACTCGAATTCGAAATGAAAACCTTTGAAAAATGATCTGTAACAATTTAAATGAAGTAAAATCAGCATGTTTTGCAACATGTTTCTCAACATTAACCAAAATCATGCGACAATTGGTAGAAAGCAGTCAATTTAATTAACTGCACTCGAATTCGAAATGAAAACCTTTGAAAAAAATGGTCTGGAACAATTTAAATGAAGTAAAATCACAGCATGTTTGCAACATGTTTCTCAAAATCAACCAAAATCATGCGACAATTGGTAGAAAGAAGTCAATTTGATTAACTGCACTCGAATTCGAAATGAAAACATTTGAAAAAAATGGTCTGGAACAATTTAAATGAAGTAAAATCACAGCATGTTTTGCAACATGTTTCTCAACATCAACCAAAATTATGCGACAATTGGTAGAAAGAAGTCAATTTGATTAACTGCACTCGAATTCGAAATGAAAACCTTTGAAAAAAATGGTCTGGAACAATTTAAATGAAGTAAAATCACAGCATGTTTTGCAACATGTTTCTCAACATTAACCAAAATCATGCGACAATTGGTAGAAAGAAGTCAAGTTGCCAGGAGCTGAACTCGAATTCGAAACGAAAACCTTTGAAAAAAATGGTCTGGAACAATTTAAATGAAGTAAAATCACAGCATGTTTTGCAACATGTTTCTCAACATTAACCAAAATCAAGCGACAATTGGTAGAAAGAAGTGTCTAATATTGATTAACTGCACTCGAATTCGAAATGAAAACCTTTGAAAAAAATGGTCTGGAACAATTTAAATGAAGTAAAATCACAGCATGTTTGCAACATGTTTCTCAAAATCAACCAAAATCATGCGACAATTGGTAGAAAGAAGTCAATTTGATTAACTGCACTCGAATTCGAAATGAAAACATTTGAAAAAATGGTCTGGAACAATTTAAATGAAGTAAAATCACAGCATGTTTTGCAACATGTTTCTCAACATCAACCAAAATTATGCGACAATTGGTAGAATGAAGTCAATTTGATTAACTGCACTCGAATTCGAAATGAAAACCTTTGAAAAAAATGGTCTGGAACAATTTAAATGAAGTAAAATCACAGCATGTTTTGCAACATGTTTCTCAACATTAACCAAAATCATGCGACAAGCCAAGTTGATTAACTGCACTGCCCTGTATTTATAATTAGAGGTTGTCCAGCAAAAACACTGTCTGAAATAAATAAAATTAACCTATTTTAAGATTTGTCTAACAACTTCTGTATTGACAACATGTTGTGATGCTTTGTTTTATTTTTTTTATATTAATTGTACTAAAATATTGTTTAAATAGGAAAATTCTTAGATACGTATGAAGTTTTGAAATAACCCAGCTGATATTAATGTTGAGTGTAACAACATGTTCCTGGCAATATTAATATAATGGACCTTACCAATAAACATTTTTAGATTCGACTCTAAATTCGAGTAGTTCACAGTGGCTTTATTTTCCATACAAATATCACAATTGTGGGCTTCCGCAAAGTTAAAGTCGAGACTAAAATTTGTTATTAGTACGGCGCAAGTTCATAAAATCTTAGGACTTGAAGACGTTCTCGGTCTCAACAAAGGAAAGGCATTATATACGGAGAATTGACTGCCAGAATTGAAACTAATCACTTAAAAGGAGTCTGATGATGAATTAGTGGTGACCTACCAAAGTGACTGAGTCTACGAGTTGTTGTTAAAAATGTATTCTCTCAAAAACATTTGCTCAACTGAAATTCGCCAAAAATGTCTCAACGGAAATTGTCAGGGCTAACACTCCAAATAGCGAGAATCGTTGTCACTCCTCGCGCCCCCATTCAAAGACAAGTTTGTTGAACGATTCGCAACATTTTGATTTTTAAATTAAAAATAACATTTTCTGTATGTTCGCTTCAAGATTTAAAATTTTAAATAGAAATACTTTGTCTCTTGTAAGGAGTGTAAACGTTGATAGTGAAGTTTCATACACATGCAGCTCCATATACACTTTTCTAGGTTGCCAAAAGCACTAGAAATCTCTCCGATGATTGCATATTCGAAGTAAACTAAAGAGCAAACTTTCTCTGGCAGAAGGCTTTCGAAATCAATCAGAAGCTAATCGCAAAAGCCTTCAACACCAGTTTCCCAACAACCCCTACATGAACCTATTACCTGAACCGAGCTAGAGCTACTGGCATAAACGCAACACGAGCCATTTTGGATTTTTCCTCTTAAAAAAAAAAACAACAACAACCGTCAAAACTTTAATTGTCTTGGCAAATAATTAAACTAAGACATTTCCTCCCCCATTAACATAGGCAGTCGTATACCTTCCATGTTACTAGCTAAACCTAAGCTCCCCTTGTTTCGTCCTTTCTTTTATTTTTATTTTTTGTTCTGCGAGAAACAAAATTTAATTTCATATTTCACCCGCCATTTAAGTTGCATCAACAAAGTACATGCCGTGCACAACAGGCGAACCTGTCAGAAGCAGACATTTCTGTGCGCGCCCCGGCTTTGAAAGTGAATCCCCCAACTCCATCATACATAGTTTCAGAGCAGTCCTTCTCAGAAAATTCACTTTGTTCGTTGGTTCATTCACATTACCCAGTACGAGTATAAGTATATAATATAATGTACTCACAAAGCGAGAGAGTTCCTCAAACTCAGTTCGTAAAGCGTCGCAGCGAATTTTGCTTGCATACGAGCGAAAATAAAGGACTACCTACACAATATATAATTACCCTTAAATTGGCTGTGCAAAACCAGCTGTAAGTACATTGAACAGCCCCCAAAACACCCAAGAGTTTCCACTGTTCAGAAGAAGTTCTCTTTCATCACAGAAATAGTTTTCCCAGCACGTATGAGTATATACGCGACAGAAAGTAATTTCAGGTTTTTCTGAATTTTTAATGCAGACGAATTGGAAAACAAGGATGGTTGTGGTTGGGGGAAAATCCTCCTGAAATTAAATGCGCACAATTAAATATGAAAGCCCCTCCTGCAACGAGGGCAATCATCTTTAATTAGGCGAATGGAATAGTTCAGGGTGCTCGCTCATTGATTTTTCCGTTTCAAGTCCCGAAGAAGGAATTCCGAAAACCGCATGTAATGGAAAGGATTTAATTATTTGCTTTAAAGATAACCAAGCAGTATACACACACTCGGTAGCGTATTTGTATACACAAATAAATAAGGAAAATATGTTGTGTGTCAATCGGAGTGTATTGGGTACAACAAATCCACAATGCAAACGCTTGCCAATGGTTTGTGTGGAGGATATGTATTGTTATTTGCGCTGGGAGAGAGAGGGCAAGGTCCTTGAGGCTAAAATTGTGTACGTTGGCCGTGTCGGTTGTTTGTTTATCCTGAACACTTTTTCCCCGTGTATATAGACGAGTGTGTCTGGTGTGTTTGAAGTGATTAACAACAATCGATCATTATGTGAAAATCGACGAACGGAGCAGGACTCACTTTTGTACGTATAGCTGTTGTATGCAAGGGTTTTGTTAGGGTGGAGAATTTAATCCTGCCCGCGGCCTGAGGCGCGTTTGCAGGCGATTATAATATAATAATTGTTTTGTGGTTTATTCTTCCCCATATCTGAATAAGGATTATAGAATGCGCGATGTATACGAACATAGTTGCCTGCGGCCAAGTTGAAACCTAACCACAGAGATGTCTAAAATCATAAAGAAGGCTTTAAGTAAAACGGTGTGTGTTTTTTTCTGCGTTTGTTGGAGATGGCTGAAACAGATGGAGGTGATTTGCATGACATGGGAATGCGGAAACCAAGCTCGCATCGAGTGCCAACTCTTTAAGTCCTGTTTTTCAATTAATTATACCAGCGACAAAAGGAGTGGAGGACTATCATATTCTATCATCACGAAACAGAAACAGTCGTTAAAAAGGCCTATGAAGAAGATGTCAATTGTTTTACTAGCAATATGTTGCTAGAACATGAAGAAGAAGACTGTGTAAATGTGTTTTTGTAAATGCATTGTTTGAAAAACCAAAAAAAAAAAGTAATCCCTCTGCGGAAGATAAATGAGGTCGGTGACTGAAGCTCAGTTCTTCGCAACATGTTGCTAAGATTTCTGCAATTTCCACTCGATCTTGCGAGATACACAGAGTAGGACAAAATCTGCAACTATTGCCTGTGAAGTTCATTTTTTGTTTCTAGTAACATGCTGCTACTTGTTTTATGCATCATATACTCCTATACCGTTTAAATGGCAACTCTTCCTTAGCCAAATTCGCCTGCCAACTACAAAAACATCTTCTAAACAACAAGACACAAAAACACCTCGCAGCACTAAAACACGCTTTTCATCATCAAGTTGCAGAGTCATCGAAATAACACGAAAATGTTAATCAAAAATCAAACTAACCCATATGGTTGGAAATCTCCTCACCGCACGCGTTAAAGAATGTCTAACAAATTGAGTACCTCCCACCGAGAATCGCCTTTATTCCCAACCGAAACTCAAACTCAAAAATCAATAATCTCAACTTGCACAGTCATTTTCACTTAGTCACTTCAATCATTAATGGATTTCGATCGTTCAGCGCATTCAAAGAAGTTCACATTATACTCTCCATTTGAAACAATTCGTACCAACGATTTGCCTTCTGGAATATAATACACCGCACACACGCTTGCACGACCAGTTCCTTATCAACTCAGTGGATCAGTGGATTTTTACTTTTATTCAATGTCGAGTTGCAGAGGTTTCGAGTTCATTGTTGAAAAACTACCTCTTGTGGTTGGCCAAGTAACACAATCGATACAAAGGAACAAAACCGAAACGAAAATTGTATTTCTTCGATACGATAACATGAAATTCCTATGAGGGTCGCCTTTATTTTAATTTTCATACAAAGATGACTTGCAAAAATGTTGCTAAGGAGCTGCCCACACTCCTAGTCTCATTTTGTTGCGGCAACAATTTAATTCGGGAATTTTCGCTGAACATTAAAACGACAGTGCATATTTTTCCACGCAGTTTTTCTGATAAATATATTCACCCCAGCGAAAGGATAATGGGGGTAGGCAAAATAAAAACCGATTAGAAGGCAGAAAAACGTTCTACATCTAGATACATTTACACACCAATGTCAGGAGCAACAGAGAAAAAAATGCTTTTCTGCTGAATCATATTTCTCAGCATTATTACTTTATAATGGCTTGGGCGGCTGGCCAAGGATCCGAATCGGCACTACACATAGCAAGAGTGTAACAAAACGAAGAAAAAAAATCCATGAACCCGAAAAGCAAGAGAATAGAATTGAAATTCATGACGCCACCAGACCGAACGTCTACTGGATGATTTTACAATTTTTCTACGCCACTTACTATATTATTATTGTTTTTTTTTTTACGTGTTATATATTTTTGTTATGTGTTGTGAGTTTCTTGTTCATAGATACATTTTCCAGTTCACACTTTGATTCGAGCCGAAAGAAGACCGAACCGAAAATAAAAATGAAAATGGATTAAAGTGGATTTAATGTGAAATTTGATATTAAGTTCACGTTAAGTAGACGGGGGCCAACAGAGTTTGGTTGGTCGGAAGATTATTACATGTGGTCAGTTGGAGCTATGCTATGGGAGCCGTTTTATTCCCCGATGTTTGTTTGATGTACCTATGGAATTTTGAGGGGAAACGAAACTCGTACGTATCTCTAAATGCTAAAAGCGTTATCATTTAGTTTTCTGGCGATTTAAAATGAATATCAATAAAACGTACGAATTTTTTTAGATTTGAGAAAGTTGAGGGGAAGACTTTTTTTTGTTGCGAGTAAGAGAGGGAAAAATGTGGTGGTTAGTTAGTTATGGAGGATGGTTTTCGCAACGTCCGGTGCAATATGAGATACTCAGATTCGAATATCTCTATGTTGCATAGTGCGCGAAGCACTTGAAGCCCAATTTAATATTATGCCATTTATTGGTAGGTATTTGTTGAGATTGGATTCTTTTATCCAACCTTGAGGATTGTCGTAGGTACATAAACCTAGACAGCGATGAGTGTACAAGTCGATACCTGTATCGATTATACGTTGTAGGGTCCTCAAGCAGACTCACTTGAGGTAATAAAAGAAATGTCTTGATGGTTGTTCTGATACTAACTAACAACTTTATTTCCACAACTTACTCTTTTTATACTATTTAACAATCGATCCATAATGCTTAATTAACAATAAAATATCAATAGTGCTTAATTAACAAAAGTACCTCAAAATCAATATTGCCTAATTAACCTAAAGTAACCCAAATTCAATATTGCTTAATTAGCATAATGATACGAACAATTACCATTTCCATATAATGCTGATATATCTTTATTATGATATGGAACTGGTGAATTGCAAACTATAGCAGACTAAACATTCTGCCCGCGTTGAACAGAAGGTTCAATAATAAGATATTATCTTTATTCAATTCATATATTATACAACAGATTAACTTAAACATCAATATTTACATTAAACCTATCTTCCTGTGTTTCTTGTTGTCGTCGTATATGTCTTGGTTTCGGAGTTGGTTGAATGCACTGCTTGCTCCTTCTGGCTCTAATGTACCATTTAGTGACCAAGAAGATGATTATTAAAAGCGCTAATAATACCCCAGCGTATCCAATGTTGTGGTGGACATCGTGATTCGGCAATTCTTGTGGCCCTGATTTGATGAATTCTTCGATACTTTGTCTCAGCATCTTGACTTCCGACATGTGCCGCTGGTATAGATCTTGTGGCGTGATTAGGGCCGTCCCGGCACTTGGAATTATGGCATCCGTGAGGTTACTTAGCGGATTATATGATAGTCTAGTGGTTGAGGGATAAACGTTATGTCCTCGAATTGTTAGGAAATGTTGCTTCATTAGACATTCCCCTTGAAGCTTAGCGACACCCGATCCTCTGATAGTTAGAGATGTTGTGTTTTGACCACATACCACGTTTACTATAGTTTCTTGTTGCAGGGCGTAAATCCATTCGTTTGGGTTGCGGAGCTGAATCCAGTGAGGCCCATCCCCAACCCTTTGAATTCGACATTTATCGTACGCAGGTTGATGATTAAAGAATGAGATCTCGCAGGCGTGGGTCAGTGAACCCTTATGATGTAGAGGTCCACCTTGCTTGCATAAGTACATTTCATTATTGATTGACAAACAGCTCTTCATATCTCCTTCGGAAACTGCGTAGTATAGATCTCGATGAAGGTTTATTATAATGTATGGTGAAGATGGCTGAATGGTGGTAAATGATCCATTTACCAGAACAGGTACTGGTATTACGTGATATATCTCAAAATCCTCCGATGATATCAAGGGTATTGTGATCTCAAAAATCGCATGCTTCGGCAAAATTTTTCCTTCAATGGTCATCAGGTTGAGAAGAGTTGTTAAATCCATATAAGCTGCAGGCAATTTTAACGATGATGGTAAATGCTCCTTTATAGAGCGTAGCTCTTGTTGCAGCTGTGTGGGTGGCATTAATAGTGGGCTTATTTTTCCATGTTGACTGTGTGTCACCACATCTAGCAGAGAGCCTTGGATACGTTGAAAATTTGAGATAGTGGTGAGTATTTGAATCGCCAATGACATAAAGGTTTGTGCTAAATCTTCTTGATATAGATCCCTGGAGATGTTATTGGTCTTGTATGTTATCTCAGCAATGTGGGCTGACAAAGTCTCAAATTGTGTTGCTATGGTTTCTTGATCGCGATTCATTATATTTATGGTGGCTGCAAGAAATGATGTTTGATTCCTAATGTGGTTCCTTAGTAATTCTGCATTTGTCTTGATGCCATCAATTGTCCTTGACATTTGGTCCGCGTAATCTGAATCCAAGACGCCGAACAATGTGTTGGCTACGTTTCCTACAAGGTTGAGAGCACCTCGTTTCCTCCTATTACCTTTAGACGGTGGTATCAATAGTCCATTGGTTCTTAGGAGTTCTCCCTCCAGATTTTGTATCTGTATGATTATTTTTTCGCATAGAGTGCCAGATTTAATCAGCTGACATAGATGTTTCAAGGATGACGTCGTATTCGTTAGTAATTGAAGTTCTTTCGCGTAAATCTCCATATCGTAATAAGCAATAATTTTCCATTCACTTGCTAATATACTGGCGGCTCCCATATTCTCGAAGTAGATCCCTGGTTGCGAATCGAATGGCATCAGCTCGACTGGAAGTCCCTCATTCAGTGGCAGTGTCAATAAAACCAAAAGGATTGTTGCGATTGTGGAACCTAAAGATCGCCTTATTTTTTTTGTCGGTGATCCTTCATTGGTAATCGATGGTTTTGTTGCTTCTTGAATCCTTGAAGGTTGCTCCAGATCTTCTGGCTGTTGTGGACCTTCATCTACTGGTAAAGGCGCAAGGTTATGTATGGGTCGTTTGAACATACCATGGCTCGTTTTCACTTCCGCCACTCGCACTAAACCGTCGCTTCCTCTTATGCATTTTGCAATTCTTCCTAGCTGCCATTGCATAGGCGGTAAATTGTCGTCCTTTATGATCACCAGCATACCCGGAATGATTGTGTTGTTCGCTTGCTTCCATTTGTAACGGTGTTGTAGCTCGTTGAGGTATTCATGTGACCATCGTTGCCAAAATTGTGTTTTTATTGCAGTGATTGTCTTCCACCTATTTCCTAACCTACCAACTGTAGGTTCTGCTCGTCCGTCAATGTTCGATGTTAGTGGCTCTCCGATTAAAAAATGCCCTGGTGTCAGGGCAGTAAGATCGTTGGGATCAGATGACCCTGGGACTAAGGGTCTGGAGTTAAGTATGGCTTCTATCTCGATCAGTAGCGTTTCTAGTTCTTCATACGTCAAGTTGGCTGAAAGGAGATTGCGTTTCAAAAAATGTTTGGCTGATCTTACAGCCGCTTCCCATAGCCCGCCAAAATGAGGTGCTCGAGGTGGGATAAAATGGAATTCCATACTTCTAGTCATGCAAAATGAAGTTATTTTTTCTTTCGACGCCGCTGCGTATATTGATGATTCAATTTCCATAAGTTGATTTCCTGCTCCGACGAAGTTGGTCGCATTATCGCAATAAAGGTTAAGGCAGTTTCCTCTTCTTCCTATAAAACGCTTGAGTGCCCCGATGAATGCTTCGGTCGTTAAATCTCCTACGACTTCCAAGTGTACCGCTTTGGTTGCGAAACAACAAAAGACAGCTACATAGGCCTTTCGAGGTTGCTTCCCTCGTACCTTAAAATGGATCCACACCGGTCCGAGGAAGTCTACTCCGGAGTTGACGAAAGGTCTGGCAGGTTGGACCCGTGCTGCTGGTAAATTTCCCATTACCTGCGTCATCAGTTTAGGCTTTGCCCTAGAGCATCGAACACATTTTTGTACAACGGACCGTGCCATCGTTTTTCCCTTGATGGGCCAGTATTTTTGGCGTATTGCTGCCAGCAGACCCTGTGGTCCAATGTGTAGGTATTTGAGATGGATCTCTTGCATTAATAATTTGCTGACCTTATGGTTGTAGGGTAACAATATTGGATGCTTGGCGTCGTAACTCAATGCTGCTGCTTCTAGGCGTCCTCCTACGCGAAGAATTCCATCTCCGTCCAAAAATGGAGACAAACTGCTCATTGGGCTGTGAGCGCTGACATAGTTTCCTTTTGCTAGTTGATTCAAATCTTCTTTAAATGCTTGATCTTGAACTTCTCTTATTATGATATCGTTGGCATTCTCTAGCTCAGACAGGGAGAGATGGTCATGTAGCCGTTGGCATCGATCGTTCGTTTTGCAGTTATTTATGAATCGGTTGATATATGCAACAATCCTTTGCAGGCGCCGGAAGGAATTATGATGTTCAATTATGTCGATAATCCCTGCTGATGACTCGAGTGTTGCTGCAAGTGTGATCCTAGATTTTTTCTTCTCATAATCGGTGGTTTTTGCGTAGAAGCGTAACAGTATTGAGAAGATGTCATCTTGTATTGTGGGCCCCGCTAGCAGCACGTCATTTAATGAAATATTTGATGATGTTTTCATCGATGCGTCGAACACTACCCTGAGCTTGGTCGTGGTACTATCGGGCTTAAGCACTCCATGATGGGGTAGAAAGTAGTGTGGTGACCTTATAGAACGTTCGTTCACCTCGCTCATATGCCCTAGATCGATATATTCTTGCATAAAGTTGCAATAAAGATCTCTGAGCTCGGGGTCTTTGTTTAGTCTTCTCTCCATAGCCAAGAATCTTCGCAGGGCTATCTCTCTGGATTCCCCTAATTCTGAAGGTTGGCATGAGAAAGGCAAGCTTACTATGAACCTCCCATCGGTTTTGTCGCGTTGAAATGTCTTTTCAAAGTGCCCTTCACATTTTTGCTCTGCTATAGTACTGCTGCTGGCGCCTTCAGCGATATCTTCCAGCCGCCAAAATTTTTCGATGATATTATTGAGGGACTCCTCTTCGGTTCCAATTGCGCAAGTTACCGCTGTGGCCATTACTCTGCTTACTTTGCCCGCTATGACCCAACCAAATACAGTGTTCTGGAGTATTGGTAGATCTCCTGCCAATCGAATTTGACCGACTACCAACAGTTGATGATAAAATTCCGCTCCTATCAAAACGTCGATTCTGTCTGGACGGTTGAATTTAGGATCGGCCAATGGAATATTGTTGGGAATATTCCATGCAGATGTATCCAAGGGCTGAGCTGGCTGGTATGATGTTATTTTTGGTAACACGAAAGCTTCGATCCTGGATGAATATGCATTGATTCGAGATTGTAGTTCTATGCTGACTCGTTGGTTGGATAATTGCTTTCCTTGACCAATTCCTTCAATTGACAATGCCTCTGCCATGGTTTTCAGACCAAGATTATCCACTATGCGCTGGCTTATGATATTTATCTGTGAACCCGAATCCAGTAGCGCACGACATTCCCAGGTCTTTCCATTAGGTCCAATTAGTGTTACTCTTGCAGTCCCTAACAGCACAAATGCGTTGTTATTGTTGTTAAGTAATGCACTTACAACTGTATCTGGGTCTCTTGTTGTCGCAGCTGTTTGACTTGTTGAAGGTTCCTCGTTCTTGATGATCATTGGGGGTTTCGATGTACGCTTGATGTTCATATCCAAATGCAGCAGAGTGTTATGCTTCTTGTGACACTTCGAACAGTTACTGGAACTGCAGGTTGAGGCAAAGTGTCCGGCTCGCAAACAATTGATGCAAAGATTATTCTGTTTCACGATGCTTAATCGTTTTGATGATGCAAATTCCAAGAACTGTTTGCATTTATAAATAGGATGATTGTGTTTGCAGATCGGACAACCTAATTGCTGAGACGCGATTGCCGAGAGTGTTTTGGCACCTTGTTTTTGATGTTTGCCTTCTTCTGACCTATCCTTATTTCCCAAGGCCTCGAGAGCTTGAAAACGATTTTCCAGGAACTCGAGAAACTTCTGGAATGAAGGAAGTTGCCTTGGTTGCACCAATGACTGTTCATATAGAGTGTGAGTATCCTTGTCCAATTTCTTCAGAAATAGGTGAAGCAAGATCGGGTCCCATGCCTTGGTATCCACCTCTAGTCCTTCCAGCCCTAGTATACACTCTTGTATGGTGTCGTGTAGACTTCGAATCGACCTGGCACTTCCAATTTGTATAGTCGGATGGGACAACATTTTTGATAACCAGGATGATATCAGCAATCTAGGGTTGTCGTAGCGACCTGTTATTATCCTCCATGCTGCGCTATAGTTGGCACCTGACACTGTCAGATGCCGCACTAATTTTTCGGCTTCTCCTGTCAGGCTTGATTTCAGGAACCACATTTTTTGTCCATCCGACAGCCGTTGATTATGGATCATTTCCGTATAAAGATCGTGGAATTGCTGCCACTGGAGGTAGTTACCATCAAACTTTGGTAACTCAACCTTGGGCATTTTCATCGTTGTTGGCCGTTGTTCCAATCCTTGGGCTAATGGTGATTCCATTGCCCCATAGAGTTCTTGTAGTATTTCCGCTACTTGATCCTGTAACTCAAAGTAGCCGTGTATGTCTTCCTGAGTTAACTGATTCTCCATTTTTCGATACATGGTAGTTAACTCTTCCCAGTTTTGTTCCAACGTCCGAATTTTGATTTGACAAAAGGCCTTGCTTTTATTTGGATGCAATGCCATCTTATCCATTGACCCCCTTAGGATCCCTATGACAAGATGGTATCGTTGCTTTAGGGAACTGACGGGCGGGTCTTCTAGGGTTGGAGTGCGCTCTTCCTTACGTTTTGGAATTGCTGGTTGCTCTTGGACGCGTTTTGGTATTGCTCCCTTAGCTACCATCTCCATTTCATCCCTCTTTGCTGGACCGGGAGCTGCTTTACCTGGTGTCTCCGCGTTTGCCAGCCTTAATTTCTCCTGGATGTCGTCCAGGAATGATTCTTGTATCTTCTTTATCTCTGCATAATAATCACTGCTGAAGTAGGGGTGACTCAGGTCAACCTCCGCTATCTCCCTGATTTTGGAGTCATTTTCATCGAACTCCTCCCACAGTGAAGTTAATTGATGCAATCGATCATTCAAGTACACAATTGTTTTCCGTTCTGGAGAATCCTTCTTAAAGTTCCTCCATAACTTGCAGATATTCTGCCCAACTTCATTTTGATTCTGGGTTATGCTGTCCACATCCATCTTGCTGTTTATTCCACTTTCTTGTAATCCAACGAAGAGAATAATCAATCAGCGCTCGAATTTGAATTGATGATGAACTGTGTTATGGCCCAGTTCACGCCCAACCGCGAATGAATTTTATAAACACTGTGTTATGGCCCAGTGTACGCACACAACCCGTTGTACTGTGGTTAACCTGGTACCACTGTTGAAAATTGCGATATTGGACACCAAAAGTCCTGTCACGGTCGCCAAATGTTGAGATTGGATTCTTTTATCCAACCTTGAGGATTGTCGTAGGTACATAAACCTAGACAGCGATGAGTGTACAAGTCGATACCTGTATCGATTATACGTTGTAGGGTCCTCAAGCAGACTCACTTGAGGTAATAAAAGAAATGTCTTGATGGTTGTTCTGATACTAACTAACAACTTTATTTCCACAACTTACTCTTTTTATACTATTTAACAATCGATCCATAATGCTTAATTAACAATAAAATATCAATAGTGCTTAATTAACAAAAGTACCTCAAAATCAATATTGCCTAATTAACCTAAAGTAACCCAAATTCAATATTGCTTAATTAGCATAATGATACGAACAATTACCATTTCCATATAATGCTGATATATCTTTATTATGATATGGAACTGGTGAATTGCAAACTATTGCAGACTAAACAGTATTTATTAAATTGCAACATGTTGCAAAGAATCAATCGAAATCTGTTTAAGTTTTACAATTAGTTTTTGCAATTATTGATACATTTTGCATTTCGAATATACCTACGCTTGCAGTCGAAACGAAATTCAAGACTTAAAAATGCCTATAGCTCACAAATATCGAATATGCGTTTCAGAAACATGTTGCTTAAGTATATTGCTTATGAAAATGTTGTTAGAATTACATAAAAAGATGTCGCGTTTTTTTCATGTGTCCTTATACAACACCTATCCTAAGGCACGTTAGTACCATTTCATTTCTCGAATTTGTTCGAAGTACAATTTGAAAATTAGCTACATGTTGAGAGGAACGTATTGCCGGCGTCATTAATGCAACTTCATGTTACGATCGAAATATTACCATTCGCTTTACAATCGAAATCAGAATATTTAAAGCATTGGTTCATCAAATTTTTAAATTTTATAAAAGTTCGGTTTAAATACCTAGTGCTATTTCGTTTTCATTTAAATGTTGACAGAGTCATTCACAACTTTTGGCAATATGTGCCTATAGCCTCATTTAAAACTTTCGGTGTACATAAAAATCGTCCAAAGGATTTGCCATTTTAATAGCAGACACTAGACGAAAGAATTAGCTTATAAGAACGATACCGAAAACTTAAAAAATTCAGATACATTTTTAGCGGCATGTTGCAATAGGTGCATTTAGTATTTCTAAAGTTTTGCATAATATCGATGGATGAGTACACATTCGTGTAGTTTTCATGGACCCTAATATGAAATCGAACTTTGGCTCCGAAAATTGGTAACGGTGTTTCGTAGAGGGGCAAGCAAGCATTTTTTACTATGGGAGGTGGGGGAACTTATCTCGCACCGTTTGGGCAGGAGGGATTATTTAAACAAAAAAAAAATACTTCAAATGAAAGAAAATATATTTTAAAAACAACGGCAACACTTACAATAAAGTGCTTTAAAAATAATTTGAAAGAACAGGTTCCTGGATTCTAAAAATGGTAAAGTACCTTTGCAAGTGTTGCCCTTGTTTTTTAAATACATTTTTTTTTTTTTTTTAAGTAAGTACTTATTTTTTTGATGTGTAAACATTTATGCGCGCGTTATTGGAATCTGGTATATTGGAATCTGGTATAGTAATTCCAAACATTATGCAACGGAAATGCTTAAGGCAACGGAAATACTTAAGGCAACGAAAAATGCGATAGTTTTTTGATGTGTATTTTCTTCTAATGGACTTGGAGTTGGAGTTGGGAGTTGGAGTTGGAGCTGGAGTTGGAGTTGTGCGCGCGTTATTGGAATCTGGTATAGTAATTCCACACATGATGCAACGAAAATACTTAATGCATCGAAAAATGCGACAGTTTTTGTTTTATGTGTATTTTCTTCTATTGGACTTGGAGTTAGAGTTGGAGTTGGGAGTTGGAGTTGGAGTTGGAGTTGGAGTTGGAATTGGAGCTGGAGTTGGAGTTATGCGCGCGTTATTGGAATCTGGTAAGGTATAGTAATTCCACACATGATGCAACGAAAATACTTAATGCAACGAAAAATGGTGTTTACACATATTTCGGGACTGTTATTTACAGACAGTCGGGCCTTTTTTTTTAAATTGCCTCTCCAGCCCAAACGCAGCGAGATAGGTCTTCCCTCTGATAGTAAAAAATGCTTGTATTTAAACTCTCTATAAAAAATCGTTATCAATTTTCGACGCCTGGAATACAAATATATAAAAACGAAAATAGTTTAGGGAGTTCGCAGCCACAACTTTTATTCAAAAACATATTGCAAAGCATATTTATGGCAAGTAATCCAACATTTTGGTAATTGGTCCATACTTGTTACGAGTTCTTAAGCTTGCCAGTTTTTCGTATCATGTTGCAAGGTCCATTTAACAAATATCACTTTAGCAACATGTTGCTTGGCATATTTTACGCACTCCATTTAAACCATCATTCACACATCTCTTAAGTTCTTAAGCAAAAACTTCTTGGCGAAGAGTTGCAAAGCCCATTTAACAAATATCACTTTAGCAACATGTTGCTTAGCATATTTTACACGCGTCAATTAAACCATCAATCATACATCTCTTAAGTTCTTAAGCTACAACTTCTTGGCGACATATTACAAAGCCCATTTCACAAATATCACTTCAGCAACATGTTGCTTAGCATATTTTACGCAAGTCATTTAAACCACCATTCACACATCTCTTACGTTCTTAAGCAACAACTTCTTGGCGACGTGCTGCAAATCCCATTTCAAAAATATCACTTCAGCAACATGTTGCTTGGCATATTTTACGCACTCCATTTAAACCATCATTCACACATCTTTTAAGTTCTTAAGCTACAAATTCTTGGCTACATGTTGCAGAGCACATTTCATAAAAAAATGCAATACGAAAACACTCGCACTGGCATTTTTTGTTCTAAGAGCTACAACTTTCGGAACCAATTTAAGGTAAATAATCAAATCCATCACCTAAATCACCTCAATCACCAAGTCCAAACTTAAAAACAAAATAAAACAAAAATCTGGTAGCTATTCTACCTTCGTTATCTATATTTGTTGTGTTTTTTTTTTTTTTTTGGTACAATTATTAAAACGTGTAGATAAAATTGAAGACCACAAAATTCCTCGTTACTCGGTAGCTTTATTTTTTATTATTATTATTTTTTTTTTCAACCGACTAATGATAACCGAAAACTTTTCTCTGTGGCTCTGGCTACACAAAAGTACAAATTACACATGTTCATTTTGATAAGCATTCCTTATCATTGTAGGCTTCTGCATAAACAAAAAAAAAAAACATTTGGTCACACACCGCAGAGGTGAGGCACATTATAGGCGCCTTATCAGAGTGCCCTACTGCGTGTTCTGTGATTTTATCTTTGAAGCATAACCAACAAAAAATAGAAAAAAAAAAACACCATTACCCTGTGACTATATCAATAAGTTGGATTTGTTGTTAAATTAAATTTACAATGAAGACATTAAGTGGATGAACATGAAATTTTACATTTAGGTTTAGGTATACATGGCGTAATGTTTGTTATGTACCCAGACATAGATAGGCTAATGTTGCAGAACACAAAAGCTTCTGTTTCGGTAGCGCCCGCGTCACGGGCGCAGGTGAATTGATTTAACTAAAAACTGGGCTTACAGTGCCTCAGTGCAGCTGATAAGATAGCTGCGGTGTACGAGTCTGTGACATGAATTTCCACCAGAACATGCTCGAATTCGTAATCACTTTACATCTGATTGCAAGGAAATTGCAGATTGATTAAGATTCGGATAAGATGCGCGGCGCATGTACACCCAAGTAGAGGAGGCATGCATGTGCAAATTTCTAAGATGTCACTTTGCCATTGGAGATAATCTCAACAGATCCAGTTTATTCGCCCCGAACGTGTCTGTACTTTTATTTTGCATACATTCTACGGCGCAGGAGGAGGAGGAGGGCAAATTCTCAAGATCTGGTTGAACGAATTCGAAATAAGATTTCGAAAGATTTGCGATGATTATGGGGAGATTTCTTCTTCTCTTTTTTTTTCTGCTCATTTTTATTCAAGATACATTCATGGTTAACATGCATTTTTCACCCTATCCGATAAATGAAGGAAGGGATTGTATAATGTATAGTGCTGGCTTGCATCTATGTATCTATTTATTTATTTGTTTTTTCTACTTCAATTTGTTTCATTTAAATTGCATTCGCGCTGTGGCGACGACACATACTACTCACAAGCAAAGACGATGGATAAACAACAAGCTATGTGGACGCAGACGGCTATAATATGGCGACAACGGGGCAACGAAGACGATGGCCAGCTAGAGAGCTAGAGCTACGACGACCATACGTTGTGTTGTGCAAGTACTAAGGCGACGAAAAGATCTGATAAGTTTTTGGTATGACATGTAACACGAAATACTTTGCATACATGCATCAAATTAATTATACGATTAATTTTTTTTAAGGATGCGTTCTACATGTACGCTAGATATCGGTTTATTCACTCTGGCTCTAGTTAGATATTTGTCCTCAATAAGCGAGACAATTTGAGGGATTATCCCATTAACATAATAGTGTCTGGGTCTTGTTGAGATGTAGGTACTGGTACATCTGTGTATGGGAATCGACGCGTGATATAATCTACATTAGTAGCATGGAGCTTCATAAGCGAATTGACTGCGGCTTCAAATGATCGGCGAAGAAAGTGCCTTTGTTTTTCCAGCACATGAGATTCTCATATTCTTGTGCGGTACCTACAAGTCGTTCAAGGTAGTTGAGTAATTCTTATATATACCTATCGTTTATCCAATTATGATAGTCGGCTGTTTTTATTTCTTCTTACGTATAGGTATATATATTTTTTGCAATTTTACTTTCTAAATATATCCCCCCTTCGTGCGGGATTATTTAAATTTATGCAATCTAATTACGACCTGTGGAATTCCATATATGAATACAAAATCCAGATACGTATTAGTACATTCTTCCATTCTCCGTCCATCACTGGAGCACTGCCCTACTTGCAATTCTTTTGATGCAATTCAGAGAATTTAATTACATTTTCACTATGCTAAGTTGTTTAGTAAAAAAAAATAAAAAACTGCCAGCATTTATATGGTATCATCGCGTTTTATATTTTTATGATATTTTACTTTATGAATTGTTAATGCCTAGCGTCGGCCGTATGACAAATGATTAAAAGATGCTTTCGCTCTATCGGCGCTAATTGATTGCTTTATTACAAGAAAATAAAAATACAAACGATGAGATATTAATATTCTTGAGATTCTTTACATTTTTAATTTCTTGTGGCGTCTTTTTTGCTTGCTTTCCCAGTGCATTATGAATTCAATTAGATTCAGCAAGGCACTGCATTGAATGAAATGGAGAAGGTTGCGGAAAGGAATTTTGCCTCTAATTGATTTGTGTGTCACACTCACAATCTGAATGGGGTTCTACTCATTATTATTAACTGGAGTGGTTAATTGTAGGATTATTTGAATTGCACATGATTTGAATATTATTTTTCACGCATGTATCTCCGTGCATCTGCACCATGTATCATTTACCTGCATTCAGTGCCTGTGACAGCTCCAAGCAGTCACCTGTCAAAAAGTGATTCCAAACTCTCTTCTCACACCTCGAAGCTGATGGTCTTTGTCAGATTTTGAGAAAGAAATCCGCATTGTCGGTGAATTAAACAAAAGCGTACGCAGTTAAATTTGTAACGTTTATGCCTTTTTAAATTGACAATTTCTATTGTACGAGTACAGGAAGAAAAAAAAAAAAGGGTCCCCTCGAGTTTGGTTTTCGAACAAGCAATTCACCCGTCGTGAAGGCAAACTGTGACGATGCCAAAACAAATAATCAATTGTTCGCAACATCCGTTTGGACAGATATCTTTTTGAAAAACCAAACCTTAGGTAACCAGATATTGCAATTTTTGCGAAATTAAATTTACAAAAAAAAAAAGAAATGAAATACCAAAACGATTGCAAACCTACCTGAAGGTCTAACAAAGCAATTAACTTCTTCTTTGCAAAGCGACGATGACGACGACGCGACGCTGAGCCGAAGAAAGGCAACAAAAATAAATTGAAAGTGAGCAATCGAAGGCCTGCTGCGCATGCGCATTGAATTTTCGTAACCAAATATCCCTCCTTCATGGGAAGCAGAAAAAGGAATGCATTTTACTCCTGCGGAGGACGAACAGTTTTATATCCAGCTGTGTTGGGTATAGGTACGAATATAATGGTTTTTCGCAAAAATTTCTGGCCTTTTGTTACATTATTAGGAGTATTTTTTTCCCCCGTTCGTAGGTAGAGGCGAAAGTACAGTAATTGTGAGAAAGCTACAAGTAGTTTGAGCTAATAAAAGACTGGGAATGTTGTACAAGCTAGTGAAGGTAATGCGGGTATGGTGATGGTAATTTTTGGATTTTACGAGACTTACTAATAAAAATCAAGCAACTGCAGAGGACCTTTAGTATTTATGAGATATCCACATAAAAATGTTTAATTTCAAACAGTTTACTTGGAACATTTTAAAGGGGAATAGTTTTAATACTGTTGTGACTCATGGCAGTGGGTGGGGTTTTCAGCAGAAGGTGCTAAATTATTACAACCAGAAATTACCAACAGTGACTGGGCGCTGTGAAATGCTTTCAGTTCTTGAATATACCTACCTATTACCTGTTTTCGTTAACAGCTAAACGATGGATTAACAACTTTGTTCCATCAATATGCATGACATTTTAAATGACTTCTATTCAAAAGCAGTCAGCAAAAAGAAAGCGTTTAGAACCATAAGTCCACATGATGGTATGCATTTCGAGCAAATTCTTACAAGAGCGTAAAGAAAATGTTATGTTACTAATTCTTATATGTTCAGTTAAACAAGGCGTGGTTTTGAAAGCCACAATCAGCCCCACAATCCACAAACCGCCCTTGACTTTTGCAAGTCAAACTTATTGGCCTGCTCAGACTAAGGGAGGGTAAGAACTGGAGAGGACAACCAACTGGACATGCCAGCACCCTCCTGCAGACAAGCCCCTTACCTAATACTACTGACTATCTGCCTACGAAAATCGATTTCGAAAAAGGCTTTACAAGGTAAATACCGAACAGATCCCAATGGGACTCACGGAATGTCCTACATGTAGGAGCACTGTCAATATTTACGAACGATCCAAGGAGCTTCTGCGACTAAACAGACCTAGCATCTCGTTGGTTGCTAATGTCATTACCGGTCGTTGTATTCTGGGCAGACACGCGCAAAGACTTGGATTGCCATACAATGACTTTTGCAGAAGCTGCAGGGATGAGGAAAAAGATGAGTCCGTCACTCACCTTCTCTGCAGCTGCCATGCCCTCTCCAATCTAAGGATAGCGTACTTAGGAAACTACTTCCTCAATGATCTAAGTGATCTATGCGACACCAGCGCTGCTTACATTCTTAGCTTTATCAACGGAAGCAAATGGTTCACATGAGTAACCAGATAAGGAACCCCCTAAACACCAGTGGTACGCACAATGGGCCGATTAACGGCCTAAGTGTTTCTCTCATCGAGCGCAACTTTAACATAACCTATAACATTTATTGGCCTGCTCTGAGATTTGTATAGAGAGTTGGTTTTTGAAATCGCTGAGTGCGGTGGATCTTAGATAAGGTACTTAATACAAAAGAGCAGTATTGGTCCGAAGTCTTTGACTTCAAACGAGTTATGCCAATACAAAAAATATGGTACTTCATACAGGACTAGATTTATGTAACCACTAGCGGACCTGGCAAACTTCTTCCCGCCCAAAATAGATTTTTTTGATTTAAATAATTTCGAGCATCTAACCTTTGCGATCGATTACAGTTGCGTTTTAATTGATGATTGATTGATTGACACACAATACAGAAACTTTGTACTGAAGCTTCAAAAACATTTAAACTACACGGTTACTAACCTAGCGATGGATTGATCTTCCTCTTTCTCTTCCTAAAAACTTGAATGCCGCGCTGTGCCCCGCATTATAAGGGTATTCATAACCCCTTGAGCGCGAGTAAAATTAAAAAAAAAAAAAAACTTATTTTAAAGTGATATCCATCCTCTTATTGGCAGAACATCAGTGGATTCCAATGCGTCGTATGAGCTATGGGTTTCATATAGTTCGCCATGCATGAATTCGCGACGCAGGTGCTCGAAGTTGTTTTAGATAATACACCGGAATCACTGAAACTATGCTGACGACAAAAAAATTTAACAATACAGCACTGAATGACGAAGGACGAAAGACTTGAATATAATATATCTTCATAGTAAAAACAAATTTCACAGATTACAAAAATGTGGCAAAACTTTTGACAAATACGATCTCACTGTATATTACAATTGAAATTAAAAAAAAAAATAATTCCCCGTAAAAAAAATTAATTATTACAAATTTTCCAATTTCTTTTTAAGATTTTCTAATTTTTTCGCCGTACGACCCTTCCTTAGGCGTAGACAAACACAACAAAGAAAAGCTAGCTCAAATCAGACGATCCGTTCTCGAGCGATGGGCTTTCTTACGGAACATACAGCACACGCTACGCTCATAGGCGCCTAGTTTTTTTTTTATATATATGGACAAAATCAGATGTTGACATAACTCACGAACGCGTTGACCAATTTCGTTCAAACTTTAGATAAACCAACTACCCAACCATGCAAACAAACCCTGAAAATTTGATTGAATTCGGTTTGACCGTTCGTGAGTTATATAGTCACAACGCTTTTGCAACTCTATTTTGTATATATAGAGATAGAGATTTACCAATTTGCCAAATGCTTTAAAGAATGAAGAAACTTTGTTAAAATGTAAGTAACTTTTAGTGCGTTTAGAGCGTTTTACTGCAGTTAGTTATCGCGGTCGCTTAGTTAATACATGCAAAAATGTTGCTCAATCAGTGAGGAATTTATTTAGGTGTGAAAATTTAACATCAGCCAATGTACTGAGCTGAGATGAGGTTGTTCAGTTAGCTAACTATGGTGAACTACCTAAAAAGTGGCAACATATAAGTTCTGAAGGTCCCTTCCCAAATACATATTTTTCGAAGACCACAATCTCAGCCCGACCGAGTTATAGGTAATAAATAATAATCTTTCAAAAATGCAGTGTTACAATCTCACTCCGTCTCACTTGATTACGAACTGGCAGTTTTTTTGTTTTAATTTTAAGATCTTTTTCAAACCCTTCGCTAATCTGGGAAAAACAAATTGCACAAGAAACAAAGGATTAAGATGATAAATGCAACTTTTTTGACGCTTTTCTTCAAAATATTAACAATTTTGAGCGAAAGGTTTTTATATTCGCTGAGTGCTGTGAAGAGAAACATGATCTAGGATGAACTTCGAAAATAATCTCAAAATGCCATTAGCTGACGATTTAAAAAATTTTGGGAATGGAATTGTAAAAGGTCTTTCATTGTGACTTCACAGCTTCAAACTTTCAGTGTGAACGCACCCTTACACCGGTTACCGAACTGTCAGTGTCAAATTATTCAGTAAAATCATCATTTTCATCATGGTGAAGTACACGAAGGAACAACGTTTACAAATAAATGAAATTTACTACCGAAGCTCCGAGTTAGTGGTCGGAAGTTTAAGATCGTTAACGCCAATTTTAAAACTTCAGCGATGAAGCGCTTTTTTAGATAAAACGGCATCGTCAATTAGAAAAATATGCGTTACTGGACAGGTGAGAACCCTCGTGTGCTTCATGAAACAGCACTTCATCCGAAAAAAGTCACTGCACTGTTTGGTGAGGTTTCCAAGCAGGTGGCGTGATTGGGACGTTTTTTTTTTCGTCGATGAAAATGACCGTCACGTTACGGTAAATGGTATTAGCTAATAGAAACATGTCGAAACGTTATTTTTTGAGCAATTGCATGAATTGGACATCAGTGATATGTGCGGTTCCAACAAGGCGGTACAACAATCGAGTTATTGAAGTTTCGCTTCGGTGAACGTGCTATCTCGAAAAAAGGAACCATCGATTGGCCGCCGAGATCGTGTGATTTAATGACTCTAGAATTTTTTTATTTTTTTTTTTTTTTTATTGGGCTACATTGGTCTATGCCAACAAGCCGGCGACGTTAGCGGAGATCAGAGCCAATACTGAACGAAAAATAGCTTGTCGGTCGATAGGTGCGGCCAAGTCATCGAAAATTGGGTTCAACGTATCGACCGCTGCATATGTTCCCATGGTGGACATATGAACGAAGTCGAATTCCATCTATAAATGTTTTCATATTAATTCAAGCTCATAAAATTGTTTTGGAGATATCTCAAATAGTTTGTCAATTGAAAAAGATGAAAATTCTCTTCACCGATGTTCCAGGTGCCGTAGCATTCCGCAAAGTATTCGAAGAAATGTACAAAATAGACAGAGACACCCTATCCCTACAAGAAGTTCAGACTCTCCTGTTCGTCTACCTCAAAACTACGTCGTTCGATACCCTAGCAAGTGCGTCTAGAATTCTTACATTCGACTCGATATAATCTAAAATTATTTCACCACAAAAAGGCCAAACCCCAATTTTTCATGAATATATTCACAAGAAAAAACAAAACGCAACCAGACACCATCGTGAAAATCTAATTTCACCCATTATACACTCGCATAATATTCATGAGTCCTTCACGCCCTCATGACAATGAGAGTGCTGCCGTTTCGGTCTTCACTCCTCTTCAGATTTAATTTTAATTATGCAAATTCCTCATAATTTAACAATTTTCAATATTTTTCGCCTTTCACGTTCCACCAGCCATCTACGAGTATCTACGAGTATCTATATGCGCGCGAAACACAAATCCAATTTGGACTTATCTAATTTTCGACATCTAATGGGGGATGGTTTGGTTTGGTTTGGCCGATCAACCCTTTTTCGGTCTATCCTATCCAACAGCGGCGGCGTCGGTCGTCGTCGTCGTCGTTAGTATTATCTCTCGGCCAAGGACCGCCGCCGGTAAATGGATAAAATGGTGAATCCATTTACTCCACTTAACTCATTAGAATTCTGTGAATTTTTACTGGTGATTTAATAATCAAACAGCATTTTTTGCTCAACTCGTTGCTGCCTATCTCTTCATGTGGCAATTCAAATACTCCGCCCAACAAAACTGTGCATTTCTTTACCTACCCTTTTCAAAGGGGCGAACACTACCCGATAACGCGCAGATCTAATTGCAGAATAATCAAATAAAAACCATCAAATTTCAGTTTAACCGACAGTTGGGGTTATCCCCGAAGGTGTTTGCCTTTGTTTTGTGCCAAAAATTCCCTGCTGCTCGGAGATTAGTACGAGACGTCAGAGCTCAAGAAACCATGCGTCAGTTACACAAGAAAAATCATAATCAGGACAAGAAAAAAATAAGGTGAACGCTACATCGCCCTAAGACAATCAAAGGGGTTGTGCTTTGTGTACCTATAGACGGCGAACGCGTTAGACGTTTATCTGGCTCGTTTCATCGTGCATGGGCTTATCGGGGAGGCAGGAAAACAGCCCCGCCGCATGCTGCCAAATACTCGTGTTGTCGAAGAAGTTATAAATGAACTTAAGATAAAAACCCGCCCCCACCGACCGACACGAAAGTGAAACGAAATTGTTAATCAAAATCTTACACATTCGTCATTTGGGTTGGTACACCCAGTCGAAAAGGACTACAATTCGGAAATGGAATTGGATTGTGTTATAATGTTGTAATGGGACGGGTTCTACTGTATTTTATATATGAAGAACCCAGGATAACGAAAAACCAAACCTACCGGAAACAAAACCGAAAAATATGCGATAAAATCGCATGACACAAACTGTAGCTGTAGACCCGCTGCTCCTCGTGTCTGGGGGACGGCGCGCGAAGAGAAGTCATCAGTCAAATTACTATCTTATTTTTGGCTATATGAATGTTAGACTGGTTGTGTGTGTTCCTTTTGTTCAGAGTGCGGGGGAAAAGCAGTTTCCTAAATGGCTTTATGTCATTTGCTATAGTGGAATCCGTTTCTCGGCACAAGGAGGGTTTATATTTTTAGCCCCAGAAATACCACTTAAGGGGTATGTTCTGCCGTTTCGGTGTTGCGTTGCTTTTAGTGTGACGTAATACTTAAATTAATGCCGGGGGTTGAGAGTTGAGAGTTAAGAGTTGAGACGCGATGGACAACTATGGGAAAAGAAGATATGTGTGGAGAAATGTTGTCGGATTTATTTCTGCCTAAAGAGGGGGGAATTTATTTGCGAATCATTGGCTTTTGGGAATGTCGTCGAGGACTGTCCTTTGGCGATTTTGGACTACATTAGTGCCTCCTATGTAAAAACAAAAAAAAAAACTTGTGTGTACATATTTACAGGTGAATCCTTGTGTAGGCTGCATCCAATTTGACAGCGGTCATACTTCTTGAATGCAATTTAAGGCCGTCTGGTATGAAGATCTGGGCAGGCAGAAGGATATTGGATAGGGACGCATTTCCTTGCTATTTTTCGACGGTGTCAAGTAAAGGAATAGTTCTATGAACGATTTATAGTGTGGTGTTACTCTACAAACATGGTTGTTTTTACTAAATACTGTCTTAAAAATATACGAAAACGTCTTACTCGTGTATAGTGATTTTTCTAAAGTCTTTGATCGTGTGCAACAGAAAGTTCTTTTAAATAGACTTAAACTTTTTGGATTTCATTCCAACTTGTTGAATGGATCGGCAGACAGCTGTTAAACAACTTGTTAAAATTGTATCCTCTTTTTCGGATGTAACTCGAAATTTTTCAGATGTGCCCCTAGGAAGCCATATTGGGCCTCTTCTTTTTCTTCTTTTTATCAATGACTTACCCCCTTTCGTATTAAACTCTTAATGTCTTTTGTATGCAGATGATCTAAAAATCTACAAAACAATAAACTATTATGTCAGATGTCTTTATAAATATTTAGACGTTTCGACCGAAAACCCTCCAATATAATATTGGATCTGTATTATCACGCATTGCTCACACAAAATATTAAAGGGATACCCAGTACTAAAGATCCATTCGACTTAAAGGAACAGCACGTATTTGGGTCGGCCATTTTGTTTGCGTGGTAGGAATTATGGGAAAGTTCTGCATTTATTGATATTTTTATAGCAATGGCAATTCGTATAATTGATTGACGAATTGGTGGTTAAATTTACTCAAACTTGTTACCACTCCCATTTGACATGTTTTCAATTAGTAATGGAAACGTTTTCAGGTGATTTCAGAAAAGGTGGTCTCCACAACTTGTGTCTATTTCCGTTTTACTTATACTTCTATAATTTAAGGGGAGAACATCCATCACACTTTGGGCATCTTATTTGTGATCTCATTCTTGCGCCTTTATTGGCTTTGACTGCGGTCAATCGGATCTCTCTGTCGTGGAATCTCGTACAAAAATGCATGTGCGTGCTATGTTGTGAATCTAGGATAATTTTGACTGCAATTTTAGATCCATACGTTACGAAACTGAGCGAAAAGCTTTTATAGGCTGCAGTGAGGATGTACGTCGACTGCAGATTTACTTGTGTATATTCTTCATCGTTTATGTAGATTACATCGGCCGATTGCAAATCATGTAGTTTGCCAAAAACAGAATGGCCTTTATTTCAATATTAAAAAATGTTCGGCACTCACTTTTAGTAGAAAAAAGTTGCCTTTATTTTTAAATTATAAAATAGAAAACACGACATTGAGTAGGGCTTCAAACCAAAAAGACAAAAAGTCATCTTTGACACTGACCAAATATACATATTTAGACTACATAGTTGGCAGAGCTTATCAACTGCTAGGTTTCATTTTTCGATACTTAAAAGATTTTAATGATCCATATACAGTTAAAACTCCATACAAAGCCTTTATTCGTAACGAATCATTCGTTTTATATTAGAATGTTGTTGTATTGTTCGGAATCCTTTTTATAGCAATGCTGAATCACGCTTAGAGAAAATCCAAAGAAGGTTTACTAGGTATGCCGTATGAACTACGAAAATTCAACTGGAACAATAGATAAGCAATAATCTTGCAACCTATGAGGTTCTTTAATACATTTTAAACCTCTTTTGAAAGGAAGGATATATTATTCTGGAATGTTTTCTAACGACGTTTTAACTGGCCACATTGATTGTTCATTTTTACTGTCTACAGAACAAACTATGGTCAGGATGACCCTATCACTGTGGCTTGCGTAGATTATAATAAACTAGCTGACCCGGCGAATTTCGTTCCGCCAAAATTCGTTAATGTAATGAAAATAATAATTCCGAGCATGCACAATCAACATGCTACTCAAATTCTTTCGTGTCAGTCAACCTTCAGCTTTTTCACTAAAGTGTTTTACGGTACACGACGTATAAAGCGGAAAGTTAAGAAACATACAATTGGCTTTATGAGAAACATGTCAATTCAAGATTGATTCCACAAAATTTCAGGATTGTCTTTGTGACTTATTAATTGTCATAGTGAAATGGAAAATTGATACGCTTAAATAAGAATAGCAAATCATTCTGAATATTGACTTTGAATTTTCATTAAAATCGATTGAGTCGTTCCGGAGATCGACAACAGCGCCACCTATCGGATCCAAAAGTATATCCTAACTTTTAAGACTGTTTAAACCTGAAATACAACAATACAAACAATACGAAAAAGAATCATACAAATTGGCCCAGTGGTTATCGAGTTATATCGTCATCCTGTTTCACCCCGAAAGAATAATTATATATTCAGAAGATTATTATTAAAGATAATTGAATTAAACAGAAATTAAACACCGCCACATTTTGAGAATTTTCCGACTTTTCTTTTTTCCTAAACCCTCCTTGGTTCAAGACGAACGAAACAAAACAAAAATCATTCAAATCGGTCGAGCCGTTTTGGGACTTTTACCCGACTATCGACTTACGCACAGCAATTGATTTTTATATGTATAGAAGAAAGATAGAAGATAGAAGATAGCAGATAAAGTAATATAATACGATTTAAAATTATTTTATTTTTGTATTTGATGTGAGACTCCTCAATTCCGGTCCAATTTATTTTTTCCAAAGTGCATTTCTCCTTACAAACTTTTATAAGCTCTTTCATTTCCTTAAATATTTGCTTTCATTGTTTGACAGAAATTAGCCTATTTCCTTCCTTGGGCCAAAATGAAACCATCAAGCCCAAAATCTTTAAAATCGAAGGATCCATTCTCGAGTTATGCGTGAACACACGAACTTCATTCTTAGGTAATTGATTTTCATGTGAATAGGGAACATTGTAAACTTACACTTACACTTTAAATGACAAATGACAAAAACCCCCATGGGAGACTATGAACTGAGCACATCCAAGACGTGGATGTACAAAAAACTAAAAATCAGGGCCTTAGCTACCCAATAATGCAAATACAACAGCGCGCAGTTGGCAGGTACCCTTGACAAAATACAACATCTGGGTTTCGAGACAAAATGTCTACCTCTATCCACCGAAAATGGGAAGCATTATCTTCGAAGGCAGGTATTTTCTTCGAGTCTTATTAAAGTCGGCGCTCCTCTAAAGTCATAGGCCACGAGATGTTTGTCCCAGATGTCTATCTCCTGTCTAAGTACATCACTCCCACCGCGATGACCCATTGCGAATTAACTACACGCTTGCCTTATTGCAACATCATCAGTGCACATTATTCAGCCAAGGCGTACTCATAGACTAGACAACGTCTTCATTGCCTTTTCTGTGAAATTTGCAAACTCGCTACCAAAAGTAGGTAGGTATCTACGATTATTTTACTAATCAGGAAACTTCGGTTTTTCTTGACCCCATACACCTTGCCAAGTTGGCGACCACATCCATCGCAACACAACTGTTCAAATAGAAACATTCCCATCGGCCGAAAGTATTTTATTTTAATAGAAAACCTTTCTGTTTCGAGCAATAATAATAAAAACTAACTATAATAATAAAATGTGACCCCGAGAGTTCAGTCGCAATTGTTAACATGCAATCCACAAGCCGTACTCGTACTCGTTCCATTCTCAATCTAAGACCTGACCAAGTTTATAAACAGACACAATTTATAATGAATGCGCTTCGTTGGCCCAGGTACACTCTCGTATTTAAATTTGTATACAAAAATTGTGTCCACTTTGAATTTCAAATTCAAATTCAAATTCAAATTCAAATTCAAAGCAACCCATCAAGATAACCGAACAAAACCGACCTGACCAACAAGAGCCAAGCGCAGTAAAAAAAAAGAAAAAGAAAAAAAAAACTGCATTTCGTTTTGATATCCATCTGTCCGCGACAAGAAATAGCACTCGCTGCCATTTGGCCAAGTCAGACAATTATTTTATTAGATTCAATTGAAATTCAACATACAGAACTCCGTATGCACCTCACCGATAGCCGCATTCAGATAAAGCTTATAGTGTATTTTATTTTAGATATTTTCAACTCATAGCAGGATATACTACAATTTAAGTGGCACTCTCGAAAAATGTTTAATTAAATTGTTAAGATTGCATCGTGGAGATTTGCAAAAGACTCGACATTGTCACACATGAAGCTGTATTTTTATATTTTTAGTGTTACAAGGAGAGCCGGCAATATGACAAATGGACACATGTATCTAACCGATCGCAGAGCGCGATATTGCAACAACGAAGAGGAGAAAAAAAAAAAAAAAAAACCCCAGCACATTACTATATAGCTTTGGGATTTTTAAATTTAACACAAATACAAAAAAGAAGCCAGTATGTCGCCCATAAGGAGAATACGGCAAGACCGCATAGCATATTGAACATAAATAAAACTCGCATAATATTCCAATATAAGCGGCGGAGGACATGCCGCGGATGCGCGACAAGTCTCCCCCCAATGGCACAGCAGAGGCCAACCATCAGCGCAGTAGAGATCGCATATGTACACGGTGGTGTACCCACCAGCATCACACTGATCTTTGAGGTAATGTTTTAATTATTTCGTTTGTAGGTACCTTTGTCTTCTCGGCATGTGATCTGTCATAATTTTTCTTATTATGGTCACTTTGGAATTTTGCACAGCGCAACTTTGGCGCAACAACTGGCAACTATTCAAGCTTCCTTTTGTGTGTGCCTGTGCGCATGCAAGCGAACGCAAATAAAAAATAAATACGTTTTCTCCACAAATGGCTGAATGAATGCACAGGCACATGCACATGCACATGCACATCTATATGTAGATGTTGGCAGAGGGAAAAGAAACTGTCAACATCTGGTCGGGAAATGACCCCTTTTTGATCCTGTTGGCTGATGATGATCACTGATCAGATCGGCCAATCAATCAAACAGAAGATGATCCATCCACAAGCCTTGCATCTATTTATGCATTCAAACATCTGTGACGGGCAATTTGCAAAGTGGTGAAAACATCTGGATGCAGGTACAACAGACCCGTCCGAAACAAAGGACTAAACAAATACTGGCCATCCGTACAATTATTTAATTTCGATGATTCCGTGCTGCACGAATGCGAATTAATCACGGGTGGTCACTGGTCGTGTATCTATAGCGTCGAAACTTTGTCCAAATTTCCAGAAGATACTTTTTTCTGCCCGATTAGTTAATGTATGTATTAATTTCGATAATTAAAAACTTCAGAGATACATGCTGCTGTACGAAATTAATATGCAATGAACGGAAATCACAGAGAAAAAGTGCGGAGCAACTTTTTACGTGTGACCATGATGATGATGGTGGAAGCCAGCTCTTGGTGTTGATGATCAGAACAAGACGCATCGGTTAGAATAAGGAGATGATACCATAAAAAAAAGGATATATACCTACGACGTATATGAAAAGAAAGAAAAATGAATTTCAAACTGGAAATGCCGTCCTTACATTCAGACAGCCGAATATATCTCCCGCTGTGCCTCATATTTTTTTGTTTTTTTTTTTCCCCGTTTTGGGTTTTCCAATACGCCACTTATTCATTTTTAATACGATGTATCTTCTGTGGATGATTTGTGCTTTTCTCTTACAGATAAAAATGCTCCTTGAGAAATATAATCAGGCACGGACGTTACGCAAACAACAGCAGGATCTGTCATAAGCATGCAAACCGAATTTTACACACAAAAACACAAACCGCTTAACCTGTGATGTCACTTGAACTGCAAGGCGGAATACCTATACCAAGTTTGAGACGGAAAATTCACAAGCGAAAATTGCTCGAAAATTGCACTTAATTTAAGATCAGCGCATAGTGTAGTGATCGCATCGACATGTACCGCAAAGGGGAATCTAAAATATTTTTCAATTTTCTTCACTCATTTGTTTTTCTATACGGAAAACGTGATCGACTGTTTTTTGTTTTTGTTTTGTGTAAATCACAACAACGGCAACAACAAACAAGAGAGAAAATCCAATCGCACCTAAACGATCCTCAGTAACAATTTGCCAGTGCCGTCAACACGGCGTCTATTTCAATTTCAATTCATTTATCACTTGCAATGTATCTATTAGGTGCATTTTGTAGCTTACAGTCATATCTGTGGTGTGCAATTGTCGCCTGTGTACTCGAATAATGCCGAGTACACTGACTCTCTCTGCAGTATAGCTATATGCGCCGAAAACACAACAGCGATTAGACTTTTAACATTTTCACAATTTCACCCAAAAATACCAAAGTCACATTTAGAATGAAACGAGTTTGCACTGTTTTCGGTGGATTTTTTTGGGTTAAATTGTGTACTGCAACTGCAAATAGATGCAATTGTAAAAGTATCTGTGTGTGTGCAAGTAGAGAGAGCAAATTGTGTGCATCTCTGATGTGTTCGATTAAAACGACACCACAGCAGCACACAGTTGCTGTCGCGCACAACATATTCGGGCATGATGCGATGATGATGTGCAATATCGTCGTGACGTTCGTTCGCATCGCATACTTTTAGAAGGTTACGTTTTACGTACGATGCGATACGAGAAGAATAGCGATGAATAGTGATCGAAAGGGGGTCGGGATAAGGTAATGCGGATATACTTGGGATACATGGGTGTTCTTTTAATAGCATTAATCGATTTGATGAGAGTTTTGCGAGTATGTGTGTCTGTGGATGCACCCGGCTCGAAGGACCATTTGAGGTTCAACGAAACACTTTTCTTTCACGAATGGTTTTTGAAATGAGTGTTTATTTATAAGAATGTACTTTTTAATTGGCCAAATCTGAGAGAAAATTGATGGTTATGCTACTTGAAATAGCCAGAAAAATTGGTGTGAATTGTGATCCGGTTTGAAGAACCAAGAAAAATAATTGGGAGTCAATAACAACAGGTTCATAGACATATTTAGAATTGACACCAACTGAATCGACAAAAAAAAGCTGTGTTGGTTTCCTACAAACCTCTGTTTCGACTGACATTTTATAAATTGGTTGTGATCAGTCTGAGACTAGGTAGCAACAGGTGATGTTGGTGGATCAGCAACCTCAGTTTCGACGGCAGTCATTTAGGAAAGGTTTTTTCCACTTTTCGTCTTCAAATATTTTCAACACATTTAAGACCACAAATAAGATCTGTAGCAAAAAATAGGTGGTTATCCGGCTCGAAGGACCAAGCAAAAAATATTCTAAATGAATAACAAAAGGTTCATAGATATATTTAGGACTAGAAGCTATTGAATCGACGAAAAAAAGCTGTGTTGGTTTCCCACAAACCTCTGTTTCGAATGACATTTTATTAATTGGTTGTGATCAGTCTGAGACTAGGTAGCAACAGGTGATTTTGGTGGATCAGCAACCTCAGTTTCGACGGCAGTCATTTAAGAAATGTTTTCTCCACCTTTCGAATTCTTTCTTAAAACATTTTCAACACATTTTAGACCACAAATAAAATCTGTAGGAAAAAATAGGTGGTTATCCGGCTCGAAGGACCGAGCAACAAATATTCTAAATGAATAACAAAAGGTTCATAGATATATTTAGGATTAGAAGGTATTGAATCGACGAAAAAAAAAACTGTGTTGGTTCCCCACAAACCTCTGCTTCGAATGACATTTTATAAATTGGTTGTGATCAGTCTGAGACTATGTAGCAACAGACGATGTTGGTAGATCAGCGGCCTCAGTTTCGACGGCAGCCATTTATGAAATGTTTTCTCCACCTTTCGACTTCTGTCTTCAAATATTTTCAACAAATTTTAGACCACAAATAAAATAAAATAAAATGTTTAGCAAAAAACTGGTGGTTATCCGGCTCGAAGTACCAGGCGCATGGCTTCGGATTCAGTGGTTATTTTGTTAGTTTCTTCAGATATCAACATTCCATTGTCTAATGAACTGACAATTGTCAGTTAAGAGCCCTAGCAGTCTAAATAAAACTATACTGTGTATCATTAAAGACTAAATTTTATGTTGATCAATAAAAGCCAAAAGTACACTGTTTTCATAGCACTAGATATATCAGCTACCTCAGCGAAACGTAATAGGGTCTAGAGTTCGATTAGACAAATGTTATCATCACTCTGCCTGAAGAAGGAGGGCAATCGTAAAAGGTGCAAAAGCGGGACCGTTTAGCCGTAGAGCCAGTTACATATACCTACATATTATGATGATTTCTGCGCACAGAAGTTAGGTGTGGGAATGGAATTGTAGGTAGACAATATGCCCGATTCACGCTAATCTGTAGATATTCCGTATTAACCAAAGTACCTATTTGAAGAACACCGCTACCGGAGTAGATAGTCAACTCCCTTCAAAACTTATACACCTTGTAGATACTCTTGCGCCAAATATCTAAAAATATTGTTTGGTTATTCTTTGAAGTGAATTATATCCACTAAATTATATAGCAATCTGGCTCGAAGGACCTACTAAAAATCTTTATTGATTCTTTGGTTGGATGGAGTCTGCTTTCAATGAATTATTTATGTAATACTTTACTAGTTGTATAACCATTTAAAGCGACTCCGACTCGAAGGACTAACGAAATGTTGCGACTTTAAATTTTAGGAAGTTCCAGGTGTCAAAGGACTTGTGATAGTGAAGTATGTAGGCAAGTACTTTTTAGGCAATAACAATATTCATGTGACTAAGGGATTTATTTGTGGAAATAGAATTGGAGCTTATTGGAAATGCGAATAGCGCATTACTAAATTTTACTTCCTATTTCAGACCTAGTAATAAACTACGGCTCTCGTGCGTCTTCACGTTCTGTACGATTTTGAAAGAATGCTCACATTTTTTGTTTTCTCTCGGTTTTTATCAAAATCTTAAGGTACAAGTGCTTGAAACTTCTTTCCTTGTACTAGGCAATTACACAGCTTTAAGAGAGGTAATCCTTATCAGCTAAGTAGTATCTTTCGGAAGTCTGTCTGTTCCATCGCACTAAGTCAGAACCAGTTAAATTTTGTATGGTTTTTGGGACCAGTAGGTAGAATATATTCCAAAGAAGGGCTTATTTATTGCTACTTAACGCCCTTGTAGCTGGAGAGAAGAAAAATCCTAAAAGTTGTCCACTTAATATATAGCAACATTTGTATTCAGCTCGAAGGACCAATTTGTTTTAATCCGTTCTAGCTATCACCTTACCTTTGTTGACTATACCCTTTAACTAAGAAAAAAACTTCACGTCACAAAAATATAGTAACAAAGACTCAAATTGAGTACCGGCTGTTAAAAATTTCATCTCGCCACACTGTAGCAATTATTTTATAAACAGATATCTAAGCACCCAATTCATGACAGCTGTTAATTAATGGAAAATTTACTAAATAATATTTAAGAAAAATTAAAAACTTCAACAAAGTAAATAACATTTTAGCAGCGGCAACAGATCATAAATTAAAAGCTTTCGCTATAAATTTATAAATAAAATATGTTTAAGAAAAATGATGAAAAATACTGACACCCAGTCCAGCTGTTGTGACAGTAAAATATTTTACACACCCTCGGGCTATGTCTAATTTTAAGTTCGGCAAATGACATAGATTCGTATATGTATCTAGATATTTTTGCTTGTTCTAATGACCCGATTACTGAAATTGAACTCGAATAAGGGACATAAAGAACGGAAATCCCTGATGCGTTTATATTTAGATAGAATGCTAAATATAAATTCACATCGAAGGCATCTCAGCAGAAGTATTGGCACTAAAAAAGCCCCGCAAACGAAATCAAACAAAGTCAGTCAAGAAAGTTAAGATCCGCACTCTAAATGTGATCTGGCTCGCCATGGATTTGGATATGTTGTGCCTGTGCGCTCCATCGTCGCTGTTGTCGTCTTGTTGGTTGCGCGCAGCCATCTTCGTCGTCCCATTAGCTTCACGAGGTGGTGATAAATATTGCATTCAGAGACACTAATGCTTTGCTCTATGTCATAAGGTTAAATTACAACATGCATTCACACTCGCATCATTTTCGATATCTCCGCGCAGATACATCGTTTTCTTGAGAGGGTTTTCTCCTGTCCTCCTTTGGGCTGGTATAAATGAGTTAAAAATCTATAAGTAGGCAATGGCAGTGGCACAACAACTGTGAACCGCAAAACATAATCCACTGTGCTTGGCGCGTCGGCAATTGCATGCAAGGGCCAAAATAACACAACAGATACTTGTTGTGTGTGCACTGTGCAGTGTGCGCAACGCGCGGAAAAGATTTTGGCACACACAAAGAGGTATTAGCAGCAGCCGGAGTTCCTTTTTCTTATCGCTGACTCGGCTATATCCACGAGTATGTCGAGTATGTTTGTGTGTGTGTTGGCATGGTCAGAAGAGGTACGAGTATCTTTGCTGCTTGCACGCAGTTACTGGTACGAATTAAAATAATCGCTAAAAGCGGACCAAAAAAATTCGAAAAAAAAACTCCAAAGATACGAAGGCAAAACGAAGAGATATCTACTTTTTTTAAGCTGCTTTTAAGTTGATACTAAACTTAAAATACTACTAAACCTGTATCTTCGACTCATGGGTATGGGGTGAGCGCTGTGAGTGCATTCAACCAACTGCAAGACGAGGAGATTTACAGGGGTAGACGGTAGATGCTCAAAGGTCAGTTTTACGCTGTAACGTGGATGAGTGTATACTATTCGCTTACACACCGATCATCGTTTAAGTGGCAATTAATAAGGATTTTTATGAGCCGTAAAAATAGTTGACAAGTCTCTTGACAGAAGGCAAATGCATCGCTGTTGCACTGACAGTGTTGTTCTCTCTGACGTTCGGGGTTGCCATCCTGCGGAGATTCTCGCAGGCATCTCATTCAGTTATCATTACGAAAATCTTCCAAATTCAGTGCAGATAGCGTGGCAACCTGGCAAGCGACTGCAGAGTGCAGATAGTTTTTGTTGCCGAGACGCATCTTCTTTTTTGCTGCTGCTAATTTGAATCCTCATAATATGAGTGTTTTATGTGCATTATGTTGCGAATTTTACGAGTCGACTGCGCACAAACAAAAAATTATGTTCATGCGTTTAACAAGCTTTCCATATTGGCCAACACGCACACACAGCCACACATTGGTGTGCGCAAAGGCTACTTTGGTAGTTTTAATGATCGAGTGTGATTATCTTTACGCCCCAGCGAGGTGTATGAAATATTCAAATAACTTTAAGGATTATTTTCACCTTTTTCAACTTAATTGGACGGTCGCAATGGCGGACATACCCGAACCGACTGTCGCAATCTCAATAAATGTCACAATAAATATGACACACAAGTTGCTCATCTAAGCGCGTATAAAATTGCCTTACTCATATATTCTGCTAGAGAGCACAGTGAGATCAATGGTTGACCAAAATTGAGAAATAACCTCGAGATTTATGCAGTTAAACTTGGGGGAAATATGGTCTGTGGACACAAAAGACTCTGCGGAATCTTGAAGTCAGGGGGAATGCTATCCATAGATGCATATGGTGCCTTGTGCAAGATCGCCGCCATGGACGACAGCGACAGAGACTACAACGACGACGACGACGATGCTGGGTATTCGGATTTTTGAGGATTCGCGGGCTTTTAGTCTCTTATAAAGGTACCTACAGAGTGTTTTGTTTTTCTAGTGTCATTGTGTGTCTAGAGTGCATTATGGAGGCATACAAGTGAGTGAAATAGTACGTGTGCGCATGAAAGCCGCGTTCTTCCGTGGACATCGCTCTGCAGATACATAGATACCGTGTGTGTTGTTTATGTTTTCGGAGCCGTGATATTATGGGGTAGTAACGGGCGATCGCACACCGTGCACATTTTGAGGAGATGTGACAAATTTGGAGGAGATAAAAACACGACACAACGACATTGCATCGCAATATGGTAATATCTTTTTTGTTGGGCAATGTTTTCGATGGCGCGCGATTGTTGGGAGTGCTTTCCCATTAACGTGTAGGTACTCATCAGACGGAAAAGCGATTTAGCGGGTGTTTTATAGTATGTGATAAACTGCAGGAAAGGTTTTCGTATCAAAGTGTAGACATTGGGAACGGAAGCGACAAATACGCAAGAAAGTGATAGTTTCGCAGATTTTATGCTGCTCGAAGGACCAATATAATTTGAAATTGCTACTTGGGATTCGAATAGAACATACGCTGTTTACGGAATTTGTTTTTTGACATATTTTCGACTCTAAAACATTGCAAATATCTAGTTCTGGTAGTAAAGATCCGAATTTCTTGTACAAATGCAGCTCGAAGGACCAATTTGGCTGAGTAGTTTTTCGTAAGCATTTGTATTGACAAGTAATGGGTTGTTTTGGCAACGAAAACAAAAAATAGCTGGAGAAGCTAGTATAAAGGTAAAAAAGAAATCCAAATTTACCGTACTTGGTCCAAGTACCTATGTATATCTACCTCATGGAGGGGTGCCGTGAAATAACGCCGCGCGAAATAAAGCCAAATTTTGGAATTCGTTATTTCAATTTAAGAGAAATAACGCCGAATTTCCTTATTCAGTCGACCTTATTTCACTTTAAATACATTCAGAAGATATTTATTTATTTTTATTTATTTCCTTCCCCTCTTGTTTTTTTAGCATTTAGAATTTCAGAAAATGACAGTTAAAAATTCACGTGAATTATGAGCTACTATTTTTTTCAAATTTCCCTTCTGATCATTTCAGCATTTAGATTTTGAGTAGATAAATCACAGTTAAAAATTCACGCGAGTTGCGAACTTAAATTATTTCCTTAAATTTATTCTCTAGTTATTTCAGCATTTAAAATTAGTTATCGATAGTTAAAATAATAGTTACATCTATTTCTGCCAATTCAAAATATATAAAAAGTTCTCGGCAATTCTGGAAACCTTTGCTTCGGCTTTATTTCTCAAGCAATGTTCGGCATTATATCACTTTATTAATTTCGCATTCGCAAAGTTCTCGAAGAACGAAAAAATCACTTGAGTTTGTGGTCCGCACTTAGAGCATATTTATGTAGGTATATAGCGATCAGAAGAAATGAACATGTTACAATATTTGGTTCCAAATTGGAGCTACGTAAATCCAAAATATTGGAGCAAATTTCACCTCAATGGTTTCTGAAATGGTGCTATATGAAAGTGTTTATCAATTTAAATGCATTTTACAAATCACTTTGAAGCAGTTATAACTATGCGTGCTTTTTCGTACAAATGATTATTTTACTTTGGTATTTCTACATGAACAGATAAAAAGTTTGTAAGAGAACAACGGATGTAAGGCTCAGGCATTCTTACAATAAATGCAGCTCAAAAATATGTTGGAAACCGCGAGCCTTTAACGCTCCAACAGACAATAGTAAATGAAATGACTAAGATATAGTTCAGACTTGTAGGTATATAGTTCAACCATCCTATCGCTGACCTTTCCATAGGTAAAGACAATTATAAATATTAAGGCCCGTTTTCTTATACTACTTATAGCGATTAAATACTACTTAAATACCTCATGGGCTACTTTTTCTATATCATAAACTGTCACATAAGATTTAAAATGGAACTTAAATCGCTATGAGTAGTATCAGCAAACGGGCCTAAGAGACTTATATTACGTACGACTTAAGTGAGAATTATGAATTTCGAAGGGTCTCCTATCATTTTGTGGAAAATCCTTTCACAATTCCTAACTCCAACTAATTCCCCCTGTGAAAACTTATTCGGCTCGAAGGACCAAAATATTCAAAAGCCATTCGCAACTAAACTAACAAAACTTTGCGTGCTTGGAAATATTTATTCATAAGCACTGTTCCATTTCGTGAAATGAAAATCATTCTGCATAAATAATAATGCAAACACGGTTTCATGAGTAATAGAGTGAAATTATGACGAATTGGAGTAAGTCCAAAAAAGATGCTAATTAAATAACGTACCTATATACTCTGTTAGAAAAAAAAAAAAAAAAAGCACTGCCTCTCAGCAACTTCTACCGCCCTAATGAATAAAATTCTCCAACTTGACTTTTAATTAAAAATGTTTTTCCTCAGCTAAACTTACCATACACCCTTCATAGGTGTGGGGTGGAGGGCTAGGCGAGCCAAAGCCTTATTGTTGCCAACCCCATTTTGAGTGAACGTTAATTACCCCTTTCTCGAGACGTGTATACAACACACAAAAATACTTATAAAAGTCTTAAAAGATACACTGGTTCTTAAACACTTTTTAAGATACTTTGGCAAAGTTATTTCTACGTTAGCAGCAGACGGGCGGGGGCTAACAAGTCTGAGTGAGATGCAGCTTAAGCGAAGTACACCTCAGAAAAAGGTGTGCCGGTGGTGGTGATGGTATTTTTTTTTTAGGGTTGTTCGTCTTTAATATAAAAACTCGACTCTAAAAATACAATTAAAATGAAGAATGGGCATGAAAATTCCCAATCCACCATTTAGAAGGCGCTAGAAGCCATGTGGAGGTTGTGTTGTTTTTAATGTAATTTAAGGAGGGGTGGCTCTTAAATACTACACATACGGCAGGCAGCACCAGGCCAAATTTTTTCCTAATGCCAGAACGAGATATTTGATATAGAACTTTCTACAGGCAAACCTCCCTTATGCCGGATAGCATAGCGAAATTCCATTCATACCTTCTGTATATTCCCAATTGGGACATACGGTGGAATTATAACTTTCCGGTGCTATAAGGTTACTTTTGTTTCGCATACTCATATTATATGAGGAAGGCAATCCGAAAATATTCAACTAATAAATGAAATATGATGCTAAAACACTTTCTAATCAGGGAAGGATATACGAGTACGAGTGTAGGGGTGTCTTGTAACTTCTCAGCGTGTATTACCAGGGATTTACGTAAGTCGCACGGCTTGGTATTCGTATATATATTAGATCTGTGTATGCAGTCTGTATCCCCTGCGTTGAGTTGTTATTATTATGGGTAAAGTGAAGTTTGCACTCATATTGCCTCTGGTGGAGGGTTGGGCGAGCGCGCGAAAACCAAATTGACGCCAATTACCAGTCACAGCCACCAGTGTGCCACCCTCACTATACAATAATCCTCTTCGGGGATTTTGGGAATATTCACTCAAGGGGAATCTGAGAGTGGAATATGGAATACTTTTCTATATTATTTTTTGTTCGTTTTTGGCGGGAGGAAAAGATGTATTGCCTCGGTGTTGGGCACTTTGTATGCAGTAGGATAGTCGATTGGGGGATTTAGTGTTTGCATTCCAAGGAGATTGAATTTTTTTTTTATTTTGTTTAAGGGTAATTAATGTATTAAATTATCATAATGGATCAGCCTGGAGAGAGGGTGTTAATAGACGTGGTGAGCACCAGATGCGGCTCGAAGGACCAGCGTGTTTGTGATAGGTGGAAGTTGTTTCAGTTTTGCGCTTCACCACATAGGAGTAGGTACGTCTCATTTTTAACGCTTTATTAGATCTAATAGGTAGTAGACAATCCCGGTCCTCGCCCTATAGAGCAAAATTCAATTTAAATATCTTCTTGTTTGTTGTTTCTCCACATGTTGACTTGGGGTCTTGAGAAATGTTCTACAAAAGTTCTAGAAAAATTAAGGAAAGGTTCTAGGAAAATTAAACAAAAAATATCCCTTATCTTCTTTAGTCAAGAAAGTACCTTTTCACCGAAGAGGAACCACTTTTGAGAATGAACTTTGTTTCTCTCTTAAAAATGTACCACCAAATGCTATCAATGAACATAAGCCCTTCCTCTTATATTTCCGATTCAAAACTCGCGTCATAAATCTTACTAACGAACTCAGCACCTCAAATGATTGCAAAAGACCAGCACTTATCGCGAGAATGCGGTTTGAAGGACCAAAACTCTCACTGCGATGAACAATTGAACATAGTGTTTAATTTCATCCACCGCTTTATTGATGAGATAGAGATCTGAGCCTTTGATTAACAGAATGACACTACAATCAGAAGAACCCACTTTTATTTCGTTACGATAGACAGCTATAACTTTGAGGTAGTTTGAGACTTTGTGTACCTTGGCTCCGCTATTAGTTCTGAAAATGACACCTCAGAAATCAAGCGAAGTATCACATTTGCCAACCGCTGTTGCGTCGGTCTTAGAAGGCAATTGATTGGTAAGGCCTTGTCGATAAATACTAAGGAGACTGTTTAAAAGATCCTCTTCATCCTACTATAACTATCAAGGGCGGATGAAGTCACTGGTCGTTTCGAACACAAAATTCTTCGAGTGATTTTTGGTCCCGTTTGCGTTGATGGGGTAGGAGGAGATTTAACAGCGAACTCTACGAGGTGTGCAGCGACATCGACCTAGTCAGAAGAGTACGCACCAGTCGCCCAAGATGGCTCTGACATGTAGAGCGAATGGACACCAACGCTCTGGCCCGAAGAGTCTTAGATTCCCACCGGGAGGGACAACGCAGTAGAGGAAGACCTCGCCTTATGTGGCCCGCGCTAGTGGAATGGAACCTCAACCAACTTGGAGTGCGCAACTGGAGACATTAAGCTAAGGATTCCGCTAACTGGAAAGGCGTATTGGTTGAGGCCCAGGTTCACCCCGGACTGTAGCGCCATCTAAGTAAGTAAGTAGTATTGCATTTCCGTAAGTTTATAAGATCGGTATGCTCTTTCTGGGGGCCTGTAAGCTGTGTCGTGCAATAAATGATCCGCTCCTTTGCTTAAATAACGTTGGAAATTTTGTTTTTGTTTTTTTTTTTTAAGGAAATGCGGCTCGAAGGACAAGAAAAATGAAGTGGGCCATCATAGCATACACCGCAAACAAGAGAGGTTCATTCCCATCGTTGTCCCTATGGTATATGGAGAAGTGCTCTAATCTCTAGTCCTTAATATTTATCAGATGTTTTTAAGAGGTAGAGCAGTAGAAAAAATGTAAGTGCTGTTTAAGATTTCCCGCGGTCGATCCTGGCTCGTAGCGGTCATTCGAAGGACCGACGCCGACGTTCATTTTGTTTACACAATTTAGAGATACACTGAAATTGCTTAAAGGACGTATTTAACAGAAACATGTACCTAACAATATTGGCGAGGATATGTTCTTAAAATATGTTTTTCATCGTTGCAAACGGCCTGTATTTACGAATTCCACTGTAATTGAACACAAAAACGTGTCCGTATAGTATCTCAACGAATTCCCCATAACATTTACTTGGTTCCTTTGATTGTTTGTACCTACTCTTTACAGATTAGAGTCTACATTGGGGCAGATTGTCAGATGCTCTTCCTACACGTATCCGCAATGTGGACCCACCAATAAATCAGCATCTTCCATTTTGGTTATACTATTTCTATTTGAATTTTCATAAATAGGGAACCAATACACCAGAGGGTTTCCCTTAAAAGAATTATCATCGCCATGGTTTCTTAAGAAATAATGCTATAAGCTAATGAATAAATAACTCGTTAAATTAGCTTTTCGGACCAATATCTCAAAAATGTTTTAGGCTAACCGCACCAGCATATACTTATATGCCAACCGATCGACGCTCAGTCGGATTAAAATTTGTCTCTCTCTCCATCCAGCAGGTCTTAATCTTTCCTTTTCTTCTTTTTCGCTGCCTTCCATACATATGTTCGGTTTGTATATATGGAACAAAATGAAAGCTTAGAAAATGATTACCAAACCCCAAAGAGCATTTGAAATATTTATGCGTGGTTGAGTGTATACTTTGTTATCTTCTTAGAATCGACCGGATTGACATTCTCCTTTTGTTCTTTGTCTATATGGAATATGTATATGCATAGATGTTGGATGTTGGAGAGAAGGGCCAGGTCCATATGACATTTAGATACGGGACACACAAAATCTTCAACGGCTTCCAAGGAAATTTATTCAAAAACAAAAAAAAAGAAGAAAAAAGTATCTAAAACATTTTTTAGCTAAGAATCAATTGGGTCCGCCAACTCGTTTTGATTTAGGCCACATTTTGAGGAATGCCGTTGACGGTATATAGCCATACCCATACCGAAATCGATGAAACCTGATCCTCGTGACCGATCAAAGGAAAGCACTATTATTAACACCATGTTAAGGGCGTAAGCTCCAAGGTAGCTTAGCTAATTAAGCGTGGTTTCGTTTGTGCTGCGTTTTTTTTTTTCTCCGTTCGTGTATTTGCATTTGAAGCTTAAGAAACAAATGCCTACACTTTGTTTGGAATTCCATACGCTTTACAGAAGCCGTACACTGGATAGAGAGACAGGGCGAAAGAAAATACTTGTAACAGTGAATTAACATTTAATGACTCAAAGGGTTTTGTGCTGTTGTTGTTTTTTTGTGTTTCATGAACAAGGTACATTGTGAAACTCCCCCAAAGCACACGCAGTTGGTGTAAACCGCTTGCATGATTAGCCAAAACCTATGGCTAAGCTGAAAAGGGGATTTTCGAAACGAAATTACTCGAGTTCAATTGCTTCGCAGGATTAAATATCAAAAGGTCCGCTGCGAGCGTATATAGAGGGAGAGATTAGATCAATAAGTGAGGTCAATTGCGTTCTTTTTCTTCTTCGACTCTGTGTCTGTTTGCGTGTCCACTCACGATGGCGGAATGTGGGTGAAAACGATAAGAAGTAGTGCGCTTTCCTCAGTAATGACGTTTGAGTTAAAGGGTTGATTTGGAGAAAATTCGATCGGGGATTTAACCAACCGAAGCCAATAATGGATGTGGCATGTGGGTTTGAATTTGAACTCTTTGAAATTATTTATTTATCATTATTGAGTTGATTTTGTCTTTGGGAATTTGTGTTTGTCCGCACGAGGGCCACCAGATACACTTTGACAGAGATGGGAAAAGCCGCAGATTGTACTAGATATAGTGGCGGATGTCAAGAGGGTAAACACAAATAGGTATTTGTGCAGATACTTGGTGCATTTAAAGTGAGTCTGATGAACAGTGGATGGGTAGATGGAGAAAATGTTTATACTTTCAAGGCAATAAGATGGAGGATGGTACTAGAGGTCTTGATTCGATAGCAAAGCTTTGAATTTTGTCAAATCTACATACGAGGTTGTGCAAGTAGAGGTTTTATCTCTGCCACAGCTTAACATAAAAAACCGCTTCAAATACCAAATTTGCTCCAAGAGGTATATTTAATCGTGAAGGAATTGTTTTTTTTTTTTTTTTTTTTTTTTTTTTCAAAATTTCTACAACTGCAACAAAATAGTTGACTTTTATTATGTTTTCGGGCGATCAGTTATTGCAACGCAAAGAAAATACCGCCAGCATTTTAATACTGCGACAGATCCCAATCCCAATTCAAACATGATAAGAAGCTTAGCTGTTTTGAGAATCGATGTGCAGTACGGAAAATCCGAGAGGATTGCATCACAGAGAAAAACGCCCCATTCAATCGTTTGACCATTGATTTTATAAGACGTGTTTTAATATTATTTTCCTATTAAAAGAATTGTTTTCTAAATAAATTAAATATTTTCGGGTTGATACATTGGTATTGAAAATATTATTATAAAAAGGATATACGCTATTAATAAAATGGGAAACACTATTGAAATAATAGTCTTAAGCCATTAATATCTTAAAACGCATACTATTTTCCCAGTAAAAAATACTACCTATCGTATTTGTTATACATGGGATACCATTGAAAAATGTTCGTATTAATAGTGCCGCCAATGGGCGGACCATTAATTTATAATTATAATTTATTAATTTAATTTAGTTTTTGTATGGCTGACGGCTTAGACATAGCTCATAAGATCATATTTTGTACTCCATATGTATATTGAATTTTAAATAAATGAATAACTTACTTACTTAATAGTTTTCGTTTTTATTTTAATAACATTGGTAAGTAAGTTTAACCAATTAAAACTATTTATTTCATAGGATAGTTTAATAGTTCCATGTAGTCAAATATTTTTAATGTCAGAGAACAATATATAATTAATAGCGGACCTATTGTTTAATGTAATATTATTAAAAATATTATTAACTTTCAAACATACCTACCATTCTTTCAATACTAATATCATTGGGTTTTATTTTAATAATAATACTACTATATTAAAATGTTATTATTACATATGTATACAATTATAACAGTAAGCCCCCCAAATGCAACGTAGACTAAAGCACCCATTTTGCGAATTTCCAAATTAGGTAAGTTTTCTAACGAAGGGATAGCACATAATCGTACTTATAAAAATCATAAGATTTATACTTAAAATTTAAGTTACGGATTCAGTTTGATTTTTTTTAAATTTAAATTTGGATTAAGATTACCAAAAAATGTATGGTTTTTAAAACCACATAAAAATATAGGTATCGACATCGCTGTTCAGGTCTTAAGTTTAAAATTTGTTTCCTTTTTTCTGAAAATAAATTCTTGTCAAAAGATCTATTAAGGTAGACACCTTGTAGTACGAATTTTATTAAATAAATGTACGTAATAGCAAACATTGATTTAAGTTTTCTCTTTAAATGAAAAATTTGTCACTTGGAGTAACAGGCACTGCAGCCACAATGACACCCTCTTAAATACATTGCTTGGTGTGGAATTATGGCTGATAGGGTTATCGCCTTATCGGGCCATATTTATTTTCGAAAACGAAACTAGTGACCCAGAAACCGTGTCTTTGGCGGTATACAGGTTAATGTTGAAAAATTGTGTAGGTACGTCCGGTAGTTATCAATAATCGTGACATATTGTTCCAACAAGATTGAGTTAAAGCTCATACCGCGAGAGATACAATGGCGATTCTACGAGAAATTTTCGACGACCGCGTGATTTCAAAAAATTCAGTCTTCGCGTGACTAACTCGTTCCCCAGATATGGCAGCCCCTGATTGTTTTTTTGTGGCATTTATTGAAGGAACGGGTTCACTTTAACAAACCACAAAACATTCCGGAACTGAAGCAGAACATTCGTACAGATCTTTCGAGTTCTGTAGGTATACGTACAGTATGCGGTGTATCATATTACCAACTGTACCGAGTTTAACACAAGATTTAAACAAAAAAATCCATCTATACCTACTTCAGATTCCATCAATCTATACCTTTCGTACATTGGCTCATCTCAGACTATTTTGGTTCCACCAGAAGATCGCAGAAATGTTACACTTAACCTAATTCAGAATCATCAGTTTCGAAAACAATTTTCGACGAGAAATTCTTCAAAGCTCCGCATTTAAGCCCTATGACTCAAAAAAAAAAAAAAAAATCATCGCTCGTCTACGTGTCGCCTTCAAAAAAAGGACATTCGCTTCCGGAACATTACCGCAAGCAAAAACAAACACCAAATCAAAACTAAGCCGCGTCTCAAGGATAATTCATTGCCAAATCGCTTCACGTTCTCTACCTTTATTATTATTTTTTAAGCGCAGCAAAACCTTGAGCCACAATCACACATTGGGACAGAGAAACAGAAATAAAAAGACACGCTACCCAAAGACCCGAAGAATTAACACAGATCACAAAAGGCGAGCTAATTCGCACTGAGAAATATTCCAAACCAACCAAAACGACCAAAAATGAGATGTCCCATCAAAAAAAAAAAAAAAAATACCGCCGTCGGTCGTCACCCAAATCGAAGAAGAAGGTAGAAGTCGCATTAGCCATGGGTAACTCCATGAAGGACATGCTATCCGCATCAAGCAGATATAGTTTCGTTCTCGTGGACATCGAAAAGCAGAATTATAAATTTAGCTTTGTTTTGTATGTTTTTATTTGCGGTTTTATTTTTGGAGCGATTTGGTGTAGAAGCACAAATATGTTGCACAGGTATCTGAGGCTTGGCCCAAAAACGCAAACCGATGAAGCGACAGTGATGACATTTTTGTGGTTGCTTGGGGTCCACTTTTTTCTTTATAATTATTGTATTATGTCCCATCCGTTTCGCGGTTAAACAATTTCTTTGGTGTTTTCTCAACATAGTTGAAGAAGAAGGCATCATCATCATCATCATCATCATCATCATCATCAACATCCAGCATCGTCAGCAACATTAGCAAAACCCAGACATTTTGGCAAACGACGGAATTGATGCCGCAGCAATCAAAACGAGGATAACGAGAATCAAATGAAACGGAACGGAGAATGGGGGGGCACAGCCAAAAACGGATCATTAAATGACAGATATAGTCTTCGTAAGGCTTCGTCTCTCGCACAAGTCGGGGGGTTTCTCTTTGGTGTCTGGTTGATCTTAAATTACCCGGTTGCTGGCCAGACTGTATGTCTGCATGGGCTCTGACTTCTGAGAATCCTTTTTCATTTGCACCATGTTTGGACTACCTACAGTACCTACTCGAGTTTCGCCCAACCATGTGAAAGAAGGCATATTGTCTCTCAGGTCACACGCAACTTTCAGTTTTCTGCGATTATTTTTCGGAAACAAGATTTTCCGTACTCGAGGTGCGAGGTGATTCGTTTTTGCACAATTACATCATAGACCAGGGTCTAATGAAAAGTTTATTAAAGTAGACTGATGTGAGTACAGGGCGTAGATACCTTCGTTTATATGCCTACAAATGAAACGCGATGGGCTTCCTGGAGGTTTTCATGTTTTAATTAATCGACAAAGACACGCCACACCAGTCCAATGCCAGTGAGTCCATCATCCATCTGAGATTTTTGATACACAGGTGAACTGTTAGCTTGTCGTGTATATCTGTCCAGATACGGACGGAGGCTCCTCTGTATTTATTACGTCGGTCGTCGTGGTCGTCTCCTGTGTGTGGTTTTTAACACCCACATAAATTACAAAACACGAAAATTTCATCCAACTAAGCGTGTGTGTGGAGGTTGGTCTAATAGGGAATGAGCTCTGGGTCTTTTTAAGCTCTAGGTTTGGGGTAGAAATTTCGTTTTATTTTATTTTTTTCCTACACTTAAATGGTAATGAAATTGCTCGATTAGAAATAACAGCCACGCCTTCGGTGATCACGCAAATTCTATGTTTTGCTTTTGGTCTTGTTCCCTTTGGAGTGGTATAATAATTTTCTAACGACAGGAGTCTTGACGGAGTCATTTGTGTTATGTACCGAGCTCAGGGAATGTGAACAAAAAAAACTATATGAACTGTGAAGTGAAGGGCCAGAGGATAATAGTGTTATAATGTTTGGGCGGGCATGGGGGATGAAATTGGCCTTCAAAAAGTCAGATTGCATGATGACTTGTTTTTTTGGATGTTCGTGTTTTTTTACGGAACGAACGAACAACAGTGAACGCAAAAAAAAAATGGAATCCTAATTGATGGGGTGGCAACGAAGTCATCACCGCTTTTGTAGTGATTAATAGCACGGAAGAGGAACGACTTTGTGGCGGGCTACACGCCTGCTTGGACATTACTCTTTCGTGAAACAGATTTCAAGGAAAAGCCACAAAAAGTTGGAAATTTGCCAAAAAAAAAAAAAACGTTTTAGCGCCGAACGGTGAAACTATGAAGAGGTCATTAGCAGGTTGTCTCAGGCAGGACTGCAAATAGGTTCATGTTGTGGGCAAGAATTAGCTGGATAAAATGATCGATGAAATGATTGCCTTGAAGATTTCCCTCACAAATATGCTGCTGCAGAAAATGTTCACTAAAATAATGAAGGAAGTGAGATGAAACTATTTTGAGTCACTTGAAGAAAGCATATCTACGATTCGAAAGGTTTCCATAAAAACCAGTCCATGCAGCTTTTTTTCATTTAACAAGAAGTATCACCTATTAAAAGAAAAACAATCGCATAATTAAACCAAAAGTCCATTATACTGCTTTAGTCAGTTGAATTCCCACATTTATATCCACTTCCAATTAGGCTCGCTTTTATAACAAAAATTCTCAATTCTCGCAAAAGATATCAAATCACACACAAATGCACCACACTGACAGTTTTGAGTTTGGGTAAGCGTGGCCAGGATTAAAATCATTATCCACCCAGAATATTATACCCACAGAGCATCCATTGCTACGGTATACCCCAGCTTTATGACGCCAATGATGATGTTGACGATGATGTTGCTTAGGATCAAATTGCAAGCGCAGTATACTATAATGGCACCCACTTAATAAGTGTACAGGGTAGGAAATGGACACACCAAAAAAAAAAAGAAAAAAAAAACTCATCTGCTTCGATCCTTCCCGGACATGCGACTGCATTTTCTCTCCGGACTGTGGGGACAATTTTTGTTTTTTTTTTTTTTTTTTTTTTTTTTTTCTTGTAATATTCTCTGAAATTGTGGAAGTAATGTCTTCATTAACTGAGATGGCCAGACGAAAATCGATTTACGTACAAGATTGTCAATGAACTGGGCGCGCGTAGATGGAGTCAAATTATTTATGAAACATGAGAAGTAATGCTTTTTTTTTTTGGTATCATAAAAGACAAAATTCACGGGCTAGGGTGAGTGGTAAATCCAAATACCGATAAAAAAAAAAGAGTGTTGGAAACTTGATGCAAGCAGGAATCAATTGCAGGAATATAATATGTAAAAGGATGACTTTTGGCTGAGGGAGGGAAGTTTTGCTGATGGATGGGATAATGAATAGTGGTTATAGCTTGGGCGGACCAAGATACATTATGAGTATGCAGATTACCCATATGTTGTTTGTTTCGTAGAGAATCGACACGTAATCCTTTACGCCAACTTACAATGATTGGGTTGTCGAATTAACTTTATTTTTATGTAAATATCTTGACCAATTTAAAATGATTTCGTTACAAAAACGCCGAGACGTCCATAAACTGAAACATGTTGCGAGAAAAATGTTCCTAAATATGTTGCTAAGGTAGATTCGTAATACGAATTAATTAATTCGTATTAATTATATTTAATATTATATAATGTGATGAATATATAGAATAAAAAATTAAATGCAGGTGTAGTTTGTCTGTTCATAAATGTGCAACATGTTGCATATAAAAATTGTAGGCAAAATATTGTTTTGTTTTAAAAAAATGTGCATTCAATAAACACTTAAGGCCCACCTATGTGAGTCTTGTCGGTGAGGTTTCAGCTTTTATCTGTGGCTTATTTTAGGCTGAAAAGATATTCATACTCAGATTGTAAGTAAACGGATGTATGGATAATGAAAATTCGTTGTGTTAAAGGACGCAGAAATATATAAGTACTAGAATGTTGAGGCCATAGTATTACAGATATTTTGGTCTTCATGGGAATATACATACATCTCAAGCTGGTTTAAATTAAACGAAGTCACACAATCGATTTTTTTCACACAAAAAAATAATTAGTAAAAATGTAGACAAAGAAGAAACGTAATTCTCTGACACATCATGTTGCATTATTTTGAAGAAATAATTTTTTTTTTTAGGTTCTCAATTGTGATTTTCTGAAAATGTTTTCAGAAATGTTTACCACGATAATCAACAAAAAAAGTGGTTGCATGCTAAGAGTATAATCTGAAATTAAATTCCTTTTCCAAGCGCAAGTTCAACTACAATATAACTTATCTTATACGCACCTTAAATAAGAAGTTGCTTCAATAAAATATAAATCTTAAACTACAATACCTAACTCTACAAAAAATATAAACATAGTACTGTGATTTTTAAATTACTTAAAAATATCAACAACAATGAATTTAAAATGAGAAAAAAAAAAAAAAAAACTTAGATGTGTTCGCAGTTTGTCGAAAATCCGTCCAGTGAAAGACATTCCTCCATCTCGTCTGTAACGATAGTAGTGCTGACAGTCCAAAAGTAAAGTACAACGACGATAACCGGTGTAGATTGAATCCGACGGCATATTTTCCAAAGTTGCAATAACAAGTCAGTATTTTTTTTTTTAATTATTTTATAACAACAAAACATTTATTTTTCACTTTTTCATATCCTCAATATTAATAATTTCTTTACGTTTTTTTTTTTAGTTTTGCATTTTTTCCATAAGATTCTTGTCATTTTTAAATTTAATACTTTTCTTCGTTTTTTTTTATATTGTAATAAAAATTTGCGTTTAAAATTTACTTCGTATCTCTTGCGTTTTTGCTAGCCCATTCCTAGTTATTCCTTTGTATTTATAGTTTTTGTTTTTTAGTATTCTTACTTATAATCAAATAAGTTATTGTTTTTACCACATTTTCATTTCGGTATAGGTATACATTTTGTTTTATTTTTTACTTTAGGTTTATAATTAAGTGAAGGAAGTTTACTTTTTTGGAAAAAAAAATTATATTTACTTTTCTTTTAACTATATACTAGGCGTTTTTGTTTTTTTGTTTTTTCTTGTTTAGTTTTAGTACTTATTTCGTTATCAAATAATCAAAAATATATTTATATTTATGTATACATATATATATATATTTATTTATGAACTACTATTTAATGTTTCTTTAGTATACAATATTTACTCTTTGTTTTACGTATATCAGTTAGGATTTTGACAAAACCGAAATGAGAAACAAAATTAAATGAAAAACAGCTGCTGAATGGCGTTAGCGTAAGAACAAAAAAATATATATATAAATAAATGGGCTTGCATTTCGTCAACGAAAAATCACAAATAAAACCTAATAGTACAAAATCAAAAACTAAAAACCCAACAAGAAATAAAAACAGGAGAAATCATTTTTTAATATATTAATAAATTTTATTTTGCTAAAAATAAAAAAATGCTAGGTAATAATATTTTGTGGTTTATTACAATTTTGCTACTATCTAATATTATTTTTGTATCACTTAAAACATATTACGTATATTTGATTTTTGTTTTTTTTTTTTTTTTCGTTTTCTTTCTTTTATAATTATCCACAACATAACATAACAAAACAAGAGAAATGAATAAACAAGCATAGCTTTTATTCCTTTACGTATATAAATTAGATTTTTACTTTAATCCTTTGAAACAAAAAATTAAATTGGCCAGTTATTAACACAAAAGAGATATACAAATGTATATATATAAACATATCAAATATTTCAATGCAGCAAATCACAATTTTCAATTGCAATTGAAGCACTATTGTTTTTGTTTGTTTCACAAAAAACAATGCTCGCTTACAACAACTGCATAAAAATATCAGGAAGATTAGGTAAGAGGGGTATTCTGTATGTATATAGGTAGAGTTTGTTTTCAATAACAAAAACAAAACAACAAAAAAGTGAAAACAATATTAAAATGCCCATATAGCTTTACAATTGAAGCGTTTGATTTTTTTTTTTTTTTTAATATTTTTTTAGAAATAGTAAATTTTTTTTTTTTTTCTTTCTTAATTTTGTGTTGATTAAGTACGTTTTTGTTTGCTTGTTTCATAATTAAAAATTAGAACTTTTTAAGAAGATAATAACCAACCCACCCTTGTTCGTATTTTGGATAAGAACATAAAAATTAAAAATACATTAATGTTAAGAATTAGCTTTGTTTTCGTTTTTTTTTTTAAATCCCTTTAAGATTGTTTTTAATCGTATATCCTTGATGTTTTTATTTTTTTAATAATGTTTTATGCGGTTCGTATACTTTTCATTTGAACTTAAGTTTATTTTTACGTATCTTTTTTTTTGTATATTTGTATGAAAAAAAAAGAAGAAAAAAATACTTTTCGACGAAAAAGTTTGGCAAGATAAAAAACTTGATATCTTTTCATTTCATTGAAACTCTTCCAAATACAGGAAAAAGATAACTCTAACTAATTAAATTAAAAAAAAAAGGAAAATGAGGACGAAATAAATTTGTAGTCGTATACTTTTTTATGATTTTTTTTTTTCTATGTGCAATAACTAACTTTAAAAACAGATAAAATAAAAACAAGAACAGAAAATATATTTATAATTCCCTATCAACTAGATTAAGTTTTACGTATATTTCTTGCATCTTATTAAATATGTTTTGTTTTACTTGTATATTTATATATATATATAATTTGTTTTTATATATTTTAGTTCATCAGTCATTAAAAAATTACGTATATCGTTTTGGATCCTTAATGCAATAGAAAGGAAAAAGAGGTAAACAAGAAAATTTGTTGCTTTCGTTCAACTTTGTGTTACTTTTCGCGTGCAACTTTGCCCACGGGGGGATGTGATCTATAACCACATGCATGCAAGCGTCCACAGCTCACTGTCATTATTCGCTTTTTTCTTGAGAAGCAAGCTACAGTGTATTTTTTTTTTGAATCTGTACTGAATTTGCCATGAAGAGTGTGTATAGATACTTTGGGTAAGTTTTTTCCTATTTTACGGGGGGTTTTGTGAATGTTATGCATTCTGAAAAGGACAATTTGTACAAAAACGGCATAATGGTATAAGAATTTCCATTACAAGAAAATTAAAAGTTGTATGTATTTGTGTATCCCCAAACAAAGAAAGAAAAAGCGATACCAAAAGAGCACAATTTCTGGCGAATATCAGATGAAGCGAAAACGAAAAGATATCGCAGAGAATATTTTTTGTTGGACTTGGCAGGACTTAAGCTTTTTCCTAGATTATCGAAAATAAATTGATTCTAGCAACCAATAGTCCATAGAAAATGAAAAAAAAAATGTGTAAGGAATTTGTTTTTTTAAAGAAAGATATTTATAGTTATATATTATTTTTTTGTTTTTTGTTTAAAAATACATCTATGTACATGCAAAAAAATTGAAACAGAAATTAAAAAACACTTGGCTAGAAGCTGCCGTCTAAAATAAAACCGTTGTAGTGTATCGAGGTATAGGATGTTCATCTGTATGGATTAAAATCAATATCAGTGTGAGTGGAGCACTGCACTCCGTTTATCGACACACCATTAGTGAAATTTGAAAAAAGTGTTTTTTAATTTCTGTTTTATTTGATTGTAAATTATAAGAAACATTTTTTTAAAAATTATTGGCGAGCTATATGGGCCTCTTGCAAAAACGAAGTTTTCTTTTTTTTTTTCATTCTTAAATATTTTTTCTTTTTTTTAGTTAAATTTTATCTTCTTAGATTTTTCAAATCATTTACTTTAGCGGTATTTTTTTTCTCTTAGATTTAAGTTCAATTTTATACAAATTTGTTACTATTTTCATTGAGTTATTTTTTGTTTATTTAAGAAATTTGTTTGTACAATTTATTTTGGAGAAAAAAAAAATAAACAAAAAAACAAAAATTTTCTTTTAAAAAAATTCTGTCTTATATTTACTTAAAAAAATTGGAACTAAATGTTCGTGTTTTTTTTTTTCATTTTGGCATTGCTTCACGTATAGGCAATAAAAAGTTTAAAAAAAACATTTATCTATGCCGTGTATAATTACCCGGTTTTATAATATTTTTTTAGGGACAACAACATCCACCAGATTTTTTTTATTATTATTTTTGCGTAATTTTTGGTATCCAATTTTTTTATTTGGCGTGCCGCAGAGTTGTGTGCGTTAGATTTTTTTTTTTTTTTCACTTTTTCTTGGTCTATACGTGTGACAATTTTTTTTTTAAGACTTTTGTTGTGGTGTTAATTTTTCACATAATTTTTTTTGTAGTATTTTCGTTTTTTATATAATTTAAGCTTTTTTTTTTTTATTTATTTATTTAATCCCAGGGCATTGTGAGCACCCGCTTCGTTTTTGCAAGAAGGTCGTTATCGTACTACGAACATGGGTGCACCACCGCATTGTAGCTCGCCAATATAGGACCATGTGCTCCCGCGAAGGGGGTACTCACAACGTCTGGTGTACTAGCTCCATCGGTGTGCGATGTTGAATCGGCATTACTTCTTCCTTCACCATTAGCTGAACCTAATTCTGGTGGTTTGGTGGTGTCCCGTTCGTCAATCACTAAATCTATTGGCATTTTACCCTTTAAACATGATATATACCGATGACAGAAATTATCGCATAATTCATGTACCTGTAATGGTAAAGAAAAAGAGAACGTGTGTTCGTATTGGTAGTTCGTGGTAGAATTGCGATTTCTTTTTTTTTTTTTTAAGGGTTAATTTTTTATTTTTAGTTTTTTGGGTAAAATGCGATTTTGTTTTGGGATTTATATTTAAAAATAGTGCTTCACACAAGGGCTTTACTTTAAATAACCTGGGAAAAAATGTTAGTACTTACTTGGTTTCTTTCTGACTATAAATACTGTAAAAATCCTCACACCCTCTAACACTTTTTTGTTCAAATTTTAAAATTCACCCCCCAAATCTATCTGAAAACTCTCCAAATTTCATACAGTCTTAGGATATGTATAATAGCTGAGCGAATTTCCCTATTCTAATAAACGCCTACGCTTGGGAATATAAATTTCCTCAATAATCTCCAAAAAAAAAGTCCCTCCCTCCCATGGCATACAGTAGCACCCGCATAAAACTGAACCAACTGAAACAAAAAATGCGTACATGTCCACGTCCATTTATCTGCGTACGATATTAGTCCTGCATTGTAAACGTTGTGTGCGCGCACAAAATTGATTCGTTCGCATGTAATCTGTCAACGACAACTTTCAAGCCCTACATATACTTGTTGGCATGTCTTTTCTTTTTTGTACGGCAATAGTAATTGCTCCGAAATAAACTTGTAACCATTTAACAGCATTTTCATCGCGGCGCAGTCAAGTAAAGTGAATAATATCACATATTTATTATAATGTCACATCTTCCTCGGCGCGTTGCAAAGGAAATTTTTATGACATATTCCCTCGTGACAATCTGCACACATACCGCATACCACTGCAGTCCGTGGCTTGTAAGAGTTCTCCTACGTTGATATATTTGCGCGGGACCATCGCAGCATTCGGGAAAAAGATACAGATATAAAAATACAATAACGCGAATTGAAAACGAAAAGCGGGTCGAATGTCTGTCCCAAGGAGACGTATAGGGGGAACAAAATGCAAAGCGAATAATTTCGCATCTTTTTTAATGTGCGGCTAGGACGAATCGGTATCGAAAGGAAAAACAACAAAATAAAAACCTCTTCACACACTATGGCGACAATTTAATGCACCAGCAACAACAACTACAACCGACGCAGTATAAATCGGACAAATTTCTATACCAATCTTGGGGATATCTCTCGTGGTGTAGAATTTTCATCGTGTCCATTGTATAGTTGGTCAGTAACCAGCCAGCGGTCCAGAGCAGAAATACACAAAACAGAAATACGTTTACCTATATGTGTCTCTCTGATGGTGGAGTTCGCATTCGATTAACTCCATAACAATGAGATGGATTTTTTCCGGTAAAACGGGTTCTTTTTTAACTGTTTTTGAGTTGTTTTGTTATTTTTGTTTTTTGTTTTTTTTTTTTTTTTTTTTTGTTATTAGGTTTTGGTGCGGTAACATGTACACAAGAATCAGACGGACTTTGGATGAAACAAGTTTTTTTTTTCCTTTCTTCTTTTTTGTGGATTTGTGGCAAAATCTTATGTGTGGTTAGAGTTTTTCGTAAAAATGTACCATTGACTCATATTGAGGAAGGAAATTCCAATGTCATTCTAAAGAAAGAACACGTGAGGCTTCACATCAGCATTTGTGCCATGCTAGTGTCAGAGTAGGTTGCTCACCCATAGTCCACTTGGACGGGACCAAAACCAGACGACAATGACATCCAACAACGACCGACCACGAAACCCACTCAACAAGGCGAAAAAGCTCATATCTAAATACATAAATAATTCTTGAATGCTCTTAGCGCAGTGTGACCAGATCTTATCGCATCCCACGACAGGTTTGGTTTGTCATTTGTCACTCACAGAACCAAGGAGATACATGTTTCTACTTTTGTTGTTTGGGAGTGTGTTGCTTTTTCTTTTTTTTTTTTTTCTTGCATTTGCATCCAACGTAGCGACGTTGCGCAGCACCGCCAGGTGAACTTTTATACGAAATGCATTAAGATATCGCAAAACTATTCGACGAGAAGAGATCACAAGACCCCATAATGACAATAATAATAACAATAATACAATCAGCGCAGCGTAGGATAGATGCACAGGCTGCTGGTGCAGAAATGTATCTCGAACTCTCTGTAAGCACCGGCAAACCAGACTGAAGAAACATTTAAATGCAAATGCAATTACATCTTGGAACAAAAGTTCCATAGGACGTCTCGTCTATCTGGAGGAAATCCCCCACCGAATGCGGATCGAATGCGGAATGTTGATGTTGGAGTTTTGTGTCCCGCACACAGTCACACAGTGGAAGCGAAGAAAATTTAACCGAACCACAATTAATTCATCCGGCCCGGCCAAGAAAATCAAGTTGTTGTCGTCGTCAATATAGAGGTATCTACACTTTATATCTGTGGCGGAAAATCTGTGGAAAAATGCTAAGGCAATTTGCATTTTGTGTGCGCATCCTGCATCATCTCGATATATACATGTTTTAATGCAAATTTGTCGCGAAATGGCCGACCGCCGACGCCACCGTCGATCGACTTTTCATACAGCAGGCAGTGTGTATATTATGTGCATCTGATCAGACCTGGATCGATGTTATGAATGAAATTGTGGGATCATCTTGTTGCTTATGTAATGGGGGTGGTACTCAGATTCAATGGAACAGGTGTGCAGCATTTTTATTAAAAAATCGAAGAAATATGCAGAGAATCATCATTTTTACATTTTTAGCGGATGCACACACCACGCATATACAGACCGATGTGTGGTCCAACATTTTTCCCAGGATTTTGACGGAAATCTGGGGGAATTTTGCAACTGCAGATATCTGAAGACAACTAGCGAGTAGAGTGGCGAAAGAAATTCAATTTTCGAAGCTGCACCAATCTGGAATCAGCTTTCTACGAGAGGATTCGTTTATTTAAGACATAAACCACCTTCTTAAATGTGTGCAAATGCTAAGTAGGTACCTACTTGCATACCTCGAAACCAAAATCGAATGCTGGTACTCCTTTACCACCTGTAGGGAAAAAGAAGTGTACCGCAGCGTTATCAAAGATGCAAAACGCTGCAATATACGTTTCAAATTATAATCATCTTAACTGCGCCCAAAAATGCGGATGCAAAACATTTTTTTTTTTTTTTCGATTTTGTTGTACAAAACGCCACGCAAGTAGCAGAAAACAGCAGCCAACAGTCGACCAAACCGAAATGAAAAAGCGCATTCACTCCACAATTAATTTCTTTCACATGTGGTGAGTGGCGATTCCCGAGGACTCCTTTCTGTGTTGTGTTCCGAACTGCATTTGGCTGCAGGAAAAAAAAAATATATATATGTTGCTGCTGGTGGTGTAAGAAAAAAAAAAAAAAAAAAAACTACGACCAAAACAAAGCTGCTGCAGCACATAGGTGAAGCATTCACTCTTCTTATCGCATTTGTTTATCTCAATGTTTAGGTTTCGGGCCAAATGTGTGTATATGCATGAAAGAGGATGTCTGCGCTGTGTGCACCCAGTCGCTCTGAAGAATTTTAAGCTGGTGAACTGAATTTTTGTACAGTGGTTTGGAGCGGTCTTCTTTTTTCTCTTTTTTTTTTTTTTTTTGAAACACCGATCATCATGACTATGCTGATGATGATGATGATGGTGGTTCGCCATTTTTGTATATATATGTAATGTATATGAAATTCTTACTCCACAAGACTCATTTGCATGTCATTTAACGCAACGCAACACACACTAAGCCCCGAGCTGGATAGCATCCCCACCCATCGCACCTTGTGTCAGTGGAAACGATGCAGTGAGCGATTTTGTAGGCCGATACTTTGGTGCGCGCCCAAAAACCTGCTCTCGCGCTTCTATACAAATTAAATTAACATAGAGTTCACTGTCTGTTGCTGTTGTGTGCTGTGCTATTCTCTCCTCTAAGAGGTGAGTTCCGGTCTGTAATTTGAATAATTCCTTGCGCCAGAGACCGACCGTCAAAAAAATGTTTACAAAATGGGCACTGCAGGTTGGAGGTTGTGCATTTCCAAGCGTATTGTAGACGACATGAAATGGGTCTTATCTTGCCTATGACCAAAAACTGGAAAACTCTCCGAGAGATGATAATCGGCAAAGGTACGTGCACAGTCGACTGCAGGTTGATTTAACATCTCTGCTGCTGCACCCGGCAAACACAATGACGATGCAGACGACAATGAGCTTTGAGCTGAATTTCTGCTTCCACATTTGCTTCTGCTGCTGATTGTTGGAAGTGTTTTTATTCGCGCAGGTCGAGATCAACTGTATATATGGAAGGTAAAGAGAGTGAGGTACCAGATCAGATTAGCAACTATCATCATCATCATCAGACGTGCTGTGTCTGTGTGTGAATACCAGGGGCCGCAACTGTAGCGTCTAACTAACTTGGAAAGAAATATGTGGAAAGATGTTTAAGCCAGATAGTAGATACGGTACGCATACGCAGTGACACGAGGTGCCTAAGGCTTAAGGTTTTGTTTTCTGTATCTTTTTTGTTTTTTTGCTCATTTCATAGACATTTGAAAGTTGAGTGTGTTTTGTGTTGAAAGATAATTATCAGCAGAGCTCTGACTACATTTATAACGATTCGCATAAGTTTTCAATGTCACTATCAGGGAGAAGATGATTTCATTGGAGTTGGCACTCTAACTGAATCGTGTGGCATTAATACGCGCCGATAAGTATCGAAAACAAACGGCACACATGAGCCATTAATTGGATTCAGATATTATGTCATTACAAACTAGAATAAACCACATACTTTGTGGTCCAAAAATCAATTACCCGCTCGACATAAAAGTGGCGCCCAACGCTTGGGAGTTTTTTTTTTTTTCTAAAGCAAACTCACCGTTAAAACAAATATTTCCAGTTGACTACATTTAATGCAAATGTATCATACGAATTAAACTGCCTCGGAAAAGATTAACATTCAATTTTCAATTTACATCAACTAATTCGCGCGACGACTACTCAAACTCAGTCCACTTCTCATTGCACTGCATCCATTCGTGTGTATCTGTGTAATTTCTTAAGTCATTTGCATGTTTTCATGTCACCATGCGAAAGTAGAGTTTGGCCACCACCATCAAAAGCAGAACCCAGCGCAGAGTCACAGCTCACAGAGGCCTTTCAACATTTTTGTTGTCGTTCAATATAACGGAGTGGATTGCGGCTTTCGATGGCAATTTCAGATAAAGTCAACCAGTTTGAAGTGCACTTTTGCTGGCTGCTGGTTTGTTTTGGCTGCCATAATATACACACAATCTCACCCACAACTCCCTCGTCCACTGAATTTGCATTATGCACTCTTGTCATTAAAATTTGCACGAGCAAGAAAAAAAAAACTAAAAAAACCCGATGGGGGGGTGAAACGCTGTAAGAAGAACACCACACGCACGTATAATCCCAATGACCCATGGTCGGTTTAATTTATGTGAAATTGTTTGCCCATTAGTAAACATTATCAGTAAGCAAACAAGTAATTGCGATTGGAATATTCATAGTACCATAAAAAAAAACAGCCTACTAGTCGATTGTCTTCATTACCATTGATTGGATGAAACACACGGTTTTTTTTTTGTTTTTTACGTGCGTAATCTAAGGCAGATTTCCAACTCAGAATTTGCGTCACACACATAATGAGTACGAATGCATATAATTGTGAGCCGAGGCGGTAAAACGAAATGTTCGATGAACAGATACGGGTCCGTATAGAGGTGCATACCGCATGCGGTAGAGAAATGTTTATGTGAAAAGGACGACAAACTCTTGGCTTGCTTGCTAATTAAGATTGCAGAATGATTGTTGGGCTATTTTTCAGGGAAGGCTGCTGTGATTTTCTCCAGTTTTCTTTTTGGAAATCTTATAAGGATGGCAAGATGAAGTTGGAAACAAAGACAAATGTTTCTTTAATTACCCAGTTGAACATTTAGCTGAAAGTGATTCTAGCTTCTGGTCTGGACCTAGAGTCGATTGTTTATACCCTATGAGTATCTATGATGTACCTTTGTAGCTTAGGAATCGTGGCGGAGGTATCTTTAAGCCATTAGTCCTAAGCTGAGGTATAATTTGTTCGGAATTGAGATATAGATACGCGGGGGTATGATGCGCATTCATCGTTTTACCTCGCTGTGAATTGGTGTCGTGACATGGTACAGTCATGAGCCCTGGATGCCGATTGCCAGTGATGATGTTCTTATTACAGGCCCGTGTACTTTTCTATTTGTATCTACTTTATTTGAGACATTGTTCCAGTTGTCAGTGTATATAGATTCACTGGACTACCTATGTTAATTCAAAATGTTGCTGATGGAAAATGTGGTAAAAACGAATTCTATTCACAGCGAACTGTTAGTGACTCACTCACAGGTTAATATGAGTTCTTCGAATTGAATCTAAACACTTATAAGCAAGCATCGATTGGGTTCTACATTGAAAATAGAAACTCCCAAAATGTTGCTAATTTTCTAGTAAGACCTAGGTAGTCGGTCATTTTGATAAAAAAGATAGCGTGGCTTCAACATGTTGCTCCGAATACTTGAAAATGTGTAATTTTTAACTGGGAGTTATTTTAAAATAAAATTCAATCACCCCTTCAACCATCGGTTACGAAAACAGCATCGTGTTCGAAACGCAAATGTTGCTAAGTATTCAGCAGCCTTTGTTCTATCACCAAGTCATTAGTCCTTAATTTGCCTGACGTTTGTATTAAATTAATTATTTTTTTGGATTCTTCTTTTAATGATGACAGATGGAAGGAATAACAACTGTTGATTCAACATGTTGCTTTGAAGTAAAAGTGCAAAAATCAATTAGATTTATGAATAAACCAGTCTTAATTCAGCTGTAATCCAATATTTATTAAAACAATACTGTCACCGACTTTCAAATGTGTCTAAATGTTTATCAGCTGTTTTTGCCTGGTCATCAAAGTCATGTGCGAAGAAGGTGCTTGACGTTGATGGCGTTATTGTCTGTTTATATTTTTATTTACTGCTCAATAACTTTTAATGATGACAAATGAACGTAATAATTGTTGCTTCAACATGTTGCAAAAAAACAAAAACAAAATAACACTTTAAAAATCGATTGGATTATACGATAAACCAGTTTGAATTCAATCTTAATTATCGAAACGATTAATTTATTCAAAATTCATTGTTATACATTTTTAGAATGTTGCTCAATATTCGTCAGCAACTTTTTGTTTTCGAGTGGAACGGAATGCATTCAAACATGTAAACATGGCATTGTCATTCCATCATTTCTATATTTATAAACATTTTCGATTACAATTACAGTGTCGATATGCACAAATTAAGCGAGACTAATGCTAGACTAATTGCCCCTACCATTTGAATATTCATGGGTGTATCTATTTTCTGCTCAATTGAAGATTACCATAGGTAAAATGAACAACAAACCAGTTTGTGGTTGGAGTAGGTGGCGGGAAACACGCATGGCATAAGATACAAAATATAAAACTAAATGATTTAAAGCTCAACTGTGAGATTTGTGGATAAATCAAGTATCTCGAGTTTATTACCGAAGCATGAAATCAACATTTGCAAATCAACGAAAAAACCGGTCGAATATTTGATATCTTTTTTCTGATTGCCGCATGTAAATTGAGGTATAGATCTGAATCCAAATGGTGCATTTCGCAGATGAAAAAAAAAAGATCTTCCCACAGTTAACATTAAAGACGATCACTTTGTTAGATAGATTTGCATAAATTTGAATTTTCTACCAATTTATCTAACAATCTTCTAAACAAATAACCACGGTTGTCCCGTGCAACTATGATGAGAGTGGGAGGTATATACGGTGAAATAAAGGTCTTAACGCTTCGCAGAGCATTGCTTAATTAATTTTCTAAAAATTGTTTTTCTTTTTTTTTTTGCTTTTTGATACCTCAAGCAAGTAATTGAAGACTGACAGTCCCCTAATTTTTACTACAGTTGCGGGGTTACACACGCTCGAGCGGGACGCATCTAAAACCTGTAATTTTGTATTTAGTCGAATTAGGGAAGCCGGTAATTTTGTGGGTGATTTTTAATGGTGGGTTGTCTTCGGTTGGTTATAGTTTTTATTAGGTACATAATTATTTTCGTTGTGGACTCTAAAATGGGAGACAAACAGAATACAATGGGTGAGATTTTTGGTACTTTTTTGGGAGGGAGATTGTTAAAAAGAAAAAAAAAACTCTATGGTAATTAACTTTCGCACAATCGCACCTAATGATTTTTTTTATTTTTTTCTCACTACCTATGTATATTTAGGCTGTAATTCTCGACTATGTAGGTGGTGTTCTCTAGCGCGTAAAGCAAATCAAAAGGGAAGTTAATATCATAAAACAAGAGAGAACCAACCAACAAAAATATATGTGCCTATGAATATACATAGTAAATAGAAACAGGTGAATGAATGCGGCGGCGGCGATGACGGCGACGGCGATGGCGATGATTATGATCGGAGAGAAACCCACTGTTTGTGTATTTGTTGATGTGCCTTTGTTTGAAGCGCGTTGGCGGAAAACAGGATGTTGATAAAAAATTACCAAAAAGAAACAATCGGCGACTTTTCTTGTGAACTGAATTGTTATTTCGAAAAAAAATAATCTTCGTGGGGAAAACACTTGCACTGGGACAGGGACCTTCCAACAATGGAAAGTAAACATTAAAATTCCAGCAAAAAGGGATAAGGTTAGATATGTTCGCGATAAAAATTTTTAAATTGGCGCTACCGAGCGGCATCTGGCGGTGTTAATCCTCACTCACTCAACATGTTAAACCTTCCAACCAGCATCCATTTTTTAGTATAGGTAGAGCCCTATCCTCGTTTACACGCATTTATAGTAAATCACATCGACAGCTATTGTTCGATTAATGTTTTCTGACAACGAAACCAGTCGAACATTCAAAAAATGCAATGTTAATAATTATGTGGACTATTTTTGTGTAAATATCGTGTGTCATGTTCGTTTGTCCTAAAAAAAAAAAAACATCCACAACATTCACTGCAAATCTCAGCCATCTCTGCTATCACTGGTATAGTGTTATGCTCTGCAATTTAATATTTTTTTTGTCCGGTTATTACACGTCTTTTTTGAGCTTTTAATTGTATGCTTGTGTACATTTTATTAATTAACATGGGTGTATAATATTTCACAGTTGGATGCTGTATAGCATGCAAATCGCTTATAAAAACCAGGCCAAACATATACGGGACTATAAACATTTGCCAGAGATGTGTGTAGATACATGTACGTCCGTCGGAAAAGGCTATAAATTATCAATAGTCACTGCAGTTGACTGTTATATCGCTTTAATGGAATAATTGCTAAGAGCGTGTACTACACACAACCGAATACATCAGGCGTTATGCACAAGATCAAGACTCCACTATACTCGGCGTACACAAAACAAACAGAATGTTGTGTCTGCTGGGACTTGGCTTGTTTGTGCGGGATTTCTTTCCGTCGTTTAGCGTTTTTTTTTTTTTTTTTTTCGGCAACACAATATCTTAATAAAATGATTGACGTACAACAATGTTTGGGTAAGTTTTTGTATTTATACATTTTTTTTTCGTTTTTGTTTTTGCATTATTGTTGTTGGGCTTTTTTTATGCGATATTTTCATATTACAATATTGTCACGCTTGATTGAGAGATATACGAAATTTTTGTACACAAGCAATTAAGACACAGGACTTGGAGGAAAGTGAACGCGAAAATTGTAGGAGAGATGTGTTAATTTCTGATTAATATGACATATTTGCTAAGTGTGTCAATTAGAATTCCAAACGAGACGTGCGGTTACATGGAAATCGGTTTAAAATTGATTGCTTTGCAAAAATGTTGCTGGAGATTAATTGCTTTGTAACTGGCTAGTGAAGGGAATGGTTTTTGCTATTAATGTATCTAATGAGTCTGAGACTGTGAGAAAGGTTGATTTTCATTCAATGTTGTAGATCATCTCAGAAATGTACGTACATGTTGCTAGTTATTTGAGTCAATTTTTTGCCATTTTACTATCACTAGCAACAAGAGTATTAATATAGATCTAATGAATTTATTTAAAGTGAAGAATCATTCAGGAGGCACAGATACATGTTGCTAACGATTCAGGATAATTTCGTGGCGTTTTACTGCCACTACCTACAGAGAGTTTCAAGGTCTATAACTGTTTACTTTTGTAGTGCTGAGATGAGTTTGCCCTGGTGTTTATTTTCATTTAAAATTTATTGGAACACATACATGTTGATAGTAGAGAATATTGATAAAAGTGAAATGCTTCTGTCACTAGACAAGTCAACTTTATAACTTTTACTATATTTGAAAAATCGACCAAGATAGTTTTAAGAGGGTTCAAACTTCATATCAACATGCTGCTAAAGCAAAAGTATGGAACTCAAAGGTATGAAAATAATTAGTTATCCCACAAATTGGCAGTCATCACGGTGCAACACAATTCGTTATGAATATGTGTTGTCCTGAATTTTAAATTTTCAGCTAGATACATGTTGCTGGCGTCAATTTTTAACACATTTTGAGTAGGTACGTATCTTACATTTATTTAAAGTCAACCAAAAGCTGGTATGAAACATAAATCCTGTTGATCTTATATGTAAATAGACGAAGGAAAATAGTTAAGACCCACATTCTCACTTAAGCACAACATTTTCGCTTGATTTTTTTTTTTTTTAAGATACTGCAGATTTGCATGCTGTCGGTAATTTGTTTTCCAATATGTTTTGTATAAACCAGGTCAATATAATGGTCGAATTTCTACCACTGGGCGACTTCTAGTTATTTTTAATTTTGACTTTTATATGTTGCAGGCACATGTTGCTAGTGAGAAACCCCTATAATTTTATCTTTCTGGTGGCGGACACTATTTTAAGCCAGCCAAAAGCTTATGAACTCCTGGTTATATGCTATTTACGAACATATATCTAGTATATAGCGACAAAAGGAATGCTCTTATATACTTTTGTATGTTGCAGGCACATGTTGCTAGTGAGAAACCCCTATAATTTTATCTTTCTGGTGGTGGACACTATTTCAAGTCAGCCAAAAGCTTATGAACTCCTGATTATATTCTATTTCAGCGCTGTTGCGAACATATATCTAGTATATAGCGACAAAAGGAATGCTCTTATATACTTTTGTATGTTGCAGGCACATGTTGCTAGTGAGAATCTCCTATAACTTTATCTTTCTGGTGGTGGACACTATTTCAAGTCAGCCAAAAGCTTATGAACTCCTGATTATATGCTATTTCAGCGATGTTGCGAACATATATCCAGTATATAGCGACAAAATGAATGCTCTCTTATCGATATAGCCGAATTTGCTTACATGTTGCCAAATAAAATAGACTGCCGGGAATACATTGATTTATAAAAACCCTAAGCTAACAAATTTCACTTTATTTCCTCTTTCGCTTGATCAGCATACACTTCATAGGAACCTATGTATCTATCCCTGCTCTGGGGTGAATCCTACAGTCCTCCTCAGTTATATTTAAGTATATAAAGCCCTCGTGTGAGTTTAATACTAAAAAATTAATAAACAAATTGGTTGTACTTACTTTTTCTAATTCTAAGAGGTGAAACCGAAGTACTTGTATTGCTTGCACCATCTGAAATAAAACAAGAAAATACACACGTCTTAGTAGTTACTCAAAGAGTCGGCTCATCTCCCTTCAAGACGAGCCACCTCCAATCTGCAAACAAAAAGTAAACAACATCCAAACTGTTTATCCATGAAGACCCCACAATGAAGTTTCGAAGCGTTTCAAATCCATGTACGTTGACTAAATCCCATTTTAATTGTTGTTGTTGTTATATAATCGCTTTATAACACTTTCGCTTGATGATGATGTTGCAAAAATAAAATATTTCGTCTTTGATCACAAAGCCATGCAGAAAAAAAAAGAAAAAAAAGAAACATGTCCACATGTGCTTGAAAAGAAAACTGTTTCACTCTCTATTAAGATGTCATATGTTTTCCGAGCGCAACGAGTAGACGACATTTACGACAGCCCCAAAGACATTAACATGTGTGTCATTTGCACGGGGCACTCACTTTTAACCACAACTCAACAAGACAACCCACAGCCATCAAGCAACACGACCATCCCAAAGCAAAATTAGAACCAATAAAAAAACATACAGAACATTTTTAAGTATTAATAAAAAAAAAATATCTTTGATTTACGACTGTTGTAGCATTTTATGAATGGGCATAAAAATTCAACAATCAAAAAAATCATATGGAATCTTTCGTCTTTTCAGATTGAGAAACTATTTTCTGTTGAGACCATCGAGTGTTATATATACAAATGATTGCAACAACCTGTTGGGGGAAAGAATCAATTACACTTCCTCATTCTCCGTATAGTAGATGCAACGCACCGCAATTAACCACATTATAGATACGATTATTTTTTTTTTTTTTTTTGTAGATAAAAGTTAATCTAATGAATCGTTGTGCGGTTTTGTGCACACGCATCTGTACAAAAAACTGCAGCATTGCTGAAAGACAAGTGGAAAATGAGCGGACACAAGAGACTTTTAAATGCACCAATTGTGCCTGCGCGCGTATAAATGTATCTATACCTCAATAAAGTAGCATTTAATGTGTAATTTTCACCAAGGCTGATGTTGCCTGCTAGAATTGTGCTAGCGCTTGCCGCTTGAGTCATTGTGCCGTGCATAAAGACCAAAACAAAATACACAGCATGAAGTGAATGGCATTAAAGCAAGGAGACAACAAAATATTTATGGTATACATTGTCATATGGTTTGGGGCACTGTCGTAGCGATTGACTGTACTACGGGGAAAAATATTGCAAAGATTTCTGATTCCTGCTATAGCGAGGCTCTCGACGATTGATGCTTGCTATGCATTGCAAATTCAAAGCAATCAAATAAGTTAACAACTCTTTTACAGATACACTCTTTGGATTGATCCCCACACAGCACAGCGGCTGTACTTATCCGGTCTACTTGCGGATTGCTGTCACGAATTTGGGCCGGTGATTGGTGTTGGTGCTCCGTGCGACATTGAACTTCACGGTGGGAAAACAGTGAGATGTTGCTCCTTTTTATTTTTTTAGGTCAAGGAGGATTGAGTTTTGGTATACTTACAAGTGAATCTACTTCGGGATCCGCTGTGTAGTAGGGTTTTTGTGATCTTATCTGAAATGAAAATTATGCAATAGAAAGATACAAAGAGCCATTAGTTTCTGGGAGAATATCTTCAAATTCAAATTCAAATAAAATAAAAACAAACACACGCTCAATAATTAAATCCTCAAACCAGTACATCATCTTTTTGCTGTCTGTGATTTTTCTCAAACAAGGTAAACCACAGATGTAGGTTCCACCCAATATATATACATAGGTAGGTATATATTTAGGTATATACAAAAAAAAACAACAAAAAATACCAAAAAGCGATTATAATAAATGTTCAGTTCGAACTCGCGGCTCAGCGGGAGGTTAAAATTGTTCGCTTTGCGCGTCTGTCTGTTTCTTTTTGTTGTTTGTTCTTTTTTTGAATTTTTAATATTCATACAAAAGGCGTCTATACTATATATACGAAGCGACCTCTTCGAAAATAACCATGCGAGAAGGTTTGATTGTGGTGATCATATTACAATATGGGATCGCGAGAGAAAAATAAGAATAATCATACAACAAATGGCGGATTCCCCACGCATACCTAACCAATTTATGCAATTTTACGTCGTCTTCTCTCTTTTTTTTTTTTTTTCTTTTTTTTTTTTGCGCTTATGAGTCTTTTCTATACTCCTTATAAGCGAAATGGCAAAAGATATACTTGTACGAGACGCGCGCAGCTATAGATTGGGAATGGGTTTTTGATTAACAGGCCCACCTGAATGTAAGGTAACTTTTGCAAAATTAAAAAGAACAAGATGGAAGAGAAAGAATGAATAATCAAGATGTATTCATACCTCCGAGGCGATATTATAATTTCAAATTTGTAATCATTTTTTTTTTTAATTTCTTTTTTCTCTTGTTACATTATATTGTTGCAGTTATTTTTTATAAGGCTCGCTGTAAAGACAGAGAGGATGTGTCTACACCCTTTCGGCGTGGCTAATGAGCGCATTTTTGCATACATTATGCGATCGAAAGTGAGGAAAATTACTGCGAAAAAGGAAGATGGCTGATGGTGAATGGTGGTTCAAAATCTAGTGCAGGACAGTTTCCTTTCACCTGTTCACATATATCAGACTTTGTTGTTGAACATTTATCTCACCCTGGGCCCAATAAAAATAACAGTAGCAATTACTTGATCTTGATTATTATATGGCCCACTTTACGACATCCACACACTCAAGTGGTCATTTCAAATTATCATGTTACTCGCAATATCTAGGCAGTGTTGTTATATCGTGGGATTTATCCCTTCTTGTGGGAATTTCGATGGCCGAAAAGCCTTTCGTGGGATAAAGGGAAAAAGCACAAAAATCGTGGGATTTTGAGGAACCTAACAAAAAACATTAAAACCATAAACTTTTGCTGAGATTTCATGAAAACACTTTCATTTCACCATGATTATCAGCACACTGAATGTGCATAAAAAACTGCTCATATAAACCGTCTCTTATCAAAATTTTCTAGTACCAAAAATTAATCGTAATAATAGCCGTATTTTATTTTCAGCGGATCTGATCCAGATCAGATCACGATAATAAAACGATACGGATCATTGAAGAATTTTATTTTAAAGTTTGGCTACAGTTGCTATGAGTATGGCAAACCTCATTTTGCCACCAGCCATATTGCAAGCATTCGGTGCAACATGAAGACAAACTTCATACTGCCACCAGCCATATTGCAAACATTCGGTGCAGCGTGACATCACAACATGATTTCAATGGACATGACATTTCACTTGCTTGTCGAAGGTGTTACCATTTGAGTCAAATTTGAGTAGTTTTGATTTTCGATATTGTTTTTTAAAAACTAATTTAAAATTTTATGTTGAAATATGCAACAAATAAACAATATTTCGCGGCTAGTGCATATTTGGGTTTTTCTTGACTTATTAATGTGTATCCAGACCAGCGAAAGATTTGTTCAGAAACATTTTTTTGTCAAAATGTTTTTGCCGTTGAAAACGCCGATGAAGTATTTATTAAATATTTATGAAAATGTTTTTAATTATTATCACGGCCAGGGGCTCGAAAACAACAACGCCGCTTCCGTTATACCTTATACGGTGCGTTTTGTTTAATGGTTTACAATCAGTTCGAAATGTAGGTAATGAAAATCTTACCGCAGTTTGCTCTTCTCTTCCGTAATTGGAATTCTAAGACGAGTTAAATGACAGCGGTTTATATACCATGTTCCCACCAACGTGATTTAGCCGAAGAGATTTATAAATCACGAAACGCGTCCCCACCGAACTTTAAGTGATTAAATGTGACATTTACGCCAACTTTGCCATATCAGTGATGGGACTTCTAACACTTAAGTGGTATTTGTATTTCAATCACTTTTTACACTTTCACAAATTCTAACAGAACTCGAAATCTACCACCTTTTAACAAAGCTATTCGCTAATAATATTTATTTTCCATCATTAAATCGAAAATTGTACCTACTATACTTACTGCTACTTCTTACTTTTACCCATACACACCCAGCTATCAATATTTTTTTCGAAGAATTGCATCAGTAAAAACTTCCAGTCCAGTATACACCATTTACTGCGCCATTACCTACTTCATTATTTACTGAATTATTTAACATGAACGATTTTTTTTTCTACCACCGTTTCACTTTCCTCAAGTCCCATCACTGACTTTTCGTATGCTGAATAAAGTGCTGAACATAATAAAGGTATGTTCGATTTTATTTTGTGTGGACAGATACGTATTCAAAATTTAAACACGTCTAAATCACGTAATTAGTTATCACGAAAATGTATGGTAAATCACGTAATTTATGAGATGATTTAGCTAAATCGAGTGGATTTAGCTAAATCACGTTGGTGGGAACATGGTATTAAACACGAAACCCCAAAATGAACAAACTGAAGTTAGTTACAAAAAAACGACGAAAATTGTTGCAATTACATTATTTCTTTGTACTATTTTGTGATAAAAAAGAAATGTGTTTCCCAATAACTAAAATAATTTAAATTTATACAGCCTGCTAGTTTCCATTTTTCATTATTCCAAGATTTTTTGGAAATTCGTATTTTATGATAAAAGAAGACAACAAACAGGAAAACTTGTGAAACAATAATTATTTACGATTGGGAAAATGCGAAATATTGCATGAACATTTTTTTTTGTTAATAAATTTATTTAGTTATGAAACATTTACTTAAATGTTTATGAAATATTTTGCTGGTCTGGGCGTACCTTTATGGAATTAAAAAGCAATATCTCGAAAAACGGACGGGAAATTTATTCGCATGTGAAAAATATGCTTGTTGATTGCTTGTGTTGAATATTTTAGTCTGGCAACGTGTGGCTTGGCTATCGTTTACAGGCACACTAACACCGAAAGAAAATTCATTAGTTGAATTAACTATTTTTCGTGATTAATCTGAAATTTGTTAAAAATGTTAAAATAAATCACGTACATGATGGAATCAAATAACGAAACGTTGTTAATTCAACTATCCAAACATTGTTGAACCAAATTATATTAAAGATCATGAAAATGTTCAGTTTAAAAATGTCTGTGATTGATTTGAGTATAATTTCAGAATACATCAATAATTCCGTGATTAAAAAAATGGTAAAGTAACAACGAACGTGTTAGCATTAAATTTTTACTACATCAGTCCTTGATTAGCTTCAAAAATGATAAAATGATCACAAATATTTTCACAATAACGAAATAAATGTATACCTTATCACTTAAAGTTATAGCTAATCAGAAACATATTCAAAATATCATAAGTATTGTCTAAAAATTCTGTATACATAGTACGGAATTAAAAATGTCTATGATGATACTATCACTTATATTTTAAAGCCAAAAGAGCCCGTATTAAATTATTAGTTTTTAAGATTTCTTTTGGGTTGATAAATCAGAGAAGAAGGGGTATTGAGCAGCTTTTAAAAAAGGGATAATGCATAAATATGTAGATATATAAAATTGATTTAGTTTTGATAACAAGTATAGCTACTCTTCCTTTTCAAACAGACGATTACTATATAATGTAATCAAATTATCACAAACGTACTCATAACTCATGACAATGCAGGTTGACCGATCACAAACATAATTAAAAGAACACAAGTATTATCAATCATGTTATTATGATTATTTGTGTTTATATGGTCATAGTTCAGTGATCTGTATCGAATTATGGTAATCCACTTTCCAATAGTCTTGTTAAGGAAATGTACAAGTATCAGAAGTGCTCGCGAAGTGTTAATCAAAATCAGTGAATAATTGTGAAATATATTTTTTTATAAACCTTAAAAGACCCTATTTAAGAGAATGACATTTATAAAATAAATAAAAACGTATGCTCGAATATGAAGGGTGTTCAATATTTTTTTACGGATGCAGAGGATTTTGATGCCACAGAAACTGCTTTTTAAATCTCACGGCAGATGCGAAATGGCTTCAACTACCTACATAAAAAACCATGAGAAGAAGTAAAGGCAAAATGTTGAAATTTGTGGAAAGACGAACACACATTTTAAAGGACGAATTTACAGCAATTACAACAAATTAGCCACTGTTTATACACTCAGCAGGTGTGTCACTGGTAACAAAACATTGTTTTTTTTTTATTATTATTATGTCTTATTACTTTATTTTTATTTTGATAGTAATTTGAACAGATCAACAAATAAATAAAGATATTGAAGGCTGGGACAACTTCAAATCTCGAGAAAATTCGAGTAAAGCTTTAAAACTATTATATCTTCTGTACCTATTCTTTTGTCTTATTACTTACTTTTGATTTTACTTTTTACAGTTCCTGCAGACGTAATAGTTTGTAAATTGTAACATCTTCAATATTTATATGTTCATTATAAAATATTAATAAGTAAAATAAAAAAAATATGTGAAAAAATGTACAAGTTCCTGTTTTATAAATGTATTGTATGGAATATTTATGCTTAATATATCACGTAAGTACCTACGACTGGAATCAAATATTAGGCGTGCTAGTATTATAATGATCGCGAATTTTGTACAACTCAACATTTGACGTTCATCACAAACATTGAAAGGTAAACATGAAAGTTGGTAACCAAAAATATTGCTGCTGGAATAATCATATTAATGATACCATTTTCATGACGGACCGTGCTTGATTGACAAAATTTGTCATCATTTTTTTATCATATGAGTGATCAAGTAAATTTTAAAGTGATTGTTTATAAATTTCACGTGTTGGGTTAACCACGCACAGCATCACTGAATGCACCACATCCGTTATCAAACAAATACGAAGGTAATTGTTTAAATAAAACATGGTGTTAGTTTGAACACGAAATCAACTACGGGGTTGTTAAATTAAGTAATGAACGTGATAACTTTTAAATAAAACAAAATAACAACGCCACCTTAGTTGAATTGATCATGTTTGAAGTTGACGCATTTTCAACTAATGAAAATAGTTGATTTTACCAATGAAATTCTTTCGGTGAACATTTAAAAATGAAACAAACAGCGCCAAACAACGCAGCGAGAAATAGTAGAAATAATTTTCAGATCATGATTCATGATCTCGATGAGAAGCAGGATCATGTGCTGTCCTTGTAATTGCATGTAAATCGATGATCTATATAGATCATGGCTGATAATAAAAAACGGCTAATGTCACAAACTGTGATTTTTATACTAAAGGTTAATCAACCGTGATTTTCTTTCCTTGTAATACAAATTTTACTTTTAAAAACTGGATTTTGAGGCAAAAAAGTATCGTGGGATTTTAAAGGGATTTTGAGTACGGTGAAAAGGGAAAAAAGGGAAAAATTACCACGCTTCGTGGGATAAATGAAGGGAGAATGCTAACAACACTGCGATCTAGGTTCCTATTTTTTTAATCTTTATCACCTTCCCTGCTATCACGTGAGAATGATTAAAAGTGAAACCATTCATTAAAGTGCACTTTTTTAGCACCCAAATATATTGGATACTTTGGAAATATTTCGTGTCGTTTATTGAGTTTTAAATGTTGTATCTCTCTCTCTGTCTCACAGTTGCGAGGGGAGGGTGTATATTTTTAGATTCTTTATTGTGGAAAATTGCCTCGGGTGGCATTCTTTAAAAAAAAAAAACCCAAATCAACATCCACTTCAAATTGTTAAAATCACTTGTGACAATATTCATCCGCCCTCACGAAAAGAGAACATCATATCAAATCAAATACAAAGTAGAAATTCCATAAGGCCCATACAGAGGGGCCAATGTGCATGATTGGGGGCTGGCTGCGGGCATTAGTTTTCATCAGAAAAATTAAATGTGAAAAACATTTGGTCGACATGGTACAACGCGACAAATCCATTCACCCACGCATCACGCCAGCACATTTGGCACTTAAAATATACGCAAACGAAATGTTTTTCTAAATATATATCGTATACACCGCACGTTGAATGTTGCATACACATACCCATGCAAGTCGACGCGAATGGATGTTCATAGCTTGAATGGCGTATCGACATACAAATGCGAATTTTGGTCTAGTCCTAAAGGAGTTTCCAAAAACGAAAACTCAACTGCATCTCATGCATGATCTCGAACTCGACGTAGAGACTAGAAAGTATCTGTCACTCTCTTCCTCTCGCCGGGTGTGTGCTGTGCTGTATGCTGTTGCTGTGTGATGATGTATTTTTAATTTCTCATTTTTGGGATACTATTTTGTTTTTCAGGGTTTTTTTTTTTTTTTTTGCTATTCGCTTTTCAATATACACTTATCCCGCGCGTTTTTATTTATAGCCATGTCTCATGCTGTGAATTTACTTGTTACAATGATTTATTCGATTTTAAGAACCTCTTCTCGAAGCCACATTAAGAATTGGATGGTATGGCGCGCAGCCTGCCTGTGCTCTCCCCATCTCTCCCTCTCTCACTCTGTTTTTCTGATTTTTAATTACTGCATTTAGCGGATTCTTTGTATTTCCGTGGATTTATTTAGTTTGCCCGTGCAATTCCTTTCAAAATAAAGTGAATTTCACGCCTGCAATTTTCACCTATACACAGCTGTAGATACCAAAAGTATTTACATTGTCTGATCTCCATGTTTGGTATAATCATCTGAACAATATGGCGAAGGTATACGCTATACCTACATCTGTTCGATGATGGGAAATCGAAAACGAGTTTGTGAAAAGAAACCACATAGTTATAGATAGAGCGAACGCACGATGCAGATAATGATCGGTTGTTGGTTCTTCGGGGGGTCATGTTAGGGCGTTTTCTCAGGACCCTTTCGTATCGCCTTCTCGCAGCGAGAGGAATTCCGAAATGCTATCCATCTGTGCATCCATTCGTTTTCAATCCCCATAATCAAAGACCCCCACTTTTCGGGTTAACCAGGCGAACGTATAATCAGAGGGGGGGGGGGTTTTCTATCCGTAGCGATTTTGACAAGATGATTGATGTGCGCGCCCCAATGAGAGAGGTGCGCGTGCTTTGCTAATTTTGTTTAAGGGTCTTCGTGGATCTTCTTCTTTTCCATCTATATAACACAAAAGAGTTTATGCTGCATTTTGAGTTTCCTTTTTGTTAGTTTGTCGCGCGCCAGACATATAGGCCGAGTGTGCACAGATAATTACCCATTTCTCTGCGGGTTTGTGTGTGTTGCTTAATTGCCTGTGCTGCAGAGCTTTCCGTGCAACATAATAGATACATATAAGATTTTGTTGGCGAAATTCGCCTCACATTGCTCGCTCGGTTTAAGTGATTTATGGTGGTAATGAAATAAGACCTCTTAGAGACGTATGGTTTATTTGTAGGATTCATATTATTCTCTTGGTACCTAAGCCCAGCTATCTATGAGGTGATTTGTTTGTTAGTTTTTATGGCGGTATTTATTCATGGTTATTGAGTTTTATTTGAGCTATTTAAAACGGTCATACCGTCAGGCGTATTGTCAAAGGTACACGGGTACTTTATTTTTGACTTTTGTGCACCTATGCGTGGATGCCACCTACTTGGTCCTCGTTTTATTGTTTGCAAAACGCATGCAAGGAGATCTCGCAGATAGCCTCAAAACCACAACAGGAATTTGTGCATTCGGATTGGATATTAATGACGAATGACTAACCTCGAAAAAGTCGTTAAATGTGATACGCAATATACCTATGGTTTTTTTTTTTTTTTTTTTTTTTTCTTCTTTCTTCGCTTCTTTCTGGGATTTTGGTTTTTATTCGTTCGGTGCATGGTGTGCCTTTTATTCGGTTTTTATTTTTTATGACACTAAAAGTATCTTGTTATGTTTTGGGGCACAGCGCAGAGATGCAGTCATTATTTTGTGTGATAACTTCTCAGCTTCCCTGCTGGGTTTTAGGAGGCGATTATAGGAATGAGAGAAAAGAGATTTCGAGTGTGTGTGCGCGGTGCGAGGCTGTTTCTGGGTGGCGAGGGATTGAATAAAAAGAGATTTAATTAAATGAAATGTATACAAATTGGGTTGGGTTCCGGTACTTATAACTTTATTGCCCATTACTCAGTAGGTTAACAATTTTCAGATCGGACGGTACTACGAAGGTGTGTGCAAGTGCAAATTATTGCTGTTTGCTCTTTTTCAAATCGGGTTTTATTGCGGTTAAGTTTTAAAGTACAGTTCCTGGTGTTATGAACTGTGATTTTGAAGAGTCTTGCATCTTGAGTCTTGTGCAAACCACCAAAATCTCGGTGCAGCTAGTGCTCAAGGGACTTTTGTACTTCAATCCTTTTGATCACTAGCAGTTTTTCATTAAGAAACATTCCTAGATACATGTTGCTAGTTACATTATTTGTGTGACCAGAAATCCGTCCTAATACCTATATATAATAATGTCTCTATATACAATGCTGCTACTGAAACAAAAATTGATGTCGCTTAATATTTTGGTCCAAGACACATATTGCTAACAGAGATAGAAGACTCAAAATCAAGACGTTGAAAAGTTATAGAGAGAGTTATAGACTACAGAGAGAGTCTCTATATACAATGCTGCTATTGAAACAAAAATTTATGTTGCTTAATATTTTGGTCCAAGACACATATTGCTAACAGAGATATAACCCTCCAAATCAAGATGTTGAAAAGTTATTTTTGAGCACTTCACTCATAAAAAAAAAAAAACAAATTCAGTAAATGTACCTAATGCAAACTTTTTTTTCAGACACATGTTGCAAGTCACAAATTCGCAACTCAAAATCAGTTTACCTGAAGCTTAGCTTACCCTACTCTCTTCCATAACACGTGAGTATGTGATTCTGTTGAAATATTTTGCTAGAAACGCTCGTCTTGAATGTCAAGACCCAAGATCCAAAACAAAATCGGTACTTTATACTCACACAAGTATTTTTTAGTGATATAATCTCGAAAACGAGGATGTATCACTAAAAATGATGAAATGTTGTCCATCATATTTTGTTTCATTTCATTCCAACATATATCAGCTCACTGGCGACATGTTGCTGCAACTTTTTATGTCGAGTTTTCTGTCATTTTTGACTCTGCTAACATACCGATATGAATCCATTTGCTTAATGAACTCAAATTACATATCGATTACCCACTTAAATTTGTTAAAGAAAAATCAAAACATCATCTCTTAACCGGCCCTAATTACCTACATAAACATTAGCCCCTGCCAAAGTAAACAGCACAACACACATAGCAACGTATCACGTACCTACACAGTGCACGTGTAATAATTATCTCTCTGTCTCACTCTCCTCCAGATTAGATTTAAATAAGTATTAATTTTCCAGTCCAAAGGTGCACTTCCATACCGTGTGACTGCAAGTGCGTTACCAAACAAGTCAACCCTTATCAACCGCAGTAAAAAAAAAAAGAAAAAAAAAAACAGTAGTAAACGCCAAATGAATTAAAAACTTTGGTAAAGATAAAACCCCCATTTAAAAATTGAATAAAAAAGAGATATAGAATGGAAAACAAATTTTCATATTTATTTTTGGCCACCTTATACTGCCATAATAACACGGCCCAGAAGCAGGCAATCTCTACCGTATAGATACACTCTGCATTGAGAAGAATTTTCGTGTCTCTTATTTACACGGAAATGCGACATTATGACTCAGTTTAGAAAGAACACGACCAGCTCAGATACTCGTCGTCATCATCATCATCATGCTTGCCTGCATCATGCATATAGGTACCTACACCTAATTTATTTATTCTCGGCAGTTGGCGATGGTGTGTATCTTTTTAACTCGCAGTGCATTCATATGGAGAGTAGGGCCACTGTCAATATTTATTTTGTGCGTCTAGATTTAGCTACTTTATATTTTTAGAAGGTGAAGCCACCACATAAAAGAACTACTTCTCTGTCGCATTTCAAGCGCATTGACTTTCACTATCATTAGAGCGTATCTACACGGGTTCTTTTTTTCGTTTGTAGTTCTTTCTAATATTACAAATGTAAATATAGTTTGAGATTTTTTTTTTTCAATCCATGGCTTCCTTTTGATAACACTACGACGACAGTAGGCAGTCTCAGTCATAACGTACAGGTAATAGTAGCGTCGCGGTTAGATAAGACATGTGACATGTGTTTGAGCTTGTTGCCACCACATATACGGGGAGGGGGAACAGAAACCAAGAACACAAAATTACGCACAAAAAGAGAGCACTTAGATAACCGAAAATTTGTAGAGTCTAAAGACTACCTAAGCCGTTGATAAACTTACTGATAGGTTCAGTGAACATTGCGAGGAGTAATAATGTACTCTGGGTGCATGTTTGTTTGCTGGTGGCAGTTTTTTTTTCATGTCTTGTCGTTCGCATTATCAGCGATTACGCTGTATCTGAAGATTGGAATTTTTCGAATATGAAGAAATGGGGCGAAAACAATCGTTTCACGGGGTCGTAATCACCTATATATTCAAGATTCAAGACGATTGTCTAATAGATATCAAAGTCGCAATTTCCTATTAGTATCTGCAGATCCAGCAAGTGATTACTTTTCCCAACATGTTGCTTCCACAAATCAAAGCAACAAAGACCATGCCAGCATAATTGTTCAGCTCTCCATTAATTACTATTTTAAAACACCATCGTTAATGGGTAACAAAAAGAAACAACAACAACAACAATCACAAACCATCGATAATAACAACCGAAAACTGTGAATGAGAGTGAAAGATGTTTATTATCATGACTGTTGACTCTCCGCTCTCTAATGGCCATAAATACCAAAAACAGACGATGAACAGACCAAGAATAATAAATGTGTAAAAGCGAACGTAAATTATGGTTCCTCGCACATATATCTATATATCGGGCGAGGGGAGCGAACAACAATTTATAAATTATGGGTCATTTTGCAAGAGAAGACAGCCACTGTTGAGTAAGGTCATGAGCATGACCGTAGTTTTATTTTTATTTTATTTTTCACGGTTGTGGGCAATTTGTCATTTTTATATGAACAAGCCAAACACTTCCATAAGCAAGGTGTATATTTGTTTTGGAACGGGAATGCGTTCCAATGAATACGCACCTCCAGATACTCATTGACTGTAAACACACATCAGGGATTCTCACCGTTCAATGCGTACAATGCTAAGTAAATCAAACAAGGCATCGTATCTATCATCATTTGGATCGTTTCGCGCATTCAAGATCGAAAAAGAAGATGAACAAATTATAATTTGTTGTTTTTCTCTCCACCAGAAACTTCTTGTGTGTTTCTGTATCTGAAGGGAGCAAAAAAAAATAAGAAAAATCGAAAAATCTGTTTATAACGAAAATGAGGGGAACAAAATATAAAACCGCTCTTGGGGTCTAAAAATAGGAGTATAAAATTATTCGAATGGAGAGCCACCGGAAAAGAATCTTAATATTTTTTCCAATCGCAAGGGAAAATCATAAAAATCCCCAAACACAATAATAAACACATACTCGGCGAAAGGCGCAGATATAAATATATATCTAGCGTAATAATAAGTAGATCTATCTATAGCGTGTATCATCATCAAGTGGGATACTTAAGCACGAGTGGTCTTTTTGATTTACGTCAGTTTAAAGATTGGAGCATTTTTTTATCTTTTATTTTTATTTTTTAAGGAACATTGTATAATCGTCATGTATTAAACTTGAACTCGAGCAAAAAGCGCAGCGGAATGTCTGAAGACATAAGTGAAATGCTTAATTTAGCTGACGATGCAATAAGATACTAATGGAAAAGTTAAATAACACAAACTATAACCAATCAAACGAGAGAGGGGTCTTGTCAGTTAGCACACACAACAAGCGTCAACATGAGACTTGAGACTTCTTGTGTTTGCGTCTATACTAGAGCGCGCGCGCCTTCATTTTAAACTCCCTAAATACGCGATGTGCATTCAATGTGTGTATATAGTATGGGGACTTTGAGGAGAGAACGGACATGAAAATCACAAGGCGCCAAGTGGATTCATAAACAAACAATAATTTCTCAATCGACCTCAAAAATCAATTGATTATATTTTGTTCTGTATAAATGTATATACGTGCGAGGACTGCGAACAGAGCAACACACATATAGGCTGTGTGATTGTGAAATCAAATTTCTATTCAAACAAAGCAAACGAGCGAGAGTTGAAAACAGAATTTAATCTAAACATTGTTCTTGTTAATATTTTGTTCGTCGAACTTTTTTTTTCCTTTCTCTCTTCACTCTTGTGATGATGGGATGGTATCAAAAACATGGATCATAATGCCAGATACTCGTATCTCGAAGATACATAGTCAGATACTTATTGCACAAAGAAGCACAGTTTGTGGCGTGCGATTTGTTTAAACAAATATTCTGATTGTATATACTAAGAGAAAGAAAATAACAACCAGCCAGACAGGCAGACATATTATTATCCGAACTATCGAGAGCGTCTTTCAATTCCAAGGCGAGGATAAATAGTAATTCAAAGTCAAAACATTGCTATAGTGCAGTGATTTTGTTGCGGCTCCTCTCCGGCCATAATGGTATGTGTCAAAAACTTTGCACACAATTTGCCTACGTTGTGTATTTATTCCGCAACATTGCACCATCGAAATTCCATTGGAATATTATGTATCTATTTATAGAAAAATGCATTGCTGACGTTAAAAGTGTGCAATAGACGGAGCGCGTTCAAATGAACACCACGTAGATACAATCATCAGATAGATATGGGAAAGAGTTGATGTAAATGTGGCTGCTCTCTGTTCAAAAGTTTATTGTAGAATGTCAAAATGCGTGGACAGATTTGAGCAGAAAGTGAATTTGGTTTTTTTCATCGACCAGTCGAAGGCATTAAATCTGTCAGTAACGTTATAAAAATACATGCCAATGTTTAGACACATGTTGACAGATACTGTCTTATCGCTAAATTAGTGCAGACTGTGTAGCATATGTAGCTAGGTATTTTTAGTTTCAAATTGTTTGCTGAAATTCGGTGTTTTATTTGATATTGCATCATAATGTTTAGATACATTCTTGCAGATACACAATTTTGATGTTGGTAGATTTTTGTCATAATATAGATTTGCGTTTGTTTTTTTACTGACTGATATCATAGACTGAAAAGTGGTAATTTCGTTGGAGCCAGGGTACAATGTTTAGACACATTCCTGCACATTCAAAACAGAGTGTTTTTCAGGAGATATTGACATTGTCATGTATGGAAAAAATAAATCTTTGACAATGTTTAGATACATGTTGCCAGAAAGTAGAAAGTTGTATGCCCTTAAATGAAAACGTCATTTGTGTACTGACATGTGGGAAACGACGATTCTCCCTCGATTTTGATATCCTGACAAGGTTTGTTGGAAAATTATTGTCAAATGTTGCCAATAAATTTTTGTTCAACAAAATACAACTACAATTATCAACTCAAAGAACCGGTACGATTAACTTATATTTATATTACACAGTTTGTTGGAATTTCCTAATACAATCAGTAGTTTCAAATTATGTTGCATGAAAATGTTTAGATACACAGCCGCAGATACACATTTTTAAATGTTGCCGGGTTTCTGTGTATGAAAGTCGAAAGCTAACTTAGCGGATTGATACTAATGGTGATAGAATTTGCAAATGTTTACACACATTTTAAGACCATAAACGTGATTTTAAGGCCACCTATTCTTAGAATTGGAGTTGGTTTACAACGAAAAATAGGTAGGTTAATGTGTAGCTAGTGCTATTATTTGTTTTTGTTTGTATAATTCATTTGTTTATTCATATGTTGCAATGAAGTTATTGTAATAATAATAACAAACTAAATGTGTTTTGACAAGAAACTGCGCTATCACAATTGTGACTATTATTTAAGGCGAGCTTTTTGTACCTAACAGCGCAGCCCCGCGAAGTCACAAATCCGTCAAAATACTATCCGAACTTCCACTCTCACCTTAAATTTTTCGACACGCTCAACTGAGTTGAGTCAACGGTCAACTCCCCCGATATCTATCATAGAACTAGATCCGGTTTCGATAATTCTGCAGTTTTATAAAAACTAAATAAATTACTGAAAAAAAAAGAAGTGAACATCATGCTCGCGGCGTATGTCCTGCTGCGCATTGTTGCGCATTTAATTTTTGTTTTCACTTCGCTCATTCTTCCACCTCCTGTCGAACCCCTGAGAATGCACACGTACACAATGCACATGGTGGTTAATTTTTATGAATGTTCATTTTTTTCACACAACCATCAGCAACCAAAAAAAGTGAACAACAAAATATTTTCCTTCCAGCGTGCGTAGTTGATAAATAAAATATAAAAAAAAATAAGAAAGGAAGAAACCATGACACACAATAGGAAATTTAAAACCTTCATAGGGTTCTCTCTCATTCATATACAAATTTTTGGCCAACGCGCGATTCAACGAAGGATTTCTTTGTACAGTATGCAGACGTGTATAATACTAGTTCTTCCATAGAACGGTTAAGGATTAACCTCTTCTGTAGAAAACAATCCGAAAAAGAGCATTCTTCTTCGTTTTCATTTTCGTTTGCGTTGTCGTCGCAGCAGTCGTTGTTGTTTTGTTCTAAAGGACCCTTTTCCCTGAAGTTCTTCCAAAGAAAAACCCTACAAAGGATTTTCAATTTTTGAAAATTATTTTTGCTCTACCAACAATAGACAGAGCATGTTTATACCTGCCCCAAGGACAATACCATGGGCCAGGATTCTATTACAGTTCTTTACCAACAACCATATGCGCAGTTGTTCAGACTGTTGTTCTTGTTTCTCTTTTCTTTTTCTTTTTTTGGCAGTCTAAATTCAGAGAAAAATCTGCGGCATTGACTGAATCGATGAGTGCAGTTTAAATGACCATCGGTTAATTTATATCCCAATTAATTTTCCTTCACTCAGTTTGAACTGAATAAAAATCTAAGCACATAAATATCCGCCCAGCATTACAGTGATCATTGGGTGTATCGCACAGGAGATGCAAAAACTAATTGGCTATACCTACTTAGGCTGTGATTTATAATAAAAGATGCCACCAGAGTGTCAAGGATACGATTAATTATTGCAAGCTTAGAAATGCTATTTTTAGAAGAATCTGTTCTATGGTGTGTAGCTGGTGTTTTCAGTTACCACACGAATTGCGATATATTACAGCGCCATTACCCTAAAATCTATAACCACATGATTTGGCCCCCAACTATGCGACTACGACGTCGATGCGATGTCCACCACCCAACTGAGAGGACGGCCAGATCTATGTGACACTATGTGGCTTTGGGGATATCTAATACGCGTAATTGTGATTATCAATCACAAAATACCACAAAACAGCAATTATAGTTTGGTAATTGTAATTGCTGCGAATAATTTTGCTCGCTCTCTCTCTCTCTGTTCATCGATTTGCCTGTGTGCAATCCATGGTGTGTTAATGCAAATTATGCAGTAAATTTTACAACCGCATACATTTCGGAAAATGTATTATGGTGGTTTGTTCTGTCCCTAAATTGCGATTTCAAATAGATACTTTAAACAGGTATCTATCTACTGAATGGAAAATAAAAAACAAAATCCCGCACAAGGTTTGTTTCTACTCAATTTTTGCTTCGATGCCATCTCGCTTGTAATCAATATTTAGGTATAAGTACCCAATCATTCAGGCATGTTTAATGCATTTTCACGCCATGTAGTTGACGAACACCGATTAATATTACTTCCATCTCCGTTCTTTTCAATTAACCTCTTCAAAACATGTTGCAGATACATGTTTTTCATTTTTTTTTTTTTTTTTACTTTACAGTGCATTTCTGATTGCCTTGAACTTTTTGAATGAAATGCAAAAATAAGACAAACTGAAGCTCGCTATTTGCATATGCGGCATTCGAGAATAGAGCGAACAACATCACGAGGCAGAGAGGAGAAAAAAAAAACAAAAAAACACACGCTCAACTCGCACTTCATTAATCATTGTGACACCAAGACAAGTCAGCATGAATATGCAATCGACTGGAGATGGTTAAAAGATGCTGCCAGATGAAATCAAGCATTTCATCGCAGCTGTGCAACATTTCGTATATCGCATTTCAGTTTCGGCATTGAAATGATGGTTCGGAATTAATAGAAACCACACCAAAAAAACAAAAAAGCAAGTTGGTTGATGTCACTGACAAAAGATGCACATCATCATCGGCTCTTCTCCAAAAAAAAACTCCATCCATGTGTGAAACATATGATGTAGATTTTCTTGTTTTGACGAGGGTCACAGACAAAAGATACAAATTACAAAAAAACACCAACCAAAGAAAGATACTCGTACATTTAAAAAACCAGAAGAAAATGATGAAAAGAAATATTTAACTAACCAGAGCGCAAGCGATCTTTTTAAGTAATTTTTGTTTTTTTTTTTCTTGAACACCCAATTTTCAGTCAGTCACCTCCCCCTCGGACTCTGGGTCTGTCTGTCGGACTTGATGCTTTTGCCTTTGCCCCCTCGTTTTAACTTTAAAAAGAGATACACACAACACAGCACATTCACACTCAACAGCAATCAGACAAAAGCGAATGCTGTGTTCGGTTGTTTTGTATCTTTTTTTTTTTTTTTTTTTGTAATATTAAAAATGATTTAAGACCTCGAGAGTGTGATCTTGGAATTGTTCTTAAAAGCGCATCTTTGTGTTGTGTTGACGAACAACAAAAAAGGGGTGTGGAGCGAGAGAGCAAACACAGTCTTTGGTGTGGATGGTAATATTCTCCATAACTTGAAGTCACATGTTATACGAATTATAAAGTGATTTTCTGACGCATCATATACATTCGCAACACCAGAATGTCTGGCTGGGGTGATACTTTGTTTTGTGCGGTATGTTGCGTGGGATTAAAAAAAATGTTAGTAGTGGAAATGGGAACAACTTTTGCAGATAGCCTCTTGGAATTTTTAAGGAGTAATCTATGAAACAGTTGGTCCAGGTATACGTGCTGCGAGGCTAGAAAAACACAAGTTGTAGGTATCCATTTTTTGGATGTCGAGGTTGCTTTCGATAATACCGGATTCGACTCGGTTGCTAGGGCGATCAGTTGTAAAGGTGTCGAAGACTCGACCAACCGCTGCATCAGAGCCGTGTTGGAAAGTTGAATTATAACTTCCTCCTTCGGTGAAGTGTCTAGTTTAGTGACAGCAGCAAAAGGCTGACCTCAAGATGGGGTACTCTCCCCGCTTGTGTGGTCGTTGGTCATTGACAGTCTTCTAGTCATCAGTCGTCATAGTCTGGGCTACAATGTCTTCGGCTAAGCTGATGAACTGGCTATCTTTATCATTATCCATGAAAAGCTGCAATACTCGACGCATTGCTGCATATTTTAGAATGGTGTACTAAAGAAGGACTATCCATTAATTCAAGTAAAACTAGCCTAGTGTCCTTTACAATGAATAGTCGTTGTAATCTTTAGCCCATAACCTTAAAAGGCACTACTTTGATGTTACTTATCTTTACACTACAATTTAGTTGCAACGGCAACGCTGTTTTCTTTCTCTCTAGGTATATAGTCACTTATGGATTACTCCAATGAAGTGAAATATCTTGAAATTATCCTAGGTAAGAAGCTAAACTGCGGGAACTCACACGTCAGGTCTGCCACAGAACGTGTCCACAAGAGCCATATGTGGGCCAGTGGGCGACTGTACGGTAGAACTTGGGGTCTAAGTCGCGTTAGAATTCACTAGTTATACATCATGATGGTAGGACCCACTATCACGTATGCGGCAATTGTATATGGTGGCCGAAAGTACTTGAACGGACAACGGCAAATAAGCTTCAGAAGCGTCAGAGTATGGCCTGTCTCGGTATCACAGGTGCGATGCGCACCTGCCCAACAACTGCACTCGAAGCTATGATTGGGATTTCACCATTGCACATCTTCGTTAGAAAGGTAGCAGCTAGAAGTGCTTTAAATTTGATACTAGAATATAGCTTCAAACCAGTTGACCACGTGGGACTCCTGGAAATACTTAACTCAATCTCCCCAAACATGGACATTTTCTGCTCCATCCCTGACGCATTGGTTAGGGAATATAGTTTTCGAAAATTATTTGAGGTAGATATATACTGGACCGTTCGGAATGGGCCAATGGTTAACCAAAAATAGAGCCAAAAAGTTTGGTTTGATACACTGACGGATCAAAAATGGAGCCTGCCGTCTTTGGACCCAATACCAAAGTCTCAATACCTTTGGGAACGTGTCCCTCGGTATTCCAGGCAGAAGTCCATGCCATTGAGATCTGCACAGCTTTAAACATAAAAATGAAAATTAAAACACAAATTTTGTCAGACAGACAGGCATAGCCTTACAGGCCCTATCAGCCAATACATTGGACTCAATGACAGTAAAGTGCTGTCATAATGTCCCACAAAGCATATCCAAACAAAATAGGGTAGGACTTGTATGCAGGTACCTGGTCTTCAGGGTATTGAGGGAAATGAATCGGTGGACGAACTAGCTAGGGCTGGATCAGAATCCGCGTTCTTTGGACCAGAACCATATTGCAGAGTCAAATGGGCTACGGCTTTAGGGCTTATTAAAGAGTGGGAACAATAAATCCGACAAAATTACTGGTAAAATGGTAGCGTATCGGCATTCCGCTTTTTAAAATCCCTTCTTTATTTTTAATCCCGCTCAAAAAGTTTTAAAACACCGTCTTCTAAGATCCTTGTTTTTTTAAATACTGCCTCTTCGAATCCCGCTTATTCTAAGTCCCGATCTATTATAATACAGCTTTTTAAAATCCAGTTTAATCCCGTTTGGCGGCGATTTATTAACATAAAACATCTAGTTTCAATTGCAAAAGCTAGATTATTAAAAAAATAGCGGGAATAAAGGAAACGGACTTATAAAAAACTTATAAATCACCCACTTTTAAAAGTGGGATTATAAAAATACGATATTCTAACAAACAGGATAAAAAAAGCGAGATTTTAAAAAGCAGTATTTTGAAAAACAGGATATCGTACCTTATCCTGGGAAAATGTCCCGGGTTTAACACAATCCAAAAGATTAGGCCCTAATCCTATAAGCAAATCCTAAAATTCAAAAAGGAAAATATTAGAAAGCTATTGGGCTTTTTAACCGGCCACTTAACAAGTTGAACTTGTGTTCGGAGTAAGATTGTATGTTCTGCCTAGAGGATGAAGCCACATGTGAACACTTATTCTGTGATTGTCCGGCACTTCACTGGTTAAGAAGACTTACACCTTTAACAAAGAGATACTCTCGCCTGCAGAACTAAGAAACTCTGCTACTAAGGACATATTGGCCTTCACTAGGGAGGTCAATCGCCTGACCCTCTTTGATGCAAGAGATCTTTTAGGTCGCAGTACCTATAAGCCATTGGGCAGGGAATTAATGAAGAGATAAAGATGCCAGTCTAATCGTCGGACAGGAATTTGTAGGTTAAAACTTAGAAAGCCTCTTTCCTCTTGCCCATATTTGTCGACATAGATTCATCTTATTTATTTATTATTAAATCCATGTTGCTGACGGTGGGTTTGTGCTCAAAAATTTCTAAACTTTGATGGCACAAAGTACACAATTTCGGTCCCATAATCACATAGCACTGATTATGCCTTTACAATTCCGGGGTGACAGATACTTGAAGTCCGCTCAGCCATATTTATTGTTTGTATCCATAAAAATGAATATCCCGTATCTATTCCCAATTATAGTCGCACTTCCTGACTAAACCACATCACAACCACCCTTCAATAAATTAATTCCATCTCTCTCTCTCTCTCTGCCTGTCTGTCTCTCGTTCACCGCGAATGTTGTTGCAAATTCGCCACACCACACCGCATATATAACTACTGCTCATTGGTGCGGCGGCTGGACTGCTCCTCGCTTACTGCTCCCCGCACAATCAAAACTCACAGATTGCGCGATATATAGTGCAGAATCAGAAATTCCTGTGTGTTCTATGGACCATCGCCCGTTGCATGCTGCTGTTGCTGGTGGTGCTCCTCTTAAGCGCACGCTCGGCGAATTGATGGCCATAAAAGAAACACACATATAGCAAAGCAGAGCATCTCGCACATATAACATATAATTTTGATGTTAAAGGATCGTAAATTATCTAAATGTCAGTGGCATAAACTTTATTAGTCAGTTAAAAGAGTTTTATAGAGTATCTCTGGGTCTGTCGCGCTTTTATATGCGGTCGGGATGCCACACTGCGCTGATGGGGTGTGTGTGAAAACAGTTTCACTTTTAGGATGTTGTTTTCTGGATGTTTTACGACTGTGAGTTTGATTTTTCAATTTGACACTACAACTGTCAGCTATTAAGTGCGCCCAGAGGAGGGCTAAAAATAACATATTTATCACATCTGGAGGATGGAACCGAAATCCGATTGTCTTAAATCATGTGCAGCACATGTGCCGCTTTGTCCTTGCATCTGTATATGATATATGAGTGACCTAAATTGTGTGTTTGCTTCAATTTCAAGTAGAAGCGTATTTGGAGTGCCCTGTGGCATTCGATGGAATCAAGTGTACATACCTGTTTACTGAACATTGCTATATCCTCATTAAACGATTCTGACGAACATACATCACCACCTTGTACGCCGGGTTCTCTGGGCGTACATGTGGCCAATTCACATTTTTCAAATATAAGCGCCAATAGTGGAAAGAGTGGATGTCTGCAAAGAGATGGAAATATTTAAATTTTTTTTTTTTTTTTTTGATTTTAAACACAAAACTCACAAATGTAAACAGAAAAAAAAAAAGGTAACTTGTTTTCAAATAGATAAAGTGCACCCTCTCGTGTGGTTCACCACTGTTTGGTTGTAAACGATTCCTTTCTGGTGGCTTTGCAGAACTAATAAAAGAACCACAAGAAAAACAAACTTTTCCCAAAGTAAACAATTTGAAACAGAAAAACCCGACACACCAAAAGATCAACCGAGCTAAGAGATGAGTGAGGAGAGCACAAGGCAGATCTCAGCCAAAAAAGAAAAAAACCAAAACACAAAAATTAAAAGATACGCACATAAAATCCGTAATGAGTACGCAACACATTCGGGTGTGTGGAATCTCAACAAGCCGGAGTAGAGAATGATTTTCTGATATGGAGCATCATCATCATCATCAACACCATCGCCGCTCTCTGGGTTGCAATGGCGGTCGGTCGGTCGGTCGGTCGGTGTTCGGCCGGCCGGCGCAGCGTGGCGGTGATGATGATGGTGACGATGATGTTTTGCTGGTGGATTGTATAGCTGGATATGCTCCTACTGCAACAGAAGCATGCACCATGAGATTGACGATGACGACGAAAACAACAACGCGATCTGAAAAACTGACTTCTGAGTTCTGTACATCGTACCATCAGCAGCAGTGTTTATACAGTGGCGACAAGACTTTTCAAATTGCACTCTCTCCCTTAACCCTAAAATGAAACGAAAAAAAAAAACAAAAAACTGACGGTATCCGCGAGACGGCAACATTCATACGTGGTTATAAAATGTGTATAAACAAAAATGCTGAATGGAAATTTGGAAAAAAAAAAAAAAACTAACCAAGTATACAGACGCGGGGCCGGCGCATAGGTGTGGATTGTGTTGTTTTTTTTTTTTTGTGCATCTCGTAGTGGTAACTTGTGCTCTTTCGAACTTTAATTAGAGCGCATCCGTATATTTAGAAAGAGCATCATCATCAGCACCACCAACAGCCGCAGTATCAGAGTGCGCGCATAGTGCATGGCATTTACGCGAGAGGTGTTTTTTTTTTTTTCCTTTTATTTTTTGTTAATTTCCTGAAAAATATTTGAATGAAGGCCAACATCATGAGTTGACTTAGGTATACCGTATACGAGTGTGGTTTCTAAAGAGTGCGAGAAATAGAATATTTGTTGTTTCCATTGGGAAATAAGAAAGTTGGATGCGACTTTCACTGTACGGATTCTTCGATGAATGTGCAATTCCAAATGCAGCAATAAAAACGACATAAACTGCAACCCTGACCAATTGTTAATTATATATAATTGGAGATGATCAGCCTCAGAGAGCTTAAGCTATCTAGCCAATAGTGCATTGTGGAGATTCTTTAGGATACTCCAACCGAGTCTGCGAGGAGGGAGGTAGTAAACAGAGGCAATTACATCATTGGTGAGCTGGAATTTATCGACGTGCATATTTTCTTTGGATATAAATGGAATCGGGATTGTTGCAGCTGTTTGGTAAGTTAGTCATCAAATGATGACAATGGAAGAGGGAGAATGCAATTGAAAAGGGAAGGACGAAGTAAAGAAATGCTGCATGGTGTTTCTGTGAATCATTTGTGTTTAGCAACATTTTTAAGGTAGGTACTTTTTTAGATGAAGGTGCCTGCCATTGTATACAGAGACTATATACAATGCCCCTGCTGACCGAAAAAGCATCAGCAACATGCTTCGATATATTTGTTAAAAGCTAAAGTCAACCAGAAAACAGAAAAAATTGACCGGCAACATCAATCTTCTTAACCATGAGATTGACGGTTGACCGGCAACATCATTTTTTTTTAACATTCGAAATATGATTCCTAATGTAGGTACGTGTAGCAACATGTTTATACACATGTAGCTACAGCAAAATCAGAAATCTTTTTTTGCATTTGTTCCTTACTGTGACTTATTTTCTAACACCAACTTTGCATTGATATAGAATTTTTGTCCGAAATTGCATCAGCAACATGTTTAGATTCTTTAACTAGACAGTTAGTATCTGAGTAGTTAACGAACCAATTTTTAAGGAATCGGGTTGAGCGCAAATTATGGAATGCAAAATGAGCGAAATGCGCTTTGCTGAAGTTAGGAGTTTGATGCGAAATTTGTTGATGCATTTTCAAGCTTCTTTGCCTTATGTTGCTTAGTTTGCAAAAGAGGCCATTGCCATTAACATGTGGTATTAAGACGAAATTTTTAACTTGCAACCCTTCAGATTGAGAGCCAGAAGCTATTTGTACACCTTATAATACAGATCCAGGCAATATGCTTAGATGCATTTGTATACATTCTGGAAATGTTGCAAAGCAAACTTTTTAATTTTTCTTCATCTAATCCATTGGAAGATGTACTGCATGGTTATTGTTTATTTAAGCGACTGTCCGGAGGGACCAACTCATCCCATTTGACATATCAGTTCAACACATAAAATGTTTAGATTCATTTAACAGCTGAACAAATGCTAATCAAATTAAACTTTCGAAACTAAATTTTTTCACTGATGTGAACATTTGACCAGGACCTTTAACAAAATACGTTTATATACATGTTGCAGACACATGTTGGTTATCAATTTTATCAACTTAGAACTAAATTCACCCTCACTTTGTGTAAGAACTTGGTTACATTTACTGAAATATTTTATATGCCCCTCCCCAACCACGTCCTCTTATCGATACATCCTGATTTAAGTCATGTACTGTTAAGCAATTAAAATCATGCATGTAAAGCTAACAACAACTTAAACTATTATTACCAGCCACGTGTGCAATAGCAGGTCCAAAGATACTTTTAATTGAATCACGATTTTCATATTTCTCTCCGCATTTAATTAGCCAACTCATTTGTAGCTACACATACCTGTACCTGATACCTCTCGTGCAGAAGAGAGAGACCAAGCGAGCAAAAACAAAACACAGCAGACCTCAACAATAATTGCTGACATGCAGATTTGTTTTTAATTAAAAAAAACACACACACACAAGCGCTAATAGATATCTAAGAGCAAAGCATTGACAGCGGCTTGTCAAAATGACATGATTAACATTGACAGCTGGATTGTCAGGCGGAACGACTTTTTTCTCACCGATTCTCTTTCTCCACCCCGTCCCACTTATTCCGTTCCTTTTATTTTCGTTTTGTGAAGAACGTGCCTCAACTGAAGATATTTTATTAACACTGTACCAGTTGCGGTCAGGAAGAAATAAATTGTTTAGACCTTTTCTCGTTGTCAATCCTTTTAAACGATAGTCATTCAAATTCATCTATCGCCTTGTGTAACCAAAGAAAAAATCTCCAAAAGATTGAAAGAACTAGAACCCACTTTAAATTATGACCGTGGTGCTGCACTCCAAATTCAGACACACGAAACAGGTATTCGAATCTACTGCGACGAGACAAAAATACCCTAGACGTGATAGTGATTTAAATAATTTTCAAATTAATGTGGAGAAAAGTGATTCGTTATTAGCTGGAAAAAGAACCGTGATAAGATACCATTCTAGGGCGTTTTGGGGGTCATTCCCAAGTCAGCAGCAGCACCTTCCTCGACTTGACTTCGAGGGGAGAACTGAAAACTTGTCTCCTCGAAGGGAGAAAAAAAAAGAAAAGTAATTTAATGAGCGAGGACGATGGCAGATAAAATCGTGCCGCAGCAATATAGACCGTCATAACCCTCGACAAACTTGTCCGGATATTAGAAGGTCCATTACAAGATTTGAAGGTACCTAAACTTTGTGTGGAATGTCATTTATGATGTCGTTTGTATCTGCAGGAAGAAAGAAGCATATTTTGACATAAAAAGTAGGTAAATCATGTACTGCCATCAATCCTCTTAAGATGATAAAATATTTCGAGTCCTTGCACTCCTTTTTGTTGGTGTTACAAATTAAAAACTTAACACCTTTTGAAATGTTATTGCTTTATAATGGCCACAGGCACACCATCCATTTTTCTGTTCATCCACCTACCAATTTAGCCCCTGTGATGTTTTTTGCTCAAGGATTCCACCACTAAGAAGCAGAATCCTTGACACCAAGGGCAGAAGATACATGCATCTCCGCAAAAACAAAAAAAAAGGTGGTAATTGTGAGAAAGCCATAAAACTGCGCGCGCAGTTAATCATTTTTGTTCGTTGTGAAAAGGACATGCGCCACTAATTTCTCGACATCACCCTTTTGAGTGTAATAAAACATCGAAAGGAACAACCTGCTAAAAGGATCACATCAGACCCATGAAATATACGTTCGTTTGTGCGCCCTCAACTTCTCAACACACATCAACGACAAATTAATTTCGTCTTCGTTATTTTTTTGCTTATCAAATTTTTTCCATCACAAATGTGGGACTTAAATTGATAGCAAAAATCGAGTAGGAGTCTCGACATTCTAAACGGAGGGGTGTCTCCCTGTAAATACCTGACCGGGATACGGTGAGTATAGGTTTTTCATCGCACACTCCTCTTCGGTATTTGAAATTCTAATTGAAAAAGAGGACAGAGAAATTAGGAACGAACATATCATTTGTAGGATAGGGTGTCCTTGTTCTCGGCGACCAGTGCTCGTGGGTCTCTCAGGTGCAATTTGTAAAGTGACCACCACTACGTTTTCTAATCCCTGACAACACAAACGAAAGAAAACAAAAGGTAACTGAACACAAAAATATACCAAAATGAAAACGAGAACAAAATTCAAAAGAAACCGAGTGTATGGGATAAATGGGGAAAAAGGACACAGGGATTAAATAAAATTGTGTTTTTTTTTTTTTTTTTTTTCATTCGTGCGTCTATCATGCGGATAGTGCGCAGATGTTTCCAGTTGGTTGCATTTGTTTTTATTCGTTTATATCCCTAAAATGTGTATCTTCAAAAGTTTTAGCTTTGTCTACTGTATAGGAACGATCGCAACGCGAATGACGATGGCTTTGTCATGCACAGCACACACTACACCCTTCGACGATGACGACGACGATGACGACGACGAGTGTATTTCCGTTTATCCCTACTTAACATCCACTTATGGTATCCTTGAGGTGATTCGATTCAACTCCTTTTCCTGTCGTTATTTTTTTTATTTTTTATTTTTAAGTATAATTGAAGAACTAGGTGTGCGTTTGTATCTATGTGCTAATAACTGTAATTTTGTTTTATTTTCCTTCTGAAATTTTCATCACACACAGGCACATGGTGTCCGTTTAATTAATAAAATGCTCATTCAATTAAGAGTACTGCGAGTTATTTTGTTCCCCCTTCCTTTGCGTTGCGTTGGGTGCGTGGTAATAGCGATTTAATTAAGCAATTTTTTTGTTCACGAAAATGTATACAATAATAATTGGTAGGCCGACCGAAAATAAATTTCCTTAGATTAGTGGAAAATATACAGATAAACAGATATCTACATGAATTTGTCCTGAAAAAAACCATAGGTTCTCCCACTGTGTGTTTATTTATACAACTTTCTCTTGAAACCTATATACTCAAACGATTTGGCATGAATCATCATATTGCTGGGAATGTGTGGAAATATTTATACAATCACGGTAGGGCGTCTTAGCGCCAAACAGCAAGCCATCAAAAATCTTAAATAGACCTCTCGCGTATGTTAAATCAAATCCGATAGAATTTCGTTAGTTGCTTGGGGATGTTTTATGACGTAAAGCCACCCGACGAGCGAAAGTAAATAATTTCACGAGAATAGTGATCTTGACCGTGTATATCTATATACCAAGTACGAAAACTTGTAGATGTTCCTTTGAAGATGCTGAAGTTTGTGTTTCTAGCGTTTATACCTACTTCGATTGGCAAAATCATCGGAAAACTGCAAACAAATCGTGGAAAAGTTCAAATAAAGTTTGGTTTCCTTGGGAAAAATAGATCTTCTTTTAAAAACAAATATTTGTAGCAATAGGTCCGAATCTTCTTTTAGTGGACTATATTTGATACACTCGTCTCTAAAATTAAAACTCACACAAACACAGGACTTGCTGCTCCAATTTTTTATATTTGTAGCGAGCACTGTCACAACTGAGTGCGTTAACTTATTCCAATACTGCGGGTAAAGTGTGAAGTGACTATTGTTGCTGAGGACATGTTTAGATACACTTGTTGTTTGATAATGCAATGATTTTTGTAGTATGAGTGGAGTTCTCAGAAATTCTTGGCAGTTATAAGAAGAGAAAGTTATAAAAAAGTCACTAGATCCGAGATACGCAAAACAAATGTTGCAAGGAATTATGCTGGGAAACATGTTTCCCTTAGTGTTGCTTTAGAACATACAGACTGCCAGAAAATATTGCTAATGTTGCTGGTGCACTTTTACCATCCATTTCGTTCTTTTTCAATTTTCTAAAGATTTTTCTTTTAAAAAATAAATAGTATTTGTAGCAACAGGTCCGAATGTTTTTTAATGGACCACATTTAGTGTTGCTGTAGAGCACACAGACTGCCAAAAAAATGTTTCTAATGTTGCTAATCCCCTGTTACTATCCATTTCGTTCTTTTTCAATTTTCTAAAGACTTTGATATCTCACTGTGTATTTGAAAAAGCAGATGTTGATGAAGATAAAATTTGTGAAATGTCGGTGTTTAGATCCACCTTAAGATTGGCTAGAAATGTGGTGGACTACTAAGGCCAAGTCATCAAGGGAAATGATCTGTGATTAGGACATTTGTGCACCATATGCTCTGACACATGTTTAGATACATTCCAACAGAAAATATACAAAATTACTCAGATCAACCAGCCAATGGAAAAGTGATCAAAAATCGATCCAAGTGGACCAAGTTTCGCAACAAAGCCTATTTCCCACTCACACGGAATTTTTAAACATGTTTGCTTAGCAATGCAGTCATGTCATACGTGTTTAGAACGAAAAACTAAAACTGCAAAAAATCCATCATTACCACGTTTATTTTTATTACTGCACATGCAAGCAAACGACTTATTGTCTGTATATCTACAATGGAATTTTTTGCGTAATACCCCACTCAATCTGTAGCTTTTTTTTCTAAAAGGTAATATGCAAATTTACCCCAATGACACAAGTGCTCAAACGGTTGTGAAGTCAGCAGCCAACAAAACAAAACAGTTTGGTGCACCCAAAAAAGGTAAAATCAAGTTTGGTTTCTATTTTCCAATCACTTCGCTCTCCATTAGAAGAGAAGTGACTACTGACTATCCTTCTGACAAACGGGTCATGGGCAACATGAAGCAAAATTGAAATTAGAAAATCAGTTAGACAGACCAACTGAAAAGCAAAGAGAAAACCACCTCAAGTGCGCACTCGTCTAATTAAATCGAAATAATTGGAAACAAAAACCTATGATACGTACTCATAAATAGCATCCTTATCACGTTTATGTACTTCGGGTATTGCACCCATTAAATGATTAGCAACCGGTGATACATGACTAGGTGTACCGTGTCCCCCAGCTCCTGTGTGATAGCCATGCATACCAACTGTGGCCGCAGCTGCAGCATGACTCATGTGTGGCGAATGATGCGGTGGTAGGCCTTGTAATCCAGGCGGCCGATGTCCAACATGTGGATCATACATAGCTGCTGCTGCTGCGCCCGAATCCATATAGCCATGCAGGCCGTCATCGTACTGTTGAATAGAAATAGAACATTTAATTAATATCACAGCGGTAAGCATAATTTATTTATTTTAATTAAATTATAAATATTTAAGATTTACTGCTACAGCATAATATTGTGAAAGTAGCAGTCAAAGTGTTTCCTTGCATGAGAGTTATAGGCGAATATTTATGGGTGCTGGCAATTTTAATCACCCCAGTCTGGAAGACGCTACTAAAATACAATGTATGATTACTGGCAAATAACCAGGCGAGAGTGAATGTGGCAATTAGTTAACCAAACGATGGGGAACAGTCTGTGGTTATTTGAAAAAAATTAAATAATAAAATGACTGCGTCCACAGTATGACGGCGGTTAATAAGTAGAGGTGAAGTATGGTATACCCCACTTGCCGTAAATTCAGTGTGTGTGTGTTTGTATAGGGAGTGTTTCCTATGCAACAGTAGCTGGGAATGAAATCTCAAAGATCGACCATAAGGTAGGTCAAGTTTCATATATCTCTACCCTCGCACTCAAATAAATTCCCAAACACTAAATTCCCAAGCAATTTGCATATAAACTTAAGCGTGAGTGTGTGTTGACAAATTGCCGAAAAAAAGACGCACCAAACACGACGAATATGTTAATCCGCTGTCTACGCGCTCATACGATGGCCTATCTGGCTTAAAGGTTTTTTTGAACCCAATTTTAAAAATGTACTCGACAGCGCCGTCACCAAATTATGACCTTGCTAAAGTGCGTGGATAGAATTTTTAATTTACAAACACGTCGGTAACTATTGTGTTTGGGGACCACAGTTTCGTGGGTGCATTTTCAACTTGTTGACATTCTTGACACTCCAGTCAAGAGGTTCTTTCTTCGTTGACAGTTTTTTTTTTTTTTTTCGTTGAGAACTGAAATCACAGATAACATCTGACTGAGCGATGTGTGTGATATAATAAGAAGACAAAAAGTGATCTTCATCTTCATACGGTATAGGCTGATAGAATATTTTTTTTGCCCCTCAATCTACTGTGCTACTCCTTCAGCTGGCAGTGGTACACACTGGTTACTATACTTCGTTGTACGGTGATTATTTAATGCCGGCGCGTAAACTCTTGGAGAGTCTTCTGGTTGCTTGCTATGCTTCTCTCCAATGGGAATACGTAATATGCGCGCGCCAAGTACTGAGAATCTGTTGTATTTGTTGCTGGTTGCCATGCTGCTGCAACCGATGTTGTCAGAGTGGTGGGCTTAAGGTTCTCTGGCTGGTTTGCTTGCTGTACGTTTTGTTTTTCTTTTTGTGTGTTTGCGCGTTGCTCTGGTTTGTCTTTTTTTTTATAAACGTATCTCAGGTGTGTTTAGGTAGGTAACCCACCTGCACACATCAGATCATAGATAGATACTTATTGTTATATTGTAACAGTGTTGAGTGTCCTCTAGATACATGCCTTAGATTAACAGTGATAGGTTCTTTTTTGTGCTGTTTTCTGCTTTCGATTGTCATTTGGTTGCCGGTAGTTTTAGTGTGTGTATATACAAATGCATGGTATCCAGATAGAAAAGTTATAAATGTGAGAAGACGGAATGCGGTGACTGAGGTCACACAAATGATATCGTAAAAAAGCGGTTATGCTAATATTTGCAGTCGGGATATCTACATAACTGTAACACACTCACACACACACAGATCATGCCCAGTATGTTGGATTTGGATAGCTTACGGTAGTATCTTTGGAAGGCATTTGTCTAGGAATGTTGCTGTGTATTTCGATATTTTTTTTATACAAACGGCTTGTTTCCTGCGACTTAACGACTTTATTACAATGTATATCTGGTGCAAACATTGTAATGAACAGTCGGCTAGTTTGAACTTGTTTCCTTGCAGCTGCTAGAAAGCGGTTAGATACCGAAGTTTCAGATACATATCTATCATTAACTGAATGTTGGGAGTCTGGCAGCATGTTGCTGAACAGAAAGTCTTGAAACCATTGGAGTTTAGAGCCTTTACATCTTAAGGAAACAGGTATTGAGATAGAATTGAAACAAATAAAAGTGTCAAACATGTTGCTTGCAACATGTTGCTGTGAATGAAAATCAACATAAGAGCACAGTTTTTTTCAGAAAAAAAAAATCAGCTATAAAAAGACATTCACGAAGCTTTTCATGCTTAGGAATTTCAATAAATCTGGCAACAATTTATGTACCAGCAACATGTTGTTTATCATTTTTTGCTGACTTCTACAACCTACTGCATTTACTGATATTGAATACATCGCAAAATGTATGATAAGACGATGCAAATTACTAAGCTTCAACCTTCGTTTCCTTCGCAACATGTTGCTGGTTTCTTTTATTCTAGTTATTGGCGCCGTATATCTTAGGAATTTCCGCGCTTACGTAAAGAGTTTAAGGGAGTGACGCAAATTAAAAACTTCACAGCGAATCCTCGCTCTTCACAACATGTTGCTGGGCAGTTAGGTGCATTTTTATATCAACCTAGAGTTAAGAACCGATAAATTTATGTACTACTATTTCTACTGACTTGATGGACTGGGCTTCACAGCGTTTATTTCGCTTACATATATGATTGCAACATGTTGCTAAGCTCTTAGTCCGCACCTTACTACTCATTTTTCAAATGTAAATGATATTTTTTTGGTTATGATGATTGTATTAATGTGGCAAAGTGCCTGAAACAATGAAGCTTAAAATTTTCATTTTTAAGCAGTCACTACCTGTGCAGCATGTTCCAAGCGAATACTAAAAATTCCGATACAGCATTTGTAATGCTAAAAATATGTCCACACAACTGCAAATATCTCCTGCTTATCTGCAACAACTCCCCATTTGCTTAAACACAAAAATTCAATTTAAAAATGTCCGTTTGGTTTCGAAATAATCTATCTTACAAAAAAAAAAATAAAAAATCGTATATACCTATCCTCTGAGCTCAGAGATCCCTTTTTTTAAAGCGATAACACCCTAAATAAAGTGAACTTAAATCCGCATAACGAACACCCGAAAAATGTTGAAAAACAAAACTACAGAGGAAACAAATAAGGACGCTGAAGTGAAACGAAATTTTGATTGATGATCGTGAATTTGTTTTACTCTCCCGAAACCGAAAACACTTCTGATGGTGTATGGCAGTTTGCGTTCCTTGTTTGGCGTGGTGTGCGTTTTATATCTGTATTATATACATGTCTAGCCCCATATATCCATGACATTGTTGACCTGGTAATGCTATCTCTGTCTGCGCGGCCATTATTTTTATTTATTACATTTTTTTTTTTTTTTTCTGTGCCTCGGTTCGGTTTTGTTCGGTTCTGTTGTTTTCGGTGTTGTTTCGAATTCTCCCCGAATTGTAATAAATATGTAGGTATACCTATACCTATATATAGCAACCAGAAGCAGCTATACAAATAAAATAATAACAACAACCTCGAAGTATATGCTAAAAAAGAAACAGTGTTGCTTATGCAGAGAAAGAGTACCCTTTCGCAAAAATAAAATACAGTGGAAAACAAAAGACAAAAGGGGGTGAAACCGAATGAAATATATGTACCTACCCAAGTCAGTACATAAAGTATAGAAACGACAAAAATGTTGTGACATAATAAAATGTTGCATGACAAAGTTTGATTTAGTTACTCTGGGCGATTTGAATATTATATCGTTGTAGATACATTGGATGGGTGTAAATAGACAGAAGTTCAATGAACATGAACATGAACACCTTTTGGGGCATTTCACTTTTAGTCGGGTTTTTTTTTTCGAAATTCTTCTGTATCTCTGACGTTTTGAAGTACTTACAACATTTCACAAACCCACAGGCCCACAGATTCGCCATAGATACGTCCTGCTTAAATTCCAGACTCTCCATGGCCATTTGCATAAAACAGTATTTCCTTTCAACTGACATTCCAGCCGCCTGATTTTGACAATTTCAAAACAAATCATAAAATATCCCCCCCCTAGAGTCGAGTGTGTGTGCGTGGAATGTGCCTACTGACTATATCTAGTTCGTACTTACAACAAAATGGATTCAACCTACATTTTGTGTGTGCCGCGCCGCCATAACAACAATTAATATTCTAATTTGTATCTGGATACAAGCAATCTATTTTGCTTAGTCTCTGTTGCTGGTTTTCCTTCTTTTTTGTTGGTGGCTGGTTTTTGGTTTTCTGTTTTTGTCTCCATTGTGTTGCCATTGACCATGCGGACACGTTTTATTATACGTATATGGAGTGTATCCCTGTGTATCTAACTACATGTTTCCATAGGGATATAGATACTAAAACGATCGATTTTTGTGAACGTGTATATAGGTACGGAGATTTTGCATCTAGGCTCGCTGTATGGTCTTGTGTAAAATTGCGTGAACTTGAATAATTTCGCTTTTCGAGCATGGAGCCGTTCGAATACGCCACAGCCATTGTGAATTGTTCACATTTCGTTGCGCGCACACATGCCCAATGCACATAGCGAAACTCTTCTCGTTTTGCTCATTTTTGGCCAAAGAATCGACCGTATGGTATCGGAAATTCTATGCGGGGCAACGGACACTCGCATGGTGTCGCCTGTCGCATGCATTTTTAGAATAAAATACAGCGCATGGATGTATCTATTTTCTAATATGTAGGCAAAAACTAAATACCGATTGGCATTGGGCATGGGGGCAGGGATGCCTTCCAGTTTTTTGGAGCTACGTGGTAGGTACCTATATCTGCTTCTGGTTGACTACACTGTGTGCGGTGGCATTGGTGGGTTTGGTGAATTTTTGGTGGCGATACACTATGCCACCATAGCCGGCAGCACCTATAGCAGATTCCTTGTTTTTTTGTTGGTTTCTTTTCGAGGGTTTTTGGGGTCATTTGTTTTTATTAATGTTGCGGGTGATTGTGTTGGCAGTTTTATTTACTCTGTATGTGTTTTACTGTACCGACGAGTGAGCAACTAAAATATTGCCGCATTGATTTTTGTTTCCCCCCGAATTCAGTTGTGGAGTTTGGTGTTAATTTAAAGTTTTATTTTTATATCGAATTGGAGGTGCAGACTCGCTCTGTTTGTTGTTTGACTTGAATAGAAAGAATGGAATTCAGAGTTCGACATCATGAGTGAAAATCATATTTAAAAAAAAAAAATACAGGCGCACAAAAGACCACTTTTTAATAGATTTTAATTTAGAAAAAAAAAATCCACAATGTGAGACCGAAAAAAGAATCACCTCCGGGACAAAGAGTTTATTTCGTTTTTTAAAAATAAATCTTGACAATTTTTCATGGTTCTCTGAATTGACGTCACATTCGCATCAACCCAGCATCAGTTTCGATTTAATATTTTCATGTTATTTCTAACAAAAGATACCTACACAGTTTCCATTTCCATAAAAAGCGAGACTGCGTAAACAGAATTACACTTCAATCACCATCCAAATGCATCAAGTACTTTACACATAATAAAAAGTCGCTTAAAATCTACTCAACGATCGTATAATCTGAAATATATGTGATTTTGTTATAGTTTTATTTTTGTATTCTACATGAAAGTGCACACGCAAAAGTATCATTACACCGGAGCCGCCTTGTTGAGTGGATTAATCCTTATTTAAATATTACTGGAGGACTTTGTTATTTTTTTTTCTCTCGCTGCTATCTCGCTCTCTGTGTTGTTGTACTGCACTTCACATTCATCATCTGTGTTGTTGTACTGCACTTCACATTCATCATCTTGAATTCAATTATAAGATGGATTTTTTATAACTTCTTCACATAAGAGTTTGTTAATATTTACCGCAGTAAACAACACTTGAGAGCGGCAACTTTTTTATATATAGGTATAGGTACCGGTACTTGTACATGTTCTTTCTTCAATTGCACTTTAGGAAAAGTTGTTTTATTTAGTTTCTGTTGTCTGTTCTTTGTTGTGTTTGATTATGTTCCGATAACAGACCCAGAGACGATGAATTGCAATTTTTATCAGAAAAAAAAAATGAGGGGACAGCCCCAGATGTGGAGCGAAGTGTAATTTCGCTCGAAATTGAGGAGATAACCTGTTTAGCATGAGGAAGGTAGGTAGTCTACCCTTCTAAGTTGCAGTGGACAGTGTATTTTATATAGGATTTTGAAGTGCCGTCGGCATTTTTCGAAATGGAAGGCAGTTTGGTTTTCTCGTGGAAATTAAGACGGCGGAAAGTGAAAGGTTGTCTGTGAGGTAGAGTTGCAAGGTGTGTCGTGAAGGTAGGTATAACTTTGGTGAAGGTAATGTCCTTAGGTCTTGTTTTTTACGTCGAATGGAAGACGGATGCTGAATCGCTTAAGAGGTGCCATTTAAAGTTCACCTGGCAATCATCGAGTGGTTACTTTTGCAGATCTGTCAAGCACCGACTGTACTTTTCAGGCATTTCGAACAATTACGACTCAACATCGCATGGCGAAGTGGTGCGAATTGACCTCAGAAGTGGTGTATATTTTTCGGGTGTCCCATAACAGATGAGAGAAAAGCGCATGCAGTTGAATTTCCCCGAGTTATTGTCGGAGCAACATAATTTACCAATAGATAGGTATTTTGGCTGGCAGTAGGAGCTATTTGAGCTCGGTGTACGAAGACTGAGACTTTGCGCGTCTACAGCTATTCCAAGTATCCATGAAGTAACATAGCAGTCAGGAGGACATCAAACCGTAAACCAAATTGCACAAATTGAATAAGCGATCGACGTAGGGCTCTCCTCCCATATGTTTGAACATTCGGAGCTGACAACATAATGTCGCACCAATAGGTACTTTGTTACATTCAATGAACGAATCGAGAGAAATACTTTGAGGAGACGTAAAATTAAAAAGGGGGGCATTCGCAACGACTCGCCATAACCTTGCCAATAATAAGTAAGGAAAGCTTACATTATTATTAATCCCGATTAAGTCTTCCAACTTATCAAGAAGACCTATAGGTACCTACGGGGAAAGCATTAAGTGCCGTATACCTACTAGTGTTAGGTATATCGATGCAAGGAAGCCAACGGAAACGAAGCAACTCTGGTGCTAGATTTTACCCTAACAAAACCCTTCGTGTGATGAACAACGTAGGTACAGCAAAAGCAAGCTTCATACAGTGCATAGGATATGGACGATATGGAACGATTTGAGAACAAATCTGTGCAAATGGCTGCATACGTGGATGGTATTATACCAGAACTCGGGACAATAATACTGGCGCTGTTGTAGATATTGTGACATTAGCAGTCAAAATGGGATAAGTCGTGTGAGGACAAGACCAAGTTAATGCAGTCAACAAGCTAAAGTAAATAACATCGAAAAATAGACCAGAGCGCCAGTAACTTTGCATATACATCGACTCCAATATAAACTCTGAATTTGATTGGTAATGGTAAAGCGAAGTATAACGTCTGTCAACCGCTGTCGATTTGCCCTGAAACGGTAGCTGAGTAGGGTAAAGTCGGGAGATATGGTACCCATTTAAATAAAGCATATTTAAAATTAAAATATAAATATATTAACACTTTGTTTAATTTAAAAACAAAAGATAGGAACATAAATATAATGCATAGTTTGAAACATACTGAAATTTTTAAAAGCTTAAAGGTCCAAAAAAAAATTAATTACAAAGCTGTAGGGTGATTTAGCGCCCATAGGCGGGTGATATGGTACTTTTTGTTCTCTTGGAGTTTTTTTCCCACACTCGCTACAAGTCTTTAAAAAAAATGTAGGTACACGAGTATTCAATGTGGAAATAGTCGCCATTTATAAAAAAAAAAAATCATAGAAAAAAAAGTTCTGAAATTTTACATTATACCTAAAACTATTAGCGGGAGAAATGGCACCGGTGCCACATTTATGTTAAACTTGTAGGTGTCATATCTCCCAAATGATTTTTTTTTTCCACGAAAAACATTAATAAAATCCTACATGCAGTAATAGTGGTAAATGGAAATAAGCACACACGATAGACTTTTAGGTTTTTGGTAACAATGAATACTGGGCACCGAACATATTTCTATCTAAACTTATTTCACTCATGATGTCCCTGTCTTAAAATAAAATCGTTAAGTAAGAAATATGGCACCATGGAAGATATTGCACCCTCTCACCCCACTTTACCCTAATAAGGTTCTATATTAAGAAGCCCTTAGAAGACTTTATTATAAGACCGTATGGTTGATAAAGCTTTAAGATATAGTCGTGTTCTATGTCGCAGAAGCATACACGCTGAAGAATATACCCTTGGCTGTTTGGAGAGCGAATATCTTTGAGTGATTTTCGGGATTTGGCGAAGGAGTACATCGAGTTGTACAGCAACATCTACCTGGGCCCTCAGCGTAATATTCGTGAAAGAGCTTCATGGAGACAAGTCGATTTTAGAGACATATAAATGTCGACATGTATTGATGTATTCGATGTCCGGACCGGACCTATCCTTAGCCGAAATGTAATATGATAAAAAAAAGCCTTAGCAATTATGGGCTTATAAGATGTCAGGTACTACCCAATAGAAGGCAGCATATCTTGCGGTAATTCTGTGTCGAAGTCTAGACTCTAGATGATAGACCAAGATCTGTCCTTTGTTGGAGAAGTTGGAAAAAAATTCACAAACGCTTTCAAAGAGGTTCTGTGTCGAGAAAAGACTGTGTCTAGGTGGATACCTATGTCTATTTTTGTAAGTGCACCATGATCGACTGCAGTTGTCGCCTTTCTTAAATAATACTTAGAAATCTGTCCGCTCTATAAAATCCCGTATAGATCATAGAAATCCTTTGGAACCTCATTATATGAACTCCTATTGTATTGGAGACCTGCAAAGATGACTTTAACGTGATCCAAGACAAATACAGTAGAAGTCCAGTATAACGAATGATATTATATTTGATGTCATTCATTATACCGAGCGCGTTTCCTATATCGACCGATTCTTTATACTACTTTTACAAAAATAAGTCACTGGAAAATTTGATAATTTATATTAAAAGGTTTCATTTGATGTTAAAATGAATAGATGATGGGTCTTGCCATTTTAATACTTTCAAGGATTTTAAAAAGGTGGGCCAAAAGAAGTCATCCGAAGTTGTTTGGCTCTCATTTTTTTTTTTTTTTTTTTTTTCTAAATGAAAAACTTCGATTCTGTTTTTTGATTATGTTTATTTGAACCTTAAGAATTTTCTTGGTCAAGTCGAGAAGATGATATCGGCCGTCGCAATTGATTGCGATACGGGCTCGTTTTATGGCATTTTTCATCACTTAGGCGAGAACTTCGGGCGACAGATTCTCGCACTCGTGTCGAATTTAGTCCTTGAGGGCTTCTACGGTCTCGGGCTTGTTCACGTAAACACGGGACTTCAAAAAACCCCACAAAAAAAAGTCTGGAACGGTTAAATCGGGCGATCTTGCGGGACAGTGCAAATCGCCAAAACGAGAAATGAGGCGACCCAAAATATCGGTTGTGGCTCTAGCAGTGTGTGCCGTAGCTCCGTCCTGTTGGAACCACATGTCCTCCTTATTCGTCCAATTGCGGCAGAAAAAACTCGGTTAACATGGCCCTATAGCGCGCACCGTCCACTGTTGTCGTTTGACCAGCGGCGTTCTCGAAAAAAAAAATGGCCCGATGACTCCTCCAGCATGAACAACGCACCATGCAGTAACATTGAGCGGGTATAATGGCTCCTCGTGCATTACTCGTTGATTTACGGTACCCCAGAAGCGATAGCTTTGCTTGTTCACGTACCCGCTGAGGTGGAAATGAGCCTCTTCGCTCATTATGATTTTGGTCTAAAAATTGAAAATTCGAAATTATTTCGCGTTCTTGGGGAGTGTATCGCTCCATGACTTGTTCACTTGTATTCTACATCTGTCTAGTCTACAAATGTCAAAAAAGATTTGACTTTGGCGGCCATTTGCAAAAATTAGAACATCTTCCAATAGGGTGATCTCTTTTGGCCCACCTTGTATACAGACATTCCTTATATCGGATAGCAAGTCGTGGGCACCATTCGCTATACAGAGCTACAAAGGTATATCTGAAAAGCATTCGTTATATCACAAATTTTCTTTATCGGTTATTCGTTATAGTGGACGTCCACTGTAGTATACTCCCCATAACTATTTCCTTACATCATTGCCAACAATTTCATTCTTCGAAAATGTTGATATTTTGTGTTCATTTTAACAGACGAAAATTCTTGGCATTCAATGTTTGAGTGTATTAAGTTTCTGGCGATTCAGTCGTTGTAGATAACTTACGAAATGAAACAGTGACCGCAGCGTTTTCTACTTCGAGGAATGCAGTTAAGACACCAGTCTCCTGGTGGGAAACCAGGGGCCGAATCGCCACGTTGATTTTTTAAATCAAATTCCGTCACGTAATGCTCGTTCACGGACATCACGAATCGACCCCAGATCGATCACACAATGACAGCTGAACTACTTAGGATCTTAGGAAGTCGTTTAGGGAATTCGTTTTGAGACATATAGGTTAGATGGATTCCAAAAGACGCCCCCTGTTGGACACAATCTTGAGTTGTGAGTTGAAAATATCGACTTTTTGTTTCGATTATTGCAAAGATTGTGCGGTCACTTACAAGTCGAGTGACAACTTTGCAAATAGGATGGTATAGCGCGAAACAGTTGAAAATAGCTTGGAGAATATTCCCTTTATAACATTTAGTGCAAATAGGCAGCAGGAAACTTAGGAACTATCCGAGGGAAAGGGTTTCTGCTCTTTTTTGTGATTTCTTAACCTCAATTTTGTACCCAGCGACACAACTATCGCCCGTAGTGTTGTATAAGAATTTTTACAACTTAACCTTTTAAAGCCAGTCAAACTTTTGCCAATTATCCTATGTACCTACATCGTGTACAGTTCTACGCAGTCCTTTCCAGGTTTCCCACCTCCCGGGTCTAATATTAAATTCCTTTCTATTTATTTTTTACATTTAATTTGTGGCTAGCCAATGGAAAAATGTTATTATTTTTTTAACCGCAAATTTGTCCCACAACACACAAGCACACGCAGTGGGACTTATTCCTTCTTTTTTTATCACTCCCTATGCGGGAACAAAATAATCAAATTATAAAAATTGTCGCATTTTTCACTGGGTGGCATTTCAAACGCACTCGCAATTTCCTATCACTCTATGTATCTGTGACCAAAATTCATGTGGGAGAAAATGATTGTTGGCAATGCATTTCCTGCTGGTAAAATAAAAATAAAATGCAGATGAGTGTAGAAAATAATAAAACACATATATATAGGTACACATCCGACAAACCGTCATGTAAATAATAAAACCGCATAGTAAAATGGGTTGGCTGTAGCAATAAAATTGAATTGCACACCTCTGTATGGAATGGTATCCGTTCTGTATGTTTCAACAGCAGCAGTTGAAAAAAAAAACCTCGCATTGGTAAAATGCAAATGGAAAAAATCATCTATAGGCAGATATAGAATCGAAAATTAAACCGCAAACGACACTTTGCACACAAATAACAATTGTATATAATCTGTATAAATACATAGGTTCTTGACGGGTTTTTTTTTCGGACGGCTTTATCTACATAAATTGCTATAACGCATTTGAATGTAGGAAAACCGCAAAACACAAATTGTACTGCGGTTTCGCTAATATTTTTTAAACAGATGCAGATACACAAAATGTGCCCATCTAACTAATAGGTGGTAATCCGCAAGGAAGAAAAAAATCGTATTTCGGTTTTAAAAATTGATATGTTGCAATAAAAATTTCAGACACTCGCTAATAGCCTAAGTGAGTTGGAATTGGGAAGGCAAATGTTTGACCAACAAATAAGAAAAAAATACAAAAAAATAAAAACTCAATAAGCAATTTAGTATGCAGATGTGAATTTATTGACGATAGTTGTTGGTTGGGAATTTTTTTTTTTTTTTTTTGGCAGCGGCACCGATATTTTCCAAGTTATTGGGTTAGAGCGAAAATGTGTGCTTAGATCTAAAGCGTGTGCTAATTGGAAGATGGATAAATATTTTGATACCTACGGAAATTTTGCCCAAGGCTAAGAAGCTGGAGATATGCCAACAGAAGGTGCTGAGGTGGCGCAGGGACCTTAGTTCCACTTTAGTAAGTCCCGAATTTGTTTTTATATACAATAAAGTGGGAAATAAGCCCCAAAATAAATTCGAATTGAATTCGGGACGTATTTCGGACTTATGTCAAAGCGCCGCTGAGGAAGGTATCTCAATACGATTTAAATTTGTTAGCGGTGGAGCTGCGGAAAGAGAAACATCGCTTTTTTCGAACAAGTCTACTAGTTTATTTAACAGTTTAGCAACGTTTTCTGATTGAAAATAAATACTAGGACCATCATTGACAATGCGACATGCATGAGAACTTAAAATCCCCGAAAAATAACCAAAAAGTCACAGCCCATCTTAGTAGATTTGAGCGCCTTTAAACTACATACCACCAACATTGACACTGTCATCCTTCGCAATGAAGTCACAAACAGAGTTAGTTACCTGATTTATGCAGCTGTTGCTAGATGAGTGCCGAGATTGTATCGACAGTACAGATAAGGTACCTACCGCCGATAGCGAAAAATATTTCTCAATCCTCTTATTTAAATTAGAAAATCTAAGATTAGTAGATAAACGAAAAAATGTTGTGGTTTTAATTAAAGATAAGATTGTTGTTGAACTTTTTGTGATTCCGTGAAGTTTGCAGTTTCCTGTCTGGCAGCAATGCCGATAGCGCGAATTTGCTTATCAATAGGTACCAACCTCCTTTTTGTCCAATTTGAAGGCAAACCGACTTCAGTAGGTTGGGAAAGGCTTGTGGGCAGGCGAGGAAAGATTCCGCGCCACACTGAGGTCAAAATCGACCGACATCAGTATCTTACTCTTTGTTGGGCGAAAGTATTCTCCAACTAAAGGAGAAGTTGTGCATTTTGTGCCGATTATCTCTCAGTAAGAAGACTTGGCTGCTGATATGAAGCTGGTAGGTATAGAGAACCGCAAGGCTTTAGTCGTGATTTATTCATACTGAACGAATCGTCTCTTTTAAACTTACGCTCGAAACTTCACTTGGCCCAAATGAAATATTGAGAGAGGCAGCGAATGTTTTTATGTCTGAATTATATAAACTGAATTCTGAAATGAGCCGAGGTGGTTCAGACCTTGAAAATCGGCTGATCGGCTCAAAAATTTAAGTCGATCAGAGAGCTGCGACAGCATACAAGAAATTCGCCCTCTACTTTCAGAAACAGGGATGTACCTACCTCATACTACCAGCTACAGTAGGTATAGCTAAAGTAACTGAGGCGAATAATCCTTATTGACACAGCGCATTTTTATAAAATTGGACACTGACTGACTTTCTGCAGAAGTCTCTTAATTATTTTGTCACGGCACATGAAATACATCGAATGGTTACATTGGCAGCAAGTATATTGCAAGTATTTGACGAACTTCTGTGAGGTTCCAATGCAACCTGCTGTTATAGAGACTACACGGAACACATCCTGTACCCTTTTCTCGTAACTATTTTCATTTCTATTTTTTAATGAAAAGTTCACTGATTCGAATTAGCCTGGGCACTCGTTGCGTAACTTTTCAGGCGATTATCGTCGAAACGATAGAGCTCCAAAACCAGCAACTAAGTGCTAAAATTACAAGTTCGAGAGCTTAATCCAGTTCATTTCCCACAAATGTAATGAAAGCTGACGATATTCCATAAAATTCGAGCAGAATATAACTTTTAATGGTGATTAAAGTTTCGAAGATGAAGACGATTTCATATACGGAATCTGCCCCCTGAGCGGCACTAGTATTTAAGAAGACTCATAAGTTCCGCCGACTTGTCCTTGCTTTGAAAATCATCGCACTAAACACATGACTCGAGCTAATAAACAGAAGAACTTTGGAGAACCAAATGGCAGATATTCAGCCGGCTCAAGGTGCGTAGCCGATATGCGAAGGAGGTTTTAAATTTCGCTGACTTTTTCTGGCATATTCGTTAACATTCATATTTAAATACAAATCTTGGGACACATGAGAGGCAAGGCATTTACTGTCAATGAAAGTAAATGCTGAAATTCCAAATGTTCTTAACTATATAGTTTACCATAGTTTACAAGGAGGTAAAAGGATTTTAGCAGGAGTATACCGTTGGACGAACAAATACGAAATGCTCAGATTATGCCGTAGTGACTGTGGAAAAGCAAATGTGTTGAAGTTGAAGCTTTATAAGAGAACAACTTCGAAAGCGGTTGATATTTTCCTGGCTTTCTATGAATATTTCCCTGCAGATTCATTGAGTAATGGACATTTTCAAAGGCACGAAGCAATAGGAAGCAATGGTTGCTGCATATATATTTGGTCCTTATTAACATTCGTTGGAATTTGTGTAGGTACACATATAGAGAGCCAATTCTTATAGCTGTTGAAGTGCCGAATTAATGTTCTTATGACATCAAATATAAACTTTTTCAATAGATCTGCAGGCGGAGTTAAAATTTCGCCGAGTTTCCACAAATGTGTTGAAACTATTGCATTGGTCATTATAAACTAGTTTAAAGAAACAGAAACACTGCTGAATAAAATAGCGTCCAGCTGAAAAACCAAAACTGTGCGGTAGAGGTAGGAAGGTGTTTTCCAATTTCGCCGACTTTCGGCAAAATCAACAAAGTACACGGCAGTGGCAAATCAGTATGAGGCTAAGATCTAGAAAACTGTAGACAATGAGGAAATATATAGCCTAATATTTGAAGCTGTATGGAAGGGAAATAAAAGAGTTTTAAAATTTCGCCGACCTTACGGAGAGTGATTTTTTTGCATAAATAAGAACATTTTCTTGAATCAACATACATTTTGAAGAGAAATTTGAGATCTCTGAATCATGGCTTGCTTATATGAAATTTTCTGGTAAGATGGCATGCCCGTCGGCCATGAAGACATAGGCAGAAGTTAATAAACGTGTGTCTGGAAAACTATCGACATTACAATATGTGATGGCGCTTAGCTCTTGCTAGATAAAACAGAACTTTTTGTGCAAAAATAGTAGGTACTGTACTTAATGGCCCTTCACTGGTGTTGCTGCTTTGATTTTTTGTAGAATACAACTAAAAATAGGAGCACAGGACATTATTACAATTGCCTCGAGTTGTTTATCTACAGATCTATTTGCATTGTTCAATTTTTGAATTGGACTACAACAATGCTTAAGTCCTGGAGCTGTTTTTTACAGAACTATTTGCATTGTTCAATTTTTGAAATGGACTAAGCGAAACTCAAAAATTGAATAATGCAAATAGTTCTGTAGAAAAAACATCTCCAGGCAATAGGGTAAAATGTTCAAAATATTTTCACTATAAAAAACAGTCCTGACTCTTGCAGATATACTTATTTCAAAGACAGATAAGATGACTTAAGTCTTTTAATTTGTTTACATTGTTATTAATGGAAGTACACCCCGCTTGGACCTTAGAAATGATGTCCAAAACATGTATAAAGTAGATGAACACTGTATTCGAAATATAGGAAACACGGAGGATACCAATCTGCCGACAAGTTTCCATGCGTATTTTGGAAAGGAAACATTTTCCTATCTGACCAGTTTGGGCAGAAAGAAGACTGTCCAATGGTGCGATGCTGGCAATGGATGTTATTATAATAAACTGTCTGTCTAAATAGTCACAATTAGGATTCCCTATAATACACCTGCAACTCCTTAAGCGACCTGCACGTTATTTTCCACAACATTCTTGAATTCTTATCGAAAACCAAGTAAAATGGCCTTAAAACGAATATTTTTCGCCAACTTTGAATAAACCGCACTAGACTCCAACTTTCGCCACACGTCTTGCAGCATCTGACTCCCCTACATATCAGCAACATCACTTTCAATTGTTGCACAAAACGCGCCACGGCAACCCTTCGGAACGCAAAGTACAACTTTCGCTGAAAATAGTCAACATAGCCCAAACACTCATGGTTCATGCAAGCCGTTGGTAAGACGACCACATCTTCATACAAAATATTCACCAACTTTCACGCTCCTATTTGCATTGCAACACGGTATAAAATTACCGCCAAGAAACAGGAAACAGCTATTGCATTGCCGACGCTAAATCACTTTCTCAATTTGATGCCGCACTTTGACTGCCCTACTTAACTTAGCAATAGTAAAGGTAAAAAAATCGTTTTCAACTCACCCTAGGTTGAGCCATTAATGCTCTAGGAGCGACGTCCAGCCCGACTTGTGCCACTTTTGAAAGCACAAATTGATGACTTTTTCCCGAACAAAAAGTATCGAACAGCCGCCAAACTCTCTGTGCAAACGTGCAAACTTTTCAATTCACTTGACGCGCTTCAGATTTGTGTATCCTCTTCTAATATGTGTTGTGTATAATATTCACTTACTGAAGTTTCATCAACTAAACATTCACAAATAACTTTTTTTTATTTTTATTTAAATTTTTTGGCGCGATAGAGAGAAATATTTTTTGTTTTCTTGTTGTAAAAAATAAAATAAAAAACGAAACAAAATTCTCCACACAATTCTTTCAATTTTTTGGTCATATACAATTTTGTTTTATAGGCACATTTGTTATCCTTCTTGGGGGCGTTTAATTTTTTTTTTCGTTATGTTACAGTTCAAGTGCAGAAAATGTGTTAAGGTGATTTATAGTCAATTAGGTATACACGTGTATATAAATTAGAGATCAATTTTAGAAAAAAAAATTAACGATTTTTGTTTAAGGATATTTTTAAGTTGCTTTCGTATACAAGGAGTTTTCTTTTAATGATTACGCGAAACCGAATTTAGTGTTTTGTTTTGTTTTTTTTTAAGTTCAAAAGACCGAACGGTATACAGTGTAGAGTCTTGATAGAGAGTGGAGCGAGAGAAATACGAGCGTGTGTCTCAGCGATTCAAAAACTTGTGTTTCGTACGAAAATAGTGGTGCACACTACTGACGGAACTGACACAATTTGGCGGGATATTCTCAAGTAAATCTTGTAATCGTGACATGTTCCATAGTTGAGCTCGGTTATTAAAAATCTGTTGCTTGACTTAGAGTTGGAGTATGGAGTGTCTGCTGTCATGAGTGAGCTGATTGCATTTTGAGATTTCGCGCGCACTTTTATATTTTCTATTTGTTGTTTTATTTGCGCACAATAATTATTATTATATTATTCACTGGTTTCTATAATTTATGATTTATCACACAACAGTATAACAGAGGAGAAAATCAAATCAAATCAAATCGAGACCGACCGCGTTACCGAATTTACAGATTGAGACGAACCGACGACAACATCAACTACGACGACGAAGACAAAGACATTGAATGCGTGCAATTCCCGTGCTGCATCAATACTGTTGCCGATTGATTTGATGAATGGCTGTGCTGTGCTGCAGTTGTGTTGTTGTATGATAATGTTGCACCGCTCTCTGTCGTTTGTACTACCCCGATGTTGCGGGCAATGTTGCTGGGTTACTCTGCTGACTGCACTTCGCGATGACACTGTGTTGCATATTTTTTTATTTTCTCGCTTAATAATTAACTTGATTTTTTACAATACATTTGACGCAACCATCCATTTGTTTGAACTATACAGTGTGGCAATAATTGGATTTTCTTAATTTTTGAACAAATTTTTTTAAGAAATTTTCTTATTTGTATTTTTTTGTGTGTGTTTGAAAAAACCAAAACAATTTTTTTTTAACGGAATAAATTTGACTCGTACTCGTATCGCCGTCGCTCGTATAACTGTGTATAGAGAGTGCAAGGTGTAATTTATCAAACAGCAAATATAATAGCAATGCAGCAGTAGAATAATAAATTTTATTTTCGTGGGTATATACGTAAAAGCACACAGGAAAAAAAAAACAACGAAACAAATAATAATAATAATGATTATGAGGGGTTTTTAGTTTTTATTATTATTATTACTGCTATTTTATTGTTGTGTTCTACACACGTCGTACGCGTTTCGAAGGCAAATACACACTGGGCTTGTCAATCAATGTGTGAACTAAACTTGGCGGGGGTAAGTTGAGAAACATTTTTGTTGTAACACACACTGTGGCGACAGGGTGACGCATACACGAACGTTTCTGCCGATGGTTTAGATGTTTCACTGTCATTGAAGGGAGACAGATATATGGCATTTGGCAGCGACAGCCGACACACAGAAGTGTAAAGTTGGCTCTCTCTCTGTTGTGTGATTTCTTTTTTTGGTTTGTTGGCAGGGGTACTAGTACTACTCCACAGTCAACACGATGGGATATGGGAATGGTAGTAGACTCTTGAAGACGTCATGGAGTGGAAGAGATGGATGGTTAGGCACTGTGAGCACACACCATCAAGCCATCTCGATGTGGAGGAATGACTGATTTGACAGTACGCCTCTTCTGTCAGCCAATAGAGGGAGATAAATGCCTAACTTATGGCGTATGTGAGTGAATGCGAGGGTGCGCGCGTGTTGTGTGTTTCCCTATGCAGTAGTACAGGGTACAGCAGCCAAAGCAATAGATATAAAGTACTACTAAAAACCAATCCCATTTGTTATTTTTCGGCGTGGTGTGGAATTTTCGCTCAATCAGCACCAGAATGATGCATGCGCCTTCTCTTCGGACCGACGATGTGTAGTCGAATCTCACTGTGCCGGAGAACCGATACCACACCAAGTTGTGTGTGCTCTGCTCCTGATGATGGTTTGGTGTTGGATTTTTGAGAGACAAGCGCTCCTTGTAGGTTGTAGAGGTTGCAAAATTGATTGTGTGTGGGGCCGCATTTAGGTAACGCCTTCCTTCAAAAAAAACTAAATAACAGGCAAATAAAAGCTTGCTGCGTAGGTATTTGTGTGCAGAGGAGACACCTGTGCGGTTGGATATATATCATTTCATTGGTTTAATCCGTCAATATGGGATTTTTCATTCATTTCTGCGAATTTATTCATGTTGGCAGCTTTTTTTGGAATTTTTCGCCAAGTCGGTATATTTCCCAAAGACTTGGTTACTTTATAAAACTTCTATCGGAATAGCATTTCTCGTGAAATATAGAAGCTAGAAAGTATTTTTTTGAAATTTATTCCAACCCATTTGTGGGCGAAAATGCCCAATGAATTTTCGCTGAGTTGAAAATCACCAAATATACAGTGCTCCCGCTCGGGAAAAATGTCTAATAGTGGGTGGGGTGCCATCCCCAAACGTCATCTACATCATCTCTCATTCATTCAACCGATTGTCAACGCACATTCAAATTGCACACACAGCAGCAGCAGCGCTCCGCGCCGCCACAGTGTGTAGCGAAAAATGATTTACAACACACACTTAAAATTTTGACTGATATTCCCTATTCGTGTCGTGTATGACTTGTACGAGAGGTGTAACCGGCCTCTCATCATCGCCATTATAGAATTTTACGGCAGCCAAAAAAAAAAACCAAACATTCGGTTCTCTCGCTCTTCTGTTTTGCTCATATTTCATGTCGTTAGGCAAGGTTCACATGTGTGCACGTGTTTGCCGTCAATTTTATGGTTTGTTTTTGTCCACTCAACGGAGACAGCCATATGCCGGTGGATAGTGTCGTTTCGCTTCTTTGTTTTGACAGTTGTGCTATAAAAAAGTATCGGTCCTCCATCTCGTTTTGCCCAAACCAACTAACACTATCAAGAAAAATGAGGAGAAAAAAACCTGCTATGGTAAGAAAAGAAAAAGCTATTTGTGGTGCGGTGGTGGCGGCGGCGGCAGCCGAAGAATTTTGGAAAAGTATTTTTGGGGCTGGATTTCTCGAGTAGTTTTCCAGAAATGCTAGTCACTCTGTCTCGCTCTGAGCAGAAGGTTGTCATTCCATCAGTCAGGCAGAGATGGAGGAGATTTTTCTCACAGTTGAGTTAGTTGCTTTCCGCGAAACGTCACTCGAGTCGAGTGTCAAGAGTGTGTAGAGCTGTTGGTGTGTTTTGCGCGCGTAAGCGTCGTTCTCCCTCTCTCCCTCGCATATACCCACTACCCAGTGCGGTGTTGTTGACTGACATTCTTCTTCTTTGGCGTCGACGTCTTCCTCTACTTGTTCTTCTTCTTGTTTTCGCTGCGAGTGTGGAGCCAAAAGGTCTTCTTTGGGGCGAACACACGGAGTGGCTAACGCAAAGAAGCTAACGGGTTGGCTGAAAATGAAAAATTGCACTATTTGATCTGCAGTTGTGTGTTGATTCGTGTACGAGTGTATGGCTGTGTGTCCGTTTGTGTCGAGTGCAAGTGTGCAGAGTATTGGACCCTTTGTCAAGAAATGAGACCACACCATCAATCATGCCCAAGCAGTACGAAAGGGAGAGTGCGATATGACTTTTTGATTCGCTCGGTTTTGATTGCCCGCACTACTGTCAAATGGCAGATATAGGTCCGTACGCCGTACCTGCTGCGGATCACAGACTCACAGATATTACGTTTGGACTATGAGGCTATAATTTGAATTTCTTGGTGCGGTTGCGACGACTCAACAGCCGAGAATCGCACCAAGAGATTAATAAGAGTGCGGCTAATCCTTGTCAACATTTTTATGTTTCTGAAGAGTTATGAGTTCTTTTTTTTTTTTTTTTGTGGTTTTGTTTACCAATCTTAGAATGCAATTAAACCTGCGGGAGTTTACCGGAAGAGACATTTTATCTCCGCTCCTACCGGGCACGCACACACAAATTTTCCAGGTGTCACCCGATTTCCCGAGTTTATCGCTCCACAACAGATTGAGATATAGAGCGCGCACACGGACACACCGAGTATTGGGTACTCTTTTATTTACACAAAGTTTGTCGAGTTTGACAAGTGGGCGCACATGCATCCGATACATCATAATGTTGTCAAAAAACGCCGAAGAGAATATAAAGCATAAACGGTAGATGGAGGCGAGTCGCCTTGCTGCCCAAGCCGGGAAGTGTGAGAATCGTAAATCAAATGCAACGCGTTTTACGATTTTATTTATTTTACACGTTCGGCTGTCGGGTTTTATTCGAATTTTGTAGGTAGCCGGCGCTAGTGCCACCCCGTCGATGTCGATGATCGGAATCAGGGGGCGCATATCTACAATTACGGCATATGGAGTGCATTGATAAACAGGAGAAAAAATATTTTTATTTTTTGTGCATACGGCATACCTATAGGTACTTGACAGCATGTTTAGGAATTTATTTGTGGCGAAGAAAAATGTTGCCAAAGCGGTGGGTTTTGATGGTGGTTCTTACTGTGAGTTTGTAGCTGAAATTAGTTAAAAAGTGTACGTTAGTCGTTAAGGATTTTGTTTGGACTGGAAAGTGGATCAAAGCCAAAAACGGGTCGCGGATATTTGTGAAAAATATGTAGGTATACCTATTTATGTTGCCGATATTTCAACGACACTAAGCTTCGCACAATAAGTGGCATTCCCCCGAAAAACTGGGTAGGTATCATATCACAAACCTATATTTCAGTTTTGTCTATAACTACCTAGTGCTATCGGAGGTGGGTGCGTACAAGTTCCGTCGGGTGGGAAAGTTGTAAGACAGTCGTTAACAACCGATTCTTTGACTCTACGCGGTGTGTACGTCTTCCTGTTCTGGGACTTCTTAGATCGCATTTGACACAAATATTTTTTAAATATTAGCAAATATGCAGGTAGATTACTAGCTGAAAGGCATAAATACTGTCACATCAGACATACAGCACTTCACACGCATCATCAAATGTTGCTAGGGATAAGATACCTAAGTAGGTAAGAAATAAAATGCTGTAGGTAGGTACCCAAAAAACAAAAATCGGTGGCGCAATGGACTTCCCTCATTATGGCTACCTCTGTTATTAAATTAAATTGTTAAATGTGTGTCGCAATATTTAACCAAGAATTGGTTGATATCCTTCGGCTTAGTTCATGATAAATATAAACCTTTTAAATAAATATTAGGTACCTACATTCCTTTTCGCTCATTTTTGTTATTATCTACTTACTATAAATCGAACATTTAGTCACTGATTCGAAACTGCATTAAAATCTTATAATAAACCGAAGAGATGTTTAGAGATGAATATTGAAATATTCACACGTGTAAATGCTGTCCATTTTAATGCTAACGTAGGCTAATTGGCACTTGAAAAGAGGAACAGAAGAGTTCGCATGAAACCAACATAAATCATATTTTGTACCTCCCTACATGAACTCTTTTTGGATACCTATTTGATTTTCTTTTACTGACAATTTTCTGAAAATGTTTCGAGTGCCAAATTAATATTTTTTTGAATAAAAAAAAGGTTGCATACTGAAAACTAAGCCTGCCAATCTCTCCTAAATATTTCCTTTAGCCAGCTCAGCGCATTTCATTCGAGAAAGTGGTATAGAACCTACCAAAACGTATGTATATAGGTAGTGAAGGCTATGTTTATCCAAAAGCTTGCCTCTGTCGAATAGAACGTATGATCGATCGCCAAAAGAGATGAGGATGAAAAAATATCAATCGTCCTGATCATGACTTTGGATTGCCGCGACATTCCGGGAGGCTTTGCAGTGGTAAACTGCAACGGGTTATTGAAAATAAAGAGTCCGTTGGCATTAAAGTGTTTACCTGCGAAATAAAGATTTACCTACCTATCTACGAAAATGCATTTGCTATATCTATATACCTATAGGTGGGTAAAGTTAGTCCCAGTATATACATACAGAAATGTTTGCCGGAATTAAATTTACACGCCTTTATCGCCAAGACTTGGAATCTGCTTTGATTTTAGCTTACAAATATATCCCTAATATTTAAAAGGTTTATACTTATCATGAACCGTCATCGGGAAAATAGACACACGGAGGCGAAAGAAAATAAAGAGACTGAGTGCAAAAGGCTCATATTGACCGAAAATATGTAGCCTGCTGGAAAAAAAAAACTCATACAGAATGCTTGCGATTTTTTTTTTTTTTTCCTACACGTGTAGATACTGTCCTTGTAAGTACATTTAAATTTCCGTTCATGTGAGAGATAAGCAATCTCATCTGTTTTTTGTGGTTTCTATATGAGTTTATGTTGCGTGGGAGCAAAATTCATTAAAACTTTTGGAGACGAAATATGAAGCTGTGACACACGTTTCTCATATTTTTTTTCTTTCTTTCTCATCAGCTACGGAAAATTAGCTTATCTAGGAAATTTTGTATTCATTCATATAAGCGTCTTTTATATAGACGCTCGTATTTTATTCATGGCAAATGAGAACCGCATCGTCAACCATTTCACTTTATTAACATGTAAGTACCTTTATCGCCTGTGATTCTCGGATGAACTTGCCGGCGAACGAAATTGTTTTCCAATGAACTACCCAAATGTGAGCAAATCTTTTGTTGGAAAATCTAGAAAACTGCCGACTAAGAACCACTCATAGCCATGGTTGCCACATTGGTCATTTGTGGCCAATTTTGGTCACTATTTTTCCTCTTGGTCACATTGTCATTTTTTATTCAATTTAGTATTTTTTTACGAAATAGAAAAAGAAACTCGACATTAATTTGTTAATTGCATTGATATAAATGCGATGAATTGTTCTGCGTTTACAAATATTTCGGATACTTAAATTATTTTTAAGTTCTTTTATAAAGAACAAAACAACACAAGTTTTAATCAAATGTTCAATTATTGTTTAATTGTTAGTTTAGGGCAAACGTAACAGAGATACCACTTCTAAAAGGTTCCTCTTCAGAGAAAGGGAAATCTTTTTTTTGAATTTTTTTTTTAACTCCCAAAATGTCCATAAGTTCATGGTGTTTACGACAATCGGCAAGTGGACGTGAAAAACCGCAAATCGCCATTGAGTTCGGAAAACTTAAAAATGAAGTTTATTACAGTCAAAAATTCCATACGAACGCATGTGAGGAATTTCTCCTTCACTTGTTGTGAACTTGAACTGATGATTTTGTATGATTATCTTACGACTCTCAAAAATGTGTTTTAAGGAAAATTCCAATGACTTCTTCTGTTGATACATTTATCATGTAATGCGGCCTTTACCACATCACAAGCCTTTTGCTTTTGCTGAGTAGTTTGGTTGAAGATTCACAGCAATCATTCAGCATTCACTGAGGGTACACGAATAATACAAGAAGAATGCATTTTTCCGTCAGTAATACTCATCCAGCTTCATGCGGTTGAGCTTTTTTTTTAATCTTAATGTACTGTATGTACTTAATGTACTGTCTAGCTTAACCTAGTAACAAATATTAAAACAAAAATCAACTGAAGTCAAATCGCTTGAATTGGGTCAACTGACCTACTGTTGTAATGCTCATTTCATTATGTAACTTGAATTTGTATTTACCCGGCGTTCGTTGGCTTAAGCTGAATTAATTCAATACAATTCCATTCCAAGTTTTGGCCACCTTTATATTTATTTCTATTCACACAAATTTAACTCCGCCTTCTATTTCTGCAGAACTATCAGACAGCATTAAACGCATGTTGGCAACATTATTCTCAATCCGATGACATATTTCCTGTCAGGCGCTTTCTAACACTATTTTTGTCAAATATTTATGTACGTGAAAATAGACATAATTTCGAAGACAATAAAATTGAAACCTTGGGTTCTGTAAATTGAAACGTTCAAACGTTTTCTTGTCCACGAAGAAATTTTCTTGTGTGACATAATGCAAATCATTCGTGCGCACGAGTTTGATCGTTTCGCCTTACAGAATCTGACCCCTGATTTAGTAGGTAGCTACGTCAAATTCTGTCGTAAAGATCAAGATATATTCCCTTCTATGAAAATATCTTACCAACTTTTAACCAAGAAAGTTCTGCTGATAAATTTTGGTAAACCTTTCAAATGAATCCAATTAACTGACGTTTATGTCAACATTATAAAATTTTCTCGTATGTAGATACCTACCTACCAACATTTTCGAGCAAGTAGGAATGTAGGTAGATAACTCATGTTGTCTCTTAAAAAAAAGAAAAACCAATCACTCTAGTTCGTTAAAAGTTAAAAGAGAATTCTAACAGCGAAAAGTAAGGGAAACATTTTAATGCCACTTTGGGCTTGTTTGGATGCATGTTTGCTGTCAGATTTAAACACTGTCAAATTACAAATTAGTAAAAATTGGTCGACGAAAAACTGACGCCCTAATGCCCATAACACATGCGCAGACCCGGCGCAAAATACAGCTCTGCAAGTAAAACAGATGTGCAGAAAATTGTTGGACATGCATTGCACCGGCTAATATGGCTACTGTCATTCGCCGACTCAGCAGCTGATGTGTTTACAACCAAAACAAAAACAGTCACGATCAGTGCAAATGTCAAAAGCCGATGATGCCAAATACTTGAAATAGCAATTTAGTTTCTTTTGTGTTTTGGAACTCATGAATTTCGCAGCAAATTTAGAAATAGAGACATGTTGCAGAGAGTTCCGTTAAATGTGTTTTTATATCCTACAAACATGTGTATTCTAATCTTGCTGCGAAATGAATTCTGAACATGTGTCTTGGACATAATGATGAAGTAATGCAAATGAGATTTTTCTTACGCAATTATAACAGCAGCTTTGATGCATTTTAATCCCAAGATATTGCTTTATAGAGAATTTTGCAGAACTTTTCTAAGAGCGCGTTAATGCTTAGCGGATTTTACGTAGCGTAGGTGTAGGTACGCGTTGACTGTATCCAAGTCGAAAAATATTCCAAACATTATATCATGAAAGAAATGCAGAAAAATAAACAACATAAAATCAAACAGGTCGACTTCTATTGCACCACAGCGTAAAATAAGTAACCTCAAAGGCAGTCTAATGTCAAATAGCTCGGGTGAAAGTTTGACAAAGTCACTCAAGGTTGACATAATCTCAATAGAAAAAATAATAAAACTGCAGATCACTTGACGCTGAAATGTCACGCACTCGTGACAATGTCCATCAGGTAGTTTTCAGCGAAAGATACTCAATGCAACCTCCGGAGTGGTCATAAAACGTCCTTTACCTTCTGCAACAGCTCATTCCCAAAATCAACACTCTACTCTGTGAATCCATTATAGTTGTAAAAGTGAAATACCCTTGCATCCACACATCTACCTGCCTACATACATCGCAATGTGTGTGGGTGAGGAAAGACGACAAGTTTTTGCGTTGCAAAATATTTTCACCGGATTATGACAGACAGACAAAGACTTGGTTTCTTTTTGTTGCAAAATAATAACAAAATTCTAAAGTCACTGTTGAGGATTAAGAGCTGAGTTTCCAAATCTCTCGAACTTAGGTAGAAATGGTTATTGCGATGCAGCGTACAGGTACACAGCAGCAAAAAGAAGTTGAAAAAAAAAAATACAACGCACACATAAAATGTACAATTTTGAGATTTTACAATCCTTGCGCTTGCCCTGTGCAAGCAAAAGGACAACACGACCGAGATGCGAGGCATTGTTGTGTTTTTGAACTGTCGCTCTTGTTGACTAGTGCGCGGTCGAGTTAATGTACAGTGTACAGGACGAGAAGGATTTAAAAGTAAACTCCTTAATTGGATTAGCAAGAAGAGGCAAAACCATTTTTAAGGCTTTTGTTTAGTTATACTCGTATGTATCCTGTTGTCCAGAAAGCGACTTCGAGCTGGAGCACCATCGCAAGCGCAACTCCATAGTATCTATGTGTGTATAGCCAGAGAGGAATGACCTTGTCTGTGGCTTATGCCGTAAAACCAATAAACATTTTCCCACTTCATTTGGCATTTTAGCAAAATAATTCTCGAGAAAGAAAAGATGGAAGGATACTGAAGGAGGCGTTCGGAGGAGGCGTTTGCATTTTTAATCTGAATTGGTTTTGTTTTGCGGTCAAAAGTGCATGCAGAGTGTTTCCTTTTTTGTTTATTTTGCGAAACAGGAAGAGGGGCACCATCATATGATTTTGAAAGAGCGTTTTTCATTGGGCGTGGGATGATTCAATAGCCGTCGGCAAAGCGCTAAATGGAATTGGGGGATTTCTTCGAGCGAGTTAATTGAACTCGAGGCAGCTAGCCAAACACCGGGCTAATTCGAAAAGCATGTTGATTGAGGCCAGATTCAGCCCGAACTGTAGCGCCACCTAAGTAAGTAAGTAAGTAATTGAATGAGTGCTTAAATGTAGGTAACTTCCGTCCCCAGACTGCTCAACAGTTTGACATGTGTAGGTATGCAGTAAAATTTTAGCAATTTGAAAGAAATGTTTAGGAATAGAAAAAATGCTTGGAAGTTATTCAAAATCAATGCTTAAGTTAATGTACTGTAAGGCACTTGAATCTGAAGATCATTGATCGACACATACCTACCTAGTCGGAGCATTATTTTCAAATCAGACTTGAGAGTGAGTTACATCTTTACAAGCAGATACCTGCGTATGTACTTTCCTGACTTGCACTTTTGGCTGAAGGATCTTAAGACTTAAACACTGGTGAAAAACTCTTCAAGTCTGGGAGAGTCTATTAGAGAAAATGCTACACGTACCTGTATACGTTTGCTTGAAGCAAAATCAAAACGTTCCGATTTTTGCTCAATCGGGTCTCGATGCTTGATATAGGTATAGGTATAGTGTATTAAGGTGATTGACTACTTGATGATGTATATATGCTCATTTTTGAGTGGACGGCGACGAAGCAATATCGGTGGAATTTTTTTTAATAGTCTTTTTTGTTTTGTAAGATTGACAAGCTTTTGTTTCCAAGTTCATAGAACTTTATCGTTATTAACCAGCACTGTGGGACGATAAATCTAAGGAGTATAGGTAGTAACATCACGAAGATTTTCGTGTGAAAACTCATTTTTTCAGCCACTCTCTCATCCGTATATCTTTCGAAACTGTTTAACCTTTTATTTAAAGCCAGAGCTAGTCGCAGAGCGATGCATCAATCGTCCGCATATAACCGTGCTTTCGCCTCAAAATCTACGTAGAAATAAATGATAATGCACGGTCAAACAGAATTTACTTATACGCTCTCCCATGCTTGAAGAGTTTTATGTATAATAAGTGTAGGTATATGCCGCTTTTCATTTCATCTACCTCGGAGCAAACATGAGCTCCACGAATGACACCCCAGTGGAGATCCGGAGAATTACACTAGGAAACCGCTGCTACTTCGGTTTGGCAAAACAATTGGGTTCAAAACTCCTAATTCGAAGGACGAAATGTATGCTTTACAAAACCCTTATCCTGCCAGTTCTGCTTTATGGTGCCGAGTGCTGGCCGATAAACAGGAAGGGAGAGCTAATACTGGGCTCCTTCGAAAGAAAAATTCCCACATTTTTGGTCCCATGTGAGAGGAGGGCGAATGGAGGAGAGGATACAACCGCGAACTCTATGAGCTGTATCAAGATGTGGAAGTAGTCCAAAAAGGTATAATACGTCGACTACATTGGCTCGGCCACATCGAGCGAATGAACAATAACGCTCCAGTTAAGAGGATCTCTGAATCTCAGGCCCCAGGTTCGAGAAGACATGGAAGACCGAACCTCCTTTTTAAAGGCCAAGCCATCGCGGATCCCAGAGCACATGGACTGCACAAGAGAGGCGTAATCCCTCATAAGAATTCCCCTTACAGTATAAATTCCTTTCAGAATCATTTTACAGGCTCTTGTACCCTTTTTTTCCTTGACGGAAGAAATCTGTTTAATAGCGCCCTCTCCAGTCCAATTTCCTTTAAAAATCTAAGGATGAGAACTGGCTCCAATGACAGTATTTCCTCATCAGATAGTTGGTACTTGCCCAAGTATTTCAATGTCTTGTGGGTCAGTGTCCCACATCATCCCAGCAAATGTTCTAGGATCTCAATGAACTCATCGCAGAACCGGCAGAGACCTTCTTCAGATATACACAGTTACCTAAGGTGTTCCTTGAGTCTACAATGCTCCATTAGGAAGCCCGTTAGGATACGGAGGTTAGTTTTGCTCATCCCGATGCAAGCTTGGAATTTTTTCCGGTTGTATAGCCCCAGAAGTCTCTTGGCCTTCCTCATGCCCTGAGTGTTTTGGCAGGTTCTTGCCCTGTTTCGTTGGTCTAGTTTCCTAAGTTCTTCTTTGAGGGTGTGATTCCCCATTCCCCAGAATCGTTCAGGACCTATGAAAGTTTCTAATGCTCACTTTCTGGCTAGGGGGTCGGCTATTTCATTACCCCCTATTCCTATGTGGCCAGGCACCCAGCAGAGGGTAATTTTGTTTCTCCTACCCAGTTAATTAAGTTTTTGTAGGCATTCCCACACAAGTTTGGATTTAATGATGTAGGAATTAAGTGCCATAATAACAGCTTGGCTGTCTGTCATTATAGCTGTATCACAGGTGACTTTGTTTCTATCGAGGTTGATTTGGACACATCTGTCTATGGCATAGATTTCAGCCTGGAAGATGCTGGTATTTTTGACCATTGGTTCAGAATATTTGGTTCCAGGCCCAAATACTTCCATCATCAGTTCTCGATCCATCTGTGTACCAGATGTGATTGCTCAATCTGTGAATTGTGGATTCGCTGCTCCAATTCTTCTTATTGCTGAGCTTAGCAACAAAGTTCTTTTGGAAATCTAATCTTTTGATGATATCATCTCTAGGAAAGGCCAATAATGTTTTTTTTTTTTAGTAGTGTGTCAAACCCTCTCAGTGTGATGCACTTTTCCTACTCCTTCCTTGGCCATTCTTAAAATAGTTTTACTTGCACATTCCTCAACCACGAGGTGCAGCGGAGTTAGTTCTAATAGCACTTTCATAGCTGAGTTTAGGTAAGTTTTCATGGCCCCTGTTATACATAGGCACGCCAGTCTTTGCACTTTATTGAGTGTCTTCCTTGTGGTGGATAGATTGGTTCTAGCAATAGGTATATATTATCTCTGAAAAGCTTGAGGCCAAGTCCAACTGTATCCATCCATTTATCTAGCTTCTTATTTTTGAGCGGGGTCCCTTATGGAGTTGGGAACATTTTTAGGAACATGTAATCACTATGTCCTTATAGTCTCACAACCGTCATTAACTCATATGACAAGTACGTCGTACGTCATTGTGTTAAGATCGAAAAAAGAAAGAAGAAGGCTAGAGAACTCCTCACTTGCGGGGTGTAAATATCTTATTTCTTACCACTTCCCAGCACCACTAAAATTTGGCTGCTCATGGCAACCGTCAAGCTGCGAAGTTTAACCATAAACAATACAGTAATCCCCGGTTAATTCCATCGACTTAAAATGCACAATTTTTGACGCAATTAACCGGGAAACTCAATTACAGAAATACCGGTTAATTGGGCCGTTGAATCATTTAAGAAAATCCCACTTAATTGAGCTGGGAACCCAATAAAACGTTTTTTTTTTTTTTTTTTAATAAAATACCAAGCACACTTATTATTTATTTTGTTAAAAAAACAATAAGAGAAAATAACGAATAGGTAAGGAAAGAAATTTCCTCGAAATTAAGTATCCACTTTCGGTCGGTATAATTTTTGGCAGATGAATAAAATATTTTCCTGTGAGACACTCACAGTTCATACTCACATAAAAAGTGCTGACAAATATGCATTTTTAGCATTGAGCTAAATTAGCTCACTTTTGCTCACTTTTTAATATATCGTTTCAATATTTTCCATTCAACCGGGGAAAACTGAAAGTATTTTTAAATAAATCTAATAGAATATCAACGCAAGTAACCGGGGAACGCACTAAGGCCGGAAAAGTTAAATATTTATTTTCTATGAAGTTGTAAGTTTGAATAATTTCGAACGCAATTAAACGGGAAACGCAATAAAATGGGGCGCAATTATCCGGGCACTACTGTATCCCATCCATTTGTAGTACAGACAATTTTTAGCTTTCAGCTTAAGGAGTGAATTGCAGATAGCCGCTGTTTTGACATTACTTATGAAAGTTCCATTCCATAAATACTGGGTATTGGTCTTAGAGATCTGTTTATGGAATAGACTAGGTACAGTTTACCAGTGAAAACATTTTTATTCTCACTTTGCCTTGAGAAGACTTATGATGCAGGGTGTCGGCTTCATAGTCGAAAATTCGACTGTTATGTACTTTATTGGACCTGGGGCCTATACCACAAAACTACAAGTCTTGTACAACAGGCGAATTTTAACAATTAACAATGGTTTTTGTACCACAACACTACAAGCGAATTTAACAATTAACAATTGTACAAGCAAACCTTAACAAGTGGGAAATTCTAAATTTCCCCACTTTCTGTACCACAAAGCTACAAGTGTAGACAAAATTTAACAAGCAATTGTTATAAAGAGAGAAAAACTTAACGTGCGAATTGAAAATTGTTAAGTGATTACAAGTCAGATTTTATGTGGTCTCAAATTGGAATTTGAATAGTTAAAGTTCAGAAAATATTAACTAAATTACTCTAGTATCATAGAAGCATCAATTATGTAAGTAAATATTTATTTCCATCAGTAAATCAACGGGAGCGAGAGCGGCATGTAGGTACTGTAAAAATACTGTTAACATTTTGTTTTTACTCATAAGTCAGTAGTCAGTACATATTCGCGTGCGTCAAGTGCAGACTATTTTAAAACTAAAATGTTCTTTTTCGATTCAGATGAAAGTGATGATGATGAACAACAACAACGCGTTTTTAAAGTTTATAGACCCCGTATTAATTTTGAACCTGACGAAAATGCATTTCTCGAAAAATTCCGCGTTTCAATTTTAGAATTCTCAACTTTTGCCTAAAATAATATTTTGTATTTTCCGAAGAACTCAATACTGAAATAAAATACTTACCAAAGTTGATTTTCGACAGTTCTGCCAAAACACATCTCTCACATACGTCCAACTTTTATTAATTGGAATTATATTTAGGCTTAGAGCCAGATTATAGACACATTTCCAAGCTTCTATTTTTCTCTGTTTTGTTATGCTTTCATTAAAAGCAGCAAAAAGCAACGTTTTATTTTCGCGTATTTTTATGAGCACACTTTGTTTGCCAGCTAAGCTAATTTGCCTGCGCATCGTCTAGCCGTCACGGAAGCACTTGTACAAATGACTTGTACAAAGAAGGGAAATTCCATATTTAACAAGTGAAGCGTTTTTTTTTTGTGGTACAGTAATTATAGTTACTTGTTAAATCGGCATATTTAACAAGTTCCGGTAGAATTGTTAAATTGTAGTTTTGTGGTATAGGCCCCAGATTATTGTGAAATGGGATATCGGATACGACCAGGGGCCTATACCACAAAACTACAATTTAACAATTCTACCGGAACTTGTTAAATATGCCGATTTAACAAGTAACTATAATTACTGTACCACAAAAAAAAAACGCTTCACTTGTTAAATATGGAATTTCCCTTCTTTGTACAAGTCATTTGTACAAGTGCTTCCGTGACGGCTAGACGATGCGCAGGCAAATTAGCTTAGCTGGCAAACAAAGTGTGCTCATAAAAATACGCGAAAATAAAACGTTGCTTTTTGCTGCTTTTAATGAAAGCATAACAAAACAGAGAAAAATAGAAGCTTGGAAATGTGTCTATAATCTGGCTCTAAGCCTAAATATAATTCCAATTAATAAAAGTTGGACGTATGTGAGAGATGTGTTTTGGCAGAACTGTCGAAAATCAACTTTGGTAAGTATTTTATTTCAGTATTGAGTTCTTCGGAAAATACAAAATATTATTTTAGGCAAAAGTTGAGAATTCTAAAATTGAAACGCGGAATTTTTCGAGAAATGCATTTTCGTCAGGTTCAAAATTAATACGGGGTCTATAAACTTTAAAAACGCGTTGTTGTTGTTCATCATCATCACTTTCATCTGAATCGAAAAAGAACATTTTAGTTTTAAAATAGTCTGCACTTGACGCACGCGAATATGTACTGACTACTGACTTATGAGTAAAAACAAAATGTTAACAGTATTTTTACAGTACCTACATGCCGCTCTCGCTCCCGTTGATTTACTGATGGAAATAAATATTTACTTACATAATTGATGCTTCTATGATACTAGAGTAATTTAGTTAATATTTTCTGAACTTTAACTATTCAAATTCCAATTTGAGACCACATAAAATCTGACTTGTAATCACTTAACAATTTTCAATTCGCACGTTAAGTTTTTCTCTCTTTATAACAATTGCTTGTTAAATTTTGTCTACACTTGTAGCTTTGTGGTACAGAAAGTGGGGAAATTTAGAATTTCCCACTTGTTAAGGTTTGCTTGTACAATTGTTAATTGTTAAATTCGCTTGTAGTGTTGTGGTACAAAAACCATTGTTAATTGTTAAAATTCGCCTGTTGTACAAGACTTGTAGTTTTGTGGTATAGGCCCCTGTTCTAAAAAATGTCCAAAACAAGGTCATTGCCACAGTTGTTATGTGTTCGTTTCCTTTCGAAGTTGTATATCTACCTCTAAAATAGAACCATGTGGAAGATTGCCATCCAACAATTTTTCAGTGATTTCATTCGGTTCATCTGTGCTAAGAAGGAAAGGCTTACCTACCTCCGAAAAGAGCTTATTTTGTTGGCAACCATCATTATTGAGTGGGGAAGCGAGGAGTAACAACGATTCTCGCTTGTTTGGGGATTACCCCGACAATTTCTGTTGGGAAATTATGTCGAATTTAAGTTTTTGTGAATTGTTTGAGAGAAACAACTATCATTATTCTTCATATACCTATCTATAGTTTCAACGACTACATTGATTTGACACACTCACAAATTATTTTACATAGTTTCCACAAAACTACTTTCAGCTCAAAACTGAAACTATCTCCCATCTTTATTCGATCGACTTTCCCGTATTATTTTTCTTTATGTTTATAGCTAATAATAATACCTAAGTAATAACTAATTATATTTATCGAAGAAATTAAATCGACAACCTATCTGCCGATATCTCACCCGAATGGGACAGCCAATAATAAAATATGAAATAAAAACTCCATAACTTGTATTCAAATCGAGTAGAAAAAAAAAAAACATATTATTATGCAAATAAAACTGCGTGACTGGTAACCCAATCTACGGACCCGACCGATGCGACGCCGCGACGAGCACTCGCTGGCTGCCCTTGGTTTCCTCATTTGAAAATCATACTCGGCATCGGGTTTCGAACACTAAATTAATATTCGTCAGTCCACCATTCAGCAATATCTTCGACTTTTCAACGCACTTCCACAGCAGTCTATAGGTGCACCTTACCTATGTCTCGTTGGCAGAGGTGAACCCAGTTCTAATTTCGGACAGAGCGTCGCAGAACTAATCACCTTTGGTATCATACTTCCGTCAGTTTGTCTAAAAAAAATGTCCGCATACGAGTCTATTGCTGAAAGGAAACTTAACCCAAGTTGACAGACCTTGACCCTAGGTAGATGGATATGGTAATGATGTTGACCAGCCAGGCAGCATTGTCTGCCCCGAAGGTCACTGCACAAGAGACATTTTTGCGAGAGAAATTAAATAACAGATTTGGAAGGTCAGTGGGCAAACCTTTTAAAAAATTGTTTTCTAACTCTAAGAATGTTGGTGCATCCGAATCTTCTGGAGAGTAAATAGTTTTCTAACTGATTCACGTGCCGATTGCCAGTGCGCAATCTGCTAATGTGTGTTCCAAATATATTTTTGGATTATTTTGTTGCTTTTTTTTTTTGGCAAAAAATAGAGAAAATAATAAACACACTTCAAAACCTTGCCGAAAATAGCGCACACATAGTTCGGACTTTAATGATTCTCAGTGACAGACAAGGCAGTTGGCTGTGCTGAAAAATTTCGAATTGGAAACGGTTTAGATTTTCCAACTGAATTTATGCTAATGACGTCGAGAATTGGGCGTCGATTTGAGCTTGGTGTAGATGTAAACAGAAAACATTACACCAGCGATAATGAGTTTCGGGTACTTGTTCGCAAAATATACGATGTTTTTGGGGAAAGCATGTTTTTCTATCTTTGAAATGTAAAAGTAGGCGAATTTTTTTAAGATCGAATATTTCCTTGATCTGGATTTTATTTCTAAATATTTTTCTTAAGAATGGAATACCTTTGGTTGAGGTTTTACAGAGTCCAAGCTTCTGTTTCTTGTGGATAGAAGCAAGATCTTCAAGTTCTGTTTATGATTGTAAGCTTCTTTTTTTTTTTTTTGAAAAATATGCCTGCTGGCAGGGAGTTTTGTGTTTGCTATAAGAAAATTCAAGTCATTCGATGTATTTCCGAGGGAACTATATTTAGAATTTGCAGTTTTTAGCTCTTTGGAACAGCGTTGCTGTTTGACCCCCTTTTGAGCCTCCGCGGACCCCTTTTTCAGTTTGAGTAATATTTAATTCTTTATTGAACGAAAAAGACTAAAAACATATGAAAACAAGTGTTTCGCAATGAAAAAAAAAGTTTTTTGCTAAAATAAATGTTTTTGCAGCTTTTTTTTGCTATATACCTATAAAAATTGTATGTGGAGGCCCCTATTTGGTCCCCTTTTTGAAAATTTTCAGCTACAATGCTGCTTTGGAATAGCTAAAATCCCAGAAAGGATTACCTTGTTGGACTTTTGAATCTCGGCTAACTCGGCAGTGCGAGGTCTTAGTTTAGGTTAGGTTGGTTTTTGGGCTGGCGGGTGGTGTTCCGCGTCACACTGAAGTCAAAATTTACCCATTGTGATACCCGTCGGGGGAAAAGGTCTGTCCCTTACCCATAGTAACCTATTCAGTGCGTCTTATTGTTAATTAATTAATAAATTACTTACTGTGTCATTGCATTCAACCCATCTTGAGGATTTGATGAAGTTCATGATTTTGTCCATTGGTGTGCTAGATAGCTCGTTCAGATTGTGGAAGAAGAATTTTCCAAGGAATTTGTACCTGGAGTCTTCGAGACCTGGACACGGACAGTGACAAAGGAGGTTGTATCATATATAACTCGCTAGTCACCACAGCCTCTGCAAAGCTCTTCTTGGGTCAGTCGCATTTTTTCCATGTGGTATCGCAGGGTGTTATGTCCCGTTATGTCCCGTACAAGCATAGAGAGACATTTGAGGTTATTCCGCATGATTCTCTCAGTTCTGGATTTACAAAAAGATGGCCATAGTTTTCTTGTGCTAGTGCAGGTATCCATGGATATCCTTCTGAAGTTCGTCTCATCTGTGGCCTTCTTCCCCGCTTCTAGATTTAGTGTACTGAGTGGGATATACACAGAAAGGCATGCCTGTTCCAGAGCATTAGCCAAAACTTGTTGTTCTAGTTCATCCGCTTTCTCATTGTGCTTTGAATGCTTTCATATCCAGGGACCCAGCACAGAAGTACCTTGTGCTGTGTTCCAAGAGCTCTTGCCGACAGTCCTTCACATTTCAGCCCTTCGATTTTATTCCTGGGGCAGTTAGGCAGTTAGACCTTGGGGACTTGTAGAGTTTGAGGCCACGTAATACCCAACTAATCCCAGATAAGGCGGGTCAGGCTTTGTAGGTTTTTATTTGAAACCGATGAGCTATTATCTAAGAGTATAATAGGTCAATTGTTTGCTGACTTGAAGTAGTCTATTCCCAGGCCGTTTTAACTAGGTAGACTCAAATAGAAAGGCTCTCGGAGCCTCTGCAGCTATATTCCACAAAAAAAAACTCTCCAAGAAGCGCACTTCTCTCTGGGACTTATTTCTTTTAAATGGCCAGAGACCAAGTCTTGGTTATTACTCGATGACTGGTTGTGTTTGCCCATCTACGGCCATCTGGTTCGTATGTTCCTTTTACAATTTCCCTGAAGGTATTCAAGGGCGGGTTGACCGTAACTTGTATTAATTTATCGGTATTTCTCAAAACATTTTTTAACAATTCGTTGGCAAATTCGTTTCCTTTGTTGGAGTAAAGTGCCACCCAGCATAGACTGACTTGGTTCTGTACAGCCATAAGCGCTGGGCCATTGATCGCCCAACTGTTGTCAATTTGATGTTGCGTGATTCTAGAGCTTTAAGAGCAGCCTGCCTATCGATGAAAATTAAGACATACTCTTTCCGGATATCGATTCCATTTCTAGGAATTGTTCTGCGACTGGAATCTACTGACTGAATGACACTGCAACTACCCGCCAGTCTAGTTGACTTTCGGGTTTCAGGGTTTCAGGTTTCGATTTTCATTATACAAATGCCATTTAAGCCTGGTCCTGCAGTGGTTTTTGATCCATCGGTATAGATTGCCATCTCATTTGATTTTTTGACTATGCGTTTCTGTCCCATTCCACTGTGTATAGCTAAGGCCCAGCGATTTTCCAGCTGTTAGTTTAGCAGTAGGTTGAGAAAGGTGTCCATAGCCGCCTTGGGTGTTGTTCCACCTTTAAAGGCGAGCTGCTGCTATAATGTTTGTGCAGTGTTTTTTTTTTTTTTTACTTTCCATATGTCAATGTGGGTCCGATTGATTATTGTGGATAAAAATAACCTGGGGATCCTAACAGGAATAATCAGCAGCCACGGTGTCGTGAAAACACATCTTCCCCGCATTGGCGTATCACTGGATCCTACCTGGGGACTCTGTCTTCACATACACACAGAATGTCCGGCTCTATGTCGTCTCAGGAGAACATCCTTGGTGATGAAACCGTCAATTAAGCAACTTTTATTGCTGACATACACCCAGAGTCCAGAGAAGATCCCTGTCTTCCTGCCTGCCTGTGGAGTGAAAAGATGGCTCTAGGAATTTGCGGGGAAAAGCACAATATGATCCTCTAGAAGTGCCAGAGCCTCTTTGAGGACCTCCCGCTTCATAACCTATCTATCTATCATCTTTGTGTCCGACTACCAACTTATAACCAGTACATCAGTATTGGTTTCAAACCCAAGGTTTCGCCTCTAGTAACGGGTGATTTTTTAGCTGGTTTGGTTTTGGCAACACTGGTTTTGACAGCTGACGTGTGTTTAGTACCTTGTGTCACTGTCAAACAGCTTCAGTTTGGTTTGCAATTTAACCATGGATCGTCTTACAAATGAACAACGCTTGCAAATTATTGAATTTTACTATCAAAATTCGTGCTCGGTTCGAAATGTTCATCGCGCGCTGCTTCCATTTTATGATCGGCATTCTCGACCTTCTGAGCAGTCTATTCGGAAGATTGTGATCAAATTTCGCACCAAATTTACTTTGTTGGACATTAAACCACCAACACGTTTACGTACTGTGCGTAGTGAAGAAAATATTGCGGCCGTATCAGCTAGTGTGACAGAAGACCGCGAAATGTCGATTCGGCGCCGTTCCCAGCAGTTAGGCCTTTGTTACAGCACTACGTGGAAAATTTTGCGGAAGGATTTGTGCGTAAAGCCTTTTAAGATACAGCTTGTGCAAGAACTAAAGCCAGCCGACCTACCACAACGCCGAATTTTTGGTGAATGGGCTCTTGGAAAGCTGGCCGAGGATCCGCTTTTTTATCGAAAAATTGTGTTCAGCGATGAGGCTCATTTTTGGTTGAATGGGTACGTAAATAAGCAAAATTGCCGCATTTGGAGTGAAGATCAGCCAGAAGCATTGCAACAGCTACCAATGCATCCCGAAAAAGCCACTGTTTGGTGCGGTTTATGGGCCGGCGGCATTATTGGGCCATATTTCTTCAAAGATGATGCGAATCGCAGCGTTACTGTCAATGGTGAACGCTACCGAGCGATGATAACAAACTTTTTTTTGCCCGAAATGGAAGTTCTTGACTTGCATGATATGTGGTTTTAACAAGACGGGGCCACATGCCACACAGCACGCGAAACAATGGCGCAATTGCGAGGCGAGTTTGGTGAATAGTTAATTTCACGTTTCAGGCCGGTCAATTGGCCGCCTAGATCGTGCGATTTGGCACCATTAGATTATTTTTTGTGGGGGTATGTCAAGGCTAATGTGTATAGGGACAAACCCGCTTCGATTGACGCACTGGAAGCCAACATCCATGCATTCATTCGTGAGATACCGGCCGATATGTGTGAAAGAGTATGCCAAAATTGGACTCAGCGGATGGACTACCTGAGACGCAGCCGCGGTCAACATTTGCATGAAATTATCTTTAAACATTAAATTGCAAGGTTCAAACTATCGATTCAAATAAATATTTCATTCATTTTTTCGAATTTTTTGTGTTTTTTTTTTTTTAAAGTTCTAAACCTCTTAAAAAATCACCCTTTATTAGGAAAATGTGCAATTTTATTGAGAAACGATTTGGTTTAAGTAAACCTGGTTACTGGAACCGCACAATTACTTATCCACTCCACTCCCAAGCTGTTGCAAAGTTAACCATACTTTTCGGATCTTTTGTTTTAAAATGTACACCTTCATAGGTCTCATCGACTAACAAATTCCCTCATTCAAACAACAGTAAACACATCGATTTGACTTTCAAAATAAAACAAAATCCCTCTCCTCAAACCCCATCGCTTGGTAAAAGCAATTTTCTCTTCAATTTCTCCCAAAATACGAGCATCATCGCAGCGCAAACAGCGGCGGCAGGAATTTCATTTATGTAGGCAGCAACACTGGAAACATAATTTCATTTTGTCAAAATTTACGAGAAACGATTATTGAAATTTATATTAGCTCGGATTAAAAATGCTCATCACGTAGTCCTATATACCAACAGCGTTGAAGGCACGTCGTCCTTTATCCTAAATCGGCTGTACCTACTTAAGGGCGAGGGGGCCCATTCCGACGGTTGAATATGATTTTAATAAATTTCCCAAACGAACTTCTGCAATCGTATAATTTCCACCTACAACCGCCTAGTGGCAGACTGGCAGACGCAACATTTTTGTAAACACTGCGCTCTAATGCCGGCACACAACATTTAACGGCGAAAATCAATAAAGTCCTGGAAACTTTCGTGTGACCTACAAATCTGCGACTGACAGGCCTCAATGACGACGATGACATGCAGTTTTGTTACCGTCGCCGGCGACAAAAAAAAAAAAAAAAAAAAAACAGAAAAAGAAAGGGAAATCTCTGCTTTCCAGCCAGTCCTCGAATTGGTAAACAGGGAGCGCACAGCAATTATTCATCCAGAATCAACAACCTTGCTATTGTTTCGGCTGTGCATGTGTATGTGTGCGCAAAATTCGGATGGAACATTTTTAAAGAGTGTGCAAAAAGAAAGACACACGCCCAATTCAATTCATAAATCGCATAAGGATAATAACTTGATGTCCTTTTGGGTGCGGGATTTTTCTCTCTGCATATGTGTGTTGCGTCGCGGTGCCCCTAATATGTCATCGCGGAATATACCGCAACGATGACGACGACGACGCCTATGTAGAGCAACGGATTTAATGACCGAGCGCGAAAGTGCAAAACGGTGCGCTGCTATTATTCATTTTCAGCGGCGGCACCCAGAACAGCATCCCATGGTCAGCCGACTTTTGCACAGTGATCCTGGCGGCATGCAAAAACCCGCACCACAACTGCCATTCTTCATACACAAACAATAGCCAGAGGGGGCACCGCTGATACCGATACCGATACCGAACGCGACCAGAGACTAGCGCCTAGAATGGATAGATGACTGTGGGTGAGGGGGAGTCCTTTGCCATGGCGATGCTGTTGAATGGCTTAATGATAATGACTGACAGAGAATGACGGAACCACTTTTCTAGCTTATTTTCTTGTCATATTTTATTGACTCGATGTGGTTTCGGTTTGGCGCGCTAAATCTTTTGTTTTATATTTTTGATGGGTGGTTCTGGTTAGCTGGTTAGGTGTGCGGTGCACGACAGCCAGCAAGAGCCTCCGCAACTTTATTTATGTTCCCTATTCAAGTTCGATGTTCGATTTTATTGATTTTTTGAACTGCGGTGACAGAGAATGATTGAGCGAAACAAATTTATTTTAGTCGACGTGACGAAACTATATTTCGTTTTTGTGGACAAGCTTTTCATTTTAGGAGGATAGGACAGGTGGACAGGTAGAGGTATATTTAAGGAGCATTATTTTTAGAATTCAGAGCGATTTTGGGGTATGGAATTTGGTGCATGTAGGTACCACTTATATGGCTACCTATGGTAAAGGAACAGGTATGTTGATCAAAAAGAGCACTTAACGACAAAATTACTTTTTACTTTTCTTGTCTTTGAAGGGAACTGAAAAATGGAGAAGCCTATGAAATCAGCATAGGAAATCAACATCCGGAATTTGCGAAAAGTGAAGGACTCGGAGGACTTAGAATCACTTAACTTATGCAGTCGATTTTTCGAAAAAGTGAAGTAAATCCAAATTTTGCGGAGTAGATTTTTCTAATTATGAAAAAAGTATCACTAGCCTATGGCCGGGTCGGTTTTGACATGCTAAGAAAATTTGGAAATGTCTTAAAATTTAAATACAATGGTTAATCGATATAAATATTTTTAACAGAGTGCACCTTAGCTATACAGAAGCTTAATCCAAAATAAAATAAATCATTTCATCGAGTACAAGGAACTTATCGAGTGAACTTAAGTCCCCTTTTGACTCTAGATTATCAGATCTTCCTCTAAATAAATAAATAAATAGTTGGCGCAACAGGTCCGAAAGGACCCTAGGTCTAGCTTCTCACAACCATTCGTTTTGTGTGAGTTTTGTATTTTTGGAACAAATGGAAGGGATCTAAAATTTTATGACGACTCCAAACGGCTTATTGAGAAGCTCTTTCAAGACAGTCATACTCTCGGATGTTTGTCAGATCTTAATTGTCAACATTCCGCCTGTAAAATTTTGTAATCGATGTTCTCGGCATTGCATCCGCCAACGAAGCTCCTAACCAGAATATAGGTACGGGCCTTCAAAAATCTGAATTAAAGTTTAATTTGCAAGTTCACCGGAAAGGTGAAAATTACATAAGTCCCTGCGCCTGTAAGACGGCTGTCTATATGAAGACAGAAGACTGATGGTAGGTAATCTGCATTTCAACGAAGACTCCCGCACCAGAAGCGTGAAACCTGACAAGTTCTGAAGTCGTTCTTTTTAATGTATATTAACGGTCCCCTTTCCAGTTAAAGTTTCGTCTGAAGTCAGTCTTGAATAGGAAAAGTCGAAAGTACACAGCCGAAACAATATAAACAGCGTTAATCCTTCATGTAAGGGGTTTGCCATCTAGTGGTTTCTTTAAAAATCATAGGTTATTTTGACACTGACAGCTGTTTCCCGCTCGAAAACTTGACAGAAAGTCAGCATCATACCTCAGCCGAACGTAATAAATCGCTTAACGTTTGAACAAAGTTGATGGGAAATATTGAAAACTGATTTCCAAACAGTGTCTTTTTTTGGAAAAAGTTGTGGTTGAAATGAGTACCCACCGCGCCTGCTGTACCCAAGTTTGTCCAAAAAGTTCATGAGACTAGTATGCTAATGGACAACACTCATGGTCCCCGTCGTCGTATATACGGTGCGCACAGACGAGAATGTGGCTTCTGTAGCCGAGAGTGTAAGACTCAATGCACGAACATTAACTCGCCATCGATCTCAACGATGGGCTTTACAGAGCCATGTTAACCGGACTTGTTTTTACTAAAATTGAAGACATGTATTTGGCCGACCTCTGGTTCATTCAGGATGGCGCGCCAAGCCACATAGCCCATGCCACACTCGATCTTTTGAGCACCAAGTTCCCTAATCGTGTTTTCAGCCGTCTTGGCGATGTCAATTGGCCGCCTCGGAGCTGCGATTTGACCCCTTTGGACTTTTTTTTGTGGGGAACCGTACAGAACCAATGTTATGATGATGTTTTCACCCAATTTAGTCTGATTTGATTGAGATCGCCCTACACCCTACAGGTGCGATGGCAAAACTGGTCTTGGACCTACTTCCATACAGATTGTCCATTTACCAAGCTCGCACCAAAGACCCCCGTATCTTCAATTGAGACAGCCTCTTATCTGTGGACAAGACAAAAATCTCAACCTGCGTTCCTCTCCCTCCGACTAGTCACATCAAATTTGAAAAACCAATAACCCTCCAAAGCTTTGCCATACGTTATCCGTGCAAACGAAGTGCACCCGCTCACAGATATCCACTTTCCAGAGTCAATAATCTCCGCTTAACAATTATTTTTATTAATACGCTCAACGATCCCCATCATCCAATAACTCATGTAATTTCGCATCCTCCGCCAAAAAAAAATATCTTAAATCGTTATCACGCATTTATAGAGGTACGGCCAATAAAAAGGCTGACAAAAAAATCGCAACCACAGCAGACTTCAAATTTTACGAGTTCCTTTAAAAATTTGACATTTATTTGAAATTAAATTTAATTGCAGTCTCAGCCCCGCCACAGCATCTACCTCCAAGGATGTACGACGCTCTCTCGAAATCCATTGTTCGCCGGTACGCCGCGCCGATACTTTCATCTGAGTGTTAATTATGGCCGAGCATAAATCTCGTTTTATTGGCCTCCGCCGAGTCCTTTTCCGTTCATTGCGAAAACAACTCAACTTTCCACTCAGAGAGGTTGCCATAAAAATTCATTCCGCCATAATTGGGAGGGGAAATTTACCCCTCAAGGATGGAAATGAATTTCCAAAGGGGCACAGCTATTGAACAGAGACAAGACGATGCGATGCCAGTTCCCCATCGTTGAAGCAGCACAGCGGTGCTGGTCTCCCTTCAACCCATCAGAGAATATTCCCCTGAAGGAGAAGGAGGGCAACACAAAAAAACCAACTGCACTAACCCATTACGAAAATTGTAATGGCCGAGAAAGTGAAATAGACATATGGTGGAAGGGCTTAATGTAACAAGGTCGGCGATAAATCATCTCCAGTAATTCGCTCTGTCTCGCTTTAGCTGATGTGTTGCGCTGAGCGCTGGTGTGCTCTTGGTTGTGTTACGCGAGTTGCACTTGCTGAGGGGGTTTTATACTCTTCTTGGTAGACGGGCAAGTAAGCGAGAGGGATGCTATTCTGAACTGCGAATTTGACAAAATGGTCCACAATGGAGTTGTGGAATTGGCTCTGCATGCATCGAGCGGGTGATTGATTTGCGTAAACATAGCAATTGAGCAACATGTTGCTGGCAGCTTGACTGTGGACACATGGATGTGGTTTTATTTAAGATTTCTTATGTACGTTGTCAGAGAGGTTAACCTCGTGCAAATTGTCGGCAGTTTAATCATTTTTATGGTGTCATGGGAGGTATGGTTCAGAACAAGTAGAGGTATTTTTTTCTGGATGGAAACGAGTAATGCGAAGCGGATGCAATTTGGCTTATATGTACTCTTAGTTTCGAAAGACATAGATAGGCATACCTACCTCCTTTACAGAGGGATTGGTCATTGGTTGGCTTTAAATTTGATACGGTGGCATCTTCCAGCGTAACTTCATGTGATTATGCCACGCATATCGAGATCAATGTTCTAGGTTACCATCTACCTATGTACGTATCTATTTTTTGAGAGATCTCCTCTTCCCATTTAATTTGTGAGAAGGCAATTGTTTGTTTACCGTTACCCTGTCACCTTTTTTTTTCAACTTCGAATCGCATTCGTAGTCCGGGTGGACAGAGCTCCAGTTGTGAATTCGTTGTTCCACTTTTGTCTATTAATCAACTCGTGCGTCAAACTTTGAAGAGGTAGGTACAGGTACCTACCCAAATGCAGGGAAATTGATGGAAGATTTTGATAGCTTACTACGTTGAGCGGCTAAATGTATACAGTGAGATTCCCAAGGGGACTTCTTATATTTGCTTTAGGTAAACATAAGCACCTACACATCGTGGATTCGTAAAATACATTTTCGCAGCCTTGGAGATTCGGTGAAGTGTTTTAGGTGGGCCTTTAGCTCAATTTGATACTTTTATCTTAAGGTTTGCCATATAAGTTTGCCTAGTAATTTTTAACTTAAAGAAGAAGGGATCAGCTACAAGGTACGTTTTAAGATTTCTCCTATAGTAAGATCTACGTCCCTTGCTGATTGTGCTGATGTAATTGAACCTAAGCTTTCAATACTCTTTATATTGACTAACCACGGCATCTTCTCTCGAACAACTTCATTAGAAAGGTAAGAAGTACTGGTTTATTTTAACCGAGAAAATCATCAGAATAAAACAGTACGTTGAAAGCGCTTAATAGCGTGTTGAAGATGCATATCAAAGATGTGTTCCGTATATTTACGACTTTGAAAGTTGAGGCCTCCAGTTGTATTCTTTCCAGTTTTTATTTTTAAACCATATGCCTGATTATCTACTTATAGGTTATTTTCAGGAGATAATTTTATGCAAAAATTCAATTGCAGAACTACACCATAACATCACCAGCATGCTAATTTCCCTCCCAGACGGCATAGGTCCCACATCTATAGACTACACTTTACCCAACCAAACTCAACTTCCATAAAAACTTCTCTGTTAGACTGCCCTCTAGATCAGAATGGAAGGAAAATGCGGTCGTAAACGAATCCCATATGGTTCCAAAATGAACTGTGAAGTGGCAGCGGGCATCTTCTCAACAGAATTAGACATCTCCAAAACTCTTCGCAGCCAGCGTCTTTCAAGCAGAAGTACTGGCAATTAAGGAGGCGTGTAGTGTGTAGACTGCTACTTAATATAGCGACACCCAGAACAAAAATAGGCATCTTCGTCGACAGGCCGCGATTAAGGCTGTTGGTTCGACTAAGTCAACGTCCAAGCTTGTTGTGGAATGCAAGGAGACACTGACCAGGGATTGTCATCGGTTTGAAATCCATTTCGTCTGGGTTCCCCGCCATAGGAACATTGAGGTTAATGAAAAAGCTGATGAACTTGTCAGACGAGGCTCTGCTCTGTGCGTGTCTCGGGCGGAGAAAGTCTTCCCTCAGCTGGCATACACGGAAAGAACTGCAAAGTCACTAATTGCAAAATTTTGAGTTGCAAATCACGAATTATATATTTTTCGCAAATCACAACGATTTTGTTTTGAATTGATACAAAAATTCGTAATTCGACATTGAAAACGGCAAAAAATATCAAATTTTGTTTTTTGAATATTACGATTAGAAGTATTAATTCGAGCTTCATTTATTTGTAGTGATTTGCGACATTTTTGGCGCAATTCACTACTTCAATGGGTCAATTCCTCAAACAACACTTTAAATCTGTCAAATTGTAAAAAGTATTTCGTAATTTACTTACTTACTCTTATAATAATTTCGCACATGTAAATTGAAAACGTAAATTGACGTAGAGAAGTCCTCAGCATTTTCCAGGCTGGATTCCGTTCTAGCCTGTCGACAGTGGATCAAATATTTATATTGACAACTATAGCAAAACGCTTTATAGAGAAAAAAAAGAAGTTGTACGTTTTTTTCGTTGACCTTAAAGCTGCTTTTGACACCGTCAATAGAAATTCACTGCTTTTTAAATCAGCAACGTTAGGCCTTTCGACAAAAATGGTCAGAATCTACCAGCAACTTCTTGCTAACACGTCTGCTGCTGTGTGTAGTGGTAAACTGAAATCATCAACTTTCCCTACAGAATCTGGTGTTCCACAGGGTTGTGTCCTGAGTCCTTTAATGTTTTCTCTTTTTATAGATGATGTTTGTGACAGTATCCCAGGAGGCATCAAGTACGGTGATGTCGATGTTAAAGTTTTGCTCTACGCGGATAATCTGGTCATTCTTGCTGACAATCCCCATACTCTCCAGTTGCAAATAAACAAATTAAAGCAGTATTGTGATACTTGAGATCTAAAAATCAACACTGGCAAATCAAAAATACTTGTTAGAGAGCATGCTTGGTTCCTGGAGGGTACTCGAATTGAGGTTGTAAATGAGTTCAAGTACTTAGGCTTTCTACTTACATACAATCTCAATTTAAAACCTCATATCAAAGAAAGAACTCTTGCAGCTAAAACCGCAATCAACACCTTGTGGTCTAATTTTTTTTTTGTAAATAAATGCGTGGATCCGGCTTCCAAATTTAGAGTTTTTAATGCCACAATTAATAGTTGTTTTTGTTATGGCAATGAAATTTACGGCTATCAGCAAAGTACGGAGATTGAAAATATACAAAGGTATTTCTTTAAGAGGATTTTCAAGCTTCCCTAATCTACACCTAGCTACGCGATTCATGTAGAATCAGGTCTACCCTATATTTTTACGAAAAATCTAAAAGCAAGTGCAGATTACATTAGCAAAGTTATGCTAAGATCTATGAATAATTTACAAAAGAAAGTTAATGTTTGCTTTATTCATCTACCGAGCTTAACTCTAACAGATTTCAGATATAATATATGGTGATATAATAATTAAAAGTATATAGTATAATACAATAAGTTTTAAGTAACTTTAGGAATTAATAAATTAACAAGAAGCAAAATTTTATACATGAATATTTAAAATTACTGATTTAACTTTCTCTCTATCATCACACAAATCAATTTCTGTACAAACTGAATTGAATAAATTAATACATTTAGTAGTAGGCTCATTGAGACCATAATTGTAAACATGCCTAGGATTAAATAATAAATTTCTAGATCTGAGTATTCTTTCAGGTGCGTAAAACAAAAAATTCTTTAGAATATCAGGACACTTTATACGATAAGAAAACACATCATGAACAAACAGTATACACTGAACATTACGTCTTTTCTCAAGGGTATCTAACCCTATTAATGCACATCTAGTAGAATAAGAGGGTCTTTCATCAAGGTTCCATTTCAATTGAGCAATTACAAATCTTGTAAATGACTTTTGCACTCTTTCCAACCGATTTATGGAAGTAAAATTGTTAGCGCACCAAATAATGGAACAATATTCAAGAAAAGGACGAACAAGGGACATATAAACAGATTTAAGAGCATAAGGACTAGAAAATACGGCACATGATCGTTTGAGGAATCCAAGCATAGAGTTAGCTTTAGCAACAACATAGTCAATGTGAAGTGAAAATGAAATTTTGGTGTCAAAAATCACCCCAAGATCTTTAACTTCAGTTACGTTAGAAAGTGAAATTTCTGAAATGTTATATTGATAAATAACTGGAGACAAAATACGGTAAACAGATAAGGAATGACATTTTGTAATATTCAAGGACAGCTGGTTTAGCTTGCACCAATTAACAATTGAGTTCAAATCGGATTGAAGCCTATTGCAATCGAATATGCTTTTAACACGCAAAAATATTTTTAAATCGTCAGCATACATAAGACAATGAGCATGCTGAAGCACAGTTGGAATATCATTGATAAAAATATTAAACAGCAGAGGTCCTAAGTGACTGCCTTGAGGAATACCCGATAAGACGTCAATAGGCCTCGATTGAGAAGAACCAATTTTAACAATTTGCTTCCTTTTTGTAAGGTAACTATAGATCCATTTAAGGAGGCTCGACTGAATGCCAAATGATCTTAATTTATCGATGAGAACATTGTGACAAACAGTGTCGAAGGCTTTCACAAAATCTGTAAATACAACATCAACCTGATAACCTAATTCTACGGAATCGAAGAGGTATTTACTGAAAAGCATTAGGTTAGTCACTGTAGATCTACCAGATATAAAGCCGTGCTGGTGTGGAGTGATTTGTTCTTTGAATGAGAAATTGAGTTTGATTGTCACAATTGACTCAAAAAGTTTTGGAATAGCAGTAAGTTTTGATATACCACGATCATTTTTTACTTTCTGCTTTGAGCCAGCTTTGAATTGGGGGCTATAAATGACGTTTTCCATTCATCCAAGAATGTGCCAGACGACAGAGATAAATTATAAAGAAGTTTTAATGGGAAGGATAACGACGATTTGCAGTTCTTTAGTACCTCAAAAGGAATCCCGTCAGGACCAGCACTTTGACAAGAGTCTAATGATTGTATGCCCTGCAAAACATCATCAGTGGAAAAATTTAATGATCCTAAACAAGAGTTAAATCCATAAGGATCTACTTGAGACCAAGAAACGTTAGAGTGATCGACATATACCGATTGGAAAAACTTTGCAAAGAGCTCACATGTTGAATCGATGCTACTAGAAACTTCACCCTCAAATTCCATGTTTTGGAGAGTGATATATTCCTTTTTTTTTACTTTTCAAAAATGTCCAAAAATCTCTTGGATCTTTAGTTATTTTAGACTCAATGTTCATTATGTACTGTCTGTATAGAAATTTGTTTAAAAATTCATATTCACGGCGCAGCTGTGAGAAACGTTTTTTGTCCACTTCAAGGTTTGACTTTTTAAATTGTTTAAAAGACTTATTTTAGCCGTCTTCAAATTAGTCAAACGATGATTATGCCATGGCAGCTTAAAAGTTTGTCTATTCCTACATTTGGGAACAAACATAGCAAAACCATTCTGTAATATATTTAAAAATATTTGATTTACATCAGCAAGTTGCAATCCTGAAAAAATACTTGGCCAATCAAGTGAGGAGAGATATTGATTTAGGGCGGTGTAATTTGCTTTCGAATAATTGTATTTAATATCATTGTTATTGCAGTGGATTAAATCCGTAGACACAAAAGAATTAAATTGTATATATAAACAAACAGCATCATGATTTATAGAATTTTTCATTAATGGGAATAACACTCTACCAACAGTGCAATTTACGTTATCGTTTACAAACACAAGATCAAGTAGTCTATTTAAAGAATTATGACAGTAATTTTTTTGAAATAACCCTAACGCAAACATGGAATCAACAACAGTATGTTCACAAACAGATTTCATATTAAATGGAATTAAACATTTATCATCGTTAGAATAAGACCAATTTATGTCTCCTAAATTAAAATCACCTAATACAAATAAATTTTGATCTTCACTCAGCTGGTTAGAGATGAATTCAATGTTGACAAGATGACCTTCATATACACATAGTTGCTATATCTATAACTATAGGTTCAGTATATAAGGAGCTTAATCTTTCTTTGGGATCCAAGAACTATTTTAATAATAAACGAACAGTTCAGGAGATGAGCTTGATTTTTAAAGTTCGAACAGAAATGCTTGAATTGAATAGCAGACCGCATAGAAGTGATTTAAAACCCAGGTGTCCATTATGTAACCTTGACCAGAACGAGAACGTTTTTCATTTCCTCGCGTTATGCCCCATTATTCAGGAAATTCGTAGACTGTACTTTGACAAAAGCTTCTTAACGTTTCAAGAATGTGCTCAAATTCTTAATGGAGATAGTGGGTGGAGATCGCTTATTCAATTTATCGTACATGCCATGAATTACCGAAACTCCTTTGCATCTTTGTAATATCTTTTGTTTTAGCTAAACTAAAAGCCCTTAATGTTATTTGATGAAAATCATTTGATCTCCTCTCAATCGACAAATTTCAATTGCAATTTTTTTTTTTTCTTTTTTTTTAACTTAACTATTTTCCTCAACTTAACTTATATTAGTTTCTCTTCTTTATAACTATCTTATTTAAAAGCAATTTAACTCATTTTTAAATTGTTTGCATCTGTAACACAATTGTGTATTCTCTCTTTTTCTATAATTTTAAAGTTTTTTTTTTATTTCTAAACGGCAGACGGCGTTTAAGTCAAGCTGTATCAAAATGCTTTATTTCAAAAACTGTCTCGTAACCTCACATAAATAGGAAATAAAGAGTATAATCAATCAATCAATCAAGTCGTAAATTGCAAAATATGAATTGCAAATTGATAAAAATAAGTTGCAATTTACAATTAAGAATTTGTAAATTGAAATCATAATTGTAACAGAAAAGTGGTAATTTAAGATTTATTTTTTGCAATTCACAACCACAGTAATATCAAATTGAAAACTATTTGTGTCAAATTGCGATCGGTTGTGGCAATATGTACAATTTCTAGAATTGCGAATAAAAAGTCGTGAATTAGTAAATCCTGAGCTAAGCTCTAAAATGAGACAAACTTTTCGTGATTCGGCGCTTTTTTTTTTTTCTTGATTTGATCTTCACCTTCTTTCTGTGTAGGTTATAAATTTTTTTTGCAATCAGTAGAATAAGTTTTTGAGTTTGAACTAATCGCTAATAAAAAACAGTCATCAGACCTAGAAAAAAAATATTTTTCTAACTACATTAACACGTGTACGAATTTATAATATACACTGTGCCAACAACTGTGGTCCCATATGAACAAGTTGCTGGCAACCCCTGTCAATAATTGAATGGATTGCTATTTTTTGATACAGTTATTGGCACCGCTCTTATTCAATATAGGTAGGTACTAGCAGATAACTTAAATAAAAAATACTTTATAATTTTCCATTTGAAATAGCTAAAGTTTTTTACAAGTGTTGACAATTTCAGAAACAAATTTGAATTCCTTACCCATTAAAATTCACAAAATTTTACACTTATATAATTTTGATTTACCTATACAAGTACCGACTGAAGAGAACCTTTAATATAAGAAAAGCAGGAAAATATTACGATTTTATTATATGATTGAAAATCGGATAAATCCTTTTTACTAAACTTCCAAAAGCGATGGCTGCCACTGTCAGTAACTGGCACTACTACAATGACCTACAACCTGCGACATGTAGCTCAAGTATCCCTCAAGTATCCCTCTCAAATCAAATTTATGTTAACATTAACCCAAAGAGCGCAGTAAATATTAATTTTATGACCTGTTCCACACTCCATATCACTCGAAGGCGTCAGAGGACACCAGTAATTTTCAACCGAACAAATTCCAAAGACAATAGGTCATCCGAGCGCATATAGTAAATCGCCCTCTAACAAGTCTTAATAGCGGCAATGAGTAATAAAACAATTTTCCACCGAAATTTCCTAACTTTCCCCCACTCGACAAGCAATAAAAGTATCACTTTCACTTTCCAAATCCAAATTTTTACGATCGGACCCAAGGATTCCGACAGACGGACTCCGATTGCCGCATACATACGACGACAAGCGGTCTGGTCATTCAAAATTTGGAATGGATTTCATTTGGGAATAAAACGTTTAATTTTATTGCTCAACGATTACGAGCCTCGCATGCGCGCGTGGTCCATCTCTCCTTCGTCGAGCACATCGTAAATTATTTTCGGGGCATAAGCGCCCAGGTGAATCGTGGTGGATGCAAGGTGCACAATTTACAATATCCCGATCTGCTGCACGAGAGCTCGTTTGCGCTGCCGACCTAGATCATATATCATAGCTCACCATATGTGGCGCACCAAGGAGTAATTTATTTGCCAAAGAATTTTCGACAACGAGAGCAAAAAATAGGCGTAGGTATGTTATACAATTTGTTGCCAATAAATTGTTGACAAATGTTATTTAGTATGGCTTTGGGCGTTCGCGTTGTAAGCGCAAGGTCGACCGGCTTATTAGATAAAATAAATTTTTTAACTAACTGCGAGTGGAGATAAATTTCAGATACGAAGTAAATTAATATACTTGGCGGATACCGCTACTGTCATAAATATCGGTCTGGAAGTTGGAAGACATTTCTGACGGGGACTCATTTATGATGAGCTTTATTGAAGTTAGACCGTCGCTGTCACGTTGTTTACCTATTTCGACACGAAAGGCGATATGAGAATTATTTGGCACGAACGTCTTTTTTAGAGGTTTATTTCGTCATTAATTGACTGATTGGTACTTTGGCAACGTCACCAGTCATGGGAATAGCCAGAGGAAGCTTCTGACGCTAGCAAAAATTGTCCAAATAAAGGGCGGTCAAATTTTAAGGGCCGATGTTGATTAATAAAAACACAAATTATTTAGGAAATTATTGTCATTTCTTTTTAGTATGATAATATTGGTATGGTTCAATTATGTATGGAACAAAATATCGGCCAAATGGCCGCCGCGACCTCGGCGGCACACCTCCATCAGATGAACCAAATTTTCGATGACGCCGAGGCATAATTGAGGTTCTATGCCGTTAATGTGCCGAATTATCTCATCTTTTAGCTCTTGAATTGCTGCTGGTCTATCGACGTACACCTTTTCTTTCAAATGACCCCAAATAAAGAAGTCCAACGGTGTCAAATCACATGATCTTGGCGGCCAATTGACATCGCCACCACGTGAGATAACACGGCCATTGAACTAGTCGCGCAAAAGAGCCATTGCTTCGTTAGCTGTGTGGCAAGTGGCACCGTTCTGTTGAAGCCACATATCGTCCACATCCATATCTTTCAATTCGGGCCATAAAAAGTTCGTTATCATCTCACGTGAGAGGTGCAACTGTTGGGCGCGACTCTTCAGCCACATTATCGCGAACAGCAGCAATATATTCTGCAGTACGAGCTGTACGAGCATGCACTGGTATTTTCACATCTCCTACAGACCCAGTTTGTTCAAATTTTTGCACGATTTTTCCGATTGTACGCACATTTGGACGATTAAATTGACCGAAAAAATCACGAAGTTATGCATTTTGATTTGAACGCCCATTTTCATAATAAGCCTGAATAACTTTAGCGCGTTGCTCGATTGTGTATCTTTCCATGGTTCAAATTGAGTTAGTCTAAAATTGAGAAATATTAGATGATATGCAGAAAAAATCTTGACGTTTAGGTGTGGTTCATATTCAACATCGGCCCTTAAAATCCAAAACCACCCTTTAGTAGTACATTCCCTGATAAAATGCCGTCGCAACACTCTTCGCGACGGTCTGACACACACCCGAGAGTGTAACTGCCATTTGGACTCAGCATAAAATATTAGATCCCTTCAAATCGTCCCAAAAATGAATGAGAGACGCAACAATTTCCATATAGCAATATAACGATAGTTTAGTTCAATGCATGGTGGACTGTGGTCAAACTGCACTGCACGACTGACTGCTATCAATTCGTTAGCCGATAGCAATGACAATCGAGTTCTGCTACTGGGAGATTTGGAGAGCATATTATAATCCCTCTTATACTACTTGTGAGAAGCTAGGCCCAGGGTCCCGGATCCCGGTCCCTATACGGTCCCTACCTGATGAGTCAACCTTTTTTTTAAATTTATAGAAGTACGACTTTTCGAGCTTGAAGGATTTTTTAGTATATAAATTTTGTAAAAGAAGATGTAATAGTATTCATAGATACATCAACGCAAGAGCAGTATAGACACAGCCACTACAGATTGAAGCATTTCCTGTCTTCCCTACCTTTCTGCTTAAGCAAATAACTTCAACATTGGCCTCAATTAAAATGCCTCTCCAACTCAATAGTTGACAACCGATACCATTGACACTCTCATTCCTTAGTGCGTTGTCCCTTTAGAGCAGATTTTCAGATTCACGGGCCAGATCTCGAAGGGTCATGCGTCATGCTAAAACAGGCCTTCGATCTCAATATGTGGTAGCATAATTTACAGGTAAGGTTTCTATGGCTTCGCTTGACGACGGTCGTCTGATAGGTCGACTAATGCCCTCACGCTGCCCTTCATTGAGCCGAAATTATGTTAGGAACACTGTCATAAGTCACTAGTTGTTCGTTCAATGAGCGGCACATTTTACCGTCCTATTAAAATTGGGAGCGGGTCGAAAATCTGACCCAAAAATTTAGCTTTGTCTCAGTTCTCGCTTTGAAAAACTCTAATTCAAATTTAAAGGTGTAAAATTTAGTTTTTTTCAACTAACAAATGTAAAAAAAAAAAAATAATAATTTAAAATCCATTTTAATTTTATTTTATTTCTATTAAATTTAAATTAAAAAACAAATAAAATAAAGAATAAAATTAAATTAAATATTGCAAATAGAAAAGACACCTATATCTATTAAAAAATGGGAAATTAAAAAAAAAAAAATCAGAATTCAGATACCTAAGAAGTCAAAAATTTAAAGAAGACAGAATTTAAGAAAAAAACAATTTGAAAAAATTTACAAGTGAAAAAAGGAAAAATGAAATGTTCCCCACAACTGTTTTACAAAAAAAAAAATAGCGCGCGCTTTTAAACATTTTCCAAACCTATTTTTATTGTTTGCAGAGTTTTGTAAGGCAGACTTTTTAAAAGCTGAATTTAGAAAAGAGAGTTTTGTATCAGAATTTTGAAAGTAGAATTCTGTAAAAATAATTTTGACCCATCCAGAATTTTGACCCCAACCAATTAAAATCAACCTCGCCAATCAAACGACGAGTTTCCGGCCCAACAATCTCGGTTATGATAACAGACTGTCCAGCTATGTAGTTGACTAGTGACCCTTATCAATCAGTGCATCTCTATGCCTTGAGTTTCCATTTTCGAAATCTGGTGAATGACTTTAAAAATTCAGCCTAAATGTGCCACGGTTAAGCGTTCAAAGAGTCCACAATTTCAGACCGACGCGATATTGAGACCTTCAGCAATACCTATACAGCTATACTCGATGACGTACGGGGAGTACTACTGATTATTTAAGTGTCTTCAGTGTGTATGAGTAAATAGGCAGACTATTAAGGCAGTATGACTCTGGACTTATCAACTTCTGTTCTTTTCAGTGAAACTTTGAAAAATATTCCAAAGTGCCTTCATCCTTTAATGAGATAGACTATACTCCAAATTCAATACTTTAAATGCTGATCCCCAATCACGAGAAAAGATTTTTTTTTCTAATCGCACATTCCCAACCTGATATTTGACAGGTCGCAAAACGATAAAACCGTTCTGAATACAGACAGCAACCTCATTTGTTACGATAAAGTGTCAGTCAGTCCCGTGGTCGCTATACGAGGTCTTAGCGAGCTTTTGGGTTCATGTTTCTCTCTAAGTCGATTATGATTGAGCCGCAGCTCAGAGTCCCTCGAGGTAAACACTCTGAATCGACAATTGAGCTACCATTCTCGAAAAAAATACCAAGAACATTTAGTCCTATCTAAGCCAAGTGTCATGTCCTTGGAATTAACGCCCAAAAGTAGTGCGTTCCCAATTCAACTGCCTCATTACCTAATCGCCATAATCTGAATGTACATTACGTCGCCATCAGCTGTCAAACACAAGTAACAACTCACCCCTTTCCAAGACCAACCGAAGTCACCTTTAACTAAAATCTAGTCCCCCTTTCGCGACTTTTATCAAGTGATATTGATCGGGTGTCACATGATAAATCAACATCGAGTCGCTAAGTACCTATAATCCGAGAGCGACGTCAAAAACAATATAAATTAGGACAGAGGTGAAGCATTCCGTTTTTGTGCGTGGATTTCATCACACCTCCACAGAAGAGGGCCACAGCTATAGACACCTCACACACATGTCATAACCAAACTGTTGTTATCTGTCAAATGATCGAGTACGCTCTTCCTTATTGATGGCGGCCAACAACTGTCAGAGGGAAAACCATCTGAAATCACTTTCGATTGCTGGTGGAAAATGTATAACACCTCATTTGGGACGGTGACATCCCTGTCGACCCGCATTTTGACGGTGTTTCCAGATTTTGCGCAGTTAGTGCGCTATTTCATTAGAGATGCTCTCGCACCAACATCACACATTCCAGGTACAGTATTCCACAAGAGAAGCTGTCACTACCCCTCAGCATCACGAGGCGAGGAGAGTGTGTATCCTTCCAGGATGTTTGTGCGGCTTGGTGAAACATTTGTCGCCCATCTGCATTCAGCAGGACACTTTCTATTTTTGGCTTCCACTTTATTTTCTATAAAAGATTCACACTGCGACTGCAGTATGGGAAAACTTCAAACCCCAGAGTCGAGGGTGCCTCTATGTACAGCAACAACAAAAGTAGATATGGCTGCGTAAATTGACTTCTGTCGTCACCGACAAAAAACAAAAAAAAAAAAACATTCAAATGGTCCTCGCTGCTAGGTAGGTAGATTCAGCTTCCCTATACTTTCACTTTCACCCCATCAAGCAGTGACATATAGGCCTACAGAGAGGGGTGGCTGCATAGTACCGAGCAATCGACCTGCATTCCGGTGTGTAGTCCTTAAAATAGAAACAGAAAGGGACGACAGAGTACCTATGTATATGGAAAGGGCAAAACGTTTTGTCTAAAAACTAAAACCGAACCGATACGGCCGACAAATTTTTACGGCATTTTAATGAATTTTGTAGTTTGTGTCGCGCAGTTGTGAGGCGATGAAAATTGTCCTTTTTTTGGATTATTTTCGTATGTGTGTGCCGATTGGAAAGTATGAAGAATGTGACGCAGGATGCCATAACAAGCAATTTAGTTTGTCAGTTGTAGAGGAAAACAAGGAAAATTATTTCATTTGAAAAACTGACTTCTGGAGGATGTCCTTTTGTTTCACTGTTTCACATTGTGAGGAGTTGTTGTGAGCCCTGTGAGGTGTAGCCTTTGTGGAAATTAAAAGGTGCATATGTTGTTACCTGTTGAGTAAGTCGTCGAAAGTAGTTTGTGTTGCTGTTGGTAACTTGCATTTGAGTTGGAAAGAGCAGGCCAGAAGATTGTTAAACGAGGAGGGATATAAATCAAGCGAGTTGAATGGGCAGAGATCTGGAAGTAAATTTAAAAGACTCGCTCATACGTCCACTAATCGGACACTTAGGGACATATTTTTGTATATAATGGGCCTTACCAATAAACAGTTTCGACTTTAAATTTCAGTAGTTCACAGTGGATATCCATACAAATTTCGCAATTGTGAGCTTTCGTAAATTTTATGTCGAGACTACAATTTCTTATTAGTAGGTACAGCGCAATATTTTTAAAGAGTTCGCAATGCCTTTATTTTTCATGCCAGTTTCACTATTGTGAATTATCGTAAATTAAAAATTGAGACACAGTAGAGGAAGACCTCGCATTAGGTGCGGTGCGGGCAAGTGGAAAGGGACCTCAACCGACTTGGAGTGCGCAACTGGAGGCAGTTAGCCAAAGATCGCGCTAACTGGAGAAGCGTTTTGCTTGAGGCCCAGGTCCACCCCGGAGCGCCACCTAAATAAGTAAGTAAATAAAATCTGAGACTGAAAACAAATTGAAAAATGCGCGGTACTAATAACCTTTTCTAGCGAGCACTCAATGACGAAATGGAAAATCTATTGCGACTTACAATAAAGTCTAGTCATAGGTTAGGATGGTTATTCCAAATTCCCAATATTTTTAGTAGGGTTTCTGGAGCGCTCCTTCCAGCTTAAGGACTGTATAAGCATGACGAAACATTTTCTGAAATTCGATTTATTCTATCCCCGAACCCCCTTTAGGAGGGGTAAAACTATCAATAATAACACCGGTTATTGGTGTATTGAAGCATTTTGAAGATTTTTTTATGGTGTCTTTTCAAGCGCTTCTTATTTACATAGAGTGAGTACTACACGTTTATGAGTATTGACGAACTAGTAAATACAAGCAGTACCTACAGGGAGTGTAACACGACAAAATTCATGATAGCCCATTTTTAGAAATTTTCAAATCGACCCCCTCTAAGGGTTCGCCCCGACAGGATCCATACCCCTGAGTAACGTGTGTGACACGAATAAAACATATTTAAAACCTTTTTGTTTACACTTTATTTAAATATCTTCAATATTATTAGAACACTATTTATTTACATTTATTTTTAAATGACATTTAATTTGGACAACTTAAAACTTTTACAATTATCATCTATCGATGGTCAAACTTGAACTGACTGAAACCAATAGTCTTGGCTCATATTTATACTTGGTTTCAAAATAGCAAAACAAAGCAAAGAATATATATATGTAACACAACAGCTAGACAACAGAAATCAGACTCCTCGCTTATACTGTTATACAGCTGCAGGCAGTGCATGCATATTATAACATGTTCACTGCTTCTTTCTATTAGTTCCGTTGTTGGAACATGACTTTTTGATAGGCAGCTGCAAGCTGGCTTGGATATGGTAAACATATTTACCACATTTGTTTAGTCCTGTTATACAGCCGCACTTGCTGATTTGCAGGTGCAGGCCGTGTGCAAAATTGGTAAATATGTTTACTGCAGGTGCAGGCCGTGTGCAAAACTGGTAAATATGTTTACTGCAGGTGCAGGCCGTCACGTGGCTTGCTCATGTTTCATAGATTCATGTTGTATGGATCTTGGGAACATGTAACTCCTCCAACCGTAGTATGGAGAGAACGTGTTGATAAGACGTGAATGTCCATACGTTATTATTATTATCATTATTTTTTTTTTTTTTTTGCAACGTTGATCAGATTTGTCTATAATTATTAATTGCCAGCATCGGTATTTATTATGTATACGGGCTACTGTGGCGTATGCGTAACTATTCTTCCTTAATTCTTTACTTTGCTTGCTATTGGTTTAGAATTTTATGTATGTTCTTAGATTTATTTGTATTAATATAATTGTAAGGAAATGCATGTGCTTAACTAATAAGTCTAAATATTTAGTACGTAGTTAGATTTAAATTAAATTAAATTAAATTTTAGATATTATTCAAATAAAACGAATGTACACGGAAGGGTGTTAACTAAATTAAGTTTATATTCTAACAATAATAAAGGCTTATAGTATAATAATATGAGGCTGTTTAACATCAAATTAATTTATTATTACAATTTTATTTTTTGTTTGCAAGAATTAAACAAGAATTACATTGTTATTATTATATTTTTTTTCTTTTGGTGTAATCTCTTCCTGTAAGCCCTCTATCAAATTGTATATTTTCGATTGGATTCTCGTGTTTATAATTTCTTTTTACAACTTGCCTATCACGTTTAAATCCATCTTTATCTTCAAAATAAGTTTTGTCTTTTCGTTTAACATCTTTTATTATATATCGTGGTAAGTATTTAATGTTATGAAAGCCTAAATTCTTAACTAATTCACGATCTCTATACTGTGTTGTATCTACTCGTGTATTGTTAATTTTGTTTATTTTTTTTTCTTTATTTGAATGAATTCTTTGTTTCAGTTCTTCCCATTGTGATTTGTTCAAAACTGGGCAGGTACATAAGAGTTTTTTAAGCTTGTTAAAAGACTCTATGTACTGCTTGTTTTTAACGTCTATTTTAATGCCTTTTTAAAGGTATTTTGTCATTGGGAGGACTACTTTTGAGTAGTCTTTAATGAATTTCCTATAAAATCCTGTGACTCCTAAAAACGATTTTATTTGTTTTATGGTCTGGGGTACTATTATCTGTTTAATCAATTTGATTTTATTAGGATTGGGCTTTATACCTTCCTCGGAAATTATGTGTCCCAGATACTCAGTTTCACGCTTTAAAAAGTTATATTTGTCGATTTGGACCTTAAGATTATATTATATATATCGGTTTTTTTCAAAATTAATTTCATTTTGACCGATGACATGAATCTCATCTTGTGAAAATGGAGTTGAAAGATTGCTAAAAACTAATGGTATTGTAGCTTCTTTTGTTATAAGCTGTGAATTAGAAAAATGGATTTTTGATTGTAAAGGCTTTAAAACATTACATCCAATTATGCCATCAAAATCACTATATAATTCTGTTTCAAGCATTTCGATTTTTGCTAAAGGTCTGTTGAACTCCTTAAAAAGTGGAATCGTTATTTTTGTGTTAATACACGACCTCGAACTGATAGACTTAAGTATCAGTGGCTTTTCAAGTTCCGTTTTGTAGGAACTATGAAATATACCTTTTTGTATAACCGATGTAGTTGCTCCGGAATCAATAAGCAATTTTAATGGACTTGAATTAGTTCTCACTATTATGCAAGGAAGAGCTCTGAGTATTGTAATTGTTATAAAACTGCTTAAAAAAAATTATCAGTTTCAACAAGAATAGCTTTTGCTTCTGCTAAGTTTGATGGGTTCCTAGCATTGAGAATTAATTTTTTGTTCACTAGGTAACAGCTTTAAAACAATTTCCTCATTCTGTCCGCTATTAAACCACGTCGGGATATCCGAACTCAAAGAAGATTTTATATTCAACTTTGTTAAAAGATTTAAATTTTTTTTCAAAGAATTCTTGAACTGAGTTTTCAAATTTTACAACTTTTATTTCATTAACAATATTTTCGAAACTTTCGTTTACACCACAGTTAGATTTTAACACATTTTTTTATTAAAGGCCAATGAGTGGGATTATTATTATTAATTAAAATTAAATTGGCTTTGCCTTTAATTTTTTGTCGTATTCTTAAATCTAAAAAGCCTCTTGAATTTTCATCTAGAGTTTGTATAAATGTATAAATATAGTCAACTTGCTTAATAAATAAATCTAATTCTTCTGCTAATCCCGTGAAATCCGCGATTTCTCTTACGAGTTCAAGTAAATTAAAATTTGCCATACCTCTGTTTTTATTTTATTTTGCTTCTTAAAGGTGTTTCTGCTAGGCTGTTGATTCCGATGATGACTTTTCTTTGAAATGGAATGAGTTCTTGTTTTTTTTTTTTTTTCACTTATTGTCTTATATTTTTCACCATTTTTAAATGTTTTTTTTTTTTTTTTTTTTTTTTTTCACTTATTGTCTTATATTTTTCACCATTTTTAAATGTTTTTTTTTTTTTTTTTTTTTTTTTTTCACTTATTGTCTTATATTTTTCACCACTTTAAAATGTTTTTTTTTTTTTCACTTATTGTCTTATATTTTTCACCACTTTAAAATGTTTTTTTTTTTTTCATTTATTGTCTTATATTTTTCACCACTTTAAAATGTTTTTTTTTTTTTTTTTCGTTTTTTCCGACTGCGCCAGTAACGTGTGTGACACGAATAAAACATATTTAAAACCTTTTTGTTTACACTTTATTTAAATATCTTCAATATTATTAGAACACTATTTATTTACATTTATTTTTAAATGACATTTAATTTGGACAACTTAAAACTTTTACAATTATCATCTATCGATGGTCAAACTTGAACTGACTGAAACCAATAGTCTTGGCTCATATTTATACTTGGTTTCAAAATAGCAAAACAAAGCAAAGAATATATATATGTAACACAACAGCTAGACAACAGAAATCAGACTCCTCGCTTATACTGTTATACAGCTGCAGGCAGTGCATGCATATTATAACATGTTCACTGCTTCTTTCTATTAGTTCCGTTGTTGGAACATGACTTTTTGATAGGCAGCTGCAAGCTGGCTTGGATATGGTAAACATATTTACCACATTTGTTTAGTCCTGTTATACAGCCGCACTTGCTGATTTGCAGGTGCAGGCCGTGTGCAAAATTGGTAAATATGTTTACTGCAGGTGCAGGCCGTGTGCAAAACTGGTAAATATGTTTACTGCAGGTGCAGGCCGTCACGTGGCTTGCTCATGTTTCATAGATTCATGTTGTATGGATCTTGGGAACATGTAACTCCTGGTCTTAAAATCCTTAAAGTTCTTATGGAATTCAAAGCAGGAAGCCTTGACGTCATTAGCTTCCCTTTGCAGCATAATAGCGGAACCAGAGTAAAGAATAATCCTACAGAGATTTGCGCCTTTTAGGGGGGGTCTAAAATTTTAGTTTAAAAATCAGCCTATTTTATGTTGTGTCCATGAACAAATGAGCATGGAAGTTCCTCTTAAGCATCGTACACCTTCAGCACTTAAAACGGATAGGAAGGATATTGGAGCTAAATATATATATATATGGTAAGGACCTACAAGTTACTCCGAGTTCGAAGAACAGTATTAAAGATCTCTCTTTTGTCAGACATTCACTAGGACTAGAGCAGTATTAAGAAAGCCTTTCGGTGTAATTAATGATTTTCCTATTTTTTTTTTAACATTCCCTTAAAAAATCAAGCTCAGCTACCACCATCCAATTGGGGGGTTATTTCTTTTTCCCAGAAACAATTTACGTCGAATTGATACCGCAAATCCTTCGGCGCATAAAATATGTGTCATTATAAATAATTCCACGAAAAACTTTACCCGCTGCAGCCATTAAACCTCCATTTCTCACAATTAACAATCGAAACCGATAAAACACTCGATCGGCGAATTGATCTTCATCCACTTCGATGCGTTCCCATCAAGGACCGACTAATCCCGAACCCATATTCATATATTGTCAATAAAATAAATAACAGATTTACATAAAATTCCCGCATAAAATCTCCGAATGCAAATAGTTAAGGCCTCGCCTCGTAAAACCGCAAGCAAAACACGGAACGAAATTCGCCGCTACACCACACAACGATAAAAGTCATCGCATCCCCGCATCATATCTCCGTGGGCCGTTGTCTGCCTGTGAGCTGTGACCCCCATATCTGGTGTTTAGCAAATTTTCGGTTCTAGGTCTCGCACTAAACAAACAATAAAAAGCCGAGTTAACTTAAATAAACAGAACATAAAACTGCGCGGAAAACAGCCGTAATAAAATTTATTTGCGCGGCGAATTGTTTCCATAAAGGCGACGCTGTTCACCATTTTAACGATTGCGCGAAAAAGTTCTCTTCTCGCTATAAACAGCTGTAAAGAGCTGCAGAAAAAAAAACATTTTTTTACTTTTATCCCGAATTGCGCTATAAAAGCGCCATTAGTGTGCGCGCCCCCCAAACAATAATGAGGATTTCTTGTTTCCCACAGGCGCGAACTTGAAGATTGTAGTTCGCATTGTGGACTGCGAGACTGCGAAACTGCGTGTGCGCGCGACTGCTATAAAACAACGCCATTTGAATCGCGCACTTATTCACGCAAAACGGTTTAATTATGCGCATGCGTGCCAGCGGCAAAGTGCTGTCATAAATTGCAACAATATGGCCACCGCTGCATCCGCAGGATATACATTCACGCTGTCAACTGTCATGTCATCCACGGAATTCAGAGAGAGAGAGAGAGAAATAAAGAGAGAGAGAGAGTGGGAAAATGAAAAAGGCTTCAATGGAACCTCGCATCGCAATTGGCTTTTTGATTTGTGACTGCGCAAGCGCGTGCGCGCCAAATTACAATTTGTTTACATTGATATTGCTTTTATTGTGCTTCGAAGAGGAAGCGCACGTTTTTAATGGACTTCGATTACCTGCGGCTATGAAATCTCATTGCCAGGCAAATTGTTTACTTGCGGGACTATTTAATAGTCTGGTCCATGCCACGGTAATAGTAAGAAGCGGAAGCTGCATTTGACGGTGAATAATGACGACAACAGCGAAGTGTAGCCAGAGAAAGCAGCATAAAAGTAGAGAGTGGATATGTTTAGTGAAAATTGAAAATGAAATGTTATTGTTGATGCAGACTAATACATCACCATGTCAGCAAGTCGATCATGCAGAGCAACTCTCTTCTAGAAAAGCGAACGTGGACGATAGTATAATCTAAACTTTCGACAATGAATCGACGACAAGTGCACTTTTATTTGTTGCACTTTACAAGTTTTACTTAAAAGCTTTTTAAGCCATATATGGGACTTTGTCTAATGTGAGCGAAAGCTCGAAGTCCTCTTGGGATATTTTGCGAGTCTTTCTGTGACAAGGTCCTGTTAGCACCGTTTGAGTGGGAAGAGGAAGATTCAACGACAATTCTTTCCATCTTAGATGTAGTGGCATATGACACGTTGAGAATTTGGTCAGCAACTTACAAGTCGAAGTTTTGGGACCACCCTTTATGAGAAGCTTTTTATAGCGCCCACAATTGGAGACCGACTTTTACTGATTTTTCAATACCTTCCTCAGTATAAGGTCTACCCTAAACGCCCCCGTTCGTCGCACTTTCTGGCCGCCACTGTACATTTTATATGGCCACTACTGTCTTCGCATTGCACAGCCAGTCGCAAACACTCCACTGGCGGCTATTGCACCAATCCCTTGTGTGATATCGAGAATTTCCATTGGTCACTTAGAAGTCACACTCTCTTAGTGATGGGAAAATTATGAGTACCCGAATGAGAGTAGCATCCGGGAAGACCTGTCGACGTGTGCTTTGTAGCGATCTCTTCTACCAGATAAGACTCCCGCATTGAAAGTGACTTTTGGTCCCTGTTCTAAATTTTGGTGGCTAAATTCCCCTTGGGAAGTCGGCCTTAAATAAGCAGCGTCAGGCGTCAGCAATCTTCGCTGACTTGCCTCCCTATCCCGTTGTAGGAACCACGCTGTCGTTCGGCCACTATCCCTCGCCTTTCCCAGGAACCACGCCGTCGTAGGGCCACTAGAAACCACGCTGTTGTTGGGCCACTAAAGAAATACGCCGCCAGTGGGGCACTATCCCCTGCCTTTCCCTGGAACCATGCTGTCGTTGGGTCGCTTAGGAGTTAGGAACCACGCCGTCGTAGAGCCACTAGGAACCACACTGTCGTTGGGCTGGGACGCTAAGGAACCGCACGCCGCCGTTGGACTACTTAGTCATTAGTCTATACGTAGTCTAGGCATTATCGGAACATTGTTATATGAAAACACTGTATTATCATTAAGTAAAAGTACTGCGAATAAAGGGTACCTCTTAACCAGAGTTTTGGTGTTTCTTTGGTAAACCCTGGATCCGGCGAGCAAAACGCGGCTGGAGCACATCACACTTGTGACTTGTGAGGTCTTTCATTTTTTTTGATATGCACAATGTACCTCGACATCCTGGCGGTGGCAGTATTGGATTGTCTGTAAGAAGTCCTCAGCATTCCTGCCTGAGAGAAGGCTTTGTAAGCGAGTTATAGACGCCGAGTCTCTTGACTCTTGAGTCTTGACGGATCACCTCGATTTATTAAATTAAAACAAACATCCGCTAAAGCTACATGCCACGCTTCTGCAGAAAGTGCTGGGTGCTGACTAGTGACTGCACAGAGGCTTTTTTCAATGATTGTCCTACCCTTGCTCGTAACAGACTACCGATTGTGGACGCATTAATTCTAAGCTCCTTATTTCTGAAGCGCCTTTGTGAAGTTTTTTACAAAGTTGGAGTTGGCTTACGATGCGAAGGGGATATGAAGTTGCTTTAAATGTTTTTTCCTAAACAATACAGAACCTTAGGAGCTACCTACCTAAGCTGTAGGTCAGCAACCTCGACTAGCTCAGTTGTGGGGGCAGATGGGCATGGGCATATGTCGAAACTGAAACAATTGCTCTTCGTTTATTTATGTCACATGCATTTGCGAAATATTAACACGAGACACGGCAGCCACTTGTCCATGTAGAGGTAGCAAAGTCGTCCCCACTGAGACAGCACACAGGCCTTTCAATAGCACTATCCGGTCTTATTAGGATATGTTGACAACTTAATATGATTGCATACTCCCAACCTATTGCAGAGTACCCCCACTTCAGAGTGCTTATATCCATTCAATACCCATCTAGATGCAGCCCACATCTAAAACAAACCGATTACACCCTTGAAAAACAAGTGCTTATTGGAATCCTAATCTAGTCTAGTCCGTATACAATGTGCCTTCCATATCGCTTCAGCGCTAATCCCTAGAATCAATTTCTAAAGCGCCCATTTAATCACCCACTTAATTCCCTCCCGAGTTCAAAGTGCTCAACAAATTCTCACCCCATCAGCGCGTTCTGATTGATCCCATCTACCCCCACCTCTACCTGAATGTGACGCTTCCTCAGTGCTGCACTTCAAACAGCTGTAGCGACGCGCAAAAAAAATCAATAACCATAAAAACCCAACAACGATAGTTCAGTGGTGCAATAAACCTCCAATATGCCCCCATAATCCACTGCGGACTAGAGAGATCCCTCGCCGAAATACCGCGTCGTCGTCGGTGGCGGCAACTCACTGACAAGCTGTCACTTTCCCAGCGAGCGCTGTGTGCCGTGCCCCTGCCACATTAACCCCAATGGAGCGTACTCGATGATTCCCCATCATCAGCAATGATGATGACGACGACGACGACGACGATGATTTTCTAATTTCGCCAGTGACGATAGTGCGCTACACTGCAATCAATTGCGACGACCATCGATAGCGGTGTTATCAGGTGCTTTGACGTGTCGTCCACTACACTCTACACCACCCCCGAGTTTGCCACATGGCTGCACATCTCTGGCGTTATTCATGTGCTTCCTTTTTGAGGTCATTAAATTTAATTGTGTGCGCGAGGTTTTTTTTTGTTGTCTTCTTGTTCTTCAGGGACATGAGATCGAGGAACACGTATATCCTTTGGCATGTCGCCTTCGTCTCACATCGCGTCATCGGCACCGATGCGGTGTCTTGGAGGCTTTTATGGCCGATCGTTAAAAGAAAGTGCGATTGTGTGGTGCGCGTCTATTGTTGCATGTTTTGTGGAGATTTTTATAGCGCGCCCGCTGATGGGAAGCACCGACAACAAACATGTATACAACAAACTATGAAAGTTCCAGATAAATAGGACACTCACCTTGGAGGAGCGACTGGTTCTGGTTGTTTGCATGGGGTGTCATTAGTTTTATGACGACAACAAGTGCTCGCATTCACACGGTCGCGACCGCTCGGCATTTAGGTGATGACTGGCTGAGAACGCACGCTATAGTGGCAACCAAAATTGGAAACTCTTAACCTCAGAACAGGTGAGCGGGTGCTTATCTTTGGCATTAAATGCGCGATGTGTAAATATAGTCACGCAGACTGTCTTGTGTTAGGTTATTTGTCGGCTGGATGCTTGAATTTGTAAGCTGGGCAAAGACGAAGGACACTTTTTGGGGTTGTTGCTAAATAACAAGGCCTAAGAGCTGTGAGCTAAGTGAAGCCGTAGAAACCGCCAAAAGAACACCCATTTACCTATGAACTATGAACTTCTGCCTGCTATTGGATAGATATTAATAAGCCAGTCTATGAACTGCCTTAAGAAACTTATTCTCCTCTGGTTCTATAAAGGCAAATTCATGGACATCGGGTTGCTGAATTGAAGCTCTACTGTTCACTTGTTCGCCAAGTTGGTACAACTCTAACGCGATGCCGACGTTTTGACGGGATCTACAATTTGATATGCCGATTTCAAACGGCTAATTGAGAAGCTCTTTCAACAGTCATACTCTCGGATCCTTGTCAGACGTTCGCGAGAGGTAGCGCAATGCTTAATTTTCTGTTTCTGACTCATGGGTCGGACTTGAACAATTGAATGGTAGATATGTAGGCTTCGATGGAAGTGTAGCGCCCGAGATCCTGAAATTCAATAAGTATTCTCATTTCGAAGAATTGGTCAATTGAAAGCATGCTTGCGGAACCTACACAAAAATCAAACCTAACCTATTATGGTACAGAGGTGTCAGTCTTCTAAATTTCTAAACTTTGTCCATCTTTGTAAGTGATAATAGAGAAATTCGACGATAGAGAAAACTATCCAAGTGTGGGATTGGGAAAACACCCCACATTCAGGGCCGCCAACACAGAAATAGAAGGAAGATGAGATAGTAAGGGAAGTAACGAAAAGGAAGAAGAAGAAGACGACGACGACGATGACGACGATGATTACGATGAAGAAAAAAACGTCATCGGCACACCTGATACTAAGAAAATCTGCTATCTTTTGTCGGTTGAGCAGTTCGCCGAAATGACACTCTATTCGACTCCACTATGTCTTGAAACCGTCGATAAGAGTGGAATTTTGATAAAACGGCGTTGATCTTCTACTCTGTTCTAAGGTCGGCTGATCGTCTTGGATTAAAAGGCTTTATTGAACAGTTGTGGCCTGCTGTCAGTCAGCATGGGGCACATGTTATCACTGTCCCAGACCCAGGAGCTCTGAGATTAATGATGCTGTACACGAAATTTTTAAGGGGTAAGAAGCTGAATGTTTACATGTAGGAGCACGATTGAAGCTTCTGACTTGGTTGATTTTATCGCTCCTCCTCCAACTCTTATCGTGCTACAGTCAGCTTAACCAACAGCCGGCCTTCAATTGCTAAATCTCTCGGGAATAATGGACTCCTGTGAGAGCGGAGCAGGAATGCCAGGCTAATATACAACCACCAACTACATGAGCTGTCCTAAGATGTGGAGGGGTATCGTCCAAGCTTCGTCTACTCATCAAGCGAATGGACAGTAATACTCCAGCCAAAAGCTTCTTCGAGTCACAGATGCAGACCCCGTGCTCAAGTGTTGAAAAAGTGACATATAAGCATTCATTCATTCATTAATTAATTTTGAATGGCCGCTCTTCCATTAGGGTCGCGGGTGTAGGATGCCTAAGTGGACCCTTCATAGCTCCTGATCTTCCGCCACTAACTCTAGATCATTAGGGGCAATCCCAATACGGGCCAAGGAGAAATTTCGGACTTGATCTAACCATTTCATCCGCCTGATGGCACGGATTCCATAGCACGTCTTGGGATCCGAGTTGGGAATATGCGTTTAACGTGACCAACCCATCGAAGTATGAAACGCTCCGACCGGAGAAGTAACTGCTGTACATTCACTTAATTCGACATATTAGCATCACCATTTATTTATTAATCTATACCTCGTAGCATGCCTTACCACAGGGCTAAACCGCAGTATCCAGCTTTTGCTAAATGTTTTGCTGTAGAAAAGTAAGCTCTCAGGCTTGCTAAACGGGTATCTGTTTTAAGCTTCTATTTAAGTAATGTGGATCTTGAACGCATAGGTATAGTGAAGAGCTAGTGAATAACCGTTGAGTCGTCAACATTTGAAGTCCAAATAAGTCCCAATTTTCACGTATTCAAGCCTAGTTTTAAACTTAATCAGGGGATCGGAGCAAAAATAGAGATTAACACACTTGTAGTTGTAGCAGATGGGCAGCAGAGAGAATCAATTTATCATTGGCCAAGAAGTCAAGAAGGAACCTGAGAATCATCCTTGACAGCAAACTATTATGGAATCAGCAAATACAACGCACCATAAACAGGGCTACCAAATCATTATGTATCCACCTCCGAGTCTGCGATAACAATTGAAGACTTAGACCCCGGATGATATACTGGCTATATTCGCTAGTGGTTAGACCAGCGATTACCTATATTCTGCCGTAGTCTGGTGGACTAGAACTAACGAAGTCACCACCGTTAAAAAGGTGGAACAGATCCAACGCATAGCCGGAAACTGTATGACGGGCTATCTACTACCATGACTACAGCACTGAATGTCATCCTAGGTCTAAAACCTAGTCAAACACACGTTCAAAAAATGAGTATTCATAGACAGTTCTATTCGAACAACATTGACCCCTATTCCTACCAAGGAGGACATTTATCCTTACTCCATAACAACTTCTCTATAACCATCCCACCAAAGGAAAACTGGGGACAATACAAACTAAATGCGCGGCTTGACCTCGTCTTGTACACACCAGATGATTCTAAGATGAAGTCAGGGACTGGTTGTGGAATCTTCGGAGAATCACCTCAAGCGAACTATTCAGTCAGCCTTGGCAAGAACTCACCTATATGCCATCAACCACTGGGCTAGAATACATCTAAGTTATAATACACGTGGTATGTATCTTCTCAGACAGTCAAGCAGCTCTTGACTCAACTGTCATAAAATCAAAGATCGTTTTGGAAACATACACGACCATTCACGAAGTTACCAAAAAAAAAAAAAAAACTAGTCATGCTTCATCGGATCCCAGCCCACAGCGGATTTGATGGTAGATAATGAAACGGAAGACTAACTAGCCAAGAACGGAGCAAAAACTCCACTCATAGGACCTAAGCCGTTCTGTGGTGTCAGCAAAAAAATTTTCAAAAATCATGCTGTGAGACTGGCTCGCTTAGAATACAATGAAGTCTGGCTTAAAACACCTGGACAGAACTGCACCAAACAATTCTTTCCCAAAATTCCGCCCCAGAAAATCGAAATTCCTAATCAGCCTGTGTAAAAAAAAACCTGAGAATTCTAGCAGGTATATTCAGTGGCCATTGCCTCTTGAGAAAACATCTTCACCGCATCGGCCTCCACCGGACCCTACATGCAAACTTTGTCTGGAGGCTGACGAATTATCTCTTCACATACTCATGGAATGCCCGGCCCTCCTTCGTCACATCGGAAAATCTTCTGAAATACCCCCCAGAGAAGATACTCGTCTTGCTGAATTCCTGCGGAGTTAAAAGTTGCCTCTAGGACCACATCATTTAAGGCACAGTAGGCTCCTTTAAAATAGGCCGCAGTGCCAGAGCACCAGGAAGGCTTCCCTATTTCAAGATCTATTTCTAGCATTGGACACAAGATGTGTTGAGAAACCTTATCCTAACTAGTAATCAATTGGTAATACCTGTCATGAATTGCTTCTTCATCACGTCAAAAATGAAGGCTGCAACAAGTCGATTCAATGCAAATATCACTTGCAAATATATGCAAATATCACTTGTCCCAGAACAAAGAGCCAATAGGAGGACAAGCGGCCTGAAAGACCCAATTATAGTGGGGGGAAAAAAAGGATCACTTTCTGCAGTCAAAAATACCTTCCCCCTACCAAATTTTAAGGCGCTTTATATTTCCAAAAATTGTCTGAGACGTGCCCCAGCTATATGCCGGCTAAAACCAAGAACTACATTCAAACCATCCCCCATTTGCCGTTCAAACTTCATCTCCTCATCTATTCCAAACGCCTGAAGAGGGCGGATCGCCTCCCTCGTCCGACCATGAGAAACCATTACCAAAACGAATCTCGGCTCAATTATAACGAAAAATACACTTCAACACATCTGGGCTCGCGCGCACCCCGCTTTCGGACAAAATGATGAATTGCTGCCACATCCAGAAAGAATGTCTCTAATTACCACAATCCACTTAAACCCAACTGCATATACGAGTAGACGACGAGTGTCAATGTTCTCGTACGCCTCCTTTCGGGTGACTTGTATGTCTCTACTGCTGCATCCCCTTAATCTCTTCGAGAAACAGATATCGCCTGGCCATTGGAATCAATGTGATTTTGTCTGCGTCTGGAATGAGATCCGCCGTCGATGTTGTGTTCGATGCGTTAATGAGATATTTTTCTTTTCTCTCGCCCAGGAGTTGGATGCACCACATGCATATTCCTATAGCCCTCTCCGTCTCCGTGTCACTCGTGTGTGTTTCATAGGTATATTTGCCTGCGTCTTGTTGGAGTTTTTTTGGTTTTGTTTTTTTTTTCGTTCCGAACTTGTCGTGTCCTTTTGCGGCTGGGATATGCGCTGCGTCGGAATGAGGATCTGTGTCAGGATTTCTTGGAATTTAACGCGACATTACACACTCCGACACCTTCTCTCACTATAGTTGATGATCTTTTTCCACGAACACAAAAAACCACCGAAAAAAGAATATTTGATGAAAAATTTTGTGAATAATTTTTGACAAGACACGATTGAACGATCGAGACGCGATCGGCCGGCAGCTGTGGGACTTCATGTCCCTCGGAATCATTTCCTCTTAATTTCGATGATTTTTGTGCGTGCGGTTATTTCTGTCGACTGGAGGTTAGGGAATGAACCTGCGGTCGGATCCGCCGCGCCGTCCGCATCATGTGGCTTATGTAATGTAAATATCAAATGAATTGTCACTGCATGACATTTGCCTTGGAAAGCAGCGCGGCGACGTCGAGCACGGCGGCTTCGCCGAGGTGCGAAGAGATGCGCACTCGGGCGCACAAACAAGATCCGAGACAAGATCGAAGAGCAGCTCCAACTCGGGCCACGCAGTCAGGGCATCATCGATGAGCAGCGAGATATCAGAAAACCGAACCATGTTCCATTTTGATTTATTACGTTGTATCAAATTATCCTTGATAAGTCATTAATATCGACCTCCCCGCAGTTGGGGCATATCGGCGTATCCTCTATGGTGGTGTTTGTCTGCGGGGTGGGGGCGAGGATCCTCGCAAGTAGATGTTGTCATTATAGGCTGGCTTTTTTTCGGTTTGTTTACTTTTGGTTGGGTGTTTTTTTTTTTTTTTTTTTTTTTGTCTTGGGCGAAAGAGTAACATGATCTTTAGCCGCGATTGAGGATGTTCAAATCGATTACAAATGACAGTGGTGGTGTAAAAATATTTGCTATGCACAGGAACTGTCACGGTGAGTTTGAGGTTTTTTTTATTCCCTCCATCTCTTGGACTTGATTCACGAAAAGTCATTTGGGAGTGGGTTTTCCTGGAAAGCCTAGTGGTATTGAGTTGGAATTTGACGGAATTTGGTTGCAGAGAAACGGACGTCAATACAGGGCTTCAGTAATCGAGATAGATAGATGGCTCGTCAAGTAAGCTATGGTACCCTTATCAGGTCGACAACAGGACCGTCTACTACCTCTACCAACAAACGCTGGTCTCTACGTCTTCTCGCATTTCTGGCTATCATAAAGTTCCTTACGAGAATGAGACGGATAGCTGGAAATCTATATATATAAAAATGGATCTTGGTTTGTTCGGATGCTTAAAACTCGAAAACGACTGGACCAAATTGGATACTTCCTTCTGCGGATTTGTTCGTAATTGCTCCGCGAAGGTTTAGGAAAAAAGAAAAATTGAAAAAATTAAGAAAATTGCGCGGAAAATTAGAAAATTAAAGTTTGTATGGGGAAATACACTTTGAAAAAAAAATTAACTGGATAGAAATCAAGTAGTGACACTTCAAATAAAAAAAAAAATATTTTGAATTTTAAAAGCAATTATTGTTGTTGTCAATTATTTTAATTATTTTCCAAGCAAATTGTTGTTGTCAACAATTTTGAAGTTTTTTTTTTTTTTTTTTTAAATATAGGTACCTAAAAACTTTGTTCTAATAAATTATGTTTACTATGTTACATTAAGTAACTTTTTGAAATGAAGTAGATAGGTACTTTGATTATACAAAGATGATATTATGGCCGACGATATTTTGCATCGAATTCGCACTGTGACATCGGATAATGAACTGGAGATTTCAGATGAAATGCGCAACAAAGCTTTGATTTGACGCATTTAATCAAGAATTGGAGCGAGAAATGGACTTCGAACGAATCGCATTGAGTCAAGCTGTTCGAACAAATGTCCCAATGTTGAATCTATATATACAAAAATGAATCCCTATTTCCCTTGGTCGCGGCATGACGCGGACCGATTTCGCTAAATTTTTGTTGTTGTGTTTGTTATTGTCAGGAGAAAAATCTTATGAAAGAAAAAATTAAGAAAATTGTGCGGAAAATTAGAAAATTTAAGAATACTTAACCACCATATTAAATTATATCTAATGTAACCATAGCGCTTTTACAATTCAAACTTTTTTGATGTAACCTTATGGCGTTGGCATAACATTGACAGAATGCGTGCTGCAAATATCGTCAACGAGGATGTAAACAAAATAAATATCGTTTAAAACAGATGCTTCGATCGGAGTTATTATATTGATAAAATACATATAAAATAATTAATTTATTATTTTAAACAAAAACTGAATTTCTTAGTGCACATCGTTGGAAAATCCTCAACATGTGGCGTTGACGGCGTATGTCGTTATTCAGATCAATTAAATTTTCTTTAATAATAATCTTCTTAATTCATACCTATAATTCTTTCGGGATGAAACTCGATGATGATGATATAACTCGATAACCACTGGGTACATTTTTATGATTCTTCTTTTGTTTTGTTCGTATTGTTGTATTTCATGTTAAAGCAAACTTAAAAGATAGGATTTTTGACCCGCTGTATGGCGTTGTAATCGATCTCCGAAACCACTCACCCGATTTCAATGAAATTTTATAGATTTATATTCTTCGTTCCCGCTTGAAGGATAGGATACTTTTGGACCTGATAGGTGGCGCTGTTGCCGATCGCCGAAACAGCGCTACCAAGTTGATTGAAATTTTGTAGATGGATATGGTTGCTTCCAGTTTTTAATTTCGGATAGTTTTTGACCTATAGGTGGAACTTTGAAAAACACAAGCGGGATAAGAAAACGGATTGTGGCACATCTCACTCAAAAATAAAATCAAACGCTATTTCTAAAGTTGTATAATGAAAATTATTAATGGACGCTGTCCAAATAAAGCAATTTGCGAAATGTGAGCAAGATTTAATACGAAAGGTACGGGCAAAGCCGGGTGGGTACAGTTACATATAAAAGAGACTGACGTCCGTATTTGCATTCATAACTCGGGGACGGATCGTTCGATTTTTATAATTTTTATAATTTATATATTTATCTACATAATTCGGATTTGAAAGTTGGTTCAGCTAAAATTCTGTTGCGAAACATCAATGTACCGAAACTTTGCAACGGATCGCATTTGTTTTATGGTGAAGAATCTCACATCAAATACATATCATACAAGGTACAAGGATAATCGATGGATGTTTGTCAATTTAGTGAAAAAGTGGAAGGTTGGACGACACGTCAAAATCATTGCGGTTTGATTGAAAAAAATCAACATTGCTATTCATCATTTATTTCTATTGCATTTAATATAACTTTTGAATAAAGAATTTTAATTGGTCGAATTACATAAATTAGCAAGTGCTTGGTCGCATGCTCGGAATTTATTAACAAATTTACAAATTTGGGCGAAACGAAGTTTGTCGGGTCAGCTAGTAGATTATAAAACTAACGAACTTCTAAAGCTAAAATTATCCACACGTGCCCTTTTTCGTGGTAAATTTGGCCATGCCGACGTCATTATAACGAAAGCACTACTTGTCCGAAATCTGTCACTACGTGTGATCGCCTGTCAAGCGTCTGGTTGTCGCAGCGTACTCAAACGAGGGACACACGAGAGGCATCAGAAAGGTCGGATTTTTGTGACGTCAGCATGTCAAAATTTGCGAAAAATGGCACGTGTAATCTTAGATTAAGGAATGTAGCACACGACCTTGCCGTGATTAACGTATAAGAATTAGAGCCTTTAGGTCGAAAACTTGTTTAAGCTGTCAATTAGTGTCCTACAGCTGTCGGCGAAGAAGTCGCCGATATTATGGTGTGAAATTCCACCTGGACCATAATCGCTTTCAAACTATCGTTTTCATCCAGATGATTATTTATTGTCTTAAAACCGTACAATGGACTTCTGTGGAGAGTAGCTTATGGGTCGCGTCAGCACATGCAATGTGGCAGAGAGTGGAGCGAAGTTCAGACATTCGAGGGCCACGGCATCGGAGCGGCTGTGCTTAGTGCAAGCCTAAAAAGCAAGTCCAAAATTCGCTAAAAACTATATACTGTGCTCTCCCAAGATAGAAGGTCCAAACATCAAGCGCCAAACACTTAAATCTTTAAAAGCATACTCATAGTACATATAAGAGCTTCAGTTATCACCCTAAGAAGGAAGGACTCCTGCAGATTACATCAAGAAGATTTAAAAATAGAGGTGCCGTACAAATGGCCAACCCAATATAGGAGAAAGGTCAGTCGGTTCAGAATTATTGGACTATATCAAAAAAGAAAGAAGATAAACCTTAAAGAGAGGCTGTAACTAACGCAAGACTTCGAGGTAAGAATGGATCGATTCCTTTATCCAAGAAACTTCAGCTCTCCGCAATAGCTTATCACAAGCTCTAACTATAGAAGTGGAGAGTTTTTACGGAGCTGAAATACCAGTAGAGCTCTGTAACTTGCTCCGATTCACAATCAGAACAATCTTTGCTTCCTCATTATTTATTTTTTTGTAAAATTGTGTTTAGGCTATAAGCGTTTCTACTTTCCTAATGTAGCTGATGATTCTTTCAGCAAAGGATGTCTTTACTTCTTCTGGGCTTATTATTTCCGTGAAAAAGAAATTCCTTGTAATAGCACTAAGGGCTGGGCATTGACATAAGTTATGCTCAGTTGTTTTGTCTTCTTCAAGATATAGGTGGCACTCCTAAAAGTCTGCTACATGTATTTTGTTTAGGTGATATCATATCACAAACCTTGGTGCCCTCTTAGGCTTCGGCCACGCAATGAGCGACGAGCGACCGAGCGACTGAGCGACGAGTCGCTGAGCGTCGAATCTGAGCGATGGGTGGCCATTTACTGAACGACGTCGCTGAGCGATTATTGGGGAAAATGCCATCGTCAAGTGCGGTTCGTCGTAGCTTATAAGTTGAAAATCGCGTTCATATTTACAGATCGAGAATACGTAGCAAATTATGGTGAATTTCATCATTTATATCAAAATCTTCGCAGATTTATAGATCGATTTCGGCAATATTGTCGTATGTCAGTTCTTTCTTTCCACTCTTTATCGGTGACATTTTTATTTTTATAGTCTTTGTGAGTGTCCTTCTCGTACCTAAATAAAAAATCTGTGAACCTTCTAGAACAAACTTTAGGACGCAATTAAAGCAACCATTTTATTTCGAAAAATTAAAAGAACACAAAAGTAGCAGAGTTGCCATAACAATTCATATTTCATTAATTTGACTCTTTATGTCGTTACCAGAATGCAGTTTATATTTAGAACGATTTCACCAGTCCTGCCATAGCACTGGACGGCTTTAGACAGCTGAAATTAAATTTCTGTGTTTATTTTGTCCATCTTATTATTTCGTCGCTCAGCGATCGACTGAAAAATTAGAACAGATTTGATTGCAGAGCGACGTCGCTCTGTCGCTTAAAAAATCGCTCAGTCGCTCAGGGTTTATGTGGCCACCTCCATACGATTTCATGTGTTTTAATTTTTTTGCGTCGCTCAGCGACTCGTCGCTCAGTCGCTCAGTCGCTTGTCGCTCATTGCGTGGCCGAAGCCTAAGGTAGCCATTTTTTGAAATCGTGCCTACGTGGATTTAGAATCTTTTTGGCATTATATTTGAAAGGTTTAATAACATTTTTGGCCTGTCTTAGGCCTGGGATGCTCTTCCAGTGTGAAATACATTTAATGTGTTCCCAGATTTGTATAGCAAGGTTTGCCGCTGATTTAGAGATTGCAAAGTAGGGTTAAGGTCGTGTAAAAGGTCACTGGCCACTTCGTCGGCTTTTTCGTCTCCTTCAATTCCCTCGTGGCCCACCACATTTACATACATAGTGTATTGGAAGGTATTGAAGCAGTGTTGTTGATTCCTTAATGGCATGGAGCTCTGCTTGAAATAAACTTGAGCTTTTACCCATCGGTCGAGACAGCTTCGTTTGGTCCGAATATGCCGGCTCCGACCCCTGAGTCCATTTCGGAGGCAGTCTGTAATCGCGCAGATCACGTCAAGTTTTCTTTTTGTTTTTGGAAGAAAACGCATTCTTTGACCATAAAGTTTGAAGGAAAGCCACTCTATTGCGTCAAGTAGTAGTTCATGTGAGCCCAATGTTTAGCTTTGAACAAAAATTAAGCACTGCTCGAAGCAGCATATTAGATTCGTTAGCATCAGGTTTGGATTTTGGATTTTCAGTCATTCCTAGCTTGAAGGTACATAATACCCGAGACATGTACTTAAACGATTGCCCCGTCTATTCTTTTCAAGGGTCACGAATAAAGGGTGTTCATCAAGAGCTTATACTCTCGTATACTTGTCTGAACCTGAGAGCTGAGACATTCCACGTTAAGGTAAGGAACCTTTGGAATGTGATGTTTTTAAGGGACTCTATCTTGTCTTAGTATTCGGATGCAATGGACTTTTGATACCACTAGCGTTCGCCGAGTGGTAGAAATTTTGTCCTGGCTTATACACAACATGGACAACAAATTCCACACAGCATTGTATCTCTGCACAATCTTCGCAAAAAAAATCAAGCGAATATGTTGTCTTTCAGGTAGCGAACCAGCGCTGCCACTTTGCTACGATCGTAGCAAAACTCTCCCTAAAAACATCTATTTTGCTACTTTTTTTAAAGCACGAAATGTCAACATAAATCTTGGAATTTCTCTTGAAAGGAAAAAATTAACGAAAGTATATTCAATCTTTACTTACTTTCCAATACCAACTTATATTCTTTTCTACCATATATCCAACAAGTACATCTTTCTTTGGATGTGTTAGTGTTTGAATTTGACTGGAATCAAAAATGATATTTTGGAATTTTAAGTTTTGCTACGCAAATTAAGTTTTGCTACTCAAATTTGCTACGCAAATTTTTTTCCTTGTGGCAGCACTGTAGCGAACGTGGTTCTTAACTATTTGCCCTCGCCTATTTATATACAAGTTAGCAGACTGCGCTATGGAGCAACATAAAAGGACGTTCTGTTCACAAAATGGAGTTATTTGTATGAAGCTTATTTTACCTGAAGCCTTTTGCATGACAAGTATCAATCGAGAGATGAAAAACGTCTGAGAACAAGAACGCAAACGGTCTGTTTAAAGCCCTATTCCTAGTTACTTCCAGCCATTTGTCTGTTTGATAGCAACTGTCTCACTGTGGGCGCACAATGCAAATCTACAAACAGTGAGACAAGCATGCAACCAAATTTATACCTAAGCACACTTAGCCCGATCTAAAATTCCCTCTATCGACTGAATACATTTTTTTTTTTTTTGTTGGTCCACCTCCCTGCCACCCGTCGTTAATCTTCTACCAACTCGATACAACTCGAAATTGTACCTAAGGCATCAACACGGAAAAAATGATAATAGATACCGCAAGTATGTGTTGCTTGTTGTGTCAGATATATGTTGATCTAGCCACCACATCGCTGCTCTGCCCCCCCCCCCCCTCGATATGTTCACGTTCACATAAATCAGAACATGATCTTTCGATATCTCGCCGGAATCTGTTTAAATGCAAATTTCCCACGTTTAGTAATTAAAATAAAATTTTTTATCTCTATCGGGATATACCATCTCTCGGTTGCTCGAATGCGGAGGTATCCGTGTGAGTTATTGAGGTTTCATTGTTTTGACGAAAATTGTTCGTTCTTGGCCACATAGTCGAACGATGAGCGCGACTCCAGATTGGGCGGCTAATTAATGAAGATTTGTCGTTTCGCTATGTCAATCGGGTATATGGAAAGGTTTCGAATTTAAATTTGTTTCGGATTTGTTTTGTAGGAAATTTATTTACTTCTGATCTCGAAAGAGAGATATTTCATTAAGCCGGGTATATACCTACACTCAAGTTTGGTTTTATAAAATTCAACGTGAAGGCCGATGTGGTGTCGAGTTATTTGTGTCTGACAATTGGCAGTTTGTTTCGACTGCATGTCACAATGCGATGAAATTTGTGGAGATTCAATTTAAAAACGAAAAAAAAAAAAATCTATTTTAAGGTGCGGTGCAATGCGCGATGACCTGAGTAAGATAAAATGTTAAACTCCGATAGTCCGTAGTCCGTAGTCCGTAGTCCGATGATCTGATGCCAAGTGATGTCATTTCGATGAGGGAATTTATTATCGGGCACAGATAAGTGACGGCTTTAAATGGAGATTTGTATCAATGTCCGCGAAAATAATATCGACCAACTTAGAGGCGTGCGGTACAAAAAGGCGAAAAGGCCAAAAGGCTCTCGAGTTCAATCGGTATATAGCCAGAGAAATTTTGTTTACACAGTTGGGCTCATGGTGTATATCTTTACAAGGACGAGAGAGGTTCCCCGCTTTGCTCATTTTTTTAAAACTAAAATTTTGATTTACCATAGAACTACATAGCTGCCCTTTTTTCTATATAAGAAACTAAGAGATTTTTCAGGAATAACTACTTGCCTATCTTAGCATTCCATTTGTTGCCAAATAATTTCTTATATTGTCAGTTAGAGTCCACAATTAGCAAAAGCAACGATTAACTACCACACAACGTAAACATGTCTTACAATTGTAATAAAAAAATGACATATTCGGCGATCGTACTGGAAATTTGAAGACTAGGGCTTGTAGGCATTTATCATGGAGCGGAACTTTCAGATCTATTTACGGAGTGAAGCGAAAATTGGAACTACTTCCACTGTCTGATATCAGGGCACCCTTTGTGCAAAAGAGAAAAGATTTTGATTCCACTATATATATGTAGCTCCTCCATTCAGCTTTTTGTGTCGAATTTGCCATAAAGTTCAGGACCATTGGTAGTAGCGGGTTTGGCGATTAAGTTTAGGCATATAGCTGATATAATTTTAAGTTCAGCTTCTTCAGTGATGCAGGCTTAAAGATCTCTACCATACACCTTGTAAACTTTGCGAATCTTGGAAAGTCGGTACAAATTAACTGTTCATCACTGAAAGCAAAGAACCTGTTACCTGTTTCGCAATTTAGTTTTTGAGTTTGAGTCTCTCCTTAATTAGAAGCCTCTGTAAAATTATCAAGCAAGTTTCGGAAAAATAAGTGAGAGTCCAAGACTTTGTAAGCTATTTTGCTTATACCAGAAATCTTTCGAAATACGGTGATTAAAACGACGATTCCTCTTGTGCGAAATGTTTACTGTTCGATCAGTATATAAAATTAAGCTAAACCCTTAAGGTACCCATATAGTATCCAAACACTGCTTAAAAACTTATTGATCGAACAAGACTCATAAGCAATGCAACCCCGTGGTGCCAGATTGAGGGGAAAAGCTCCAATTTTGGCGCATTTTTAATGAAAATGGGGGAAAAAAGGGGTACAAGCTAAAAAAAGGGGAAAAGTAAATAATCTCTGTGAAATGCAAAATGTTTTAAAATAAAATTAAAACGTATTTTCATTACAAAACAATTTCGAAGAATGAATTGTCCATGTTAACATGAAAGAAAACAGCCCATCGAACGTATACGTAAAGCTAAGATTAAATGTATAATCACAAAAATTCGCTCGCTGGGACAGCCACCGGAACCAGACGCTTGGCAGGCGATCACACGTAGTGACACTTTTAATAAAAGTATGTTTACGTCATAATGACGTCGGCATGTTACTGGGGAAAACTAGAGCTTCTCCTGACAAAAAAGGTTAAGACAGTCTTCAAAGTATGGGAGCACTGGTATATACTGCAATAAAAAAAAAAAAAATAGTTGGCGCAACAGTCCCGGAGGGACCCTAGGCCTAGCTTCTCACAACCATTCGATTTGTGTGAGTTTTCATTTTTGGAACGAATGGAAGGGATCTACAATTTTATGCCGACTCCAAACGGCTAGTTGGGAGGCTCTTTCAAGACAGTCATACTCTCGGATGTTTGTCAGACGTTCGCGAGAGGTGCCGCAGTGAAAAAAACCATAAGTTGGAATTTTGGGTTTTTGCGGGATTCGAACCTCGACCCCTCGCAAAGTAGTCCAACACACTAACCACTAAGCTACTGCGCCTATTTACGCTATTTACGTGCTTTATTCTTGATTTTGTCGCTCTTCAGGAAGTGGGATATTTTTCAAGTTTTCCAATTTTTTTTTTTTTTTTTGGGGTAGGGGAATTATGCTTAAGATGACATACCGGATACTTGCAATTACTCTTTAACCATAAGCGCCACACTTCTTCCAAAAATGTCTGGACATGCAGTTTTACGATGTTAGTTACGTCCACAGTAAATCGGCAGCTAGTTAACAACGTGCTTTAAATGATCACGAAATCAAGAATTTTGTGTGTGATTTTTTTTTTTTTTTTTTGTATTAGCTCCAAAATTTCTGATAAGGTGAGTGCTGTGTTGTGTCTGAAGTGTTTTATGGGTACAGTTATGTGTATATTTTGTAATTCCTATGCGACATTTTTACCTCATAAGAAAATGTTGGTTCCTACAATCTTCTAAACATTTTTACTCATATCGGGCAAGATGACATGATACCCGACCGTCCAAGATCGCAAGCTATGTCATCTTACCAAAAAGGTAATATTTTATTTTAATTTGTGTATCTTTTCATTGTAGTATGCCAAATAACTAAAAAAGAACCTCAATCAGGCATACTTGGTCAAAAGACGTATGCGGTATGCCTAATGCTGTTCAAGACGTCAGGAAAAAAAAAAAATAAATTTGGCCATGGCTAATGTCATCTTACACCGAACTATGCCATCTTAAACTAGCTGTTGAACTTAGTTTAAAAATATTTTAAAAATACTATACTTATTGTTTTACACTAAAAATTTAAATGCAGTCTTTGTCACTAACAAATGAGTTAATTGAATTCACTTTGTTTTCATCGCTATGGTTTGTAAATATTATTATTTTTCACTTTCAAGAAAAAGTATATGTTATCTTGAGCACAATTCCCTATATTTGATGTCTTTTTTGACAGTATGAACTTTTTGCTTTATGACATATATAAGGAAAAGCAACTAATTATTTGCGTCTGTGGGTTGATAGCTAATGAATACACCTACACACTTTTAACAAACTATGTGGCATAGTCGGTTTCGAACGGTATATATGTTTTTTTTTTTTTTTTAATTTTCCTACTTCGTTTTTGAACGAGTGAAATATTTGGCTTTTTGGCAAAATTAACTTGTTAGCTTTTGACACATTGAGAGAAGAGCGACAAATTATTTTATTTAATGTGTTGCTGTCTAATGAACACACGGTTCTAATGAGCCATGTGGCATAGTCGGATTCGAACGGAATATATCACTTTTAAGTTTTTCAACATTTTTATTTTTTTATTTTTAGCTTACTTTTTTGGTCGTATAATAATTAACTTTTTACGTTTTGTCACATTTAGAGAAGATCAACAAAATATTTTATTCTATGAGTTGAAAGGTAATGAATATACGCTTCTTTTGATCCGTGTGGCTTAGTAGAATAAAAACGGAATCCATTTTTTTTTTAAATTTTTAAAAATGTTTTTTTTTTTGGTCGGTCTATCTTACAGCCTTTGGCTCATTTAGAGTAGAGCGACAATATGCTTGATTTGAACGGATAGTAGCATACAAATTTAATTTTTTTATAAGTTTTTTTTTTAATGAAACTTCTTATGCGACTTCCAACTCAAGGTCGCGTTAAACGTTTAACGCTAATAAAAGCATTAGATACTCAAAGGTGTGAGGGGGTGGGGGGGGGGTATGGGTGGCGCACATTGCACAAGCACGTTCATATGAAAAAAAAAAAAAACTGAGTGGTGTTTTCTCCAAAATAAGTGAAACGAAAGAGAAGTATGCGACGTGAATGTGTATGTAATCAACAGGGACAATGTGTTTCTGAGGAAATGCGCAGATGGCTGTTGACGTGCGCTGATGGACGTATGGTGGTGTATATAGAAATTGAGTTCAAGGTTTTTGTTTTAATGGTTGTTATAGTACCTACGTTGATACCTACAGTAAAGAATTGAAGAATTCAAGAAGTAAAGACGATATAGATGAATTATGTTGTTTGATTTATTGAAGTGAAACTTCTTATGCGACTTCCAACAAGGTTGTGTTAATAGCTTAACGCTACTATAAGCATTGCATACTCAAAGGTGTGAGGGTACCGCTCACACTTCAGAGTATGCAATGGTGAGTGAGTTTATTGGCACCAAATGCTGGGAGAGGAATATTCTGTGGTGAAGATTAATTTCCAAAAATAATGACTAAATCGGCAATTAATGTCTTGTTGAAGTGAAACTTCAGGCTTCGGTCACGCAATGAGCGACGGGCGACTGAGCGACGCAAAAAAATTAAAACACATGAAATCGTATGGATGTGGCCACATAAACCCTGAGCGACTGAGCGATTTTTTAAGCGACAGAGCGACGTCGCTCTGCAATCAAATCTGTTTTAATTTTTCAGTCGATCGCTGAGCGACGAATTAATAAGATGGACAAAATAAACACAGAAAGTATAATTTCAGATGTCCAAAGCCGTCCAGTGCTATGACAGGACACCCACAAAGACTATAAAAATTAAAATATCACTGAAAGAAAGAAAGAACAGTCATACGACAATATTGCCAAAATCGATCTGGAAATCTGCGAAGATTTTGATATATGTGATGAAATTCACCATAATTTGTTACGTATTCTCAATCTGTAAATATAAAACGTGATTTTCAACTAATAAGCTACGGCGAACCGCATTGACCATGACATTTTCCCAACTAATCGCTCAGCGACGTCGTTCAGTAAATGGCCACCAATCGCTCCGCTCAGATTCGACGCTCAGCGACTCGTCGCTTAGTCGCTATGTCGGTCGTCGCTCATTGCGTGGCCGAAGCCTAATGCGATTTCCAACATTTCGTATCTTACTTTAGTTGTCATAATCCCATTGTAAATGTTATAGATTTGGATATTTCTCCACTCGAAAATGATAATTAAAAGATGCGATCAATTGTGAATTTTAAGCAATGTTAATAAAGTTTGTCTTAAAGAAACAATGGGCCTTACTAATAATCATTTTTAACCTTCACGCTAAATATTTTTATGGTCACAATGTGTAATTTTGTAACGGAAATTTCACCATTGTGAGTTGGAAAAATGTAGTCTGGACACTAAGAATGATTATTAGTACCGCGGAATATGATTTCACTAAAAATCAATTTCTACCCCTTCCTATTTTCATTTCCACATATTTGTTTCATAATTTGTTTCTTTTTGCTTGAAAAAGAGAAAAGTTTGAAATTGCGGGCGGATGGCTTGCCCGATTGGGAAAAATTGTACATCTAACCAGAGCGATTAAATCGGCGATTGGTCAATGTGGCGGATCCAGATTTACCGGCCCGCCACAAAATCTCCCACTTTGCGAAGACTGACAAAATCAAGAATAGCGCAATCAAATAGCAATTAAATCCCATGTACTTTGTTTGGCGAAATTCGAATGTGGCGGAGCCAGCCTTAGCCACGTAATCTCCTTCCAATATGATACAACCTTTAATAAGCGCAGCAAGCTCTGTAAAAGCTGAGGGTACATTTATATTCTAATGAGCGTTTTAAATAATGGAAAACCAATCTTAGGCTACACAAAGGAGTTGTGGTTCCATGCGTTTACGTTTTTTCACTATGCAACGCTAGATTGCAAACTTCAACGTTCGTGTCATATGAAAACTTAATTAGTGTTCCTCAATTCACTGGATCTAAGCCAAGAATCCTAAAAATATAACTATTTAGATTTTCCCTAGAATGCGGTCTAATTTGCCTATATGACGCATCTGCCCTCTCATCTGACCCGTGTTACCGAACCCACATTCAAGAGCTATGTGCAACTCCACCGTAAAACTATAAAAATATGCGGCGTTTAAAGAGTCACACCTTTTCGGCTTAAGACATTTTTTCCTGCATCCAAATGTAAAGACCTGCCTTCTACAACTCTCCCAGCACATTTCCATTCGAATACCTTTTCCAACGAGCGCATTTAAATTAAAAAAAAAAAAAGCAAAAAAAAAACATGAAGAAAATAGTCCGTAAAAATGATTTATGACCACGGAGAGCATCGCACCGGTAACACCTTTCTCGGTGTGTGACCTTTTGTTTTCGCATCGCAACTCTTTCTGCTGTCCCATTTCGAATCCCTTATAATCGTTTGTCAATAAGAAAGTCTCTTTTCTTTGAGTCGCACGTTTTGTGGCATTGTTCTGATCCTTTCTTAATTTCTTTCTCTTACCATTCTGATGGGTTTTTCATTGGAACTTACGACTGACAGGACAACAGAAAAAGATGTATAAAAGACGAAAAGGTGCAAATGCATGCCGTATTCCCTTTCAAGTTAATAATTTATAATTAAAGCATGATCAATCGAACTGAAGGGAAATGTAAAAACTTGTTTTGACTTCTATGCCAAGGAAGGAGCGACCCGAGAGGTAAAAAAAATAAATTTTAATAATCAACGCAACCATTAATCATGCAGAGACTTGGGCGTGTGAATGTAGTGTCAATTTTCATTATCCTACGAGGATTTCATTATATTTTCCTATCAAATGTCTTCATTTGTATGGTAGTTGTGCCTGGGTGGATCTGGATGTGTTCATGGCTCGGTTGTGCTAACGCCAAATGAAAAATGATCTTTTAATTTTGTTTCCGTTTAATTGATTCAAGACCATTAAACGCAAGACAGATTGAAGTTTGCCAATTTGCCGCGCATATGGAAGTCATAAGTGCACATAGTTTTGTTGCTCTGGCCATGGACTGGACAGTGAAGGATAGTTTCCTGCTTATAGGTTCATTTAGCTCATTTAGCTAATTCAGATTACGACATTATGTGAGTATAGGAACAAGGTTCCTGAAGTTCTTACTGAGGACTGCAGGTGGTGGCTAAATCAGTTTTCAGGTACGACAAGTTGTGTTGTCGCCATAGATCTTGTGACATATGACTAGATGTAAATCGAGATTCTGTTGGACAGGAACATGACTAAGAGACTGCCCTCAGTTACCTGAAATGTCATCATGTCCCTTTAATTATTTTGTCATTACCAAGGACTTAACTCAGCCACGAATTGTACTGAATATGACGTAATCCATTTAGGGGAGGCGCTTTTAAAATTCCAGATGTTTTGTGTCCATCTGTTGATAAATGGCGAATGTTGTGCAATAGTTGGAGTTAGCGCTAGGTTGGGTGGTGTCCGAGATTTCACTGATGAAGCCTAAACAGGCTATGAGATAGAGGAATGTCAAAAAGATTTTTTGAATCACACGTTCCATTGAACACAAAGAATGTCACAGACACAACAACTAATGGACGTAAGTCTCGAGTTCTATTAGGGACTCATGTCTCACTAAAGTGCGATTTTTTTTAAATTCTATTTGATCAATTCTCAATAACATTGATTTAATGCTTTTTCTCAGTACTTATGTCTATTTCTGAAATCGATGTTTTTGAGAACTGCACTTAAAAATGTATTGTTATGTCCCTTCTGTCGACAAATTACAAAAAAAAAACACTTGTTTTGTGAAGGTTTGTTGAAAATGTTTGTTTAATTTGTTTTGAATTTTTTTGTTAATTAAGTTTATCTTATTAACTTATGAACATTAATAAAATGTAAAATATTTACAATTTTCTAATTTCATTCGGGACTTATGTCCCATTTTCAACGATAAAAATTCGGGACTTATGTCTCGATTGGATGTGCTGTGCATATGTCCCGAATTCAATTCGATTTGTTTATTTTGCAGAAATAAGTGGTGCAGAATTTAACAAAAAAAAATAACAAAAACGATTCTATTTATATCGGTGAAACTTTAAATAGAAGTGCTCGACACCAGTGGAGAAAACTTACAATTACATGAAATACCCTTAACAAACCAAAGTGAAAACATTCTTCAGACAACTGGTAGGTACCTGATGTGAGCCAATCGAGGATGAAAACCTGTATTTAATTTTATAGAAATGAAATCTTTATCTGAAATCTCTATCAAAATGTTGTTGGTAAGTTTTTTCATAGATTTTAATACAAATATTAACTACATTCCTAACTCATACATTTTTCTAAAGGAGAGAAATGAAGCTCTGCCACGATTTTGTGTAGGTAATGCAAAAACGTCAACAATTTAACAAATGTTTCAGTGTTTTTTGGAACTAATTGCTTATACTTAGGGACATAAAGGTGGTGGGGGAAAAGGGTATTCCTATCAAATGAAAGGTATTTTTACCATCTTTTAAATAAAAGCAAAATGTGTATTTTGAATTTCCACGGGATATACCAATTAGTTCGAGTTAGAGGGATTTACTATTTTTTTTTTAAGCGAATTTATATAAAAATAGGAAAGTACCTAGGTATCTACATTTTGAACAAAATCAGTTAAAAAAAATAGTTATTTTTGATTTAAAATTTGCTACTGAACCAACAACACAAATAATTTTGAGCACCTGAAATTTGTTTTACTTTTTTTCCATCACTAGAACAACAACACAAGTGTTGCGGACCTGCAATGTTACATATTGTATGTAGAAAGAAACGTATCGTCGCGAGGCAATACTTGCGGGTGGGAGATCCTTTTTTTTTATTTTCTTCAGACGAAAAATTCGACTTACAGGAATTCAAAATATTCAAAAGAATATGTTCGAGTAAGGAATTTTCGACTTAGAGGGATTTCGACTTAGACGACGACTTTTCTATGCAGAATTGAAGGGAATGCAAAAATTGTGTCGAAAAATTCGAGTTAGAGGGAAATTCGAGTTAAAGGAGATTCGACTTAGAGGGACTCGACTGTAATTAGATGCAACTACTTGATTCAACGTGAAGTTATCTTTGGCCTTTTTTCACGGTACCGAAGCGATTATGTTTTTATGTACCTAGTTCTAGAACAATTTTTTTTTTTTTTTTTTTTTTCAAGATCTGGGCTTCGATTTTATTATTTTAACATAATTAATCAGCGACAACCTAAAAGCAATTGTAGGAATTGACAAAATACCGTAGGGGTTGTACGTCCGATTGCTAGAATTTGTGTTTGCAAAAAATCTGATAATTTAGTTTACTTATAGTGCTAGCGCTTCTTCGGTGGAGGGAAGCACAAGGAGTTCCGCCGCAAACATTTATTTTTTATTTATTTATTCAAGTCTACCATTTTACAATTTACAGACTATATAATTACATAATTTAAAAAAAAACTCTTAAAGTAAGAGAAAAAAATATTTAATAAACAAAAAATATATTTAATACCTAATATTAAAAAAAAAAAAAAAAAATGTAAACTGAAAAATGTTAATTTAATTTAATGTTAAACTAAAAAAACTCTTCAAGTGAAGAGAGAAAAAAAAATATAGTTGGCGCAACAGGTCCGGAAGGACTCTAGCCCTAGCCTATTGACTGTAATTTTTTTTAAATTCTTATATAGGAAAGATATTATAATAAAATTATAAGTGTTAATTGAATTGATTTGAGAAAAATGTTGTTGTTGTTGATTTTGGAGGATTTTCAGGGAAATAAATATTCTTTTTTTATACGCGGCAAGTAAAAAACTATCAGGTAAGCATTTCCAAAACAGGTATCGAAGATGACGATATTAACGACTATTCAATAAATTCAAATTTAACTATGCACAATGTTATATTATGTTACTTCTTAATGGGTTATCAAAAAATTGATTCTGAAAAAATCAAATGACAATCAAAATAGCCACAAATCACTATTATTATTAATAACGTTGACTATTGAATATAGGTACGTAAAGTTACTATAAATCAATATATCGCGGAAAGAAGTTTAAGATCAAATCAAGAAAAATAAGCGCCGAATCACGAAAAGTTTGTCTCATTTTAGAGCTTAGCTCAGGATTTACTAATTCAAGACTTTTTATTCGCAATTCTCGAAATTGTACAAAGTGAAGATATTGACCCTCAAAAGTCGTGAATCGACACTTCTCAGTGTCAATAATGCGATCGAGCATGAAATACATATTGCCATAACCGATCGCAATTTGACAAAAATAGTTATCAATTACTGTGGTTGTGAAATTCAAACAAAAACGATTTCATTCCTTAGTAAATTGCAGCAGCGGTTGATTTACTACTTCAGTAGTTGCAATTTACAAATTCTCAATCGTAAATTGCAACTTATTTTTATCAATTTGCAATTCATATTTTGCAATTTACGACTTGTCTACGTCAATTTACGTTTTCAATTTACATGTGCGAAATTATTATAAGATTTTGTTGATTTATCATTCAGTGGTGGTAAATCACGAAATATTTTTGCAATTTGAAATTGTAAAGTGGTGTTTGAGGAATTGACCTATTGAAGTAGTGAATTGCGCCAAAAATGTCGCAAATCACTACAGATAAATGAAGCTCCAATTAATACTTCTAATCGTAATATTCAGCAAACAAATTTTGATAGTCTTCGCTGTTTTCAATGTCGAATTACGAATTTCTGTATCAATTCAAGACAAAATCGTCGTGATTTGCGAAAAAATATATAATTCGTGATTTGCAACTCAAAATTTTGCAATTGGTGACTATGCAGTTCTTTCCGTGTATGCCGATTTTGATAGGTCCTTCGTAAATTTGATTGTGCTTTTAATAACTTTAGACAGGAGCTGTCTTAGCAGCAATAATTAGTTGTAAGAAAACAGCTGCAACACTTTCAATTCATATGTTATCAACTGTAACGTCTTCTATAAGAACATTTTTGTGTAAATGTACTCATGTTTTTATACACATTTCCGAGACTTTTTGACCTACGATCTGTTAGACAGTAAGTCGCGTGACATACGCGTCGTATCGATTTAGGCAGGAATTAAGAGAAGTCTTCGATGAATTAAATACTTTAAAAAAAATTAAATTTGTGTAGAGTTCCTTTACTTCGGATCGTCCTTACATACTTAACTTACTTCGCTCTCTCATAGGATTTCGTTGAACCATACCACCATCATACTTGTACGAAACGAAGAAACTAGGACTGCAGCCTTAATGCCAATTGGTTATGAATTGGTAAACAAGACACACACAATGCGCACGCGCAATTGAAACCCAGTGCATGAGCAAGGCTCTCGTTTTCTAAAGCTTTTGACGACTGGTCGGCTTATGAGACAACTGCTATTACCAGCGCAAGCCTAATTCAAACTGATCCGAAGATGTGGCTAATTGCGAAATGGCTTGGCTATTCCGGGCTTAAGCGCCACCTAAATACATACGAAAGTCAGTATATAAGTAGGAAATCCTCTTGGTTTGAAAACGCTTAAAAAATGTGAGATAAAACTGGGAAAATGTCTCGCCAAGGCCTCTAAAGCACCTCCATCTCCATACTCCCCGTTTATGGAATCTCAATGACCAAGAGAATTTTTGACTCTTCAATTTGAAACTTCTGCTGCGAGTCCCACACTATTCCATTTGCGCACATACGTACGCAACAAAGGCAAAATTGCTGTCCCTCATTTTCGTAGGGACACGAATTGAGCATTTCTCGGAAGTTCGCAGCATCAAAGCGCGATTGATAAAAGTCATCAGAAATTCTCCTGGTATAGAACAAAAAATAAAATAAAAAACCCAATCACGATTAGACCCACGCACCAAACAGAGATTCCCCAAAGACAAAGATACGACGCAAGCACCCTTGTTTCGCGAGAACAATAAACATTTTTCCCATTCTAATGGCGAACCGCACATCCACCAAGACGACGACCAGAATTTAGCCAGAAATCGGCCCAAAAAATAATCAAAAGCCGCCCAAATTCAACTAAAAACATTTCGCTCTCGTCTAAGAGACATTAAAGTGATTCCACTGAATTTCGGCGAAAATATCTCCTCCCCACAGAAATATATACAAGACAATGGCCAGCCGAAAAAGATTCCATACCAGCAACGACCGACCGACAGCCTGACTCCCTGGTTTATGTCCTTTTCCGAAGCTTATTGGATATATGCAAAGTGCGCACACAGGCATTCCTCCTCCAGATGTTGTATTGATTCTGAAGTCGCCTCTCTGACCATAGCGGCTGACGATGGATTCGCTTTAGCTCTGCTAAAATGTCATTTCGAGGAGGAAGAAGCATCCTCGCCGTCACGTCAGCCAGCCGAGAGATGTTGCTCTTTCTCTAGGATATAAACATCCGATTCGACGCGGCTTGAAGTGAAGAAGATTTATTGCTTGTCTATGGCTGTACTATGTGAGCTGATGTTCGTCGGAGCAGATTGGAACTTTTTTCGCCCGCTTTTTTGCTTGCCTCTCTCACTGTTATACGGACATGAACACACGCGATATTTAAACTCTTCATTTTGTTCTCTTGTGGGGTGGCTTTCGTCTTAGGCGGAAGGATTTATTGCACTTCCCAAAACCTGAACATGGAGATTAGCTCCTCTGTGCCGCCAGAAAAAAGAAAAAACAAGAAAAAAAAGGAGCTAGCGAGCGAGAGACCTCTTAATGGTGTATTTATTGCCGGAACAGATAGCCATTGACATTTAACATCGCCTGGAGATGGAAATGGACGGCAATGGGAATACTTTTCGGGCTACCCCGGCCAAATGAAGACATCATCTTTTCAATTTAGTCTTTATTGACGAGGAGGAGCAGGAGGAGGAGAAGGAGGATGAGGAGGAGGAAGGACCTGCACTACGCCATACATGCACACTGATGGATTTATGGCGGCCCATTCGGGCTCCTATATCACGCTGCCGGGTGTATTAGTGTAATTTAAGTGGATAATTAGTCGAAATTGTTTTTATTCAGAGATTTATGATCTAACGAGGTTCTTACGCCCGGACCGTGGTGCTCTGCATTGCTCGGACACGAATGCAGATAGTTAATGGTGCAGCGGTCGCAGAGGGCCGGTCAGTCACCGACCGCGCGCCGCCACCGCGGACAATCATGCAAAGTCCCAGCGATGTTGTATAATTTTCAAATTAGCTTAATGCTGGTGCAGGAGAAATCTTCTCGATGACTTAATTGGCATTTAGGAGTCCATTCGGATGGCCCATATAATGATCTCGCCTGATTGAGTGGAGAGGTTGGTTGTCTCCGTCGTTGTAGTCGTTGAAGCCGTTTGTCGCTTGTGTAATGGAGTGACCATTCAATAAGACAAATTATCGATATAAGAACGGCGGGTTTTAAAAAGCTAATTAAGAGGATGGCATTAAGTGTGCTTGGGAGAGATTAACCGTATACCTTCTCATCGACTGTTTGGGGAAAAAGCGATTTAGGACACATTAGTGTTTCGGCTTCCGCCTTAATCTTGTATTTTTCGTATTCAAATTTTGGGTTTGTCTTCAGCTTGAGCAAAGTAGGAATGATGGCGGCGCTTTTTGTCAGGCAGGAGAATCTGCCGAAGGGCAAGTTCAACATATGTATGAGTATGGGCTAATTGAACCAAAATTTACATTTTTTCTTATATCTCTTGCAGTAAGACTGATATAATCACAGCTAAAACTTCACTAAAAAAGCATACCTTGATCTTTCTAAACAAAGTTTTTCAATTTAAAAAAACAAAAACAGGAGGACATTTTTTCTTAATTTTACTGCAGCACCTCGATTGTGTCACCTAACCCCGGTACCGAGGTTATGGGGTAAGTTGATCCATGCGAAACTGATTTCTTATAAAAACTTTAAAGATTGTTGGTTGTTTTAAAATATTCAACTAGGTAAACATGGCTCTATAGCGTGTCGGAAAATATTTACCTAGTTTTTGAGCGGAAAATTCGCGCGAATTTTTCAAAATAACTTTATAAATTGTTTAAAAAATTCAACTCACCAGCGATTTGGTTTTGAATTTATCGCCATAAAGCAGACGCCTTCAGGCAAGCATTCAATTCATCTGCCGGAGTTGATCTCGAAATGACAGGCAGCGTTTGACGAAAATCGCCTGATAGCAAGATCATTGCTCAATGAATGAGCTTTTCGACCGCCTTCTAACAAAGTAGCCACTATCCCACAAGAGGCTAGGGCTAAAGCGATCTCAGACCTCGAATGAATTGTAGCCAAAATCAGTGTAATCAGGAAGAAAATTCCGCCATTTTCGTTATCGACTGCTTGCATCAATTCATCGTACTTTCTTTTATTCTTGATTCAACATTGACACATTTGTTCGAACAGCTTGACTCAATGCGATTCGATCGAAGTCCATTTCTCGCTCCAATTTTCGATTAAATCCGCCTTGCATTGAAGGATTTGGCTGTGGCATCCCCAATTTGCAACAACAAATTGCCACTCATGCGCAGACACATATCCTCGATCAATATCAAAGCTTTGTTGCGCAATTTATCTGACATCTCCAGTTCATTATCCAATGTCACAGTGCGAATTCGATGCAAAATATCGTCGGTCATATTATCATCTTTGTATAATCAAAGTACCTATCTACTTCATTTCAAAAAGTTACTTATTGTAACATAGTAAACATAATTTATTAGAACAAATTTTTTAGGTACCTACACAACAATTTGCTTAGAAAATAATTAAAATAATTGACAACAACAATTGCTTTTAAAATTTAAAATATTTTTTTTTTTATTTGAAGTGTCACTACTCGATTTCTATACAGTTTTTTTTTTTTTTTTTTTTTTTTCAAAGTTTATTTCCCCATACAAACTTTCATAACCTCTTTCATCCCCTCCAAGTTTTGTTTTCGCGACCAAAAGTAAATAAAAACCTGATATACAGAAATACAAAACAAAACAAAAAAAGAATTATGAAAATCGTCCCAGGGGTTATCGAGTTACATGATCATCGAGTTATACCCCGAAAGAATTATATATATAGAAGAAAGATAGAAGAAGAAGATAATCTTTTAGGAGTAAAAGCGAATGTTATTTTGAAAAATTCGCGCGAATAACTTAATAAATTTTTCAAAAAATAAAAACCTTTAACTTAAATAATTTGATTCATTATTCAAATATTTAGATTTATACCGATTTCAAAAAATTTATAATGTTATTTCTGAAAATTCGCGTGCTCTTCCATGTCACTTCTATTTATTTTTTAATTACATTTTTTAATATTTATATTGAGTAAATAAATCGCATCAAAAGCTTGCTCTGCTACACTCGTTATCAAAGATGAAAGTTTACCCGTATAGTCTTAGGTTGTTGGTTTTTACTTACTTACTTAGATGGCGCTACAGTCCGGGGTGAACCTGGACGCTGGGCCTCAACCAATACGCCTCTCCAGTTGCGCACTCCAAGTTGGTTGAGCTTCCCTTCCACTTGTGCGCGCCACCTAAGGCGAGGTCTTCTTCTGCTGCCTTGTTCCGTCGAAGACTCTTCGGGCCGGAGCGTTGTTGTCCATTCGCTCTACATGTCCTAGCCGACTGATGCTCACTTTTCTGACCAGGTCAATGTCGCTGTACAGCTCGTAGAGTCTGCTGTTAAATCTTCTTCTCCAAAACCCGTCAACGCAAACGGGACCGAAAATCACTCGAAGACCTTTGCGTTCAAAGCGAACAAGGTGATCTTCATCCGCCCTTGATAACTTCAATGATTATGCGCCATAAAATAGGACTGGGATGATGAGGGTCTTATATAGAGTCTCCTTAGTGTTTTTTTTTGGCAAGGCCTTACTTTTCAGTTGCCTTCTTAGGCCAAAGAAACAGTAGTTGGCAAATGTAACTCCTCGCTTGATTTCCGATGTGATGTCATTATCAGAGTTTATAGCGGAGCCGAGGTAGACAAAGTCCCTAACTACCTCAAAGTTATAGCTGTCTATCGTGACGTTCTGTCCGATTCTTCGATGTTGTGTGTCCCTTCTTGTTGACAGCATATATTTTGTTTTACCCCCATTCCCATTTTTGCCGCTTCTGTACTAATACTTGCAAACGCACCAGTGACAGCTCGCTGTGTTGTCCCAACAATGTCAATGTCGTCAGCGTATGCAAGCAGTTGCACAGACTTATAGAAAATTGTGCCTCTGGTGTTGGCTTGTGAGTTTCGCACAATCTTCTCAAGAATGATGTTGAAGAAGTCACATGACAGCGCATCACCTTGTCTAAATCCTTTTTTGACATCAAAGGTCTCGGTGAGATTGTTTCCGACCTTTATGGAGCAGCGAGCGTTCTCCATCGTCATTCTGCACAATCTGACAAGTTTGGCAGGGATGCCAAAACTAGACATGGCTCTGTATAGCTCGTCTCTATAAATGCTGTATGCGGTCTTAAGATCGATGTAAATTTGGTGAGTATCGATCTGGACTTTTGAATATTTGGTCGGTTCTGGACTTACCGGGCCTAAAACCGCCCTCGTAGGGACCAACCATGTCTTTGACGAAAAGTTTCAGGCGTTCACACAGTATGGCAGACCAGGATCTTGTATGCGATGTTAAGGAGACTGATACCTCTATAGTTGGCGCAGTTTAGAGGGTCTCCTTTCTTGTTCGATGTGATGAGTCGAAAGTCAACAAAAGTATCGTATGGACTTTTGGCTCACCTGGGTGGGCCACAATTGATTTGTGGACTTATTGAAGTGGGTCAAAAGTCCATACGATACTTTTGTTGACTTTCGACTCATCACATCGAACAAGAAAGGAGACCCTCTAAACTGCGCCAACTATAGAGGTATCAGTCTCCTTAACATCGCATACAAGATCCTGGTCTGCCATACTGTGTGAACGCCTGAAACTTTTCGTCAAAGACATGGTTGGTCCCTACGAGGAGAAGTCTAAACTCATCCGTTTTTGCAATCAGCCCAAAAATATTGAAGCATGGCATTAAATCTGAGAAAGGCAATAAATTTAAGGAGGCTCACAATTGCAAGGCTTGTTTTGAAAATGTAGCTATTTTTGAATTACTAAAATTTAAAGTCGAAAGTAAAAATGTTTATTCCCTCACGAAAGTCTGAAAGAAATCTGAGTGTAGAACTGTCATATGAAAGAGTTTCTCAATTAGCCGTTTGGATTTGGCTGAAAATTGAAGGTCCCTTCCATTAGTCCCAAAAATGAAGGAAAAAAAAACTCGTACAAAACGAATGATTGTGAGAAGCTTGACCTAGGGCCCCAACTGATCTGTTGCGCCAACCAGTTTTTTTTTTTTTTTTAATGTGAACTCATCGCAATTAAAAACTTTTCAACCCCGAATGCAACAATCAACTTAGCAAATAAGCCAATCATCTGTCAAACTTTTTAACATATTCTCCCTAATTGGCAATGGCGCCGCGAGTAACTTTTCGTCCACCCGACTGCAGTCTCACAGAGGCCTAAAATAATTGCAATGCCCTCCCCCCTCCAATTGCCAAAACGAAGACAAAATGCTACAAAAATACCCATCACCATGTTACGCGCATATAATTCCTGTGCGTTCCTCTGCATACTGCCCGAGGACCACATGCGATGACCTTCAGCTCCTAACTCTTTATTTGAAAGTCCATGTTCGCCAGTAATCGTCACGTACAGTTTGTACAACAAAACGATTTGGCTCGCAACATGCTTTTAATTATACACTCACACGGCGGCCACCGCAAGTGAACACCTTGTGTCACCTCCTGTCCACCAGACCAGGCACCAGAGTGCCCATTGCCCAAAGACACCCAGCCTTCCAAAGGTTCAAATGGCATGTGACCGACCGCTCCGGCCGTCGCGTCGTCGCTATGCTGAACAAGGCAACGAGAAGAATTCTTCTCCAGAGCGCGCACGCAAAACATTGATCGCGCCTCAGGTCCACCTCGGTTGGGTATACCACTGTGTGACTTACTGGTCTTTGCTGGAATGGTACCAATGCGTAACATGCCGGACCGTGAACTATGTGATCTAGTTGCTTTTGCGGATTTGTTTTTGCGGACAGAATTCCTAGTGTTCAGCTTGCGCCTTGGGGCCAAATTCCTGAGGTCCCACATTATAATGTGTGTGCGAGTACGAGTGCGCCTTGCCAAGTGCTACCTCATGTTGTTTGTCTTTTGATATAGTTGAAAATAGAAGTCGTTTTATGGGTTGTACGCATATGCCGGGCGATTGGGTAGAGTTTCCCTTGTATACTCCGTCTTTGGGGTTAGGGTATGTTGCTGGCTAGGCGCAGTTTGCAAAATCCGTGTTGAAATTTGTCTGCAATTTAATGGGCACAATTTGTTACTTAGATCGTTTCACGAGCAGAAGCTAGCTTTTAGCCCTTCTCAGGGCTGTGTCCGAAAAATAAAAATGGTCACACAGTGAATGAAAGATAGCATTAAATACAACATTTTCCAAAAGCCTTTCTTGCACTAAAATAAGGCATCGTTATTTGAGAATGTGATCAAACAAGAGGATAGTTCACCGGAAAATTTAAAAATATGGGTACCGAACTCGAGATTAGTTTCCTACACCCATAACTTAGCATATCTTGGATGTCATTCCCAAATCGAGGCTATTATAGCAAACAAAGAGTTTGGTTCTTAAAGACCTATTTAAGAAAAGGTTGTTAAATTATTAAAATTGAGTCGGGTCTAAACACCATAGACCAAAGTTCAGTTACCCCCTAAGACAGCTACGCTTGTTTACAACAACCCTCAATCATTTGCGTTACCTAGTCGTTACAGTACAACAACTACCATACAAAAGACATCTATGTCGTTTCTAAGAAAACCTGACTTCCAGCTATGACCGCTCTATGTTGGTCCAAGCAATACTCTCTTTGTGTCTACTGCTATTAGTATCGAAGAAATCCTGCCATTCAAACGTGTTTTAATATCGTCAGCTAAGAATTTTCAATTTTCTTTTTCAAAATTTCCAAGGTTTTCGATTCACTTTAAAATAGTGATGAACATTTTGACTGTAATTTGCTTCATGTTTTGGTAAGAGCGTGTGAGCTGTGCGCTTCCTAAATCTCTAAAGTGATCTTACAGAATCAATATAAGTCCCTTATAAAGCTTCTAAGAGGCTATAAGATCGATCACGTTAGGTCCTTTCTATAAAATATAATAGCATATTTTTAGTAAGTTTATTCAGCTTCCCATTTGGGTTTACAGCCTCTTAGTGAGGTTCTAACAGCTCTGTTTATATTTATATATACTACAATTTTTTTGAGAGGTTGTGATAGCCCCTTATGAGGTTCTGACAAAGTTCAAAGAGGTTCCTATAACGCTTTTAAGAAAATATAAGATCCATCAAGGCAGGCTTTTTCTATGAGTATGTATTTTTTTATATACTTCTCCCGGGAAAGGCGAACCTATAACGCTTCAACAGCGCCCCGAGATGCCTGCAGATGTATGTTTGCTCTGCACTTAAATTGCTGCAAATTGTAGTCTTCTGGAAATATATCCCCAGGAAGCGAGTTCCAAAGTTTGCTTGTCCTGTGAGTTTTTGAAAGTTGATGTCCTCGCGTTTGTCAAGTGTACTGTATGGTCATGAGCATTAGCAGCCTGTCTTGTTGGGCGCCCAAAAGTTGCATTTCGAGGGATAATGTCTTTGAGTTCCTCAGAACATCTACCATGGAAGTACCTAGAACAAGCATAGGTCAGCGACTTGTCTTCTCTGCACCAACGGTTGTAGATTCGATGTGAGTGTAGGGTCTCCAATGAGTCGAACTGCTCGTCTCTGTATGCTATCAAGCAGGTTAAGTGAATGTTTTGGGGCCGAGCTCCATATATGGGAACAATATTCCAAGCCTGGTCTAATCTGTGCTTTGTAGAGAAGGAGAAGTTGCTTGGGGCTAAAGTACCTCTTTGCTCTAAATATGTAGCTCAACTTTAAGGACGCCGATTTTGCGATATAGGATATGTGGTTCTGCCATGTAATTCCTGAATTGACTGTGACTCCTAGAAGGTACTTGAGTCCTTGTGATGGATTGGATGGTCATCCATTTGGATCTGAGGAAATGTTGACTCATTTTTTCTGGAAAATGTTGTAGGCTGTGTCTTGCTTGCATTAAATACAACCAAGTTGTCCTTTCCCCACTTCAAGATTTTGTCTAGATCATCATTTAGAGAATTAATTTGTTCACATCTCTGACTGTGTGATGTAGCCGTATTCACAGGCCTATTGTTCGAGGTGGAGGATATAAGAGTGCTGTCATCTGCAAAGCTGTAGATATTATTATTTGTCGATCCAAGCAAATCGTTGATGTGGAGAAGAAATAGAGTTGGAGAAAGAATAGATCCTTGGGGCACTTCTGCATTTATAGCAAACGAATTTGATGATACACCATCTACAACAACTTGGATCGATCTTCCCAGAAGAAAATCTTGCATCCATCCGCAGAGTTGTTGTGGTAATCCGTAAGACGCCAACTTGCCCAATAGGGCTCTATGCCAGACTCGGTCAAATGCCTTTGATATGTCTAGGGCTACGGCTCTGGATTCGCCGTGTTGTTCAATTGATTGTGTCCATAAGTGCGTTACGTAGCTTAACAGGTCACCAGTGGAACGACGGCTCCGGAATCCGTATTGCCTGTCGCTTATTAATCGATGGCCTTCTAGATATTTGATTATTTCGATATTTATTGCCTTTTCCATTACTTTACAGAGCATTAAAAGTAACGCTATTGGACGATAGTTTTGTGGCAGACATTTCTTCCCTTTCTTTGGAATAGGTTGAATGCGAGCGGTCTTCCAGTAACAGACAATTGTTGCAAGAGTAAAAGAGTTGTACCTAAGTAAGTTGTAGGTTGTAAAAAACTATTTGCTGGGTGACTTTTATATACCTAAAAGATCTATTGTATCAGGGATCTTATTTAGAATATAGGTACCTTTGTTATTTTCAGTATTTATTTAATCAAAATTATTGTTACAGCGGCTTTTGTAAAATTTGGCAGACAAAACAGTAACAAATATGCAATGTTTAGTTTGAAAAATACTATTTGTTAACTATATATATATAGCTGAAAACCGATTACATGGAAGTTATTATTCGGGATGTAAGCACTAAGCATTACCTACTTGGTTTTTAAAAATTTTATCGAAATCGAAAATGGGGTTTTCGAGATATGTATGAGCAGTTTTTAAATTTGGCGTTTTCAGTTATTAGTATTGAAAATTAAGGACTCAATAATTCTGACAACATCAATTTTACTCTAAGTTTGCATTTTGGTCAAAATTGTTACAGTCGTTTTCGAGTAAACTAAGGAAAACCAAATTTTTCAAAAATTCTTTTTTCGAAAATTCATTTAACGATAACATAGAAAAAAACACAGAGTTGGATATTAAGTTAGAAATGACTATATTACCTCAGGGATTAATTTTTATTACAATCGTATGGACCGTTTTCGAGATACATATTTCCAAATTTCAAAAGTACCGTTATTCGATTTTTTAGCAGAAAACTGCGTATGCATTCATGGTCCCTTATCTACTTTAGCTCCAATATTAATTTTGGTTGAAATCGTTAGAGCCGTTTTCAAACAAATCAAATTGCTATCAAAACTTTTTATGGGAAGTAAATTCGGGCTGCCATTTAGGCTGTAGACTTCGGGACATACAAACAGACAAACGGATAGAATTTTGAGACCCACATTTTTGAATACATTTCGAAATTTTGTACGAATTGGTAGGCTTCATGACACATGTCACATGAAACATGTGTTATGTGACATTTAGTAACCTAAATTGAATATTATTTTTTTACAATTTTACAATCTATACTCACCATAGGTATGCTGAAATCCATTTCTTATAAAGTACTTATACTTCGCTAAAACCTACGTAGTTAAAAATTATCGTGAAGAATGATCCTGGGGTCGAATTACCGCATACATGAGTAATATGTGACCGAATTTGTTATTATTTTGCTTGTAAAATCCACAAAATTCAGTGACGTATGGCTCGCTCACGGATGCTGCAATTCGGCCCCTGTTTTAACATCAAAAAATTAGGACCAGTTTGCTTTATGGCAGCCCTTAGCAACCCATTTACGTAATTTGCGTTTTAAATTAATGTAGCTAGCTCAAGGCAACTACCACTAGGAACACATATCCACTCTGGACTTTTTTGGAAAAAGACTCAATACACGAAAAAACAAAAACCATTCACCAGAATTAAGCTTACCAGTGTCACCGTGCATTTTATTTTCAACTCCACCCAACCAGAGGCAATCCATTTGTGAAACAATCCGCCAAAAGCCTCGACAATCGTCCATGAAATTATCTTAATTGACAAATATCCCAAGCAGCAGGTGCCGTCACACATACGATTCCCTTGGGGCACCCAACAGCTTTGCCATCAGTCCGACATGCGTCAAGAGGCGTCAATCATGACGGCCCACTAAGAACAAAATTATCCGTTCAAGTGCATTTCCCATGCACACAATTTATGTGTGTGTTTTCCCCCAAAAAAAGAAGCACTTCCATTTCCCAAAGTGCGTGCGCTTTTAATCTATCCCAAAAGGCAGACCAGAAAATAACTGGCGGAAGTTGCTCTAGATCAGCCCTCCTTAGAGGCACAGATCCTCTGGGAATACACAGCCTCACACACACTTGAGTTCTGCATGGTATTCCCCAATTTCCGAAGGAAATAAAGTGTCTCTTTGTAAATGTCTGAAACTTATGACATACAAGCGAACTTTTAGCTGCTACTTTTAACATACCACGCAATTAATTTCTTCCGGAGAAAGTGTGACACTGGACGACAACACACAGGACACCTGTCATCTGTCAAGCGTTAAGCAGCATTTCCAATAAAGTTTCCCTTCGAACTGTTAATCATAAACTTACGTTACATTATTGCAATTGCGCGGAGTGTTGGCAATTTAGTTGTGGTTGCGGAACAGCTCGCATGTAGCACCCATCATCATCAGCAGCCAGCCAGCAACCCCGCTTAGATCGGGTGGCATTACTCAAGCTCATTATGCAAATTTCCATAAATTTCCAACTCATTTGAGGCAAACACAGCCGCAGCACTGCGACGTGTGTGAAAGTGTATCCAACCTCTGATCTGTTGGCGGAGTGCGATGACCATTGACCACCTCCTCCAACCGCCACTATCTGTATACTTGGGATATACTCGCATACGAGTAGGGTTTACTCTGGCGCACCGGGGAAACAAGAATGATGCATTCTTTGATTTGAAATCTTGTCGTTGTTCGTTGAAATTTGATCCTTTCGTTCGGCCAGAGACGAAACGATGAACAACAACGAATTCCGTAAAGCACGTTTCCCAGGTGATTGGTGCTGTTGTTAATCCTTCTCGGGTATAATATAGGTATGCCCGGACCGTGCGTCGTGCCCCTGCTGCTGCTGCTGAGAGAGAGAGAGGGGGGGGGGGGGGAATTTATTTTTAGTTGTAACAAATAATTAACCTGTGTGGAGGAATCTTTCAAGTCACGCGGTGCGTGTCCACTTGGTGGTCATATTGACTCATGCGATGCAGGAAACCTGTTAAACGAGGAAACCGAGTTGAAATCTGATTAAAAGTCAACAAATTGCAGCGCGGCTTTCTATATATGCGACAACATGAAGCCATGTTTCTGATGAAGATCCTACGAGTGTAGGACTGCCATCTTAGAATTTGTACCTATTAAAACAAAATACGACATTGTTGCAAACGGTTTGCATCGGAGTGGAGGTGTTTTTGTCAAAAAACTGTGCATCGAAAATAAGATATGAATTTTTAGGAAACATGACAGAGATGGGCTCTTGGTGACCAAATGAGTATAAAAATATTCAGCGGGGGAATAAAATCCTTCTCAGGGAACGTAAGTCATTTTTTTTTCTATAATAAATCCACCCCATTTATCCAGGCCCATGGTATCTTGTAACAGAACCCATTTATGTGCTGTACCCTGTACCTAACATAGGTGACTTATACTGATTATAAAGTTTAAACTCAGTCAGTTAAGTCATTTGTAAGCTCCGATAGAAAACACCCTATACTCCATTTCGAATTTCCAGAATTAGATTTATTTATCTTGAGGGATTTCCAAATTTGTTTTGTTTGTTATAACTCCTTTAAGATGGCTTATTCTACGAAAATAAATTTCCTTTATTCGTTTTGTGTGAGTTAATTTTTGGACGAATTGAAGGGATCTTATAATTTATGCAGAGTCCAAACGGCTAATTAAGAAGCTCTTTCATGACGCTTATACTCCCAGATATTTGTCAGACGCTCAGACCTTCACGGGAGGTGGCGCAGTGGAAAAAACCTAAGGACGGAATTAAGGTTTCTTCGGGGATCCAACCTGTGCCTTTTCTAGAAAGTAAACCCAATGAAAAGACTGACAGCTACAGGTTAATCTGAACTTGCTGAGAATCTTTTTTAAAGCGGTTTCTCAATCCGCATCCGTGAGCGAGCCATACGTTACTGAATTTTGTGGACTTTGAGCAAAACAATAACAAATTCAGTCACGATCACGAATTACTCGACCATGGATCCGGTAATTCAACCCTTTGAGTCTCCAGACCTACATAGATTGCAGGGCGGAAGAGTCTTCAAGGAGCTCTGGCACTGCGGCTTCTTAAATGAGCCTATTGTGCCTTTCCTGGTATATTCTTAGAGCCATATTTTCAGTCCAGAGACCGTCAGGGAGACAAGGATCTTCTATGGGTGTATATTCGCAAGAGATGCTGAGTTAACGATTTCATCACCAGACCTATAGCAGTCTATTGTACTCTACGAAGAAACTCCCTTTTTCTGTTGTAGCGTTGGAGAAATTATTATATTAATTATATTAATTAACTATGCCTCAATTTCAGTTTAAGTCAGGTGTTCCACAAGGCTTAGTTGTTAGGCCTATTTTTTTTTTTTTTTATTAGTACAAGTCAGATTTTCAACCTTTACTAAACCTTGCAGGTGAAACTGCGATTTTATCATCCCATGCAGTCGGTCGGTCATGCAGAATGTAAAGCCTCTCAGTCAGAAACTAAATTCAAATAGAAGTTAAGAGTTATTTTCGAGCTGTATTGTCGGATCTATGAATTAGCTTGCAAAGGAATTAACTCCAAAAACAATTAAATGAAACAAGTCCCAAGAATTTCCACATCAATTTAGAAGTTATTACAGGTGAGAGAACTCCAAAGTGTTGAGACTTCTCACTTCTTTCCTCAAGTCTTGCATTTATAATAACACCCATAAAGAAATAACGCCCAAAGCCATGCAAATGAAATAAGTGCAAATTAGAACTTATATCATCAGCACGGCCTTGGGATCATCATTTGGTTTCATCTATGTTTGGAGTTATTTTATTTGTCTTAAAATAACAATTTTTAAGAACATTTCGCCTTCTAAAGAGTTTTTTTTTTTTTTTTTTTTTTTCATAACTTTGGGAAGTTTTTCAGGCTCTACGAATTAGCTACAAAGGAATTAACCCCAAATTTCTTATTAGAAATTAATTCATGATGAATAAACTCCTAAATATTTGTACTTCCTTCCACTTTGGATTGGGGCTTATTTCAATTTGCTTATTGCCTTAGAACTTGCTTCATTAAAAAAGTTTGTATAGTTATTGCATTTATTATTGGAAGTTAGTTCGTTAAGAAATATTTCATTTGGAGTTAACTCCTTTGCAGTTAATTCGTAGAGCCCTATTGCCAACTATATTAATTGTTTGTATCATACTAAAAAAAAAACTGGCTATAATCTCTTTAATAGTTAAGAACCACTTTCCCTGCGTTAAACACAACCGGCCTTACTAGTTAAATAAATAATCAAGCACTAATATGGACAATTAGTTGGCTGACAACTTTAGTAAAAATGTAAAGCATTAGTGAAATGATACCAATAAACAAATAGACCTCCACATTTGCTAGTGTGACAAGTTTCTTAGAAACTATTACATTTTTTGTCATCGCAGAATTCCAATTTCATAATTTGTTTTCATGAAAAACAAGGTCAATGGTTTCTTTCACAACGAGGATTTTATTCTAAGAAAAAAACAATAAAGGTTTTTTCAATTAGAGGTGTTATTGTGAAAGGATATGGTCCTGTATGCGTGCTCGTGGTGGCCATTTGGCTCTAGTTGTTTTTCATTATTAACGGCATACCTTCCTCTTTATTATGAAAACATCCGATCATTTATCTCAAAAAATGGCATTTTTCTTTGAATACCAAAATAACACCTCTTATTGGAAAACCCTTTATATAAATGTCAATTAAATTTGCCCAACATATGTCTTTCAAGGGCTTTTTAAGGCTTATTATAAGCAAAAACAAAACACAAAATAGGAAATGTACAAAAAATCCGCTCATCTGTCAAATATCATATGCAAATCAGTAATGCCCTACCATTCATTCATGTAAAATTTTCGGTACTTTTCATAGTTGTACGCTTTCCTCTGATTTCTAATACTTTATGATTGATTGATGAGTGCATTTGTGTCTTAATAAGATCCCTTTCAAATTATTCAATAAACGGAACACAGTTTATTAGAATGCTTTGCAACGGGTCATTGCTTGCCAAAGTAGGTATAGGTACATAGAAGTGTGAAATTAAATACAATTTGGTCTTTTAAAAATTGTTTAGATTATATTACTTTATTCTGGAAACTTACAAGAAACCGACCTGACTTTAAATTCTCGCAGAAAAATATAAAGCAACGCACATTTTTATGGATGAAAACTGTCATTTTTCCCCCACTACCTGTAATTTCTTCCGAAGTTCCTAAATTGTTAATTGGCTTGTATTTTGCTGACAATTCTATTTTTATGTCTATATTTTCCGTGAAGTCGACCTTTTTACACCCACCATTGTTTCATCAGAGATCCTCATTCTCGGTTAACAAACTCCCTTTTTAAAGAGTTCGATAGGGGTTTGGTGGCAGCCAAATATCTACCTGTGTCGCCTAAGGTAGGTACTGAGAATTTTTGAAAAAAGGTATGAGCCGTCCAAACTTAAGTAATAAGATATTTTATTCTGTTAGCGAAGATTGTCAAGAAAGTCTTGGAAATTTCCGACACTTTCATAAAATTAATTTTTTAGTATAACCAATAACCATCCATTCGTTGCTTGCAAACTTTTGGAAAGGAAAACCAATCAAAAGCAAGAACTATCGGTGAAACAAAATAATACAGTGAAACACACAGAAATATTGCTTCAAGTGTTTAGAAATAAAACATTTTTTGACAAGACTTAGAAACCATTTGCATTGTTGTATTACAGCGAATAAAATTAGAGAGCATTTACAACTTACTAAAATTTCTTTATAATTATAAACGCTCAGGCTGAACAACAGCGTATTTAAATTCGCTCCTATTACGAAATTCAATACCGTCATTTTGGATGGTTGGGCAGCACTCGTCTTCAAAATGGCATTTAGGGGTGATTTTTTGAGATAATGCCCGAGATAAAATTGACTTTCTCACCATTACCAGTTATCGATATGCTTCCAACTATATTTGTTTATTGTTAAAGGAATTTCGGAAAGTGTGGTGTCTGCGTAAACTGCCAGACTAAAATCGATTATTGGTAAACCCGAACATATTTGCCTAATTTGTTTTTAGTTGGAAGGATTGTGCAGAGATGCAAAGATGTGGATACATTTTTTTCAATATTTTAGGTATAAGATCAGTGTTGCCAGAATTTCAAAAAAGAAAATGCTAGACTGGAAAAAAAATATGCTAGAATGTATGAAGACAAAAAAAATTTGTTTTCACCAGTTAAAAAAAAAAAAAAAAACAATATAGGTATGTATTATTTTGTCTTTTTAACTTCAAATTCATCTGAATGCATTTTTTTACTTATCTATACATTGATTTAGGAATTTCGACCCTAAAAATATCTCAGAAAATAAAAAATATAAAAATCATGATTTTTTAAACAATGAATTTTATTTTTATTAAACATTAAAGTATCAGTCTTCAGAAAAAAACAGAACAAAAAAAATATCAACTGTAACTACAGTGGGTGAAATTTGTTTGGTGTTTGAGGTCCACCAAAGATAAATAAATCCTTCACCACATGTCTCAATTAATAAGCCCATGTATCAAAAGGCATGGTAGTACCCAGCGAAGTTCTAGCACTACACCCTTTTTACAGGAACAAACTCAGGCGACTTTTGACCTTCCTCTATCTTCAGTATCAATGAAGTCAGAATCTTCAAATTCGGAATATTTGCTAAGTTGATCAAGCACAAGCGCCTCAGTAAACTTTTAAGCATAAGTGGTTCCTGAAATATAGGGCTTCAAAAATCGCAAAAACCATGACTGACTGACTGGCAGATCATCAAAATTATGGAGTACTCTCCGACATCGTGAAACCTTCTAATTTTGCACAACGGTATGTCTTGTGGTGCAATCAAAGGAATAATTGAGGTTTCTCTATAAGGGGACGTAGTATCCATCCCTTTCTCAGAATTGTTGTCAATTATATAGAGGACTTCCGATGGCTGTAGAATAATGAAATTTGGTTGATCGGTAGAGCTCAAAAATCTAAGATTTTTCATTTGAAGTGTCTGCCTATTGTCATTTAGAAAGTATACATGCAACTTAAAAGTTGATGACTTTTCTAAGAACTTATCGCTGACTTAAATTTGGTGGGCTTACTTGGGAAGTTTTCTTTTCATTACGCCAAATTCGAAAGGTTTCTAAAACTTGATCAGTGAACCCAGAAAATTTTAGTCAATAATGATTAAATAAAAAGATGTCTCTCTTAATTTGTAGTTATTTCAGTATTATTCTACTTATAATATTTCGTATTAAACCTTAATAAAGTAAGAACTTAGTGTATACGTTTATAAAATGGGAAAGTGGTGGGAAACATCTTAAACTTCTGCACTGAATATCAGCTTAATGTACACGAATGACAAAAAATCCAGAGCAAATATCGAAAAATACAAAAATCCAAAAAAATGCTAAAACAGCATCTGGCATTTTTCTTTAAAAAAAAATGCTTACAAATCTTCGAAAATGCTAGATCTAACATTAAAAATTATAAAATTTTTTTTTTTTTTTTTTTTTTTTTTTTTTTTTTTTTTTTTTTTTTTTTTTTTACCGAGGGTTGGTGAAAATCTTCCAAAGACACTATGAGAAAAGCAAGCGCGTGCTCATAGTAGTGTCAGATTTTTACTGACTAAAAACACCACCCATCGAAGAATTGTTAGATACTGCAACTAAGATGTAACTTATCAAGCAATTTTTCTATAACAAAATAAAAACTTTTGACAGGCTACTTTCCAATGAAAGATCCTGCATGTTCCGCAATTTAGACGCGGTTAATCCTATCTTGCCAAGTCGAACGGTTTCGTTCTTTGTAGTCGGCGCAATAAATTGTTCTCGTCCAAAATTTGTCGGACTGAATTGTTGACATGTCCGATTAGTCGGTTTCTATGCTTTCTCGCGAAGCTTTTTGTTTCAGCTTCAATTATTGGAATTCCGAGATCTCTGTGGATATCGTCGTTTCTAATATACCATGGTGCTTGTACAATTTCTCTAAGTACTTTATTTTGAAAAGTTTGTAGAATATTGACATTTGTTTTCTTGGTACAACCCCAGAGTTGTATACCGTAGGTCCACACCGGCTTTAGCACTTGCTTGTATAGAAGCAGTTTGTTTTCGGTACTGAGCTGGGAATATTTTCCGAGGAGCCAGTACATTTCTCTATATTTGATATCGAGTTCTTTACGTTTCATTTTCACGTGCGAATTCCATTTCAGCTTTGCGTCGAGTGTCATTCCCAGGTATTTGGCCTCGTTTGCAAAGGGTATTCGGGCCAAGTTTAAGAAAATTGGCAAGTCATTTGTTTTCTTATACGTGAAATTCACGTGAACAGATTTAGTTTCGTTGAGGGTGATCCGCCAGTCCCTCGTCCATTCATTTACCTTATTTAGTGCGATTTGCAGTTTTGCAGTCGTTTCTTCAATAGTGTTACCTACTGCTAGGATAGCGGTGTCGTCGGCGAACGTAGCGAGAGTAGTGCCATCTTCTCTTGGTATATCGCGAGTATATAGCAGATAGAGAAGGGGCCCTAGGACACTTCCTTGCGGCACGCCGGCCGAAATTTCCTTAAGCTCAGAGTATTCGTTTCCATGTCTAACACGGAAGAGTCTATTCCCGAGATATGATTCTAAAACATCATATAGGTGTATGGGAAGAACTTGTCGTAATTTAAACTTTAATCCGTCATGCCACACCTTATCAAAGGCTTGTGAGACGTCAAGGAATACGCTTGAGCATATCTTTTTTTCTTCAAATGCTTTCTCAATTACGTCAGTAATTCTATGCACTTGATCAATCGTCGAATGCTTGGTTCTGAACCCAAACTGGTGGTCAGGGATAAGATTATTGTTTTCTATAACCGGTTGTAGGCGCGTTAGTAAGATTCTCTCGAAAACTTTGGATACGACTGGAAGAAGGGAAATTGGTCTATACGACTTTACTTCATTTGGCGGTTTTCCTGGTTTTAAAACCATTATAGCCTCCGCAACTTTCCATTGGCTCGGTACGTGTTTTAGTCTGAGCGCGGCATTTATTATATGAAGAAGCTTAATTAATGCTTTTCTTGGTAGAACTTTGAGAACTTCTCCCGTGATCAAATCATAACCAGGAGCTTTCTTAGGTTTTAGGGATTCAATTTCACGTTTTAGTTCCCTTAGCGTTGCACTTGTGAGTAATGAATCGTCGGATTGTAATTCCGTCCCAATAACACTGTCGTGTACCGCCCGACCATCGTACGGTTTAAAGGTTTCTTCTAAATAGGCGGCAAAAACGTCCGCTTTTTCCTTATCTTCCCTTGCCCATTCATTTTGATTTATTTTAATTGGCGGCGCGGGGATTTTGGGCCTTTTGGTGCCTTTTACAGCTTTCCAAAGTGAATAATTGGAATCTTTTTTAGCCGTTAAGCTTTCAAGGTAAGAACCTATCGCACGATTTTTAAAGTCCTTGATAGCTGTCTTCAACAAATTGCACAAATAATTCAAATGTGTTTTATGTTGTGGGGCGCGACTCTGTTGCCATTTTTTACGCGCCTTCCTTTTTTCGTTGACCAATTCTTTTATTTCGGGAGGATATCGTAGACCGTATTTGGCCGGCGTTTTCCTTGGATTAGGCGTATTATTCCAGGAAGCGAGCTGTACGATCTCAACGAAGCGATCTACTTCCACCTCAAGTTCATAGGGTGTCGTAAGTGGAACGCTAAGTTCAACATTCTCTTCAATTTCGTTCCTAAAGCCTTCCCAGTTAGTTGTTCTACCAGTTAATCTCGCTGGCTCAAGGTTATTTACTAGTTTTACGCTCAATGTTAAAATAACCGGTGAATGATCAGATGACAGATCAAAGCTCTCTTCAACTTTAATGTGGTTGGTAGATATTCCTTTCACGACGAAAAAATCGATCAGGTCAGGTGTTTTTGAAGTATCAGTTGGCCAGTAGGTCGGTTTGCCCGTCGAGTGGAAATCACAACTATACTCCATACCTGCCCCATATAGCATTCTTCCTTTTCGCGAGATATATCTAGAACCCCAGAACGTGTGTTTTGCATTAAAATCGCCGCCAATAATGAAGTTTGGTTTGAGCGATTTAAGCAAGTTAGTATAATCAGTTTTTTCAAGTGCGGAACGCACTGTATAAGATAGGTCCTTATCGTGGTAGAATTTCTACCACTGGCGAACTCTAGTCTACATAAAATGATGTTCAAAATATGGACATAGATGTCCGCGCTAATCTCGAAACTCAATAAACGGATTTGGATCCAGTTTTCACTACTATTATCTGTATAAATCTTAGGGAAAGTTAAAAGTATTTTATATATCTTTATTACGCACATTATGAGCCCCAATTGTACAGAAATGGGGTTTTAAGTCAAGTTTTTCCTCATTTTAATGTTAATGCATTGTTTCAATAATACGCCCCACATATTTGATTATTTTAATTTAAAAAAGGGCTTTAAGTGAACTCATTGATCGCTGATCCATTTAAGCAGATTTATAAGGCCTTAAATCAGTGGCAGCAAATACTTTTCTAAATAGAAAATAGAAAATTAAATAAATCATAATTTTAGGAACATACCTCATCTATTTTCATATACACAGATTTGTTGCCAGATTCTTAAGTTCGGTTTTAAATATATTTTTCTATTTAAGAAATAAAAGTTTGAAAATAAAACCAGTAAATATTATAAACCAAATGATAAGTTCCACGCTTGCACTCTTACTACAGTTTACCGAGTCGATCTAGACCATGCAACCTAAATTGTAAAAGTAAATATTCATATTAAAAAATTACCCAAGTGCTTACCATTTAACCTGTAACCAGAGCTTACCATACTTCTCCGAGATGCACGCAGAACACAGACCAACCAACGATGAAACGCTACGAAGCTGAATGTCTTTCATGGCGCAGATTCCTGTAAATGCCTTATTATATACTTAAAATAAGAATCTAAGAACAAACATTTACAATAAACTTGCTCCTAAATTTAAATTTATGTAAATAATGTCGAACTTAATTTACTAATATAACCATGAGTCATGCTCATGAGATATAAAATAAAATTATTGCTATCATAAAATTTAATTTTAATTTGATTCCCATAATCATAACTTCCATCGACAATAGTCCACCATTTAAATCGATCCGCTAATAAATCATAAAAATGTCTAAGGCACAAAAACAACGGAATAATATCACCCCATCCCCAGCCCATTGTGTGTATTTTAGACCGAGGCTGACCCCTAACTTCCACCAGCTATATGGTGTATAAGGTATACCTTTTGTTTATTTTTGTTCAGCGTCACATCGCATACGGCATACCGCATGCTGTGACCCATCGCGTGCTGTGTGTGTGCTCTGTAATTTTCATGCCAGTGAAATTCAAATCGGAAAAATAAAAACACAAAATTAAACCAAAAATCCAACAAAAAACAAAGTATCTGATTTACACCTAGGATAAGAATCCCAAAAACATTTAAGAGTGGAAAGACAAAACAAATCTCTTGACAAAGATGTATCACATCCGTCTGGTATTCGAGCTGCCATAACGTAGGTGGTAACTTCACTCAGCATCAAAAGAAACACAGGTCGCTGGGAGAATGCAGTCAACGAAATAAAAGGACCGTATGCGACACTGCGTCGAATAAGACGCAGCGGCAACGGCAGCGGCAGCAGCAGCACAACTTGACAAGAATAGAAAAATCAATTTTCATATCTTTCGCGGGGTGAATGGAATTTTCTCCATCTTTCCACCCAAAACGAGGAAAATCTCTGCACCCCACCAACAAAGGGCCGCATTGACTTTTGAACTGCGAGTACCTATATAAGTACGCAGAGTTGTCCTTTTGTGCGGAGGTGTCCTTTGTGACTCATACCTTTATCTGTTTGGAAATGGGAAAAAAGTGTCATCTCCTTTCCTGATGGTGACTGTTTTTGGTTGTTATCCTGGCAAGCCAATTGAGCTGGCATTGTATCGGGGAAAGGTATGAAAAATGAAAATCGCTTCAAATTGGTAGGTGGATTATCGCAATTGTCCTCATAAAAAAATTGGCTTCCTAATCGGATTTTGGTTAAGCCTCAGAAAAGGACCAGCACTCTTACAACTAGTGTACTTACCCGACGTAAATGCAATCTCACCGTCCACCTGTTCAAAGGATTTGCAAAGGGTAAAAAGAAAAATCACTTACCGGCTCAGGAGCATCTCATACATGCACATATTTTCTAAATTGCTATCATCGTCCTCAAAGTCGAGATACATTTTGATGGCAATTGCTAGAAAATATCCTAAAATTTCACAATAATAATCCTCGAGTGTTGTGTTGTTTTGAATGTGCTCCGCACAGCATCCACGATATGTTCTCTCTCACATCACAAGCAAACAAGAACGCATGCGATATTCATGTCATCCTCGGTACAAAACTCCCGGCGCGATATAGAAAAACATCCTTTCAGCACCAACACTCACACATGTACACACACACACACTGCCCAGTAACACAGAATCCGTGCGGACGATTCGATTCGATTCTAGGAACTTTTGACACTTGCTACTTGCAGCAAAAATTGACTTTTCACGACGAAGGATATGATGAGTGTTTGCGTTTGTTAAAAATTCACAATTCCTAATTTTTCAAACAAGGAATACTGAACAAACCGATCGAAAGGATGTTGGGATAATTAAGGAGGTGCAAATGGATAACTTTAGATGAGTCGCAAACGAATATGTGTGTTTTGATTTTTGTGTTTTTGGGGGGAAGAAAAAATTGGGAGATAAACGAGACGACAACGGGCACACAACGCGGAGACGTCACTCAACCTCGAAATGTAAACAATGTGACAGACAATGGAATTGTCGGAATGCGGGGAATGCTGAAAATGGAATGGAATCTCGCTCCTGGGTGTTCTCTTCACATTCGAACTTATGGGTGCCGCGCACCGCCCGGGGGGGTGACGGTGGCCAGACTGGAAGGATTTTTATCGATTGAATTACGAGAGTGACGGTGCGGAGCGATGGTCAGTGGGGAGCGGGGGGGTACGTTTGGGAATTAATGTGATGCGGTTAACTGGAAGGATAATAGTTGTCTTCGTAGTATTTCCGTGCGTCGGGGCCGGGGGGTGTCTGGGCGCGTTTGTGAGACGATTGCAGTTTAAGTTGTCAAATTAGCAGATTTTGACAGAGTTGGTGAACATGCGTGCGATGGGATTGTTGTTTGAGTGCCGATGGAGGTATAGCATAACCATGACCTTCATGGACCAGCCAGAAGGCATAATTTCGTGGCAGACAATAATTGGGAATATGGTGTCGGTGTGTACCCAGAAGTTGACAGCTGGAAATGGAGTAATAAAGCGAGTCGTTGGTGTCGAGTTTATGTCGTCGTAAAGTTTGTTTGCTCAGTCTGGAGAGAAGTGTGTCGTGTTTCGACGGCCTTTTAAGTGGAAATTTATTGAATTTACCACTGTGACTGTGGGATGCTGGCAATGGAAATTGAAATTCTGATGACAGACGACGTGCGGAGAGGCATCTAAGTGCGCAATAAAGCGTTTGTTGTCAGATTTGCTAGAGGTTATGGACGGTTAGGGGTTTTACGATTAGTTTTAAATCGAAAACAGATGGACTGTCATTTATGTTCGAACTAGGTAAATTTATAAGGTATAGCTATAAGAATGTCCAAGTCACCAAAGCATGGTTTGACTTCACTTTCCCAACGTGCATACGAGACAATATTTGACTGTAAGGAGAGAACTGTCAAATGCCGCAAAAAGTGTCGCCTCTAAAGAATGTGGTATGGTGTAGGCTTCATCTTCTGATATTTCACTGACACCTAAATAGGCGCTAGTGTTGTATGGAATAAAAGAGCGGCTTTGAGCCATAATTCGAAATGTTTTTCTTATATTTTCAATGTTTTTGAAATAACAAAGCATGGAATGAAAAAATATAGTACAGCCTTTTAATAATAAATAATAAATAAAATATTAATTTTTAGATGTAGATAAATGTTATACGTTCTCGTTTTAAGGTCATGGTTAGGGTAGGTTAGGGGTGCAGGGAAATAACTTCACGGGCAATAACTTCACATGGGAAACAACATCATCTCGAAATAAATTCACTTATTTTATGTGAAGTTATTTCCCAATGGAAGTGAGTAAAAACTTCACTTTTTTGTGGGAAATAATTTCTCTTAATATACGACGATATATGTAAGCCTACAATTCATCAACAGTGGAAAACGTAAGGGGGGTCATGATGCCCCCTGCAACCCCCCGGCTTGGAGTCTCTGTTTAGGGGTGGGAGTAGTTGCAAGTTTGGGTGTATGCAAAGTTAATTAAATTAGTTATACAACTTATAAATAATTTGATTTTGTTGTCCAGCTAGAATCAACAAATTCTCAAATTGTAGGTGGGAAATAATTTCACAAAATTGGTGGTGATATTATTGCCCACTTCAATTTCCCTGCACCTAGGTTAGGTTGAAGTGGCTGTCGGCTAGCCGACACACTTAGACCATTAAAAGGTCCCTTGTGATACCACATGAATCTATATTTATTCCTCCTTCTCGTTAAACCAGTTGGAGCTTCTTATGAAGCATACCTATAGTAGATTTCGAATGTCTATCTTTCTCAGATCATTCAGATCACTCTGGTAAGAAACCCCCAAATGGAGTTTTTCGTCTATATGAGAAAGCCGAACAAGTACAGAGAAGATGGACAATAGTTTCTTCCTCCTCCTAATACAGCTTCTGCCAAAATCTTTAAGGAATACGCCAAGACCTTTTACATGCCTGCCTATGAGAAAATGTCGCGTAATGACACCTTATCGCTAGACAAGTCTAGCCGGCTGTCTACCTAAGATTTCATCTTTCGATAGCGTTAAGCTTTATTTTGAGTTTGTAAGCGATCTACCTCGGCTCCGGTATAAACTCTGACAATGACATCACATCAGAAATCAAGCGAAGAATCACACTTGCCAACTGCTGTTTCTTTGGCCTAAGACGGCAATTGATTAGTAAGGCCTTGTCAAGAAGCACTAAGGAGATTCTATATAAGACTCTCATCATCCCTGTCCTGCTCTATGGCGCAGAAGCATGGACCCTAGCAAAAACGGATGAGGATCTTCTTGGTCGCTTCGAACGCAAAATTCTTCGAGTGATTTTTGGTCCCGTTTGCGTTGACGGGCTTTGGAGGAGAAGATTTAACACCGAACTCTACGAGCTGTACAGCGACATCGACCTGGTCAGAAAAGTACGCTTTAGTCGTCTAAGATGGTTAGGACATGTAGAGCGAATGGACACCAACGCTCCGGCCCGGAGAGTCTTCGATTCCAAACCGGAGGGACAACGCAGTAGAGGAAGACCTCGCCTTAGGTGGCGCGCGCAAGTGGAAGGGGACCTCAACCAACTTGGATTAGGGGAGAGGGCTTCACCTTAGGACACTTTTTACAAAAATCGCTCTAGATCCATTAAAAAGCGGAGTATCTCTTCGGATCTTGAAAATTATTATTACATGTTGTTTTATCTTTGAATCTTATATCCAAATAAATATGTATAGTTATGATTTTTATATTTTTTTATTTATTTTAATAATCTCTTTAAAGTGTCCCATTCTGCCCCTCTGGGGGGGGGGCCTTAGGACAACCATGGGACAGTTTTGGACATGTCTAAAAAAACGCTCAATAGGAGCGGTTTCTTTCTTTTTGTTGTAATTTCTGACCATTAGTGCACAGATAAACCTAAACAAATAAAAACAAAAACAATCACACTGAAATATATTGTTCAAAGTGATAAAAGGGGGCAGATTAGGACATGCCCAAAAGTTCCCCTCGCGCATTGTCCAAAAGTGCCCCGAGAGGGATAAAAAACTAAAAACTTCATATTTTCTTAGAAACAATTTAAATTGTTAATGTTTTATTTGAATAACATCGCTACACATATAAACATTATAATTGAACACTTTTAATTTGTAAATTGAGCATAATTTTAGAATAATATGCATTTAGGAATAAACAAAATTACAACCGTCGTCTGGAAACACACTTTTTTTTTAAGTTGGTATCGTTTCAATATCCATTAGATGTTTGTTTGCAGTGGAGTTGCCACTGTAAAATGTTATTAAAGTATTAAAAAGTGTTTATAGTACTTTTTCTTAAATTGTCCTAAAATGCCCCCGTCCTAAACTGCCCCCCTCTCCCCTACACAACTGGAGGTAGTTAGATCGCGCTAATTGGAGAGACGTATTGGTTGAGGCCCTGGTCCACCCCGGACTGTAGCGCTAACTTAAGTAAGTAAGTAAGTAGCGATTGGAATACCTAGAGAATCCTTTACTCAGGTCATAAATGAGCCCAATGTACTAAGCTAGAATAGTCTGGTTTGTACCCACTTTTTGGCTGTGCAACTTTGTAAAATCATTTAACGAAAGTTTCGCGCGACCCAGTCGTACAATCAATTCATTCAATGTCGTCTAAATGTGCGGATGAAGGGCGTTTAAAAGTCTTGCTCTGGTCGGTGTTGTAGTAAAAGCTTCAATTCTGATGGTCGTTAACCTGGCGTTGCCCAGTGCCGTGTTCGTATTTGCCTCTTATTGACACAACTTGTGTCTACTTAACCTCCGAATTGAAATTTGGTATATTTATATTTAAATCACTTCGCAGAATATGGGCGGAATTGTAGAAAAAGGCGTGGCTGATTGGATACTACAAAGCTATTTAAAACTCTGCCCATATCTTCACATTTTGTGCATAATTAGCCTTGAAATTTGAGTAAATATATTGCCTCTCTGGAAAAATTGTGTAAAATTTGGACGACTTAGACAACGGGCCATGGTCCTTCCTTACAACCAATTCTTTTACTTAATCAATCTGTAGTATAGGGAGGAAAGAGTTATGTATAGCTCGTATGACCTGTAAAGCTTTTATATAGGACAAGTGCACAATGACTCAAAAGCAGTCTTACGAAGCCTTCCAAAAATCACTATAGTTGCAGGTGTCCAAGGGCTGTTACAAATATTTCTCAATCCTCAAAGTTAGCCTTGTTTTTTGGCTGTTGGGTGTAAATTTCGATATGGATAAGACTTTAAAAATCAAATACCTAAGGCTTACATTTACAACAATATCTAATACTCAGTTTTCAGCTAAATAGTTAAGCAACAGTAGGAATTTTTAAAACAAAACATTGCAATATTTGTAACTGTTTTGTCTGCCAAATTTTACAAAAACCGCTCAAACGATTTTGATCAAAATGCATACTAAAGAGAATATCACTATTCAGAATAACATCCCGTACTTAGTTTTCCTGAAAATATGCGACAAAATAATTTTTTTTACAACTTACATCTTACTTACGTCGGCGCAGTGGCTTAGTGGTTAGTGTGTTGGACTACTAAGCGAGGGGACCCAGGTTCGAACACCGAAAAACCCCAAATTTTAGCATAAGGTTTGTTTTAAACTGCTCCAACTCTCGCGAACGTCTGATAAACATCCGAGAGTATAACTGTCATGAATTAGCCGTTCTCAATTAGCCGTTTGGAATCAGCATAAAATTGTAGATCCCTTCCATCCGTACCAAAAATTAAAAACTTACACAAAACGAATGGTTGTGAGAAGCTAGGCCTACGATCCCTACGGTCCTGTTACGCCAAATATGTATTTTAGTATTTATTACATCTTGCTTAAAGCTCTCTAACCATAACTTGCGATAATTGCCTGTTATTGGGTGCTAAAATCTATAAAAACTCACATTGTTTTTTGATATTTACTACCGCATCAGGTGAATAACCAAAAAGTGAATTTTAATAAACACTATTCATATCTTTCATGAACCGTTTCTTTTTTTAGCATCGGTTCTCAGATTTTTACCTACCTACCTAAAAAAAATAAGAAAACTTTTGATGAACGAGAAAGTTTCGTTCGACCTTGTCGTCCACTTTATTTTTTGTCATGGTAGAGGGGAAACTATTTAATTTCCTAGAGCTAATATCTTATTGGGCCCGACTATCCATCTTTGCTGAAGTGAACGTTTTATTTTCAAAGACTGGAGTTTTTTTGAATAAAAAAAGTTCAATCAATTCGGTGGTTTCGGATTTCATATCATACCTTCACTTAAGGCATAGGTACACTGAGTTTTTAATACCTACTAGAAGACCGATCACATTATGTACAATTGTACATTCACAAAATGTAATTGAAATCGGTTGAGCGGATTCAGAGATCGACAACAGCGGCACCGATCTGGTCCAAAAGCATCATATCTTTTAAGCGGGAACCAACCATATGCATCCAAAAAATTTTATTGTTATCGGTCAAGTGGTTTCGGAGATCGAAAACAGTGCTACCTATCGGTTACAAAAGTACCTTATTCTTTAAGTCTGCCTGAAATACATCAATATGAACAAAACAAAAAAAGAATGATGAAAACCGATTTTCACCCCGAAGGATATATATTATATACCCTTAATTATAACTCTTTGTTAAATAATAAACAAATAATTTGCAATAAAAAAAAATAATGCCACTATAAATTGCGCTATAAACTATCCTAACTCTCAAGTTGGATCGGACTGCACACAGTATGCAAGATTTGATTAAAATGGGTTCAGTAGTTTAGGATTCCATCGCGGATGAACATGTAACACGTGATTTTTATATATTAAGATATCATCGTTAAATATTTGAGGGCTTGCAATTATACGTATTTTTTGCCGTATTTTGACCGCAAATTTCTGATTAATCTGTTGTAATTTTCTTACAGCGGTATTTGGGTGGAATCTATGGGTGTGAATCCACCACCCCAGTTGGTTATTCGAATCGGTAAAGCGAAAACCCAAATATTTCATCCTTTTTTTACTCAATCACTCATGGGTGAAAGGAACAAAACTGTTAAGTCTCAGTTTTTACATTGGCCCCTTTATACAAAATGCTCGGTCTCAATAAACAAATTCTGTTGACTCAATTTAACTGGTGTCTCAGGAAAGGGAACTATCTTGGATTAGTATTTTCTCATCTCTTCTAATGGTCTGTGATCTCACATCACCGAAGTTATCGCCTCAAAATTCATACAATTCGCAGTCTTAAAAGATAACCATGTTAGAAAATTGCACATAAAGAAATAGATGTTCGCCTATTTCCATCTTATGACCCTCTTAGATTTAACGGACCCCAGCTTGACTTTTAATTATTCCCACAAAAACCTCCAACATCTTGGTAGAGTGTCACCTCATTGAAGCCACCATATAGAAATACCTCACCCAGATCTACCATCAGAGATAACACCGCGCCACCTATGTTTCTGTGGGAAACTTTGCAATTTAACTAACAAAAAAAACTCCGCTATCTCCTCTCTATGATCCGCAGCCGGGTGTAGTTATATTACCGACTCGTAAACATCCCGATTTCAGTCCACCGCGCTCATCTGCCAAGCTGCGCGTTCAATCTCTGTGAAGAAATCTAAATGCATCTGCTCGAAGTTTAATGACATCTTAAAATCTGAATCTTAACTGGACCGCCCATTAGTGTGAAGAACATGGTGTTAATTTGGATCCGTACACGGAAAAATGCCATCGCACAAGATGTTAATCATTGTGACGCGGTCGCGCGTATTTTTTTTTGTATGTTATTCCCAAGTTGTCATAACTATCGCCATCATCGTCAGCAGCGTTTTACCTGCACGGCGGTACAGCCAAAGAGCATTAAAAAAACGGAGAGAAGACTCTCTGTTCAAGATTTGTGATGGTCGTTGAGAAATTTCACGTAATTTCCTCTGAGGGATAACAAATTTCTTAACTGTTTCATGAAATCGCATCACCATCTTTGGGGAATGTCATGAACGTGAAGCTATGCTCCCAGCTCGAGCCACCACACAAATGTCTAAATATTAAAATTAGATTCGAGTTCTGGGAATGGGCCAATTGCATCAGCATCAGCATCAGCAACAACAACAGCAACACAGCCGAATGGCATTTCCAGCTATTAAAGGTGAGAACCCCTCTGAGACAAGTTCTTTTTAATTGGACGAAGGACACGAGGGAAACAAAATTAATAAATACTCGTAGTCCACCATATGAGGCCGGGACTGTTTATAAGAAAATTATGATAATTTCACTTCGTATACCTGTTGACCGATCTCGATCCTTTTTTCTAGTTCTCCCACACATAATCAGTCTTCGTGCTGGAACAAGTTGGAGGAAAAAATCAATCAAACATTTTTCCATTGCTGCGCAGTGGAAAACAAAAATCCCATCCGTTCTGTGCGAGAGGGGGAGAAAGGTTAACCAGAAATGTGGCATTTGTCCAAATTGTATCTGTTCTCAGTAAAAGTGGTCCATAATCGTTTTCTCTCTCATTTCTGGAACATTATTTGAGGATTTTGTCCCATCGAATGGGTCAGCCTTTCTATAGTTGTTGGTGTTGCTTTCGGCTTTGTTTTCGGTAGTTTATCTTCGAGATGCTATTAAAAATTCGTCATCTTGTTTATACTGCGCATAATGGGACCAAAATTGTGTAGCCCATTAAAAAAGGACCATGCTTTTGGATAGTGCGTCCTTGGGTATAGTTTGGGTTAAGTGCCAGTTGAGAAATTTACATACACAGTGAAGTAGATGGAGGTAGCAAGGGTTTCGTAATAATTGGTCATTGGTATAGGTTTTGACGTAAGGTGAAATTGGACGGAGTACACTGGACTCATTCTTATAGTGACAGCGCGGCCTTATCGGGCACTTTATAAGCATAGCACCGTCAATACAATCATTTGCGTGATGCATAATTCGCCTCAAAAGTTTCTTTGCAACTTCTATGGAGATTCACACAGGCCCCGGCAGTATTCAATGTGCATTCTTAGCGCTGACAAGATCGTAGAGTAGGTACCTTTACAAGCTTCGAAAGCTACACTCCAAGCTTTCCTACCAAGCTCGGCGTTGAATTTACATGCCAGCTTGATAAGTGCTCACAGGAAAGTCCGTTTAGGCTTGCGCAAAATTTAAGAAGGCCTTAAGTACCAACCAAATTTCAAAAGATTTTTAGTACGTTTAGGCTTCAATCTAAGGAAAGGTTGGCGGTCACTGCAGATGCATATATTGTACAACTATAGAACTGGGCTTATTCTTCAAGCAATAGCGGATGACCAGTTCCCTGCCTCGTACAAGAACCATGGGGACAGATTCCGTATATCAACGATCGTTTGAACGATATCGATTTGCAACTTTCATCACCATTAGAAGTTACATTCTGCTCGATTTTTTTTTAATATCGTCAGCTCCCATTACATTTTCTGGATTATTCTGTCAGACTTGCACTTTAAGCACTTTTCATTTCATTTCATTTTCATTTATTTTCTTAAAAAGGTTTGTACATTAAGATAATATCTTTTTTAGTACTTAGTGTGATGTTAATACAGAAATGATTTCATTAAATAACTTAAGACTAGTATACAGAAAATTTCTTAAAACTAAGTTGGGGAGATATGGATAGGAGATACAGTGATTATTAATGTTGATGAGTGGAAAAATATAGGAGAATTGCACTTTTAAAATTGGAGTGATTGGATATAGCTCTAATATGTGGGGGTAAGGAGTTCCATAGTCTCACGGTGTGAATGAAAAATAAGCGCGAGGAATTGAGAAATTGGTGGTTCTAGATGAACGAGTAAATTTAAGCTTGTTGTACAAATAAGACGGACTTTGATTTATAATTATGTTATGTAAAAATATACAGTTCCTGGCGTTGATATATTGGTTGTTCGGGTGCCTTTATTGTGACCCAATATGCTGGTTACAAAACCTCGTGAAGGTATATGGAATACGGTAGATAGGAAAAAAAGAAAGACAGTGTTAGATTTCTTACAATTTATTCGGACGATTAGGTCTTACCTCGTGGAGGGTTATACAAAAAAGAGATCGTTGTTAGTAAGTATCAAAAGGAAATGGGGTAACGAATCCATTTGTGGGAGGAAAAATTAACAGCGACCTCTTACATGAAAGATGGATACTATTTCAATGACAATAATCTATTACAAATTCATTTGGCTATTCACACATGAACATTATCGGCCGCCTTGCATCAACCGATGCAAAAGCAATGAAATATTTAAATGATTAGTTAAAATATATAATGGTATCAAATACCTAGCTTGGTACATGCCAAATAGATAAAGCAAAGATGAATAAGAATGACATTAAAATAAAGGGGGAACCAGTTGTTTTCGAAGGGGTTCCACTCACTCCGTTGTAAAGATATAATAATATGGGAACTTATAATACATAAAATCAAAGGGAAATCTTAAGAATACGTAATAAATTTTGTTGCAAATACATGAATTGACTTCTAGATCAGTGCAATTAAATAAAAAAAACGAAAGGTTGAAAAGAAAATAACTGAAAATAAATGTTAAGTATACGCAAGAGTGAGGATAAGATTTTTTTTTTTTTTTTTTTGATTATGTTAGATATTTGGTAGGACGCAGAGCTTGATTATGGGTCGAGTTAATACTCCATTTTGAGTTTTAAGATCAGCCACGCGTACCTTACCGTCTGAACCAAAATAAACCTTGATCACACGTCCTAAGCGCCATTCATTGGGCGGAAGGTTTTCATCGCGCACAAGAACTATATCATCGACAGATATATCGCGTTGAGGATATTGCCATTTATATCGTTTGTGTAATTCCTGGATATACTCTCGCTTCCATCGTTGACAGAACTGTTGGTGAAGAAGTTTCACTTTATCCCATCGCTTCATGCAACTAAGGGACTTCTCACAGATATTGACCTCAGGAGGAGCGAGAAGGGGACCACCGCGAAGGAAATGACCTGGAGTCAAAGGGGGTAGGTCATTACAATTCTCTGAGATGGGGGATATAGGCCGAGAATTAAGACAAGCCTCTATTTTCGTCAAAAGCGTAGAAAACTCTTCAAATGTGAATCTTTGATTTCCAGCAATTTTCCGAAAATGAAGCTTAAAACTCTTTACCGCGGCCTCCCAGAGACCCCCCATATGCGGTGCACCCGGCGGAATAAATCTCCACTGTAAATTTTGATCCTTATAGTGATCAATTACCTCTGAAGACAATGCCTTCACGAAATGATTAAATTCATTGGAAATAATTCGATTTGCACCCACAAAGTTAGTTCCGTTATCTGAATAGAGTACCCTGGGCAAACCTCGTCTTCCAATGAAACGATGTAGAGCGGCAAGAAACGTTTGAGTAGTCAGATCAGTTGTGGCTTCTAAATGTATTGCCTTTGTAGAAAAACACACAAAAACGCAAACATATCCTTTCGATATTCGACAACCACGTCCAGAAAAATTCTTTATACTAAAGGGACCAGCAAAATCGATACCCGTATGAGTAAATGGGAGAGAAATTTCGGTTCTTTCAGGAGGCAGAGCGGCCATGATTTGGGTATTAATTCGCTTTCTATGAATGACACAGGTCTTGCACAATCGTATATATTTTTTAACAAGGGTCTTTATACGAGGGATCCAGAACTCACACCGAATTAAACGTATCACCAGCTGATTGCCACCATGCATGGAGAGATCATGATTGAACTTAACGAGAAGTGTAGAGATATATGCTTGATAAGGGATCAAGATCGGATATTTTTCACTATACGGTAATGAAGAGCAAGCCAATCTCCCATTGGATCGAATAATTCCTTCAGGATCCATCATAGGATTGAGATTGATTAGAGGACTTTTCTTTGAAATTATTTCGCCGCGGGCTAAAATCAAATATTCACTTTGATAATGCAACATTTGAGTTTGCCGAATAACCATTCGTTTAGCTTGCGCTATCTCATCCTGTGAGATGACCGTCGATGCGTAGGTAAATCTATGCTTATAGCGTGGAATAGTGCTATAGAAGAACCGATATAGGTAACATATCACACGTAGCATCTTAGACCAAGATGAAAACCGTTGAAGTTCCGTTTCGATATTCGGAACCACGGCAGTCAGGTTTGCTTTAATTGACCTGCATTCCAAATCACTTTCTCTTGGTGGCGTGACAAGTAGTTGGGGCCATGATGACTCATCTTGTCGAAGCCATTTGGGTCCATTCCACCACAACTCGTTTGTTCGAAGGTCACATGGTGTAACGCCTCTTGTGGCCAGATCGGCCGGATTATCTACTGAGCGAACGTGACGCCAATTGGAGCTCGGAAGGTACGTTTGAATTTTTGAAACACGGTTTGCAATAAATGTTTTCCATGTATAAGCCGGTTTCGCTAACCATGATAAAACTATGGAACTATCGGTCCATAAAAGAATTTGAAAATCGAATGAGCTAAGCTGAGGAACGACCTTGTTGATCAGTTTTGATAAAAGAAGAGCACCGCACAATTCGAGCCTAGGCAATGCAACTTGTTTTACAGGAGCGACCTTACTTTTCGCACAAAAAAGATGAGTGGACCAGCTGTCTGAGCTATGCTGCACACGCAAATACAATGTGGCTGCGTAGGCTTTCTCTGATGCATCGCAAAAGCCGTGCAATTGAAGGGACTTATTAGGAGAGTATTGAACCCACCGGGGAACACGTATAGCTTCTATCTCAGGCAGAGCAGCAAAGAAAGATTTCCAGCGGTGACACGTTAGGGGCATGAGTGGCATGTCCCAAGACGTCCCATCCCGCCAGATTTGCTGTAAGATGATCTTCGCAGTCACTACAATTGGCGCCAACCATCCAAGTGGATCAAAAAGTCGGGCTACGACTGACAATACAGCTCTTTTGGTAACTAGATGGTCCCGCGCTTCTGTTTTCAAAAAGAAATGAAAACAATCTACCTTAGCATTCCACTGGATCCCTAAGGTTTTGGTCTCACTTTTACTTTCGAATTGAAGGAATTCTTCGTCATAAAGGTGAGATGGCGGGACTTCTTTTAAGAGAGAAACACTGTTTGACGTCCATTTTCTCAAAGAAAAACCAGCTGACTTTAAAGCTAACGAGAGCTCCCTTTGCGCTTGCATAGCAGAACGTATATCATGCGATCCCGAAAGGACATCATCGACATAGAATTGATTTTCCAAAATGGAAGAAGCGATGGGGAAATCATTTTTGACATCAATGGCAAGTTGCTTGATAGTGCGTATAGCTAGATACGGCGCGCAATTCACCCCAAAGGTTACGGTTTTTAGCTCAAAATCTTCACAATCCGCCGTAAGTGATTTTCGAAAAATAATTCGTTGGTAACGTGTCTGGTCGGGGTGAACTAAGATTTGCCGATACATTTTTTCCACATCAGCGCTGAAAACATATCGAAAAAATCGCCAACCCAAAATAAGAGTCATCAAGTCTGCTTGCAAGACTGGACCAATGTGTAGCATATCGTTAAGGCTAACTCCACTACGCGATGGACTAGAGGCATTAAAGACAACTCGTAATTTTGTGGTGCGACTCTCAGGCTTAATTACGGCATGGTGAGGAAGATAATATGAGTCTATCCGTTCATGATTGACGACTTCATGTGGTGAAATGACTTTCATATGACCAAGAGTAGCATATTCCTCAAGAACTTCATTGTATTTCACTAAAAGATCGACATTTTTTGATAAAGATCTTTCATTGCGGGCAAACAGCTTAAGCGCAATGTCTCTAGATGGGCCAAGTACTGGAAGAGGTTCTTTAAAGGGAAGTCGTACAATGTAGCGACCATTAATACTTCGGGTTGTGGTTTCAGAATAGAGCTGTTCGCAATATTGGTCTTCTTGTGAAAGAGGTTTTTGATCCGTCACCTCTTCAATTTCCCAGAATTTCGCGATTTGCTCATCGACTGACGTCTCACTGAAATATGAAAGTCGTGTCGAGAAAGCGTTGACATAATTTTTGAGAAGTGGCCCTGAAACAACCCAACCAAAAACTGTGTTTTGCGCCAGTAACGAGTTGCAAATATTTTTCACACCTTCACGAAGGATCGAAGGATACAAATCAGCTCCAATGAGAAAGTCGATTCTGGATCTTTCGTAAAAGAATGGATCAGCTAACTGAAAGTTGTATTGTCCCTCGAGCTCTTTAGGACTGATAGAGCAGGAAGGCAGGTTGCCCGTGAGACGTTTTAAAACGATGGCGTTAGCCTGAATGGTATACGACTTCTCGTATTTGGAGCCTAGAACGACTGAACATAATTTTGAGGAAGTTGTTGTGACAACTGCACTCAGCCCTGTGATGTCAGCTTGTATTGTCTTCACGGGAAGACGTAATCGTCGCTGAGCATCTTCAGATATGAAGCTGGCCTCTGACCCAGGATCAAGAAGGGCGCGCAATGTAAATGTATTACCAAGATGGTAAATATCAATTAACGCGGTTGCAAGAAGGACTCGATTGTGGTTTTGAGCAAAATGGGATTGAACTTGTGAACAGCAAGGGTATTCAGTGGACTGTATTTGTTGGCTAGGGATTTGAGAATGAGTGTGCTGAGTTAGGTCCTCAACTTCAAAGGATGGTGAAGCATAAGCCGTTTGGGTTTGGGAAGAAGTGTGCAGGAGCGTGTGATGTTTTTGGTGACACAGCATACATGTGTGTACACTTCGGCAATCTTTTTGAAAATGCGTAGAGGATAAGCAGTTACGACAACATTTTAGGGAATCAACTTTTAAAATTCGTTCTGGAACTGAAAGTTTCAAAAATTCCGAGCAAAGTCGAAGTGGGTGGGAATCCTTGCAGATATAACAACTGAAACTTTTCGCGTTGGTGTGGAAGGAACGAGGCTGTCTTAATCTGGTTTCACTTTTCGGATTTGAAATCTTTGTACTTGAGCCTTTGATGTCTGATACTGACTCCAAAATTTGGTATTGATTTGATAGGAATAGATCCATTTCCGACCATTTCGGAAGATCACGGGGACGCTTAATTGACTGCTCCCACAGGGACAGTGTCTTTTCCGGAAGTCTATTGGAACACAGAAAGACCAAAATTGGATCCCAAGAACTGGTATCAACTTCATATGCTTTTAAGATGGAAAGGCAGTCATTAATATCACTTTGGATCTTTTTTATGCTTTTCCCGGATTCCGAATTGGTCAGAGACAAATTGAAAAGGATTTTTAATTGGTTGTTAACCAAAATGCGCTTATTTTCATACTGTTCGGATAAAGCTTTCCAAGCTAGCTCAAAATTATCAGCAGTCAGCGCGAATTTGCAAACAATATTATTAGCCTCTCCCTTTGTCTTAGACCGGAGATGAAACAATTTCTGCACGGCACCTAGCTTGGGATGATTAATGTAAATGGCTGTAAACAAATCCCTAAAGGATGGCCACGACAAATAGTCACCCCAAAAGGTTTCTGTGTCACACGGGGGAACTTTTATGCATGACATAGACACTGAATCTGAAATCGGAGCAGAACTCGATTGAACACTCGTAATCACTTTTTCGGAATCAGACTTAATTACTTCGAGTTTACGAATCGAATCTATGATCTCACTCAAGCAGGTTATGTAGGATCCCGAGGACGCCACATATTTTCCTTTAAGTGCTTTCACATCTGCCGCCGATGCAGAGTCACTATTTGATGTCAAACAAAATGCGTACGATTTCTTAACCTCAACCCACAAATCCTTTAACTCCGATCTATACACTTCTAAAGAACTTATTGTTTGATCAACGACAGCGATTTCTTGGAAACGTTCGCGAAACTCATTTAATTGATCGGTTGCAATTACGTATTCGTCTAGACCGATCATTTTAGTAAACACTTATTGGTTTTAAAGGCAATTCTACCCAAATAGGAATATGTCACGTTCACGTGTATTACCAAGGTATATTGGCTACTTTGTATTATGCTTAAAGTTGGTATATATATATAAAGAAACTGTATGAACTTGTGAAAAAACTTACTTTAAATGCACGCGAATCGCTCAATTCAATAGAAAACACTAACTCTTGAAAATCATTAAATTTATATGTATTTCGCTAAAGAAAACTGTTGCTCAGAGTTCGAACTCTATTTTTTTTCTAATATTAAGCTTGCATATACTTTAATTTCACACCAAAACTAAAAGCAACTTGACCGATATGAGATTAACTGATGCACTGATCGAAAAATCAATTCACGTACCTGTTACACGCTAGACACTGGTTACTGTTGTTGGTATTTTGCCTAATTACTCGTACGATGGTCTTCTCTGGAAAGCGGGATATTGTGCGTGGGCGAAGAGTGGTGCTTGTTGAGTGATAAGCTGCCGTGCGTTGTGCGGCAAAGGGAATCCTGTGCTGATAACAAACTGGTTTTGATTGCTGTCTTCGATCGATTGTTTGAACTGTTGATCGGTGGAGATAGTTTGCTCGCTTAAATTCATAAATTGTTGATATTCTCTTTTTTATGGAATATGGATGAATTATGATGAATTTTGGTGGGGCAGACGTTAGAATCTTGCCTTAACCGTAGATCGTTGCTGATGTTGGTTTGATGAATTGTAGGCTTTTTTGCAGTAGCCTAAGTATAAAACTATCTTGATAATCAAACAAGTATAATTATCAAAATATCCGGCTCGTTTGGACCAATGTTCGGGTGCCTTTATTGTGACCCAATATGCTGGTTACAAAACCTCGTGAAGGTATATGGAATACGGTAGATAGGAAAAAAAGAAAGACAGTGTTAGATTTCTTACAATTTATTCGGACGATTAGGTCTTACCTCGTGGAGGGTTATACAAAAAAGAGATCGTTGTTAGTAAGTATCAAAAGGAAATGGGGTAACGAATCCATTTGTGGGAGGAAAAATTAACAGCGACCTCTTACATGAAAGATGGATACTATTTCAATGACAATAATCTATTACAAATTCATTTGGCTATTCACACATGAACATTGGTGTATGGTGATATATGGTCATATCTACGAATGCCGTGGATGTAACGCACCGCGTCATTGAAGGCTACCTGCAATTTATGCTGGGATAACGAGTCTAAGCTACAATACACAACCTCGGCATACATTAAGAGGGGCAGGATTAGAGTTGTTACCAATTTTCGTCGTGTTTCCCGTGGAGTAAAATAAGCAGTAAGCCATAACTTGCAAAGGCAGCCGTAGATACGACCAATGAAGACGTTGGTGTGATTGTAACCAGACAGATTTCGATTAATTGAATATCCCAGACTAGTGGTTGATTCTACAGCTTTGATTTTATTACCATTTAGATACAGATCAGGTAGAAGATTAAGGTTACATTTTTTGTAGGCTGTAGGAATTACTTGAGATTTTGCAGGATTTAAAAGTAAACCATTTGCAACTGACCAGGTGTAGATGCGCTTCACATTCGTTAAGGTTAGGGTATGGTTTTGCTAGATGTAATTGAACGTCGTCTGCATACAAATGTACTGTTGCATGTTTGCACACAGACGGAAGGTCATTGATAAACATGCAGAAAAGAATCGGTCCCAGTATTGAGCCCTGAGGTACACCTTGCTTGATTTCCATTGGCGACGAACAACTTTCACCAGGAATAACCCTTTGCGACCTACCCGAAAGAAAACTGTTTAACAATTTCACAGCTCCATCACAGAAGCCGAAATTGTACTTAAGCTTCCAACACAGAATTTTGTGATTTACTTTATCAAAGGCCTTCGAGAAATCAAGCAAACAGAGAAATGAAACGTAATCCTTATCGAAATCTTGTCTTATTTCTTCAAGTAGATTGACCATGGCTGTGGAACAGCTGTGCTTAGCTCTAAAACCTGACTGGTGAGAACTCAATAGCTTGTGGGTAGACAGATGCGTTTTGATTTGTTTTGCGATTATTTTCTCGAAAACCTTAGATAAGCAAGGAAGAATGCTGATCGGTCTATAGTCGGAAGGAGATGTTGGATTAGCTTTCTTTGCTATAGGCAGAACTCTTGCACTTTTCCAGACCTGAGGAAAAGTTGATGTTATTATGCACCAGTTTATTATATATGTGAGGTGGGAGACAATTTGCGGTAAGATAAGTTTTATGAAGCGTATTGGTAGGCCGTCTTCACCAATTGAATCAGACTTGAAAGCTTAGGTGCTAGTTTTGGAGCTCTACCGTTTCGACAAGGATGGTCTGAAAAATTTCGGAACGAGTGGCCTGGCTAGTTCTGGAGCCTGTGGAAATACAAACCCCTAACGCTTCTTCTGATAGTATGTCTTCAGAAACCCTCAGAAGTTTGCTCAACATGTGCCATAATACAGGTCAGCGACACTTTATCCGACTGTAGGTTAGCGTGATTGTTTTGGGATCGAGTTTTGCATATTTGACAGCATTATATGGGAGCTTGTAGGCGCAGTGGCTTAGTGGTTAGGGTGTTGGACTACTAAGCAAGGAGTTCCAAGTTCCAACTTAGGTTATTTTCCACAGCGCCACCTCTCGCAAATGTCTGTCAAAAATTCGAGAGTATAACTGTCTTGAAAGAGCTTCTCAATTAGCCGTTTGGAGTCGGCATAAAATTGTAGATCTCTTCCACTCGTTCCAAAAATGAGAAGCTAGGGCCAAGGTCCCTCTGGACCAGTCGCGCTAACTATGTATGTATGGGAGCTTGTCTAAGCTGAGGTGTATAGTGAAGAAGGAGTTTTTGTGCTGAGGTGCCGCTTTGCTGGACCTATTGTTCCATACTGAGCAAGTTCTTTCGATTTAATCTTGAATAGATTGTGACTCGAAGAAGTTGCATGGATACCTTGCGGTATAGTTGATGAATGAATTTTTCTTGATGATTTTTTCTTATAAAATGTGGTGAGCTGAGTCTTCTGTACCACGATTTCTTACCCCCTCTTTAGAATAGTGCTCAGCTCTTCATTCAGGAAACTTATTTGAGCTTTTGGCAAGGAATCGAAACTGACTTATCAGTTATCCACGTCTTTCCTGTAGAAGAAAGTTTAGACTGCACCTTGACGCTCCGCTTTGCATAGGTACATTTCAATGTCTTTCGGTTTAAAACTTTAATCACCTCACCAAACGTGAGCCCGTTAGACACGCAAAACTAACACTAAATTATAGGCCAAGGGTTGGCCACAGAGGTACAAAACTTTCCTAATTGTAAATCCTTTAAAATGACAGGCATGCCTACACCATATCATACAACGACTCCGACTATGACTATGAATACCCCCCTATCGACACGTAATTAAAAATGGAAATTATGCCACCGCAAGCTTATACACTCTTTTCGAGGTATAAGCCTCAATCCAAAATGAGAGCCAACATACCTCAAGATTATTTGTTAGTAGACACCTCCAATGCTCACAACTGGACCCTCCTACAATCAACAAATCCACATCAGATTTAATTAGAAAATACCTAAAAAAAAAAAAAATTATACTTAAACCGAATATATTTCTCCAAATACCGACAAAAAGACACAACAAACAAAAAGAAGCGACAGAAATTATGAATTATTACGAAATCCCTGACCGTGGTCTCAAGTCTCAACTCTCTACGCCAACCGGATTAGTTTCGGTCGAACCTAAAAGAATGAGAAAAAAGAAAAAGAAAAAAAGAAATCGCTCCGGTCCAGTAATCCCCCCTCAATCACATTACTCGGAACGGAGCAACATGAATTGAGGGACAAAGGATTCAACAGACGAGTCCGTGGTATTGAGCGCTACATGCCTTCTCAAGGATTTCTCTCTTGTATACAGTCTTGGACGATTTTTCGATTAACTTTTCCTTCCCTTCGATTATTTATGGGAATTTTAGTTTTTCCGATATTGCCTTAGGTTCCAATTGTTTATTTCTTTTTATTGTAAAGGATGCACAAGGCACAACACATCGCCGATCCTGGGTAGTTCATCATATTTCGTAGGGACACATCTAGAAAGTTGTGTAGTATTCATTGCGCTGCAACGAAACGAGAAAAATAAGTCAAATGAAGAGAAAAAGGACTGATGACCTTTTTTTTTCTTGCTCAAGACTGTTTGTTTTGGGACGAAATTAAGTCGGATCCGTTGATTTATTATACCATCGACTGAAATGCGGAGTGCGGTACCTAGTGGAATTTGGGATGCACGTTGAATTCGCTGGGATCAATTATCAGCCGAGAGGGAGGAAATAATATTTCACAAGATGGACGAGTTTTTAATAGTTTCGAATCTCGATTTAATTGTAACTTATTGTGCGGAAGGATAATTGGTGAATGTATATATGTAGGGACCTATGGAAGGGACGGGCGATTGAGTTGGAATTATTTCATGAGCCGACTTTAAATCGCTATTGCGGATGACAGTTGAGAGAACAAAGTCAACAAAAATGATCAATGTTCATTTTGATCATCGCAGTAGGGTAGCCTTGGGGGTACATTTATAAGGACACTGAGGAGGGATATTAGATGAATTTGATCGCTCACACTAAATGTAGGCTGCTTTGGTCAGACTTCTCTTTTAGAGTCGAAAATAATTCGAGTATAAACGGCCAGCAATGTGACTACCTATTTGTTGCGAGCTGGATTTTTCCGACCCACTATCATATATACATATACTCGTATATTGGGTCTGAATGTCTTCTATCGAACTATAAAACCAAGTGCTACAATGTATGTTATTTGCGAGTTGAACCAGGGACACCTCACTGGAACACACTAACCATTGAGCTATTGCACGTGAGGTGGAGCTATGAAGAGAGATTTCCTTTAGAAGTCCTTCATAGATCACAGGATTACAAGCACCTTTGGAAAGTAAGATTCACCTTCATTTAGCCACAAATCTGTTCTACTTCTTTTTCAAATATTATGCGGTTCAGAACCAAATAAAGTGCACGACTGGGTCGAACGAATCTTTCTCGTTTATCAAAAGTTTAGTCGGTCATTTTCTATTTTAACGGGTGATTTTTTAAGAGGCTTAGAACTTTTAAAAAAAAAAAAACACAAAAAATTCGAAAAAATGAATGAAATATTTATTTGAATCGATAGTTTGAACCTTGCAATTTAATGTTTAAAGATAATTTCATGCAAATGTTGACCGCGGCTGCGTCTCAGGTAGTCCATCCGCTGAGTCCAATTTTGGCATACTCTTTCACACATATCGGCCGGTATCTCACGAATGAATGCATGGATGTTGGCTTCCAGTGCGTCAATCGAAGCGGGCTTGTCCCTATACACATTAGCCTTGACATACCCCCACAAAAAATAATCTAATGGTGTCAAATCGCACGATCTAGGCGGCCAATTGACCGGCCCGAAACGTGAAATTAACTGTTCACCAAACTCGCCTCGCAATTGCGCCATTGTTTCGCGTGCTGTGTGGCATGTGGCACCGTCTTGTTGAAACCACATATCATGCAAGTCAAGAACTTCCATTTCGGGGAAAAAAAAGTTTGTCATCATCGCTCGGTAGCGTTCACCATTGACAGTAACGCTGCGATTCGCATCATCTTTGAAGAAATATGGCCCAATAATGCCGCCGGCCCATAAACCGCACCAAACAGTGGCTTTTTCGGGATGCATTGGTAGCTGTTGCAATGCTTCTGGCTGGTCTTCACTCCAAATGCGGCAATTTTTCTTATTTACGTACCCATTCAACCAAAAATGAGCCTCATCGCTGAACACAATTTTTCGATAAAAAAGCGGATCCTCGGCCAGCTTTCCAAGAGCCCATTCACCAAAAATTCGGCGTTGTGGTAGGTCGGCTGGCTTTAGTTCTTGCACAAGCTGTATCTTAAAAGGCTTTACGCACAAATCCTTCCGCAAAATTTTCCACGTAGTGCTGTAACAAAGGCCTAACTGCTGGGAACGGCGCCGAATCGACATTTCGCGGTCTTCTGTCACACTAGCTGATACGGCCGCAATATTTTCTTCACTACGCACAGTACGTAAACGTGTTGGTGGTTTAATGTCCAACAAAGTAAATTTGGTGCGAAATTTGGTCACAATCTTCCGAATAGACTGCTCAGAAGGTCGAGAATGCCGATCATAAAATGGAAGCAGCGCGCGATGAACATTTCGAACCGAGCACGAATTTTGATAGTAAAATTCAATAATTTGCAAGCGTTGTTCATTTGTAAGACGATCCATGGTTAAATTGCAAACCAAACTGAAGCTGTTTGACAGTGACACAAGGTACTAAACACACGTCAGCTGTCAAAACCAGTGTTGCCAAAACCAAACCAGCTAAAAAATCACCCGTTATTAAGTAGTTAGGTAAAAATCTGAGAACAAATGCTAGATTAAAGAAAGTTTAATGAAATATGCGAATGGTATTTTACAAAATTCTGAAAACTTTTGGGTTATTTACCTGATACGGCAGTAGGTATACTCTCATATTAAATAACAATGAAATTTTTTGTAAGTTCAAGCTCTCAGTATAACATGCACTTGTCGCTAGTTCTGGTGGGAGAGTTTCAATTAAGTTGTAAGTTTTCGAATATTTTGCGAAAAACTAAGTACGGGATCTTATTTAGAATACTGAAACTGATATTATCTTAAGTATGCATTTTGATCAAATTCGTTGGAGCGGTTCTTGTAAAATTTGGCAGACAAAACGGTAACAAATATTGCAATGTTTAGTTTTAAAAATACCTACTGTTGCTTAACTATTTAGCTGAAAACTGAGTATTAGATTTTGTTGTAAATGTAAGCATTACTTGATTTAAAAGTTTTATCGAAATCGAAAATGGGATTTTCGAGAAATGATTTTTTTAAATTAGAGTTTTCGGTAATTCGAATTGAAAATTAAGGACGCAATAATTCTGACAATATCAATTTTACTCTAAGTATGAATTTTTGGTTAAGACGGTATTGCCGTTTTCAGCTAAAGTAAAGAAATTTAAAAAAAAATACATTTTTTCGAAAATCTATTGTTCGATAATATGAGAAAAATTTGGTTCGCTATTAAGCTATGAATAACCATATTTACTTACTTAAGGTAGCGTTACAGTCCGGGTGGACCAGGGCCACAATAAGCAAGCGCTTCCAGCCAGCGCGATGCTTAGCCAGCTGTCTTCCACTTGCGTGTGCCACCTGATTCGCCGTCTTCCTCTATTAAACCGTCCTTCGGGTTTTCGATTCGAACCATATGACATAAAAAATTTATTTTCCAATCATATCGACCGTTTTCGAAATATGCCCAATTTCAAAAGTACCTACCTACTGTTCTTCTATTTTTAAGCGAAAAACTCAGTATGCAGTCTTGTTAACCTCACCTACTTAAGCTCAAATTTCAATTTTGGTTGAAATCGTGAGAGCCGTTTTCGAACAAATCATACTGGTATGAAAATTGTATATGGGAAGTACCATTAATATTGGGGTTACGTTGCAAAAAAAAAAAAAAACGACCCCGAATTGGAGGCCCAGGAACTTCAAACCCGAAGTTTGAACCAAATCAGGGGAGAGTTCTTGAGCTTTCGAGTTCCTCTATCCAGGGACGCCAATTTGACATAATTTCGGTCAAATTTGACCGGATTCGAAATGTTTTGACCAAATTCCAAAATTATTAACAAATTTCTGCATTGTCCATTGAAGAGTTCGTTCGTTTGTAGAAAAAACCACTGACTCCAATTTTAGACGAGCCAAATATCGACAGGTTAACTAAAGACAAAATTTGTAGCCAGTGGAAATACCTCTCAACCAACAAACACCCAAAGCTCGGAGGTATTTAATTTTAAGGATGCTGGTACAGAAAATCCTTTCCACTTATATAATGCTTTTGTGGAGATTTATTATAAGTCTATTACCTTTTTGAATGATATTACAGGGTTAACATTTTTGACCGAATTTTACAAAATGGAATCCGGTCAAATGTCAGATTTTGACCGAAAATCGATTTTTCAACTGCCTCTACCACCGTAATAATATCAAAATTGATCAACATCATGAGTTCGAAATTTTGTACGAGTACAATATCTTTCTCTTACGTAATCGAGAAAGTTAAAAATAGTGACCTGATTTTAGCTGCATTTCCGTCAAAAAGCCTTACCTCAACCTACACCATGATCACATTAAATGAGGAATCAAAAAATGATCCAAATTACTTTTTAGCTGCAATATCTATAAAAGAATCAATTTAGACAGTAGAATCTCGGAAATATGAAAGTTCTATACCAGTTTGGAAAAATGAATGAATTTTGCCTGTCATTGAAGTGTTCGACTGTTTACATTAGAGTAGCTTTTTTTTAAGAAAAATATATAAATAAGTCTTTTTTTTAATTTCTTTAATTTTTATTTAAATAAAATTAATTGTTATTTTGATAATATATTTAAAGTTCTTATTTACGTTCTTCTTCAATTAAATTGCGACGTGGTGAACAATTCGGAAAGATGAACGGGCCAGTTTTATATCCGTTACCGTTCTTCTTTCTGAGATTCTACTGTGTAAAATGTATTAATCTTAGCCAGTAATTTTTCCATAAATATTATTAATATTTCAGTAGCACAATTATAAGACTCAAATTTTGAACATTCATAGTTTTTTGCACATAAGTTTTAATATAAAAAATCTTTAAGTAAAAATAAAATAAAATAACTCTTCTTTTTTTAGGTGCCAAATGGTTCTTTTAAAAATCGAAATTTGAATGCGGTAATTATCCTTTTTATTGGGGAAATGAAGCAAAACTCTGACATCAAGGGAAACATTTTAAGACAAAATCCTTCCAGCCGTTTAGCCTGGACTGGAGGCAGTTTAAGGTATACCTGTAGGTACGGTGATCATATTTTCGAATTACAAATAATAAGCAATACAAAAGGAATTAACTTTTAATACATTTTCCATTTGTTCAATTCTTTATTTTATTTAATAAATATTATCAACAAAAATATTTAAAAAAAACTTTAAGTGCTAGATTAGATGTTTGTTCTTTCAGCAACTTAGGGCACTTTAGAATTATCATTTTGTTCATTGAATTTTGTTTTTTTGTTGTTTTCATTATTTAAATGAAACACAGAGCAAAAAATGAACAACTTCTAAAATACAGAAAAGTTGTATAGTTTTGTATATAAAACAATTCATAATGATCACCGTCTTCAAATACAGAACTGTTCATTTTATAATGAACGGATGGTCACCGTACGTATAGGGCATGTGGGAAGAATGACGAATTTTATAAGTCTCCCATTTGTCTGTAGTTCTTCCAAAAGTCTATGACCATAACTCACTAAGAGATCGAGTTAAAAATACGCAGAAAGTAAAAATTATTTATGAACCTATGACTTACTTTAATTAATTTGTTTAACCTGCAGATATACTTAAGTATTGTGCTACAATCCAATTTGGGAGTCGCTATTATGGTCCCCTATAAACAGCTTGAAGTTGAGCTCCGTTTAAACACCCGTTCTAGTGATTTGCCGCCGCTATTACATTCGGCCAGATGCAAGCTCCTGTGCTTTACTTCACGTTCACATCATCAACAGCCAGCCCTCCATTAGCATGGATGGAAGTCTTGTTCCTGTCCGTTGTCTGCGTTCAGCCGGAGAGTAACTTAACGCGATTTTAATAGTTCATTAACAATGTCATGCTCGTGGTAATTTATTCGCGTGATTTCGCAGCATTTTCGCTTTTACCAGAAATTTATGTCGCCAGCTGCGGGACAGGGCAGAGCGGGAGCCGCCGACTTTGTGTTGGACCAAAATGTGTGCCGGCATAAAACATAAAACACTCGTTCATCGTTGAAACATTTTCGAAAATGCTACCGAGTTCATTATCCAGGTAGACTGCAGTCAGCGGGGTGGTGGTGGTGGTGTGCTGTGCCCGTAAATATCAGCAACAAATATTCTCGTCCATTATGCAGGGGTGTCACCTCAGACCCCGAAATAGCCAACTCGCCAGTGCAAAGTGCATCTCTCTTGGTAGCGGTGTCAAAACACCATCATCAACATGAACCGAGTGCGGAAGTTCAGCGAGTCGAATGATGATGCATTGGTCGGAGTGCATTAAACCAGAAGCACGCATTTCATAATGCACTTGGCCATCATGTGGGTAGGTACATGTAGGTAGTCTCAGATCGAATGTGTTCGGTGTGGGTGGGATATGGACTTTTGGTCTGTTTTAAGGGATTCGAACGCGCACTCTGGCCATCGATCACATATGGATGTGTCGGGGAAAGCTGTGCCATGGGGGGGATTTGTGTTATTTAAATTTACAGCACGTTTCACAAATGGCCAAACAGTAATTTGATAAATTTATTAAATTCGATAGATCATGAATGCAAGCTCGGCACAGAGGTAGTGGATGTGAGTGGCCGCTCTTTCGTGTCATTTGCAGTGCAGCTGCAGTTGAGGCATTGTGTGGCATCCGATGCCTAATGAAATGAATTAGGTGAATGCAGGGCTTTGGTCAGTGAACCGCCACAGCTTATTAATTGAGGTGAACGTTTGACACCATCCGATGGATGAGCGCCGGCCATGAGCGGGATTTATCTTTCTTTTTTTTCTTTTCTGTACCAGAGCCGGGGTGGTTTTGTTGCGATTAATTATAATTCAATGGAGAACCCTGCGCTAACTTAGATCCTCGTGGACCCATTGTGATGCCCTTGTTGGGCCATCTTCCATCATCCATCCATCCATCAGTCCATCTTTGAACCATCTGTGTAGATGGATATCGATTTTCTTTTTGTGGATTCATTATAGTGTTCCATTCTTCCCTACTCGGAAAGGAGCAGGTGAATGGTCTGCCAAAGTCTAGATAGGGGGACATTTAGTCAGCCGTGACAACGTTCCCTATGAGTTTACATAAGATCTGTGCATGCCCAAAGTTGTAAGGGTCCCAAGTCTTAGTTTGGCTGATCGTTGAGGCAGCGGATTCTTCCATGTATAGGTCCAGAGGTGTCAGATTGAGAATCGCCTCTAGTCCAGCTTTTTTTGTGGATTTCGGACTACTCGTAGTTCCTTTTAGATTTGTGGATTTATAAGAGCAGTCAATAAATTGGTATTTAAAACCTTTTTAGAATAAAAAATCATTAACAAAAATAAGTAATAAATAAATAACATTTAATAAAAGTAAACTTTGGAATTTCATATAATAAATCTTTGGAAAGACGTGTGCCGAAGGTGATGACGAACAGCGGAACGTGTTTTTATTGCAGCTGCAGATGGAGATGAATGGAACAAAAACGATGGACACATTCTTAAGGCAGCAGTGTGGAAATATGTTTCATCAGAATCCTCAACTTTTTAATGAGTAGGTATATCGAAAGATAGGTAGCACAAAGATAGAACGAGTTTAGTTTTAAAGATGGTGGACGCATTTGACGATATTTCCACTTCTCAAACGAGTTTATAAATAGATTTGCTTACAATATTTATGCAAAACGATTGTAGGAAAATAAAAACATTTTGAGCACTATTTCTTCAGTTATTTAAAAAAAATGTACACGTGAAATCGAAGTTAATGATTTTCAAACGCGGAAAATACACAGCCATGTTTGTCCTAATATGTTGCTTGTAACTATATAAAAAATCTCATAGATAGTTTTATTAACCAAACAAATTATATTAATCGCCCTTTAAATATAAAATAACCACCCAATAGCATTCAGTTATGTTAAAATGAGGTATTCCCGAACTCTCTCCCCCATGGTTATCAGCGATTGGCAGCATTGACTTTATTTTGTTGTTGTATGTTTTTGCTCGTCACACGGATTTTTAATTGACTGAACATGAACACCGAGAGAAAACAAAATAGCGAATTTGAAAAAAAAAAAAGAAAAAAAGCCAGCGGCAAGATGATTGCGAGTTGGAGGCTCAGTATTGTCTCTGATTCATATGGCTGGCTTCGCAGTACGCGTACCATCAAGCTGATGGTTATTTCTGGTTGTATACTACGACAATATTCGCTTTTATACCACAAAGACAAGACGAACGGGTCATATTCATATCCCAGCTCCGAGACGGCCAATTGACATCGCAAAAAGTGCAAATGAAAAGATTACGGAAATAAGGGCACAAAAGACTGATAGTTCGAATGGCTGTCTGGGTGTGGTGTGGCATTCAAGCTCATGTCTACAATTAAATCCCACAAAAATTCAGAAATCATGTTGAGCATTTGCAATATTAAAATCATCGTAACAGGACACTGGTTTAATCCACGACATAAAAGGCGTATTTAACTCGACGAATTTGGATCGAATTATGAGCTGTCTTTCCGGGATTTAATTTGTTATCCATGTAAAATAAATTGTTGCCTTCTTTATGGTTCTGAAAGTAGAGTATGAACCAACTGGCGGTATGCCTGGGCCCAGGCTTAGGACGTAACCGCGATTGCAAAATGGCAGACGATGTTCAACTACACTATATCGGGAGAATGTCACATACCTATGTATTTAGATGACCAGCTAACAGGCTTGCAACTTACAGCGCCGTACTAATAATAGGCCTTTTTTTATTATCCTCATACGAACTTATAGATCATTGATTAACATGGTTTACAACAACAGTACGAGATCCAAAAGCATAATAAAAAAGGCATAATAAATTTAAATCTCGACTATAAATGTACGGTATAGAAAATATTGCCACTGCGAACTGCTTAAACTTTAAGTCCAAACTAAAAATGGTTACTCGTAAGGCCCACAGATAATAAGATGAAAGGAATGCTTATAAAAAGTAGGGAAGTTCGGAAAGAGGTATCGATATCGATAGGAGGAGAGGACCCTTAAATTCAATCTCAACTGTTTTGAGTGCCTTGGAGTTGTTATTGACGTCCTATAGAAACAACAAGTCCATAAAAACAGTAAGTACACTTTCAAGGCCAATGAGTAACATCGGGTGACCGAAAAATGGACAATTCTTCTCGGATGAGCTGGAGGTTAAGAAAAGGGTGGTTAATTTTTAAACGCCGATATTGGGCGTTCAAATCAAAATGCATATCGTGCACTTCAAGATTTTTTCGATCAATTTAATCGTCCAAATGTGCGTACAATCGGAAAAATCGTGCAAAAATTTCAGCAAACCGGGTCTGTAGGAGATGTGAAAACACCAGTGCATGCTCGTACAGCTCGTACTGCAGAAAATATTGCTATAGTGTGGCTGAAGAGCCGTCCCCCTCAACTCGCCGTCGTGCCCAACAATTGCACCCTTCACGTGAGATGATAACGAACTTTTTATGGCCCGAATTGGAAGATATGGATGTGGACGATATGTGGTTTCAACAGGACGGTGCCACTTGCCACACAGCTAACGAAACAATGGCTCTTTTGCGCAACAAATTCAATGGTCATTTTATCTCACGTGGTGGCGATGGCAATTGGCCGCCAAGATCATGTGATTTGACACCTTTGGACTTCTTGCTTTAGGTTATTTGAAAGAAAAGGTGAACGTCGATAAGCCAGCAATAATTCAAGAGCTAAAGGATGAGATAATTCGGCACATTAACGGCATAGAACCTCAATTATGCCTCAGCGTCATCGAATGGAGGTTTGTACATATTTGAACCGTACCAATATTATCATAATAAAAAGAAATGACAATAATTTCCTAAATAATTTGTGTTTTATTCAAAATCAACATCGGCCCTTAAAACTTAACCACCCTTTACATTTATTCATTAAAAAATAATACTATCCACACGAATAATTTCAAATTTAACTGATAAAATTATATGAACGCTGGCAGCAACTTTGCGGAAGTGTTCATATTTTTTGAGGGTGCATTGGTGTGTTGAAGTTTCGTGACGTTTGTCAATACGAATTTCTATTTATCAATACTAAAATATTGGCTTGTAGGCAAAGTAACGGCCGAAGTTGGTGGTCCCAGTGTTGTCTTTGATATGAATGAAATTGCCCCCCATAAGTAGTGTCAATGTTGATTGATTTTTGTTTATTTTATTTAATTTCTCAGACAGCTGCTTTTATTTGGACAAGCCTTTCTAATTTTACTAAACTGCTGAAAGATCATGGCATCTTGTGAGCCTAAGAGCATAATTTTACCGTAAATGTTATTTATAAGCGAATATTTATAAAGTCTACACACGGAGCATAATATTCCAATTTATATAACAGCACATTGTAATATTTTAATGAGCTCGATTCCAATCAAATGTCATTATAGGTTAATTCTGGACAAAACAAAAATGTAAATGGAACGCCAGTGTTGACCATTCTATAGATTTTTTTTTTTTTTTTTTTTTTTTTTTCTGTTTCGATTGACTAATTTATCGACGGGTATTGTCCGATGCCCGATCTTCCACCACTAATGGCATAATCTATCTCTAAATATTGGTTGCGTTACCTCTAACAATCCCATCGCCAGGCAATCAATAAAAAATACCAGTTGGCCAGAACTTGTGTATGAGAAACTCCGAGGTTCGTTGGGGCGATCCTAAATCAAAATTTTGAGAGTTGGAATCTATTTCAACTGGCCTGAACTGATTTCAATAATCCGATATTTGTTATAAGGAAGAGAAATAGCAGTTTCGAACTCTTGGCTCTATTTTATGTAAATTCAGGTTGACTTGGTCATTAGCAGTAATTATCCGGTAGCAGGTTTGAACACACAGCCTGGCTATGGTAAACAAGAAAATTTCGATTTTATGCAAACTACTCCGGAGCGACGGACTTGTCCACAAGCTGCGTTCTTTTGTTGCTTTGAGGCCTGATTTGCATACGCTTATGATTGTCATATGTTGTCATGTTGATAGCATCTGGGGAACATAGAAATACGCTTAGAAATTTGGCCTAGTTAGTTGGAATCCAATCGATATTGTGGCAACAGCTAGATGTTGAGATAAGGGCGACGATATATTGTTTATGGGAGCGATGGTCTTGGGGTTGCTATGTCACCTCCGTTGGGGTTACAACCTCAAGTAATATTAGTAGAGCTCGATTGGGTTTGCAAATACCTGTCAGCTTTTTTGGTTTTCAAAAGGAGTTGAGTCCGTGCCACTGGAGTCATATATTCCCGAGTGCAGTTTTGTCATTTTATACAGATGAGACGGAGGTCAAGCTATAAAGCAGAGGTCCCTTATTAGCCTTTTTGTCGCACATTATACACACCTTGTGCACACAGGAAGACTGACAAAAGTTATTGAATTAGGGAAAGATCCCTTTGTCTACAGGTTTCATGAGGTACAGATCAGGTCGACCCTTTGATAGACTACCTTTACATAAACCAGATCTTCCCAGATTGCAAGAATAAAGACGAAGTGACGAAGGATGTGATCAGTGACGAGGCAAATGAGTTTAAGTGATGCTTGAACGTGCGAAAACCATTCAAACAGATATCTTTATCCCACCAGCGGAAAAGTGCGGATCGATTGGGGTTACGACTTATACGACCGAACAAATCATTATATCAGTTTTAGATCAAAAGCTTACAAATTGAAGGAGTGCCAAGCGAGAGAATTTTTTGAGTTTTCCCTTAAATTTATCAACAACTTTGTGTCTTGTTTCATGTGACAAAATTCATCAACGGAAATTCACCCTTCATTGGGTCCATATTTTATAGAATTCGGTTTCGAAAGAAAGACAAGAAACCGCATTAGCCACTTAGATAACGATTTCAAACGACACTTCATCATCAGGTTTCTTCTCAATGTACCTGTTTTGGCCTTTTAAAACTGACCTCGTTATGAAGAGGAGGAATCTTGTTTCCATAACCCACGATCTAGGAGCGGTGTATCCATTTTCATTGTCGCTGTCACGAAGCTGGTTTGGACTAAAGTCATAAAGCCATCAAACACGTATTCAGCATCTATGGAGCATCCCAAGTTGTATTTTTAAATGAATTTCGTAAATGTTGTCAGCACCGAAAACTTTCCAAATACATGCCCCAGTTGTATGTCATTTCGTGCAGCGCAACATTTTCAGTTGGCAGAAGGTCAGGACCCCTGTCATCTCAAACGTCATCTACATTTTCACAATTTAGATAACACCCCCCAAAATATACGACAACCATCTCGAATTGGCTCCGTTCGCCCGCATAGAGTAACACTGATCAAATACACCTGCTGTCATATATCACCCTCCAGACGTGCAACAATATTTACACTCCCTCTCGCTCGCCTATACCAAACGAAAGAGTCTGCAGGATGTTGCTATGTAGCTATATGTATCTTTGGGCACTGCAGAACAAACTCAGCCAGCGCACTAGCAAAGCACAACCGAACACATGTGACAGGAGTATCATAAAAGCATTATCTGACGTAATTTAAATGTCAAAATAAAAACTGTCAACAACAAGTCATAAATCTTGACTCCGCTTCAGCCGATCTCATCATATCCATCGTGTTGTAGTTGTCGTTGACGTCGACGCATTAGTCAGCCGTCAGTGGCTGCGGCAGCACACATTTCCAAATATTTTTGCATCATTTTTGCTGTCAAAAAGAAGATTGACAGTGCTCACGGGTATGTGCTGCAGCAGGTCACCCAATTTGCTGACCCTCTCGCTCAGGTGGAGGGAGACATTTATATGTGCGATAGATCGGCACAACTCAACGGAACCCTATCATTAATCTGACAGCGGTTATGTCTAGTGACCTGTCATTTGTGTGATCTCACAATAATTCTAAGCACAGCCCTTAGGCGGTGGTTAAAAGGGAACCGAGTCACTTTCCCAACTCACTCTTTGACAGCCGCGTCGGCAATTTTCGATTTCGATTTTTCGTAGACGACTCGAAACCGCACAAAGCGATCAAGATCATCGCACACGATCGGTTATTGTTGAGGGGTCTATTGTGTGTGCCTATGTATATGTATCTCTATCGATAAGCAGATCCTGTCACGGGGTGTCTCGTCAGCGTTTGATAAATCGAAGACGATCTCATCGAATTCCACAGAGGGAGACAAAATTGAATGCGGATCGCTTGATTTAGATTGCAAATGACAGGCCAAGTGACGTTTGGATTGACACATGCCCGTGAGAATACGCACGCACACGCGCAAATTGTCACCCGAAAAATTTGAAATTTGATTTATGTGGATCTCGGTCAGCGAAACGACTGCCGCGCCGCTTCGCCACCATATAATTGACGGAAGTGATTTAGTGAGCGGTCGTCGTGGAGGAGGTGTTGATGTGTTTGGCAGGGCAACCGACGCAATGGACTCTGCCGCCCGATGATATATTGACAGTGTGCAGCGCTATAAATTTTATTGATTGGACATGGACATGGTTAAGTGAGTTCGAATAAGTTGTGCTTTTAGCCACAAAACGAATGCGAGGTTCTCCTCTAAATTGGAGGTTATTAATGATCCAGCGCGTACTTGTCACTTTTGGTGTGTGGTGGTGCTTCCACATTTATACCGAACGACCGCTTTAATGAGACATGAGATGAAAATGACGGCTACTTGGGGTTCGTTTGTGATGGAGATGTTAATTGCAGTGTGACATGAAGGTAGGCATTATTTTTGAATGAATGAGGTGTAGTGCGGTGTCATGCTGCGACACTAATGTCTGATAAGGACTGTCTGGTGGGTTGTAGAGCTGTTCCTTTACGAGTATATCTGAGGACGGGATGCGCGGCGCCTTTTTCTTGATTATGCCATAATCGAGCGTATATGCAAATGAGGGTGTAAATGTGAAGTGTAATCAGCTGAATGGTTAGGTATACGAATTAGTGTGATTAGCTGTGAGGTACCCCGCCCTAAGGGCGAAACGAATTTATGAATCTTTCGGGCGACTAAAATTCGGTTATATGATAATATTCATGGCATTTCGGACACCTCGTGAGGACGTTTGGAACTCTAATTATACCTGCTTTGGAAATCATCGTGGAAATGGACTTATAATTCTAATGATGGTTTTATGAAGTGTATTTTAACTGTTTGCATGCAACGTATGTTCATATGAATAGTGGTACTAAAGTTTTTAGCTGTATAAAAAATCTTAAAAGAGTTCCTTCGAAATTCGCATACAGGCAATTACACTTAAAATAAAATACCAGGTAATATCGACAAAATTAGTTTGTAAAATTTCAACAAATATAGTTTTGTTGAACTGAAAATTGTTGTAAATTAAATTTATCAATATAATTTAGGTCTTATCAATTTGAACGATATTTTTTTAAACGGATTAAGCATTTACTACAAAATTACTTTCCACTTTGTCGGAATAACAAAACACAATTTCAGTTTAGTAAATCGATATTGTATCAATTCAACAATTTTATTGTTAAACTAGCTGACCCGTGCTCGCCTTGCTTCGCCAGAGTTCCACTTCTCAAATATAAAACAAAATAATTGGCGCTACTACAAAAAGTAGCTTACCCCAAAAAAGAAAAAAAAAACTGTCAGTAAAACAATTCAAACAAATAGGTAGGCTAACTTCTATTATTCCGTCTCAATCTCATTTACATTCCACTTGCTAGTTGTTTTGTTACATATTATACCCCATCTCTCTCAATCCCATGCACCTCATTCGCTCTACTACTCAACTCATTATTCATTACTCCAGTTCGATTTAAAAACGTAAGCAAAAAAAAAAAAGCAACACAAAGCCCAAAATCAAAAGGTGCATTAAAAAAGAGAAAGGAAAAGCGCACCACAGAAAATGTACAGAGAGAGAAACAGATTTTGCCGCACACACACACACAAAATTTCCTCCACTGAACGCCGGGAAAATCCAACGATCTAACTTTAATCGAACATTTGACTTGTATAAAATTTATAGTTTATTGCTTATTGTTCGACTTCAGGATAACGTAAAAAGATAATTAATATCTTAAAATCTTTATAAATAATTTGTATTAAAAAAAATCCCATTTCATTTGGATGAGTCATTCCAAAGCTGGGGAGCTAGAAGGCATTCGAGAATTTAAACTTTTCTTAGTTATCAGCTTAGATTTCCGCTTCCGGACAGTGAATAATGGTAAAACATATCCTATAACCTAATCTGGACAGTTTCCAATGTAATTGTGAAAACCGGAATCAATTTCGTGCAGTACTTTTCGAATCTATTCATAGCACACAGTTTACATGCAGAAAAAAAGTTACAGTTTTATTACCGTAAGCTGGGGTTACTTTGTGCCTGCAGGGTTACTTTGTGCCAACCGTACTTTTGTACATTCAATTTCACTTTACCAATACTTTTACATAATATATGAACGTTTTTTTCACTGTGCAAGGCTGCTGGAAAAGCTTTCCAGTAAATATTTTATATTCATCAATTTCTTTGTTTTTACGTTTTTGAATAATGACATGAGATTCAAAATCAATTTTTTTCCGAAAAAATTCTATTGCGACAAATTTCATATACAACCAAAAAACTATAATCGCTACGGAATGGAAGGTGGGTTATATTATTTTATGATTTTTTTGTGATAAATAATATTAAAGTTAATATTAATAAAACCTATTGTTTTCATTTTTACGTCCCCTTTTCAATAAAGTCGCAAGTTAATGGGGTAACTTTGTGCCACTATCCTTGGTGTTTAACTTGGCACAAAGTTACCCCCTGTGTATTGATTTTCTTTTGCACGTACAACGTTCTAGGTCCAAAGAAACCCGTTCTTTTTTAAATTTGAAGGTTCCAGAATTGAGCCGAAATGCATCAAAAGTATATAAAAAAGATAGGAGGACGGCCCTACAGCAATTTCACCCCGGAAGCTTTGAAAAAATCTGTGCAGGAAGTCTGAAGTGGACGAATTTCAATTCAAAAAGTGAGCGAAAAGTACGGTATTCATAGGAATACGCTAATTACTAAAGGATAAGATGCTCATTCAAATGTTGCGGGACGTCAAACCGTTTTCAGTGCCGAAGAAGAGTTGTTACTACATCCACTTATGGTTTTCCAGTCACTTTTCTTGATCCAAGACGAATTGGCAAAAGCTGTTACGACATAATTATGGAGGAAATAAACTCCTTTCCAGAACAACATGCCTGGCCCTGAATGCAGAATATCATTTCTGGACCGACACAAAGCTTTATAGTCTTTATAGCGTCCCCGAAATATCTTTTTAAAATTTGTATTTTTAACGCTTTTATTTTTTGTTATATGTAATAGATATAAAAGAAATCCTTCACTTGTTTTTTAAAAAAATGTTGTTATCATGTGTTTTAATAGTATATGGGGTAAAATTCAACCAAACTTACATTTTGACAAGATTAGCGAAGGATTTCGTCAGTGGCACAAAGTTACGCCAAACGTGGGGCTCGTATGCTCGTATATACATTTCAATTTTTTCTTTGTCTAAATAGATGGTAGCCGATTTGCCGCCCGGTTTTATTTGCTTCGTGTAGTTATTATACAAACCAGCAAGTCAGTGACCAACGAAGGCGATTAAGAGGGTCCATATAGAATATTTTATTAAGGACTCCCAGAATGCCTTTATGATTATTGGAAGGGCATAAGACGAGGTGGAAGGAATGATGCAGGAAAAAAATGTTATAATAATATATAAAGTGAAACCCGGACAAGTGCCTCTCGCTTAAGTGCCTAATCCGCATAAGTACCTTTTTTGAGAACCAAAATTCTGAGGATTTTTTCATATAAAACTCATCTTATTTTACTAACTACCTTTTCCGCTTAATGGCCTTTTATTTTGTATACTTTTATTGAAATTTACCTGCACAAAAATTCCTTTAAGTACACGTTTTTTAAATCAGCTGAAAAAATGCAAAGTTTTTTTTCCTTTAGCGCTTTCTTTTGTTTCATGTTTTAAAAATCAAAAATAAAAAAAAATAATATTTTTAATCTAATACAATTAAATAGAATTAAATGTGTTTTTGTTATAAAAAAAAATATATATATATTTTTATAAATTTAGAGATAAGTGTCTATGTGCAATTAAGCGGATTTTTTTATAACTGCCTAACCCGCATAAGTGCCTATCAAAACGGGGCATTTAAGGTGAGACACTTATCCGGGTTTTACTGTATAATAATTTGCATACCTAATTGCTTGTTTTAATAAATCTAATTATTAAACTTAGATTTTGGATATAATTCCTTTATGTAGATAAATACTTATTTCGTACCTTCAAAATAAAGTTAAAGGACAAAGATGGTATTAATCATATTGACAAAGTAGTTTATTTAATTCAACAGAAGAGTAAATAAAGAATTGGCAGATTATTTATATTCAATCAACAATTCAGTTGTTGAAAACAAATTGAAATATTGGAGCTGACAAAATGTTGCTATGTAATCAACATTCTGTTTATAGATTCAACAAAACACAACGGCTGAGACTGAGAATTTATTTCTGTACAATCAACAATATTTCCTGTTGAATAAACAAAACACTATAACTGAATTGACAAACTACTTCGATATTATTAACATTTTTTTTTTTGTTCATTTGTCAATAAGGTAAAAACAAAATTGATAAATTTCTTTGTTAAAGCAACCCTTTCATTGTTGATTTGACAAAACAGCAATGGTAGAGCTGGCAAATCTTTTTTGTAAAATTAACAATCAGCCCTATTGCGAAGATCAACTATCAATTGATAGTTGATACTTATCAATAAATTTCTTTAAATAGTATTGCGAAGATCAATTATCAATTAAGTGTTGTTCGACTGTGAATGTGCAGCAATTGACGGTTGACAAATCGGTATTGTGAATGTCAATCTTGAACAATTTTATTGGTAGTTGTCAATTTTTCTATCAATCACATTTTCGGTGTTGATAAGAACGACTATTAAAAGAAAATGTTGAACATCAACGTTTTTAATTGTTATTGTTGTTATTTATTAGAGGCTAGATATACAATATACATATAGATATTTCTTCCTATGTGTAATGAATTTTTTTCATTTTGGGCACATGTAATTTTCCATAACGCTTTTAGCAGTTCACTTAGAATAAGGGACACTGTTGTTGCTGTTGACTGTGCAAGACCAAGCAGAGCTGCAATTAATCGGTTTAAGTTTGGGTCCAATATCTTCCAAAAAATAAACGAATGCACCTCAAAAGCATTCCTTGGAAATGAAATTAGCTACCTTCGGTTCTCCAGTTCCAAGGGATTAGATGTATCTCGCAAACTCCTCCGTTTAGCAGCCAATTCCGCATACTCTGTCTCGTCTTCGTCATCATCAAAAAATAATTCCACCGAAGACATGATTTTCAATAAAATTCACAGATTTAACACTCGTAATTTTTGTTTAATTAAATTCAAATTCAAAATCAAAAATATTTTAGAACTGTCAAAGTTGAGTTTTCATTCACAATAACTTTATTTTTTGGCGTTATGTTCACAATAGGTTATATTTTTTCAATCGTTTTTCGCAATACCAACATCAATTTTAATTGATAAATTTGTCAATCGTCAACCGATTGATAGTTGATCTTCGCAATAGGGCTGAATATTTTAAATAACTTAAGAAATTATTTTGATACGCACAAGAAACGATTTTTGTTAACACAACAATTTTTTAATTATCACAACAAACATTTTAAGACAAGGTTAAACGTATTAATATTTTGTCAATCTGATAGAACATTTTGTTGGACGTATATTGACAAAAAAAAAATTGTTGATAGAACCCGCATTTTTATAAAATATATACCAGGGTTTTATTTTAAGTGTAGTTTTTGGTTGAAATGAAACTTGTCGCTGAAGTTTCCTTTTGGAGAATCTAGCATCCTACAGAAAATCTTATAAGTATTCCAAAGAGCTCATTTTAATTCGTTAGGCCTTCAACACCGATACCTATGCCAAGGAATAGTGTAGCTTGAGGATCCGTAAATTTCACAGGTGGACTGCTATAAAACGGTTTAAAAATGAGTATTGCATGTTGTCATGTTGTTAGGAAGTTATAACGAATTTAGCAATAGTAACAAAACAAGTATTCACTCAAAGTGCAAATATCATTTTCGAGCAGCTTGAGCCTGCATAATGGTACATTGGGAAACCATAAAATGAGTATAATTCATCTGCCAGTTCTCAATTATGTGTCGCTGAAAATAATGTTGCCAATTCGAAAGCAAGAAAGCATTCCAAATTGTGGTACAAAATATTTGAATACCATTTCGTGCATATGTACCAGTGCATCTTGGCTATACCTCTGTAGGAGTCTAGTTTCAACCGATCGTTATTTGAAAATTCAAATATAAATCTCAAACAATAAATATCAACTTCATTGATCGACCACAAGGGTGCGACACTAAAGCCATCTACCATTTTGTATATTTACTCATTCATAAACCTATTCATTCGCGTTTTGATCTTCAACTTATAAGGCTGTCATTCCATTCACCAAGCATTCTATGAATTTATTTTCTACCTGAAATATTCTACTATCCTGCGGATATACGTCACAATATACATTCCATGTAGACAAGCTGTTTAATTTTAAAACAAAGAAAAATCGGCTTCAATATCTGTTTGTCGGTTTTCTTGTTTGTTGAATATTTAGTTTTGAAACTTTCACTTTGACAGTTGACAGACAATTCGTAAAATTACAATACAACAGCCAATCTTTCATCACAGTTGTAAGCTGAAATGACTGCCTGACGTTCGCCAGTAACAAGGCAGTTGAAACAAAAGACTATATGTACTGACGACGTTCACACAAACTTTAAAGTTTCTTGCTTCAGTAAATTATATAAGTGATACTGCAATACATAGGCGAACCATCGAGCCAAATTTTTATGAAAATCTTTCGAGTGCTGTATGGGTATGACCTATTCCGGACGGACAGAACTGTATTCAATCAAAACAAATTAAATCATCATCGAAGCTACCGTTGTTGGACTAAAGTTGCAATTTTTTCTAAAACTTGCCAGAATTTTTGATGTGTAAACATCTAAGCGCGCGTTATTGGAATCTGGTGGAGTAATTCCACACATTTAACTTGCGGGGATGAAAATGCGTCACTGTGTTTTGTCATTGCATACATTTTATCATTGCAAACATTTATGAGCTGGGGCATATTAATTTCAGCTTTTTGTTGATATGAAATAAAATTTCTCCATTTCGTCCTTGCACCGTACTCAGAAGAAATTTCAAGAATTCTGCAGGGAGATTATCATCTTTTACCAATGATCATAAGCGGAGACTTCAATATCAATTTTGCAGCTCCAGAAGCTTAACCATTTATTAATTTTATGCAAGATTTTAATCTTCAAATGAACTCCAACCGGAAAATTTCAACAACACGATATGGAACAACCATCGATGCTGTCTTCCAGCGTTATCCAGATAGATTACAGTCTCGAATGCACGTATCTTACTTCAGCTACCACAATCCGATTGTATCTATTCTACCGAAACTAGTACAGAACGAACAAATTATTGTTATTTCATAATATATCAAGAATACGGTTATTACAATTCCCTCTTTTCTCAATGACATGTATCAAGCCACACACATACCGCACGCACGGTGTTTACACATACACATATTTCGGGACTGTTGTATACAATCGCACCAATTTTTTCTATATTGGGTCCTTTTAGTAGAAAAAAGCGCTTCGAAAATTTGTTCAAATGCTTTCATTTACAAATAGAAAGGTACAAATTGTAACGAAGTTACCTATCTCGACAGTATTATAATGTTTAGCGAACCAATATGCTTGTTAAAGATCTTACGAAAATTCGAAACTTTCAGAATAGCTTCAGAATTGACACTTTTTTTCTCATTGGCCATTTTCTTGCTTTTTACTTTTCAGAATTCTGAAGCGGACTGAAAGTCCGTTTATGGTAAAAGTTCTCGATGAGTTTGAAAACTTTTTTTAACAGAAACACCAAAATGCATTTCCTACAGTCTAACAACCACCCATTTGGCTCAACTCCCTCCCATCATCTAAACCACAAATCCCCATAGTTCTGCGTGCTCTCAACTTCGTCATTCCCCTCATCTCTTTGTATAAAGGTATCGCATAACCAATCGCTTATTAACAACTCAATTGTTAAAACATCCTCTCGCAACACTTCTCACGTCACCATTGTGAGTGACACCTCGAAGACGAACATCACAGTCATTATGCGGTTCATTGTTCCGCAAATCCGGATACCTCCGTATGCCACAATGTAAAACTGACAGAGGTCCTTCACCGTGAATTAGGATACAGTTTTTGTGAGGCCAATTACCATGCTATTCAAACAAACAAGTCCACTATCCAAATGTGTGCATGATCCTGTTTCCTTACACATGAACCGAAACAATAGCTAAAAAGATTACTGCAGCTAATTTTCTCCGCTTATCCGAGTCATTGGCGACGCTTATACACATCGCTAAAGCAAACAAAACATTTGCGGGAAATTGTCACTCAAAGCCAACCCTCAATCCACGCAAGGACTGACATTCGGCAAGCATACAACTTTAATTCGATAATGTTTCTGTTTCTGTTGTTGTTTCCTTCGGATATGGCCGCAAGGAAAAGGCTACAGAACGCCGCATCCAGAACAGGGTTCTGCCTACAAACGCAGTGACAGATCAGGATAACCCCACCACATTCGTCGTCGTTGTTACACAAATGTCAAACGAGCGACCCGAAAAACACTTGCTGGTACAAATGGTGAATTTTTTATCACATCCTATCTCGCCCCCGGATTGGAAGCAGCCGAAGATGAAGAAGAAACCGCGCCGCTTCGAAGGAGCGACCGTGCACAGGAGGACGGACTACGAAAGGAACACATTAACCAGATTCGGGAAATGCTGTGCTGCTTTTGCTTCATTTTGTGCCTGTATGTGCAAATGTCAAACGTCACAATTTGACATGCATGTGACATATCAGTGACAGCTATGCATTAATCAAATTCTCTTCTCTTTGGTGAATGGCGTAAATTTTGTACGCCCTTTGTTCAGTTCGCGCGAGCGAACATGGTAACTTTCTACCTACCCAAACGGTGCTGGCTGTTGGTTGTTGCTGTTTTTTTTTTTTTTTTGGAAATGAATACGTAATGGGTGAGGGGCACTTTAGTGTTGGCTGGTTTATTTTGTTATTATTTGTTTGGCTGTCCTGCCGCTCCAGATGGGAAGAGAAATTTCTAAAATTGAGGTTTTACTTAAATGGGAATCTTGGCTGGAGAAGAATACTTTTGTGTAGTGAGTCGCTGATGGAGGGCTAAAGAAAATGACGGATCAAAGGGACTTGACTTTCAACATGGATACGGTGGGGTGCATAAATTAAGTGCGCAGTTGCAAGGATTGCAGGTCGTTGAATACTGCAAAAATGGCTGAAAGTGGAAAGGTAGGCTTGGAGATTTGCAACTAATGCTTTTCTAGTCTGGAAGGATGAGCACCAACTACTAGCCTTCTAGCAAAATCTATCCTTCTAGACGACGAATGTTGCCAACTTTCACGTTTCGTTGAGCCTTATAGATCTGAAGGTGACGAAGGAGTTCTAGGATTTTATTTTCATCGTATAACTCTTCTTGCCTCAGCCTTTTGACAGCTTAGAATCATGCAATTGTATAACGTCGATAATATCCCCATGTCAATGTGATCAAATCTGAGGTAATGGTGGTCTCCAGAATGCTTCTTCGATGCACTCTACATGTTAGTGGAGTTCCATTGAAGCAGGCGGAGAAGTTTAAGTATCTCGGGGTCCCCTAGGAAGACTCAGGATGAGATGGTTAGATCAGGTCCGAAATCTCTCCTCGGCCCGTATGTGGATTGCCCCTGATGATCTAGAGTTGGTGGCGCAAGATCGGGAGCTATGGAGGGTCCACTTAGGCATCCTATACCCAAGACCCTATTAATGGAAGAGCGGCCATTGAAAATGAATGAAGGATATCCACATTGCAGCCCATTAAAAGATTTTCATTATTGACCGACTTTTCGCAATAAAATCCTTCGTCCTAAGCCCAGCTTCTCATTACCTTGCCGAGCCCGGATGACTGAACTAGGACACTTTTTCGATTATACTCTTGGTGTAAGTGGAGCTCTGACATAGTCCACCCATTAGGTTAGGTTAGGTAAAAAAGGGGTATATGAGAAAGTAAGGTCTCCTATGGCACTAGGCACGATTGCAGTAAACCACAATGGAAGAACAAATAAACCCATTTAGTTGACTAAAACCTTACATTTCTTCCTTTTTCTCTTGAAGCGAGACTGATATTAAAACAGCTCCCACATCATTAAAAAAAAGCTTCCTTTAATGTTTTTTAACAAAGTGATTTAATAAAAAAAAAAACATGAGGTAATTTTTTCTTAATTTTACTAGAGCACCTCGATTGTGTCAAATAATCTCATTACAGGGGTAAAAAGATAAAAGACATGCATGGACGACTGATACATAAAACGCTATATCGCAAAATTAAATCTGCGACAGACACTCGAAAACGGCCGGAAAGAGGAAAAATAAGTTACTTACTTAGCAAAAAATAATTTTTCCTTAAAATTTCCTGAATGACATGCACTCGCGACGAGATACAACACGAGATTAAACAGGTATCTACGTTCAATGTAAAAATTTGAATGGAGATGCAATTCATCTCTACTCTTTAAAAGAAATGGCAAATTGCTCCTTTGGCAAACTAGCCGCATTCTCCCCTAGACAGGGTGGGCGAAATACAAGTTTCTTTTTAAAAATGCAATAAAATGAAAAAAAAAAATTGTTCATATAATGGCTTTATTAGTAAGAGAAAACATTCCCATTAATTATATAACACAACGTCGGTTAACTGGCTGCCTCGGCTGGCTTCGTAGTAGCGCATTCTGTCACTATAATTTTCCAAGACCTAGTTGACGCTTTCGGGCTGTAGCGCACGGATTAATGGGATGATTGGCCTTAAGTGCTTGAATCGTTTCCGGATTGATGGCATAAAATCGGTCCTTCATGGTTCCCCACAAAAAAAAAAAAGTCCAAAGCGGACAAATCGCAGTTCCGAGGCGGCCAATTGACATCGCCAAGACGGCTGATAACACGATTTGGGAATTTCGTGCGCAAAATATCGATTATGACATGGGCTGTGTGGCATGGCGCGCCATCTTTTATGGACCAGAGGTCGTGCAAGTCCATGTCTTCAATATCACTAAACAAAAAATCGTTAACATGGATCTGTAACGCTCACCGTTGACCAAAACGTTGTTCCCAGCCTAATTTTCGAGGAAAAATGGTCCAATGATGCCATCACTCCACAATCCGCACCAAATTGTCACTCTCTGTGGATGCATTGGCTTCTCGACTATAACGTGCGGGTTTTCCGAGCACCAGATGCGGCAATTTTGTTTTTTTTTTAACGTAGCGTACATCAGGCGCTGTGGGTGCTTCATTTCGGCCAAAATTCGTTTCAAAAAACGATGTTTGGGCTACACAGCACTCACTTTGGAAATAAATTTTCAATATTTCCCAAATTTTTCCATACGTAAAGCGACTCATTTCGTTCCGTTTAGGTATGATACTGACTTTTTTTCCAGATTTCGAGCGGGAAACAGCTGTCAGTGTGAAAATAACCTATGACTTAAAAAGAAACCACTAGATGCCCCACCCTTTGGATTAGATCTAGTTAAACAGACTTCAGGACATATGCAATTTGTGTTTTCCCAATAGCAGAACTTGAGACCCGTCCCTCAGTAGTCAATCGCACTTTTCCCTGCGCCACTGCGCCTTTTAACAATACTTTTAAGACACAAGTTTGCTTGCATTTCTATAAGGACTTCACTTATGCTGCTCATCTTAATATTTCCAAAACCCGATTCTAGCTCTAGAAAGGGTACGTTTAGAAAAGCTCTTCCATTTCAGTCCATATCAGTTGCGTTGTCTTATTTCGACCACCAGCCTTTGGCTACAATCTCAAGTGAGAATGTTAAGCGACATTAGGTAAAGGGGCGCATCCTTCCCCTACTGACACGAAAACTAATCAAACCTTTGCTTAAAGCATTACTTACTGTGTTTACTTAATTGAAAATGTCCCCTGCTTGCATAAGCCTTCCCAGTTTCTACATCCATTCGAAAACCTCTCCCCCACTATACCCAATCGGATGAAGTAGCAAAAAGCACCACAACCACGACGACGACTTCAATGATTCATCTGACACTAATCCTGTCACTGACAAACACCAGTTGATCCACATATGACAAGGGAGAAGATCCTATCATCTTCCAAGAGTATTCGTATTTTTTTTTCCCCCCAACGACAAGGACGATTAGGCAATTAGCAAAGAGAAAAATGCATGAGCGAGACATGCCAACCAAGAAAAAAAAAAGAAAAAGGACGAAAAACCAAATGTGCGGATTTAATCCGTCGCTCGCTTTGTCTTCCTGTCAGTTTAGCAGTCTGAGCTCTGAGCTCTGAGCTGAACCGGAATCTCGCTTGCATGTGGTTAGACAGATGCAAATCCTTGTAGGCACTTTTCACATCAAATTCGTCATCATTTGCTTTTGTGGCATTTTCATGACTTGCGCCCACCTTATTAATTGGCCGCGTAAGTGTACCTACGGTTGGATCATAGTAGCGGCGCGCAGTTCGGTAGCCGAGTATATAGACATCGTGTAGGCAATTTGCATGTAGGGGGCTTTGTCAGAGGATCATCACGTTGATTAGAGCTGATTTGCAGTGAGAAAGCGAGTGGGTTGCCTACGCGGACGGGGTTCGTTTTAATTGCGTGCGGTGACTAGTGATGCCGTCTGACTTGCGTTGTGTCTGTGGAACTTTCTAAAGTGCACAAAGTGTGATGAATGCCATAAACCAACTCGCACCAGCTACTGACAGCGAGGAAGAACTTATTTATGGACTATGCGGACGTTCTCCAATTGATCCGCCGCAAAGTGTGCCGAAAACATTTCGGGGCTTTTAGGCGACATGAAAATTCTCTTCCCCAGCCTCGTGCTAACGAGGTAATGATTTAATTTATTGGATGAACCATAAATAAAGTTTCTCCGAATTTGCAACGATTCGACAATTTTTGGCGATGTTCCGGTCGGTGCAGTGGTGGTGGCAGAATATACGCACACTCAAACTCAGAGGGGAGATGCATTAAATTGGACTCGGCTCATAAACTCTGTCGCGTCGTTGGGTAGTAGTTGTAGGCATCGTGTCAAATGCTCATATATTTGGTTCGGAGCTCGGAGGGATCCTCTCATGTAGAGGTATGGTGGACATTGTCAAAGCCATAACTCATGTGGCGAGAGCCGACTTACGAATTTATGTCGCCGCTGTGTTAATTTGTTTGTCGGGTTAATTAGTCATTTGGTGAAATAAAATATTCGGCGGCAGGTTTTACTTTACAAAGATTGTGCTCTTGTTAACACACGAGAAGGGCTTCTTAATGAAGAAGAAGTCGTGAATGGGACGACAAATGTTGTGCGGGTTTGAGCAAGAAGAAGGCGCTGTTGAAGCGTTATAGGTTCGCCTTTTCCGGAAGAAGTATATAATAAAAAAAGGGGCTTAAGGATATCTTCTGTTTCAAAATGTCTCTTATGTGCTCACAAATTTATTGGAGGCATTTATTGATACCTCCGACCTTATTATTATGTAACATGTAATGTATAACTTGCCCATTTTAGACCAATTACTGTTTTTTGTAAATATGTTGCTACCAGCTGTCATTCAAATGTCAAATTAGTGTAAAATGTCAAAAATCCATATAGTTAATCCTACAACAGGAGATTAAATCAGACCTAGTTTATAACGTTAAAGAAGTCTTTTATTTCAGCACTTAACAGACCTAAAGAACCGCCCTAATAAACTCGATTTTTTTTGTATACCGTTAAAAAGATGGTTGTGTTTTTAAATACCTCCGCAGTATTACAGGTATATGCAATACAAGAAAAAATTGTTTTCAATACTTCCAGTTTATTAAACTTTTTCTCCCATATTTTCATATTCAAATTTAATAAATGTTTTATTAAAATGCTAATTTTAATTCGAATTTTCTGAGCTTTAATCTCAAAATCCAGTATTTTTGTTCTACAATCTAACGCAGTCTGTATTAAAATAATATTTCAATCAAGAACTTATTACAATTAAGTTATAGTTGACCAGAAATATAACATATAAATAATAATAATATAACATTCAATTTTAATACGAGCTTATTAGAGCCATCAACTTCAATACATTTGTAGTTGGTTTTAATACAGGATCTGAACTAAAGTGAATATATTTAAATATATCGGTATTACTTTCGAACCCAAATAGATTATTTTGTCGCTTGGTTAAGAATTAAGAGTCAGTTTGAGCATCCTAGTCAATGGAGTGGAGGATTTGGATAAAGTTAAAAAGTCTTAAAAATACAAACAAGTGAAAATCATGCTTAAAAATGGATTTACATTAATATCCAATGATTCAATGAAAATTATTCTTACATTAATTTGAAAGTATTCATGTAAGAGGTTAGGTATAATATTTGCTTTTTTTCTTTAAGTTTTAAAGAGGTGTTTCTAGTGGAGCTGCTTTTGAAGATAAGGGCGTTCTAGAGATTCCAGTTCATTGCCTCATAAATATAGCTATTGTGCATACTTTCAGTCATTAAGTAACTGACTGAATAATTGATTAGATAATTCGGGCATACATGAGTTCTCCTTCATTAAAGGTCTAGAAAAATATACCCACTAAAAGAAGCACAGCGGCACTCCAGAATTATTTTCAAAGAGGCTAAGAAAACACGGAAATCTGACTACGTTGGACAATTTTCTATATGTATTGTAATATTTAAAATGAATAAAAATTAGTATTAAAATAACAAATTTTTGATTCAAATCTCAAGAAGTATTAAAATAAAATAAGATTGTATTGTATTTTAATATTCCATGCATTTATAAAAGCAAATGGGGTATTGAATTTGAGGCAAAAATATAACATTTTAATCTGCATTATATTTAATTCGAATATTAAATGTATTAAATTTCTATAATTTTTCAATATAAATAGGTAAAGGACAAGTATTCCTTTCGTTTTCTTTATTATATTTCTTTGTAATTTTCTATTTCAATAGCTCTTTGCACTTTCGCAGTCCTTTTCCGAATGAATCCTCATTTTCTTACTTTTTTTGAGTCGGCTTAAATTTCGTATGTGATTTAAATATTTTTGTTTCGTCCAGTAATTTTTTGTAAAGGTAGTAGATAGCTTACATAGGGTTTAATTTAAATAGTGTAGCATTGAAACCCATCTCCATCTATATTTAAATTTAATATTTCAGACATGTTCATTTTGTAATACCAGACATTATTTAAAATTAATAAATCTTTTATTAGATGTTTAATTTGGATACATGCAAAATATTAAATTTTAATATTTTCTCGGCATTGACTTATATACCTACAACCCCAAAAATATTAAATGTAATGCCAGGATTTTTAATCGTGTACTCTTTTCCATGCTAAATGTATTAAAGAGCTGTCCTTCCATATTAGCTCATTTTTAAACGGAGTTCTACCGTATCCCAATTTTAAAACCGTTGCTCAAATGCATCAGAAAATGCCTACCAGAAGACTCAACTGAAAGAGGCTTTCACAGAAGCATATTCATAGTTTTGCGAAAAAAAAACTCCGAATCCAGGAACAGAAATGTTTATCGATTAGCTAAGTTCCATTTGTATTGCCATTGTCAGCTTAAAATTGGCAAACAGACCCCAGAGCCGATTCGAGCTTCTAAAAGTGCGGCTCGCTACATTCAAACAAAAACCCTCCCTCTACCATAAACAAAAAGGACTCACATAATATACCCACTCAAAGTGACCCTCTCAAGATGTCACTAAATCATATCGTTAGCACTTCCACGCTCCTTCTCACCCTCTGTTGGGCAACAACAGCCCCCCTGACCTTATGAATTTCTCATGCAACAAATTTTCTGATTGACACTTTAGCATGTCGCAAGCTCCGGATAACCATGTTTGTCGGTCGTTCTAAAAGTAGAAAGACTTTGATTCCGCGCGTCAAACATCAGGGGGAACTCCAGGATGAATGATTGTATTTGGCTCGGCAGACCTATATATATGCACATGATGAGGGAATGATGTGACAGTTGATGCGAAGGACGACAAATAAAGGAAACGGGTATGTACAAATAATTTGTTTATTCAGTTATATTTGTCACAGGTCTACTGTTGCCAAGTCAAGTGGGATGAATTTCATTAACACAGTTCCGGGGGGTTGATATGAAGAAGTGGGTTGATATTGCCAGTGCAGATGTGCTCTGATGGAAGAGTTGTCCACGTCTAATGGATTTTTCGTGTGACGAAAAAGTGCTCTATTGAGTGGTCCAACCCCCGTGAGTTTATTTTGGGCTACCCATAAGCCCAAATCCATTCTAAGACAATGGCATGCGTAGCACACCTGTTCCACCTGCGATAACCCTTTCGTCCTTGTACCTACCCACTGAGATAGTGTTTGCGTTAGCATCACAATGAGCCCTCGCTACCATTATCATCTTGTCATCGTTTTGAGATGATCACAAGATGACACACGTCTCGTTTACACGCTCTACGTGACGCGAGTTGTGTCATTTATCATTTCGGTAGACGCCCCATACCCGCGTCTTCTTGGGAATTTGTCTCTTTTGAGTTGAATTTCTCCCAAATCAATAAAAAAAAAAAAAAATAAATAAATAAACAGAAAGAAACTGCAAAGTCATTCTAATCAAATGCAACGGAACGGTCGTCAACGCCCAGAGAATTGAATTCAACTGAGATTTGGGCTCTATGACGGCTCCATGCGAAGCCGATGATAATGATGATGGATCAAAATATAAGCACAGACGAGTTTTGTTTTTTTATTCATTTGAGATGATTTATGATTCGAACTGACGGTGAAGGGGCACCGACGAACGGGATCCTGTAATGGCGCCATTTCGACTACGCGCTCGATTAATAAGCGCGTACGTGATGCACGCGCTAATGATCCGAGATAAATGGCTGAAGCTGTATAGCTGGATGCCGAACACAGAGTTGGCCTCTGGTCTGGAGTTCGTATGGGCAATCTATGGGCAAGCATAGAGCGTATGAGACGGCTCCGGGCGATGTTGGGAATTGGAAATTGGAAATTTATTCCGTTAATTATTTCATTTTAATGGTATTGTAAATTAAGAAATTATTATTAATACAAGAATGGCAAGTTTATTGGATGATTAAGGACGGCTATGGCCGTAGATGGGCCGGGAGTTGGCTCTTTATGGTAGCTTGTCATTTGATTGAGTATGCTGGCATTACACCGCGGGAATTATGATGTGATGGTTATTTCATGAGCTCGGTAACAGATATAAACAGTGGGCTACCTCCTTAAGTGGTGGATACTGTGACAGTAAGCGGGTATCACTATGTGTTGACAATTAGCGGAGGGTCTCCTTGCATTCACAATGACTTTTACTTTGAAGACAGTTGCAGCATTAAAGGGCTAGCAGTCCAATAGCTCAGTAATTAGATCGAAGCTCCAGTTAAGGAGATGTCCTACGAAAAAAAAAATATTACTCGTTCCCACAAACCGAAATAAGAAGAGCGTGCTCGGAATCCGCAAGTGGAATATTCGGGCCCGAAACAACTAAGAGTCTTTAAACAGAAGACAACGCCTACATATGGAAAAATATTGCCACATCAGGGTACACCTTCCACTTCCGTATCATTCGGAATAAGAATACATATAACTAACGAGATAGACCTTTTAACAGAGGGTTGCTGTTGTCTCAGTTATATCTACCAAAACATGCAATCAGTGTTGCCCATAGGATAGTATTGTAATACTTTCAACATCTCCGTACTCCCGTACCCACTCCTTCTTTCACATTCGTGCTCCTAATTTTTTTTAAAACCTGAGATATCTTACACTCGCAGCAAAGCGTAATTTCAACCTTAATAAATTTAATTCACTTCAATTTTCAACGCCAATTTGGCAGCAATTTTATCTTCCAAACTGGTCGTCAAAAAGGGAATTTCACTCTTTCTAGTTTGTCTTTGTATTTTATATTTATTTTTTGTTATTGTTACCTGAGATTGTGATTTGATGGTTCAGATTCATGGTTAAATAAAATGAAAAAGTTTCTTAAATTAATCCTTGAAATATTGTTATTTCCATTCAAATAAATCAAAGTAAAATTGTATTATAGATATTTAGTGAAATTGGATTCTTTTTTTTTATATATACTTCTCCCGGGAAAGGCGAACCTTTAACGCTTCAACAGCGCCCCGAGATGCTTGCAGATGTATGTTTGCTCTGCACTTAAATTGCTGCAACTTGTAGTCTTCTGGAAAAATATCGCCAGGAAGCGAGTTCCAAAGTTTGCTTGTCCTGTAACAGAAGGAGTTTTGGAAAGTTGATGTCCTCGCGGTTGTCAAGTGTACTGTATGGTCATGAGCATTAGCAGCCTGTCTTGTTGGGCGCCCAAAAGTTGCATTTCGAGGGATAATGTCTTTGAGTTCCTCAGAACATCTACCATGGAAGTACCTATAGAACAAGCATAGGTCAGCGACTTGTCTTCTGTGCACCAACGGTTGTAGATTCGATGTGAGTGTAGGGTCTCCAATGAGTCGAACTGCTCGTCTCTGTATGCTATCAAGCAGGTTAAGTGAATGTTTTGGGGCCGAGCTCCATATATGGGAACAATATTCCAAGCCTGGTCTAACCTGTGCTTTGTAGAGAAGGAGAAGTTGCTTGGGGCTAAAGTACCTCTTTGCTCTAAATAGATAGCTCAACTTTGCGGACGCCGATCTTGCGATAAAGGATATGTGGTCCTGCCATGTGATTCCTGAATTGACTGTGACTCCTAGAAGGTGCATTGAGTCCTTGTGATGGATTGGATGGTCATCCATTTGGATCTGAGGTACTGTTGATGCATTTTTTCTGGAAAATGTTGTGAGCTGTGTCTTGTTGTCCTTTCCCCACTTCAAGATTTTGTCCAGATCATCATTTAGTGAATTAATTTGTTCACATATCTGATTGTGTGATGTAGCCGTATTCTTAGGCCCACTGTTCGAGATGGAGGATATAAGAGTGCTGTCATCTGCAAAGCTGTAGATATTATTATTCGTCGATCCAAGCAAATAGTTGATGTGGAGAAGAAATAGAGTTGGAGAAAAAATAGATCCTTAGGGCACTCCTGCATTTATAGCAAACCAATTGGATGATACACCATCTAAAACAACTTGGATCGATCTTCCCAGAAGAAAATTTTGCATCCATCCGCAGATTTGTTTTGGTAATCCGTAAGACGCTTACTTGCCTAATAGGGCTCTATGCCAGACTCGGTCAAATGCCTTTGATATGTCCAAGGCTACGGCTCTGGATTCGCCGTGTTGTTCAATTGATTGTGTCCATAGATGCGTTACGTAGCTTAACAGGTCACCAGTGGAACGACGGCTCCGAAATCCGTATTGCCTGTCGCTTATTAATCGATGGCCTTCTAGATATTTGATTATTTCGACATTTATTGCCTTTTCCATTACTTTAGAGAGCATTGAAAGTAACGCTATTGGACGATAGTTTTGTGGCAGACATTTCTTCCCTTTCTTTGGAATAGGTTGAATGCGAGCGGTCTTCCAGCAAGAAGGAAACGTCTTCTGGGAGTACGACATGCTAAACAGCTTACAGAGTACAGATGCAAGTTCTGGTGCACAGTTCTTGAGTACTATAGCCGGGATTCCATCGGGTCCCGTTGCCTTATTGCAATCTAGTTCTTTAAGGATGCGTTGAATTATTCGAGGCCGAAATTTTACTTCTGCCATCGATGATTGTATCCTCGGGATATTTGGTGGCTTTAGCTGTGCAGAGTCTAGGATGGAATTCTTTGAAAACATGCTAACGAAAAGATCTGCCTTTTCTTTAGGTGTTGTTGCTAGCGTGCCGTCTTCTTTTACTAGAGTTGGAAGAGAAGAGCAACTAAAGTTATTACTGATTGCCTTTGCCATGGACCAGAATGCGCGTGAGCCGCTAGGACATCCAATCACTTTTTTAGTGACTCTTTCGCTGTAAGTTGTCTTCGCCGATTCAATAATTAGGTTGCATCTATTTCGAAGAATTGTAAATTCAGATCTTTTTAGTTCTGAAGGGTTTGACCACCATTCCATACTCAAATAAATTCAGAATTTATGCGCTGGTTTCAGGAAATGGCCACATACATCCAGAGATACGATGAAAATTCTTCAAACGCTGTTCCCAGGCCAAATAGTTTAGAAAATCATAGGTATAAGGATTTAGTTTAAAAGCCGTATCTTCCATGGACTAATATGATTAGAAGGGCCTTGTGAGCTTCAAGATGCATAATTTGTCAGAAGCGCCATTGAACTTCTTGGTGTTAGATGTTTGTTGGAATCTTATCTGTCACAGTTCGTAAAGGTTTCAACAGCAAATTCACCTCTTAGGCTGGAAATATTCTCAGAGTGGAACTCAGACAGCTGTGCACGAGATTATTTTTCTTTAATTGCTTGTTAATTCTGTTGGTGACAGTAATTACAATAGCTTTTCAATGCTATCAGCTGCAAGTACGAAACCCGAGCTTGCGATATGAATGTTTCAAGTTCCAAGCTCTTATCACTTTGTTTCCCAAACAAGTTCCACACAATTTTAGGGAATGATATGTAGACTTAATTTCGTTTTGAAGTTAAAATTGTCCTTAAAAACGCTACAATCGGTTTTTTCAGTTATTTCTTTTATTTACTTTTTTACTTTTGTTGGCTCAACTAGAGCGTGGTGCCCCTAGACCTTGAAATTTATTTTATTTATTTATTTATTTAATTTGATCGCCGTACTTTGAGAATGTATATATTTTAAAAAATTATAGAAAAGGCATGATCCAAATTTAAGTTTAGATGCTCGAAGTTAACAAAAAAAGAAAAATAGAAATTTAAATAATATTAAATTAAATTAAAATAAAGTAGGTAGTAAAAAAAAATTTACACAACATAGTAGGAACTGAAATATTTTGGCACAATCTTGAGATACTTCACAGATAGTCCACAAAGGGCTATAGTTCTGTATAGACAACAAACTGTCGTGATCGGCGTGACGTGACGATTTGTCTGTTTTCGCTCCCAAATGTCATCGCAGAAACTGAAACAAACCATCCGGCTCCGCACTAAGTCAACAAACTCTTCGAAGAAATTCTATTTAAACCAAACACATCCACCCACACCACTGTACCTCTGCCTATGCATGCGGGCATTTAAAAGCAAATTACACCTGGTCCGTCAGAGACGTGAGGCAATTAAAAAAAAAAATACTCGACAATAGCGTCTCCTCTCTATTGCTCGCATCTTCCGCAGCCAACAGAGCCTGCTTTCCACATGGCTCATTGTTTTCGTTTCGTGCTCATCCCGTTGCTATGTCTCATAATTCTTTTCACGCCGTGTAAAATTTAATTGGCTGTAATTAAAAATAGGAAAAAAAAAATTTAAAACAGTCACCTTACCTCCCACAAAAGTCAGAGCTATATACAGTCCCCCACCTCGCCAGAGAGACAAAGAACAAATTGCGGACAGGTAATGTGCACTTGGCATCCGCACACAAGTCCCACTGTTTACACAGTAGTTTCGCCGACCCGGGCCATATGCAGATGAATCCAAATCGAAAATGTAACAGGTCCAAGTGCACAGCGTGTGAATCTGATTCCGCACAGCATCGAGAGTGCGCTCCTATCCACCTCATCATACTGTTTGTGTTTTTGCAAAAAGCCCGCGAGAATCGAACGGCCAACGGAACAGAAAAAAAAAATAATGCTTTATCTGGGAAATTGCCCGCTCACGTTTAATTTCATGACACATTAATATCCAGCTGTCATTTCGATAAATAAGCGGATAATTTCGCTACGATATACCAAAGCGCGATTTAAATAAAAACCAAATCATGAAAAAGGTATCCCTCGCCCCCCTATCCTGTCATCCCTCTGACACTTTGTTCAGTAGGTCGGCTGACATTTAGCTTGACGTTTTTTTGTTTTTTCTGCCATGCTGTTTCAGGCGAACGACGATAAATCAGCAGTGGATTTGCATGGAACGTGATTTTGTTGCAGGAGTCGCGAGATATTAATTACTGGTCACCATGGTTGAACAATCCAATTCAAAAATGTAGCCAAAGTTCATTTGGGGGAGAATAACGCGCGCCATCGATTGATGGACGCGGTTACCGCGGACCGCACGGCCGGCTCAAGTCGCACAGGTGAGAGATGATTATTGTTATAACCGCGCTACTATTACAAGTAATTCGTGATAGTTAGATTGGTATGGTCGTAGTCGTCGTAGTAGCTGTATTGTTAGCGGACTCGTGATGCATTTGAACTGCAATGCTCACTTGAGTGAATGACGGTTTCGAGGTGGCTTAGGTAGGATACGTTTTATGGCGGCGAAATTGAAATCATCCTAAAGGGAAAGTGGACTCGGGATAATTGAAATTGCCAAACGCTGCTTACGATATGTGTCCGAATACATGCAAACGTGATTTGATGAGGTTCACTAAAAATGGTTGTGAAGCTTTGGTGTGTTGACGACCTGGGTTGAGGAATAGAAAGTCAGTTGTACCCTCAAGATTTTGCTTTGCCATCTGCAGAGTTCTTCTTCCATGAAAAGCAGTTTTATCATATCGCATATAACAGCATGAGTCCCGCAATAATTCATGCGAAGGGTACAGCTTCGTCGGACTCAGGCTTCAAGGTCCATTTAATGTTCGCATCGCTAATGAAATTGGTCCTGCTTTAAACATGAACTTACACAAGGTGATCAGCAGCTGATAAACCTTTATTTGCTGAACTGTACTCATCATCTGTGAACCAAAATGATGATTGTGGTGTGTTCGAAAAACCTTGAGATATTTAACACCGCATTTCGCAGGCTTCGACTTTCCCTTCCCTTTCGATAATATGGGAGCAGTGGTTTGGTTATGGCCGTTTTATTCACTCGAAGTTGAACACAACTTGCGGAGTTTGATATATAAAAATCCCCAAGTTGTGTTCAACTTCGAGTGAATAAAACGGCCCTTAGTCCCTTCCATTCATTTCAAATAAATAAAAACTCACACAAGCCAATGGCTGTGCGAAGCCATGCCTACGGACCTGTTTATTTATTTTTAAGCTGTTGATATCTGCCCCTACCTCAGGTAAGGATAGGTTAGAGTGGCAGGCCGCCTCAAGTGCAGCCTCACTTAGGCCAAAGTAGGCCCATTGTGATACCACAGGATCAACATTCTCCTTAACTACCCATTGAGCCAGCCGGAGCTAAGAAAGAAGCGATGGAGGCAGTTGATACCTATGTTTGCGAGTTCGCTGAGATCGTCGAAGAAATATTCTCCGAGGTGTAGCTTTCTACGGAATGACAGTGCTGGACACGTACAGAGAAGGTGAAGAACCCTACCTCAGTCTCAGATCTAGCAATTATACATAAGAAACGAACTCTGAATAAGTGGTAAACAGCTTAGCTTCAGATTCAAGGTTGTTTGTCCGCACAGAGTGACCCTGAACTCTGCTTCAAACATAATATTTAATATGGCTTTTAAAAACTGCTCTTATAACTTCTTGTCGCAAGTTTAGAGGGATTTTGGGTACATCTCTCGGAGCCAGGCTTACGCTTTAAAGCCTTATGTTCTTCCGAAACTTACTGGAAGAGAAGAATCCTTAGACTAAGGTCACGCACTGAGCGGAAAGCGGCAGAGCGGTAAAAATTTGAGCCGCAATCTTAAGCAGCAATTCTTGAGCGATTAGTTGTGAAAATGTCGTTGTCGAGTGCTGCCGCCGCATTCTTCACAACACATCTTAGACTCCAATTATACAGCTGACTTTGACAACATAAATATTTTGGACAGGGGAAAAAAACATAACAAAAGATTCACTTTGGAGAGCTTAAGTTCAGTAAAAGCGGATGAACTAGCGCGACAGCATTCGGCTAATGCTCCGGAACAAGTATGCCCTTCTGTGTATACCCCGCTTTGTACACTCAAGCTAGAAGCGGGAAAGAAGGCCACAGATGAGGCGAACGCTAGGTCAGACAGAATCATGCGGAATACCCGGAAATTTCTCGCTACGCCTTGTAACTAGATATCATAACGGATCACATAGGCACACCATACCAAATGACGAAAATGCGATTGAACCAAGAAGAGCTTTGCAGAGGGAGTTATAGAGGACATAACCCACTTCCTATGTCACTGTCTAGTCCTCCAACACTCCAGGTACAAGTAACTTGGAAAACACTTCTTCCATAACCTGAACGAGCTATTTAACACACCAACAGTGAAGTCATCATGATGGATTCCATGCAAAGACACACAGTAAGTAGGTAAGTTATTACAAGGCTTACAGAATAGGTTATTACGGGTAAGGGGTAAACCTTTTCCTCTTACGAGTATAACAATGGGTCAAAATACCCCGCCGGCCCACAAACCTAACCTAAGCCACATGCTATATCGGATCTTGCATAAAGAACTCTCGACTTGAGTTTGTAAAAGGAATCCATTTCATTCGAAAGTAGGTGCAGACGTTCAACCCTATGTGAAACGTGATATCTGATGAATTTCGACCGTAACATCTGTTGAAATGGTCATCTTGTTGGTGAAAATTGGGGTGAGACTTGCCAAAAAATTGAGGCTCGATGTCACCATCAATAGTTGGTCAATTAGTATCTGTTTCTGACCCCCCTTGGCTTTACAAGTCAAATCAGGGTCTTCACATCAATTCTAACTTCAGTCATCTCATAGGCCGACTGAATTTCATTGAAGAAGTTTACTGAATAGATCTATTCCCTAACCAAATTTAATCAAACTTCGTTCCCTTACGCAAAAGCTGGGTAGAAGAAAGCCGAAAAGAGAGAACAAAACATTTCCCCTCCATTAAAATCCTGCAAATATTGGCCCAAGAAATTTCTTTCGGCTAGTTGGTTATTGCTGACAGATATGGTTGTCAACCTCTTTCAGCTGTCGCTTTCTCAGGGCGAATTAATTACCTGTATGCTCCATCGACTGTATGGCTCTTCACAACTCTATCTCCTTTAACACTAACCCTCGGAATCTTCGTTGTCCCCGTCTCTTCTATTTACCAATTCACCGCACCTCATATGGGTCAAACGAACCAATCTCCCGTATGCTCCGGAAGGTTAATTCTAACCATACTGTTTTTGACTTCAACCGCAGTAGTCCCTTTCTTAAAATTGACCTCCTTCAACATCCTTAGCTTTTAGTAGTAGATTTAAGTTAGTCTTAGTTTAATTGTAATAGCTTGTATTAAGCCAAATAAATGGGGTTTTTTCCCCCACAAAAATTAAAAATAAATTAAAATTTATTTGAAAAAATAAATTTCTATCTCTTTCTTCGTACACTTTTAGTCTGTTTCAGGTTAGGTTAGGTGGGCGGGTTGGCGTGGAGTACTCCGCGCCACACTCAGGTCAACATTGACCCATTGTGATGCCCATTGGGGGAAAAGGATGTCCCTTACCCATGAGAACCCTGTCCATAAATACCTATGATTAGGTACTCACTGTGTTGTTGCATACAAACCATCCTGTGGATTTGATAAAGCTCATTATTTTGTCTATATGTGTGCTGGAAAGCTCGTATAGGTCGTGGAAGCAGTGTCTCCCTAGGAATATGTGCCTAATGTGTTGGAGTCCTGGGCAGTGACATAGGAAGTGGGTTGTGTCCTCAACAACTTCCTCATCAACGCCAGCCTCTACAAAGTTCTTCTTTCGCCAAGCGTAACTTTTTCATGTGATATCGTAGAGTGGTGTGCCCCGTTAGGATTCCTACGAGGTTGGAAAGAGATTTTCTACCCTTTCGTAGGAGGATCTAGGTTCTGGCCTCATTGAAGGTTGGCCATAGCATTCTTGTGGCATGAAAGGTTTCTAGTGCGGTCCATCTTGCGTTCGCCTCTCTTGTGGCCTTTTTCCTTGCTTCCAGCTTGAGTGAGCAAGGCGGGATATTCACAGAGGGATCAGCTTAATCTGATACAGCTAACGAACCTAGTCTAGCTAATTCGTCCGCTTTCTCGTTGCCAGGAATGCCTTCATGTCCCGGAACCCAGCAGAGTAATACCTTGTACTGAGTGCCAAGAACCCTTAGTTCTTCGCGACATCATTTCGCAAGCTTTGATTTTATTTCTACTGCAGTTAATGCTTTTATTGCGGCCTGTGGTGGTATTGCCCTTACCACAGACGGGTAAGTAATCACGGGCTGCTGTTGTCACTGCCAGGACCTCTGCTTGGAAGACACTGCTGTGGTCAGGGAGACGTACCGATTTTGATATACTCAGCGACTTAGAGAGACGCCTGACCCTACCCCGGTTTCCATTTTTGATCCGTCCGTGAAAACGGTTATTGACGTGTTAGGTATGAATCCGTCTCTCCATTCTTCCCTGCTAGGATATGCGCTCGAGAAAGGTCTTGTGAAATCTAAGTATGGCGTAATGTAATCTGTGACGAATGACCCCTTTCATTAAGTTTCCAGTTTACTGATTGGCTTATTCTCATGGCACTATTGGCATTGTATAAGGATGTCTAGCGGCAGCAGATTGAGGATAGCCTCAAGACCTGCTGTTGGAGTTGTCCTCAACGCGCTGGTGGTGCCAATACACGCTTTGTACTTTCGTAATGGCCTTTAGGTAGGTGGCTTTGTAGGTACGAAAGTACAAGTTCTCATTATTTTCACAGTGAATTGTTATATTTTAAAATTGTGTATCCATCTTGCATGTCAAGCCACCATTGACAGATTGAGCCTTGACAATGCAAGTCATTCGTATACGTGCAGCTTCTTCCGGCACCCTCTTTGAATTTGTGCCACAAAAAAAAAGGCCAACCTGTCATGCCAGCCTGCCGAGGAACTGTCCCCGATAATTCATTAGTTAATTTGTTATGTAAATCATGGGCATCGCACAGATAACGAGGACCCTTATTCCCAAGGATGTCCTCTCATGTAAGCAATAATTATGCTATCAGGTTACACATATGTGCACCCCAACATCGTAAAGAAAATTCGTTGACAATAAAGATAACATCGAATGTAAATACCTGGGCCCACTTCACAACATTGCGCAACTCATTTATTAATAACAATTGCATTCTATCTCGATAAGTCGTCAATCAATTTACCAAGTACCCGCTGCCAATAAATCAATCAAACTGGCCCGCCGCACATTGAAGCGGTTTGCAGAGCTCGCCGAGTTCGCACCTGCTTTGCGCATTCGATGTATTTACAATTAACATACGCACGAGTGATCACTTGCTGGTCGATGGTCGACCCAGAAACAACAAGATCCGGAAATTTAAAATTCCGAATCTAATGAATTTTTTATTAGGCCGCCGGCCATTGTCTTGGCTGGAGGACAATTGCACTGCGCTCCGGTCCAATAAATCACTTTGCGTCAATATGTTGAGTACAATGCTCTTACACACGGTAAAGGACTTTTTTGTTGTCCCAATTTTGGGCAGCGGTACCCTGCGAATGCGATCGCTGCTGCGCAATGAGGGGTCAAGAAACGGTCAGTGGTGCGCCGGTCGTTTTGTTTTTGCTGGCTCAGGCGTTACCCAGAACTTTTGTCTTTTTGTGGACACCGCCAAGTTGTTGCTGTTGTTTTGTTTTTTTTTTTTTTTTTTTTTCGGAACATGCCGCGTAAAATGTCCAACAATGACGATTCGTTTCTGTTTGTTGGTGTCGAATGGCCGGCCCTTTTCCCATGCCATGTCAAAGGTACAGCGTGCGCATGTGGTTATCTTTAATGTTAAATCATAAATGTTCACCTGTTCGCTTTGGGAGACCTGTCGTTGGACTCGGGGGACAGAGCAGTTTTTTTTTTGGAATTGTTTCCCCATTTCGTCTTGGTTAATGTCCAACAGTTTTTAAACATTCGCCGAGGTCAAGGATCAGCCATGCTTTTATGACCGCTTCCCGCCGGGGGTCTGAGCTCTGATCGTGTCTTGTAAGAGAGTGTGTGTGGTCAAAAGGGTTGTAATAACGAAAGGGCGTTGAAATTGTTGTTCGCAGCGTAATTTCGGTGTAATTTTGTGCTGATAATCGTTTTCTCAACGGCTCGTTATAGTTTTCTTGGGAACTTGTGTTTGTGAAGTGTGCTTTGGTTGATGTAATTTTTTTTTGAGTGAGCCCTTGTGCGGCTTACAAACTATAATCGTATGTAACCACCCAAGTGACAATTTGACACCGGTAAGGCCAAATTTGTAATTTCTGTAGGCAACCACTTCGATAGAGTTTCTATAATCTGTAAGATCTTTGGGAAACAGGCCTTATAGAGGGATATGAAATTTAATTTCGGTATAAGATCTCTGTAGACTTCTGCAAATGTGTGAGGAGATGTGTGGAAAGTGAATTGCTTCTGTAGCGCATGTCGCATGTGATTTGAAGCGCTTTCGAGAAGCTTCTTTAGAGCTTCTGATCTCAGGCATTAAAGATCGGATCTGTCTTACAGTCAACTGAATGCGATGGGAAGCTGTACAGAAGCACTTACTTCCTCCTAACTTACTTATAGAGGCCTTTTAGAGGTAAAAATTAATTTAATTAATAATTAATAATTAATGAATTAATTTCGCATGAAAATATTTAGTTGTTTTAATGAATAACTTTGTTTAGAAAGGCCAATGTCATTTTTAATAATGTTTGAGCTGTCTTGATATCAGTCTTACTTTAAGACAAAAAGGAAGAAAATGTAAATTTTGTGTCAACAAGTCCCCCCTACCTGCTGACTGATTTTTTCGATGAAGATCATTCTTTGTCCGCATATCAACGCAAATTATGATGCAGGGTCGGAGTTAGCTTTAGATGTAGGTATATACCAATACCAACCCATGCATTTCAAATTTAAATTCTCTCCATTTCTTGTTTTACATATGTCAAACCAATTTTGATGCCGAAAGGTACACAACAAATTGCAAAATATTCGCACTTCTGTAGAACACGCATGTTTTTGGATGCAATCCGCTTTAAATCACTATCCAACTCGCCGAAAATTCATTTATTTACAATTAACCAACATTCGGTTTAAAACTACAAAGTGATATTGTTAATTTAGCTCCTGTACATGTACAGAGGTAGTGGATTCAAAATAACCGGGTACACTTCTTGAAGTAAACTTATGTTAGTTGAAAATTAACGATTTATGAATTCGTCCTTCAAATTTTCTTTGTTAAATTTATCCAACTTTCTCCGTTTGATTGAAATTAATTTAAAACTTTGTTGATAATAATCGATATAGTGAGTTATTTTTTCGACAGTACGCATTTAATCTTTTTTTCTCGGCAGTTCTTAACAACGAATACTTACTCGTTCTTTCTCAACAGAGGCTTAGGCTGAAAATATACCGGATCATACAAAACGTTTTGTTTTGTTTCATGAAAAAAGAGAACATTTTTTCTTATGAGACAACACAAACATAAGCAAACCGAACAAAACACAAGTTTCTGTTTTGAAGTGTTTAGGTAGTCGGTTGTCGAAAATACATGTCGTTGGATACGAGCAACAGACATTGAATGCAACAAAACTGTTTCGAACAAGCTTCGTTGTCGATAATTGCTTGTTTTGCATACCTGTGGCGCAACACACACCAAATGGAACGAAACATAAAAAACAAAGCAAAACATAAAAACATGTTTCGTTACCGATAGCCATGGTTGTCAACACGGTACATTTTTGTGACAAAGGCTTTGTATTTCCCAATGTCTCTTTGCCATTTGTCCTTCTCGGTTCCAAATTTAATTTATAGAAAAAAAAAGTTTAATTCGAAAGAAACTAAAAAATAGGGTAACGTAGTTGGCGAACGTACCTACATTTTACCATGGTTATGCGAGAAAATATTTTTTAAGTAATTTTTAGGAAGTTTTTGAGGTTATAACAAAATACGAATGGGGCTTGCGATATATTTTTATTTTGTTGTCCACAAAACAATATTTTTTAACCCGAATAATATGTATTAGGTTAGGTTAGGTTAATGGGTGGATACGGCAGAGTAAACCCTGCAGTACCCCACTTAGGTCCATGTGGACCCATTGTGATGCCCTTGTTGGGGGTAGCCGATGTTGTTGGCGATGGTGTTAGTTCCTTCTAACGGGTGATTTTTTAGCTGGTTTGGTTTTGGCAACACTGGTTTTGACAGCTGACGTGTGTTTAGTACCTTGTGTCACTGTCAAACAGCTTCAGTTTGGTTTGCAATTTAACCATGGATCGTCTTACAAATGAACAACGCTTGCAAATTATTGAATTTTACTATCAAAATTCGTGCTCGGTTCGAAATGTTCATCGCGCGCTGCTTCCATTTTATGATCGGCATTCTCGACCTTCTGAGCAGTCTATTCGGAAGATTGTGACCAAATTTCGCACCAAATTTACTTTGTTGGACATTAAACCACCAACACGTTTACGTACTGTGCGTAGTGAAGAAAATATTGCGGCCGTATCAGCTAGTGTGACAGAAGACCGCGAAATGTCGATTCGGCGCCGTTCCCAGCAGTTAGGCCTTTGTTACAGCACTACGTGGAAAATTTTGCGGAAGGATTTGTGCGTAAAGCCTTTTAAGATACAGCTTGTGCAAGAACTAAAGCCAGCCGACCTACCACAACGCCGAATTTTTGGTGAATGGGCTCTTGGAAAGCTGGCCGAGGATCCGCTTTTTTATCGAAAAATTGTGTTCAGCGATGAGGCTCATTTTTGGTTGAATGGGTACGTAAATAAGCAAAATTGCCGCATTTGGAGTGAAGATCAGCCAGAAGCATTGCAACAGCTACCAATGCATCCCGAAAAAGCCACTGTTTGGTGCGGTTTATGGGCCGGCGGCATTATTGGGCCATATTTCTTCAAAGATGATGCGAATCGCAGCGTTACTGTCAATGGTGAACGCTACCGAGCGATGATAACAAACTTTTTTTTGCCCGAAATGGAAGTTCTTGACTTGCATGATATGTGGTTTCAACAAGACGGTGCCACATGCCACACAGCACGCGAAACAATGGCGCAATTGCGAGGCGAGTTTGGTGAACAGTTAATTTCACGTTTCGGGCCGGTAAATTGGCCGCCTAGATCGTGCGATTTGACACCATTAGATTATTTTTTGTGGGGGTATGTCAAGGCTAATGTGTATAGGGACAAGCCCGCTTCGATTGACGCACTGGAAGCCAACATCCATGCATTCATTCGTGAGATACCGGCCGATATGTGTGAAAGAGTATGCCAAAATTGGACTCAGCGGATGGACTACCTGAGACGCAGCCGCGGTCAACATTTGCATGAAATTATCTTTAAACATTAAATTGCAAGGTTTGAACTATCGATTCAAATAAATATTTCATTCATTTTTTCGAATTTTTTGTGTTTTTTTTTGTAAAAAAATTCTATACCTCTTAAAAAATCACCCGTTAATTACTCGACCTTGTCCAGCCATCCTGATGTATTTATGAACCTGTATAGATTAGATAAATTAACATCTGAAAGTTCTTGTATGTCATGGAAGTGGTATCTTCCAAGTGTTCTGTTCCTCAAGTGACACAGACTTGGGCAGTGACAGAGGAAGTGAGGTGTGTCCTCATGCACCTCCTCGTCTTCGCAGCCCCTGCATATATCGTCATTCTTGAGTTTCAATTTCATTGTGTGGTTTCTTAGGAAGTTGTGCCCTGTTTTGTATAATATGTATCATTTAATTTCTTCTAAATTTCAGTTAAAAATTAAATCTTTGTCCCAATTTGGATTTCTCAGTGCCATAGTTATGTTTAAAGTTGACAACCGTTCCGATGAATCTGATCTTTTGCTTTTTGCAAAACAAAATTTTGGTTCCAGTATTTTTGTATTTCTTCTTTCGTTCGTTATTTTACTTTCGTTGTAATTTTATTTGCTACTGTATGTATTTATTCTGTTCCCTAATTAGTGGAAACAAGGACTTGGATGGAAAAAAAATGTTTACTTTTTAATTGAGTCAAGGAGGCCTACAACTAAATATAAGGAAAGGAGCATGAGGTTCGTGTATTTGGCACCCCAATGTTAATGTTTTTTTTTTTTTTTTAGAGTTGCGAGTAAGCAAGAGTTGTTTGAAAGTTCTATTTGTTTAATATTATTTAATTTTTTTAAGTATGGGATGCTAAATTCACGGAGGAAAATAATATTTTTGTATTTTTTATTTATCGATTTTTTATCGATTTTAAGGCCGCATTATGATAGCATTTATAGAGACGAGCTATACAGAGCCATGTCTAGTTTTGGCATCCCTGTCAAACTTGTCAGATTGTGCAGAATGACGATGGAGAACGCTCGCTGCTCCGTAAAGGTCGGAAACAATCTCAACGAGACCTTTGATGCCAAAAAATGATTTAGACAAGGCGAGCGCTGTCATGTGACTTCTTCAACATCATTTTTGAGAAAATTGTGCCAAACTCACAAGAGGCACAATTTTCCATAAGTCTGTGCAACTACTTGCATACGCTGACGACATTGACATTGTTGGCAGAACACAGCGAGCTGTCACTGGTGCGTTTGCAAGTATTAGTAGAGAAGCGGCAAAAATGGGTTTAGTGGTGAATGAGGGTAAAACAAAATATATGCTGTCAACAAGAAGGGACACACAACATCGACGAATCGGACAGAACGTCACGATAGACAGCTATAACTTTGAGGTAGTAAGGGACTTTGAATACCTCGGCTCCGCTATAAACTCGTGACAATGACATCACATCAGAAATCAAGCGAAGAATCACACTTGCTAACCGCTGTTTCTTTGGCCTAAGACGGCAATTGATTAGTAAGGCCTTGTCAAGAAGTACTAAGGAGATTCTATATAAGACTCTCATCATCCCTGTCCTGCTCTATGGCGCAGAAGCATGGACCCTATCAAAAACGGATGAGGATCTTCTTGGTCGCTTCGATCGCAAAATTCTTCGAGTGATTTTTGGTCCCGTTTGCGTTGATGGGATTTGGAGGAGAAGATTTAACAGCGAACTCTACGAGCTGTACAGCGACATCGACCTGGTCAGAAAAGTACGCACTAGTCGTCTAAGATGGTTAGGACATGTAGAGCGAATGGACACCAACGCTCCGGCCCGGAGAGTCTTCGATTCCAACCCGGAGGGACAACGCAGTAGAGGAAGACCTCGCCTTAGGTGGCACGCGCAAGTGGAAGGGGACCTCAACCAACTTGGATTACACAACTGGAGGTAGTATGCCAAAGATCGCGCTAACTGGAGAGGCGTATTGGTTGAGGCCCAGGTTCACCCCGGACTGTAGCGCCACCTTAAGTAAGTAAGTAAGTATTGTTTATTTGCAAGGAAAAAACATATTTCTAGAGCTCCTCATAGTTTTTGTCCACCCAGGAGCATGTTAATAAAGTTCCATTTTGTTTTATTTCAGCACACCAGATGAATCAAGAAAAGAAAAAGTTTTATTTTGTTCCATTCTGTTTCGGTTAGTGTGTGTTTAAATAAAAAAAAAAAAAACTGTTTTACCTTCCGAATAAAAACGTTTTGTTTGATCCGGTGTGATTTCGGCCTAAGTTTATTTTAACTCATTTTTAATCGAGCAAAAATGGCGCTCAGTTAGAGCCAACTTTTGAGCGTGATGTTTTCGCTTTGTAAGTGTACGTACAGAGTGGAGCGAAGAGTGAGCAAGAGCAAAGAGCAAAGAGCAAAGCGATAAAATCAAACACGTGCAGTGAAAGGGTACCACACAGAGTGCAGCGTCGTTCGAAGGTCGAGCAAAGCGGCGACAAGAGAGCAAAGCGGCGATTTCAAACATGTTTGATTTTTCCGCTATCATCGCTTTGATTTTTCGTGGTCATGGAGTGATTGCACCCGTTGTAATTTTTGTCTGAAATGAATGTGGATAGTTTAATTTGTGCAATTATCAAAAGGAAACCTTTGTGGGATCAGAAATTTAATTTATGATTAATAAAAAAAGAATTAAATACTGCCTACAGCTCAACAATGTCAAATAATCTTTATACCAACCTTAAGGTTACTGCAAGACGTTCAGTAGGTATGATTGGGCTTAAGATAAAATTTGTCCACTGCTTTGTCAACTTGTGTTGAATTTTGTCAAGTAAATAGTCGAACGTGCTTGTGCTCATTCGAAAATATTGTTGAAACTTGACGTGATCCTCACGAAGCTCTTGAAATAAATGATGAAATTCATCATGGACACTTCGCGATCGGTTAATTATATGAATTCCTTCACTTCTGTTTCCGCGTGTCAAGTAATACCACAAATTGCATGAAGGGTTTTCATTAAAATAAAAATTAAAAATATTAGGATCCATCCTCACAAAGGGAAACTATTCAAATGGAAAAGAATAAAGAATGAAGCAAGAGTTGTTTGCTTCTCACTTTACTCTTTGCTCTTTGCTCCTCACTCTGGCTAGCATCCTTGCTCTCCTCTCGTGCTCTTTGCTCTTTTCTCTGACGATTTTTGCAGTGTTGCTCTTCGCTCCACTCTGTTTGTACACTAAGCAACAACCGATTATCATCTTAGGATTGAGAGAGGTATCTAGATGTGAAATGGAACTTCCATTTCACATCTAGATACCGATCTTGGAAACTGGATCCCTGGAGACAATTTTTTGTAGTCTACTGACTTCAGACGTACTCCTCATACTCGAGCAAAAGTCCCTCCATGACTCCCTTTTACGTCGTCGCAGAGTAACATTCATCTCTTTCTTTTTCGCCTTATACTCATCCCATGCTTCGGGTTCTCCCCTCCTCATGGCGTGATTGAAGGCCTTCCTCACATCCTTCTTTAGCTTTTCAAGTTCCCTACACCACCAAGGCGCTGGATCTTGTTTTTCCACTAAGGTAGGTGTGCAAGCCACTCGATACGCATCTTCAACAGCTGATTGCAGATGCTTCAGCTGTGATTCTACATGCCAAGTGTTTTTCGGTATTCCGAATCCTGTTACATTCAGTTTTTCCTCCAGTACTTCAAGGTATTTAGTCCTATCCGTATTCTTCGGAATTCTGATGTATTCCGATCTTTTGTAAGATCAAATTAAACTGTGTAGAGAAAGATATGGGTTCTGGCTTCTGGTTACAGAGTTCTTCAGTTCAAACTAACGAAGTCAGTTTTTTAAAGAACACGGGGATAATTTATTTAATTTTGTTTAAGGAAACTTAATATCCCTACTTCTTTGTAAACTTCTACAGAGGCTGAAGTCTTCTGCCGTACTGTTTGGAATACAAAAGCGAAGTGAATAAATTACAAAATTATCGTCGTTTTAATATCAGAGCTCTTAGATCGAACATTTATGTTTTATTTTTAATATGAAATGAAAATGCTAGAAGACCTTTAAAATTGAATATAAGGAAGCGTTTATACTATGATTACTTAAAAAAAAATGTGGTTGCTATAATCTGGATGCTACAACTGTAATTTATTTATTTATTTATTTATGCTATTTACTAAAAAAAAAAAACACAATTAAAACGCCATATACCAGGACATTCACTTTAGTCAGGAAGAAGTACATACAATCGGTCAAAATGGACAACCCAAGCTTAGTCAATCACTTCAGCCAGTCTATATTTTCCCATGAGACTTGACTTAAAACATTCAAACCTGGCCCGGCGACCTCATTTGAATATCCAAATTCGCAATGTCAACGGCCATATATTCCGCCATCACCCAATAAATCTCTCTCTCTCTCTCTCTCTCTCTCTCTCACACACGATGGCACTTAAACTAAACTAGCGTTTAATTTACAGCTATACTCAAATATAAAACCGCTGAGGCGCCAAATCCAAACAGAGACATAAAACCCCAAAAACCATCGACTTCCCAGGCTACCAATCTGTGGTAATTACCCATAAAAAGCTGATCGCCGTCTAATGATTCACCGTTCACATTCAAATCGAAGACAATTTCACAAACACGCACACAGTCGCACAGTGGCCGGTCGGTAATCATGCGACCGCAGCACACCTTGATTGATCGACTCGATAAGCACGAGGCGGCTGGGGCTGCAGCGGAACTGAATAGATCAGTAAAGATCGCTTATCTCTTGGAAATTGCAAATGTCACCAATTCAAATCCGGTTGACCATGTCGTCGACTCATTTGCTGGGCCAGGCCAACTGCGGCTGGGAAACTTGCGTCTCTTATCGCTAACCGACGATCGTGTCGCCGTCGCTAGGTCGCTGGCAAGCGGATTACAGCCGCCCCTCTCTCTCTCTCTCTGTCCCGCTGGTTCTCTAAGCCCAATCGAGATTTATTACACCCATAAAAATGATAGACGGACCGAGACCAAAACGGTCAAAGAATTGAAAACTAATTAACAAAACCCCACTCGCATTCGAAATAGAAATGGAAATGGGAATCCAGTTCCACAAAGAACAGCACCCAGGTTCGAACAAGGGGACCCATGTTCGAGGGAGATGCGCTCCTCTCTAAAGAAATTCTTAATAAACAACCAAACGAGTTCCGCTCATAATCCGAATACGACGAATACGAATCCGAATCCGATCCTCTCCACTCAACCATTATGTGCAGCGGGATCACATTAAGTGGAATCCCGAAACGAAATGGATTTAAATCAAAAACTCGTATAACTTGTCACATGCGATAAGCTTCCAGATTTTGTTTAGAGTGCGCGCTCCAACGGTAGGAGGAGGAGGAGGAGGATGCTTGCATCACGCACCATGCCCACTGTAAACTGTACGCTGCAGTAGCGATGTGGCTGCAACACACACTCGGCGAGTATACATACCATCCCAGGATGGTCGTTGGTTTTTTTTTTCGAACGGGGCGAGTACCCCGACTGTGAGGCTTTTGTCTGATTATCTGCAGGTGAGATGTTACCAGGAAGATAACGTTTACGACAATCGTACATACAGAAACCGCAGCATTTGCTGCAAATGCCCACATCATCGTGTTGCGGCTCCGTTGGACAATTATGACGGAGAAAATGTGCAGAGGAGTCACAAATGGCCAAGGATAGACATCGTGAGAGAGATCAGATTCAGGAGTCCTATGGGTGGAAATTAATTTTAATAAAGCGGCCCAACTATCGCTCAATAATTGGGTGTAAATCATATTGTGCTGCAGCTGGGATGGGCATCTCAGACGATGCGGTGAAGAAAGCTAAGTGGACGTTCGGCTTGATGGGGCATGAGGGGTTATTAGAGAGACGCATACTTGGTTAGGTGAATGCCTGTGGTCGCCGGTTATATAGGGGTAAATGGAAGGGGTTGGGTATTTTTGTATTTTTGTGCCCTCCACGTAGGGTTGTGTCGCTTCTAAATTTACGAATAGTCGTCGACAAGGCAGGTCTGTGTTTTTCGCAGCTTGCCGATAAGTGCTCCTTCTGTAACAAGCCCGTTCCATGTCAGAAACAGACATCTTCTTGTAAAACGGCCCCAGCTTGATACCACCCCCAATCTACGTCAACGGCCTAATAAACCTCGCCTTAATCACCACCGACCTGTTGCCAATTTATGAGCATAATCACGCACTGATTGCGCATCTACTCCGATGAGCCTCTGTCCTGGGCAGCCACCTGCTTCAAGTCGACTTCCTGTATATAAATATGAAAACCCAATCAAGCCGGCTTCTACTTCATTACATTCGCATTTCGTTTCATAATAAAAATGTCCACTTCCCACCTTTCGCAATTCATGTACCATGTCCCGCACCTCGGAATGGGTAGGTGCAATTCCAAACAAAAAGTAACGCCTCACAAAACTACGCACCGATTCATAAAGAATCGCGCGCACTGCAAGTCAATATGTGGTTTTAGATAATTACATCGGTTCCCCGCTCGGTTCGTATCTTTAGATACACATATCCAACAAAGGAAGAGACGAAGTCGGAGAGACATCGACTTCGACATCGACATCGACTGCTGCGGGGACGCCAAGCCGCACGAAGACACGAATCTCGCACAAGCCCCGCATGCTGGATACGGCTGCCACCCGCTGCGACCGAATGCATAAGTCGAACCCCTGCTATGTGGATTCCCTGAGATAAGGTCAGATCGTCACGCCACGCATATTCCGCGTGTAGCGCTCTACACCAAAAATAACAACAAGAACAACTAGAACGAAGTCGAAGTCGCAGTCGCAGTCGGAGATTCAAATTCACAGATCCCAAGAGCCATCTCATCTCGCAGAGATGAACACCAACTGATCTTCTACCTGCTGTATATATACCTCTGGCTAGATCTTGTATCTGATTCCGATTCTGAATATGTCCGCGCGATGTTGGTTTTTGTCTTTCAATTGATTTCTGTCTCGCTTTTGTTGTTTGTGCCAGTGTTCCACACACGCACACACACTGGCACTCCAGGTGCTCGCCTTTGTTTTCCACGTAAGTCATCTCTCACTCCATCAGTCCGCCGAGAGACAGATCCGACCCGAATAGATGGCCGAATCAAAGGCTCAAATTTTTGATTGAAAACGAGGTTAATGGCTAGGTGACAGCTGGAAAAATCTTTGATAAGATTGATAGGCCGTATATACCGGTGGATCCAGCGATCTAGCGTGCCTATATATGCTACACACAAAGAGCTAAGAGCATCGAGTGCCCGTTTTATTCTCGCCCTTCAGCCATTGTTCACGGGTAATTTTCAATTAGATTTCCCGCCTCGCAGGTAGAGATTACAAGTGTTCGCGTCCATTATGTCCATTTTGGTGGTGCGCGTTCGACGGTGTCTCGGTCTGATTGAATTGTTTGCGGTATTCGAGCTGGGACGTGTGTTTTGGCGGTGCTATAGGTGATGCTCTTAAGTGCCATTGTTTTTTGAATGTTTCGGAATTTGTTACCGCCACACACAAGTATATGTGCTGTGAATGAGGACTGGGCTGGGTTAAGTGTGTTGGACATATTTTTGGTTTGTCAAAGAGTTGCCGACTATCGATCAAGTTAAGTGGAGGCAGAGCGGAACGATTAGAAACGTCTATGATTTGGAGTTTGTTTCGTTTAGAGGGGGGGCGATTCGCGATATTGACGGGAGAAATCTACGCAAGAAATGCGAACATGACACGTCACTTGATAAAAATAAAAAGATGGTCGCCGAGTGCTTTTGTGGCTCAATCGGGCTCTTCTTTTGATGTGACGGTGATGTATCAATTGGGGACTGTCGATGATTAAGATCGTTTTTCATTTGAGATTGGGAGCGCGATGTACAAGGGAGGAGTGAATGGACGAGCCCTTAAAAGGGGTTAATATGTTCAGGCGGTTACCTTCATCTCTGCTTTGAAATGGACGTCTTAGCTATAAGAGGACCCAAAAACGTACAAGTCATTCTTATATTCTTTGACCTCCGAATTCGGAACGTTCTTCGATTCGGCCGAGTATACTTTACGCTGAGAGTGAGAGAATACAAGGCTCTCTCTCACGCCGTTTTATTTTCAGATCTATTCACTCAGGACATACAAACTGAACGAGCTGTGTTCGCGTATATAAAAGACGTCAAATCACACGCCTTGCAACCCAAACGCTGCCCTTTTAGTTCGACAGAGAACCATCCACATTCCAGCAGTGCATTCCAAATCTTACCTCGAGGAACAGGGTCCTCTGCCTTCCCCAAATCAGTAAGAAAAGTGTAGGCCTACTGGACATAAATCTCAATATTAAGACATCGAGAGAGGAAAAGAGACCCGATTATTTCTCGAAATCTATATAAATATAGGACATCGAAAGGACTAAACGTTTCGTTTGCTTATGTCGATATAATGAATGCAAAGGAAACTTCTCCATGTATAGACCCTTGCCAACCCTCTTTATCTAGACATAGTCAGTGAAAAATGTGTTAGCAACGCAGGCTCCGGACTTCGACAAACACTTGAGAGACCAACGGAAGCAATATCCTTCTTCAGACACTTTTCGAAATTACTGCTTACCTTGCCACAGCTTAAAAAGTATCATTTGGTCACCCGCTTTTCAATGCCCATCTGAGGCATCGTGTCAATAGTAAGGTTAACCTACCTTTGCATAGCAGAGGCTCAGTAGAGTCTCTGACTGAAACAGTTGTGGTGCGTGACCTATTCCTAGTGCTTTGTTATAGTTGTGGACTGACTATTATTCTATTATTCAAAACTACACGATACATTGAACGATAATCTAAATACTATGATTAACCGCACGCTACATGCTACGGTATATGCTGCACTACATGCTACACTACACACTACGTCACACGCTACTCTACGTACTACAACACAAGCTGCACTAATTCTAAGCTTCATGCTGCACTGCATGCTACACTACAACGGTAGACTTCACGCTGCACCAGCAATGTGGTTTGTTGTTGTGGTTTGATGTTTTTTCAGCACCACACTACATTTCCTCTCTTCTATAAATTCTTCGAGAACAACGAAAAGTTTGTGGTCTGACTATTATTCTATCACTTTACCAACTCTTGTTTAACACTTTTTCAAGACTACACGCTACGCTACACGATACTTTAAATTATACAATATACCGCACGCTACATGGCTACGCTACATGCTGCACTACATGCTAAGCTACAGCTACGCTACAACTCTAGATTCCACGCTACATGCGTTTTTGAGGTCTGGCCTTCCTGTTGTGGTTTGACGTTGTGTCAGCACTTCACTACATTTCTTCTCTTCTATAAATTCTTCGACTTGTGCTGCGCATTGAGTATCATTCGACTTGAATATAAGCCTTAGCACTAGTTCATAGTAGGTATAGAGAACAAAAAAAAGCCTGTTGTCTGAAGTTCTCGAACACTACACCAGCTGTGGTCTGTCTAGACCTTTTGTGGTCCGATGTAGCAAAGGTAGTTAAGTCAATTATTTTTAAAGCAGTCAAGAAAGTCGTGATCAGATAATCCTGCTATGGTTTGCTACTATAAAAGACGATTTTACAACGAATAAAGTGAGTTGCTGCTATATGTCCAGCATGACCTAAGCTTTGGAGTCTCTCTAGGGAAACCCTAAGTTCGACGAGCTTATATGCACCTCAGCCTCTGTGCGACAAACAATTCAACCGCCTGACCATAACAGAAGTAAACCCTACCTTAGGTGGTGGCCACAATTATAGAGCTCCGTCCGACTTAAAGAAATCCCGCATTTTCGATTTTCAAAAACCCCCTACAAGACGCAATTCGTTTCCATTTCTAAGGACTCTCTCGCCTCTATAATCGCAACCAACTTAAGACCAACTAATTCGGCACGAAATCCCAGGTACCCTGCCTAATCTAAGAGATAAAAGTTACGCGTATTTGATTTTAGGACGTGTTAATTGGTGTCCCTCTCACATCACGTCCTCATCATCCGCATCATCGTCGTCGTGTCCGCGTTGTGTAAGTCCACATCAGTTTGCATTAATGCGATTGGACTTACGGCGACCGAACTGGATCCTTGTCGTCGTCTTCGGCCATTATTGGACCCGACCCGACTTACCGACTCGGTGTTGAATGAGCCTCTAATGAGTGATAAATAATTTCTAATAAATCAATGAGATACGCTCTTGCTTCGATTTCGAGAATCATTTGGCCATTCGGCGCAGGTCGTTTGAAGCTGCATCGCGGACCGAGAGTCGCTGCTCTTAGTCGCGCTACAGGTACGCTGTACGCTCCGTGTGTCTGTATCTGCGTATAGTATATGCGCACCTTGATTAATATGCAAATTAATTTTCGATTCTCTTTGAGTTCTTTTTTTTTTTTTTTTTTTTTTTTTTTTTTCTGTGGAGTTTTTTTTTCCTCCATGGTCGGGTTAATTTGTTGTTCGCTTGAGAGATGCTCCACTGATTGTGATGATGGTATGGCTCTTGAGGGCGAATATCCTCCATTTGGGACACTTTGCTGTTGCTGCTCCATCATCGTCGTCATCTTATGGCGGTTCGGCTGTGCGCGAGAGATGACCAAACAAACTGAATTTATGTCATTGCCTATCGGAATCCGCATCGCATCCTCTTTCACCAGTTGAATTTTATTTTCGGAGGTAGAGGTAGGCCACAGCCGATTCCAGCTCTCAGCTGGGAGCCTTATGGAAATTTATTTAAATACCCATCACGTTTGATGTTGTATCATTCGATTGGTTTATTATTTATACCCATCGGGCGGTGGTGGTTAGATGGGGTGCGGAGTTCCACAAGTTCAGGAATCGAACACAGCATGCGAGTTCCTTTCAAGTATCGCAAGGTCCTTTGATCTGCGCTGCAACACAGTGCGCGCTCCGCCATCAGTGTCCGCAATGTTGGGAGGTGCGCATTTGATTTGATGAAAAATTAAAGTGCTAATGGGCGAGATTGGCTCGGCTCGACTACGGAACCAGCTGCGATGGATTACGAAATTTTACTGTGTGTACGGTGTATGGTTTCTCGTTGGGCTCAGTTGGACTTTAGCGGGGAAATTCCATTCCACGCCTATATAGGCAATTGGGAAACTTTCGATTAAAATGAGAAAGACCTGCTAATGAGATGCGGGAATGGGTTTGGATTTGTTTATTTGCGTGCCTGAGGGATTGGCGCCTTTTAATTGCAATCGGAGTTCACCGTCTGGCTGGAAGGGAACTTGAAGCGACTATGTGTGGATGCCGTCATTTGAGCTGAAGCGGGAGAATAAATCAAAATGAATGATGCTTTCCGTGAAGTTACTGATTTATAGTTATAAAATCTCTGAATGAACAATATTTTGAAATGTTGTTCACTTAGGTATATAACTGTCTGTGAAGAACTGCAAGTTCACTTTTGGACCGCTCTTCGCTCGAGAGACGCAGCGTTTCGAAATATTATTGAAATAAATGCTAATTTTAGGTATACAGCATGCAAATTCGCTTTCGAGCGGAGGCAACATTGACCAATTATTAGGAAACTGAAGACAATTAGCAATTTTACGGGTCAACGGCGAGAGCTCTACGCAGTCGCAGTTGCTTATTTTGCCCAGATTTGCAGGAATTGTATAAGGCCGAGCTGGTAATTTGATCGTTCAAATCTGCACCTAACCATATACGAAAATATAAGCAACTATTTTAAGGGCTATATTTTTAAGAGTCGGTGCAGTGGCTTAGTGGTTAGTGCGTTGGACTACTAAGCGAGGGGCGCCACGTTTAATTGGAATTACCGTCATAATTTCCACAAGAACGAGAGTTTTTAAATGAACTGAAAATTTTGTGAAGCTCTAGGCCTGTGATATCTATATAAAAGATACTACCTACTATTCCTTACAGTATCGTCGACTAATTGAGACCTCTGACCAACAGTAATAAATCATTAAAAATATTAACACCATCATTACACAGTAGTTTATGACTAGAAATATTAGGAGGGTTGCCACTTCTTTACTTATAGTATTGGACCGGGTCTTAAGAGCAGTTTTAAGTGGATACTTGAAGCATTTTTTCAATAATTTATTTTTTAGTTTTATTTTCTTCGAAGTCGAATAGCTTATCCACGGTTTAAGCCTCATTTCCGATTTCTTACGAACAATGGTAAATGTAAGATTGTTTATATAATTTTACTCACTATGTAAACAGCATTATGAAACAAATCAAACTTTAGTTCAACTAAGGAACCTGTTCTTGCAAAGGTCTGAACTACACCAAGAACCTATCTCGCATCGAGTCAAACGAGATCTGGCACAATACAGGTGGGCACCAGACAATTTTGAAAAAATATCTTCTCCGCACTGGAGTCTCACCGGATCCTATCTGCAGATTCTGTCTTGAGAGTGACGTCATCACTGATGGAATGAAAAGATGGCTATAGGAATTTACTATTATATAGGGAAGGCACAATAGGCTGCTTTAAGAGGCCGCAGTGCCAGAGCCCCTTGAGGGCTCTCGCGCTTCGACACAATATTTCGTTTTCTTCAAGTCCTTTATTCTATTTAAGTGTCGAACAATGAGAAGTTTAAACTACTTTAAGACTTATCGTGAAAGATGCCTTCCAGCTTATTTGCATATCGGATTTTTTTTTTTTGTTACCGAGGGTAGGTGAAAATCTTCCAAAGACACTATGAGAATAGCAAGCACGTGCTCATAGTAGTGTCCGACTTTTACTGACTAAAAACACCACCCTTCGAAAGATTCTTAGATAGTGCAACTAAGATATAACTTATAAAGCAATTTTTCTATCACGAAATAATAACTTTTGACAGGCTACTTTCCAATGAAAGATCCTGTATGGTCCGGAGCAATTTAGACGCGGTTAATCTTATCTTGCCAAGTCGAACGGTTTCGCTCTTTGTAGTCGGCGCAATAAATTGCAGTCGTCTAAAATTTGTCGGACTGTATTGTTGACATGTCCGATTAGTCAGTTTCTATGCTTTCTCGCGAAGCTTCTAGTTTCAGCTTCAATTGTTGGAATTCCGAGATCGCTGTGGATATCGTCGTTTCTAATATACCATGGTGCTTGTACAATTTCTCTAAGCACTTTATTTTGAAAAGTTAGTAGAATATTGACATTTCTTTTCTTGGTACAGCCCCAGAGTTGCATACCGTAGGTCCACACCAGCTTTAGCACTTGCTTGTATAGAAGCAGTCCGAGTAACCAGTACATTTCTCTTCGCTTCATTTTAACGTGCGAATTCCATTTCAGCTTTGCGTCGAGTGTCATTCCCATTGCCAGTTTGGCCTCATTTGCAAGGGGTATTCGGGCCAAGTGTGGAAAAATTGGCAAGTCATTTGTTTTCTTATACGTGAAATGCACGTGAACAAATTTAGTTTCGTTGAGGGCGATTCGCCAGTCCCTCGTCCATTCATTTACCTTATTCAGTGCGATTTGCAGTCTTGCAGTCGTTTCTTCAATTGTATTACCTACTGCTAGGATAGCGGTGTCATCGGCGAACGTAGCGAGAGTAGTGCCATCTTCTCTTGGTATATCGCGAGTATACAACAGATAGAGAAGGGGCCCAAGGACAGTTCCTTGCGGCACGCCGGCCGAAATATCCTTAAGCTCAGAGTATTCGTTTCCAGGTCTAACACGGAAGAGTCTATTCCGGAGATATGATTCTAGAATATCATATAGGCGTACGGGAAGAACTTGTCGTAATTTAAATTTTAAGCCGTCATGCAACGACCTTATCAAAGGCTTGTGAGACGTCAAGGAATACGCTTGAGCATATCTTTTTTTCTTCAAATGCTTTCTTGATTACTCAGTAATTCTATGCACTTGGTGAATCGTCGAAAGCTTGGTTCTGAACCCAAACTGGTGGTCAGGGATAAGATTATTTTCTTCTATAACCGGTTGTAGGCGCCTTAGTAAAATTATCTCGAAAACTTTGCATATGACTGGAAGAAGGGAAATTGGTCTATACGGACTTATTGACAATAATTTTTGTTCAGTTAATTTGCAAATAGGCGACAGTTACTTTGCTTAGCTGTGTTCTTGTTTGTCAACAACAAAATGACAATAACTTTAAATTTATTTAAAACAAAATTTTGTTTCGATACCAAAAAAACCAAAGCGCATTGATTTTTGCGGACAGACTTTCAAAAGCAATTCCGCAAATAAAACACCAATAAAACTTTTAATTCTCTCCCGAAAATATTTATTAACATATTATTATTAACTATTCATGACGAATAAAATTCCTGTCCAATTAGAGACGCTTTCCAATCGATTATCGCGGTCCAATGGCCGAAAAGTCATAAAAATAGTTTTACACCCGTGCGTCTGCGTCGTCGTCGTCGTCGTCGTATTCAAGTCGGCGGCGCTGACACTCTGTCCACAAACACAGTAGGAGTCTATAAATTATATTCCACGTACTAAACGACGTTTTGTGTTGATAGCGCCATTCTCCGACTTCTCCTTTGCGCCTTTTGCACAGTTGCCTCCCGCACATGCGAGACAGAGCCACTCGCATCGCATTCGCATCAAAATGTCAGGCGAAACGACGTTTTAACTGCCGAGCTGTCAATCCGAGTAGCGGCTGTAATCAATTTCCAATCTGTCAATTTTTATGGTTTTTAGATCAGAATAAACTAATTATTTATTACGCTGGCGACTTGGTATTCATGTCTTGTTTCACACTTGACTATGGCTATACGCTGGCTGATAGGCTGAGGAGTAGACAGACTTGGGATTCCCATGAAATGCTTGGATCGCCCCCGGAGTGACTCTGACAAAAGCAGGTGGAGTGGGCAGCCGAGGAGTGGAGGTCCACTCCTTTGGAAATGCCCCACAACTGTCATATATTACGGCCGCAAGGAGTGGGGGCAAAACCACCAGCACATACATGGAGATAACAATTCAATAAAACTGCTCCATTGGACACTTTGTAAGAGTTACAACGTTGATGGGTATAGAAGAGGGTACCCCGTGATCATTGTTGAATATTTAATTTAGGGCTAGGGCGGCTTTGATACTTTAGGCCGATGGAGTCCGGTTCGGGATGAATTTATAACAGCAGAGGTCGCCAAAGGAATTGGAAATGCGCGCGCAGGTCCATTCGCCGCTAGCGGGTAATTTTCAAGACGATCAAGCGGGCCTTTAACTCATACTCGGCTCTGTGTGATTATGCTGATTGTGTGCGACGATGATTATAATGACTATGGCCGGTTCCATGGCCTATTAGAATGATATTTGAATACGTAATGATGTGCGCATGGAAATTGATTTCGGTGGCATCACCGGTGAAATTTATTCTGTCATACATCGCGAGATATATGCCAGAGAGAATGTGGAAAATATTTTTCGGGTTTTACACGACGCCTAAGGCGTGGAATGTAAAATAAAGTGAAATGCCAGACGTCTTTCTTTAAATTGGAATTGAAGTGAATGGGAAATTGGGAAATCTCTGGACGATGAAAAAAAAATGGAAATGTAAGCAATAAACGAGGTCAACGACTGTAAAGCGAGTTACTGATCTCATTAAAAGGAAACACGGTATGCAATTTTTCTGAATAAGTGCAGTGTTCACAGAATGAAGCTTTTAACTATGAGAAGTCTTTGAGGCGTCCATATATCGTTTAGCAGTAAGAGAGCTGGAAGGCAGTAAAAATGCTGACTTCAGTGGATCTACCTGCTCTAAAACCAAATTGAGAATGTGAAAAAAATGACTTTGATATAAGAATGATAGTATTCTTGATTGCTTGATTTTATTATCGTTTTCAAAATATTTTTGAAATCATGAAACAGGTTTGTAGTCGCTTATTTTTTATTGCGATTCCCCTTCCTAAACTAAGGAATAACTTCTGCATTTTTTAGGGAATTGGGAAATTTACCGCAGTTAACACTGAGGTTGACGTTGTGCTATACACAGAACATCAACAACTTCCCAAGCAATTTTTTTTAATAGAATGGCAGAAATGCCGTCACTGGTGCATGTATTTTTGTTTTTAAGGCCATAATTGACTTAAGAATCTCAAAGGAAGAGAACTGGTGAAAACAGAAACTATTGCTTCGCATTCTTTCTTCAATTAAGCCCGATGCAATAATGTTACAGTTGCCACTCTTGGAAGGTGATTCAGGGGGTTTCAAAGTCTCAGAGGTATGGATAAGGTTAGGTTAGGTTAGAATGGCAGGCCGCCTCAAGTGCAGCCTCACTTAGGCCAAAGTAGGCCCGCATTGTGATACCACAGGATCAATGTTCTCTTTAACTACCCGTTGAACCAGCCGGAGCTAAAAATTAAGCGATGGAGGCAGTTGATTCCTATGTTTGCGAGTTCGCTGAGATTGTCGAAGAAATATTCTCCGAGGTAAAGTTTTCTACGGAATGACATTGCTGGACACGTACAGAGAAGGTGAAGAACAGTCTCCTTCTCCTCCTCGTCCTAACAGCTTCTGCAGAAATCGTTTGAAGGGAGGCCCAACCTGAGAGCATGTCTCCCTATGATGTGATGTACGAGAACGCCATATGTATAGTAGGGCGTTTCATTTTTCCAAAGTTTTGATTTTCAAATGACTTTGCTTACGCCCCGAGTCTAAGTGATATAAAAATTTCAAGAAGATCGGTTGATGTTTAGGGGTTGCATACTTTGGTCACTTTTTCGCAACTTTGTGAAATTTCGGTATAATTGACGTCCTTTTGTATTATTACGCTTATTTTGTATTAGTACGCTTCTCATGTGATTTTTTAATCCTTTGCAGGTAATTGAACTTTAAAATGGGAACTTAAAGAGGAGTTTGGCTGCTAGAAAAAGTGCCCATCAATGAATTTTTAGGAGTTCGGCTACCTTCAAAGGAACAAGTACTTCGTAAGGAAATGAAGGAAACACTTTCGAATGCCGCAAAATCTAGTAGCACTAAACTGCAGCAAATGTGGAAGAGAGCAAATATCCCTGTTATGACGGAAGAGAATATACGTGCTAATATACAAAAGCTGTACAAAGAATACCAAAATTTGGGTAAAGAAAAATCCAGAAACACAGATAAGGCAGATGCAAAACGGCAAATTTGGAAAAGTGATCTTATCGAACTGTTTCATATTTCCCGGCAAAATGTGATGGAAATGACAACCGTTTCACAAGAAGATAAAGAATTTCTACAGTCGCAAAGAGAAGATCGTATGAGTTCGTCAATGAGTGGACTTGACAAAGCTTTTGTGTCGCAAATAAGAAGTAAATCTGCAAAAGAAGACAAAAGTTTGTCATATGAGAATAAACCCTACAAATCTATCGAAAAATCAATAAGAAAGTCATACTGGAAGAAGGAGATTCATCAACATCACCACATAGTGATGAAGAGAGCGAGTTTTTGGCACCAGCTACAAACAAAACTACGTTCTAATCCCAGATTAAAACTGCTCGATCAAACACTCACGTCTACTTGGGATAGAGAACAGCTCTCGAATCGATAAGCAAGTACTTCATTTAGCAACTGCAAAAAGTCTTGGCCACGATGTTTCCAATATTTCCGTTTCTCCAGCTACAGTTTACCGAGCTCGGACGAACAATAGAAGTAAACTGGCAAAGAAAATCAAAGAGTCACTATTTGAAAATCTTCCTAAATTGGTCTTGCATTGGGATAGTAAGCTATTGCCTTCAGTTGCCCATGGAAGTGGAAGTGTCAAAACTTTGGAAGATAGAGTTGCAGTTCTAGTGACTGGCAAAGATTTTGAGCATTTGCTTGGTGTACCTGTTGCCCTGAAAGGGACTGGCGAGCAGATGGCTGAAGTAGTTATTCAAGAAGTGGACCGATTTGGGCTACGCGACAAAATAATTGGTATGTCTTTCGATACTACAGCATCGAATACAGGGCTGATCCAGGGGGCATGCACCAGAATTGAAAGTGAATTCGGACGAACTTTGTTGTGGTTGGCTTGCCGTCATCACACCAAGGAGTGTTTGAGGAGTATTGTAGCACACCATCAAGTGGTCCTAACATCCAGATTTTTCGGAAGTTTCAAAGTCTGTGGAATTAAATTGATAAGAAATCATATACCACAATGTTGGATGAAGAAAATTCACTTCCAGAATTTCAAGAAGAACAACGGGTGAAAATGGTGAGCTACTTTAAGAATGTTTTAAAAGACGGAAGTCATCCAAGAGAAGATTACAAGGAGCTATTGCAACTTTCACTCTTGTACCTGGGAGGTTGGTCTCAAAATGACTTCAGTTTCAGATTTTTTTAATATAATTGCAATATATGCAATTAAAATTGTCCTCTTCAACAAGCAGTTGAATGTTTCTCAACGAGATATGAAAGGAATGAAACAAGTTGCACATCTTATCAGCCTCATTCACGTACGCTTTTGGCAGGAGGCAATTTTAAGTCGATATGCTCCAAAGAACGATTTTGATATGCTGCATCTTCTGAACATTTACTCGGATAAAAATGTCAAAAAAAAAGTGATCTCACAATTGCTAAGAGACATCTTTGGTATCTAACGGAAACAAACGTAGGATTGGCTTTTTTGGATGAACGTGTTACCGAGGATGAAAGAGAGAATATGTTCAAACATTTTGAGACAAAACCAGCTATGAAAAAAGAAATGAAAAGATTAGAGGGAAAGAACCTAGTTTTTGAAGGCAAAGATCTGAGCCATTTTGTTACGAAAAAAACAAAGACGTTCTTCGAACTTTTCGGAATCCACGACGTATCAGAATACTCCAGTGACTCTCTAAGAAACCAAGTTAACGATCTTAAAGTAGTCAACGATACGGCAGAAAGAGGAATAGCTCTTATAAAAAAATTCAACGAATCGGTCAAGGACGAACAGCAAAAACAGTTCTTGTTGAGAGTAGTCGAGCATCACCGAAAAGTCGTCACCAAGCGAACAAAAGAAGGGATTGCATCGTTCAAAATTGATTAATATAATACATACATATTTTGCTTTCCATAGTTCCGATTAATCCTAGTATATAGTTATAATATAGTTTATATTTTGTTATTTCTTGTTTCCACAATTAAAGTACTTAAAATTAAAATATCTTATTTTTTTCCTTCTTTTAAAAAAAACTGACCAAAGTGTGCAACCTCTAAATTTTGTCCGATCTTCTTGAAATTTGGAATAGATATGTTTTATATCACTTAGGCCCGTTTGCTGATACTGCACATAGCGATTTAAGTTCTATTTAAATTCCTTATGGGCTACTTTTTCCATGTCATAAACTGTCACATAAGATTTTAAGTGGAACTTAAATCGCTATGAGAAGTATCAGCAAACGGGCCTTAGACTCGGGGCGTAAGCAAAGTCTGCAAAAATTTCACCCTAACCACCCTAATGTATAGGTATAGGTCTGATGACGGATACATATAACCAATGTGTAATTCGAGGCTGAAGTCTCCGTCTGCTTCCAATGGCCTTTATATAGCTGTACAGATCCGTGGTGGCTTTCTGGACACTCCGCAGTCTTAGACAGCTCAATTTGCTGTCTAAGACGAGGCCCAAATAACCAGCCGTGTTAGTGATATTGAGAGAGATATTGATAAAGAAGTTATTAAAATTGTTTGCTTTTGAATGTGGAATAGAAATAATTGAATTATTGGCTTCTATATGAGGAATATTATTACATTTCTTTTTTCTACCCAAAATGCTATTTACTAAACCACATTCTTTCTTTGAGTCTCGTCTGTATTGACTGAAGCGATTGGTGTAGTAAGTAAGTCACAAGCTTGAGCAACCTTCCTTTTATTTTGTTTGCACAATTTCGTGTAAAACCTTAAAACCTATATTTTGTGGATGTTTTTGGCATTTTTTTGCGAATTCTTTTTTACGTTTGATATCATCCAACAGTCGCATTCTCACCCAAGGTTTTAAAAGTATATTACGCTGGCCTATATTAAGAACAGAAGTTGCACTTTTAACATGATTGATTAAAATTGGATGAATTTATCATAATCTACAGACGGATCATCTTCGGAAAAAAACTGGTTCCCAAAATTCGTACCTGAGTTTTTCACGCAGGACTTCGTAGCCAACTTGAGTCTTTATTCTCTTTATCCTACTGCCATAAGGTTTTCGTGATGAGATACATATCTCCCTGATACTTAAGTTCACATATAAGTGATGAACGGAAATTTTATAGTTATGAACTTCACTAACGAAAAAGGTATTGTTCGAAGAAGCGAAGAAAAATGTGATCGATGCAGCTATTCGTAAAGTCAGTTATGCGAGTTGGTGCATTAAAAATACTTGCAAGGCCATAAGAAGACAAGAGTAGCCCATTGTTTGGGTCAAGCTCTTTTTTCCATGGTGCAAAGGTGCATTTGGTCAAAACATGTCGCAGAAAAAGATCTCTTTACGGCTTTTTTTTTTTTTTTTGCTAAGAATAGTTTTCCTTCTTTTGTATGGCTTGTCGTTTGATGTGTCGACTTAGTTTCGAGGGGAAATGAGATCTCAGTGTATACTGATGGATCTAAAACCAGTGAGGGTACGGGGCCAGGTATATACGCCAACGAGTTGTTCCTACATATAGCCCTGAGACTTCCGGACACATGCAGTGTGTTCCAGGTAGAGATTCTGGCCGTTCTCAAAGCTGCATATGCACTTAAGACAAGATCGATATCCAATAAGAATATCGCCATGTACATTCATAGTCAGGCTGCGCTTAAAGCGCTTAGAGTCACATACCGCTAAATCTGAACTAGTCAGGAATTGCCGCACAATGCTTAAGGCATTATGTTCGCAGAACCGTGTTTTGGGCATTGTGATATTGAGGGTAGCGAAAGGGCCGACGTTTTGGCTAAGGAGGGAGCGGAACTCCCAGTAAATACAATGATTAAGGGCATCAGACCACCTATGGCCGTTGTTAGAAGGGTTATCTTTGAGAAAACCTTCAATAAAGCAGCCACAAGATGGTCACAACTAGAGGGGCACAGGGTCTCAAAGGCACTGTGGCCCGTTTTAAATCGGAAGAAGTCTGAAGAATTAATCAATCTCAGTAGAACAAAGTTAAGATTAACGGTAGGAATACTCTCTGGAAACTGGCTTCTAAGGAAGTATGCCATGAGACTGGGCTTAGCTAATACGGATATATGCAGGTACTGTAAGGACCTAGAAGTTACAGAAGACATCTCCCACCTTCTATACGAGTGTCAAGCAATTGCTCGGAGTATAGAAGGAAGCACCTAGGTAGGTACTTCTTTAATAACTTAGGGGGGGTTTGTTCCTCAAATAATATTGGGACCATAACCAAATTCTAACAAGAAATGGACTGTTTGGGCGATTTGGTATAGGTTTTTAACCGTAATGGTTCCCTGGGAATAGCGATGGGCGCGCTTTGGTGCCTGGTTTTCTATGACGATCTCACAACCCCACCCAACCTAACCTAACCTATGTCTTGTCTTGGCTACATGGGCGTACGGCTGATACTGCGTTTGATGCTCGTCTATAGGTATATAATTTACCTGCACTTGATAATTTTATAATAGGCTGTACCATATCATACCAAACCTTCGGCACCTGCGTGAAGTCGGTTTTTCACTGCGTTTGCAATTACCTTTTTTCGTAGCCGAAGCTTGGTTTATAATAATAATAATATTTATTCATTCATCTATCGAGTTACCTCTTACAGATTGCTTAGCTTAACCTAACATTTTCAATTAATAATAATTTAAATACATTTCTTTCAAGACTTATATCTAAATTTAATTTAAGTTTGTAATGTCTTGGTTAACCAACAAAGTATAAAAAAGAAGAACACGTGTGGCTTCAATGAGCGATTACAATAATGTGTCTTTATTACTTCAAAATGTCGATAGTGAAAGAAAAGGAAGAAAGGGAAGTGAAAGAGAATGTCAAACGAGAACGTTTTGGTTATGCCAGATCTTCATTATTTAGGCAATACCCAACACGCCCTCTCTTAAATGGTTTTACAATAGTTTGAAATCCAAAATATATATGATTATGATATTTAGAAAATGTTAAGCCTATACAATCTTTGAACTTATTATTTATAATAATTTAAAAAAATGTAAAGCCTATACAATCTTTGAGCTTATTATTTATAATAATTTATTTTAGTAAGTCGTGGCCTCAACTCTCTCCCAGCGCCACCTTGAGGTGTCTGATTGGACAAAATGGAAACATCATCGGAATTTTTTTCCGCCAAGATTGAACGATTATTGTTATCTGCATCCGATGACTCTACTTGCACACTGCTATCAGTTTGTTGAGTTTGTATCTCAATTTGATTGTTGTTTTGGTTTCGAATTTGGTCTAAGTGCCGCTTAATCTCTCTGTTGTTCTGAGTGACGATGCATGAATATGTTCGAGGACCGAGCTGTTTTTTTACTGTTGCTTGAGTCCAGCTGGGTTTATTAATGTTTCTGTAGTCCCTAATCATAACCTTTTGTCCTTTGGAAAACGCAACATTGCGTTTGCCTTTATAATTCCAGGTGCTTTTATGTTGACTATCAATTATCTTTTCTCTTGTCGTTGGTGGCTTTAAATTACTAAAACGAGTTTTCAGAGCGCGTCCAAAGAAAAGCTTAGCTGGTGATTCACCAGTCGAGCAATGCTTCGTGTTGCGATAATCAACCATAAATCGATTTAAAATAGTATCCATACAATTATTTTTATCATCCTTCAGATTTGCAAGGATTGATTTCTTTAAAGTCTTGACGAAGTTCTCGGCCTGACCATTTGTTGCCGGGTGCCCAGGTGCGGTGAAAATATGCTTGATACCATTCATAGTTGTGAACCTATTAAATTCCTTTGACGTGAATTGTCTACCGTTGTCAGTTACGAGGGAATCCACTAAACCGTAACGACAAAACAACTCTCTCAGTGCACCAATAGTGAATGAAGAAGTTATCTCTTTCGTTTTAAATACTTCAACCCATTTGGAGAATGAGTCAATGACAATAAGAAAATAATGGTTCTGAATTGGACCTGCAAAGTCTGCGTGAATCCGACTCCATACTGAGTGAGGAGGATTCCATGGTATTAATGAGCTTTTTTCCGGACTTGGCTGTAATTCTTGGCAAGGAATACAATTTTGCACCAAATTTTCAATTTCTGCGTCCATACCTGGCCACCACACGTAGGACCGAGCTAACATTTTCGTCTTTACTATGCCTAAATGCGAGGCGTGAAGCTCAGCAAGTATGTTCGCTCGTAACTTTTTAGGTACCACAGTACGATAACCCCATAATATGCATTCATATTCCACAGACATTTCATCCGATCTATTACGAAATGCGATAAAGTCCTTGCCTGTTAGGTTACGAACTGAACCCTTCTGAATGGCCTCACTGAGTTTCGACAACACAGGATCACGTCTAGTCTCCCGTGCGATGTCTTTGAAACTCAAATTTAAATAATTTTCTGATTCAACGTAGTTCACATAGCTAAACCCTTCACATTCATTCGTGAATGATGCTTGGGGCATTCTTGAAAGTCCGTCCGCATTGTTTAAAGTACCTTTAATGTACTCGACAGTAAAATTGAAGCCTGACAATATGAGCGCCCACCTCTGCATGCGTGCAGAAGCCATTAAAGGTAATCCTTTGTGTTCACCAAATATGCTCAAGAGAGGTTTATGGTCGGTTCGTAAAGTAAACTTGTTTCCTAGGAGATATTGTTTCAGTTTTGAAACACAGAAAATAATAGCGAGGGCCTCTTTTTCCAGAGTACTATAATTACTTTCACTTTTTGTTAATGCTCTTGAAACAAAAGCTATTGGCTTGGACTCATCGTCGAATTTGTGAGAAAGAACCCCGGCTACAGCATTGCCGCTGGCATCTGTAGTGAGTATTATAGGCACCTCGGGGTTAAAGTGCACTAAAACCTGATCCGATGTTATCTCAGATTTTATCAAGTCATACGATTTTTGACAATCTTTTGACCAATCAAATTTAACATTTTTGCGTAAAAGTTCATACAACGGAAACATTTTGCTTGAAAAATTGTTAATAAACTTCGAATAATAATTTACCATACCGATAAAGGCTCTGAGCTCAGAAACATTTTTCGGGGTGGGTGCTAATGAGACACTTGAAATCCGATCGTTGTTTTTGCTCAACCCATGCTTATCGATGGTAAATCCTAAATAGCAAATTTTAGATTTAAAGAATTCACACTTCTTGACATTCAATCTAAGTCCAGCTGATTTTAACTTACTTAAAACTAACCTTAGTGTGGAAATATGTTGTTGAATGTCTCTTCCCGTGATCGTGATGTCGTCTTGATATACCACGACAAATGGAATTCCACGTAACAATGTTTCCATTGTTTTTTGAAAAATTGCAGCTGCGGTTTTAACACCAAATGGTAATCGCTTAACTTTTAGTAAGCCGATATGTGTACTCCAGGTACAAAGAAGCTGTGATTTTTCATCTAATAACAACTGATTGTATGCATTAGATAAATCGAGTTTGGTGAATAACTCGCCTCCGTTGAAGGATGCAAATATTTCCTCTATACGAGGCAAAGGATATTTAAAATCTACCAACCATTTATTAATAGTGACTTTGTAATCACCACAAATTCGTAGGTCACCATTTGGTTTCAAAATGGGGACCAAAGGTGTGGCCCACTCCGAATTATCAACATGTTCGAGAACATCTTTCTGAATTAATTCTCGTAATTGTTTTTCAACTCGGGCTTTCCATGCAAGAGGCAATGGTCTGGGTTTAAAGAAAACTGGTTTTGAATTATCGCACACATCTAGTGATATTTTGCTTATATTATAAGCTCCCATATCTTCTCCAAAAACTTCCGAAAACTCGTTTTTTATTTCCTCAGCAACGATTGAGTATTTATCATTTATTTGTACCGAATTTACTTGCATTAACTCGAAGTTAAATGCTCTCAAAAATGTGCGACCAAGCAAAGGAGGACTTTTACTTTTAGAGACTACAACAACTATCATTTTTTTGATACCTCTATACATGATTGATGCATCGTACTCACCCATAAGTAAAATTCTTTTCCCACTATAGTCGACATATGGGACTTGGCACGGTCTAAGCAACTTCTTATGTTGGATTTGTTCATAAAACGAAACTGGGACCAATGTGCAAGGAGCACCGGTATCACAAACGACTTCCAAATGAACACCATCAAGAACCACTGGTAGAGTGTAGATGCCATTACTTGAATTTGAAGATATGCTATAAATAGATGAATTAAATAAATCATTAAAATCACAAGATGATATTTTATTTGAATTAGATACGTAATTAATTGTATTTTTCTTTGCACGGCACACCGATGCCAAATGTCCAATTTTCCCACACGTATGACATTTGCTCTCCTTGAATTTGCAGGACTGAGAGGTGTGGTTTCGCCAACCACAATGGGAGCAAATCTTTTGTTGTTTGTTTTGTTTGCTTCTACCAAAGCCACTGCTGCTGCTGCTGCCTGAACTGCCACTGCTTCCACCACCCGCAAATTTACCACCTTTAGTCAATGCTGCTGCTTTATCGTTGTCCTTCATCCATGTGCGATTTTTTATGTAATGGACTGCATCTTCGCTGACAGACTTTTCGCAGATTTTAGTTTCCATAATCATTGCTTTTTTTAAAGCATCCGGAAGAGTTAGTTTCTCGTCCTCTTCACATAACCTCTCAAATATGGTGCTTGGCAAACTCATGACAAATTGATTTAACACGAACGCATCCAGGTTTGCACCAAATTTACAATTTAATGCCAACTTCTTTACTCGTGCATACCATTCTGCTATTGTTTCTCCATCGTTTTTTGCTGAAGAATGGAACTTTTTTCTTTCTCGGAATATGATTGTAGGTGGGGTGTAATGAGTATTAAGAATACTGCACAAATCTTTGTATGATTTCGATACCGGTGAATCGGGGCTGCAGAGACTATGTAAAACACTGTACGGGGTTGCACCAATAGATTTTAATAAGACGGCTTTTTTTGAATTGTCCTCCGTGCAATTTATTTCGCAAAAATGAATGTCTAATTTTTCTTTCCATATTGAAAAGGTTTCATTGTTGGGCGAAAATTCTGGAACTCCAGATGTTTGGAACAGCGTAATTCCACTACTTGTACTTGGCGCTTGCTGGGTTGGTAGTGCCATAGCTCGATGAATAGCTGATATTTTTTTTTTTGTGTAATTACAATTAGATTATTAAAAATAAAAACTTTTAATTAAGACCACTCGTCGCCATTTATATGTAATGTCTTGGTTAACCAACAAAGTATAAAAAAGAAGAACACGTGTGGCTTCAATGAGCGATTACAATAATGTGTCTTTATTACTTCAAAATGTCGATAGTGAAAGAAAAGGAAGAAAGGGAAGTGAAAGAGAATGTCAAACGAGAACGTTTTGGTTATGCCAGATCTTCATTATTTAGGCAATACCCAACAAAGTTCATTAAATAATCGCATACATCTTGAAAATGGTTCATTTGAACCATAATTATATCTGTGTAAGGGAATATAAAATAATTGTCTGCTACGAATATTTCTTCTTGGAACATAAATATTTAAAAGATTAAGTAACTGAGGGCATTTAATATGGTAAGACAATATATCATACACAAACATAATACAATTTACAAGCCGGCGATTTTGCAGAGAATTTAGGCCAATTAAAGCGCATCTTGCTGAGTATCGCGGCATTTCGGACAAATTCCAATTTAATTGTTTAATTAAAAATCTCGTAAAAGACTTTTGAACTTTTTCGATTCTATTTTTTGAAACTATATACTGTGGATCCCATACGACTGAAGCATATTCCAAATGGGGACGGACTAGTGAAGTATAGACAGCTTTAATTGCATAAGGATTGGAAAATTCTGAGCAATTTCTTTTAAGAAAACCTAACATTGAGTTTGCTTTTGCGACAATAAAGTCAATATGCAAGGTGAAATTCAACTTTTCGTCGAATACTATTCCAAGATCTTTCACTTCTGATAGTCTATTTAAAGACGTATTAGAAATACTATATTCATGTAGAACAACAACTTCGGATCGATGACAAGATAAGACATTACATTTACTTATGTTAAGTGAAAGAAAATTATGTTTACACCAATCAACTATTGAATTTATATCATCCTGTATCTTAATACAATCATTCATGTTTTTCACTGTGGAAAATATTTTAAAGTCATCTGCAAATAATAAACCAGTTGTATTTTTCAGTATTAATGGTAGTTCGTTTATATATATTAAAAACAGTAGTGGGCCAAGATGGCTTCCTTGTGGAACACCAGATGGAACAGTTATTACTTTTGATGATTTGCAGTTAAAAATTTTTACAACTTGTTTTCTATTTAATAAATAACTAGACATCCATTTAAGAAGAGCGGAGTGAAATCCAATTTTCTTTAGTTTATTAACAAGTAACGATATACAAATACTATCAAAAGCTTTTTGAAAATCAGTATAAATTACATCCACCTGATAACCTGACTCTAAAGCATCCGATACATGTTTTGTAAAAAGGGATAAATTTGTAGATGTAGTCTTAATGGATGGCTCCATATATATACCAAAACTACAAATCCTCTAGAACAGTCCGAAGATAACACTTCCCTTGATATTGTCCTCTCTTCCTCGCTGCTAATGTTGTACTGTAAGCTCCTCGGCGCAGAATTACAGTCTCGTCTTTTCCGAAGAGTTGCGGAAATTCGAGTAAAATGGGTGATAGGTTCTAGACCTGCTTTCTGGTAGTATACGGGACTATTGGTTCAGTTAAGTGTATTCTAGTCCGATGTTAAAAAGGCCTTGCTACCACACATTGATTCAAATCAAGAACAGTCAATTTTTTTAGAGCGTATGTCAAGTCCTGGACCCTTACTTTCGACTTAGCGTCTATACGAAAACTGTAGATAAGTGGAAAACCCTTCAGTATGATGGAAGACAACCTTTTGGACATCCATCAGCACTATGCAATTAGGAAGAGGATATAAAGGTAGCAACCTTTACAAGTGTTCCCCTTCCTGTTACCATTCGGACTTCACTTCAACAGGAATAAATGCAAACCTCAGTTACCTATACACAGTTGACGGTTCTGTCGCATTCCCAATTATGAACGCTTATCTCGGTTTAGACAGGGAAAAGTCCGCCTAATTACAAAAACCCATTCAAAACAACTGAATCCGATATCAAGTGTGCGTCCGCCAGCCACTGTCCATTGTTCACATGCGGCGAGCGAGTCACCGAGAAGAATGACAAGTTAATAAACTCCCACACTCGAGGCGGCTGGGACATTCACATCTCATCTCACAAAGACGTAAATTACCACTCACTATGGATATGAAATTGGCATCTAACAGCACACCGAGGATTAACCAACCAATTCTGCACATACACATATATATAGGTTCATAGTGGCAGCAGAGTACAATGCCAAAAGGTGCACAACAACAACAACAACAGTGTATAACTAACCAACGGTGACTATCGCATGAAAGGAACCCAATCAAACGCATACCCGCAATAGGAGTTAATCGGATTATTTCCCACACAAGATTGATCAGCAGGCACGCACATTTGCCTCCCGAAGGAATGCGAAAAGTGCCCGCATTGTCTATGAGGCTTGTATGCTGCTGTGATGGGAACCACCATCACCACGCCGAGTCACCCGAGTGTAGGTTTTTGCAGCCGAACAGTCACTAAGAATATCCATAACCATCCGCCAGGCTCACCATCTCAAAAGAGGCATCCTCGCGCATGGAAATCCATCGAAGCGAACTAAATGCAGCTCAACGTGTGTATCTGTATAGTTGGCAGTATGCCGCGCCGGCCGCCCTATACTGCCACCAAAAGATGGACAGACAGATTTTCACTAAAACGACTACTTATTGGGATTTCAAAAAGAGCTGCCGTCGTCGCGTCGTCCGTCCCGACGAGAGCGAGTGTCCTGCTCATTTGCGATTTTTTTTTTTTTTTTTTTTTTTTCTTCCTTCTCTGCTTTGAGGACACTCGCTGGGAACCTTACTCGGATGCTATCTTGAATCAATTCCAGCAACGAGCAGCTCGTTTGGTGTTTGTCGCCTTCGTTCATCGGGGACAGCCGGGTGAACACCAACAGCAAATGAAAAAAAAAAAAAAAAGGAAATGGAGACGGGATCACAGAGAACACTCTCAAGTGCGCGCTCTCCACAACAAGTGGATCCTCGGAGCGGGAGCCCCTTTGGTGCGTGCACTATGCCGCCTCGAACAAAACGAATTTGAATTGTGTAGTCGACCAGTGGACACTGGACTGCGGCCAGGGCCAGTGGACTCGATGGAAGTAGCTCCAAAGAAGTGCAGATTCATCAAACAAATTGCTGCTTCGCTGGAGCGGTGGGCTACAAAGGCTTCTAGCCGGGGCTGTCCTGATGACTTTTCCTTTGAATAATTATAACACTTAAGAGTCGTTTGGGGTCCCTCACCTCGCCTCGTAATCTCTCGCTCTCTCTCTCTCGCTTTTGCAGGTCTATATACAAAATTCCAGCTGCCTATCAAATTGTGATTTAATCTTTAAGACACAGTGGCGGAGTGTGTATGTGTGTATGTGTGTAATCGTATCATGGGATCGAGCTGGAGCCCCTTCAAAAGGCAAAACATGTGGGAGAGCAAATCTGTCAGAATCTGTTTCGGTGTCGGCATTGATTTGAAAGCCCAACTATAAAGCGAGGTGTATACCTACCTTCAAGTGAATGGGACCATCTCAGCTTACAAGGAAGCTGAGGAGCTTAAACCGAAGTTAAGCTGGTAACGAGACTGCGCGGAGACATTCTGACTGACCATTGTCGTGGTGCTCGAGGTGGGCAGTTTGTGATAACAAAAACTTAATCAATCAGTCGATTTGTCGAAATCCAAGTTGAAATGTTGGACTTTTATAGAACGTAAGCTGAGTTTTAATTGAGGAGGGGACTTTTGCCGGTTCCTTTTGCAAAATACCCTGCATAAATGTATAGAGGAGCGCAAAATGGCCATCATTTTGACTTCCGTTTCATTCAAACTTCGGTTAGTAAGCTATCAGTGGGCACAGTGGCTTAGTGGTAAGTGCGTTGGACTACTAAGCGATATGTCGAAAAATCACAAATTTCAACTTAAGGTTTTTTTTCCACCTCTTTTTGTGACACCTCTCGCGAACGTCTGACAAACATCCGACAGTATAACTGTCTTGAAAGAGCTTCTCAATTAGCCGTTTGGAGTCGGCGCACAATTGTAGATCCCTTCCATTCGTTCCAAAAATGAAAAACTCACACAAAACGAGATGTTATGAGAAGCCAGGCCTAGGGTCCCTACGGACCTGTTGCCCCAACTATTTATTTTTTGTTAGATATCAGCGTAAAAAGTCATTTCCTCCTACCATTGGCGTGTTATCCACGACTAGATGCATGATACTTACGAGCGTAAGCTAAATAGATCTTCCTTAAGAGTATCTGTGTAAACTGTCAACTTAGAGGAAGATTCAGCAGGGCGAAGCGCTAAAGCGACAATAATTTTATCAGAAAATTGCGAATCAGTAGACCGGCCCTAACGTTCCGGAGGCCGATTTTTCATCGATTCCAGATCGGAGGAACAACGCTGTAAAAAAGATCCTAGTCTTAGGTATAGCGCGGCAAAAATTATATGGAATTCAAGCCAACTTGGAGTGCGCATCTCTCTGACCAAATACCACCCTCACTGACGACGCTTATTAATAGAGACCCCGGACTGGAGCGCCACCTATGACAAAGTAACTAAAAGTAAGACCACAATTGTAAAATAATAACCTCTGCATTTTTTTTTCTATCAAATTTCGCATACAACCCTAATTTGGATACACTGTGAACGTGCCAGGAAACCACTGCTCCGCTTGCGTCGGACGAATAGCAAAATTCTGTTCTGGCATCAAATCAGCTGCTACGATATTGTATGCATAGCTTCTGGGTGAATCCGCTCCTCCAGTGTCAGGAAGGACTTTCGTTCGGCATGCTGTCGCAACTTTGTCGTCCTTGAATGCGATATCACTCAGTGGCAACTTGTCCATGAATGTTCTTAGTGCGACATACATTTCATTGATTTGCGAAGAGTTGAGGACGTTTAATTTTGAAATATCCAAGGGACGCATAACTTCCAACATATTTCTTGCATTTTGCTTCAATCTAACGAGCGGCTCTGATGGCGGTACCATTTTGCTTGCAAAGTCTATTGGATTTGCGGTCAAGCACAATCCTTGTTTGATGTGCATCATCTGTTGGAAAATTTCATCGGCTGTCGGATTTATTGGTGATCGTCGTAGTGCAAGGGGTTTTTCTTCCCACTTGTCGCAGGTTGGTTTTCTTATTTTCTTGAAGAAGGGCATTTTTTTGATGATTTTCCTACGAAAATTTTGACAAATTGTACCCGTCTATGTGGCCTACGCCATATGTTTGACTATGAATCATAAACTAAGTAGAAATAGACTGACAGCTTTTCTACGTCTCCCTGATTTACCCCGCAAATTTGTTCACTAATACCCGCTTTTCCCTCTTTTTTGGCTGAAGCTGTCAGTCCATTTAATGCTAAGTTGATGGTGTAGAGTTGGTAGTTACACAATCACAAACTCAAAATCACTGAGGTCGGAAATTAAGGAACTATACACAAATTTGATATTTTTTTTACAGTATTTATTTCATACAGGACTTCTCTTTATTCCTGGAACCCATTTGCAATATATATCTTTCGACAAGACCCCTATTTTGGTAACTAGTAACTTGTATCGCGATCTGATTGATGTTATAATTTCTGCAAATGGCGTCACACGTCAATCATTTGACATTTGTGAACTACAGGCAAGCAATGGAGCGCTATACTCCGTCAAGACACAATGGATATTGTTTGAATATCGTTCCCTGGTCGCGTAACCTACCGCAGGTGGGGATTTTGGAGGATTGAAACCAAAATATCTGAAATTAAAAAAAAAAAAATAAGGAGTGTCTATTTTCCTTAAAATTATTAAAAATCTTTTTTTTACATTTTTTGAAGTTGATGAATTGAAAGAAAAAGATATTTTTCAGTGTGAAAATTTGGTCTACATGCGATCTACAGGGGTACACTGGTATGTGCCGATTAGTGTGCCCGCTGCAGAATTCTGAAAAGTCGCAAGAAAAAGGGCCAATGAAAAAAAAAGGTGCCATTTCTAAGTCCATTCTACAAATTTACTTAGACAACTGCGGTACTTTTTAAAAGTTTTAATTTGGGAATAAGAGCAATTAAAAAATTTTCGAAACACATTTTCCAAACAAAAAAAAGGCCAAAATAGCAAAAATCCGTGGCAGACTCTCGAAAAAAGTGTCAAATTAAAACTTTAGTCGCATAACTCTCACGCTGCGGCTTGCAGAACGCCTTGATACGTTCACGTGGTATTAAAAAATGGCTAAACTCTCTTTTAATTATTCTGTTCATACCTATTGTCTTATATTTCGTATTCTGTTTGGATTTTATTTTTGTTTGCTCTTGTAATTTTTTTTTTTTTTTTGAATAAAATTTTAAAATAATTTCCCGATCAATGGTATATTCTTCTAACATATTTGATTTGATAGGTATATTCACCTCTTGTCGTCACTATTCCACTATATCAAACAAAAGGCTGTAGGTATATACCTACATTCAAAATGAGAACCCTGAAATTTGTATATTTATTTAGTTTTAAGCTGCTTTGATACATAAAATAAAATTAAATTATTATTAGGATACCACCCGCTATAAAGATCATATTTAACAAAACCTATCTTATGAAAATCCCAATCAAAATGTGCAAAATGGAATTGGCACAAATGATTGTCGCAAGGTTATTTTTTTCGACGAAAACAAAATTTAACCTAGATGGGCCGGATCCCGGATGACCTCAGTAAAGAGGAGCGATTTTTAAACTGTTGTGTATGAATAGTCTTTTAACTCTCTGTACACACACAAAGAAATGGGAAACAGGTCTATGCTTATGTCACACAGAGTTTAGTTTCTAAGTTATGTGATACTTGTTAAGTTAGTCATTTAAGTGATTCTGTAAAATAAAGAACTGAATTGAAACAGCAATTGGCGACGAGGATGGTTCGTAAACCAAAAAATATCCGAAAGCATCGTACATAAAATGGCTGATTTTTTAATAAAAAAACACGTTTAATTAAACCTATCCTATTAATCTATATGTCGGAAGCAGACGATAAGAAGTGTATTAAAGTTGACGAAGTACACGCGGTCCCTACTCAGGAAATTTATATAAGCATGGGTTTAATTGGAAATTTGGAGGTGTTTATACCAGGTGATGACTTCACAGTGTACGAGAAACGCTTTTCGCAAATAATAAAAATTAATAAGATCGCGGAGGATAATAAAGTGCCTCTGTTCATGACCTTGGCAGGAGGAGAGGTTTGTAAAACTCTGAAAAATTTGTTATATCCGGATGAACCAGACAGCAAATCGTTAGAACAAATTTTATCATCGCTTCGTGATCATTATGCCCCGAAGACACATAAACGCTCGGAGAGGGTCAAATTTTATATGGCTAATCAGCAAAATGGTGAATCGATTTCGGACTACATAGTCAGACTTAAGGAATTATCTCTGAACTGTAAATTCGATTCATACCTGGATGAGGCGTTATGCGATAAGTTCATTACCGGTGTACGAGATGACGTATTAAAACAAAAAATGTTAGTCGAGCCCGACAGCAATAAATTCGCAGACTACTGTCAATTGGCCTCTAACTTCGAAATGGCGGAAAAAAATTGCAGAGTGGTAGCCACAAATCAAATTAATGCTATTAAGCCTCACAACCAATCGTTCGTGGTTAAAAAACACCACGATCAAAGTTCACATAATCACAGGCCTCAGAATGCCTTTCAACAAAAAAATAGAAATCGCCAAGGTAATCCAAATAAGGAAAGAAATTGCGGTCGCTGTAAGAAAAACCACACAGGCGAATGTCCAGCAACAAATTTGATCTGTTATCGCTGTCAACGCAGGGGTCACACCAGAGCAGCATGCTATGCAAATGTAAACAACATCACGGCGGCAAGCGCATCTTTACCAGCAGGTTGTATATTAAATATTGATGGCAAGGAAATCGTTTTTGAGGTAGACACTGGATCGTTCATAACTATTATTAGTGAAACTATATATATGAGATATTTTTCACATAAGGCGTTAGAATCTCAGAGTAAAACTATATTTTCATTTTCAGGAGACGTAATTGATGTGGTAGGAAGCTTTTGGGCAGGAGTGCAATATGATGGTGCATGTTATGATCTCAATTTGGTGGTTGTTAAAACAAAGCTTAAAGCTGCATGTTTATTGGGAAGAGACTGGTTAGATGTTTTGCAACCAGAATGGAGGACCTTGCTTGTAAAAAGTCCAAGTAAATGGAACAAAGGTAAATTAGAGTCTATTGCATGTGCGAGAAGTGGAGAGGAAATTAATATAACCTTATTAAATGCCATAAAAGACTATTCATACACAAAAGACAGATTCCCAAACGTTTTTAATCAAGAAATTAATACGCCTATAGTGGGTTTTGAGGCAGACATTAATCTATCGAAAATGCATGCCGATGCACGGCCTATATTTTGTAAATCGTATAACATACCGTATAAATTCCGAGATCAATTTAATGAAGAAATAGATAAGTTGGTGAATCAAAATATTTTAGTGCCTGTAAGGACGGCCCGGTGGGCTTCTCCCTTGTTTGCCGTTCCGAAATCAAACGGACAAATTAGATTATGCGTTGATCTAAAGAAAACAATAAACAAATTCATTGATATAGAGGAATATCCCCTACCCTTACCGGAAGATTTGTTCGCGAATTTGGCAGGATATAAGTATTTTTGTGTGATTGATTGTGTAGGCGCGTACTTGCAAGTTTTGGTTGAAGAAAAATCTCGAGAGTTTTTAACTGTTAATACTCCAAAAGGGTTGTTTCAATACACGCGTCTAGTTTTTGGGCTAAGTAGCAGTCCAGCAATTTGGCAATCTATCATTGATAGAATTTTATTAGGTACCCAAGCTTTAGCATATCTGGACGATATACTTATAGGAGGAAACAGTTACGAAGAGTGTGAAAGTCGGTTATTTGAGGTATTAGAAAAGCTTAATCAGCACAATGTACGGATAAATTTAACTAAATGTAAGTTTTTGGTTACCGAAGTTCAATATTTAGGGCATATTATTAGCAATGGTACTATTCGTCCATTGCCGGATAAGATGATAGCCATCGAAAATGCTCCCGAACCAAAAAATATCACGGAGTTGCAGGCATACTTAGGATTGCTAAATTATTACTCCCAATTTTTACCTAATGTTTCGTCACAGTTAAAAAGCCTTTATGATCTGTTGAGAAAGAATCAGCAATATAAATGGACTTCGATAGAGCAGAAATCGTTTGAGGAAAGCAAGAAGTTGTTGAAGAATAATTGTGTACTGGAATTGTACGATCCTAAGAAACCAATATTAATTGCTACAGATGCCAGCCCGTACGGCATTGGGGCAGTAATGAGTCACTTGGTTAACGGAACCGAAAAACCAATTCGATTCGTGTCTCGATCATTAACTGCAGCTCAAAAGAATTGGAGTCAACTTCATAGGGAAGCGTTTGCCATAATTTTCGCGTTGGAACACTTCCATAAATATATATATGGACATAATTTCACATTATATACTGATAACCAAGCGATCTCAGAAATTTTTAACCCATCGAAGAGTACAAGCGGAGTCGCAGCCGCACGTTTACAAAGATATGCAGTTAAGCTGAATATGTATCAGTATCGAATTGTTCATAGAAGATCGGCGGCAATGGGACATGTAGACGCGCTCTCGCGTTTACCATTACCTATAATTGAAAACAATATTCAAGAGGATTGCGTTAATTTTCTCTCTCTCTCTTCGGAAATGCCAATAGACATGGAACAGATAAGGGTAGAAACAAAAGCTGACGTGGAATTGAGGGAAGTACTAACTTTTCTAAAGGAAGGAAAAAAACATTTTTTGAAAGGGACTGTTTTAGGAAGTTATAAAAAAGGTTTAGGAAATGCGACTAAGTTCAGTTTGGAAAATGAATGTATTTTTTATATGGACAGGATAGTCGTTCCCAGTGTTCTGCGGCCTAGGATTTTAAAAATGCTCCATGAGAGTCATGCGGGCATTGTTAAAATGAAGCAATTATCTAGGTTGTATGTTTGGTGGCCCCAAATTGATCGTGATATTGAGCAATTTGTTAAATCGTGCATGCCATGCCAGCAATTGCAGAACTATGCGAAAGAGAAAACATCGCATTGGCCGGCTAGCAAAGTTCCCTTCGAGCGAGTTCACATGGATTTTTTCTTTGTTGGAAAGAATACCTTTTTATTACTTATTGATTCATACAGCAAGTACGTACACATATACATCATGCAAAAAACAAATGTCTACGCGGTAATTGATAAGCTTGAAGAATTTTTTTCTGTTTTCGGTTTATGCGAGGAGATAGTTACGGACAATGGTCCACCCTTCAACTCGAATATATTTTATAATTTCGGTAAGCGGTACGGAATAAAGATAACGAAATCACCACCTTATCATCCCCAATCAAATGGGATTGCCGAAAGAAATGTCCAAACGGTCAAAAAGCATTTAAAACGATTTTTAATCGACAACTCCACAGAAAGCACACCAATTAAAAAGTTGATTAATAAATTTCTGTTCATGCAAAGAAACACCATAGCAACATCAACATCTTGCACGCCTGTCGATATTGTGTTTAGTTATAAGCCTAGGACCTTATTAGATTCCTTAAATAATAAAAACACATTAACAAAAAATAAAGTATGTAGATGTTACAATAATGAATTGTCAAACAAAAAAATGTTAAACGAAAAAGAAAACTACAAAAATTCATTCGAATTTAAGCCCAATGAATTAATTATGTACAAAAACATTTTTGGAAATAACGTCAAATTGCTCCCAGGTAGAATTATAAAAAAAGTTAGCACATTTATTTATGAAATTTGTCTGAATAATAGTGTTATCAAAACGGCACATAAAAATCAAATTAAAAAACAGTTTAACAGAAATAAATATTTTTTGAAAAGAAATTATAATGAATTTGTTGATAGAACTGAAATTGTTAAGTCAGGTAGACAAAAGAGAAAAAGAAGCGAAAATGAAATAGAGAAATGTGAACATTTTTGGAGTAATCGACCGAAAAGAGTTATAAAAAGACCTGAAAGATTAGGTTACGATAGTGTATGAATTCTTATAACCACGAATAGTATCTTTTTTTTGTTTTTTAAAAGGGGGGGAAACTGTTGTGTATGAATAGTCTTTTAACTCTCTGTACACACACAAAGAAATGGGAAACAGGTCTATGCTTATGTCACACAGAGTTTAGTTTCTAAGTTATGTGATACTTGTTAAGTTAGTCATTTAAGTGATTCTGTAAAATAAAGAACTGAATTGAAACAGCAACTGTCACCATAGCAGAGAAGGAGGCTCATTCCACTTGGCACATCCCAGCTCATTGATCTCTCGCGAAACACAAGCGCTGCTTTTTCCTTGAGGCATTAATTGGTGGTTTTTTCTTAAGGTTCAGGTGCTTTATGTGTTTAGCATTGCGAATTATGCGGGTAACAATGAATAGGATGGCCATAACATTAGCTTTCTCCCTAGTTTTAGCTGCCGATAAAGCTGAATTTGACGCTATTCTAAGGATACTTCGCGTTTCGTGAAGTGTTAAGGCAGAAGAAATGTTTCCTTTAAATTTTTTTTGCGTAAGACGACCGGTTTTCTAAATAATGGCTGACACAATGATCACTATTTTTGTCCTTTCCTATACTCTGTTGAACATCTCTCATATGTCATAGTCCTTTTTTTCTAATCCAACATATAACGGGAGAAATATCGATTTAACTTCTTAAAAATGCCTGCTTCTAATCTTATGACTTGCAGTGTATGTAGCATAAAAATTTAAAAATAATGGTTGGCAATTTTTTTTTTTTTCACGGACGGACGGATCGAAGGGAGTACCTCGTTCGCTGTCAAACCTGAAGATGGTTACATCTTGAACTTACTGTCTGAATTTTCATCAATACTGCAGAAGCATTTGCTATTTTAAAAGTCGCCAGGAAAATAAGCGGAAAATTTGTACTAAAAGCAATCAGCAACACAAACCACAATTCGGACCTTGTCTCCGAAATAAGGTATAAAATAATTATGATGCCTAATATATTAAAGTTAATGTGGACCCCTGGCCACGCTAATATCCGAGGAAATGAGGAAGCCGACAATGCTGTTCTGCAAAAGATGCGCCAGTCCTCAGATTTGACATATTTTCAAAACAAGATATGAGAAGACATATACACAAATTGTTAAAAATCAGGCAGCAAATGGAATGGAATCTATACCAACATCATAACAAAAAAATTAACGCCGACAAATCTCGGCCCTGATATCCTACAAAAATATTTAAAACTTCGTTTGTCTAAGGCTACCCATCAACACCTGCTAAATAGAAATAGAAAAAGTCCTCCACTTGGCACAATTTGCAACGTAACGCTTGATATCACTCATGTCATAAATAACTGAATAGTAATAATAAAGTCTAATTTCAGAAATGTTCCAATCTATGCCGTAGGTACATAAAAATCCCAATCCCGACAATATCGAAAATATAAATAAATTTCTCTCTTGTATAACTCTTAATCCATAATTAAGCCGAAAGTATTTAACGATCAGAGCCGGTTTGTTTTTGTTCGCCTATTGGTTTGTTGTTTTTTGATACTTAATTTGTAAACGTCTTATATACCTACGTATTACATGACAATGTAATAAAATTAAGATTTCCATTACTCAAAAACATTTTTTTTTATTCAGTAAAAAAGTGATTCAAAAATAAAATTGGATGATTCATTCTGCGCCACCCTGTACTTGAAAACCTAGGATAAGACTTGAAACCATCAACATTTCTCAAACTTCTCAAAATTTTCAACATCTTTTATAATTTTGACAGGAAAACCCAGCTTGTCTGAAAAGACCCCGAAATATTTAAACTTCTTCACATGGACAGGTGCAAAAAAACAACTACTCACACATTCAAACAGCTGTTACCGTTTAGGCCAATTACGGACCAAAAGGAGTTTTTCTTCACACCTATTTCAAGAGACTGGTCAAATTCCAACCCGGCATGTAGAAACCGCACCGCACTACCTAATGATCGGCCAACATCCGGCTCCAGACCAACTTACAAGATCTTTATCAGCCTTCGAACTCCTAAGTCAACCTCTACCAAAACCGTTCTTGCCCTAGGGCACGCGACCACTCAAATTAAAACTTTTGTTCGCATCAGCAGCATTTCAAGTCGTGTTCCCTATAATCAGTCGATGATTTGTCCCACTAAAGCACACTCTCCATTACCTGTCTATGTCTATACCTTGTTATTAATAAAACACAAAATGGTCGGTGCAACATTGACAGTTTGTGTCAAAAGAAAGTCCCAGTCAATTTGTGTTTCATTCAATTTGCACAATTTATACTACACCGTCAGCCATTTGTCATTCGCAGAGACTACGAACTGCGAGTATAGGCGACATTTGTGTGGCTTGTCAATTCCATCATAAGGTCTATGCTTCACAATAGGCCAGAACCTGCGCCACATTGTCATTTAAAAATCGATCTGGTAGATTATCCCGTAATCATTGTCAGAAGATCGAGAGAAATAGTGTGAACAGAACGATGCTAATTAGGTAACTGAAAGTTACGGACCTGAGTCGATTGGGACTTCGTTGCCATTGTTGATGGAACTGGACGTGAGTTTTAATTAAAAATATTAATGAAGCCTATAGATATGACGAAATGTGGAATATTTGGCCTCCTCCCTTCCACAAAGAACGCTCGCAGGTGCAGCTCACCTATTTTGCATAAAGATTATAATGAAGCTGCGTTTTCATGTTTTATTCAGGCGCATTATGGTATGCCTCTTATAATGAGGACTATATAAATATTAACAAAAAAAAATAGAAACTCCCATAAAACATAAAAAATTTAATTTTCAAATTTATTGCTAATAAATAATATAAAATGCGACGGTGTTTCATTAGTGACCATCTCAGCTCTCTTATTATTGATAAAGAGTTATTCGGAATAAGAGTGGTTGGGTAGATATAATTCGGTGCTTTTTCTTCAGATTGTGAAGTCTGTTAATTTTTGCATTTATTAGGGGAACTGGGTAAACCAATTGGGTGGAGGATTGACGCGATTTATCTGCTGCTAAATATGCGAGGAATTTCTATTAATTTTAATTCGAACCCGACGGATTTAGTTGGAATATAATTTTGTTGGGTGTGGATTTGGGACATCTTTTACCTACGTTTATGGTGGTGAATACAGGGAAGAGCAGAGCTTTTACCTCTCTCTTAAGCTGGCATAAAGGGTTCTTATTAATCTAGACTTGTGGAGGGACACTTTAAAGTCTATTTTGTTTCCACCTTTAGACTTTTGTACTATTTGACTATCCGAGCTTCGCAAGTAGGTACAACTTCTCAAGTTCCAGTAGTATTTCTACTTTTTTGGATTTTTTAAAATAAATCAGACATAATTATTTTACTTAGATTTGATAAAATTATCTTAATTATCTTTACTAAAATATTTAGGTAATTTTAAATTTTGGGTTTGGTCCTATACTTTCCAAAAATTAAGTAGATACTATATCTTAGGTCTCAGTTCTATTTTTTTAGTTTTCGGTACATTTGAGAAAGCCGATTTTCATCACTGCTGTAAATAGACCACCAGTTGAAGGCGGTGCCGTGAAATAACGCCGAGCGAAATAACGCCGAATTCCAAAATTCGGCGTTATTGCGCTTTCACAAAGTGAAATAATGCCGAATTTCAGAATTCGGCATTATTTCACATTGACAAAGTGAAATAAAGCCGAAGCAAATGTTTCCACAATTCGGCATTATTTCAATTTCTTAAAGAGGAACAATGCCGAATTCAGAGAAAAGGCAAAAGAATCTGTAAAGCCAACTGTACTTGTTAGAAAAACAAGTGAACTTTACCGTAATCAATGTTTGTTGATTGTAACTCGATGTGCAGTCATCTCATTAGTTGATGATTTTTGAGTGATACACATCGTTTAAATGGCAAATTTGGGTGAATCAGTACTTTTATATGAAATCTGTGAAGGTTTTAGAATGGGAAGCGAACTTTTGTATATACCCGAAACAAAGCAACTTTATAAAATTAAATCAAAGTCTAGATTGTTTAAGAGATATACGTGTTATAAGAATGAGTGTAATGCAAGTGCAGTTGTTGAATTTAACAATGAAAATTTAGTTCGAATTCCAAAAGTCAGTGCACCACACAACCATTCGACACAAGAAGACCTTCGCGGTAAATTAAAATTATTAAGCGAAATAAAAAATGAATGTGCAAATGTTTCGCTCAAAAGAAGTGGTATTGGCGAAGTTTTTGACGAAGTTTGTGGTAGAGGTGAAAATAGTGCGTCTGTTCAGTTTGGCAAAGTTCGGCGACAACTTATTAACATCCGAAACAGTTCGTTTCCTAAAGCCCCCACATCTGCTTCAGAGATATCTGCAATTTTTAAGGATCGACGTGTAATGCATGATTTTGGTATGTCTCGGTACAAACGTAGTGACCTATTCTACAGGAGCACTGTTATTGAACCGGGATTTTCGTACACTATATTTATGTCTACGACAATCTCTGAGGAAATACGGAAGTTACCGGACGGGAGCCCGAAAAATTATCTTCTGGACGGCAGTTTTAGCGTTGTTCCATCTTGCGGATATAAACAACTTTGTTTAATCCATTTTGCTCACGACGATCATGTAATACTAAATAATTATTATATTAAGATTTATATGCATTTAATGAATTTTTACTTGCTAGGTTTACCCGTTCATTTACATATTAATGATTAATAAATCGGAAAAAATGTACCTGCATGCATTTCAGTACATTGAAGCCAATTTGTTTAAAGCTCTTTTGTCACGGATTTTGAAAAAGGCTTAAGAAATGCTTTGCAGAAAATATTTCCGTCTGCCACATATACAACTTGCTGGTTTCATTTCTGCCAAGCTAGGATATGGAATCGGCGTTTGAACTTCTGAATAACGAAGCAAAAGATGTGCAGTTCAATGTAAAGGGAAAGTGTATATTTAAAGATTTTTTAATATACTTCAGAAAGCAGTGGATAGAAAGGGTAAGAAAAAGTTTTCGGTAGTTCCACATACAACATAAAAAAATTCGCGCGAATTTCGAACTATTATTTTTTCAAATTCTAAATGCTGAAATAAATAAAATGGTCGAGAATTTTTACTTATTAAAGTTAAAATACTATTTATATTTCTGGAAGTTGAAAATATAGTAAAAGTTCTAGGCCATCTTATTTACTATTTTCCAATTGGTAGAAATATACATTGTATAATAAAAATATTGATCAGACTTTAACTGTAACACCAAATGAATTTCTTAATTGAATGCAAATTATATATATGAATATATGTGTATGTTTAGGAAACTCCTTCATCTGTATCTGTGTTCAGGTCTCCTATGAGAACAACAAGCGCTGTTGAAGGGTACAACAGTCGACTGAGCCGGAAGTTGGTGAAATTTGGAAATTTTTTCAAGTTCGTAGACTGCCTGCTGGATGAAGATGTTATAAAATCTAAAGAATTTTTAATGTCAATTGACGGTACATTCCAAATCTTTGAACCACCAAAGAAAAAATACAAAGACAGGGGACATCAAATTGAAGCGGCTTTAGTTAAACTGGACAAAAAACGTATATCAATCCAAGACTTTCTTAACCAAATGACAAATGAAAGTAATAATTTACTTTCTGAAGACTTGTTAATTGAAAGTGTAAGCAGCGAAGATGAAGACGATGTGAGTCCAGATGATGTAGAACCGGATTATTTTAATGTTGATGATATATCTCTATTGTGCATTATATGTTGTGAAAATGCTCGAACTATCCTTCTACAACCTTGTAATCACTTCAAACTGTGTTTAAACTGTTATACAGTATTGTCAGACAAATATTTAAAGCTTAATAATCCAATTCTTTGTCCAATTTGCAGGCAAATTGTTCAAAAAACCACCAAAATATATTGTTAAGCTCCGATATTTTGAGCTATAGTTTCCTAAATTTTGTTTTGTTTATAAGTATTGACACATTTAAGTTACTGGATAGGTTCCTTAAAATCAAAATAAATAGTTTTCGTTCCGAATGTATATTAAACGTAGTCTTTGTTAATTAAATAAAACTACGAATTGTTGATTATTTTCGAACCTTATTAAAAAACGAAAACTTCGTTGAATAAATGAAAATAAAAAAAAAATAAAAAAAAAACAGTGTTGAATGGGTTTGAGTACGTGTGAATACATTCAGACGTATATTTTCAGGGGTGGAAATTTAAAAAAAGGTAGGAATCTTTATCTGAATGTATTTATAAATGCAAAGCGAAATAAGGCCGAACATTAAAATTCGGTATTATTTCGCTTTCACAAAGTGAAATAACGCCGAATTCTGGAATTTTATTATATTATTGTTTTTTTAATTTTTAGTCTCTAATATCTTCTTATTGTTTGAAAATTCAATAATTTTGAGTTTTTGTGTCTCTTTTGATATACATTATATAGCTATGTTTTTCAGTTTGTATTAGTTTTTTGTTTTTCTTTATAAAAAACGTTAAACAGTTTTTTTTTTTCTCGCAATACCACAAATATAATAAAAATGAATTCTAATGAGATATTAACTGATAACGGCTGAGCGGGAGATTGAGCCAAAAATCTGTTCCCAAACATTTTGCTCGTGGCAAAAATCTCTTGTGTGTATATAGAGTTTATGTGACTATAACATTAAAATAGATAAATGTATATTTAAAAAAATGTATTCAACATGTGGCTAAGATTAATAGCAAGGTTGTAGTGAACGATTTAACAAAAAGTGGCTCAAGTCTCAAGTGAAACGAATTTATGTCTCCATCCGCACCTACTCGCTTCTATCCGCTATAATAGAAAACAGGATGCAGAACACTGTATCTACTGCCTAGAGAAAACCCACTTTTTTGCAACTCCCACCTTGTAACGCTTTAAAGCCGCAGCCACAAGGCACGCAATACACAATAAGATATACAAAAACAACGACATTGCAGTGAAGATACAAAAAGAAAACCGCGCGCTAACAACAAATTACCATACCTCTCAATTATCCCCATCATGCATCAATAACACCGATTGAGGCACAAAGGCGGTTCTTAATTTTTCCTCTTCAGCCAGCCCAGCCAGCGTTTGCGTTTTCCTCTTCTGTGTTTTTTTTTTATCTTTGTTTTTAAAAATATTTCCATATGAAGTTGTTGGCCAAGCAAACATAATTTCATCGCCACGGAGACACTGGCCCGCCTGCGCCACCCCTCTGGCCGGCATTAGCTCTCTACGCAATAACAAGACAAGGCCTAATTGAAAGTGAAACATAAATTTATGCAGCGAATACCATCGACCACACCGCTGCCATATGCACAAGACAAACAATTGCCTGCAAATCCGCAGGCCGTAATATATGCAGCACCATGCATCGGCCATCGGGGCCGGTATACACCACCTACATCATTCGGTATTCGGTCTGAGATTTCAATTCTGAGGGACTTTTGGTCGGTTTTGTTCAAGTTCCCATAGATGCAGACTTGGTGTCGCAGGCTCCGCCTGAACCTCTGCCTAGATCGGCCATGGCCGACGCGGTGGGTGGCGTGAGTGTTATCTGATATACAGTGCGACGGGTTCATCTGGGGGTTTCCCTATACATCGCCGCTTCAAGTGCGCTCTCAAAGCTCGCCCAGCGCTCCCACACTGTGTGTGTGTTTGTTGGGGGACATAGCTCGCTGTTCGGCACTGGATCCACATCTGGCACTTGAAGAGGACCCACACTCGAGTGTGCACTCGCGCATCAGCATGACCACGCGGGAATACACTGCACCGATTGTGATTTATTCACTTGAAGCGCGCACAGGGCAGCCATCTGGGAGACTCAAAGTACCACACCATCGCATATATGAAAGAAATGAAAACGACTGGAAAGCGGTACCCTAGGCTCTTAACTTTGCTGCTGCTGTTGTTGCTAGACATCGCGGCAGTCCGACCTCTGTGAAGAGCTATTGAGAGCCGCCGAAATAAAGCAGAAAACACAACGCCAAATCGAGATGTCAGTTTTAATTTATGCTCCTTGCGTCATACTTAGCCCATTCGAGTGCGCGCATGCGTGTGATCGTCCTCCTCTTTGTGCGATGCGCTGATCATGATGTCGATCTTCATCTTGTTGTTGTTCTTCTTCGAACTTTGAAAGTTGCAGCAGGCCTTTGTTTACAAGTCGACAGCGATAAATGAACGCACTTGTGGTCGTCATGGAATGTCCTTTTGTTGTTCGTCATGTAACTGCATGTAACTGTGCGCGCTCAGTCGGCTAATGGGACATTTACAGCAATTTATGCGTCGAAGATGTGATTCGGGATAGTTTTATAGATGCACTAGATGCCGAAGTGTGCGGTCTCTGTTCGTCGGAGTTTAAGGTGGTAAGCTACATTTTCCAACAAGAATCGAAACTCTTCAGCCCTTTAGCTGTACGGGTTTTGGCAGGCTCCTATGGCACTCTGCTCCCAGTGTCACCATGGATTATGGCAAGTGTTTTTTTGTCATTAGGAGATCTTCTGCTCTGGCTGCTTTCGAGGCCCTACTGTTGTTATATGGGTCTTTGGTTCGAACTCAGACGGTAAAAGATTGCGCACGGGTTGCAATGAACCTCTACCAAATTGGATCTGAAATCAGTTAGCCAAGAGTTCCTATTGCTTGGTTGATGACCTGGTTCAGGTCAAACTATATAGGGTACACTAAAACCACGCATACGGTCCACTTCCTTAGACCGAAATCGACTATATCCACTGCCAATTCTCTTTCGAGATTTTATCAAATAGTTGTTATTGACTTATGCGCTAATTGCAACGAAAAGCATCCAGCCAACTATAGAGGCTGCTTAGTTGCAAAACAGATTCAATTAGCAAAAGACAAAAAGCATAAACAAGCTATGCCAAATACAAAAAAGGACGCACCTAAAGACGTAAAGGACTTGCAGTTGCGAGCGCCAAAAGAAGTACCCATAGCCGATAAAAATATCAAAAAGATGTTAGTACCAAAAACAGGGGCGGGTACAGTATTGACATATGCACAGGCTGCATCGAAAAAAGTAGATAATGTCGCAAAAACGATAACTACAACTAAAACTAAATTAAATAATAATAATATGGAAACGTTCATGGAAAAAATCCTAAGTAGAATAGAAAGCATGGATAAAAGCAATAAAGCTATATTAGACAGAATCTCGCTCCTTGAGAAAAAATAGCGAAAGGCTAGGAAATAAGCTGACTGACTGGAGCTACTTCAGGCAGCATCTAGAGGATAGTATCCAGCTCTTAGAAACAATTGGAACAGAAGATCAATTAGAAGATGCTGTTCAAATATTAACTGTAAATATCCAAAGAGCTGTATGGGCTGCAACACCTAAAACGAAAACTAAAATCCAACAAAACTCGTATCCAAAAGTAATATGTGATATAATTACGGAAAAGAGACGAGCTAGAAAACGTTGGCAACAAACAAGGGCGCCCAGAGACAAAACAATACTGAATAATCTAAGCAATCAGCTTAAAAGATCGATAAGAGAATTTAAAAATGAGTCTCTTAAAAAATACCTTACCAATCTTACAAATGATGCTAGTACCGAGTACTCACTCTGGAAGGCAACAAAAAAAATGAAAAGGCCAATTGCTCACATTCCACCAGTTAAAAACAGTGAAGGTAACTGGGCTAAAAACAACCAAGAAAAAGCGAATTTATTTGCTGAATATCTTGAAGGCGTCTTTCAACCATATGAAGATAAAGACTGTCAAGAAAGCGAAGAATTGTGCGAAGAGGAAAGATACATGCAACCGGTAACGGCTAAAGAAATTGCCAATGAAATAAAAAAGGGTACTAAAAAAGCCCCGGGATTTGATTTAATATCAGGGGAAATCCTAAAACAATTCCCAAAAAAGGGCTTAAAGAAACTAGCACAGATCATAAATGCTGCATTCAGGATAAGGTATGTACCTAGCATGTGGAAAGTCGCGGAGGTGATTATGATACCAAAACCAGGCAAACCGCCAAGTGAAGTCACCTCCTATCGCCCCATATCTATACTACCTATGTTGTCCAAGTTATTCGAAAAGATGTTGATTAAACGTCTGAACAAAATAATCGAAGAAAAATCGCTAATCCCAAACCATCAATTTGGTTTTAGAAATGAACACTCCACGATCGATCAGGTGCATAGAATAACAGATAAAATCGAAAAAGCATTTGAAGAAAAAAAGATATGCTCTACTATATTAATTTCTCGATATAGCACAAGCTTTCGACAAAGTATGGCACAAAGGACTGATTTATAAATTGCAAAAGCATCTGCCAAAACAATTTTCAGAAATTTTAGAGTCCTATATATTAGAGAGATTCTTTAGAATTAAACTAGGAAATGACTACTCCACATTAAGAGAAATAAAAGCTGGTGTACCAGAAGGAAGTGTGTTAGGCCCTGTATTATATCTCTTATTTACTAGCGACTTGCCGAACAGTGATGAAACAACTGTGGCAACATTTGCAGATGATACTGCTGTACTTGCTGTGGGAGAAACTGTCGAAGTAGCGACAAAAAAACTACAGATTGCAGTGAACAATATAACAAAATGGACGAAAAATTGGCAAATTAAACTAAATGACCTAAAATCGGTCCATATAAATTTTACAAATAAAAATGTTCAGCACATACCTGTATTCATAAATGATAAAGAAGTACATTACGCAAACACAGCCAAATATCTAGGCATGACACTAGACGCAAAACTGCGCTGGAAAGCACATGTAAAGAAAAAAAGAGAAGAACTAAATATGCGCTACAGTAAAATGTATTGGCTTATAGGGAAATACTCTTGTTTGTCAAATTACAATAAATTACTGCTTTATAAGCAAATTCTAAAACCAGTATGGACGTACGGGCTCCAGCTGTGGGCATGCACATGCAAAACAAATTTACAGAAAATTCAAACATTTCAAAACAAAGTTCTACGGAATATAGTGAATGCACCATGGTACATAAGAAACGCTGATCTGCATAGAGATCTAGAAATAGAAATGATTGAAGATGAAGTCAAAAAAGTAGCTAATAGACATAAACTTAGGCTTCTCAATCATTTCAGCTCAGAAATGAAGGAACTATTAAATACTAACAATATGACTAGGAGGTTAAGAAGGATAAAACCTTTTGAACTAGCTACATAGCTCGAAAAATAAAACAAAAACAGTATTAAATCCTCTATGGACAAATACTTAGAATATGAATTTTAAAATATGAAAGACAAATTGCTGATTGGTTTAACTACTAGGTGCAATAATTGGAAAGCTGGCTAATCCCCGCCCTGCGACAATGAAATACCAAGAAGGTTGTATCGCAGGGAAAACGGGAAGACGGGAGAAGGGGTTAGTGGGTAAAAATCACCACACTGTTACTGAGTACGGGCTCGGTTTCGTCTTTGGAAGATTACCACCTCCCAGCGTAAAAAAAAAAAAAAAAAACTTATGAAGGGAGACGGCGACCCTTTTCTAGCTCGCAACCTTTACAACCAGCGGTGCCAGATTCCACGATTTATCGTGTTTTTAAGATTTTAGTGCTTAAAACTTATTCCACGATTTTTGACTTAAAAAAGCATAAAATTCCAAGATTTTTCAAATTTGTCGGATACAAAAATTCATTTGCAAAACTTAAGACGCCGATGCCGAATTTTGTAAGATAAGTAGCCTAAATTTTGAAAACTTTTTTATGAACCCCGATCTTCAATAGATGTAACAGTTTTTGGGAAAAACGTTTTACAAACAAAGTATGGTAATGAAAATTTAGTATTTCCGTTAATGAAAAAAATATTTTTTGAAGGCTTATCACTTCCGAATAAAATATCTGGCAGCACTGATTTCAACACTCTCCACAAAACTCTTAGTCGCACTTTTATAACACCATGGTTACCATGACTGAATACCCAGTTTTTGGCTAAAAATTAAAAAAATGTACTTTTGAAATTTCGACATATGTGCATCGAAAACGGTCCATACGGTAGTGACGAAAATTAATATCTAAGGTAATGTAGTCATTTCTAACTTAATAGCAAACTCAGTTTTTCTCTATATTATCGCACAATGAATTTTTGAAAAAGCATTTCTTTTTTTAGTTTAGCTTTCTTTAGTTTACCTGAAAACGGCAATAACGCTTTGGACCAAAATGCAAACTTAGAGTCAAGTTGATGTTTTCAAAATTATTGCGTCCTTAATTTTCAATTCGAAGCTCCGAAAAACGCTAATTTTAACGCCATTCTTGACTTCGATAAAACTTTAAAAACAAAGTAATGCTTCCATCCCGAACAATAACTTGTAATAGCTTTTCAGCTAATTAGTTTTTTTTTTATACCTTTTCGTGGGAACGGCTTTAGGATTTCTCCTGTAATTAAATCCAACCCTGGGGCCTGTTTTATATTTATATTTTCTTTCATTTCTTTGGGAAGTTCTTCAGCTGTTACCGGTTGTATAGGTCGATCTTCTACGCATCTTTCTTCGATTCCTTGGTAGCTTTTATCTTCATGGGGTTTGAAGACGTCCTCAAGATAATTAGCAAAAGTGTTTGTTTTCTCTTGGCTGCTTTTTGCCCCAGTTAGCCTCTTTGGTTTTTACTGGAGGAATGTGAGCTGTTTTCGGTTCATTTTTCTTGTTATCTTCCGGAGCGAGTAGTCGGTACTAGTATCATTAAAGTACGTTTTTAAAGTCTCATTATTAAATTCTTTTATAGACCTTCTGAGCTTATTGTTTTTTAGTGTGGTTTTGTCGTTTTGGCGCCCTTGACTGTTGCCAACGCTTTCTGGCTTTCCTCTTTTTTGTATCTTATGATTTCAAATATTTCGCGAGGGTGAAAAAATGTTGCTAAATCTTTTTTTGTTTTTTTAGGAGTTGCTGCTCATGCAGCTTTTTGTACGTTCAGTGTTAGTATTTGAACTGCTTCTTCTAGTTCGTCGACTGTTTGAATAGCTGATGATGGGTATGGATACTTTCTTCCGACTTCTGTCGAAAGTATTTCCAATCAGTCAATCAAGTTTTAGACTTTGTTCTTTTGTCATTATTGTATCGCCAAGTGTAAGAATTACCGAGGATCAGGGTCTTCTTTCACATTTATTTTATTTGAAGATATATTTTTAGATATAAAGAAGTCGACAAGTCTGGGGTTTTATTCCTATCTGTTGGAAAATAGGTAGGTTTTCCCGTCGAGTGGTACCTTGCGCCATCTTCTTCAATACCTACAGTTATAAAGTCTCTGCCTCTAGTAATTGTTAATCTAGATCCCCAATACTTATTCTTGGCACTAAAATCCCCTCCCGCGATTAATCTCTTGTGAAATATGCGGAAAAGATTTTTTAAATCATTTGTCTTTAGTCTATAGCTAGGAGAGCAATATACTGATGCAACGGATGGTTCCCCACTGCTCGTTTTTATACTTATGAAAATTCCTTGGCTGGTACATGATTGGAATTTTGCTTCTAAATCGTATTCAATCGTATTCTTTATTACCACTTCAGTCGCACTTCGAGCCGTCGACTCAGCGTCATTAACTCGCTTTTCTTCAACAACTGTATCTGTGCTTAATAGACTGGTAGCACGCTGAGTATGTTAAATATTTGTACGTGAGCCTAGGGCCGCAGCTATTTTCCGGAGCCAATACTTTTATTTTGACATTTGGAACTATAATAACCTTTACAGCTTTCTACGATAACGACCGTCGCCTGCAACTCGAACATGAATATTCATCAACAACATTAAGGCAGATAGCTAATGATCTGTTCACTTTATTTATAATAAATCATCAGAAAAGAAAAGTTGATTAAAATATATTCTGCTCAATGCGTGGATGCCGTAGATTTGTTACTAGTGGTCTAACTGAGAATTTAAAGACGCGAATTCATCTTGAACTCTTGAACCGACTGCTGCTAAATGGATTCATTCCGTTTTAACGAACAAATTAATTAAACAAATTAATCTCAGTCAGTCGATGAAATTCAGCCATAGGAAGTCGTGAATATCTAAGTTTTTCCCCGCAGTCTCTATAGTGAGCGTTTTCTTCGGGGTATTTTTCTTCGACAGTGAAATATTCATTGGTTCAAATGAATACCAAGTGACTACCACTTAGTTGGTACCGTTGCCGCTGAACAATGTAAAAAATGGGACTGAAAATATAATATAAGATAAAAAAAAAGCAGAGACATTTATTTAAAACAAATTTATTCATTACAAAACACTTTCTTTATATTTTTGCATTCCTCTTCGTACAATAAAGAATAAAGTGGCAACGCTGCCACTTAATAGGAGAAGATGGCGGAAAAGTACTTTCCACTATTGGTATTATTTATCTAGATCGAGTTGTAGAAAATAAAGAAGCACTGCCTGATCATGCGAGTCATCTGTTACAAAATAAGTATTCCCATCTTACAAAACAGGTGACATTGGAATATCTCTTCGTACATCTACCATGCGGTTGACGACTATCCTCTCCCAGGTCCAATTGCTCCATTTACAAAAATCTTCTTAAACACATCCTGAGCTAAACCGATTGGGGTTCCATCTACATACGCACATATAGGCCAGGGATGCTGGCTTTACTCGTAGAATATGACGAATCCGTTGCGGCAGCTTTTTTAACTGAAAGATAGACAGAATACGCGCCAACTGACAGTAGTTAACAAGAAGTCTTATAATTATAGAAGTCTAGGCAAACGCCTAGTTACAATTAAAATCAAAGCCAGATTCGACAAGCTTTATGTGGGCCGAAGAACAACAAAAGCGTTTTCTGATGAATGATTTCATAAGCTTTTGCAGACCGTTGGGTCAGTATCCTAAATGATAGGTACGAGTACTAAAATCGTTTGACCAACTCACTACAAAAAAGGATTTGGGGTATGTTATAAGATGATGCCAAGAAAATACTTAGTCTCCTAGTCACAAGTTAAAATATGTACTCATGTGTAAGGAAAAAATGTGACTACCAGCTTAATACTAACATAAAGCAAAACAAAATATCGTATAACATTAACAGATATAAAAAAAGAGATAGTATATAAATATTTTAAAGAGAGCCAGTACTTCATGCAATAGGGTATAGCTCTGTCAATACAGCTGCCAGCGAGCTGCGAAACCAGCTATATCTAAGGACGGTCCAGAGCCAATTGAATTTGCGATGGGCTTGGGCATTACAATTGTGATAAAAAGCAAGAGTTTCCCACATCTCGAAAGATATTAAGATATACAGACGCAAACGTAAAAGATGAGAAGCCAAGATGGACCACATTGCGACTGACGGAAAGGCATTTTTCCAATATTTAGACTTTCCCCTATATTCAGAGGTGTTAAATTCGTATATTATATCTTCTATAGGATATATACAAATTGAGCCTTAAAAATGTGTTCGTTTGTCGCCGATTCCGCCTTAACTCATTTACCGATTTTAACCAAACCTTGACACATCTTTGGTATTGATCTATGTATGATTTTTGTAAAGTTTGGTTGAAATCGGAAAACTTATTTGAGTATTATGCGCGCGTGAAAAAAAAAACATGAATTTGAGTAAATTTTTGTTTTCTTCCGGTGGCGTTGTAGTCGATATCCTAAAGACCTAAACCACTCAACCGATTTCAATGAATTTTTGTGGCTGTGTATGGTTAGTTACAGTTTGAAAGATAGATCAATATTTTGGACCCGATAGGTGGCGCTGTGTTCAATCTCCTAAGCTACTCAACCGATTTCAATGAAATTTTGGGGCCGTGTATAGTTCGTTACAGTTGGATAGAAAGGACACTATTTTGGTATGGTGGGTACGGCTATATGTAAAAGAGACTGACGTCCGTATCTGTGCACTCTTTCCATGTTTATGGGGATGGGATTGGGGATGGAACTTTGCATGGCGAACCGCATTTAAAAAAAAATTGAATAGAAATACGGGTAGTGTCACCTCCAATACAACAAAAATGATTTAAAATGTTTAATTTTTGAATTATTTTGGCCGGGCTTATCGCTACACAATTTGAAATTGAAAGTCGACTCAGTTATAATTTTGTTGCGCAACCTCAATCCACCCAAATTTTGTAACTAATCGCGTTTGATTTGCCCGAACCGAAGCCTGCAAGGACGAACAAGGGAAAATCGTAGTAGAATCGCAGTCGATGCTGAGGATATGGAAGAACTACTTCTGCAGACTGTTTAACGGCGATGACGAACAAAATCCCGCTGTCAGGCAGAATGAACCATTCAACCTGGACGATGAAGACCAACAATTCCGTCCACCCGACCTAGACGAAGTGAAGATAGCCATATCTAAGCTGAAGTCCAACAAAGCGGCTGGAGCAGATGGCCTAGCCGCCGAGCTGTTCAAAGCGGCAGGCGATGACTTGGGTAGGAGCATGCACCAACTCATCTGTAAAATATGGTCGGAGGAAAGTATGCCCGATGAATGGAACCTCAGCATTGTTTGCCCGATCCTCAAGAAAGGAGATCCTCTGAACTGCGCCAACTACAGAAGTATAAGTATTCTTAACATCGCCTACAAGATCTTATCTGCCGTGTTGTGTGAACGCCTGAAGCCTTTCGTCAACAACCTGATTGGTCCCTATCAGTGTGGCTTCAGGCCAGGAAAGTCTACCGTTGACCAAATATTCACACTGAGGCAGATCTTGGAGAAAACCCAGGAAGTCCAAATCGATACCCACCACCTTTTTATCGATTTTAAGGCCGCCTGTGACAGCATTTATAGAGACGAGCTATAAAGAGCAATGTCTAGTTTTGGCATCCCTGCCAAACTCGTCCGTTTGTGCAGGATGACAATGGAAAATGCACGCTGCTCCATTAAGGTCGGTAAAGAACTCACCGAGACCTTCAAAAGACCTGCAAAATTCAAACGCTAACACCAGAGGCACTATCTTCCATAAGTCCGTCCACCTACTCGCTTACGCCGACGACATCGACATAATCGGCAGAACGCAGCGTGATGTCACTGGCGCGTTCGTGAGCATTGAGACGGAAGCGGCAAAGATGGGTTTGGCGGTCAATGAGGGCAAGACAAAGTATATGCTGTCATCAAGAAAGGACACCCAACACCGACGTCTTGGACAAAATGTCACCATAGACAGATATAACTTTGAGGTGGTAAAGGACTTTGTTTACCTAGGCTCCGCTATGACTTCAGACAATGACACCAGCGCTGAGATTAAACGAAGAATAACTCTTGCCAATCGCTGTTTCTTTGGGCTAAGAAAGCAATTGAGTAGCAAAGCCCTCTCTCGAACAACTAAAGTGACCCTTTATAAGACCTTGATCATCCCAGTACTACTTTATGGTGCAGAGGCATGGACTCTATCAAAAGCGGATGAGGCTACTCTTGGTTACTTCGAGAGGAGAGCTGGGTCATGTAGAGCGAATGGACGTCAATGCTCCGGCCCGGAAGATCTTCGAATCCACACCCGAGGGACGGCCCAGTAGAGGAAGACCGCGACTCAGGTCGCGCACGCAAGTGGAAGGGGACCTTAACCAACTTAGCGTGCGAAACTGGAGACAGCTGGCCAAAGATCGTGCTGGCTGGAGACGCTTGTTGGTTGAGGCCCAGGTCCACCCCGGACTGTAGCGCCACATTAAGTAAGTAAGTAAGTAATCGCGTTTGATTTGATTGTGAAAATTTCAAATTAAATGTCATGGTTTAAGCGATGCTTTTGAGTGGGCAATTCTAAGGAAAACATTCTAATTCCGTGGATTCCGCTTATTCAGAAAGATTTGCCATTCGTTTTTAAGCGTATCAATTTCACGTTTCACTATGATAATTAACAAGTCTCAAGGATAATCGCATGAATTTTGTGGAAACAATCTTGAATTCCCCTGTTTCTCCTAAAGTCAAATGTATGACCTTACGCTTTATACATCGTGTACCGTAAAGTACCTACATGTGTATTGTGCGTGCTTGGTATTATTATTTTCATTACATTAAGAAATATGGGCGAAACAAAGTCAGCTAGTATAGTATATTATTCCAGTTGTTACCCGTGCTTAGATGAGTTCTGAGCTGACATTTCGCTCTTGAGACTCTGTTCATTCATATACTCCGGAGAAGCAAAGTCGGAGAGTCTTATATATGCTTGTATGAACTGGATCTTAACCAATATGGCGTCGGCAAGTGTAATCTCTTATGTGGCTAGGGTCTAGGGAGGTATGTTACTTGAGGCCAACGCCCGACAAGTAAAGTAAGTTAATCGAAACAACATATGGTTGCATTATTTTCCACATAGGATGCGGTGACCGTCCTAAGTCCCAAAAAAAATCGCCAAGCGTATGGCTAAATCATGGCAATTGAAATTCAAGCCCACCAGCCTATCCATATCCAAGCCATAAATACTAAAATGCCCGGTGCTGGCCAATTTCGAATACAAATCTCATTAATATCCATATGCCACGAGGAGCTCTCTCCAAATGGTCAAAGCAATGGCTCTTCTCCTGCCCCGCATCAGACATGGCAGAGTGTTTTTATGAAGTCGTCATTTTGGAAATTTCAAATTTAGAACTTCCGTCAGCGGAGCCCTCCCGCCCCAAAAAAAAAAACAGACCTACATACGAGTGTACACGCCTCCATTCCAGCCTTTTGATTTACGACACTGATGCGGTAGTCGGCCCTTAATTTCCGATTGCGACGTCCACTCCAGAGTTGAGTGACATTTCGTCCGCCTAAGGGGTTGCTTCTTGCATCGGGGTTGCACTGCAACCACTTATCACCCAATGCAATCGCAACTGCAGCGCAGTTTTTGGTCAGAACAACAGCAACAACAGCAAAAAAAAACCGAAGATATGCTTGCATTCGACTGCAGGTTTTTTGCAGTTCGTTTGCGAGCCTTGTGAGAGCTCTTTTGTGTGACAATTGTCATCGTCGTGTGTGCACGGTCGGTGTTTGCCTGTCTCAGATTGCATGCAATGCAATTTGCTCCCGTCCAAGACCCCGCCGAACACAACAAAATGCAAAATGGAATCGAAAATGGCACTTTACATGCGAAATTAGTGGAATGGTGGTGCTTACTCGCTCGGAGCCGGTGCCAAGTCCACCACACTGTCTGCGAGCCTAGAGAATGTTAGCTGCGACCGGCCACCGAAAGTAGACATTCGCAAGCAGTTTTCTCCTTTTTATTGTTCCTTTTGGGTGTTTTTTTTTTTTTTTCGCTTGCGAATTCCTATTTGGATTTGAATTCGAATTTGAATTTCCTTTATAAGGAATTCATTAAGATTGTTATACAAGTCGAGAGAGGTGGCCCTGGCCGGTGCAGCCATTGCGGAAGGTGCCAGTGCCAGTGCCAGTGCCAGTGCCAGTGGGGTGTGAATGTGAATGTACCTGCACACTTAATGGCTGTTGATATGCGCAAAGCACGACTAATTATGGGTGAATATCTCGAAATGAGCCGCAGAGTTACGGCACAAAGCAGTCCGTTTGTCGATATAAGCAATTGGATAAATTGTGGAAGCTAATCGGCTTGGATTGCGCGTTTAAGTCGTTTGAGGCTGCGAACTTATCTTAATGGGGAAATTTATCCGATTGCGGTAATCGTCTGTCCGAAGTGGTTGTATTGTTCGACTGGGACAGGCGTAGAAAGGGAATTATGCCAAATTAGTGGCAGTGAGCCCACGAGGGTATATAAAATACAAGTGGGTAATTGTAGGACTAGATATTGGTGAATGCCTCGGCGAATTTGTACACGCCTTTGTTCGGTATGGCGAGGCCTTTCTAAGTTCCGATGTATTCTCTTATATGGAGGTATTTGGTCAGAATCACTCTTAACAGCAGGATGATGCGAAGTCTTGCTAAAGATGTGGTTAGGGCGGGGCTACACTTGTCAAGGGCTTACAAAAATTAAAAATAGGTAAACATTGGTCAAAAACCCACTAAAAGGTACTCGTGCTCCCAAACTATGTTTTTGAAAAGAACTTCAAATTCGCGTTTATCCACTGGTGACCTGTTAAGCTACGTAACGCACTTATGGACACAATCAATTGAACAACACGGCGAATCCAGAGCCGTAGCCTTGGACATATCAAAGGCATTTGACCGAGTCTGGCATAGAGCCCTATTAGGCAAGTTAGCGTCTTACGGATTACCACAACTCTGCGGATGGATGCAAAATTTTCTTCTGGGAAGATCGATCCAAGTTGTTGTAGGTAGATGGTGCATCTTCCAATTCGTTTGTTATAAATGCAGGAGTGCCCCAAGGATCTATTCTTTCTCCAACTCTATTTCTTCTCCACATCAACGATTTGCTTGGATCGACAAATAATAATATCTACAGCTTTGCAGATGACAGCACTCTTATATCCTCCATCTCGAACAGTGGGCCTGTGAATACGGCTACATCACACAATCGGAGATGTGAACAAATTAATTCACTAAATGATGATCTGGACAAAATCTTGAAGTGGGGAAAGACACAGTTCACAACATTTTCCAGAAAAAATGCATCAACAGTTCCTCAGATCCAAATGGATGACCATCCAATCCATCACAAGGACTCAATGAACCTTCTAGGAGTCACAGTCAATTCAGGAATCACATGGCAGGACCACATATCCTATATTGCAAAATCGGCGTCCGCAAAGTTGAGCTACCTATTTAGAGCAAAGAGGTACTTTAGCCCCAAGCAACTTCTCCTTCTCTACAAAGCACAGGTTAGACCAGGCTTGGAATATTGTTCCCATATATGGAGCTCGGCCCCAAAACATTCACTTAACCTGCTTGATAGTATACAGAGACGAGCAGTTCGACTCATTGGAGACCCTACACTCACATCGAATCTACAACCGTAGGTGCATAGAAGACAAGTCTCTGACCTATGCTTGTTCTATAGGTACTTCCATGGTAGATGTTCTGAGGAACTCAAAGACATTATCCCTCGAAATGCAACTTTTGGGCGCCCAACAAGACAGGCTGCTAATGCTCATGACCATACAGTACACTTGACAACCGCGAGGACATCAACTTTCAAAAACTCACAGGACAAGCAAACTTTGGAACTCGCTTCCTGGGGATATATTTCCAGAAGACTACAATTTGCAGCAATTTAAGTGCAGAGCAAACATACATCTGCAGGCATCTCGGGGCGCTGTTGAAGCGTTATAGGTTCGCCTTTCCCGGGAGAAGTATATAAAAAAAAAATCCTCTTTTACTTAGCACTCTCGAAGTTACTGTCATCTGAGGGACAGAATACTAGGTTGCTTCTGTTTTTATAAATTTACGGAACTACCTACCGCCTCTGTCTCCGAGCTGTGCAGTTTTGCGAGGACATCAGGATGGCTGGAAGTACTAAAAAAGTGCTGACAGGTGTTGAGAGGTTGTACTCCAAAATAAGACTATATGCGGAGTAAGACCCATCACATTACTATCAGGCTACAAATTGATGAAGAATGAGGAAGCTCGTACGTAATCAACCCACTTACCTAACCCAACCTAGCTCCATTAAATCGAGATAAAGAGTGCTCCCAACTGCCTTTTATTTACGAAATAGATCGCTTCTCCAAAACTCCTTTAGCTACAGAAGAAACAAACCTTGGAAGTCTTTTACTGGCGCCTAAGCTTTCTAAAAACCAGTCTTAAGTGGGCTGTGTGTTTGTGAAAATTCTAAGTTTCTACGTCGAGGAAGTCTGGAGCATGAATTTAAATTTATAAGACTTTCTTGTGGATACTGATAGTTAAAAGAATCTCACTTTTATAGAGTATTTTCAAAAGATCCATAAGATGCGATTCTCTAACTGTTTTACGACGGGTTTATGGAAAGATTTTTGGAGGTTCATTTTATTGCATTTTTGAGGCAATCGTTTACAGTGTCATTTTTAACTGACTTCTTTTCGCATTCTAAAATGTTGTTCGTCGTATTTTAACTCTAACTTCTTTCTCGGCTCTTTAAACTGATATATTGATTTCGAGATTTCTGAAAAGCATTTCCTGTCCAGTATAGGCTCTTTAAGCTGATATTAGGCGTTTTTTATTATGCCCGCGTGATCCATATCATTGATCATTGATTTTCATGATCTCGTATTATTGTTGTAAACCATGGAAGTCAATGATCTATATAGATCTTGACCATTTCTTGCCCAATCTTTTAACGTTCATTTTATTGTATTTTGTAAAAGTTATTTGTTTCGTCTTGCGGGAGCTAGGTTCCTCAATAGAAGGTCTTTTGGCCTTTTTTAGAAGACTATCCCGAACTTATTTTAAAAGCGTTTTTGTGTCGTTTTTGGCACATTAATCTCGCCTTTTTAAAAAGTTGCGTAACGCAACGGTTGCCACTTTGGTAATATTTTACCAAATTTGGTAACTTTTTTCCTAGTTGGTGATTTTTGGTAATTTTTATCTGGTTTTGGTAATTTTTTACTTTTTTTGGTAATTTTTTGAACAGGATCACCAAAAAGACGAACTCAATATCAGCACATGTAAATGCCGCCTTACTTTTTCTGACCACTGCGTTTGGAATAAAAGTATTGCTAGTACTTTAGTAAGTTACGTCCTATTTATTTTTATTTTTTACTAGCTGACCCGGCGAACTTCGTTCCGCCCAAATCTATATATATATAAAAATTGACCCTTAAAATCTTTGGTATTGGTCTTTATATGATTTTTGTGAAGTTTGGTTGCAAATGGTAAACGTATGTTTGTGTAATTTGTTTACAAAAAACGGTGCAAAAAAAAATTTATTTGTGGAGCTGTTGTCGATCTCCTAAACAACTCAACCAATTTCAATGGAATTTTGTGGCTGTGTTTGGTTGGTTACAGTTTGAAAGATATGACTATTTTGGGCAGGATAGGTGGCGCTGTGTTCAATCTCCTCAGCCACTTAACCGATTTCAATGAAATTTCGGGGCTGTGTATGGTTGGCTACAGTTTGAAAAAGAGGATACTATTTTGGTATGGTGGATACGGCTATATGTAAAAGAGACTGACGTCCGTATGTGCACTCATAACTAGGGAATGGATCGTGGTTCGGTTAAGATTTGGTGTTAAACATAATTTTTGATGCCAAATCTAAAAAAACTAAAAAAAAAAAATGTTTCGTCAAAAATAAAAAGCAAAAATGTTGTGGACATCTTAATCACTATTATTTTTATTTAAAGTATGTGTTTTTTTAACTATCGCAGAGCCTTTTCATAAACTACATTTTTTGTTTTGCCCTGAGTAGTTAGTATAAATAAACAGAACTGATGGCTTTCCTACACGTGAACATGATAAAGGGTGTTCGCGAAACAATTTTCGAATTTAAAATTAAATAATAAAAGATTCACAGGTTTTTATATAATCGTTTTTATTTTAAAATAAAACATACAAATGCGGATTTATGTTTTGAAAATAATTGAAGTTAAATGTTTACCACGGAGACGAACACACTCATTTAAACGAAACACCATATTTGTGAAAACTTTTTTGCAAGTTTCTTGCGAAATTCCTCTGATTTCGTTGCGAATATTTCTTTTCAGTTGCAATAAATTTCGCGGTTTGTTAACGTAGACTTTAGATTTAAGAAATCCCCATAAAAAAAAGTCCGCAGGTGTTAAGTCTGGCGATCTGGGGGGCCATGGGATATCACCATAACGACTTATGACTTTTTCGGGGAAAATGCGCCTTACAATGTTCATTGATGCTCGCGAAGTGTGTGGTGTAGCACCATCCTGTTGAAACCATGTCGATCCGTTTACCCATTCAGTGTTCTCCAACTCAGGTTCCAAAAAGTTTTCCAACATAGACGAATAGGTTTGGGAATTTTTTTTCTTAGTGAAAGACGTGGATTTGCAATAACATCACGACGAACTGCTTCAATTGTTTCGTCAGTTCTCACAGTTCGCGATACACCTGGCCCGTGTCCCACTACAGGTCCTTGTTCACGAAAACTTCGCACCCACTTGCCAATAAGTTGCGTACTAGGACAATCCCGTATACGCCGAATATTGAAATGTCTTGCGAATAGCCACGGTAGAATCGTTATTTTTAAAATATGCCTCTACAGCAAACGCACGATGCTCCGCCGACCAACGATCCATGGCTACTAAAATCCGCACGACGCGTAAGTGTAATGAATACGCCTCCCCCCTCCGCCGATACCCCGCTCGCCGTTTATTCAAATTCAAAGTCGAAAATTCTTTGGCGGACACCCTTTACATACATATAATTGTCCGTGGGAGAAGCATGGATACTCTAGTCTAGGTCGATTCCACACAATTCCAACTATTGTCCTTGCGCCTTATTTATTGTCATAGCGAACGCAAGACGTGTCGGAAATTGCAATCTTTTGAATTCAAAAGTTAAATCTGGTGGAATCATTGGAATACGCGGAATCAGTACACCTTCACCTTTAAATTTTCCTTTTAAAATCGTTGCTTCAATAAGATTGATCATAACCTTTTTTACTGCTAATCTTGTTCCGTTGCACAATCGAGACTGATATATATTCCGAAGAAGAATAATTGGTGCACCAACTTTCAATTTTAAACGATGAGGCGGCAATCCAGGTAAATCCAACGAATTCAGAAATTCCGTCGGATAATTGACAGCGTCATCTTGATTTGTGACTGTGTCTACTGATTGATACGTTACAATCTCACCAGGCACATCAGTTAAAATATCCGCATTCAATTGGCTGACGTCCTTATTTTTGGCAGCCAATATTGCTCTTTCAACTAACCAATTGTAATTTTTATTATTTTGCGCAATGTTTGGAATAACACTTGAAACCAATTGTTGTTTTGTCTGTGCGAAATTACAAAAATTATCTGGCAAAGTGATTAATCCAGTGTTATCAATAGGAATTTGTCCATTTCCTATCGACAGTATTTGCCTAGAAAATTCTTCAGCCGATGAGTCATTTTGTATTTGTACTCTCACATTTGTTGTTAAAGTGAGTGTTTGTACATTTCTCCATAAATTTGATGACTTTAAATATAAAATATGCCTTTAATTCATCTGCTGGAGTTGCACGGGGTATCACTGGCAGTGTTTGACGGACCAACCAATAATATTAAAGCGCCACCAAATATTTCTTGATTATTACGTAAATCTTTCAAAGTCCTATCCAAAGCTTCCACCGATCTCTTATGTGACATTGTACATTCATCCCATACTATTAATTTTGCATTGTTGCAAAACTCTTCCCATTCCAGAATTTTTAGAAATATTACACGATTTTCATTAATTTGCGTATTCAATGGTAGGTAATTTAAGTGCGGAGTGCGCTGTACGACCACCTTCCAATGTAGCAGCTATTCCAGACTATGCAAGTGCTAATGCTATATTCTTCGGTGATCTTATAGTAGCTAGTAGCATGGAAATCAAAAACGTTTTTCCGGTACCACCTGGCGCGTATAAAAAAACATTCCTCCGCTTTCGTTTTGTATAGCTTGAATTATTGTAGTATATCATATACATTTCCTTGTTCTCGGTTCAGTTCAGTTCATTTATATCGTATTGTTGTTCACGTGGCAAACCTAATTGTGACAATGTTTTATTTGCAATTGCTAAGCACATATCTTCAATTATAACTAATGCCTCATTATAAATTTCGAGTATAATGATTTATTCCTGATTTCTAGAAATACGTTGCATTCTATTCAAGATATCTTCTGTCATATAGTCACGATAACTCTGCCACAATTCCACCAAAAAAAAAAACTATTTTACAGTAAAAAAAAAATTTTTGTTTGCACCGTTTTTTGTAAAAAAAATTGTCAAAATCTTCCAACTCGTAGTTTTTAACTTCTCGAACGACATCTTGAGACGTCAAATCAATATAAAAGGCCATATAATCTTGATGAACGCCAAAACCATCTAGATTTCCTGAAAATATCTTTGTGTCATTATTTTAAACCAAAAATTGCCACTCATGAGCAGACACATATCCTCGATCAAAATCAAAGCTTTGTTGCGCTTTTCATCTCACATCAGATGATTATCCGATCCGATCAGTTCATTATCCGATGTCACAGTGCGAATTCGATGCAAAATATCGTCGGCCATAGCACACAACACACCGTCACCAGTTCGCAACGCTTCGAACGAAGTAGGGCCACAAACATTGACCAAAATCATTCTCAAAAAGAAGCATTCGTTGTTTTTCGGGTGAACTGTGTATATTCTACCAATTGCATCACTTGCATAAACACCACGAAATGCGGGAACTACTTCACCTTGTTTCCGCCGCTTGAACTTCTTCGACGACGCATTCCAATATCGGGGCATTTCGCAATAAGAAAGTGTTCGCGCAAGTGTCAAAAAATTGGTTAATGTTGTTGCAGGTGCCATAACACTACTCACGAATGAGCAGAGTACCAAGATTGTTACTCGCTCATTTTTCGTAACAACCTCTACGTGAAAACTCAAAACGCTGAACAACATCATTGTCCACGCATCTCAATCACCCCTACATTTCAACTTACTCACTCGTACTAATGCAAGGATCCTGAAAATAATGGATTCAAACACCATCAAACAAATATCAAAGTATCTACTCCACTTTAAAATGTTACTTAATGTAACATAGTAAACATAATTTAAAAGAACAAACTTATTAGGTAGGTACCTATATTTAAAAAAAATTCAAAATTGTTCACAATAACAATTTGCTCGGAAAATAATTGAAATCATTGACAACAACAATTGCTTTTAAAATAAATTTTTTTTTTTGTATTTGAAATGTCACTACTCGATTTCTATCCATTTTTTTGTTGTTTCAAAGTGCATTTCCCCATACAAACTTTCATAGCCTTTTTCATCCCCTCAAAGTTTTTTTTTCACGACAAAACTTCACACAAATGATATACAGACCAATAGCAAATATGTGTGAAAGTTTGGTTCAAATCGGTAAATGCGTTAAGGCGTGAATCGACGACTAACGAACACAATTTTAAGGTTTTCTTTTTATATATATAGAAGATTTATAGAGTAGCCCAAAGTCTGGCAAAATTCATACTTGCATAATGTAGGTACCTAATTGAATTTAAAAGGCTTAAAAGGCTGTAAAATTTCACATTTTCCTAAATAAAGTATTTTACACGCCGAAATGTCAAAAATTTAATACGACTGACAGTAAAACTCAAGTGTCTGCCAAATCAGTCTTTGAAGCAGATATTTTCTACTCCAACTGCGTATTGCTCAGTGATATTTTCGGCTCTGCGAAATAAGGCCCCAAACAAAAAATGATATAAGGCCCAAAAAATTATTCGGATACAGCAACAACGATTTTGAATAGAATTTGGATTGTTATTTTCTTTTTGGGGGCCTTATTTCCTAATAAAAATTGGGGCCTCATTTCCTACAGCCATATTTTCACGTGGAAAGTTAATTTTGACATTACCCAGGGCAAAATGTGTTTGAAAAATTGGGTTTCACTTGAGAGGTTTTTTGTGTACTGTACTAGTGCATACAAGGCCTAAGCATAGTTGTACATTTTTCTACTGCCATAACATTTGTATACCTATATTAAGTTCGTAAATCAGAGAAAAATCAAACGATATCGAAATGTCATACTTATACTGGCTCAAGGCGATATGTATCATTTTTTCAGATTTTTGGTAACTTTAAGCTTGGTCTGGTAACTTTTTTTTTCAATTTTGGTCGCTATTATTTTTTTCTTTTTTTTTCTGCAGGTGGCAACCATCTTCCGTTTTCGAGAAAACTCTGTCACATGTTACTGCTCCATTTTTGTCAAATTTTTCCCCCCTTTTTCTCGTGCCAGTTTTTATTTCTGCTTATGTTATGCGATGCCTTTGTTTTTGACCTGAATTTGTTGCATTTTTATGAGCGTTTTTGGCAGGCGGTTGCCCTATTCCATATGACACGTTTTTTGCGAAGTCTTGCCAGGTAACATGAGCTTAGGTTTGAAGAGACACACACAAAATACCCTGCTTCCACGGGGTATTTTTATATTGTGCAATCCCTTATGGTTGTCGCTATTTTCTCTTAACCAGTTCCTATCTTTTAGCTCCTCATCTTGTCCCGTTTCTTGATCGCACTTTGTGGCTTCATTTGAAGAGCTACTGGATGCGTTTTCGTTGACTTTTTCAAACAGATTTTTACTGCTTTTCTGAAACACTTTTGTCCTCTTTCATTGCAGGTAATATTGACGTTTCTGATTTATTTCATCGCACTTTTTACACTCTTCTTTCGTCACAAATCACAATTCTCGATCACATTGAACGATCAACAACTAACTAAAATTGTCAATTGAAAAATAAGTGGCTTAGCAGATTTAAATTGTTAGTCTCGAAAGGAGTTTCGCATTTTTTTATTATGCCTTAGGTCTTTGAAATGGATATCTTTAAAAAAACATTCCGATATCACTGACTTTATGAAAACGGATTTTCAGACCGTCAACCATAAGAATTTCTGATCTACCAAACTTAAGCTCTGTTAAGTAGTTCATCGAGAGGTCCGTCGGGACATAAATCCCTTCTGACACTATGCCATATCTCAAGGTAGCAAATTCCTATACTACATACCGCCAGAGTGTCCTACATTTATGTAAGCATTCGGTAAAAAAAAAATTCCAACCACCCCTCCTAATCGAAAGAGAAATTCCTACGCAAAATAACAAAAATATACCCAACACCTCCATTTTGATTAAAAATCACTCAAGACAATGAGCCATTTCCGAGATTGAACGTTAGATATGCGCGTGTATTTTCGGAATTTCATCTTAATAGCTTTTTGCACCGTTCGGCCGGCCAAACAAAATACAAATCACCCGAGCGTATAGCCAAGCCGAGAGAAACATCAGACCAGCGCGCCAAATAAACCACCCAAAGGCGTTCCCCCGCATTTAGGCCAATGCCAGGCGCGTTCGCCGAGAGACCATTTCAAAAACTGTTTCCATTTCCATCGTTCAAACCGAATTCCATTGAATTGTAAATTAAGCTAAACAAAAGAAAAATAAGCAAAACTTTCCGTCGAGCACATTTTAAAGCGCTCGCAAGTGATATTCATAATATCTGCGCGCTCATATCGCAGCTCGCAGGTCCCCCCCCCTGGCCGGCCCCACCAACGCCATTCACATCCATCAACTGAATTATTTTGAGATTCCAAAACAATTTCATCCCGAAAATAAGAGGAAAAAACACGCTTTTTGTTGAATTTCATTTTTGTGTGTGTGTTTTTTTTTTTTTTTTTTGCTCTGTTTGGTTCGTCTAATTTCTGTTGTTGTGCGCTTGGGATGGATTTATCCCAAACACTGGGGCATCATCATCGAAGCACTCCGCTCCAGCTGTCAGTTGATTTGATTGGCATTTTGACTTGAGATACATAAACGCCTGCTCTGCACACCACACTGACGGCGATCTTTTCGCTGCCGCTGCCACCACCGCCATCGTCGTAGTCATCCATGCCTGGAGTTGTATATGTAGATGGTGATGCTCTCTAAAAGTCAGCCCTATGGTGGTGCGAGGGATTATTGTTGTAATACAAAATGTTGGAATTTTGCTTTCCTTCCTGATGGCTGTCGCTATAGTGAGATGCCCCCCAGCGTCTCCCTCTCTTTTGTTTTAGAGGTATTTTGCTTTTATTTGTATTTTACTTGAAAATGTTTAATTGTGCAATTCAATTGTGCAGTACGCTTAAAGACTGAAGTTTAAGTTGGGGACGGTAAATGCGGCGCAGCTTACCATCACATGGTCTAGAGAGAGCGACTGTGCGTGTGACGAGTTTCTGACATTTGGCCGTCCTTGACATTCATGTGATGTCGCCCTGTTTTGACAGCCATATGGACCGGGATTTTGCAATTGCTGATGGGACACATGTTTGCCTGGTTGCGGTTTGTTGTCTTAGAACTTTATCAAGTCGTTCAAGAGAAAACCAATATTATGGCAGGGGGAGAGTAGTGTGTAGGTTCCACGAATTGCTTGGGGGGTCCCGATCATTGAATGGGATTCATACCATTTTCGCGATTATTTCGAGTGGAACAGTGTCAAGCGGTATTTACACGGTTAGTTTTAGTTTTGCTACAACCACACCGATACATTCAGCGCTGGTATAGTGGTATCTACCAACGCTATAGATTGCGTTGGTCAAACTTTACTAACAATTTCTGGGTCCATTTAAAAGTTCGCTCCTTCTTATATAGAATATCCTTCTCGTTGAAGCGGAGCAACCCTTACACTTCTTTTACTTCATTTCCTTAATTTTGTAATTATTTTCCCCGAGCGCTTCAAGAGCGCCCTAAGATGCTTGCGGATGGGTCAGCGGCGTAGCGAGGGTTGAAGCCGCCCGGGGCAGACCCGATCTGTGCCGCCCCCATAATTTGTTCACACATTAAAAAATACCTTTGTAAACTTGGTAAAATTTCTGGAATCGAATAACGCTACTTTTGAAATTTCGAAATATCTCGAAAACAAAAATTCATTTCTATGGTAATATGGTCATTTCTACCTGAATAGATGGCTCAGTTTTTGTCTATATTTTGCAAAATTCATTCGGTTTTTATTTGTTTGCCCTCAGTCGTTAAATATTTCCTTTATTTTGCAATCCTGAATTTTGAATTTGGTTTTTTATTCTTTAAATATTTCAATCATTGCGCGATTACTAATTGGCGCTTTTATCTTTCGTATTTTTTTTTGAAATGATTTTTGATCATTTCGCAAAAATCATTTGGCAATTTGCTGATATTGTTGTCAAGTAATTTTTCAACGAAATATCGTTTCGACGTTTTACTATTTCCCATATTGATCATTTCGCCACCCCGGCGAAACGGGAATTTTCCCAACAATTTAAACGAAACATACCGTACCCATTATCGTATAATAGATTTTTGAAAAGAAGTTTTTTCTTTTAATTTCGTTTTCTTTAGTTTTCTAAGAAAATGCGATAACGGTTTTGACCAGAATGAGTAGTTACAGTAAGATTTATGTTTCCAATTTATTGTGGCCTTAATTTTAAATTCGAATCACCGAAAACGCTAATTTTAAAAACTGCTTATATCTCGAAAGTGTAGGCGCAGTGGCTTAGTGGTTAGTGTGTTGGACTACTAAGCGAGGGGTCCAGGTTTGAATCCCGCAAAAAAACCAAATTCCAACTTAGGGTTTTTTTTCACTGTGCTACCTCTCGCGAACGTCTGACAAACATCCGAGAGTATAACTGTCTTGAAAGAGCTTCTCAATTAGCCGTTTGGAATCGGCATTAAATTGAAGATCCCTTCCATTCTTTCTAAAAAATTAAAAAAAAAAAAAAACTCACACAAAACAATGGTTGTGAGAAGCTAGGCCTAGGGTGCCTTTGACCTGTTGCGCCAACTACTTATTACGGTACGGTTTTTTCTTCGTAATTTTACAAAAACCTCTCTAACGATTTTGATCAAAATACATGTTAAAGATAATACAGGTATTTTAAATAAGATCCCCTACTTAGTTTTTCTCAACAAATTCGACTAAATCAATTTCTTTAATTATTTCTGAAAAATTACTACCCAAAAGCCGAACTGCGTTCATATATTTTTTTAAAACTCCGCACTTCCATTAAGAATGCAATAGCAGCTAGGTAAAACTTATGTTTTGCAAATATTGCCCACTTGGATCGTTACACAATCAGAAAATCCCACTTCGTTTACACCCCCACACAAGTCCATCGGGATATTCAGTTTATAACGTGTAATGCAAATTCAAGAACAAATCTCTGAATTCTTAGATATACTCGTACATAATGTAAGGATATTGATCTATCACCAACACTACTTGCAATCAAAAAACAGAAACTCCTACTACGCCTGCCAACTTGTAAACTGTAAGAGCTTATAAAATAGTACAGTAGGCGCTTATAGCTCTCTAACCAGAACTTGCCAAAATGATATTAATAAATATATAAATATATATATAAATTATTTATTTAAAAAAAAATGAACTGCTCCAAATTGCCGCCCCTAGCAAAGTGCCGCCCGGGGCCTGTGCCCCCCTTGCCCCCCCCCCCCCCCTTGCTACGCCACTGGGATGGGTGTCAGTTAAGCGGTTAAATTGTTCTTACATATTCTCCGCTGCGAACGCATTATTATTGTTGATTCAGTAAAAGCCCTTTAATTCACAAAACCCGTTTATTCGGGAAAAACAAAATTTCTGAATAAATGAGAGTTTTAAATTTTTTTTATATGAGATAGCATCCTCAAAAACGCGGTCCAAAGTTTGCTTTCCCTGTAGCTAAACCGTGTCTTCTGTGCAATTTGTTAAAAAAAAAAAAAAAAACCCGGATGCGGTATCAGTTGAGGGGTTTTCCGAAAGTTGCTGATGAGGCCATCTGCCTCTTTATTGAAATAATTTTCAGGAATATGTAAGTCTGACTACAGAAGCCCTGTCATCTCTTTGGCTATAATTATCTTGCTCGCAATTACGTACACATGTATGGGACAGATAGTTTTATAGCTTCTACGTATAACTCCCCAATAAGATCTAGAAATACCGTCAGCTCTTGATGGCCCTCTAGCTAACGCTGAAAAACTGCATCGGTTATAGCTGGCGATTTTAACGCATGAGCTAAGAAAGTAGATAACAGGGCAACGGATGCAATACGAAACTCTGGTCAAAACATTCACATCAATAGGCATATCAATGCGAATAATTTAAGAGAATTGGTAGATCATGGCGGATCAAGAAAGGGTTTACAAACAGCCTACAACAGAGGGTCAATTCTGGTTCTGTGAAGGCGTGAAGCGAATAAATCGTTTTCACATTTGCTTTCACACATTGATTTAATTTTTTCGATTCACTCGGTAGGTATACTAAAAAGCTATAGTCTCGTTCAATAAGTGAAATTTTCGTAGTAAATTCAATATCGCACATTTGTTGTACGGCATTAGGTTCTCAATTTTCAAACTTTCACTATAAAAACCATAAACAAATCATACTGAGACCCCCAACTCACAATCCTCTTGCCGCTGGCCAACTCAATTTCTGCCAGGAATCCGCCATTTTGTTGTCCTATCCGTGTACGCCAATTCCTATCCGTTTTGCTTTGCCCACAGTGAAAGGTAAAAAGATTAGATGCGAATGTGTTGGTGGAGAGGACTTTTGACATTTTTCAATACGAATTTCTATGCAACAATACTAGCGCACCTCAACTTTTTGGGAGCGTAAAAATTAGCTTGTAGGCAAATAACTGTTAATCGGTCGAAGATGGGGATCTCAGTCTCTCTTATCTCTGATAAAAACATTCACCTCCAAATGAGTTGGTACCTACGTGAAAAAAAAATGTATGAACATTTTTGAAGTTTGGTTTCACATTTCCGTAGAACGAGAATCAAAATTTCGGGGAAAGGGTGAAATTAATTTTATATAGGTATAAATAGATATATTTCTACATGAATTGAATGGGTTTTGTACATTTTTCTTGAATTTTCATTTATTGCTATAGCTCATTCCTTTCCATTCGCCTCTGGTGTCACCAAATATTTTTGATCGCCAAAATTTGAAGTTTAAGGCGAATGACATTTCACAGTGGTTTGACAGTTCAGGCGAATGAATTTTGCTCGAATCGCTAATGATAATAGGCGCATAAGTCTCAATGTTGAAAAAGACCTAGTATCTACTCGTTGTTTAAAAAAAGTAAGACAAGTGCGAGTCGGACTCGCTCATGAAGGGTTCCGAAACAGCAAGTAACATAACATAAAAGTTCTTGTAGTTCGTTGTAACTTTGATCGATATTTTAAAAACTACTCGCTAGATCTCGTTCAAAAAATTATCGTTTGTAGTTTACATGGTAATGTATATCATATATTTTTTTAAGTTTTATCGTTCGCTTATTTTAGAAGTTAGGGGGGGGGGGACCAACATTTTACCACTTTGGAAGTGTCTCTCGCGCAAACTATTAACTTTAGAAAAAAATGATATTAGAAACCTAAATATCATTTTTGAAGACCTATCCATAGATACCCCACACGTATGGGTTTGATGAAAAACATTTTTTTGAGTTTCAGTTCTATGTATGGGGACCCCCAAAATTTACTGTTTTTTTTTTATTTTTGTGTAAAATCTTAATGCGGTTCACAGAATACATCTACTTACCAAGTTTCAACGGTATAGCTCTTATAGTTTCGGAGAAAAGTGGCTGTGACATACGGACAGACAGACAGACAGACAGACAGACAGACATGACGAATCTAATAGGGTTCCGATTTTTGCCATTTGGCTACGGAACCCTAAAAACGCACTTTATCATTTGTTATCAACCAAGCTTCTGGATTAGTATCAACCATTTGGTTAAATTTTACAGAGTTTGGTTGTTATTTAAGACCGAGGGAATTTGGAGGAAGTTTAAGATCGGTTAGGGGTAGTTAGGGACTTTTTCTACCTCGGATCCGCTATCAACTCTGAAAATGACATCACCTCAGAAATCAAGCGAAAAATCACTCTTGCCAACCGCTGTTTCTTTGGCCTAAGACGGCAATTGATTAGTAAGGCCTTGTCAAGAAGCACTAAGGAGATTCTATATAAGACTCTCATCATCCCTGTCCTGCTCTATGGCGCAGAAGCATGGACCCTAGCAAAAACGGATGAGGATCTTCTTGGTCGCTTCGAACGCAAAATTCTTCGAGTGATTTTTGGTCCCGTTTGCGTTGACGGGATTTGGAGGAGAAGATTTAACAGCGAACTCTACGAGCTGTACAGCGACATCGACCTGGGCAGAAAAGTACGCATTAGTCGTCTAAGATGGTTAGGACATGTAGAGCGAATGGACACCAACGCTCCGGCCCGGAGAGTCTTCGATTCCAACCCGGAAGGACAACGCAGTAGAGGAAGACCTCGCCTTAGGTGGCGCGCGCAAGTGGAAGGGGACCTCAACCAACTTGGGGTGCGCAACTGGAGGCAGTTAGCCAAAGATCGCGCTAACTGGAGAGTCGTATTGGTTGAGGCCCAGGTCCACCCCGGACTGTAGCGCCACCTTAAGTAAGTAAGTGATAGATCGGTTATTTTTGACAGGTTTCCTTAAACAAATTGACTAAATTTGTAATCCACTAACTCCGAGGAGTTATTTTAACAATATCAGTTGGCAGTTTTTAACTAAAAGTTTGTTGATTTTAAACAGTGGCGGATTAGCCGCGTAGCAAGAGTAGCAAATGCTGCGGGCTCCGTATTTAGATCGAAGTGTGACATAATTTTTTGTTTTAATCAAATCAATGTATCTACACTAGTTACCACAAAAAAGTCGTATCAAAATGTTCAACAATAATCTAAGCTTTGAGTACATTTCTAAGATTGAAAGCTGGTCACACCAAAAACTATTTTTTTCTACCGCCCTGCAAGCAAGTTGTATGTAATTTGTGTAAATGGTTTTTCCGTCGGCTTTTTTGGTCAAAGGCGTTTCAATGAAATTGGAAGTTGGCAATACTGCAAAAGAGACAGATGAATTCCCTAATAAGGGGTCCTTCATTTAGGAATTTTTTTAAATAAAATGCAAACTACTTGAGATAGGTATCTCAAAAAAAATAAAAATATAATTGGCTTGAATTACTATCAAAACGTTTATGAATGGAATTCGACTTCGTTCATATGTCCACCAAGGGAACGTATGCAGCGGTCGATACGTTGAACCCAATTTTCGATGACTCGGCGGCACATTTCGACCGATACGGTCGCTATTTCTCGTTCAATATTGGCTCCGAGCTCCTCTAACGTCGCCGGCTTTTTGGCATAGACAAATGTTTTAATGTAGCCCCATACAAAAAATTTAGAGGCGATAGATCACACGATCTCGGCGGCCAATCAACGGGTCCGTTTCCCAAAAAAACACGTTCACTGAACTGAGACTTCAATAACTCGATTGTTGCACCCGCTGTGCGGCTTGTGGTACCGTCTTGCTGGAACCCCATCATATCACTGATGTCCAATTCATGCAATTACTCAAAGAAATGACGTTCCAACATGTCTCTGTAGCGAATATCATTTAACGTAAATTGAGGGTCATTTTCATCGACGAAAAACATGACGCCACAGGCATGAAAACCACACAAACAGTGACTTTTTGCAGATGAAGTGCTGTTTCATGAAACACATGAGGGTTCTCATCTGTCCATTAATGCATATTTGACATAAGTAGTTTTATCTTACGAGCTTTTCTACCTAATTTTTTGGTCAATAATTATTCTTCACATAAATTTACTAGAGCAAACATTGGGCGTTCTTTGTGATTCTCACAAAATAGAACGACTGGAAATTCACTTAAGTGAAATAAGCTAACTAGTTTTTCTACCGTCTTTTTTTTTTCAGTAAAATAACTCGTCCGATAAAAGTACTTCTACCTACTATTGAAAACAAATGAGAATTAAAGGTTCTTTCAGAAATCAAAACACTTTCTCTAGTTTAAAGTATGAATGCGCCTACCAGCGTTCTTTTAAGGACGACGAATTTTCTACGTATTGCGATATTTTACAAGAAAATTCATTTTTATATCAAAATTTATACTCAATTCTTTTACCTGGGTAAATCCAGAGTCCCGAAAATCATTGAATATGCTTGGTGTCTAAAATCGCGCGATCCCATATTGAATGATTTTCGGGATTTTGTGATTTTGTGTTTTTGGTTTTGGTTTTTCGGGATTTAGTGTTTCGGAATTTCGGGTCTCGGGCATTTGTAGTCGGGATTTTGTAAACGGAATTTATGGGTAAACCCAATTGCGACTTGGGGTTGGTTGATCTGTCGTTGCCGCTTGTATATTGTTTTAAAAGTTGAATTATTACGTCTGAGTTCAATTTTGGGTAGGCTTTTTCAAGAAAATGTTCGTCTAACCAACATGACCCAAAAAAGGTGCAACATACAGTTATCCAAGGGCCCCTTGCTTGAATTTGCTACAGGCCCCGCGCTGTCTAAATCCGGCTGACAGCGGCTGATTTTTAATAAGTGATTTTTCTGCATACACTTTCCAGAACTCGGTCACATAAAAAAATCCTTGGACGACATTTTTTGAAAGTCGTACTTGGAAAAAATAAATTGCAATGACAAAAATTATCGTTGGTTTTAACCAACCAAATATCGATATGTTGATTTAAGTATGAAATTGTTGGCAATGATGACTGAAAATATGTAGTTATGGAGTGTATATTATTTTTACGCTGAATACTTGATTCTGTGAAGAACTAAAAATGAGCTCTTGTTATCAAAAATAATTGTTGAAGGAAGAACATTTAGCTTACAATATTTTAAAAATCTCAAAATTCTTCGCTTAACAATGTTTTTTTTTTTTCTGAGTGTAGAGGAACTTACCGCCAAGCCTAAATGACCCGCCTAAATTTGTACATACATTGGATATTCGTATAGATTTTCAGAGGAGTGCATAGTCTCGGAAAAATTCCAAGGGCATCAGGACTGCATCTACTCAACCTAACCTACATCTCCACATAAATCTGGCCACTTGAATCCGAAGATCGAGGATTTTTCTTCTAATTGGTGCCTAATAGGCCAACTTTAGAGAAGTTCAAACCTTCCTCGCAACTACATACTTCCGTAGGAGTGGTGATTCTATCTCTATAAATCTAAACCTTATCGCAAAAAAGATTGCCTCACATTGAGTCCTTTTTCCCCCTCAAGATTTTAGAATTTTCCAATCAAAAGCTCAATTTGTAACATTATATTTTTATCCATAAAACCGACTGAGGTACTTTGTAGCTGTAGTGATTGGAAATAGATGTAGCAAAATGTTCCCAATTGTCTGCAAAGACACCGAAAAGTTAACTCTTGCCTTCAAACAAAATGCCTGCGCCACCTCTTCAATCAAGAGATGTTCTCAGTATTTCGTATTTCATCACTCAATATAGGTTTGTATTTTATCTTCAACAGTATTTTATCTCAAAAAACACACAAAAATACAAAAAAAAGAAAGAAAGACGAAACAACCAGAAAACGCTCCTCATTCTTGAAAGAGCTTGGAAAAAAATATTTATTTTGATTATCGCGCGCCCTGAGTTGTTGCTTGTCGGCCCAAAAATAAACGAAGTGGCGCCTAATTTTCCTCTGATGGGCTTCCAGCAACAATATAAAGTAGCTGTAGACACTGGAATCTGGTGCGCTTTGTGTTAGTTTCAAATGTAAATACGGATGCCAGAAATATTTACCAAATATTTACCTGGTTATTTGGAAAATAGATACGACTACGATTTGTTTTTGTTTTCCAACGAGAGATGGATTAGATTTAATCTTAGGCAGATAAGTTGTGATGCTCCCATTTGTCAGAAGCTGTTTCGTATCTTGTGTGTGTAGTTTGGGTACATTTTAATTAGGCGTATAAGTGTTTATTAGGCCCAGGCTTTTGTGATAAAATTGAAATGATTTTATATTTGCGTACTATAAGAAATTGCCTTGAGGAGACCAAAATAAAATTGAATTTTGAATGTTTTATAACCATTGGAAATATTTATTAAATATTTATATGCATAGCTAGGTGTATCAAATGTAAAAAAATGATCTGCCATAGAAGTTTAGTCTATTTTACTGTAGGTATACATTAAGGAGTAGGTACAGAATGTATTTATTTATTTATTTATTAAAAGAATGACATATTCTTAATATCTATAACTGCAGAAGGGATCGTCCGATTTGAGCTATATTTTCTTTGTTGTACATATTTGTCTACACCTAAGGAAGGTTCATACGGCGACAACATTTTAAAATTTTAAAAGGAAATTGAAAAATTCGTATAAAATTATTTTCCATAGGTACATTTTGTACTGGGAATTTTATTATATTTTTAATTTTAATCTAAATATAGAGTGAGATCATATTTGTCAAGACTTCTACATGAATTTAGTTACTATGTAGGTTTTCTTAACGGAAACAATTTATTTTCATTTGCATTTGGATTTTTCGGTAATTTGGGAAATATTGATTACCTATTTATTCATAGTTCATTTTTTAATTAAGTAAATAAGTAAGTCATTCATTTATTTAAATGTGAATATACACATAAAGTAAAAAATATGAATTTAAGATCTATGACTAAGCCGCCAGCCTGATTGCCAGATTTATGAATATATACATTTTTTTTTATTCAATTTTCGATAAATAACGGATGTAAAAAATAGGGTTACAGATTTAAACGTATAGGTATTCTATTATTAATAACATTCATTGCAGAGTTTTGTGATTTTGCCAGTGATTGAAGTGCAAACTTAAGAGGTGAAGTGGTGAGTTTAGTTTCTAATGTGTTCATTGCATTTGACTTGAATAATTGGAAAATTTGTCAATTTTGAAAATTTTCCATTTTGTACTAGAAATTTTCCATTTTTTAATGTTGTTCATAAAATACAGTGAGTACCTACGTGTATGTTTATTCATTTATTTAACTACTAAATATTTAAGCCACAGTTAATCAATTATTAATACCTTTTTTTGAAAAGGTAGTTATTTTAAAATATGTTATGTACATTTCTTTTAATATTTGTTTTAAATTTAATTTTGTTAGGTTGAAATCAATCACATGATTGATTGAAAAAAAATCGTTAAGTTCCATTGCTTCCATAGTTTCATCGAGACGTCCTCTGATATAAAAATATTGGATTCCTTGTTGCCCTCGCTCTAGTATTGATGTTTGAAGTTGATGTTGCCAGTTAGGACGCAAAACATAAAAAAAGTAGGTATTTGATTTTGCTCTTCGTTTTTCCAAGGTCTGCATATGTAGCAACTTTAATCGACTTATGTAGGAGGAAAGACGACTCCCGGGGTCCCAATGTAAATCACGCAAAATGCAAAAAGAAGAAATTGCTTTTGAATGCTTTCAATTCTTGAAGTTTCAGATTCATAACTCGGACACCAAACAGGACTTCAAAACAGGTTGAACTATAGTTCAATATAAAAAATAAATAAATAAATAGTTGGCGCAACAGGTCCGGAGGGACCCTAGGCCTAGCTTCTCACAACCATTCATTTTGTGCGAGTTTTCATTGTTGGAACGAATGGAAGGGATCTACAATTTTATGCCGACTCCAAACGGCTAATTGAGAAGCTCTTTCAAGACAGTCATACTCTCGGATGTTTGTCAGACGTTCGCGAGAGGTGGCGCAGTGAAAAAAACCATAAGTTGGAATTTTGGGTTTTTGCGGTATTCGAACCTCGACCCCTGGCGTAGTAGTCCAACACACTAACCACTAAGCCACTGCGCCTACCTATAGTTCAATATAGAGGTTCTTAAATTCTTTTGAAAAGCGTTTTATAAGTCCCAATCGGCTTCTTGCCTTTACTGAAAATGGAATTCAAATTGAGGTTAAAGTTGAGCTTCTTGTCAAAGATAACGCCAAGATCATAAGAGTGATCCACACTTTCAACAAATTCATCATTAATACAATAAATCTGTGTAGTTGGATTTTGACGCCTTGTGAAGGACACACATTTACATTTCTTCAAGTTCAGCTGGGTAAAGTTCTCCTTAGACCATTCGGTCAATATCCCGCTGTAGAAATATATAACCTTGTGGGCTTCTATAAGAATATATCAGCTTACAGTCATCCGCTAGCAGTAAAATCTTTGAGTATGGAACAAAAAGACATAAATCGTTGATAAATAACAGGAACAGGATTGGACCAATGTGGCTACCAGCTACACCAGAATAATTGTCTATTTATATATTTTTGGAAAAAAAAACATTTAGTTTAACATTTTGAGAACGACCAGATAGATACGAACCGATCAATTTTAGGATCCATTGAGGAAATCCATAATATTCCAGTTTTTTTTTTAACAGGGATAACATGATTGACTTTGTCAAAAGTTCCACTTGATTTTCAGGATTTCGGAAATTTTCCTTGGGGAAACCATTTCTTGTTCTAATGAAATTGGATTTTCGGTAATTTGTAAAAAGTTGATTATTTATTTTTGATATCCCCAGTATGCAAATATTATTAGCGGTAACAACGAATTGTTTCAACGTAACCTCGAGTTTAATAACATTGAAAAAAAATTTTATCGACACTCATGGCAGCTGAAATTCTGCACTGTCAAAACCAAGTGCTTTTCTAACTACGAGCTGGACTTTAGCACGTGCAAGGCCGGGCGGGAACAGTTAGTTTGTTATATTAACCGATTTATAAAATCGAAAATCCTACCCTACCTTTTTATAAATACCTGTGTAATAAAAAAGTACTCCCTTTTGAAAATTAATTTAACTCATATTTATGTACATTTTAATACATGTCACTATGAAAATGTACGGCAAAACTTTTATGTCAAAAAATTCATTAACATCATTGAAACAAAAGCGGTAGTTAACGAGTCAAAGATGCCGTGTGCATTTTACCAACCTTAATGGCGACATATACCTCCCCACAATTTTTTGTTTGTTCACATCTTTGGCACAGTAGGTACCTTTCAAGTGATATAAGTTTCATTCTACTCATTTCATAATAAACACTAAAAAAGTGTACGGAAACTTTGGATGTTCATGTATTAATAAATAATGATGAAGGACATTTTATGGAGCGGTGAGAAAAGAACTGCCCGGTTAAGGCCTTTCAGTTTTGGATTCACTTGGGGGAATCGACACTAGACTTCGCCAAAAAGACAGTAGTGCAAATCTGAAACATGGTGTTCTGATAACCATTTGTCTAAAATAAATTGAAATAGAAAGAAGTGTGTTTCCCACACAAGACAAGACATTCGACGAAGTTAAGGCGCAATATCTCGTGTCATTGAAAAGTCCTGAGAGTCAACAGAAACAGCTTCGAAAAAGTATGTTGCTTTCAAACTTTTCCAGGAGAATGCGATCAAATAGAACTTTCCAGTTATGAGGGTAAATATGTACTTGATACCTCTCCGGAAAAGACTTCACTAAGACATTAGAAATCGAACCGGAGAGCTCCCGCTTGGAAGGTATTCCAGCACATACTCACTTATTCGGATAAAAGCTGTGAAATTGTATACTGAATAAGCCGGTTTCTATAGTTTTTTCATGATTCTTTGCGAGAATAGCATTTTTTTTTTAATTTCGGCAGAAAGTGTTCCTTCGAAAAGGCCATCGGTGAAGTGTGAGCCGTTGGTCCGTCCCTTTAGAACCAAATGTAATTTAAGTCGAAATCATCAAGATCGAATGAGAGAACTCATGTTTCGAATTTTTTTTAGCAGAATCTACAACAGCTGTGAATAATATTTCAGCATTTTCCTGGTACCTAACTGACCCCATACGTGATACTTCGCTTCCCATTTTAAAGCGACACCTCCTGGTGGTCAAAACTGTATCGACTCGAAGGCGCTGCTACTTCGAGTGCAGCGGTAAATAATCAACAAAATCGCCACTTCGTACCGAAGAGTTATAACTGCGATACAGACTTGTTGCCCTACTTACCAAGCGCAGCATCAAAGCGAACACCATGCTTATGTATATATAGCCTCCCTCTCAACTGAAGTGCATCTTCCTTATCCGAACTAATTAATTAAAGCCAAAGTACACTTCTCTTATCCTCGCACTGCTATGCCGGAGAAAAGGAGAAAAGTTGATGTGTAGCCCTCGCGCCAGTCTTCAAGGCTTACTTTGTATTCGAACTGATAACTTTATCATCAGACGCCGGCCGCGCTAAGCTATAAAGTGTGTTATGGTGCACGCCATCAGCATCCTCTGCCGAAATTGAAATGCACTTTTATCACTTTAACAAGAAATTAACAACATTCTGCGGGCAGGACGCTCGTAAAGTTGCCCTTAAAAGCCCGCGCGCTGGCGAGTTCATAAATTTTCCCACTTTTCGGCCCGAAATTTGATGAGAGATCGAACGAGAGTCATCAGGAGTCTTTGGGGTTTCGCAGTGGAAGTATATCTGGAGTCTGACCGGGCGTTCGCATAAATTTCCCCAAAGTAAGGTGAGACGAACGAACAACCAAGACACAGACAACAGGCTCGCAACAATCCCATTATCGCACCTTAGATGGGGACTTTGATATTGGCGAGGTCCCTTGGCTCCTTTGGGAATCATGTCGTGTCCATGGCCCAGCTAGGGCTGTTCATTTATCATAATTGCCGCGGCCGCACTCGACCAACCAGCAGGAATTCATCATTCCAATATCCTGTATCGCGCGCACAGTGCGCGCAAATCCCTTGTAGTTCTCTGCATATTACATTTCGCACGCGGCTATGGTCGGTGGCGGCGCACGAGATATTTATGTCCGTTTGTCCGTCTGTGACTGTGACTGTGTGGCTGTGTCTGCGCGCGCGCCCATATGCGCCCAAGTGATAAACTTCAACCGGGGGCTCAATAAAATATCCAATTTATGGGGCATAAGTGTCTGGCGGGCAGAAATTTGCAATTTTCGCCCGCGGAGTGTAAGCGACTCCGACTCTGACTCCGTCTCCAAGTTGATCTTCTTCTCGACCGCTTCTTCGCAGCCGTCGTGGTTGTAGTCTTTTCGATTTGCCAAGCAATCGGATTCGAATCGCCGCCGTTGATTTGGTTTCATTTCTCTCACTCCATCTCGCTCGCTGATAGGTGTGCGTGTGTGTGTGTGTCGGTCCGGACTCGACCTCATTCAAAATGCTAAGTTATGAGCCGCATATCGAACGAGAACTGATTGGAGGACACCATCAGAACAACATTTCTAATTTGGGACACAAAAGATAAACTTGCAATGTGCCAATAATTTGGTGGATTTCATTTGAGGGCCTGCTCTGCGCCACGGTCCACGGTGTACCCCTTGTGGCTGCTGAGGTGAGCGAGCATATTTTAAGGTTTAAGCGGTCGAAGGACATCATTTTGTAATTTTATCGATTTGAATGGTGGAAATGTGGATGCAAATTCTGTTGCACAAACCAGGCAAGTGGATATAGGATACGGGACAAGGGATAACCATACCACTCGCGGGGGAATCAATTTCATTTGCCATGTAAGAAGACGGAAATCAAGTTGACAGGTGAAACGAATGTGCAATAACTTAGTTTCAATAGTTTGACAGTACCTTTCGGTGTGATTGCGCGGATGATGCGCAGGGATTTGTGCCGTGAATTGTGCGAGGGTACGGTTTTGCATCAAAATGGTCCGCTTTCCGGGAACAAGTATAAATACACTGAACCAGAGATTAAGTAGGATGGAGTTATTGGGGAGGGATTATTTCCGTGCCTACAGCGGGGCAGATTCACCGGTGACTGTTGTCGTTGAGGCAAATGGTTTGGTTGAGCGACGCACCTTTTGATGCTTCTGTGGCAACAAGGAAAAACAGCATTAGTCGACTTATGTCGAAATTGAGTATCGTAGATCGTACCATGATTTTAAATTTTAAATATTATTTTTCATTCAAGTATCTGTTACGGTTGCTGGGTTATGAATCAGAAAAAAGCCCATAAGTCGTCTTCCCACATCTAAAGTCAAACCTTTAACCTGCGTTCCTGAAAAGTAGCTAAAAATGACTTATGCTGTTTTTCCTTGTTGCCACCTTGATTTTAGGGTCGGAAATAGTTGCTAGCTCTCTACAAAACACCTTCGTTATGGCGCCCACTGCTTACGTGAAAAGAAGGCTTTGAAAAGGGTTTCTTTAAAATGTTATACCTCCTTAGCACGCCAAATTAGAACGAAGTTAACGAAACGGACTACAGAATTCACACCTGTGACAGTTCAAAGAGGGGACCATGAAAGGACAATGATCCTGGATGAGTGTGCAACATATCTATACTTGAACTTGGAACAAATTTGGGGAAAGGTTAGATATTGTTGTTAGCAAGGTACTACATTTCTTAGCACCACTCGTTTGAGGGTGCTCTACAAGTTTAAAAGACTGCAATAGGCTAGCTGAAACAAAGTTTTGGAATATTGTAGAGAAGGCTTATACCACGGTAGATTCAACTCTTACAAGTACCTAAATTAGAAAGTCGTGTGTCCATACGGAATTTCTCTTGCCGACTAAGGAAGCTCGGCCTAAAAAATCCACAGTTCTTTAAACAACAAGTCCAATGAACAATACGATGCTCCAAAAAATTATTTCAACGAGCTCCATGACAAGACATATGAGCTTGAGCAACGCCCTAAGTACGACACTTAAATCGTACTCTGTGATGTCAATGCCAGGGTAGGCAAGAAGGACAATTTTGGTATAGTGCAATCGGAAAACGAAGCTTACGTGACACCAATTTTCGTTGCAACTTATGAGCTTTGGTTCAACAAACCTCGTGGTTTGAATGAACTGTGCCTACAAACGCGTGTACTAAAATAAATCGATTTTGAAGCTACATTGGAGAACATACGGCCCTAGCGCGAGGTGTCCGTCGGAACGGAAAATTCTCCGATTTTATAAGATTCGGATAATTTTTGCTGCGAGGTATTCTTCGGAGCAACTGTTCGGAGAATTGTTCCACCATTTTGTAACACATATCGGCGAATTACGTTTAAGTGCGATGAAGTGAATTTTTTTTGTTAAATTTTTGACAGCTTGATTCCGATAACCTCGGACTGAATTTGGCTGCGGGATTTGTTTACGATTTGGAGTGCGGTGCGGTGCAATGTTGATTTCTGTTCCGAAGTAAGACACCTCGAATGAAATTTGAGCCTCCGAAAGAGTATGCGTTGCGGAGAATTTTCCGTTCCGACGGATACCTCGCTAGAGCCGATAAAGCTCTATACAAGCTTCTTAGAAGCAAACAAAAAAAGCACGAGGAGCCGAATCGACAAAATAGAAAACTGCTAGTCTAAAAGCAAAATTCGGAAGTTTCACCAAAAAGTAAAGAGATCGTCACAGGGCAACAAAGTCTGAACAAAGTCCTGTTTAGTGGTAAGGCGCAATCAGCGTTGAGGATATGGAAGAAGCACTTCTGCAGACTGTTAGGTGGGAAGGTTGTCACGTAGAAAGAACCATTAAATTTGGGCGACGAAAACCTACACTTCCGGCCGCTTGATAAAAATTAAGTAAAGTAAACACTTGCTAAATACAAGTCCAACGAGGTAGCTATAGAATAAACATTTTGTTACCCGAACTATTAAATACGACAAAGCTGAGTAAACAACACATCTCCAAGATTTGGTCAGAAGAAAGTATATGCCTAATGAAGGGAACCTCCAGCATGGGCCTTCTATTAACAGGGCACCTTTTCATGCTGTTTGAGAGCCTTTTCAGTGAACTGATTCCTTCTACCAGGTAAGGTCGCCATAACTAACCAAACATTCACATTGCGGCTGATTCTCAAAAAAAAATCCCAAGAATATCGACAAACACCTTCTGTTATTCGATTTAAGACCGCCATGTCACATTTCTGCATTCCTGTCAAACTTGTCAAGTTGTACGGAATGACGGTGTATATGGAGACCTCCTTCTTCGTTCCTTTTGATACTAAAATCGGATGTGGACAAGGTGATTTTCTAAAAAGCGTAATTTAAAACAATGTAAATGACAGCTCAATCAAAACTGGCTGCTGCATCTGACAATACTGCACTATTGCGTTTTACTCATCTTTTCCTTTTTTTATTTCCCGTTTCCTCTTTTCTATTCTGCTTTCTCGAATTTAATAAAACAAGAAGCGGCACCCATTTTTTTTAAAAGAGTTCCTGCTGTTGCGAATCCTCCATTCAAATAAATGTACTATTCATTATAAAATAAATCCTTTAACATCATGTATTTGAGAAAATTGTGCAAAACTCATAGGCCAACAGCAGGTGACAATTTTTCAGAAGTCTCTACAATAATTTGCCTATATGCGATGACAATGATGTCCAAACTCAGTGGGCTGTGACTGACGCGTTTGCAAATTTTGTGACCACTGTTGAAAAAGGCTTACTATTGCACTGATTTCTGTACTATTGGCTTTTCCGAGTACGCAAGTACCACTTCTGAATTTTGAGTATACTATTTTTACTATTTTTTAATTTTTTAAATAAATCGAGCATGAGGTTATTTTCATACGGCCATATTGTTCACTCCAAAAATTAAACCCAGTCCATAAAATTCAGTCATTAAACCCGAACATTTTTAAACATGTCGGCGTTTAATCCGATTGAGTTTAAACTGCGGCTCAGAATTAATTTTCATAATATTGACATTTCTTCGATCAGGAAATAAGTAAAAGTGAAATAGAATGTAAAATGTAGCAAGAAGCTTAAAAAATGGATTTCATTTGTAAAGTGTAAAAAGAGCGATTGGTACAGCAGATGGTGAATCAATGTCGTCCTCATAAATTCATAATTAATACCATAAAAATGAAACTCAGTACACAGTTAATCAAATCAATTGCCAAGTGACAAATAACAAAAAGCAAGCATCTTTGTCTATTTCGACTCTATTACATTAAACATGGAACCACACTTGCTTTAGATGTAAAATGTTCGATTGATTTTAAAGCATGATCTCGCTTCCTTGCTACATTTTTTCAAGAAAATATAAAACATAACAATTAAGGAGCAAGGGTTCGAACTTTAGTTAAAAATATTCGCAGTAGATCTTAAAAAAGTGCAGTAGATTCACTTTTTTGCAGTAGATTTTAAATTTAAAAAAATGCGATCAAAATGAAGTCTTAAAATATATTTTTTTAAATGTATTATAGTTTAAACATAAAAAAGAGAAAGAGTGAAGTATTTAAAGCACGTTGAACTTATTTTATTGGCCATTTATTTGAGTCTCACTTATAGAGGCAGGTATTTTAGCTACCCATCAGTAGAGCAAATATTTATTTTACTTTAGGAGGTCTAAAAACAATTAAAGCAAACATTTCTTGCGAAAAAAGACGACTTGGTTGGTTGGTTGGTTGGTTTAAGTGGCTGTATTTCCCCGTCTTCTGACGAGTTGAAAATACAAATACCGCATTGAGCGCCGTTTTGAGACCACAACTAATGGAACCTGAAAATAAAGGGGGAGACGGAAGTTAAGGGAGCTCAAAACCAGCCTGAGGAGTTGAGAAATTTTATGATCTTGTTGAAATGGATATTTTGGATGGCCGAAAGGTCGTTACAAGGAGGGTGGAAGATGAAACACTGTTTGACTCTTGCGTTATGGGCGATGCCAAGCTTGACTGCGTGAGTTGTTGTTGTTTATTCTGGTGGCAAGCGCTGTTAAAGTCTAACAACCTAAAAACCATGACAAAAATTCAAAGAATGGCCTGAATTGGCACCACGGGGGCAATGAGAACCAGCCCCACAGCAGGTCTAGAGGCTATACTCCATCTCAAACCCCTAGATCTCTTTGTACAAGAATCTGCTGCAAACAGCGCCCTTCGATTAAGCCAGACCAAAAACTGGAAACACAGCCTAACAGGACACGCACAAATTCTAAACAAATTCGCGGGCAATAATATATGCACGGACTATATCACTCCCCGACTAGACTTCAGAAGACCATTTACCACGTGTTTCCCCAGCAGGGACGAATGGAATGAGGACCAACCAACATCCATTGGACCAACCATACCCATATACGCGGATGGATCAAAGATGGAAATTGGCGTTGGCGCGGGTTTCTACTCGGAACGTCTCGGACCATCCAGTTCAATCAGACTACCCAACTACAGCAGCGTATTCCAAGCTGAGGTATTGGCAGTGACAACAGCTGCTAAACGGGTTGCAATGATGGCAATACCTCATGCAGATATTACCTTTTTCATTGACAGTCAAGCGGCAATAAAAGCGATCGCTGCCGCTGAGATAAAATCAAAGTTTGTAAGTCGCTGTCGCGAAGAGCTGAGGGTTCTTGGCGCGCAGCACAACGTTAGACTATGCTGGGTCCCTGGGGCACAAAGGTGTGTCTGGGAATGAAAAAGCTGATGAGCTGGCAAGAAAGGGATCCTCCCTTGAACTAAACCAGGCCGACACCACAGTAATGATTCCGCCCTGTAATCTCAGACAGGCGATTGGGAACAGAATACTAAAGGCGACAATTGAGAGATGGAGCAAACTAGACTCCTGTGTCATAACCAGGAAAATGTGGCCAATCTACAACAAACAGAAAACGGAGAAAATCCTACAATTAAGCAAGAAATCATTGTTCTTAATTATGGGCATTATCACCGGACACAATACACTGAAATACCATACCATAAAGATGGGAATCAGTTCAGATGACCTGTGCAGAGGATGCGGTGATGAGGAGGTGCATTAGGACACCCCACACTTTCTTTGTCACCGTCCAGCACTCTATCACATAAGAAATAAATTCCTTGGCAGTTACTTCTTCGAGGATTTAGAGAAACTCTCAAATAGGTCCATTAACGACCTACTAAAATTTGTAAATAAAACGGACTGGTTTTCTAATCCGTAGTTTTCTCATAGGTTTCCAGTGTATGGGGGCAGTAAACCCCTGGGGCATCACAACGGATCTACATTGATCTAATTGTGTCACGTACAGGTTCCCCTGTTCTGCCAACCCGCTAACCTAACCTAACCTGACTGCGTGAGTTCCTGAAGGCTAATGGCCCGTATACTAATGGCCGTTAGTCTGTCGATATCTACACGCGTTAAGGCTAAGGGGTTGTTTATTCTGGCATTATCGTGGACTGGCCAGATCTTCCTTGAAATGACACAGTTCGTCATTTTCATCCATCGGCCGTTGAGGTGAAGCGCAGGAGGATTTCTCTCTTCACGTATTCCAGCGGAGGGAAGACTTCCTCCGCTTCAGACACGCACAGATCAGAGCAAAGATTTGATGTCAGAACAGATTTTTGCTATTCGTCCGACGCAAGTGGGGCAGTGGTTTCCTGGCACGTCCACAGTGTATCCAAAATAGGGTTGTATGCGAAATTTGGTAGAAAAAAAAAATGCATAGGTTATCGTTTTACAATTGCGGTCTTACATTTAGTTACTTTGTTAAATAGGTGGCGCTGCAGTCTGGGGTAGAGAGGTCTCTACCAATACGAGTCTTCAGTGACTCTATACACAGATAGATGCGTAATCAAAGTTGGGTTGAATTCCACATCATTTTTGTCCGCGCTACCTAAGACTAGGATCTCTTCTACAGCGTTGTACGACCGATCTGGAATCGATGAAAACTCTCCTTGAAGGGTTCGCCCTGATTCGTATTAAACGAGATTATATCATGCTGTAGGACGGAAGAAATGACTTTCTACGTTGATATCTAACTAAAAATAAATAGTTGGCGCAACAGGTCCATAGGGAACCTATAGGCACCTACAACACAACCATTCGTTCTGTCGATTTTCATTTTCTGAACGAATGGAAGGGATCTACAATTTTAAGCCGATTCCAAACGGCTAGTTGAGAAGCTCTTTCAAGACAGTTGTACTCTCGGATCTTTATCAGACGTTCGCGAGAGGTGGCGCAGTGGAAAACAAAATCTAACCTCGACCCCCCGTTTAGTAGTCCAACACACTAACCACTAACCCACTGCGTTGGCAACCAACTACATCTATTTGTCCTTCATAAAAAATCCATGCAAATCCTCACTGACGCACCAAGCTTATCCGTACTTACTGTGAAATAACTCATTAAAATGTTTTTCATAATTTATCAGCTCCTATTTGTCAAGTTAACACCATATATTTTCAGAGGCAATCGCTTAATCTAAATGATACATCAAAACAGAAGCCAAATCGCACATCTGAGACTATAATATGATAAGATGATAAGCTTACCGTTTTATTGCTTAACTAATGCAAATTAAGCGATAAAAATAAACATGCAAGCCTATTTGCTTAGTGAATATACGCTCGAATAGATAATGAAAAATTAACCCATAAGTTTAATTATATACAGCACAGTCATTTTGGCGCAGATCTTACAATGTCATACGGGATGGTCTTATCTGTGAAGAAATTCTGGCCTAGATACGAGAGACGAGACTGACTTCAATTTTGTTTTCAGGTCGAAGTAATGGGATTCATATTGATAGGAATGTGGGTATTAGAAAACGGTGTTGAACATTTATTTTGCAATTATTCCTGGAATGTAAAAAAAAATTAATATAAGGGGTGGGCCAGATACAAGATTCTTTTTAAGAATGCAATAAAATGAACAAAATTAAATTTTGTCCACGGATTGTGGCTTTATTAGTATAAGAGCAAACATTCCCATTAATTATGGAAAACAACGTTCAAGTGGCTGCCTCGGCTGGCTTGGCAGTAGTGCATTCAGTCACTCCAATTTTCCAAGACCTTGTTGATGGTTTCGGGCTGTAGCGTACGGAGTGCTTGGATGATATTGGCCTTAAGTGCTTGAATCGTTTCCATGTTGTTGGTATAACAACGGTCCTCCACGGCTCCCCACAAAAAAAAAAAAAAGTCCAAAGGGGTCAAACCGAGATGAAAATACGCCTCGTCAGAAAATATGATTTTTCGCCCAAAATCTTTGTCCAATTCAAGCTACCCTAAGGCCCCAAACTCCGAAGCGATAACGAAGCGGATGGTCGTGCGCCTTCAATTGCGGAGTCAGTTGGACCTTGTAAGCGAATAATCCGAGGAGAATTGTCCTAAGACTAGTGCGTGAAATGTTGAGCTGTTGAGATCTATGGCGAGTTGATGTTCATGAATTGAGTCTCACTCTCTCGGCTACAGCAGCCACTTTCTCGTCTGTGCGCACCGTACGACATCGGGAACCATTAGTGTCCACTAGCATACCAGTCTCACGAACTTTTTGCACAAACTTGCGTACAGCAGGCGCGGTGGGTGCTTCATTTCGGCCAATATTTATTTTCAAAAAACGCACTGTTTGGGCTACACAGCATCACGCAATTTGGAAATCAACTTTCAATATTTCCCACCGTTGTTCAACCGTAAAGCGACTCTTTTCGTTCCGCGCAGGTATGATACTGAGTTTCCGTCAAGATTTCGAGCGGGAAACAGCTGTCAGCAGGGTCGAACGCAGGTAAGGTTTTTGTTGGTTCAAATCCCCAGCTACTAGTGTCAAATTAAGCTATGATTAAAAAGAAACCTCTAGGTGGTCCACCCTTCACAAAGGCACTCACAGTTAAAATGAAAGGTTGTTTAGTATGAGTTGATTTTAAAATGTTTTGTTTTATTTTTTATTTTCAAAGGCGGTTTTTAAGAGAGGTTTAGCTTTTGACAATGACTTTTAGTGCTACAAAATTATATACCAGCACGTAGGACCCCCTGCTTAAAAGGACATCAAACCCCAAAATTGTGCACAGTATTCTAGGCCAGCGTTTCCCAAATAGTGTTCCGCGGAACCATGGGATTCCGTGCAAGGGTCAAAGGGGTTCCGTAGAAAAAACATAATCATGCCGTCGCGTCGCACCGCAATTCATCATCAAACAAATTCATACATCTTTAGTCCTCAGTTATTTTGTTGTACAATAAAAATAATAAATAATAGTAATAAAACTTAAAATAATTATTTTTATATCGTTATTCTTTCTTTTCTTGTCAAACATAAACATATCAGAACCGCACTTCAAGGAACAATGCTTTCTATGGGGGCAGCCAGCAAAAATTTGATCATTTAGGTTTTAGAGTTCCGTTTCCGAACAAAATTGGGACCCGCTGTTCTAGGCAATAAATAAGTAATTTGTTTAGAGGACAGTGTCAACATGCCTGTTAAACTCTCTAAAGCTACGATCACGCGTGCCATTTTTCGTGGAAAATTTTGACATGCCGACATCATTATGACATTAACATTTGTCCTAAATTTGTCACTACGTGTGATCGCTTGTAAAGCGTCTGGTCACGCGGGCTGTCACAGCTCTTGATACAAGTGACATGGCTTAAATGTGACGATAAAATGACAAACTTTAATCATTGTGTGATCGCCTGTCACTTGCTTTTGTTATTTACTACTGTCTCGGCATGACAGTTCTATTTTGTCAGAGATTTTGGGACAAATAGAAAATACGAATTTCTGTGACGTCGGTATGTCAAAATTTAACACGAAAAACGACACGTGTAGTCGTAGCTTCACGACCGAATGATCCTACCGCTGGTATATTATATCCCGTATTTTACCAGATCTACAGTTTTTTAATATACCGCCGTAACAGCAAAAAATAAATTCCACGTCAAATGCAATTTACAACTTTGCTTTGGACCTTCCTCGTTTGATTGGCTTCTACTTTCACAATGAAATAAGATCCCCCAAGATTAAAAGTCGGCCATAATTTAATTCGTGTTAAAAGCAAACAAAAATTTGGGGCAATTTTGAATTCTCCCAAATTTACTTGGGCATCATTGTTTCTCACTTTTTTAGTAGCAGACATTATGAAACATTCACCAATGTTCATAATGATCGATTATGACAATTCTTACTGTTTAATAGTATCACACAGGACACAGTGTAATGGACATACTTCCAAAAGGAATGATGACATTTATGGCATGCCACAAGAATGTCATTCGTTTTTTGATGTTACATGAAGCAAACCGTTCATGCGCACGAAAACGTTTTCGCCTTATGCGAGAAACAGATTAACACAGCAACAGCAACAGCAACTTTGACAACTTTTTAGAACAAATGTACAGGGTGTCCGCCGGGAAGATATACCACTTTGTTTGTTTATAGTTTTTGATTAAATGAAAGAGAATGGATCTTATATTGATAAATGTTTTATTTAATGTCGGCAGTTATGTATGGAATACAATATCAGGTAAATGTCCGCCTCTGTTAGTCTCACAAATGCGAGCCCTCTTGAGCACATTTTTCATTACATTCTCACACATTTCACGCGGTATTTTATTAATTTTGTCACGAATATTTTGTTTGAGTTGCTCAGGCGTATCTGGTTCGTTTTCATAGACCTTGCTTTTCAGATATCCCCAAAAAAATAAATCCGGAGCAGTCAAATCAGGCGACCGTGGAGGCCAATCAACATCAACATTTCTTGAAATGACTTGTTGTGGAAAGAGGTCTCGCAGTTATTGAATTGTAATCCTGGATGTATGCGATGTGGCACCTCCTTGTTGATACCACATGTTAATCAAGCCCAAAGCATGAAGTTGTGGCAAATCCTTGTGCAAAATTGTCGCCAAAGTTGTTCTCTGAAGACCAAGCTCCTGAGCACGGCGTCGAATTGAGGTTGATGGATTGTTTTGAACACTTCATTGAGAAGCAGTAAGGTTGTCAGCCGATGTTGCAGTACGTTATGGTCCGTGCCTGGGCCTATCGCCTGCAGACCCTCTTTCTTCGAAATCATTCACTACACGATAAAAAGTGCGTTTTGTTGGCACGTTGTTTTAACGATTAAAACACGTTGGTTTATCGATTATTTTTCCATAATAAATTTGCCACGTGTCTACTTCACGACTGCCAAATATGAACTGTCAAGACTAATGTTTACCAAAATGGCGGCAAAACAAGATAGTATACCTTCCCGGCGGAAGCCCTGTATTTTAATTACTTTCAACACATTAGCACAGCAACATCGACAGTGACGTCAACGTTAGACCTAATCCTAAATTCGCTGGTGCTGTTGCTGTCGCTGTGTTAATCTGTTTCTCGCATTACAGAATGCTGGCCCTGATTTTTCTCATTTTTGGGTACCTATACAATATACATGATGTACTGGTATTTAACGTGAGAAATCCAAGAAGAAACATAAGAAGAAGCTATCTAGCTTTTGATATTTAAACTTTAAAGTATGCACGTAATTTGCCGGAGCTCTCAAGTGCGAGATGGCAGAAATAGTAAGATCAGCTAAGCGCGTATCAGAGATATGTATGTTATGCTTACTTTCCACGAAGAAAATGATTTAAATAGGTTCCAACAGAATTGTGCCGCTGCAGGTTCTCCAAAGGCGGTACTTACGCATAAACTTTAGTAAGCGCTAAAAGGCGTTCTTACGACTTCGATTGACCCCCAGAGAGCTGGAATCTATTTGTCCGTCCAATCCACCAATGATTCAAGCACGATATTTGACCAGCTCTTCATGAAAGGCAGCTCAAAAGTGTACTAGTTTGTCTGAATGTACTACGCTGTCAAGCAAAACTGTGTTTAAGGTCTAGACATTAAAAACCTTTTTTCTTTTTGCAGACGCAAGAAACAACAACCTTTAAGAAAATACTCCAAATCTTTCATCATGATGTAGGATGTAGGTCCTAAATCCATTCGTCAAACTCTTCTGACATTTTACTGTCTCACCCGCTTTTTCTCTTCTTAAATGGTGATGCAGATGTAGCCGGACGTGCATTCACACCATCAGCTATCTCACTCACCTCAGTCAACGCACTCACCATCTTGTTATCTTTATAAAAGTCGCTTCTAAGGTGAAGCTCTTAAAATTCACCCCCACCTACCTATATTGACTTATTTATTTTTTAACTACTAAACACTTAAGCCGCAGTTAATCAATTTTTAATAACTTGTTTTAAAAAGGGTAGTTAACATATGTTACATTTCTTTTAAGATTTCTCCACTTACGACCGCCCTTGGTCCGCATTGATAGTACATATATTAAGCTCCCATTCATTACCGCAACTTCGAACCTATCTAAGTTTACCCATGAGAGACTGATCATCGCTATCCCCGACACTGTCACCTAAATCTCTTTATTCAATGACACCCTATTCCATTCACGCTGTCACGCATAGTTCGCTCGCACTACCTACCTAATCGTCGAACAGTATCAAATTTATTGGAAATCCATTCGAAAGCCTAACTCCGGCGCTCTTCCTCAACACCGCCTGACTTCAACTGTCTGCCACTCTGACAGCCCATAATAACATCACCAACAGCGATCTGACGACGGCAACTGAGTAACTGACGACGACGACAACGACGACAAAAGTGCGCAAAAAGTGTGACACCCATTCGGAGCCGCAAAACTGCTGAAATGCAAAGTTTATCACCCCGATACAGTTGTCAATATAACAGCAACATAATTTGCGGCTCCTTCGCCATGGCATTGTTCCAGCAACGAACCCATCCACTCGCCTGGCATAAATTAGATTCTGCTTAGAAAATAACAGACAAAAAAAATCCACCGACCAGGGAATTTCTTCGAACCGATGGCAGCGCGTTAGCCGGCGAATAGACGAACTGCCGCGCAACTGTCACTATTTGCATTTCATCATTACAACGCACAACTCATGCCCTCTCGCTCGGTGACTGACACCAGACACCACCATTCAGAAGACGCTCCACATATTGGCCAGCGACCACCGCCATGATAACGTGTGTGTGCTGTGCGCACATCCATCCCATTCCCATCACCTTCATCGGGCCGCATCAACATCATCATCATCGTCGTCGTCGTCGCCGTTGTACTGCCGTCGTTTCACATCTCTCGCTCTCGACCGAAGTGGTTCATGCGTCGACGTCGACTTGTGTCGTGTCTCGTGTGCACTGGCATGGTGGTGTGGTGTGGACTCATCTGCGGAGCTGCCCAGTTTTCAATATGGCCTGACATATGATTGGCCCTCAGCCACTGACAGGAGGCGGTACTAGGGTTATTTTTGGGCAGTCAAACTGGAGTGGCTGCAATGCCGCAGCAGTATGCTGTGCACAGTGAGTGCGAGTGCGACGCGTGGTAGGGTGGTCGGCTCCGATGGTGTAAAGATGGATTTGATTTGCGAAATATTTACGATAAGGCGATTGAGATTTTTCATCGCAATCGAGTTGTATTCCAAACTGACAATGACAAGGTCATGGCATGGGCTTACAGATTTTTTCGATGGCTTTTAAGGTAACGGGTTCAATTTGGAAGAGAAATGAGAATGGAAATTGGGGCGGATTAAGGATGTAAAATGTGTGAAGTGGGAGGCCAGAGGCCACCCCTAAATAGAAATAGCTACTGGGGTAGGTACATTTTTTTGGATGCGTTCTGGACGCCTGAATGTGGATTCAATTCTAAATTGAAACATGGCTTTTGCTATTCGCACGTAGTGTCGTTCAGGGCACGGTTACGTAACAAAATGTCAAGTTTATAGTCCCGGAATATAGGGGTAGGTTAGGTACGTGGTTTCCAAAAAGCACTCTTAACTCCGGTATTTCATTTTCGGGCACGATCTTGTTCGTTTTTAAGGCCCAACTTATTTCTTAAAAGACTAGGTATTTTTACGTCAAATACGTAGCCGTGTCCCTAACCTAGACAAACGTCAGTCAGTACAAAAATAACGTACGGATAGCCACTGCGAAGAAACATGTGAGTTTTTAAAATCCCCAACGACTAAGGGATGTAAGAAAGAAGATAAAATCAACGGCGAATCAACACATTACAAGTTTACATTATAATTTCAACTTTTTAAAGTTAACGTATTTAATTAATTTAATTATTCGGACAAATAAGTTTTACTTAAAAAAATATATACAGGTGGGCCAAAAGAGATCACCCTATTGGAAGATGCTCTTATTTTTGCAAATGGCCGCCAATGTCAAATCTGTTTTGACATTTGTGGACCAGACAGATGTAGAATACAAGTGATCAAGCCATGGAGGGATACACTCCTCAAGAACGCGGAATAATTTCGAATTTTCGATTTTTCGACCAAAATGATAAGCGATGAGGCTCATTTCCACCTCAGCGGATACGTGAACAAGCAAAACTATCGCTTGTGGGGCAACGAAAATCCACGAGTAATGCATTACACCCGCTCAAAGTTACTGCATGATGCGCTGTTCACGCTGGAGGAGCCATCGGGCCATTTTTTTTTTTTTTTTTTTTTTTTTTTTTTCGAGAACGCCGCTGTTCAAACGACAACAGTGGACGGTGCGCGCTATAGGGCCATGTTAACCGAGTTTTTTTTTCCGCAATTGGACGAATTAGGACTGTAGAACATGTGATTCCACAGGACGGAGCTACGGCACACACTGCGCGAGCCACAACCAATATTCTGAAGGCGGCGTTCCCGGGGGGTCGCCTCATCTCTCGTTTTCGCGATTTGCACTGGCCCGCAAGATCGCCCGATTTGACCGTTCCAGACTTTTTTTGTGGGATTTTTTGGAGTCCCGTGTTTACGTGAACAAGCCTGAGACCCTAGAAGCCCTCAAGGACAACATTCGACACGAGTACGTGAATCTGTCGCCCGAAGTTCTCGCCGAAGTGATGAAAAATGTCATAAAATGAGCCCGTATGACAATCAATATGTGACGGCCGATATCATTTTCTCGACCTAACCAATAAAATTCTAAAATTCTAAATTCATTTAGAAAAAAAAATGAGAGCCAAACAACATCGGATGACTTCTTTTGGCCCACCGGTTATATTGACATTCAAAAAGGAACTAAATAAAATTATTTAATGACAAAAATATTATCCGCTTAAGCCTCAAAAGCATTCTTTAATTTTCTTGGAACCGTTTCGACAAGCTGTCTGCAGCATTTCCGCAAGAACGTCGTTCCGAAGTTTTGTTACATCAGTTATTTTTCCTTTAATGCAAATACATATAAGGGGTGTTTTCTTTAGAGGTATAGAACTCTAAGCTGGCAGCACTATCTTAACTGGCGGCCATTTTGTCAGCTGTCAAGTGATTTATTTTTAGTTTGATTTAGCATTTCAACATGAATAGACTGACGCCTGGAACAACGCTTGCAAATTGTGCAAATTTATTTTGAAAGTCATGGTTCTGTTCGAAATACGTACGTCCATTCTACGGTGTTTAGCGATGAAGCCCACTTTTGGTTAAATGAATACGTCAATAATCAAAACTGCCGTAGGTATTTGGAGGGATGATAATCCTCAAGTGTATGTGGAGACTCCAAGACAAAGAATACACACTGGCCGCGTTCCTCGATACTGAAGGAGCATTCAATAATGTTAGGACGTGTGCAGTGAAGAGAGCACTACTCAATAACAACGTAAACCAAAAGCTTACCAATGTGATTGAAAGTTTGCTCAATGAAAGAAATATTAACGCAAAACTAGGTGACATTCAACTAAGAGTGACAGCCTCAAGAGGTACACCACAAGGAGGAGTCATCTCCCCCTTACTCTGGGTCCTTGTCATAAATGAAATACTACTAAAATTCGAAAACTGAGGGGTCAAAGTAAGCAATCTATGCAGATGACGTAGTAATACTTGCTACTGGCAAATTCCTACCTACCATAAGCGAACTACTAGAAAACGCATTACGAACACTTAATATGTGGACAAAACAATGCGGTCTTGGAGTCAATCCACAAAAAACTGAGCTAGTCTTGTTCAGTAACAAAAGAGTGATTCCAAACTTCGATCCTCCAACTATTGAGGGTATACCTCTCAGGGTAGCGGAGAGTGCTAAATATCTGGGTACGATCTTGGATAGGAAGCTCAATTGGAAACTAAATGTCAATGAGAGAGTAAAAAAGGCTGCAAATGCTTTTTACGCCTGCAACCGAATCTTCGGAAAATGGTGAGGACCAAACGCTAAAATAATTCTGTGGATGTATACGGCTGTTGAGCGTCCAATACTCACATACGGAAGCTTAGTCTGGTGGCAAGCAACAAACAAAGCATCGAACTTAAAACTAATGACCAAAATACAAAGACTAGCATGTATAGGTACAACCGGCGCAATAAGGACAACACCTACTGCTGGAATGGAGGCAATCCTCAACCTGGTACCCCTAGACCTACACATGCAAGAATCTGCAGCCAAAAGTGCCCTCAGGATCAGCCAAACCAAAAGCTGGAAACCCTACAGAATGGGACATGCACAGATTCTGAACAAATACGTGGGAGACTCTGTCACTTCTGACTACTTGTCCTTGACTTTGATAAACCATTCTCTTGCTATTTCCCCAGCAGGGAGGAATGGAACACAGACGAACCCGCAAATAGGAAATCGATATCCATCTACACAGATGGATCTAAGATGGACTGTGGTACAGGTGCTGGAATTTTCTCCGAAGAGCTTAATATACACCACTCGATCAGACTGCCTGATCACAGTAGTGTTTTTCAGGCGGAGGTTCTGGCAACGCCGAAGCTGCCCATATGGTGTCAATGATGGCAATGCCAAATGATGATATTACCATATTTATTGACAGCCAGGCGGCCAAAAAGCAGTGTCTGCTATTGAAATAAAATCGACGCTAGTTCGCCGCTGCCGTGAAGAGCTTAAGGTTCTCTGCTCGCAGCATACCACGCGCCTCTTCTGGGTCCCTGGACACAGGGACAAAGCCGGCAATGAGATGGCTGATAAACTGGCAAGAAATGGATCTGCTATGGATCAAGATCGGGCGATTAAATCAATCAATCCACCGCTCTGTAATCTCAGAGAGAGAGTGGAAAACAAGATTCGAATGAAAGCCAACAACAGGTGGAAGGAATTAACTACCTGCGAAATTTCACGGAAGCTATGGCCGGAATATAATGCAGGTCGGACTATCAAACTTATGCGGTTTGATAGAACGTCGCTGCATAAACTGGTAGGTGCCCTAACAGGGCACAACTTCCTGAGAAACCACACAATGAAATTGAAGCTCAAGAATGACGATATATGCAGGGGCTGCGAAGACGAGGAGGTGCATGAGGACAAACCTCACTTCCTCTGTCACTGCCCAAGTCTGTGTCACTTGAGGAACAGAACAGTTAAAAAAATAATAATAATATAAATGGTACTTTGCTCCAAAAGCTACTCGATCTTTAATATTTAACTCTGTCATGTTTTCCCTATTTTAGTCAAAGTGGACCTGTATACAATAAATCTCTCAAATTTAATTTATATTCGAACGATAACAGTTTTTTTTTTTTTTTCGCAAAAAAAAACCTTGAAAAATTACACTTTTGCCAATCAAAAAATCGTGCTGTAACCAATATAGGCCTGAGCTGTTCAGCGATGGGTCTCAAACGGTCTCATTAACAAACACAATCATAGGTCACAATATGTGCAAACTCTGAGTCAAAACTGTAGAGGTAGACAGTTAAACCGTAGCAGTTACTCGCCTTGAGAATCGACTTGCATTCTGTGAAAATATACCGACTGTATTGACTTGTAAGGCTTTCTTAAGTTGCCGGTAAAAGCTTTCCAATCAATGATCGAGTTTCGAGTTTAGAAGGCTTTCTATCGATGCTAATTGTGTTTTTTTTTTTCACAATTGGACGCATTAGAACCTTGATTAAACTCTACGACTGCAGGCGGAATATTTCGCAGTCCACTTGGGGTATTTGAGAGTTGCCCATGAAAAGTCTATCTACCGCCAACTCTTTTTCAGCACCCACACTACCTATTTAGTTTCGAAAATATCTTCACCAACATCAGGGGACAAAAAATAGCTGCATCCGTGATTGAACACCGAGCACTAAATTATGTAGATTTAAGCAGATCAGAATTGAATATGTAAAATTGAATATGTAGAATTTGAATCATTTCCTATTATTTATACAATTTAGATAAATATTAAGTTCCAAACTGTAATTATATTCAATAATGAATTTTAATAGCATAATATGCTAAATAAATAAAGAAATCTATCTAAACCCAAGTTCAGTGATGCAGTAGTCCGGCCGTAATTCAGATCTTTGGCAATCAAGATATTTTTTCATTAACACAGTTTGCACTTCAACTCTTTTGTTTCTAGATGAAATCGAAGGAATACGCATTTTCATCTTTGGTCATAAAATGAACTAATTGCTTGGGTGGACATCTTTTGTGGCTATGTCTGCCCAAAAGTACTAGTAAGGGCTTGTGGTATGGCGAAAAAATAGAACCTACCAAAACTGAGGCAATCACAAGAGAAATATGATGAAAATTGAGTATGACACATACCCAGCACTGGAAGTACTTTTGTTAACATTCTGACCAAAGATCTACTTTACTTTAGAAAGTGATTCACTTCCTGCAGCAGGGATCAGTGTGCTGGCCTTTGAGTGTGGGATTCCAAGCTCTACTGTCGAAAAGCGCTTTAAGTTGTTTCTCTAACCTCTCGCAAATGTCTAACAAAATTCAAGTTCCCCTGACAAATTTTCTTGTTTTATGCATTCAAAAATGACATAGGTCCCTTCAATCCATTAAAAATAAAGCTAGGCCCTCGCATGCGCCATTTTCTTATAGTAGCAAAACTAGTTACAAAAACAGCAGTTGATTGAAGAAAAAAAAAATCGTCCCTTACAGGACCCCCAAGTAGCCTCATCATGCAAATCACACAATCTTCTGGCTGGCAAATTAAGTTCAACTCTGAGCGATTGCCCATAAATTGGAATTATTCGCGTCCCAGAAGGAAAGCGTTATGCGCTCCTCCTCTGCGGCATCGGGATATTGTTATTATAATAATTATTAACCCCCTTGGTTATGGCCATATAATAAGATGAGATTTGCACGGAGTTGTGCCTCGTCTCTGCACTCACCTCGCACTGCGAAAGGCCCTTCGTTCGGACTCAGTACCCGATGCCCTTTCCATGGACCAGGGGACAAACAAAGACGACGACAAATTTATTTCGAATTCGCAATTAAATTCGCTGCAGGCGATTTTTATGTAATTTTTATGGATTGACTCTGGGATGGAGCGCGCCCGCGTCGACGCATCCACCAATCCAATCGTACGACTGCAGAACGAGAAGGAGCTGCGGTCCGATTTGGAATGATGATTAATGCAGCAGAAATTGGTCGCGCGAGCATATCTCATTATAATGTGATCATGTCTGCTCCTGAGGTTGGTTAGGGATTTCCGTCCTCCTTTGGAATTGGATTTTTATTAAGAAAAAAAAATACAAAAATAAGAACCTGCGATACCAAGCGTGCGTCCTCTCGAATCCACGACGTAAAGCATGACTTGAGGATTTCAAGCGCAGACTCGTGCGATGCAATGGCATGAGGAATGCACCATCATGTGGAATGGGAGCAGTATGATTTGTGCTGGTTTAATCTAAACGATCGCACAATCCAATTGAAATAGTTCAGCTGCGGCAGATTGTCACCGGGAGGTGGATGGGGACTTAATCACTATCAACTCATAGCTTGGATTGCCTACAAAGTGGTGCGGGCTGCGGGGTATACTTCTTTTGAATGAACCTGCCAATCGAGTCACGATTTCGCTTTCTGCCAATATGAGATGTCCTTCTAAAACGTTGTTTCAGTGTCGTAGGGCAATCAAAGGAATATATAGCTATGCAGCCACTTAGGCAGGTCGCAAGTGATCTATGACTGTGAATATACTATGCCGTGTACCTTTGACTGTCCACACAGAGGTTATGATTCTTTGTTACAGCCTATTCCAGAGCTCGACTATATAAAAATATTTTTAAAGCCCATGAATTCTATGAATTAACAGTGAAGTTCTTACTTCAAAATAAAGCTTTGTATTGACAATGGGTCGTATGAATAAAGCGTAGCAATTGCTTTTACTCAAGAGAAATGTCAAAGTCGAAGCATATGCTACGTTTCGTATGAATAAAAACCAATTGGAGTTAGTTCCAACTTTTGACATGTTCGAAAAGTGGCGGCACTGACCTTTTACTCAGATCGGTATGAATAAACAAAGCAAATGCTATGCACATTCTGAGTCTGCTATTTAGTCAACTCAGACCTTTTGCTAAATATTTTTTACGCACATTTTTTACAAAAAAAAAAAGTAAGCAATGTGAACTTTCGATGGTTTGTCTATAAAAAGTTAAATTAAGTTTTGTTCGCGCAGGAAAATCATCAAAATACCTGTAAAAAAAATCAATTATTTCTTGTCATGGGCACCTGAAGAAAAAATAAAACATCAACAACTTATTTGGCAAACAAAAGCCATATTTCCAGGTGCAATTGGAGCTATAGATTGCAAATCATATTTTAGAATTTCATTTTTTTTAATTTCAATTTCCAAAAAAGTCGTTAGAATCTCAAGGAAAATTTAAAAATTCAAATTTACTGGTCAGGTTTGACAGAAATTGCAAGGCAAGTACACGTGCACCGAAGTAAAAGCTATGTTCGAATTTTCGAACTTACTTTAGCAAACCAGGTTTTTATTCATACCGCTTCAAAGCAATTGCCAAAAGGCTTTTACTTTGCTGAACCATTTTACTCAAAGCAAATGCTAGTTTTTATTCATACGACTCAATATCTACGTTTAAAGCAATTTGCCTTGTTTCAAATTTGGGAACAGAAACTAATATAGCAACAGTCCTGAATGGCAGATATCTTACGTGAGCGACTTGGTCTCTAAAACATTTGGAGCTGGAGCCGAACTTCCGCAGCCATGAACTATCGATTGTTTACGAAGCATCCAAGACTCTATAAAATAATGCATAGTTTCAAATGCATTGACAAAAGTTAAACTCTAAATATGTACAAAAGTGTTGTGAAATTTGAAATTTTATAAGAATAATTTCAAAGGCCTATAATGTATTTTGAATGTTAAGGCTAAGCAGATTATATCAGCTGTATAAAAGGGTTTAGTACAAATGCTGACTTACACTCGTTTTGCTAGCACGTACTACTACTGACAGACAGCCTTCAAGACATGCAACCAACGCATATCACCTAAATAGTAATGGCGGACCCGACTTTTGGAAGGTTACCAGTTATACTTATAATACCCACAAGCATCACGGAGCCAGTTGAAGCGATTATAACTCTCCTTAGAGGAATTATTTTTGTCTTAGTAGATTTGATCGTAAGTTTTGATGAGTTCTCGAGCAAATTTCAGAACTCGTGGGCTCTCTGAAAACTCTCAAATTAGCCTCTAACTCAACTCAAACAGCTTCAGTTTGGTTTGCAATTTAACCATGGATCGTCTTACAAATGAACAACGCTTGCAAATTATTGAATTTTACTATCAAAATTCGTGCTCGGTTCGAAATGTTCATCGCGCGCTGCTTCCATTTTATGATCGGCATTCTCGACCTTCTGAGCAGTCTATTCGGAAGATTGTGACCAAATTTCGCACCAAATTTACTTTGTTGGACATTAAACCACCAACACGTTTACGTACTGTGCGTAGTGAAGAAAATATTGCGGCCGTATCAGCTAGTGTGACAGAAGACCGCGAAATGTCGATTCGGCGCCGTTCCCAGCAGTTAGGCCTTTGTTACAGCACTACGTGGAAAATTTTGCGGAAGGATTTGTGCGTAAAGCCTTTTAAGATACAGCTTGTGCAAGAACTAAAGCCAGCCGACCTACCACAACGCCGAATTTTTGGTGAATGGGCTCTTGGAAAGCTGGCCGAGGATCCGCTTTTTTATCGAAAAATTGTGTTCAGCGATGAGGCTCATTTTTGGTTGAATGGGTACGTAAATAAGCAAAATTGCCGCATTTGGAGTGAAGATCAAAGATGATGCGAATCGCAGCGTTACTGTCAATGGTGAACGCTACCGAGCGATGATAACAAACTTTTTTTTGCCCGAAATGGAAGTTCTTGACTTGCATGATATGTGGTTTCAACAAGACGGTGCCACATGCCACACAGCACGCGAAACAATGGCGCAATTGCGAGGCGAGTTTGGTGAACAGTTAATTTCACGTTTCGGGCCGGTCAATTGGCCGCCTAGATCGTGCGATTTGACACCATTAGATTATTTTTTGTAAGGGTATGTCAAGGCTAATGTGTATAGGGACAAGCCCGCTTCGATTGACGCACTGGAAGCCAACATCCATGCATTCATTCGTGAGATACCGGCCGATATGTGTGAAAGAGTATGCCAAAATTGGACTCAGCGGATGGACTACCTGAGACGCAGCCGCGGTCAAAATTTGCATGAAATTATCTTTAAACATTAAATTGCAAGGTTCAAACTATCGATTCAAATAAATATTTCATTAATTTTTTCGAATTTTTTGTGTTTTTTTTTTTAAAAAAGTTCTAAGCCTCTTAAAAAATCACCCGTTATATAGTAAACTGACAGACTGACTTTGTTCGACTTAGAACAATATTCTTCACATAAGATCATTCCTAGGTCTATTTAAGGTTTCTCCTTTAACACACCAACAAATGTGGTTACCTAGTGAATTTTCTGTTGCGGACTGGGCTTTACCTGCGAACTGATTACATCGAATCGGACCCCAAAGATTCTTCCGAGTGACTTATAACTTATGAGCCAAAAATATATATTAAAAAACGAATTTAATTTTCATCATCCACCCAAGAAACAATAGCGCAAAATTATAGGATAAATCCCACTTTAAAATTATTTTAGAACGCGACAATGTCCGTATTAGTATTTTTCTAATTGTAGTATATAGGTACTACACTTAAAATCACCAAAAATACATTCCATCCATTAGTATGGACTTTCAATCCTGTCCCATCTGTCACTTTTGCAAAATATATTGCAAAATTGAAATTTTTCTTTTATTATTTTTTTTTTTCTTTCTTTCTTTCTTTCTTTCTTTTGCTCGAGAAATGTTACCAGGATACAAACACTCTTGAAGATCTCGAAATGATTTAAGATGTTGGGCTTTTGAAAAAATAAAAACAAATCAAGGCAAATCCTTCTGAAGATTTTGATGACTCGCTTCAGATGAAATAAACAAAATTCTTCATTCCATTCCTGCATTTTTTTTTTTTTTTTTTCTTGCTGTCATTAAAATTTGTTTAAAGAGAATTTCCCAAACTGTGTTTAGTGTCTCAAATTATAAATTATTTTTATCAATCAATGATAGACCAAAATTATTCACTTTTCGCTCTTTCTAGTAAGAGCTTAAGAATGCCCTACGATCACACAGGCCACATCACATATTTTATGCCGTGTGTCCTTATTTTAGTTCGGAAATGCTAGATTTTCCATTTATATTTGTTTTTGTTTTGTTTATCTTATTTAAGGGGCTTTATATAAAAAAAAAAACTCCAAGATTTTTTTTTTAAACTACTTCTCCCGCCCAAACGGTGCAAGATAGAGCCCACAAATAGTAAAAAATGCTTGTTGTTGACTCCTCTACAAAAACGGTTATTAATTTTTGGCTTTCTAAAGACGTTCGTTTTAAGGGACCTTTAAGAAATAAATAAAAAAAAACTGAGTGGGGAAGCGAGGAGTAACAACGGTTCTCTCTAGTTCTTGGGTTTTTACCCTGACAATTTTTGTTGGGAAATTTTGTCGAATTTCAATTTGTGAATTTTTGTTTTTGAGGGAAGAACTCTAAAAGACAACTCGTGGACACAGTCAATTTGGTAGGAATGATAGCTAGTTCGAACTACATCACTAATTCATCATCAGACTCCTTGAATAGTTTGAATAGTTTTGAATTCTGACAGTCAATTCTCCGTATATAATTCCACTTGGGAAGACATTTCTGCTTTCCCCTGTCAAATGAACTTTCATTTCGATTTTTCTTCAATTGACCAAGTGACTACCACTTATGCGCCAACTGAACGACGAGTACAAGCCCTCCAACTGGTGATTAGAACGGAGGAGAGTACCAACGTCTGTAAGGAAAAGTAAGACATTTTTAAAAATAAAGTAAAGCTCAAATTTATAAAAATATCTACTACTATCCAGGGGTCAGATTCTGTAAGGCGAAACGATCAAACACAAGCAAATCCCTTCGTAAAATATAAACTGTTTTCCGGGCATATTCGTATTTGTACGGGTTTAGATGACTATCGTTCTTTTAATAGAATGCTTGATAGCATACAGAGCGAGCAGTTCGACTCATTGGAGACCCTACACTCACATCGAATCTACAACCGTTGGTACACAGAAGACAAGTCGCTGACCTATGCTTGTTCTATAGGTACTTCCATGGTAGATGTTCTGAGGAACTCAAAGACATTATCCCTCGAAATGCAACTTTTGGGCGCCCAACAAGACAGGCTGCTAATGCTCATGACCATACAGTACACTTGACAACCGCGAGGACATCAACTTTCAAAAACTCCTTCTGTTACAGGACAAGCAAACTTTGGAACTCGCTTATATATTTCCAGAAGACTACAATTTGCAGCAATTTAAGTGCAGAGCAAACATACATCTGCAGGCATCTCGGGGCGCTGTTGAAGCGTTATAGGTTCGCCTTTCCCGGGAGAAGTATATAAAAAAAAAAAAAAAAAAAAAATTCACGCAGTATTTCAATAATTTCATCACGAATATTTTGTTTGAGTTGCTCAAGCGTTTCTGGTTTGTTTGCTTAAGCTTTGGTTTTCAGATATCCCCGCAAAAATAAGTCCGGAGCAGTCAAACCAGGCGACCGTGGAGGACAATCAACATCAACATTTCTTTTGAAATAACTTGTTGTGGAAAGAGGTCTCGCAGTAATTCCATTGTAATCCTGGCTGTATGCGATTTGGCACCGTCTTGTTGATACCACATGTTAATCAAGCCCAAAGCATGAAGTTGTGGCGTTAAAAAGTTGTCAATCGTATCACGATATTCACAGCTACCGTTACGTCGTTTTTTTTTTTTTTTTTTCAAAGAAGTAAGATCCAATGATTCCTCCTGACCAAACTGCACACCAGACTGCAACTAACTTTTAATGGATGCAAAGGTGACTGATGAATAATTTGAGGGGTTTCCATTGCCCAGAACCGACTCTTATGTTAATTCACACGATAAATAGTGCGTTTTTTTGGCACGTTGTTTCTCCCAAAAATTTCACGTAACTTTCTCATCGTCACAGTAATCGATGATTGATTTTGATAAAATGTTTTAACGATTAAAACACGTTGGTTTATCGAATATTTTCCCATAATAAAACGACGTAGTATACCTTCCCGTCGGACACCCTGTATATTGCAAAATTGAATTTTTTTTTTTTTTTTTTTTGAGAAATGTTCCCAAGATATTAACATTTTTGAAGATCTCGAAATGATTAAAGATGTTGGGCTTTTGAAAAAATAAAAACAAATCAAGGCAAATCCTTCTAAAGATTTTGATGACTCGCTACAGATTCAATAAAAAAAAAATCTTCATTCCATTCTTGCTATCATTAAAATTGATTCAAAGAGAATTTCCCAAACTGTGTTTGGTGTCTCGAAATTGTAAATTATTTTATCAATCAAATAATACACCAATGTCATTCATTATTTTGTTAACAGTGCAAACAGTAACGTAATAAGAACTTTGCTAGTTTCCTTGCTAGTTTCCTCAGAGAACACAAAACAACTATAAACTATAACTAAACTCTATCTTGTAACTTGCTAGAGACGAATATTTTTGGAATCGGTAGTTCCAAATCTAACGCCTTACAAAAAGATAACTTTTTTTTTTAAATGATTTTATGCGATTGTGAATTAATTTTCGGAACTCTTTAAAAGAACATCTGACTCGTGTCTAACTTTTTTGGATTTCGTCTAAAAAATAGTGCTTCTCGGAAATAGTTTAAATAAATTTATAAAAAATTAAATTATTGCTCTCTAAAAACCTTCAGGACTTCTTAGATTGTGTCCTCAATTAGTTACAAAATGCTAGGTTTTCCATATATACCAAGGGACCTTTAAGAAATAAAAAACAAAAAAATAGCTATTTACAGGCCTAGAGCTGCTGTAAGGGGAAAGTAAAACATTTCTAACTGAACAAAGGCAAAAATGTATACATAAAAGAGTTTTGATATAAACATATTCTTAAGGGTTTAGTTGCTTATCTTAATGTTTGATAATTTAATCGAAAAGTCCGCCTTCCTCCCCAAATCTTAAAAATTCGCAAGCCGATCCTATCACGTTGCATTTACAAAAGTGTGATTTACATCACTTTTGGTGTTCGTTTATGCGACTTCTGAATATTTTAACAAATATTTTAATGGATTGATTGTCTATATAAAACAAAGTTGCATCCGTAAGAAAAACGCCCATCGATCGAGAAAAGATCGCCCGATTTGAGCTATCTTTTCTTTGTTGCGTCTGTCTTCGCCTAAAGAAGAGTTCTTTGCTTGAGAGTACAAATACCTGGACTGTAATTAGGTCAATTTCACAAGAGTACCCATTCACTTCAACCCTTAAAATCGTTTGGGGTTTAAATATTTCGGGATGTATGCTAAGATCTTTCACTATTCACTGATACTGACAGGTATCAGTTCCTGATGCAGTAGCTATATCCACTTGCACATGCAAATTCAGTGAAAGACAGGATTCGGTATCTGGAGGCATTTATCCATCCCACGTCGTGGAGAACTTCAGTCAAAACCTTCACTTCACTGATATACTGGAGCTTGCAGCTCACATTTATTGTAATGATTTTTGGGAAGGTCCAGCTTTGACTGTAGCGCGAAAACTTGCTTTTGGTATGCCATAGGTCAGGATTGTGCACCACGCCATAAAAAGAACAGCTAAACGAAAGGTTTCCTTGCTTTAATCTTTTACATACTGGCTTAGTAATTAGTCAGTTGCAGCAGTGATTCCGCCTGAACTCAAATCAAACTGCAAGGAATGAAAAAGGTTGCCTACGATGGTGAGGCTCCTAATGGAGTAATTGAATTCTTGGACTGGACTGAGATTTCCCATCAGTTGAAGATGCAGCTCACCTGATGCGCTCTTAAATTCTGAACGTTAGACCTCTGAAACCCGCCCTGTATCCCCATCCGCAGCGACTAGCTTCGGATCGAAACGTCACCCTTCGATCTGATTGACTCGTCATTGGGTCATTGCTTCCATGCCATGAGGCAATGTTGTCCACATCAGATATGCTCGTTTCCCACAGTCCATATGCCAAGATGTCCTAGCTGCGCCATTGTATTTCGGTAATTTATGCGCCGCTGTGCCATTCCCACAATTAGTCCCCAAAAAGATTCGCGATACAATCTTCGGCATCTGTTCGAAATCCTTTGCAGGCCCATTAGAGAGTCAAACAGTCCCATATACTCGTACCCATAACACAACATGCGCCTCTGTTCATCCAGTCCCAACATTGATTAATGTCTTGTTCCATATTTCCAGTCTAATTACTGCGCAGCGGAAAATAATTTAAGAACAATGCTCCGGCATCATGATCGCCTCGCAGCGATAACGTCTTCCACAAGCGCACGCTCCCTCTCTCTCTCTCTCTCTCTCTTTCTCTCTCTCCGTTGGCCAATCCACAGAACAGAGTTGTTATCTGCGATGACGTCGCCGTCGTCGTTGCTTGCATGTTTTTCCACCAACAGCCAGCAGGATGCTATGCATCAAGGGCTCCCAGGAATTTCGAGCCCGCAACAACCAACAGACGCTTGTCAATTTTGACATCAGAACAAACGGTCAAAACACACAAACGAAAAAAAACAGCCAAAATAAGATGGCTTCCATCAGCGGTACCGCATCAATGACACTCGCATTTTGCCAATTGTCCGCCATAGGGAGGTGGATACAAATACGGAGGCTGCCGCAAAAATCACCGGCGCAACATCAAAGTCAGGCCAAACATGAAACGAGCTATAAAACATTAAGCCATATAATACCTAGCCAAAGGATTTCACAAGATGCACCGCTCTGAGGCGCAGTAGCATGCAGCAGCAGCGGCAGCAACAGTAGCCCTTATTCGGATCACAGAGCGCGCGCTTGATCAGATCGCGCGCTGGCTGCGGCTACCGTCATCTCCCATGACATAGAAGCGAAGGAAAAACCATGGAATTCATACAAGCCAACCAACCCGATCGACCGACCGACATACCGGCCAACCAGTCGACCAAACAGCAGCAGCAGCAGCAGCAGCACAATTGAATTTTATCAACAATCAACAAATTTTCATACAATTAAGCGCGGCGGTGGCCCAGGTCCGGCCAGAGAGCAGGTCCGTTTGGTTGGCTGGCCTGGCCGGGCCGGGCATGTTTAGATTGACTGACAAAGCTGCAGGGAGCAGACAGAAAAACTCTGCAGCTCGCCATATGCAGATATACGTGCTCATTCAGTTGTGGCACTGCACCAAAACCGAGTTTGATTTCTTTTTTCCCCCGTTTTCGCTGTTGGCGAGGATGAAACAATGGCCGGTTGATGATGGCGGTTCTTTGGCGAAATTGATGGGTAATAAGTATACGCGGCGGCTACCGCATTTTCTTCTGCAACTCCAGCTCCACTCCAACTGCATATAATATATATCGAAGAGCGTTGCGGAGCGCGCATAAATTATTTCGACTGCGGGCAAAAGTGCCTCCCTGGGCGGAGTCTTATCCGGTGGCTGGTGATGCGCTGCATCTCGTCCGCCGCGCCGTCGTATTGTAATAAAAATCGTTTAGCATCAATCAAAAGATGGACCAGCACACATCCAATCTCGGCGATATACCGCTCGACGACAGTGCTCGATCGCAGATCGTGGCTGGTTGAATTCCGAAATCTCGTTGATGAAGATTTATGGCCACTCCATTGTGGATCACACAATGAACCATTTGTTCGTGTGTCGATGCCTTGGTGTATATGTACGAATGAAAGCCGCCCCGATGCGGAGCCTGGCAGTGCTGGTATGCACGTTGCGCTGACGAATCACAGAACGATTTCGCCTGGATCCCTGGATCCAGATCCAGAGAAAATGGCTGTGCTACTGCTGTGCACTTTGATTTCTCGTTCCGTTGTTGCGGCCAGGGCCACTCGCTGGGTGCAATAAACAATTCCGAGGGATGGAATAAATTATTTTCCATTTCCACGGGCGAGTTAAGTTCGGTTTCACAGTTGATCTGTTGGTATAAGTGACTGTAGATACTGAATCTCAAATTGGATGGCTAATTAACTTTTACAGGCAGAGCTCAATTTGTACTTTTCGCGAGTGGAATTAGTTTTCCTTTTCCGCATCGATGGGGAAGTCGATTTTATGGAGTGATATGCAGTCACTTGGAGTTGGATTTGCGTTGCAGAGAACGGGAAGACAGTGGACTTTCGGTTGAGTTCGTATTTCACCTTGAACGGGTGCCGCTGTCATTGTTAGTCGTAGACCTGGAAAAATCAACTAGCGTTGTTTTGCTGGCTTTTATCTTTGCAGTCTTAATCGTTAGGATCATATTTTGAATTCCTTGCAGCTTTTGGTATGTTGCGTGGAACGCAACCGTGATTGTCACTGACTATGGGCTTCTCTGTGGAATTTCGCGAATAAGGAAAATATCTACGAATCATTTCCGACCCAAGAGTGGTGATGATTACACCCGTCATTTAGACTCATTTTGTGGAAGGTTAGGAATTGCAAGGTTACTTCACTGGAAACCAGTTCTATTTTGTCTTCTTCGGTAGGACTATTGCATCAAATAAAGTCATAAGCAATTTAAAGTTTGAATCTAGGTTTGAAACAGTTTTGGCGTTACCGATTCAAGGAGCGCTTCTATTTCAGCGGATGTAATAATATTTGAATAAACTTCTGCATTCATATCTGCGCCAAAATTGATTGTTCAAATTTGTTTACGGAATTTAATATATCTACAAAAGTGTGAGTACAAAAACGAAGATCCAAGCAGTGTTCCCAGACTTTGAAGACAGGTTTCTTCTTTTTTATTAACAAAAGCATTGATCGTGGTTCTGTTTTGGAATGACGAGCGCCATCCTTAGAGTCTGTCGTGTCATTTCCTCTGTTGGAGCAGAAAATAAGTTTTCGACGTGCATTTAAATGTAATCAAGAACAACAATGTTTTTTTATGGGGGAAGGTACAGATGTATCACTCAGTGCGTAGAATTTACCAAGGGGCCAATCCACTTTCGCACTCGTACAGTCGCAAGAGTACTTTACGATCTCAACATAAATACATCCGCTGGTCCAGATCGTATCTCCCCCATCGTTCTGAAGAGGTGTTCTTCCACGCTGGCAAAACCACTGCGTAAGCTTTTTCATCTGTCCTATTCTTCTGGACTCTTTCCGAGTAGGTGGAAAACAGCATTTGTCCAGCCCGTCCCTAAAAAAACGAATCTTCTTCTCCCACCAATTACCGACGTATAGCACTTACGTCCATTCTCTCTAAGGTCATGGAAACGCTGATAAACCGTCAGCTTATGAAATATCTTGAATCACGGAAACTCCTCAATTACCGGCAGTACGGTTTTCGTGGCAACAGGTCCACTGGTGATTTGATGACTTATCTCACCGAGAAGTGGAACCAATCTCTCCGTCACTTCGGTGAATCGAAGATTGTTGCGCTCGATATTTCAAAGGCATTTGACAGGGTTTGGCATCAAGCTCTTCTGTGCGTGCTTATGGGATCGATGCGTCTCTTATTCAATGGATTAGAAACTACCTTTCTGGCCGTTCAATTCAAGTTGTTTTGGATGGTTTCAGTTCTGAAACTCACCATATAAATGCTGGTGTTCCCCAAGGCTCAGTTTTGTCTCCGACTTTTTATAAATGATCTCTTGTCTGCAACTTCTAATTCAATCCATTCCTTCGCTGATGACAGCACTCTTAGCTTTTCATATTCTTTCCAGGACTCTCGTCCCTGCTCTTCGGCCGTAGAACTGGAACGGCAACGTTTGTTAAGCACATCAAATTCCGACCTTGACAGCATTTCGAAATGGGGCTCAGAAAATAGAGTGGAATTTTATGCTTCAAAAACACAATGCTGTCTGCTGTCTCTAAAGCGAAACCCCAATCTACAGCTATTATCCATGAATGGCACTTGCATTACCGAAACTGAAAGACTTTCTATTCTCGGTATGTGCGTTCATGACAACCTTCGTTGGAATGACTAGGTTTCTAGGTCTAGGTTTCCTTAAACGGTGCAACAAATTTTTTACTCCTTCTGATCTGGCTACAATATACAAGGCGTTCATTCGCCCAAAGCTTGAGTACAATTCCCACATCTGGTCTGGTGCACCGAAAACTATATTGCACTTACTAGATAGGATCCAAAATCGTGCGTTGAAACTAATCAGAGACACGAATATCGCGAATTCTATCAATTCGCTTGAACATCGATGAAACGTTTCGTGTCTCTCATTGCTTTATCGTTTTTACTATACAGTGCTCAAATAAAATTGCCAACTGCATTCCTCCCCTTCAGAAATTCAACCGCAATACTCGCCATGCTAGGAACGCCCATCAGTTTACCATCCAGCCTACCTTCGGACGTACAATGAAATACAGAGACTCTTTCATAAGCCGTACAACGCGAATGTGGAATGCCTTGCCCAGCTCTGTCTTTCCTCCCCAGTACAATTTACAGACATTTAAGACCAATGTGCATCGGTATCTCCTATCTCCTCTATCCCAATTTCCTTAATGACCGCGCTGTGTAAAAACACTATAAAAGTAGTCATAACCTCTTAAGCGCGTGTTATTATCAAAAAAAAAAAAAAAGTGATGCCAGATTGAGGGGAAAAGCGCCAATCTTCAAATTTTGTTGAATGAAAAAGGGAAAAAAGAGGGACAAGCTTAAAAAAATGGGAAAAAAAATTCTTTATGAGACGCAAAATGTTTAAAAATATAAATAAAACGTATTTTCATTATGAAATAATTTTAAATTATGATTTATGACTTTTTCATATTAAACATGAAAGAAAACAGCCCATCAATCTTCTACGTAGGACTTTTTGTGCATCTGAATGCATTCACTCGTTTTGATATTATGTCTAGTAGAAAAGGGAATTATTGTATAATATATGTAGGCGCATAAGATCATGTCTGCTGTACTGTGTGAACGCCTGAAACGGAAACCATTCGTCAACGATCTGATAGGTCCCTATCAGTGCGGTTTTAGGCCCGGTAAGTCAACGACTGATCAAATATTCACTCTACGGCAGATACTGGAGAAAACCCAAGAAGTCCAGATCGATACTCACCATCTTTTTATCGATTTTAAGGCCGCATATGACAGCATTTATAGAGACGAGCTATACAGAGCCATGTCTAGTTTTGGCATCCCTGCCAAACTTGTCAGATTGGGCAGAATGACGATGGACGGAAACAATCTCACCGAGACCTTTGATGTCAAAAAAGGATTTAGACAAGGTGACGCGCAGTCATGTGAATTCTTCAACATCATTCTGGAGAAAATTGTGCGAAATACACAAGGCAACACCAGAGGCACAATTTTCCAAAAGTCTGTGCAACTGCTTGAATACGCTGACGACATTGACATTGTTGGCAGAACACAGCGAACTGTTACTGGAGCGTTTGCTAGTATTAGTACAGAAGCTATAACTTTGAGGTAGTTAGGAACTTTGTCTACCTCGGCTCCGCTATAAACTCTGATAACGACATCACATCAGAAATCAGAAATCAAACGAAGAAATTGCCTAAGACGGCAATTGATTAGTAAGGCCTTGTCAAGAAGCACTAAGGAGATTCTATATAAGACTCTCATCACCCCTGTCCTGCTCTATGGCGCAGAAGCATGGACCCTAGCAAAAACGGATGAGGATCTTCTTGGTCGCTTCGAACGCAAAATTCTTTGAGTGACTTTTGGTCCCGTTTGGGTTGACGGGCTTTGGAGGAGAAGATTTTACAGCGAACTCCACGAGCTGTACAGCGACATCGACCTGGTCAGAAAAGTACGCATTAGTCGTCTAAGATGGTTAGGACATGTAGAGCGAATGGACACCAACGCTCCGGCCCAGAGAGTCTTCGATTCCAGCTCGCGATGAACATTTCGAACCGAGCACGAATTTTGATAGTAAAATTCAATAATTTGCAAGCGTTGTTCATTTGTAAGACGATCCATGGTTAAATTGCAAACCAAACTGAAGCTGTTTGACAGTGACACAAGGTACTAAACACACGTCAGCTGTCAAAACCAGTGTTGCCAAAACCAAACCAGCTAAAAAATCACCCATTACAACCCTGTTACTCTGTAAAGTAAAGGATACAGCTCAAAGGTATCATAGTATTAGTACAGGACTGCACAAAGCAGCTCATCAAGTGGGTCAGACGTATTGAGTTGAATCGCAGTTCGTATCTGACTTTCAAGGGCGCTCGGCGAGTTCGCGCAGTGCAGCACGAAATTGTGTTCATATGGTCCTTTTCCACTCTTTAAAAACAAAACACAATAAACCCCATCCTGCAACTTTGTTGTGCAAAACATCTCCAACTTAGGAACATCTCCCTGCCTAGAGCTATAGGTGCCGCTTAAAACCTATTTCTCTCTTCAAACCTATGGAAGAATAATATTTTCATTTGCTGGAGATTCTGTACCCGCACTATCTCCATTGCGTCCAACGAACATCATCACCATGTTCAACAATGTCTACATGCAAAAATGCATGTTATGACAAAATCGACAACAACCCCAGTGGAATGTCGTCTTGTCCGTCCCGTATATGTGGCACGGTGCTGTGTGCGCGATTACCTATAGGAGACATCCTGTCCTGGCGTACAAGTACAGCGATTCCACACGGAAAGTACTGTTAATTAGTTCTGCTGGGAGGAATTAATTTATGACAGCTCAACACATGGTCAAACGCATGCAGCGCGCTGCTATAAACCTATGCAACAGAGCCAACCCAACAGATAGCGAAGCCACGCAAAATAAATTCCATTTGCAACAAGTTTCCGAACACGAACACGAACACAACATCTAGCCCCCAAGAGGCGCATAAACAGTGTGAGTGTGCATTGGATTCGAAATCTCTGAAATCGCACGACTCGCGACAGACCAGACACCGGAGGGGGAGGCAGCTCACCACCAACTTAGAGATGCAGCTGAGCTGAAGCTAAAGCTAAAGCAATCAAATTGATACCGCGTATGGATTTGCTTGGGTTTATTGCGACGATGACGATGTCGACTAGCCACATAAATTTCCGCAAACGTTCGTCTGTAGTGGCGGCAGCGACTGCAGAAGGATGGACGCCCTCTAGCGCCCGCTTTGGGTATAGGGTAATTTATGACCGTTGGTTGTCATAATTGCAGTCGCGGTTAGGCACTAATAGGATGTTAATATCGCATTTGATTCGTGTAGCTTAGTCGGAGGGAGCGACTTGAGACTGCGTTACACGATTGCGACAGCCGGCGCTGTTGTTGTTGTTGTTGTTGCCGTGTGGGGCAGCTATTGATTTGTCAAGTTCTTATAGGTACTTTCTATCCGGTAGGTGTTGCTGAAGGTTTATTATACATTTACGAGTACGACAGTCTTTTATCGGGGGTCACATGAACCTAAGCCAATTTTAGGCAATTTAATCGATTTGCGTCTTTATGCGATTTTGTCCACCAGTATTCTTTTTGAATCAAGCAAACGAAAAATAAATTTCGAAAGATGATTCTTGCTGTGATTATGAGTGATGACTAAAGTTTTTACGAATGGTTCAGAGCAAGGATGTTTGCTTCTCGTGAACGCCATCTGAAAAAAAAAAACATCTTTTACAGGCGAATCCTGCCTGACATTTTATATCTTATATATAAAAATCACGTGACACAGGTTGCTCCGCGATGGAATCCTAAACCAGAGACAATACTGAGACCCCCAACTTCGGCCGATTTTCCGTTACTTGCCTACAAGCTATATTTCTATGGGGTGGTACACGCTAAGTGCGTTAGTATTGTTACATAGAAATTTGTATTGACAACTGTCACTCACCAACACACTCGCACCTTGCGTGTCCCACTTCCGCTGTCGGCAAAGTTGCTTCCAGCGTTCATAGAATTTTGTCAGTTAAATTTTAAATTATTCGTTTCGTGTAAATAGTATTTTATTTTAGGAATTAGTGCACTTTTGCTGAAAATATTTATGAAAAATGATTACTGTAGAATGGTAGTATGAAAATAAAAACATTTTGGGCAATTTTTCTTCAGTTATTTAAGAAAAATGTACACATCAAACTGAAGTTAATGATATTCAAAAGCAGAAAATACACAACAATATTTGTCCTAATATGTTTCTAGTATGTAAAACATCTCATTTAGATCGCATTATTAACTAAACAAATTATATTAATCGTTTTTTAAAAATTTATAATAACCAACCAATAGCATTCAGTTATCTTAAAATGTGGTATTCTCGAACTCTATCACATTCCCCCATGGTTGGTAGCGATTGGCAGCATTGAATTTATATTTTTTGTATGTTTTTACATGTCACACGGATTCTAAATAGACATAACACCGATAGGAAAACAAAATGGCGAATTTGAAAAAAAACTGAGGGGGCCAGCGGCAAGAGGATTGTGAGTTGGGGGTCTCAGTATTGTCTCTGTCCTAAACTACTAAACCGATTTTAACTAATTTTGCACATTGTGTGCAGTTTTGTCCCACTTGAGAGATAGGATAGTTTATAACTCAATTTATAGTAGTTGATTTTTTTATTGCAAATTATTTATTTACAATTATCGAAACTTCTCAGCAACCGTTATTCATATTGGAATTATATTATTAGGAATTTGTTTTTAAAGCTTTGGGAAAAGTGAAAGCTGGAAAATGCTCGAGCGAATTAAGAAAAAATATACAGAGTCTACTATGTAATGGAAGAGTATAATAAAAACCGATTTTTTCCACTTTTTTGTACTTTTTTTTAACAATCTGTAGTTCGATTTAGTTCAGACTTTATGCTACAATTTATTTCACGTTACATTTTCTTAATATGTAGGTATATGTACATGATTTTAATCAAATTTTGCACACTGTGTTTAATAGTTTATAACTCAATTTATAAGTGCATTGTTTTTGTATTACAAATTATTTGTTTATTATTTAACAAAGAGTTACAATAATAAAAAATAAATAAATAGTTGGCGCAACAGGTCCGGAGAGACCCTAGGCCTAGCTTCTCACAACCATTCGTTTTGTGTGAGTTTCTCATTTTTGGAACGAATGGAAGGGATCTACAATCTTATGCCGACTCCAAACGGCTAATTGAGAAGCTCTTTCAAGACATTTATACTCTCGGATGTTTGTCAGACGTTCGCGAGAGGTAGCGCAGCGGAAAAAAACCCTAAGTCGGAATTGGGTTTTTGCGGGATTCGAACCTGGGACCCCCGCATAGCAGTCCAACACACTAACCACTTAGCTACTGCGACTACAGTTACAATAATAGATTTATATAATTCCTTCGGGGTAAAATTCGATGGCATTATAACTCGAAAGCCGCTGGGTCCATTTTCATCATTCTTTTTTGTTTTTGTTTTTGTTCGTAGTTAAAATATAAGATACTTTTGGACCCGATAGGTGACACTGTTCTCGATCTCCGAAACCACTTAACCGATAACAATAACATTTTGTGGATGTACCTGGTTGTGGTGGGTTCCAGTTTGAAAGATAGAATAGTTTTGGACCCTATAGGTATCACTTTGCAAAAGATAAGCGGAATAGGAAAACAGGTTGTGGTACCTCCCAACAAAAAAAAAAAAAAAATTCAAACGAATTTAGCCACAGCAACGCGTGGCTGGGTCTTCTAGTTAAAATATATATTAAACTACCTGACCCGGCGAACTCCGTTCCGTCTAAATTCGTAAATGTAACGAAAATAATATTTCGGAGCATGCACAATGAATGCTACTCTACTTTTACTTAAAAGTTATACCTATTAAATAAAATAGAAATAACTAAAATAGGTATAACAATCGATGTGTGTCCACTTTTGCACTAAAGTGGTTTGTTCGCACGTGAGCACGCAACATACAATTGAACATGTGAAAAACATGGGAGTTCAAGTTTGATGCCTAAATATCCAGCTTTTATAGTTGCGACTTATTATTTGTCATAGACGCTTAAACGTCAATGGCAATTTGTTCTGAATAAGCGGATTTGATCATCCTCCGACGAAATGAAGTAGGTACACCTGCGGATATTGGTGTACATCCGAATAGTGCAGTGTTGAATCTCATACCGTTGCCTTGCAAGTCGGCATGAAACCAGTTTTTTGAATGATTTTTGTTCCGAACGATGTCATACGGAAACAGTTGTTGTACTCTCGAATGTTTTTTTAGGAAATCATCCGATTCAAACGATTTTAATGGCTCCGGAAGTGCATCTAATGGACTCGATTTCACTTTGCGACTCGCACTGCAAAGGCTGTACCTTTCGCCTTTAAATTTCAGCGCGTTTCAATGGTGGCACACAATTATAGTCATCGCTTCAGTTTGGCTTCATTGATATATTTGTTGTTGACTTGCTTGCCGTGTTCAAAAAAAAAAAAAAAAATCGGCCAATATATGCGCGCATTCGTCTTGGCATTTTCAGAAAATCACTGAAATTTGCGTCTCAATCGCTGTTTTGTCCGCGTTTAATCTTTTTACATTATTTGACGCCAAATCAGTGCACGACTGGGTCGAACAAAACTTTCTCTTTTATTAAAAGTTTTGTTGGTTGTTTTCTTATTTTATTAGATAGGTAGGTAAAAATCTGAGGATCTGAGAATCAATGCTATATAAACAAGCATACCTAGTAGGAGTTTCTCATTTTCTTTTTGACTGGAATATATTAATGACGCTGCCTTAAGTTGTGTATGATTGAAAGTATTGTTCGTTATAGATAGATATCTTTCATATAAATATACATGTATATGCAAGTATTCAGAGACTTGTTTTTGTATTTGCATTAGCAGTTATAAACTGAATATAACGATGAACGGGTGTGGGGGTGCAAATGAAGTGAGATATTCTGATTGTTAAAACTCCAAGTGGTTGGAATTTATTCAAAATGGTTGAAAAAAAGTAGAAGTAGGTAATATTTGCTGAAAATAAGTTTTGCGTTGCTGTTATTGCATTTCTAATATCTGTTGCAGATTTAAATTTTAAAGTGCGGTATTGAGTTTTAAAACAAAAATATATATGAACAGAGTTCGGCTTTTGGATAGCCATTTTTGACAAATAATTAAAAAACAGATTTTTTAGAATTTTTTGAGAAAAACTTAGTATGGGAACTTAATAAGAACACTGATATTATCGTTAATATGTATTTTGATCAAAATCGATAGAGCGGTTTTTGTAAAATGTGGCAGACAAAACATTACCAAAAATTGCAATGTTTAGTTTGAAAAATACTATTTGTTAACTATATAGCTAAAAACCGATTAGGTATAGGTTATTATTCGCGATATAAGAATTACTTGGTTTTTAAAGTTTTATCGAAGTCAAAAATGGGGTTTTCGAGATATGAGCGGTTTTTAAAATTAGCGGTTTCGGTGATTCGAATTGAAAATTAAGGACGCAGCAATTTTAAGAACATCAGTATTACTCTAAGTTTGCATTTTGGTTACCTTGCAAAATAAAAAACCGCCCCGAGCCCTGAGCCCACAAACTTCAAATCCGAAGTTTGAACGAAATCCGTTCAGCCGTTTAGGCTGTAGGCCTGCGGGACAGACAGACAGACAGACGGACATACCGGACAGAATTTTGCGACCCACTTTTTTGAGTTCGTCTACTATCGTAATGTCAGAATTGATTAACATCTCGAGTTCGAAATTTTGTACGAAAACAATATCTTTCTCTTACTACGTAATGGAGAAAGTTAAAAAAGAATCATGAAAATCGTCCCAGGGGTTGTCGAGTTATAGTTAGATTGAAATGGCTGTCGGCTAACTGGTTAGGTTAGGCGACACACTTAGATCATTATAAGGTCCCTTGTGATAAATAACGTTATAATAATAAGTTAAAATAAGATTATTATTGAAGAAAATTGAATTGAACTGAAAAATTAAATATATGCCTACAACGCCACGTGTTGGGGATTTTCCGACTTTTCTTTTTTCCTAAACCATCCCTGATTCAAGACGAACAAAACAAAACAAAAATCATTCAAATCGATCGAGCCGTTCTGGAGCCTTTACCCGAATAACGCAAAGCAATTGATTTTTATATGTATAATATAGAGATTATCTATCTAAAATTAAAATAATTTAGGTAACAAAATTTAAAATAATTTTATTTTTTTTAAATATTTGTAGTGCACTCCTCGATTTCAAACCAGTTTATTTTTTTCAAAGCGCATTTCCCCAAAACTTTCATAACCTATTTCATCCCCTTAATGTTTTGTTTTCGCGACAGAAAGTAGCCTATGTGCATCAAGCCCAAAATCGTTAAAATCGAACGACGGACGTCATTCTCTTTAATGTAGATGACTGAAAACACTGCACAACAGTTCTCTGAAAAAAGTCCCCAAATAAAAAGAACTTTTAGCAAGTGAAGAGTTTCTGCAAGGACATCGGTATCGTTCTTCTTTCTCCGATTTGTCAGACCAAGCCTTCTGGAAAGTTGTCAACTTGTTGTACCTAAGCTCTTTGAACTACGTGTCCACTACGTGTCGATTTCCTCTACAAACAAGATCGGTTGAAGAGACCACCTACCTGTAACCTGAACTTTGTTTTCCATTTTCATGTAAAGCAGATTAGTTTTGCCAAGCAAAGCTCCTGACGATGAATGCTTCTACGGCCAGCCACGACTTGACGTTGATTTTTTACTAAAAACATAAATCTTGCAAACAATTTCGTTTTAATTTATTAAACTTAATATAGCATTCACAAATGACTAAAACTAAATCACAAGACATTGAAGATCAAGACCAATCTGAAGGGCCCACGCCTACTTCCTTTACCAGCCAGACTTCTCGCGCTGCAGAATGTGCTTGTACACCGTAACCGGAACCGCATAGGGCTTCGGAATCGGTATTTCGAGCCTTCGGATCACCTCGACTGGGTATGGTTTCTCGACTTCGACGGGGTATGGCCTATCAACTGGATAGGGTATTCGTCTTTCGGTGATCTCCGGTACCACCTTGTAGACGGGGACCTCAATTTCCTGCTGTACCGGCACATGAACCGCATACGGTTCGGGGATCTCAATGCGTATGTAGTTTGGAATGGCCACCGGCACAGGATGCGGTATTGCCACGGGCACCTTCTCGATCACTGGCACCGGAACCGGTTTCGATATCTCCGAGTGGGTTGCCTGGATATCACCTCCATGGCCTTCGTGGTAGTGGCCTTCGAGGTAGTGGCCCTCGTGGTTATAATGTGTCGACACTGCATAGTGTCCCAAGAGGGTAATAGTCACCGCAAGGACTTTCTGTAGAAGGAAAAGAGAGCTCAAATTACACAAAAGATGAACCCTAAGCTTCAGATTCCATACCATGTTGTTCATATTTCGACTTGTGTACAGCTTCCGTTAATCCAAGGTGTGCCAATGTCAATCGCTTCAAACTGCAGCCGTAAAACTGATCCCAAATCCATCTTGTTGTTCCGTTTTTATATCGGAATTGCAGCGTAGATCCGCAGCGCCGCCACCGTGTGGAAAGGCACTTCCTCATTTCTTATTTCTGTGCAGTTCCTCTCTCTCACTCACTGTGAACAGATGAAAGTACTGCGGTAATAGGCAGCATTATTAAAACGCAACCTTCGCCTATGATGGCTCAAAAATGTGCGGCGACACAATAGGCAAAGAAAAGTAGCTGCGCGCCAGCACCTGGTCGAAGAGATTGTCTTACTACCCAGTCAAGTCAAATCGAGTGCAACCGAATCGGTGTATAGATGGTAATCGGATACCTTAACAATTATCTGTCTACTTCCTCCGGATCGTTTTCGGTTTGAAATATGCGCGCGCACAAGGCTAGCGCTGACATTTGCGTCTTCTCCTCTGGGCCTTCGAGCGAATTGTTCATATTGCACTCGCGCTGTACCCGCACCGTGCTGCATCGCGTCTATTCCCAAGTCTTTAGGAATCACGCTGTGATTCTGATGCTGGCTGGTGGTTGTTGTCCGGATGTGGTTTAAGCCATTTGGGTGCATTTTTGCAGTTAACAACATAATTGCATGGCTTCGAGGTGAATGCAACAATCACTGGCAACGTTTTTATTTGTGTGCACTTGAAGGCGGGAAGAAGCAAGGCCGTCGCACCTGCGCTGGTTATGCAACACGCAAGCGATGCTCCAGATATGATGTGAGCGGGGCCGTAGAGAGTTTAATCGAGAGGGCACTTGCATGGTTGAGTCTAAAATGGAAATACAAAGTAAATTTTGTGGCTACTGGAGATTTGTTTTTTAATCGGCGTTGCGGTTAGTTCGGGTAACGGGAGACGCAGGCATTTCGTGCTCAAGCATCTGCTTGTAACTACATATGACTCGAACAATTAGGGCGTCGAAATATGGATTTAGCGGAGAAAAGCTGTGATTTAATTAAAAAGCGCTACCGTCCGTTGCTCGGAGCCATAGCGAATGCATAGAGCCAAATGAGTTGCCTCATATCAACAGGAACAGTGTATAAAGGGTGCGGTTTATTGGTGTCCTACTTGATCATTAAGTGAGTCATTTTCAACTACTGCTGCGGTATTGGAAAGGGCACTCCCTTTGAATTCTGAATTAGAGCAACTGCTTACAGCTAAATAGTGCACCCCGTTTACTATGACAATGTTGCCCAGCCTCTTCTAAGGAGTTGGGAGTAGGGACAATGAGATCGGTGGCAAATTTTGCTGATGGGCAGTCCCGGCTAGGGGCTGGTTAAGGCGACACCAATGTACAAAAAAAAAGACGCTTTAGACAACATTTATAGTAAGATTCGTTGGTCGAAGACAGAAGAAAAATCTCCGGGATCTGGAGTCCTCAATGTTAGCGATGAGACTCCTTGGCCACCCACCTCATCCATGTAGATTCAACGGGCGAAAGAGTTTGCTATATCCCACAGTATACTAAATGCGCACGAATCGACTACCGACCCACACCTTGCTTGGTTATCAAATGGCCGGATTAGAAGATTTGTGAAAAAAATGTGCATGCGGGAATTCGCCTACGGAAATTGAACTTTAATTTGTTCCATATTTCATGAAAATCGGATTTGAAAAAACACTGCAATCGGTACGACAAGAAAAAAATGTATGGCTATCTGACGTCTGCTAGCTACCTAACTTTGTTTATGTGGTAACATGTTGATTTATGTGTGCAATTGTAGCAAATTTAGTTGAGGATTATTTAGGTTTTTTTTCTATTTAGTTTGGTGATCAGTTTATTACATTCCATCCTACTCAATATTTATTTTTTTAATTTTGCTCAACTTTTTTCTTAGTTAAATTGATTTGATTTCTCGGTGAAAGAGAATGGCGCTGAAAACAGTTTGCAAACATAGTCTCAATATGGATGACCAGATAGGTGTGAACGGAAGCTGCTTCTACTTGGGATTGGGTTAAGTACCTAGTGCTCATCTTTCGGAAGTACCACATTGAGTTTAGTTTTTGTAATTTCTTGATTATGAAAACACATTCTACCAACATTGAGCTACGAACCTGGTTTAGACACCCTTACTTACCCTTAAAAATGTAAAAAGCTTTCCTGTCCATTATTCGTAGACTGTTTTAATGTTTTGAATACCTTTAAAAGGAAGTCTGATAATCGCAACATCCGACTATAATTTACACGGAAACTTTTCGTACTCACAGTATTTGTTCCTCACCTCTAAACCATCATTAATCGTATTTGGATTCGTTTAAATATAAATTAGGAGAGGAGGGAGGGGTAAAAAGGACCACGGTTCAAAAATGACGACACCAATTTTTGGATTACTTTTAAGCTTTCATAGACGGAGTTCAGTTCTTTTCAGTTTAAATCGTAAAAAAACATAAGAACAGTCGATTTAAAAAAAAAACACAGTTTTTGAAAGGCACCCAGCCAGCTGCTTAGATTTCTGGAAGAAATTAGCTTTTACTATACATGAAATATTTATAATAAATATTTGTTGAATTTAAAAGGGAAAAAAGTAGAAGGGGTGACATAATGTCCACTGAAATAACATCCATGGACATTATGTCACCCCACCGCAATCGTATTTTCTTAAAAACATTCTTGTTTGTATTAAGACCCCTTGCGGGCAAATAGGAACAGAACGTCAGGGGACGGAGTACCGGTCTATTTCGTCCCACAACTTTCTGTTTCCGATTTAGTTTTCAGTTGGTATTCAACTTCTTTAAAGACTGTACAAACATATATTCCTAAAAATTTAAGAGTCGCCACATGGATAAAGGAGAATGTGGAAAGAGCAATCGACGCTATAAAAAGTAATTAAATGGGTTCTTAAAGCAAGAAGAGGTCCTTCTTACCGCCCTCTCCGCTACCTCAGTCTTTTCTATATTCGAAATGCTTCTCCAAGTTGTAAAAAATGGTCTCTTAATTTTCATTTAGCAAGCTGGCATAGAATCTCTTCACAACGACTCTGCGGATGAATACAAAGACTTCTTTTGAGTGGACCATTTCAGATCGTAGCAGATTGTTCACGATCGGGCTCCTTCTCTACGATTTTACAATTATATTCGGGTCCACGTACAAAATATGTAGGCATAACTTTACAGATGAAAGCAATCCTCATAAACACTGTGACTGTAAATTTAACTATGATTCATACAGTCAAAGGTGCGATCAAATAAGATCCGGGCGCCAGTTAAGCTCGCCTTTGTTTCCACTGATGCCTTCCTACACCCACAGTTAAATATCAGGTACGTACAAAACTTGTGATTTGTTAGTAAATTGGGTGACATCCGGAAATGGATCATCCTTTCTAATGCGGATCACCAAAAGTTTCCATTTGGAAATTGATGCTGATGTCGATAGGTTCACCATAGACATACCTACCAATTTCTCAAAACCAATAAGCGTGACTGCAATTTCGGAGGAAAGCACTTCCTCTCTTCGATTTCCAATACTCGTTCTAACTCCGTTCACAGGGACACAAAACCAACAACTGTATAACCAACATCCCAACTGTGCTCCCATTTGCATTTCCAATTTACTTTCACGAGTCGCACTTAGCAGAACCAAAACCAAAACCCCAACTCATGACCAACAAACAAACGACAAAACCCAGCCGCTGACTGTTCGCAATGATCTACAGAGATGCATGGCCCACTGTCAATATTATTCAAAATCTACTTCTGTGAGAACTAAAAACTGTTAGGACCCGAGTATCTGTATAGAAAATGAAAACCCCATTCGAGTTCAGCTATATAGCATGCTCGCCAACATGAGTGACGGGTCTATGCAAATTCACGATGCGGTTTGCCTTTGCCTTCCGTTTATGCGCACAGTTTGACATACAATAGAGTCCTGCCATGTCATGATTGAGTCTAGTGTACTGAACAAAACACCGGTAGCCCAGTGTGCCTACTGCCTAGTCAACTGAAATTGAATGGATTCGGCAAGTTGGTGCTACCAACAGCAACCAGTTGCATGCGCTTACACTGAAAGCGCATTCGTTGCGACCGACTCCTTTGCCAGCAACCAGCGCTTAGCGGTGGCTCCTCTGGCTACTGTTTTATGGCACTTTGTATCTGTCGCGGACTATTAACATTCCCATATATATTCTCCGTTTGCTGAACGTCAATTTTATGCATCAAAAGCAAGCGCGCTGTGCCTGCAGATGGGTCGCTGAAATGGAAAATGGAAAATAATTCGTTACATACACATGCGCTGTAACGGCGGTATTGTAAAGCGATATCTAACAGAGAACAAATGCAAAGTCGGCTGCGGTACGTAACCTGGATGCATAAGAAATGACAAATATTTGTCATCGAGCGCAAGCCCAGCGCGCATAGTGTATGCAAATCGATGGTGCATAGTTTTTTAGATTGGCCATACTGAGGGGAGGGTATGCGATTAGAAGCAACAAATTTGAGGAGATTGTGCTGAATTTGAATGGAGTACATGCTACCATTCCAAGGACATGGATTTAAGACTGCGATGATCGTGAAGAACTTTTACCGTCGCGTCGTGTCGCCAAAAATATTAGTTGCAGCTAAAATGAGCAAACTTCCTTCCTTACTAGGTGACATACGCTCATTCACAAGGCAACTTAAGCGAGAGCAAAATTTTCCTTGATCCAAGCTGTCGAATAATTGTAATCAGTAGATAAGTAAACAATTCGCCTCTTAACTGAAAATTGTAAAAATTAAAGTTTTGTAGAATTGTCTGATTCTGTGTGAAAATATCATGCCAAACCAACGGCAATAATCTGATCCGGATCAGATCACGAAAATAAAACAATACGGATCATTGAGAAATTTAATTTTTGGAGTTGTGGCAACAGTTGCTTTCAAAACACGACAGATACCTAATGTAAATGTATGAGTATGGCAAACTTCATATTGCCACCAGCCATATTGCAAACATTCGGTGCAACGTGACGACACAATATGATATCAACGGACATGACATTTGACATTTCACTTGCCTTCGACAAGCGACAAGTAAGACAAGTGTTACCATTTGAGACAAATTTGCATAGGTTTGATTTTCGATATTGTTTTTTAAAAACTAATTTAAAATTGTGTGTTCAAATAAGCAACAAATAAACAATATTTTGCGGCTGGTATTTCGGTTTTTCTTGGCATCAACGTTGCCATATTCACAGTTTAAACTGTAAACTACAGTTTTTTAGACAGGCTTACAGTTTTTAAAATGACCTCCTGATAGTAGGCACAAATTACAGTTTTTTTTAATTTCAGATTTGAAAGAAATGTGATTTAAATAATTTAAATGTGATTTAAATAATTTAAATGTGATTTAAATAATTTAAATGTGATTTAATTTACTTACTATCGTATTTAAGCTAATTATTTTATTTAAAATGATTTGGTTTTTGTTACTTTTGTTCAATAAAATTTAAAAAAAAATCGTAATTTCACAAATATCTTTTCGTTACAGTTTTTTGGGATAATAGAGTTTTTTTTTTGGGAATTTCCAGTTTTTTCGTATTTTGGCCTATCTTTTCTCTTAAAAAACGATAGAAATTTCTTCCATGAGCGCCCAACACAATTTTGGGCTATAATATCAATTTACAAATTTTGTGCTCATTTTGTTTGTTTTATGCACTCTTTCAGTCAAGTGAGAGCAGTGTGACCAATTCAATACTTATTTTAATTCACAATTTGGCTAAACCAAAATCCTACTATTTTTTTCTGAACAGCATGAAATTATGCTAAAAAAAAATGCTTGCATGATTTGAAAAAAAAGACGCTAAATAAAATAATGCTGGCAAATTTAGCAGAGAAAATGCTAAAGTGGTCACACTGAGTGAGAAATTTTGTCTTAAATCCGGGACGCCTGGCAACGCTATACTCATGACATTAAGCAAAACACAAAAAAAAATACGCAAGTGATCTGGTGGGTTCTCTCAGACATGTTATAGCGTAGGTACGCAGACGATTTAGTGGCGTACAGGTCAGGACCAAAAATCGAGGTCATCAACATCCGTCTGCAGCGTGAATTCGAGCAAATTAAGAGGTATTGCGATGATTGGAAGATGCAAATCAATTTCCGAAAATCGGAAACAATCCTGCTCAGTACTCCATTAACTGGAGCCTCTGGGGATACCAGAAAAAATAAGGAGATAATGAACAATTATTGGACAGCAGGGGCGACCATTGGCAGTGGTCAGGTATCTTGTCATCCGGCTCGACCAGTATCTGAATTTTGACAAAAAAAAAATTCCTCAGGGCTTATCTCGTTGTTTAAAACTCCTAAATCTGGGTACATAAAATACTATCCCAACAGGACCCTATAGAATTTCCCTACTAAGGTGATTCGAAGGCACTTTGCAAGGGCGATGGCCAGTGATAATTACCTGATCTGAGGGGCTTACTACCCGAAATTAATGTATGACGAAAGCTTCGGTCTGGCCTTATCCCGCCTAAGGAATTTCTGCATGTAGACATGAAAGAGTTAGCCCAGACAAAAGATGGTGTGCCGGTATTGTACCACAGCCACCTCGGCGCGAGGGATAAGCGGCTCATCCACGACGGGTACGCCGCCAATGTTCAGGAGCTCTTCCGCTTTATTACCGCAATTGCGGAACGGGGCAAAACAGATTATCTAAAGCAGTTTACAGAATTTTGGTGGCTTTATGAAGACATGAGGGTTGATACGCTCTCCGGGCCGGTGCGCTACTTACGTTGCATCCGCCTTAGTTTTAAGCTAGAAATGATATTAGTAGGCTTAGGTTTAGAGTATAGGCATCTTGGCGGCCCGTATGTGCACCTTTTTGCGGGCTGTCAGGCGCCCATGGACGCAATCAGGATGGTGACCAATCGGAGAGATTGCTCGGCACCCTGATAATTTGATAATTTAAAGCGAATAGAAACGTTTAGAGTGTTCGCTGGGAGCCAGTAAGCTAGAATAAGATGTTAGTCTTAAATCAGATTTAATCGTTTTTGTAGTAAGTTAAAGAAAGAATTAATAAAAATTAATGAAAAATGAGCAAATGAACTTATTTGGGCACTTGTTTTACGTGATGAGCTGGTGGAATCTATCTGACGGCTGTACTAGATAATGTCCTTGCACTCAACTTTCCCACCGACATTTAGTCTTCCTAAAGATCTATTCAAAATTTAATATCAAAAACTATTTTAAGGAAGAAGTGCGTCTCGTTAGTCACTCCATTCAGAGGGATATGGATAAAATTCACCCCGATTGAGACCGAAGACGTGTATACAGCACGAAGGAGTATATCTAATTCAAGAACTCTATATCTATACGTCACTTCCAACGCAATACGTATTGAAAGAGTTTCCCAATTTGTTCCTGGCAATGGTCTAGAATTACCCAACACACTTGTGCCTATACATAGAGAGTAATAAATTCTCTTCTGTTTACAAACAACTAATCGTAATAACTGTCACTCTGCCACATGCCCTTCAAAAGACCACCAACAAGGATGCTGCTGCTGCCACCCAAATAGGTAACAGTTTACGATTATCACCACCAATATTGTGAAGGCATCCAAAATAAACAGCAATTAATATCCCGCCTGCATAAACATCCTTTGACTATACACCCGTACTTTCACTATTTATGTCAAGTGGTAGCAGTCAGGATGTACTGCCACATAGTAGACCACACATTATGCGCAATGCACACTCCTCTTCGGAACATCCGCATTCATAAGATTATGAAAATCATATTTCATATACTTGTTTGAGAGGAAAATTCCAAGGAAAAACATCCTGCCGGACCATATGACATCACAGTGCGACAAACAAAACCCAAACAGAAAGGTGGCGGTGCCTTTTTGTTGATGCAACAACGACAACAACGACGAGATCCTTTGAAGTGATCACTGTGCAGGTACATCCGAAAGGGACACTGATTCATTGTTTGTTGTGAAATTAACCTAAATGCGTGCGCAGATTTGCATATATGGCCAAAAGTCAAAACAGCAGGACAATGATTTCTGCGATATAAAAGGTCGGCCGTCGACCAGACACAAGAGACAAACCATCATCTCGATGGGATACACTCAATAAGAAGCCGGTCGGTGTGTCGTTTGTGCCGCTTGCGACCATTGTACAGTAGGCTTTGTAGTGGTGATCTGCATGTCGCAAATCTCACAAGTGATATGCTCTCTGGCATCCCCGGGGGCGGACGAGTGCAGTTCATTTTGTGTCCAAGACTGTCGTTCGGCTCAAGATCACTTTGTGCAATAAATAAGAAGTTTGGTGATATAAATCAATTGGACACGTTTGTCTTGTGTTCGTCGTTGTTGTCCACGATGCCGTCAGAAGGTCCTTGTTTTTGTCCGCATGGGGGAAAACTTCAAAAGGAAAATTTCGTCTTTTGTGTTGATTTTAGCGAATCAGCTGGTGAAAGTCAATGACAGGCAGATGGGTTGTTTTTCCTATTTCCGGAATCATGTGAAACTATAGAATGGGATTCTTCCTTAAGGTACCACTTTTTGTAGAGGTATTTATTAAGAAAAAATGTATTGGACCTAAGGATTAACAGGAAACCCTTGTTCTGACTTCTGAGAGTGCCCAATCCCGTTTATTGCTAATTAACTTGCGAGGATAGCTTATAGTTTAGACTGTTAGATCTTAATTTCAAACCGTGCTGTCATTTTTGACAACTCCTTGGTATTAATGTTCCCTATCGTCTGATAAGTTATAGCAATTTCGCTTATCCGCAGAAGTATTCGCTTTCATGTTACATGGAACATGGTAAAAAGCTTATTTTGAAAGTCACCCTTTCTTTGGTCGACAAAAACCTAATTTGATTCTCAGAATTGGCTCAATTCTTTCGTTTGTCCCCTTTTAGAGCCACCGAACCCTTTGCCCCCACTTTTTGAAAAATTATCAAAATGGTCGCTATTTCAGTTTAAGTAAGATTTTATTCTTTATTGAACGAAAAATACTGCAAAAATATGACAGGAAGTGAATGAATGTCTTTGTTGATCTGTTTTTTGTACTATTTTTTGTACATTGTTTTTTTTTTAGTACTATTTTTTGTACATATTTTATTTGGAGGACCCTTTTTACGGCTAGGGCCCCTTTTTAGTCGCCTTTTTGAAACTTTTCGGCGCAACGCTGGTTTTGGGAAACTGCTGATTTTCACCTAGGTATTTAAAAGGGTGCAACATTTATAAAAAGCTCGTGAAACTCAATTACACTCTATAAGCGGATCCTGCTTTGCTAGGCGTTAAAGTTGAGATAATTTAAATAAATGTTGATGATATTTGATAGCGATTTCTTATTCAAAAATACAAAGCATTTTCATTTTAACGACCACTTGATTCACACGTATGAATATTGCGAGTTGTATCTAACCATATCCCAGAAAGTTATTGAATGTCAATGGTTATTATATGAATACTATGAGACTATTACTTTTGGAGCAAAAAAAAAACTATAGCATAGTCAGTGATGCCAACTGAGACATAATTAGGCCTTTTAGGCATAATTCCGATCCTTGAGGCATTGAGGAATAACTTTTAGGAAAAAGGCATAATTTTTTGAGAACTGTTTTTATAGAGAAATTCATACAAATGAACTTTGAATTTGGTAAATCTGGTACATTCTTCGATTAAAGTCACATCGCTAATTTTCATTTACAACTGCGGGTCATGCTTATTTTCTAATTCTCTACTTGACTTACTCACCAAACCCAAACCTTGAATTATAAAGATCGAAAAAGGTAGAATTACCTATCGATCGAGCAATATTCTGTTAACAAATTTTAATCACCTTGTAGGTTGCAGTTTCAGTTTCTTTGTAAATTAAGCAAAAAAAAAGGCATAACTTTTTCCGGGCATAGGCATAAAAACTCATATCCGGGTTGGCATCACTGAGCATAGTTGTGATTTTATGACAAAGAAATTTCACATTTATGTACAATGCGTTAGTGATGTGCGATAAATATCGAATCACTCGATTCATCGATATTTTTGTAAATAAATATCGATAATTTCACTCGATAATCTATTTTCGATATTATCGATGCATCGATGATTTGCCACCGATTTTATGCACTCGAACACCACTTGGACTGTCACAATTTCGTAATTGTTGACATTTTCTCAGTTCAACAATTTTGCTTCGCAGTGATGGGACTTGAGAAAAGCGAAGCGGTGGTATTTAGCCTTAAAAAAAGGGTGGTAGAAAAAAAAATGCCCATGGTTAATAATTCAATTGTTTATACCAATTAAATAGAAATAATAAAAACAAAAAACAGGGAAATAAAATAAACATCAATTTTAAAAATCACATTTGTCGTTCAAAACAAACCGTCTGTAAATTTATATATTGAAGCATATTTTACCAATAATTCGGGGGGTTCAAAATCTTCCCCGTTCCATACAACGGTATTAAATGTGTTTCTTTCCTCCCTTTTTATATTTTTTAGATATGAAAATTTACGTTCAGCAGCTGCGCTACTATGAGGTAAACAAAAAAGTTGTACATATGATGAAAAATTTTTTGAATATAAAATTTCCCATGCCGTCTCTTAAATTTTGAATTGAAATTTTGAAAGAACTACAGAAAAAACGACATAGATTCAACTCATAATTAAACAAAAAATGTCAAAACATAGCAAATAATTAAATATTAGCCCAGCAATGGTATACTGGACTGGAAGTTTTTGCTGATGCAATTCTCAGAGAAAAATACTGCTGAGCCTGTATGTATAGGTAAAATTTTCAATTTAATTCAATGATGGAAATGAAATATTATTAGCAAATAGCGATGAATAAAAGGTAGTAGATTTCTAGTTCAGCTTGGTAGAATTTCCGAAAGTATAAAAAGCGGTAGAAATACCACTTAAGTGGTAGAAGTCCCATCACTGTATGCTACGTACCCACTCCACCAAGTCGCATTATGCATTTGTATTATATGTATTTTAATAGTCATGTAGAATTCAGGTCCATTGCATACACATTTGCAAGGTAGCACATTTACCATTTCACTCAATATTGAGAGTTACTTGCACTGAATTTGTACAATAATTTGTGATAAGGTTCTGTAGCCCTCCCTAGTCCCAGCGTTCCCATAGAAGTAGATATTCACTTCAGAAATTTAGTTGAAAAAATTATAAAAAAATGTTAATATTTCGAAGCTTCCATCGTCGCTTATTCCATGACATTTGATTTGAGATTCTTCACAATCAAATCAAAAGTATTCAGCTACACAATTTCGGTGGATTGAGGTTGCGCAACAAAATTATAACTGAGCTGACTTTCAATTTCAAATTGTGTAGCGGTAAGCCCGGCACATCAAAATAATTCAAATATTAAACATTTTAAATAATTTTTGTTGCATTGGAAGTGACCCTACCCGTATTTCTATTCAATCTTCTTTTTTTTTAATGCGGGTCTCCAAAGTTCCATCCCCAATCCCATCCCTAAACTTTTATTTTCACGACAAAAGTAGCATACGTCCTTCCTTGGGTCAATACGAATCCACCAAGCACGATCCATTCTCGAGTTATGAGTGCACATACGGACGTCAGCCTCTTTTACATAGAGCCGTACCCACCATACCAAAATAGTGTCCCATCTATCCAACTGTTTAGGTGATTCAACACACCTATCGTGCCTAAAATAGTCCTTTCTTTTAAACTGAAACCAACCGTACACAGCCACAAAATTTAATTGAAATCGGAATTACAACTCCAAATTTTCAAAATGTTGGGAAAACTGAAAAAAAAAAAACCGACTGAAATTTCGAAAAAAGTGATTTGACAAAACAAAGATTTATTTCTCACAAAAAAAAACATATTTTACAGTAGAAATATATTTTTTTGCAACGTTTTTTGTAAAAAAAAAAATTACACAAACATACGTTTTCCAATTGCAACCAAACTTCACAAAAATCATATATAGACCCAATACCAAATATATGTGCAAGTTTGGTTAAAATCGGTAAATGTGTTAAGGGGTGAATAGGCGACAAACGAACACAATTTTAAGGCACAATTAATATATATATTATAGGTATACATAAGGAAGAGTGGCCGATAGGAAGCCGAGGAGGTCATATTCCTTAAATCGTGAACCATTCTTCGTAGGAATATATTTTGAATTCCAAATCACATCCTCTTTCATTTCTAAATGTCCCTATCTACTGCGTGTGTGCAGTGCTTAAGTAAAATTTTCATAACCCTCGACAGCAAATAGCCTTAAATCATGAAGATTGTACAAGATGAGGGGAAAGAAGTGAGACGTCCTCCAATCATTTCACTGGACCCTCTTGCACGACGTCTGCCTAATGGCACTACAGCATGCCTTGGAGTCCAGACCAGACGCGGACATGCGTCGAACGAGACAAAACCGCCAAGGCATTGAAAAATGAATACCATATTGAACCAGATAGGTGTTGCCAACACATAATATCCAAGACAAAACTTGCTGGAAATTGCTTACAAGGATAATGGCCAACTCGACTTGAGCTTCATAATAACAAATCGTTACAAAAGTACCTATCCTACAGAAGCGGCCCTCTGTACTGTAACCCGAACCTAACCTAACGAAAGCGAAGCCTCACTCCGGAGGCATCAACAGGGTCCTTGCAGCCAAATAAACTTTAAATAGTTTCACCTGCGGGTTAAGTCAAAATTTCGCCACCCTCAATCTGTAACCCACACAAACTGCAGTCAATATAGCCACATTGAAATATCGTACAATAAATTACCTCCATGCAACATCTCCTTCTCCACCCAACTAAAACGTACTCGGATCTGTGTCACAAATCACTTAAGATGCCGTAAAAATCAATCGGCCCGATCATATTCCTCTGCAAGCGATAAATACCATACTCCAATCGGCTGTCAGCGAAATTGAAATATTCCATAACCCGCCAGCGCCAACGCCAGATCCAGCGGACCAGCCATATATACACCGCACATTCTCAAAGAGCAATAACTCTTCCGCCGCCGCTAATGACGACGACCGACAACAATCACTTAATGGTGAGCTATTTGCTTTACACCAGCGTGCTGGAGTCCGCGCAAAGGCTGGCGGCACACTTTCAACTGCGCCCCGACCGTTGATTGAAAATTTGCATCGCAAATCGATTGGGAAATAAATAATATTTCCCGACCCCAGGTCCACTCCAAAATGATGATGATCATCTGGTGTGTGGTGTGGCATCACCGCCGCCACGCAAAGCCTTCCTCAATTCCTAACATGTTGGTCATTGGGTTTTCATCGCCGGCAAACCGAAAACACTCCGCCACCGCTTTGATCATAGCAGTATACGGTATACCTATCTATGATTTGAGTGAATTAATCTAACCGCGCGGCACTCGGCCGGCGCACTCAAGTGGGTGTTGTTGCGCGCCATCCTTACAACAAATCACCCCGAAGATTGAAGAGGAAAACACAGATTCGCCTGACATAAAACATAATGCGCTCATTGTGGCATCAACGACAGGCGTCCTCCTCTCCTCCGTCGACGACGACGACGACGACGCCTCATCGTTTATGATTGAAGCAAAAGCGGGACACGTAAACACCTGTCTAATGACTCCCCACCACGTCACACACTAATTGCCTGCGGCCGAAAAATAATTAATTCCTCAATCGCATTCCGAATTTATTCTAAACATTCAGAGCCAAATCCGTGCAGAGCCTGGAGCCAGGGCAAGCACAACGGTGGCGGAGGCGCTACGCGCTAGACCAGCTAGCAGCTACGGCTAAGACCGAATTTTATTTACGATTCGATAAATTATCGGCGAGGATTGGATTTTTGTTTAGATTTCGGCGTCTCACGAGGGGGTGGGAGGGCTCCGTGTCGGAGCGAACTTTAATTGGAGGTAAAAAATGAAAAATTTATGCCTTCGATTTGTTTCAATCATGTGCGATTGTGGGAGGGAGCTGGGACGCGCGTTGTCGCTTGCTGGCTGGCCGGGCTGTGGGCTCCTTGAGGGCGCATAAAGTATTTCGATATTGGCGCCACCACTTAGATTATGCTGGGTGAAGAAATAAACATTGGAGGTTGGATTTGATTTTTCGGCGCTTATGTTGTGCGTGGCGTTTTGGGCAACTTAATCGATTTGGGGTTTCGTTTGTCTATGGGTCGCCGGTCGGCTGCGTTAAGTAGGACAGGTCTACAAAACAAAGCGAAGCATGGGAATGCATTAAATTAACGATGTGGATGCTTATATGTCAAGAAGTTAATGCGCATATTGTCCGTGGTTGTCAACTGGCATATTGTTAGAGGGTTCGGTGGCTGGAGAGTGTGAGTGCATGTCGCCCCATTGTACGCACATGCATTTAAGGCTTCCATAGGTATCAGGAATAATACTCACATTCGGGTCTATAAACTGGTTGATTGGACAATGTCACAGAGTTTCGATACAAGTTCAGCTTCTAAAATAGAAAATAAAAGAAATCTACAAACCATAAGTGTAAAACGCACCTTAGGCCATGCCCCTAAAAGCCGCCAATTCTACCTTGATTTGAAATTCTCCCTGCAACATCATCCATAAATACAATTAATTTTGAAGAGATGAGTGTGCTCAGTGTGAAAAATACAATTTTGTACATCACTTTTCCTAATTTTTCTTTGGAAACGTGTCGACCCAAAACGATTCGAAAAATAGGCCTACAAAAGCAAAACAAAATATTATAATAACTTTTCCTAAATTCACTTCAAATAATGGCCAGAAAAATCGTAAAAAAAACAATCTAAGATCGGGCCTACAAACGCTCCAAAAATAGCGACCAGAAATGCGTCAAAAAGATGAAAAAAATGGCCCTAAGACAGTCTCCCAAAATGCATCAAAAATGTTTCCAAAATAAAACTCTTATAATTTCCCTAAATAAGCTTCCCAAAGCGCAATAAAAATTTATCCAAAAACACATTAAAACGGTTATAAAACATCTTTCAAAAACGCATCAAAAACGTGTCCGTAAAAAGTATTCAAAAGATCGGGCCAAAGACTCACAAACAAATCAAAAAATTACTACAAAGATCATTCTAAAATAGCGTAAAAACGATTCAAAAAATGGCTCAGTAATTTGTTCAAATGTTAATTCAATACAAGTTTCAAACGGGTCCAAAAACGACTCCAAAGTCGTGTCTAAAAACACATTCAAATACCTGTTCAATACGAGTCAAAAAAGGGCCCAAAAACATGTTGAAAATTCAATCAAATATAACTAAAAACTCTCCTAAAACAGCATACAAAAACGCGTTAAAAATTCATCCAAGAAAAACCCTAAAAGCGTGAAAAACAAAACAAGTCAAAAAAGAGTAAAAAAAAAAAACAGTCTGAAAACGGGTAAAACCGAATAAGAATTTGAAAAAAAAAACGGTTAGGAAAGCAATGAAAAACGAGCCCAAAAACGCCTCCAAAGCCGTGTCCAAAAACACTTTCAAATTCCTGTTCAATACGAGACAAAAACAGAACCAAAAACGTGTTGAAAATTCGTTCAAGAAACATTAAACTTTCCTAAAACTGATTCCAGAAACGCGTCAAAAATTCTTCCTAAGATAACTCTAAAAGCGTCAAAAACGTGTCCGAAAACTAGCCAAAAAAGCTAGCCAAAAAAAGACTCAAAAACAAATTAACAATATGAGTACAAATCATCTAAAATAGAGGAAAAACGATTCAAAATCAGCTCAGAATTTTGTGGGGTTAATGCATCGAAAAAAGAGCCCAAAAATGCCTCAAAAGTCGTGTCCAAGAACACTTCCGAATTACTTTTCAATGCAAGTAAAAAACGGGCCACAAAAACGTGTTAAAAATTCGTCCAAAAAAAGCATTAAAAACTTCCCTAAAACAGTCCAAAAACCCGTTGAATACTCATACAAATAAGCTCTACAAACGGTCCGAAAATTACGCCAAAAAACGCTTAAAAAATCGACCCCAAAAACGCCTTCGAAGGCCTGTACAAAAAATCGAAGCCAAAAATTAGACAATCATTATGTGTCAATATTCGAATTGGAATGAAATGCTGTTGGTGAAAAAATGGCTCAGTAATTAAAACAAAAAATCGAAGCCAAAAATTAGATTATATTTATGAAAAACTCAAAAAAATAGAACTGGCTCAAGTGTTATCTGTCGACCCCTCCAAAATCAGCCGGAATGGCACCGCCCAAAACCAGACAATTGTACATGTAGATATTCCATTTCAGGCCACCGGCAATCAGTCAAATGACCCAACTCCTACCTAATTCACTTCCGGGTATAACCAAAAGACCCAAAACCCAATCAAGAGTGTGAAAAATGATCTTCATTTGCGCCGTACCTCCTCTACTCTCCTCCATCCATCGGCATCGCATGGCTTCGCATGCACAACTCCTTGCCAAAGAAACGCAAAAATAAAACGTGGTAATTAAAACGAAAACGAAAATCAACAGTGACAAATACGTAGCATCCAGCATCGGGTTCGGGTATAGGAGGACGTATAATGTATATAGGGGAACAACAGCTCCGTGAAATCTTGGAACAAAATTGACCCTTGTTAATTATCAATCAATTGCTAATTACCGATAGTAACGCGATTGTCGTCCCATCATGTCTCCCGGCTGCCTGCCCAGC